>JALAZF010000062.1:0-2442500 GCA_022829125.1 Lathyrus tuberosus | reverse complement strand
GTGGTGATCACTCGACCTTTCGCTCCTAAAACACTCGTCTTAACTATTTGGACAAAGGAATGCCATTGGAGTCTAGCATTCCACATGGTACTTTCATTGTTCATCAAACAATATTTCGTAAATCAATCGAATGAAAAAGGTGTCGTTGGGATCTAGCATCTCGGTAATGCCCCGATTAATTGGTTGCGAGGCCGACGTCTCGTTTATCGAATAATCGTCATTCTCCCTAAAAACGCTTAACAAATCAAACCACTTCCAAACCAATTCTCGACTCGTCGTCGAGCCACCTCTTCAAAACATTTCTCGTAAGTTGAGTGCCTTTTGCCTCGTCGTCAAATGCACACTCGCACACTTTGTAGGTTTCATTGCTAAGAGCACCCCTAGGGACTAGTATCGATCCTCACCTCTTTTCTCAAACAATTCGACTCAATCTTTTTCAAATGCTTTTTTTAATCAAACTACGAAAGGAGGAGATTCTTGGAATCTAGCATTCCTTGGGTCTTCGAATGAATGGCTCTCGAGGCGCGCCCTTGGGTTGTTATTCATTCACCCTTTTGTCTTAAAACACTTAATCCCTATCAAACATTTTCGTAAACAACTCACGAAAGAACTGAGTTCTTGGAGTCTAGCATTCCTTGGATTCTTGAGTGATTGCTCTCGAGGCACGCCCCTTGGGTTGCATGTCATTCAATCTTTCGTCTCTTAAAATTCAAAACCTAACCCTCTTTTTCGTGGGCGTACCACGAACTACGACTGCTCTGATTCTTTATTCTCGTTCGAGTAAAGATACGTAGGCACAAGATTGTGATGATCTTGGCGAGCACACTTTTTCTTTTCCCCCCGTTTGTGTCCACACTTTTTCTTTTCCCCCCGTTTGTGTCCACACTTTTTCTTTTCTCCCCGTTTCCACACTACCTTCCCTCCATCTTCCGTCTTCCCTCTATCCCTTCCCGTAGTCGAACTACGATTGCTCTGATTTCTCATTCTCGTCCGAATGAGCATACGTAGGCCCGAGGTCGCGATGATCTTTTCGAGCACCCTATCCTAAAACCACCCCATTTCCCCTTAGTATCTTTTCCTTTTATCTTCACCTTTCCGCATTTATCGTTGAGAAGAAAACAAACAAGCTTAGATAACATTCCTCACAAATCGAACTAAGAGGTTCCCGTTGAGTACAACGGACGTGAGGGGGTGCGCGTACCTTCCCCTCACGTAACCGACTCCCGAACCCAGAACATGGTTGCCACGACCATGTTCTTATCTTTCCTCCTTAAAGGTTTTCTTGATATTTTCCTTTCCCTCTTTTGGGATAAATAAAGTTCGGTGGCGACTCTGTCGAACCGTTTTTCGCGCCTTTCGCGCGATGGTCGTATTTTCGATGAATTTTTGAGGTGCGACAGTATGATGCCCAAGAGGAGGTTGAGACTGCCCAAGTCTGCTTATATGAAGCCCAAGAGGAGGCTGGTGTTTTAAGGGATGAGTGTCAACCCTAAATTGGTATGATGTTTTGAGATTTTGACTCTCTGGAGAATTGAACTATCAAAGGATGACTAAGTTTTGTCCTATACCTGTAGGAGGTCTTTGGGTCCTTGTACTAAGCCCAAGAGGAGGCATGAGAACTTCTAAGAAGCCTGAGGGTCCTTGTACAAAGCCCAAGAAGATGATGGGGGATGCTTTTAGGAAGCCCGTGGGTCCAAACCTAAGAAAAGTTCAAGAAAGGTTTCACCGGGAATCACTACAAGAAAAAAGGAGATTTACGACACTTGAGTTGCGACAGTTATCACAAAACCGTCCTTATTCCTGGATTGCGACGGTTGTCACGACAGTTAAGGTCAACTGTCGCAAATTTTTTGCGACAGTTATCACAAAACTGTCCTTATTCCTGAACTACGACAGTTGTCACGACGATTTGGCCCAACCGTCGCAGATTTTTTAGGCATGTTGTGTAAAATAATTGTGACAGTTATCAAAGAACCGCTCTCTTTCCACACTCGCGATAGTTAGGGCGAACTGTCGCAATTACTTTAGCCAATCATAATCACTATTTTTTATTCCTTTCATTTCCCACTTTTTTCTTTCATTTTTATTTTCCAACCTTTTAGCTTTCAAAAAAACGCGAAAACCCTCTAATATTTCGCTCTCAATTTTTTCGCTCTAAAAAAAACGCTAAAACCCTATAATATTTTGCTCTTCATAGGCATTGCTACATGCATATGAAGGCTTAAATTTAATTTTAGCATTTGAATTTCTATTTTTAATGTTGTTTATTGAGTTTTTAAAATTTAAAATAGTTCTTTGTAATAGGAAACATATCAATATTTGATTTTATTGTTTATGTAATTGATACTAAAGTTGATCAAAATCACATATTTTACATATTACATAGATAAATTATAAATATCATTTTCGATATTTAAAAAATAAAATAAAACAAATTGTAAGGGTTAAACATATAAAATAATTTAAATTAAAAAAAAAATGATATATTTGAGCAAGTGAGACATGTTTTAAAAAATTATTTATATTACTTTTAAAAATTGTTTATTTTACAAAATAATTAATGTTCTCCTCTTACGGACTTATCCAAAATTATAGTCCACTTTTATCAAATTTTAAAATCCATCCAAATCCAAAAAATTTCCCCCCACATATTTTTAGAATCCCTCTAACCCAAACTTCAGGAATCCTCGAGTCTCCCTCTTGAAACACTAAGAACTCCCTCCAACTCAATACATATCGTTATTAATAAATAAATAAAAACCCAAAATGATATTTTTGAGAGAGACATAAGAAACCTAGGGTTCATCAATCTGATTTGTTCTAAGTCTACAATCAACCTTAAGTTTCTTCTTCATCGGTTCTCCGTGTACGGATTCACAGTGTTTGACGCTATGATTGCCGAGTGTGTGGATTCACCGTGTTTGTTCCCAGTGCATGGATTCACAATGTTTGTTTGCCTCAATCCACCGTAAATAACCTCCATTTGCAATCATCCTCTATATAAGAGTAGTTCTCCACCGGGTAAGCAAATCAGAAACCTATTCTTTATATCTCATCGATTTAACAATCCCAAGTTATCAATCGGTTTCACATACAATCAAGAATCTTCTCAAATTGCAAATCGCAACCTTCACAAATAATCTTTGTTACGCTAAATCAATCTGTATATATAGACTATAGATTTTTCTCAAGTATTATTATTTCAATGATTTCTCCACATTTAGTTTCATTAGAATTTAGGGTTTTTTTCTCTCTAACAAGTAAATCCTTATTGTTTGATTCATCAATTGATTTAGTATATTCATTATAGCATGATAGTCATCCTCAAGCAAATTAACCTCTTTCTTTTGTGAGGACATTGGTGTTCTACTTGTTCATTCTAACATGCTAATGTTTTGTCTTGCATTGCAGCGGATTTTCAAGATACATTTCATAAGAAATATTTGCTGCAGGTTTTAAAGAGAGACTTCAGTTCTACCTTTGGACTGTAAGTTTGGACTACAGGTACATAGTATGACTACATGTTCATAAATCATTATTTTCTTATACTTTTATGTGAGTGATTTTTGAATTGTCCATCTTCTAAAAGGTCAAACACCTAATATCTATCTAGAAGATCTTAATATTTTGTTTGCTTACTAGGTCTCAACTTGAATATAACAATATAAGACTATATTGTTCAAATCCACTTTTGTATTGAGTTTTTTGATGCTGCTGGAACAATTTAACTCATTTATTTGCTGTTAAGATGTTGTCCCATCTGCTGGCTGCTGTGTTCTCTTGTCTTTTGCCCGAGTTTGATGTTCAGACTAGGAACAGGGGAATGTATTTCGTCTTTGGTCTGGTAAAGTCTAGCTTGTGTGTTTTTTTCTGATGCCCTGTTGTGTTTTTGTCGTGTCTTTTGGCAGATTTTGCAATGTTATTACATTCTTCGGTTAATTGGCTTCTTGAGAATTCATAGATTTCAATTAATTTTTGTGATTTATGGAGGTAATCTTTCTGTTTTTTTCATGTAGTTTGTTGGTATGTGTTGTTCTCAGATTTAATGGCTTTTATATTAATTTTGCTAATTCATAAAAAGGTTTTGATTCTGAATTAGTATCATGTTTGCTTTAAAAGGTCTTGTTACAAAATAGTTATTTTAATTTGTTTCCTAAATGATAGTTTAGTATTTAAAATATATGCGATGAGAAGTTTTTATGCTTTGCCTAACTGTTTTCTCAACAAAATATTGGTGGTAAATATGCTACTGTTAAGGCTTGATTACAATTGAAGGGGATTCTCTTCCTTTGACTTTTTCTTAAAGAGGAATAAGAAATTATGCTTCTAAAGTTATTTGGTTTCATGATTTCTTCTAGTGATTGTGTTGATATAGAGAAATTATACTTGTTGTACTGATATATAATTTATGGCCCAATGCTGTTTTTTTTCCTCTAACCTCACACTGTATTTGATATGTATTAGTATAACTCACTTATGTAATTGGTTTGAGTTCATGTTTGTTTATTTAGTTAGTTAGCACAAACACAACACACATCAGTAGCCCAACCTTTTCATAATAGCTAAATATAAATATTTGGTTCTTTTATTGTATCTGTTCAAGGCCATGTATTATGTTTGAGATTACTAAGAATATTGATTGCAAATAAGCCAGGGCCTATAGAACCTTGGCTAAATCTACTTAATAGAACCTTGGCTAAATCTACTTATGCCAAGCAGGAAACGACTTCTATGGTATCATTAGAGGTTTGTGATGTTTCTAGGATTATTATATGCGAGCAGCCGAACCAAAATATTTGTGAGTTCACAGCTAATATGGAGTTCAATGGAATTAAGTTTTCCCTCATCCAGTCAAACATTGTCCTGTGAGGTTGCCAAGGGAAGAACACAAATTGGATAATTGGTGTTGTGGTTTATGCTGGTCAGGAAACAAAAGCCATGCTGAACAGTGAGACTTCTCCTTCTAAGAGAAGCAGACTGGAAGGTTATATGAATAGAGAAACCCTTTGGTTGTCGATTTTTCTTTTCATCATGTGTATGGTTATGGCCATTGGGATGTGTCTTTGGCTGGCACGTCACAAGAACCAGCTTGATACCTTGCCTTACTATAGAAAAACATACCTCAACAATGGCCCGGATAAAGGAAAGAAATATAAGTGTTATGGGATACCAATGGAAACATTTTTCTGCTTTTTGAGTTCTGTTATAGTGTTTCAGATAATGATACCCATATCTCTTTACATCACAATGGAGTTGGTTAGGTTAGGTCAGTCATACTTCATGATTAAAGACATGGATATGTATAACCCTAGCTCTGGATCAAGGTTTCAGTGTAGATCATTAAATATAAATGAAGATTTGGGTCAAATACTTTATGTATTTTTAGTTAAGACAGGAACACAAACAGAAAACAAGATGGAATTCCGGAGGGCTAGTTACATGGGAAGAATTATGGGAGCTCTTTGGTTACTCCTGATAATAGTTCAGCAGCAACAACTGTTATTCCAAAACGGAGTCAGAACTTTTTGACCTTAAATTTCCTGTAAGGTTGTACTTTGTTGCCGTGTTGCACCCTTGCAGAAGGCTGGAATTGTTGATCTGATTAAGAGCCGCACAGATGATATGACACTGGCCATAGGTGATGGGGCCAATGATGTGTCAATGATTCAAATAGCAGATGTTGGTGTTGGAATATGTGGGCAGGAAGGACGTCAAGCAGTGATGGCATCAGATTTTGCTATGGGACAATTTCAATTCTTGAAAAGATTATTTCTTTTTCATGCACACTAGAATTACCAGCGGGTTGGTTATTTAGTTCTGTACAACTTCTACAACAATGCTGTCTTTGTGTTGATGTTATTTTGGTATATATTATGCACGGCTTTTTCTACAACTTCTGCATTAACAGATTGGAGTAGTATATTCTATTCTGTGCTATACACATCTGTACCCCTAATTTTTGTTATTATTTTGGACAATGACTTGAGTCATAGGACACTTTTACAGTATTCGAAATTGTATAGTACTGGTTGTGATATCAAAATGCATATAATATATATAAAGTACTTATTGTATTAAGCACTAGTGTTTAGAAAGTTGATTTAAATAATCATAATAATGTTATCATTTACTTTTCAAACTAAATTAATTTCTATTAGTTAACAAAATTTGAGGTGCTAATAGTAGCGCTAATATATAAGAGAAAATCTCGTTTATAGATTGAACATGTCACTTAAGAAATTAAGCCTATGTCGTTAACACTTTTTTAGCCAGATTTGATTTTCCCTCCTTTGAATTGAATCTGATAACAGAAGGAATGGCAATGGAAGCAGTAGGTGAAAGCGGGTAGTAGCAGCAAAGTAGAAAATAACTTGGAAATGAAGCTCTTACGAGACAGATTCAGACTCTTCGCAATCTCAATCGCCAAATCTCAAGGTTCAATTCTTCTCACACTCACTTCTCATTTACGATTCAAGTTCATAATTCTCGTTTACGATTCACAGCAAATAAAAAAGGCCTAGAAGTATCAAAAGTTGCAGTCGCTTGCGTTGTTGATTTGGCCTTCACATACACCGGTAATACACCGTTGTTGTTTTTCTTCATGTTCTTCGAATTAAAGTCCATATGATTACAAAGTGTGTGAAATGATTTCTCTTATAATGGTTATATTTATACGTTGAGGATTAATTAGGTATAGTTTATGTTTATATGTTGATTATTGAGTAATTGAGTTCTAAATGTTGAGTTAAATATTGAGACTAAAGTAACTGTTATGTGAGCAGACTGGTTAGCTAAGGATCTTCAACTTTACTCACAGCACCCAAATCATGAATATGTAAATATAGAAAATGTCATACTCTCTATTTAGTTTCGAAATGTTTCGGCATTGGGTTTTTATTGATTATATCATTTATATGCATATTGTTTTGAAGAATCTAATTGAATTATCGAAAAAGTAATTGTAATGTGTATTTTGGTTCAGCACATCAAAATGAACATCTATCTGGCTTGTTGAAGACTTTCTCCAATGATTTTGTGGCTTCTGTTTCTTGTTGAAGACTTTCTCCAATGATTTTGTGGCTTCTGTTTCTTGTTGAAGACTTTCTCCTATGAACATCAATAATGTAAGTCATTTACATGCACATATAGACTATTCTGATGGATAAAACAATGGTTGCAACACTTCTGCACATAAAATGGCATTAGTTGTTGTTTTGGTGCATTAAAATAAAGTTATAACCATAGTCACATTAAAATAAAGTCATTATCACCAATTTATGTTTCTTTATTGCATCTCATAAATGCCTAACTTAAAAAAATAAATTGCTTGATGGTTAACAGATGTGAGATCTGGACTTTTATTTAACAACCATGTACTTTGAATATTTGATCAAGAAAAATAGGTAGTTTGTAATAAAATAATCTGAAGAATAGTAAACATAGTCATACTATAGTGTTAGAGTGACCCTTTGTTTGCCATTCATACTCATGCATAGTGCCTATATCAAGGATCTAATTCCTAAGTGGCAGACCACACATTGTTAAGAAATACTATGATATTTACATATAAAGAAATGCAAGCATAAGCATATTGGAATTGCTTAAAGATTTTACAGTTAGTGCATGTTACTAATATGAATTCTCTTTATTCTTGTGTCCTTTAATGTAGGACTTAGAAAAATGGAGTACTGGGAGCAAGATGTGATTCCTGATAAAGATTGTCTTCACCAAAAACAGTTGATATACTAGCTGTTGGCATGTTGTTATCAAGTGTTGGTTTTTTTCTTGTGGAATCATTTTCAAGTTTTGTTCCCAAGTCCTTGATGGTTAGAAGAATCAAACTAATTATTTGCCACAACCAATAAAAATTTGTGTAGAAAAATAGGATTGTTTCCATTAGTGTACATGGTGTTGTTATATATTCACATGGAACATTGAGATTTGATGTTGATGTTGTGTTGAATGCTCGCTGAGCATCATCATTTTATTGTTACTTGACAGATATATGTGTTTTGTTTTTAATTGGTTTTTTTAAAATATATTTCTGTATCATTTTTTTTATAATAATACTAAAAAATTGAGTGCAGATTTTTTTTTTTTAAATATTCGCAAATTGCGGCGGTTGAAACCGCCACAATATACCTTCGCAATCAAACAAAAATAGTTAAGCAAGTTAAGACGGTTGAAAACCGTCACAATATGGAGATTACGTCAGTTAGCTACCCGTCGTGAAAATAACGACGGTTTGTACGACAGTTTTCACAACCGTCGTAATACGGCCTCGCGACGCACGTTTCCGCGACAGTATTGAAGCCGTCGTAACTTACAAATTGCGACGGTTTTAACCGTCGTAATCTGCCAAAATGAACCGTCGCAATTTGCCAATTTTCTTGTAGTGAATAATCCTTTCTTTAGTGAACAATTCTAGGGTTTGAAGAAATTCAAGAGAGGTTTCACCGGGAATTAATCCTCTCTGGGGGAAATGAATTTCTTGGACAAATTTCTAGTTGTGATAGTCTTGAGAAAAGTTTCACCGGAAATAATTCCTTTCTCTGTTCCATATTTTATAAGCCTAAGAGGAGGCAAGACTGTATTTGGACTTTCCTATGGGGAACTAATTTTGACTGTGTTGAAAGAGTGACCACTGGTTTTATCTAATCCTAGACCTAATTTTCGGGGAAAAGTCTAAGTAGATATACAGGCATATATATATATATATATATATATATATATATATATATATATATATATATATATATATATATATATATATATGAAATATATAAACAAGTATGGGTGTGTTTGTTTAAAGGATTAAATTTATAATCCTGGGAATATTATTCCCTGGAACAATAATACCAGGAATTTTATTCCTGTCTATGTGTTTGGTAAGGAATTGAAGTTCCTTGGAATATTTATAAAATATATTTAATTTACTTTTTAAAAAAATATATAAAAGAGTTAAATTAATTTTGAGTAGGAGGTTATGGGTGGTTATCTTTTATTCCCATGGGAATGTAAGATTCCCACCCTTTTACATGGGAGTAAAAAACATCAAAGTCATGAGTAAATTATATTCTCAGAAATAAAAGATACCCGGGTATAATTTGATAAAACTTGAAACAAACGTGGGAATACAATTTCCATCCTCACACATTCCTGGGAATAAATTTTAAATCCATGAAACAAACACACCCTATGTAAAAGAAAGTTGTTAGAACTTACAGGTGAGTAAGCTTCCAGCATTATAAACAAGTATGTAAAAGAAAGCTGCTAGAACTTACTGGTGAGCAAACTTCCATTGTTACAGCTGTATGGTTAGTTATTCAAGAGATTAAAGAAAGTTTTGATAAAAACTATGAATTTCAATCTAAATCACAAGGGAAAGTTGTTTTAAAAAGAAGATTGGGGCTTATACTTAAGGAGAGGCCCAAATGATTTTGTTTAAAAGACGACGATCACGCCGCGGTTTTTAAAAAACACAGTGGGACTTATACAATGACTGAGGTCCAAAAATGGTTTGTATTTACAAAAGGATGGGTCATACACTCTATTAGAGGCTCAAAGTTTATTTTTGTACAAGAGACGGGGCTTACAGCTCAAGGAGAGACCCAGATGAAAAACAGTGGTCGTACCGTTATTCTGAAAATTGTATCGGGACTTATACAATGACTGAGGCCCAAATTTATTTATGTACAAAGAGAGTTGAGTCTTATACTCTATTAGAGGCCCAAAGTGTTGTTTGAAAAAGGAATAAAAATGGATGGGGCTTATAGCTCAAGGAGAGGCCCAGATGAAAATGTTTTGAGTACAGCGATCGCGCCGAGACTTTTTTACGTACTTGGACTTATATAATGACCGAGGCCAAAAAAGGTTTATATTTCCAAAGGGATGGGTCTTACACTCTATTAGAGGCTCAAAGTGTGTTTTAATTAAATAGAATGAGACTTATAACTCAGGGAGAGGCCCAATGAAAGACAGTGATCGCACCGTTGTTTTAAGAATCACAGAGGGACTTATACAATGACTGAGGCCCAAAAAGGTTTTTGTACAACAAGGGATGGGACTTACACTCTATTAGAGGCCCAAAGTGTGTATGTGAAGTTTGTAAAATCAAAATTTAGAGAAAACCCTAATTTTGAATTTAAAAGATACACTTTTTCAAAGGAAATTAAATAAAAAATGATATTAAATTCCAAATATATTCAAAAACAAGTTGTACACTTTGAAAAATATTTTGAAAAATCATGTTTAATCACATGAAAGCTTGAAATTCATTTGGAATGAAAATATCAAAGTGAGAATTTCATTTTAAAATGTTTAAAAACAAATAAAATGAAATAAATTGCAAAAATTCTAACTATATTAAATAAATAATATAAATTGGATTTTGTTATGTAAATTAAAATAATTTAACATTTTTGCGACTTATTAAAAAAAGAACCAATCAAAATGATAAAAAATGAGAGAGAAATTAATTTTTGAAATCAATTAAATAAAATATCAAAAATTCAAAAATTCAAATAATTTGAATTATGGCGCCAACGGTGAAGGGAAGAACACGCACGACCTTGTTTTTGCAGATTTGAATTTTCTCACTTTTCTCTCTGATTACTCATTGGTTTTGCACGATTCAAACATCAATCTTGCTCATTTTTGAACAAGGATTACAACCATATAGATTAATTGCATTTATATTAAGTATGGAGTGAGAAATCAAAGGATAACCTCAAGAACCCTAGTTTCAGCATGAACACAATGAAATTCCATACACGATTGCTTCATGGCAATTAATTGAGGGTTATCACTCTATATACATGCAGGAACAAGATGGTAACTCAAAAATTCATTTATGATGCATGGAATATGGAGTTTGAATGCTTCAGGCTTACCTCTTGCAGCTGGTGATCGAGCTTGATGATAGAGATGTTACAAATGTGTTCCAATGATTTGGACAACATCCTTAGGTACCAAGGAATGTGTTTGAATGCTTAGAGTGGATTGAAATAAGCTGGAACTTGATGTGGCACCTCAACTGCAAATCTACTAAAAGCTTGTGCAAATGGGGTACTACTTTTGGATTCTGATGTTCCAGATGTTGTTTTAGTGTTTAGATCACCTACATATGATGTATGTGAGGTGTTTGCATCATTGGTTTGGACATAATTGTTCTTAAATGCAAAACCCGATAGTGACTTGCAAGACAAGGTGTTTTTTGGAGTGAAAGAGAGATTTTGAGTAAATCATCATGTAGCGTGATTTTTGTGGTACTGGGTCACGATCGCTTGGGTACTATAGTTCGATTCATTTTTTATCCTATTGAGCTGATTAAGGAAGGGAAATAGATGTCTCCAATTAACCCTGCTTGCATACTGAGTTTGAACAGCGGTCTGTTAGGTTACAGATGCTATGTGGATGTGGGGCCCAATCTTTGGTTATTTTGTTAAGAACACAGTGTCTGGATTATTTGTGAGGTTTTTGGTGATGTGTTTAAATTTGATGCTTTTGGGTTGATTCGGTGGAAATACTGGATTCTGGGTTTTTTGATTAGTATGCTCGCTAAGATTTTTCAATCTTATGCCTATGTATTCCCGTTTAACGAAACCGGGAAATCAGAGCGATCGTAGTTCCTCCTATTCTACGGGAGGAAAAGTGGTTGTTTTTATGTCTTATTCAAAGCCCAAGACGTGAAGCTAAAGGTGGTTTGTATCTTGTTCAAAGCCCAAGATGTGAAGCTAAAAGGTTTTGGATGAGAGAGAATTTGCCATCTCTAAAGAGGAGTTGTTGATGTTTGTATGCTGTGAGCAAGGCACAACTCTGATGCTAAAAGGTTGATTGACTCAACCGGGGTTTTGTTTATACAAAGCCTAAGAGGAAACTAGTGACCCAACAAGAGGGTGTTTTTATATGTCTTGTACGAAGCCCAAGACGGAGGCTAAAGAGGTTTGACTCAACAAGAGAGTCTTGAACAGGTGATTGACTCAACAAGAGAGTCTGGAGGTTGTTTGACTCAATGAGAGAGTCTTTTATACTCAACAAGAGAGTGTTTTCCTATCTCGTACGAAGCCCGAGATGGAGGCTAAAGAGGTTTGACTCAACAAGAGAGTCTTTTATACTCAACAAGAGAGTGATTTATATCTCGTACGAAGCCCGAGATGGAGGCTAAAAGTTGTTGACTCAATAAGAAAGTCTTTTATACTCAACAAGAGAGTGATTTATATCTCGTACGAAGCCCGAGATGGAGGCTAAAAGTTGTTGACTCAACAAGAGAGTCTTTTATACTCAACAAGAGAATGATTTATATCTCGTACGAAGCCCGAGATGGAGGCTAAAAGTGTTTGAATCAACAAGAGAGTCTTTTATACTCAATAAAAGAGTGATTTATATCTCGTACGAAGCCCGAGATGGAGGCTAAAGTGTTTGACTAAACAAGAGAGTCTTTTATACTCAACAAGAGAGTGTTTTTCTATCTCGTACGAAGCCCGGGATTGAGGCTAAAAGTTTGACTCAACAAGGGAGTCTGAAAAGGTTAGCTCCTTTGGGGAGAATCATTGTAGAAAGCCCAAGAGGAGGCTAAGTGTGCTGGTGACTGTCTCAGTTTATTGACAGGTCCAGTATGTTAGATAAAAGAGAAAATCAGTTCTTAAAAAGATTAAAGGTAAGGTTGTGCTTTGGGATTGATCAGAGGATCAGGGTTATTTTCTGTTCTTTAAGGAAATGGAAAATCCAAAAGGCACTGAGACTGTCCAAGTCTACTGGTGTTTTGAGAAATCGATTCTCAGATAGTGAATGATCTTTGTATGATGCCCAAGAAAAGGCTGGTATGTTAAGGGATGAAGGTCAACCCATTAACAGGTCTGACACTTGACTCAGAAAGACAACTCTAGCAAATTGATGACTAGGTTCTATTCCTATACCTGTAGAGGTCTCTGGGTCCTTGTACTAAGCCCAAGAGAAGGCATTAGAGCTTTTAAGAAGCCGAAGGGTCTTTGTACAACGCCCAAGAGGAAGCGGGGATGCTTTTAGGAAGACTATGGGTCCCCAAACCAAGAGAAGTTCAAGAAATGCAATTCACCGAGAAGAGATCATTTCATGAAAGTTCGAGGTTTGAATAAACTAAATAGATGCCATTCACCGAGAAAAGATCATCTTTGGGGAGTAGAGTTTCTTTGACAATTTCTAAGAGTGACAGTCTGAGAAAGGGTTCACTGAGAATGCTGCCTTTCACGTTTCCATATTGTTTAACCCCAAAAGGAGGGAAGACTGTGTTTGGTAATCCTATGGGGATCTAGTTTTGTTTGTATTTAAGAGTGACCAACAGGGATTTACCTAGTGCTAGACGTAGTTGCCGGGGAAAACTCTAAATAACTATACTAGTATTACACAGTTGATATGTGACAAGCATATAAAAGTTTATGAAAGAAAACTTACAGTGAAACACCCCCACAATATAGTTATATATATGAAAGCGGATAAAGGGAAAGTGGTTTGAAAAGATTGTTGGGGCTTACAGCTCAAGGAGAGGCCCAAGGTTTTATCAGTAATTGCATTGTTGAATTTGTACAGGGACTTATACAAGTGACTGAGGCCCAAAAAGGTTTTCTGTACAAAGGGATGGGTCTTACACTCTCTCAAGAGGCCCAAAGGTGTTTAAAGAAAAGGAATAGGGCTTATAACATGAGGGTAGGCCCAAATAATTTGATTTTTTAACTGGCGATCGCGCCGAGGTTTCTTTACCGTATTGGGTCTTTTACAATGCATTGAGGCCAAAAAAAGTTTTGGTTAAAAGGGGGTTGGGTCTTACACTCTATTAGAGGCCCAAAGGTGATTTTAAAAGAAAAGATGGGGTTTACAACTCAAGGAGAGGCCCAAGGGTTTTGTTTGAAAAATGACGATCGCGCCAAGATTTCTTTAACGTATTGGGACTTATACAATGCACTGAGGCCCAAAAAAGTTTTTATTTACATGGGATGGGTCTTACACTCTCTCAAGAGGCCCAAAGTGTTTGAAAAAGATTTGATGAGGGTTGAATTGATCAAAACCCTAATTTGTTTTCAAAATATATTTTAATTGAATAAAAATTCAATTAAAATGATCAAAATTGTTAAGCATGTGCGAAAAACAAATTGTGGTATTGAATTAATGTTTGAAAAATCATGTTAATACCCACAAAATAATTGGAAATCAATTAAGTTTGGAAAATCAAGGGAGAAAAAATATTTCAAATGTTAAAAACAAATAAAACATTAATTCTTTGCAAAAATATCAAATATATGAAATAAGTAATATTTTTGGGATTTTTTGGTAAAATAATTTTTTTTAACATTTTTGTGAATTATTAAAAAAAGAATCAACTCAAAATCATTAAAACTCAGAGAGAAATTAATTTTTGAATCAATTAAGTAAAATCACAAAAATTCAAATATTCAAATTTTTAAAACTCAGGCGCACTGGTTCAGAAGGAGTACTTTGATTCTGCACTTTGAAGTTCGATTACTTCTGTCGAAGCGATCGACGTTCTTTTGATGTTCAACAGTCAAAAGAAATTGCCATATTTATTTTAAAAGCTGAAAAAGTTTTAACAAGTAAATTCATTTTTGTTTTATTTCAAGAATCGTTAATCATGTTAAAATGTCGTCCTATAAAGCTAAAACAAATAAGAATTGCAAACAAAAGCACAAGGGCTCAAATTTTATTGATAGGATGGAAATCAGCCAAACGCGTGATTCCATAGAGTATTTACAAAGTTAGAAAATGGTAATTTAAGGGAAAATGGCTGCATGGAAACATAACGACCACTATCCTTCTACCAACTTTGAATTCTGGACATCCTGAGCTTCCGTCGAAGATGACAGTGACTAGAGTTTTTCTTCTGATGAATGGCATTACTACTGAGGAGTTGAACTGATCAGACGTAGTTACTTGCCATTAATCCCTAATTTTTGTCTGGATTGTACTTTTAGATTTCCAATCCACCGGGATGATTTTTGATTGTGTCTCTAATTTTAGCCTGGACCGCCCTTTCGGGTTTTCAATCCACCGAGACGTCCCTTTTTTTTTTTAGTTTAGGCGAAGTAGTTCTTGACTACATCAACATTTGTGGGGTAGGCAAATTCTTCCCCATCCATGGTTGCAAGTCTCAAGGCCCCGCCTGAGAAGGCTTTCTTGACCACATAGGGGCCGTCACAATTCGGAGTCCATTTTCCCCGAGATTCAGTGAGGAATGATTGTATCTTTTTGAGCACAGGGTCTCCTTTCCTGAAGACGCGAGGTCAGATCTTTTTGTCGAAGGCCTTCTTCATTATCTGTTGATACAACTGACCGTGGCATAGAGCCGTTATTCGTTTTTCTTCGATCAGATTTAGTTCATCATGTCGACTTTGACACCACTCAGCTTCTGTTAGCTTAGCTTCCATCAATACCCGGATTGATGGGATCTCTACTTCTATGGGGAGCACTGCTTCCATGCCATAAACTATAGAGAAAGGGGTTGCCCCTGTTGAAGTGCGGATAGATGTGCGACAACCGTGAAGAGCAAAGGGTAGCATCTCGTGCCAATCTTTGTAGGTTACAACCATCTTTTGAACAATCTTCTTGATGTTCTTGTTAGCCGCTTCTACCGCTCCAGTCATCTTGGGTCGGTAGAGAGATGAGTTATGGTGTTCGATCTTGAAATCAGCGCATAACTCTTTCATCATCTTGTTATTCAAGTTAGATCCATTGTCAGTAATGATCTGGCTTGGAACACCATAATAGCAGATGATATTGTTTTTGATAAATCGGACCACCACTTGTCGGATAACATTAGCGTAGGACGCTGCTTCGACCCTCTTGGTGAAGTAATCAATGGCTACCAGGATGAACTGATGTCCGTTCGAAGCCTTAGGTTCGATCATGCCGATCATGTCGATTCCCCATATGGAAAAAGGCCACGGGGAAGAGAGAACTTTGAGATGCGTTGGCCGTACATGGATTTTGTCTCGGAATATATGACACTTATGACACTTCCTCATGTACTTGTAGCAGTCAGATTCCATTGTCAACCAGTAATACCCTGCTCTCAGAATTTTTCTCGCCATTGTGTATCCGTTGGCATGAGTGCCAAAGGATCCTTCGTGAATTTCTTTTATCAGCATGTCTGCTTCTGGTCTGTCTACACATCGGAGCAAGACCATGTTGAAGTTTCTCTTATAGAGTGTATCCCCGCTCAGAAATAAGATGCTTGCTAGTCTTCTGAGGGTCTTTCTGTCTTTTATTAGTGCCCCAGGTGGGTACTCTTGTTTCTGAAGGAAGCATTTGATATCGTGATACCAAGGTTTGTCGTCTATGACTGCTTCAATCGTGAAGATATAAGCGGGCCGTTCAAGGTGCATTATGTCGATCTTAGGTAGGTCATTCCATTGACCTACACTAATCATGGAAGAGAGTGTGGCTAATGTATTAGCCATGTGATTCTCCTTGCGAGGGATATGGTGAAACTCGATTCTGTTGAAGAATGGTAACAGCCTTCTCACGTAATCTTTGTAAGGAATCAGTCCTGATTGGTATGTGTTCCAATCTCCTTTGATCTGATTGATAACTAGGGCTGAGTCGCCATATACATCCAAGTTTTTTATCCTTAAGTAGATCGCTTCATCGAGACTCATGATACAAGCTTCGTATTCGGCCTCGTTGTTTGTACACTTGAATGTCAGTCGGGCGGTGAAAGGAATATGGGTACCTTGAGGTGTTAGGATGATTGCTCCAATTCCATTTCCGTAATGATTGACAGCTCTGTCAAAGATAAGTCCCCATTGGGACCCTGGTTCTGGCCCTTCACTGGGTAGCGGTTCATCGCAATCTTTCCTTTTCAAATACATGACATCTTCGTCTGAGAAGTCAAACCCGATTGTGTTTGAAGCTTTTGTAGAGGGCCATGAGAGCTACAAATCCAGCCTTGGATGGGGAAAATGGCCTTGTGGTTTAAGAGTTATGATCCTCCAAAGTTGGTACCCTAGCCACTTTGTTCCATAACTTAGAAAATTTCTAAGTTTTTTTAAGGTTACCCCTTTTACAAGTTATCCCACTTTTCTTGATTTTTCTTGATGAATGATGATTCCAATCACACATTAACATCATTTTAGAGTTAGGGAACCATAATTGATCAAAAAATGAAAAAGTCAAACTTTGACTTTTGGGCACAGTTGACTTTTTATCAGATGAATTCCAAAATGTACGATCCTCTATGAAATCAAGTCCTTGACCTAAATTAAACTTGATGGATTGATTTCATAGGTGTTATAGGGTGTATTGAATCATGTCCCAAAGTTTGGGAGCATGCCTGGGTCAAAAGTCAAAGATACAATTGACTTTTTCTCGCAAAACCCTAATTGTGGTTCTGATGAGCTTGAAACTTGTTGATCAAGCTTATTGGGTCAATCCATTGTTGTAAATGGATAAATGTGATGTATTTGAGACCCTCAAATCCTATCTTGAGGTCTTGGCTCATGTTTTGTCCCAAAAGTTAACTTAGGGGTGAATTAGGTCAAGAAACCCTAATTCCTGATTTTTTATGAATGCATCCCCTGAGGCTAAATTGACTTGATGGTTGGGTTTATGATGTCCCTTGGAGCATCTTTGGTTATGATTTGAAGCATTGGCTCATGTCCAGAGGAAAGTTTCCATCTGGAGGCCCTGGTCGACCAAAACCCTAATTTGGTGACACTGGCGATCTTGAGGCTTAATCCACTCAGAATGCTGCAACCTTGTGCTTGATTCTTGTTGTGGGAGTCCTCTTGATCCATTGGGGATGTTTGAGAGGCTAGACAAGTTGAAGATCATGTCATTCCTTGATTGATCCTTTGTCTAAGAGCTCTGAGAGGGCTTGAAATCCTAAATTTGATTATAGTAAAGGCTCAACAATCTTTGAGGAGATTGATGAGGTTTGGTGGTACATCCATATTGTGATGATAATTTGCACAATGATGGGAAATCTTAGTGGTCAAAATTTGGTGTATGACACATCAGTTTGGGTGCTTTGGTGTACTCAAACTAATCACAAATGAGCTCTATTTATAGTAGAGCAAGTTTGTTTTGCAAGCAATAGTGAATGGCAACTGGTACAGGTCTGTGGCCAATGGTTGCCTAAAGGAATTATAATCTTCCATGATCATTGACTTGAGATTAGAGCACAAGCCTATGGTCTTATGTTGCAGGGATAAGGCTTGACTCATTCAGTGATTAAAGACTCAGTCCATGCCACCTCAATGCACCTCTTGAATGCCTTGAACCAAAATTGGAGTTTTTGGATTTGGAACATTGAATTCCACATGCCAAAAGGGGTGGTGTCTTGACTTGCAAGGCTTGTGGATCTTAGGTACTTACTTGGATAAGATCCTCATATGTTTTCAGAAGTGTGACAAGGCTTAAGGTTGCATAATTTGGCCAGCTCGAGCAAAAGTGCACAAAACTGCCTTGTACATGACAGTTGGAAAGTGCCATTTTGGGAGGATCATATCTCCTTGCCTAAATGGAGTTATGGAAAGATCTTGTGCTTTTTAGAAAGCCCTAACATGATACAATCCATATGTGATCATGGCTTGTCTTGAAACTATTTGAATCCAACTGAAAAATCCTCATGAACATTGATGTTCAAGGCTGAAAACTCAGGCAGTTTTCACTAAGTGTTTAATCTTTGATTTTTTTTACCACTTTGATCCATCCATAACTACAAATCTATGAAGAATTGGAGTCTGAGGTAGTTGAAGCTTTTGTAGAATGTAGGAAGACCTACAAATCAGGCTTTGGATCACTCAAAATGGCTGCTTGGATCAAAAGTTATGGTCCTTGGAAGTTGGCACCAAAACCATTCAAATTTAGTAACTTAGAAAATTTTTCAATTTTTTCAAGATTACCCCTTTTACAAGTTATCATGATTTCTTGATCAATTCTTGTTCAAATGACATTATCGATCATATTTTATGAAAATATGGGTCACCAGGACCATTTTTGCCAAAAAAGTCATGTTTTAAGTTTTGGCTCCGGAGCGGCTCGGCACGGAGAAACCCTAATTCCCGACTTTTGAGGAATGCATTCTCTAAGGGTGTTTTAACTTTGAAAAATGACTCCTAGGGTTATCTTGAGCATATTGAGTCATATTTTGAAGTCTTGGCTCAATCCCTTATGAAAATTTCACTCTGGAGGCCTCAGTCGATAAAAACCCTAGTTTGGTGACATCGGGTGTTTAGAGACTCGAACCATTTGAAATGTGGCAACTTTGTGTTTGGTTCTTGATGTGATAATCCTCTTGATCCCTTATGGGTGTTTGAGAGGTTAGACAGTTGAAGATCATGTCAATTCTTGATTGATCCTTTGTCTAAGTGTTTTGAGAGGGCTCAAAACCCTAATTCTTGGTTATAGTGAAAACTAAAAAATCCTTGAGGAGATTGATGAGGCGTGATGGCACATCTATATTGTGGTGGTGATTCTCACAATGGTGGGAAATCTTGGTGGTCAAAATTTGGGGTATGACAGATGCTCCTAGTTAATCTTCTTGGACCTGAAGGTGTGAATGACGAAGATGTTCGGACATTCAGGGTGCAAGAGGATTAAATATCGGAATACCCAAAATTCTGACGGTGGTTATGAATGTTAGCGGTTTGCTCATCCATCTTCTTTTTCTAAGCAATGTTACTTAGAAAAGGGTGAAACTTCCCCTCGATCCTGGTTTTTAGCCACGAAACTGGTCTCAGTTTCTGAAATAAACTTCCCCTCGATTCTGGTCTTCAGCCACGAAACTGGTCGGAGTTTCTGAAATAAACTTCCCCTCGATCCTAGTCTTTAGCCACGGTACTGGTCTCAGTTTCTGAAATAAACTTCCCCTCGATCCTGGTCTTTAGCCACGGAACTGGTCTCAGTTTCTTCTTCTCGAGTTTCTTCCTTGACAAGGGACGCTATGTGTAGCGGTCTTCATCAAACTTCTCGCCGAGTTTTACTGGGGAGACGCCATTTGATGGAAAAAGTTTGAAGTTAGACTTGCTGGGGGTACCCATTTGTCTGAGCTGTAGAGGTGTGCAAACTTCTCTGTTGGAGATATCATTTGTTGACTCTACCGGGGAAAATGAGTCTCTTGAGAGACTGCTTTCTGCTTGGGGATATTACATCATACTTTTCTTCGAGATCTTTTCGGAGAAATGCCATGTGATGTAATCCAATTTTGAGGTGCTGATGACTTCGTTAACATCGACTTTCTTAGGAGAAAAACCGATGTATTGCCAAGAGTCTTTGGTTGAGAAGCTTTCTCTGGGGATTTTCCTTAATCCGGGAAAGCAAAGATATCATCTTCAATGGTGAAGAATGACGTTCCAAAGGTGTCGGTTGAATGTCTTCTTGCCTTTCAGAGGTTCAAATTATCAAAGTGGGCGATGACCGGTCCCAAATCCAGAAATAAACTGGGGAGAAATCGCTCAGACGATACATTCCCTGACAAGGCAAGAACTGACAACTTGATTGACAAGAGGACTTTATCACTTGGGGATGAGACTGACCAAAGTGATAGTAATGCAATGTGAATATGTATATGAATCAATAATGCATGATGTATGTAAGTTTATGCTGACAAAACTGACGCGACATACATCCTAGTGGATGAACACGACTGGATACTCGGCCACTGCGGGGGATGAAAAGTATCATTGGTCCAAGATAACAATCCTGCCTTTCTTAGGAGAGGTAGACCCTATGGGGGAGAAAGAATCGTTCAATCGGTCTTAAGAGATATGGACTCTGCCAGGGATATCAGATGGGACATTCCCATCTGGCACAGTTGATCCTTCATTCAAGCGTACTGGTTTAGAAGGAGTACTTTGATTCTGCACTCTGAGGTTCAATCACCTTCGGAGAAACTATCGATGTTCCTTTTGATGTCCACCAGTCAAAAGGAATTGCCATCTTTCTTTAAAGAGCAGAAAATTTTTGACAAGTAAATTCATTTTTTGTTTTATTTCAAGAATCGTTGATCATGTTAAAAATGTCATTCTGTAAAGCTAAAATAAATGAGAATTGCAAACAAAAGCACTAGGGCTCAAATTTTATTGATAAGATGGAAATCAGCCAAGCGCATGATCTCATAGAGTATTTACAAAGTTTAAAAAATGGTAATTTAAGGGAAAAGGGCTACATTGAAATATTACAATCGTTATCCTTCTACCAACTTTGAATTATGGACATCCTGAGCTTCTGTCGAAGATGACCTTGACTGGAAGTTTTTCGACGAATAGTGTTACCGCTGGGGGATTTCACCTTGTCGGACGTAGTTACTTGCCATTAATCCCTAACTTTTTCCTGGATTGAATTTTGAGATTTCCAATCCATCGGGATGATTTTTTTTGCTTATGTCTCTAATTTTTGCTTGGACCGCCCTTTCGAGTTTTCAATCCACCGAGATGTTTTTTTTTCTTCTTTCCCTTTTTTATTTATTTAGGCGAA
This sequence comes from Lathyrus tuberosus, assembly GCA_022829125.1. NCBI lineage: Eukaryota > Viridiplantae > Streptophyta > Magnoliopsida > Fabales > Fabaceae > Lathyrus > Lathyrus tuberosus. The sequence continues at coordinate 2,421,035 of JALAZF010000062.1, read as the reverse complement.
ATATTTCTTGACTACGTCAACATTCGTGGGATAGTTAAACTCCTCTCCATCCATGGTTGCGAGTCTCAAGGCGCCGCCTGAGAAGGCTTTCTTGACCACATAGGGGCCATCATAATTCAGAGTCCATTTGCCGCGGGAATTAGTGAGGAATGATTGTATCTTTTTAAGCACAAGGTCTCCTTTCCTGAAGACACGGGGTCGAACCTTTTTGTCGAACGCCTTCTTCATTCTTTGCTGATACAACTGACCGTGGCATAGAGCCGTTATTCATTTTTCTTCGATCAGATTCAGTCCATCGTGTCTACTTCGACATCATTTAGCTTCTGTTAGCTTAGCTTCCATCAATACCCAGATTGATGGGATCTCTACTTCTATGGGAAGCACTGCCTCCATGCCATATACTAGAGAGAAAGGGGTTGCCCCTGTTGAAGTGTGGACAGATGTGTGATAACCTTTAAGAGCAAAAGGCAGCATTTTGTGCCAGTCTTTGTAGGTTACAACCATCTTTTGAACAATCTTTTTGATGTTCTTGTTAGCCGCTTCTACCGCCCCGTTCATCTTAGGTCGGTAGGGAGATGAATTATGGTGTTCGATTTTGAACTCAGCACATAACTATTTCATCATCTTGTTGTTCAAGTTAGATCTATTGTAAGTAATGATCTGGCTTGGAACACCATAACGGAAGATGAGATTATTTTTGATAAATCGGACCATGACTTGTCGGGTTACATTGGTGTATGACGTTGCCTCAACCCATTTGGTGAAGTAGTCAATGGCTACCAGAATGAACCGATGCCCGTTCGAAGCCTTGGGTTCAATCATGCCGATCGTGTCGATTCCCCATATAGAAAATGGCCATGGAGAAGAAAGAACTTTGAGATGCATTGGTGGTACATGGATCTTGTCTGCGTATATCTTACACTTGTGACATTTCGTCATATACAGGTAGCAATCGGATTCCATGGTCAACCAATAGTACCCTGCTCTCAGAATTTTTCTCGCCATTGTGTGTCCGTTGGCATAAGTGCCAAAGGATCCTTCGTGAATCTCTTTCATCAACATGTTTGCTTCTTGTCTGTCTACGCATCGAAGCAAAACCATGTCGAAGTTTCTCTTATAGAGTGTATCACCGCTCAGAAAGCAGTTGCCAGCCAGTCTTCTGATGGTTTTCCTGTCTTTTCTGGATGTCCCAGGCGGGTACTCTTGTCTTTGAAGGAAGCACTTGATATCGTGATACCAGGGTTTATCATCTATGACTGCTTCAATCGTGAAAATTTAAGCGGGCCTTTCAAGGCGCATTATGTCAATCTTAGGTACGTCATTCCATTGAACTACACTAATCATGGAAGAGAGAGTAGCTAGTGCATCAGCCATGTGATTTCGTCACGAGGGATATGATGAAACTCGATTCTGTTAAAGAATGGCAACAACCTTCTCGCATAATCTTTGTAAGGAATCAGTCCTGATTAGTATATGTTCTAGTCTCCTTTGATCTGATTGATAACCTGGGCTGAGTCTCCATACACATCCAAGTTCTTAATCCTCAAGTCAATTGCATCTTCGAGACCCATGATACAAGCTTCGTATCCGGCCTCATTGTTTTTGCATTTGAAAGTCAGTCGGGCAGTGAAAGGAATGTGGGTACCCTGAGGTGTTATGATGATTGTCCCAATTCCACTCCCATAAGTGTTGACGGCTCTGTCAAATATTAGTCCCCATTGGGAACCTGGTTCTGGCCCTTCACTGGGTAGCAGTTCATCACAATCTTTCATTTTCAAGTACATGATATCTTCGTCTGGGAAGTCAAATCCGACTGATTCCTGATCGTCAATCAGTTGATGAGCTAAATAATCGGCTAAAATACTTCCTTTGACGGCTTTCTGATCATGGTACTCGATGTCATATTCTGATAATAACATCTGCCAACGGGCGATCCTTCCTGTAAGAGCAGGTTTTTCAAAGACGTACTTGATCGGGTCCATTTTGGAGATTAACTAAGTAGTGTGACAAATCATGTACTGGCGAAGACGTTTGGCTGCCCAAGCCAAAGTACATCAAGTTTTCTCGAGCTTAGTGTACCGAGTTTCACAGTCGGTAAATTTCTTGGTCAAGTAGTACATGGCAGACTCTTTTCTTTTGGTTTCGTCTTGTTGGCCAAGTACACAACCCATAGATTCTTCCAAGACTGTTAGGTAGATGATCAGTGGTCTTCCTTCCACCGGATGTGATAGGATTGGTGGGTTCGACAGATACTCTTTGATACTGTCGAAAGTTTTTTGACAATCTTCTATCCATACACAACTTTGATTCTTTCTAAGGAGTTTGAAGATGGGTGCGCATGTCGCGTCCATGAGGGATATGAACCTTGAGATATAATTCAGACGTCCCAAAAATCCTCTGATTTATTTTCCAGTCCTTGGTGAGGGCATTTCTTGAATGGCCTTGACCTTGTCTGGATCAACCTCAATTCCTTTTTGGCTGACGATGAACCCTAAAAGTTTTCCTGAGCGAACAACAAATGTGCATTTGTTGGGATTCAAGTGGAGTTTGTACTTCCTCAGACGCTCGAATAACTTTGAGAAGTGGGCCACATGCTCCTCTTCTGTTTTAGATTTGGTAATCATGTCATCGACGTACACTTCGATTTCTTTGTGAATCATGTCGTGAAACATAGTCATAGCCCTTTGATAGGTTACCCCAGTGTTCTTCAAACCAAACGGCATTACCTTGTAACAGAAGGTGCCCCATGGGGTGATGAATGAAGTTTTCTCCATGTCTTCTGGAGCCATTTTGATTTGATTATAGCCCGAGAATCCATCCATGAAGGAGAAGACTTTGAACTTTGCTGTACTGTCTACCAGCATGTCAATGTGTGGCAAGGGGAAGTCGTCCTTTGGAGTTGCTTTGTTCAGATCCCTGTAGTCTACACACATTCTGATTTTTCCGTCCTTTTTCGGAACTGGCACTATGTTAGCTAGCCATTGAGGATATTCTGAGGTGGCGAGGAAACCTGCGTCGATCTGTTTCTACACTTCCTCCTTGATTTTGATAGCCATATCCGAGTGAGTTCGTCTCAGCCTTTGTTTCACCGGAGGACATTCTGTCCTTAGCGGTAAATGATGCTCCACGATGCTGGTATCCAACCCTGGCATGTCCTGATAGGACCAAGCAAATACATCTGGAAACTCTTTGAGAAGTTTTATCAAGCTTTCTTTGACAGTCGGACTGAGCTGTGCCTCAATCTTAACTTTTTTTCTTTTCTTCCTCTGATCCTAAATTGACCGTTTCCAACGGTTCTTTGTGAGGCCCAATAGACCTTTCCTCTTGTCTGAGTAATCGAGAGATCTCTTATGGAATTTCTTCGTCCTCTTCTTCTTCAGCTTCAAATACCTGGAATTCAAAGTTGGGAGAAGGCATTGGATCGTATGTTTTAATGGGGTTTAAAACAAGCAATCTGCATGATGTGATGATTCGTTTTTTTTAGAAGAGATAGAGAAAATGCAAGAGTGTGTGAAGTGTATTTTCTGAAAAATGCTTGTTATTATTTTGGGTTGTTTTAGTATTACCATTTTCTAAAAAACAAAAAGTGAAAACAACAATAAATGCGGGAATGACAGAACGACGTTTATTTATTTATGATTTGTCGATTCTTGAAATACAGCCCTATAAAACAAAACTCTGTCGCTTTGGGCAAAGCGAAGAGGAATATTTACAGAAAAGTGAGCCCTATAAAAACATCCATTTCACCTGGGCAGGGTGAAAGGTTAAAACAAAGATGACAATTACTTAGACTTATGGACGACTTTCGGGACATCGACAACAACCCATTGGCGACGAACTCCTCGGTGAATCACAAAGTCTGGTACCTTCTTTCTTGGTTGGTCCTCAGAAATAACACTGATTTCCGGCAGAGCAAGATCATTGGAGTCTTCCTCCCATGCAGAGTTGTCATAAACGAACTCTTCGGTTGTATCTTCCTTAGTGTTTTTACTCTCAAGAGGATCTCCCCATCCAGTTGGCTGGATGTCCTCGTATTTGATGCGAGAGCTTTCAGGAGCGGTGTACTTGACCAAGAAGTCGTACTTGTCATCGGCTGTCCTAAGGTGTCCCATACTTCCGTGGGGCTAAAGGAGTCATCCTTCTTAATGACGTTGACCTCAGGAAAAGTGTAGTTGATGAACTCTTGTCCCACAACCTTTGCCGATTCATCGTTGTGCTGGATATCTTTGAAATGTCTCGAATAATGATCCCATGACTCGGTGGGGACGTGGGTATTCTTTTCAATATTACTCAGCTGATAAGCATCGTTAGGTTGACTCTTTTGACCCAAGTCTTCTGGGTACGACTTCCAGATAGGCAAGTCATACAGGGGATCATAATAATCCTGATCGAAGTTGTTTTTCATTGGATCATCTTCTAATGAGTTAGGTGGAACACGACATCCCTCAGGATCACAATCTCCATAGATTATCTGAACGTCTGATCTTGGTATATATCTCGGGCCTTGCTTGGGAAAACAGAATGGCATGTGCGTTTCTTCCTGAGACATATAACTGTTGTCATCGAGATAAGATTTCCATTCCTCGTTCGTATCGGAGGAGTCACTCTTATTGATGGTGTGTACTTCTTGAGACACTGGGTGGAGGAAGCCTCCACTGTGGAAGAAGTCCTGAATGGGATGAAAATTTTCATCTTTCTTGGCAGTCTGGGTACAGGCTGAGGAGAAACCAAGACCTATCTTTGTCTTGTTATCCGTAGGTATTACGAGCTGTCCCCATCCCTTTGCGTTATTACTCTCGATTACTTTGAGAGCATCTTTGTATGAGGAGATTGATGTCATTAATTCTCATTGCTTACTGAAAGCGCTTAAAACTGGGTTCCAACGACCTCCTCGGGTTCTACACAAGAGAATGATGATAAGTTACTCACTATTAAGACCTGTTCTCCGCATACTGTGACTAACTTGTCATTCTTGACGAACTTCAGCTTCTCATGAAGTGTCAAAGTGACTTCCCCAGCTTCGTGTATCCAAGGTTTTTCTAATAAACAGCTGTATGCTGCTCAGATGTCCATGACCTGGAAAGTGTGAGGACCGATAGTTATAGGAAGATCAACTTCGCCGATAACTGTTTTTCTAGATCCGTCAAAGGCTTTGACGATGACCTCGCTGCCTTTCATCGGAGCTCCTTGAAATGATAGTCGCATCAAAGTTGATTTTGGCATAACATTCAGAGCTGATCCTATGTCTACCAGTACGCTGGCTAGAGCATCGTCCTGACAGTTGACTGTAATGTTAAGCGCCATGTTATGATTCTTGCCTTCTTCCGGTAGTTCTTCATCACTGAATCCTAAGTTGTTGCAAGAAGTGATGTTGGAAATGATGCTGTCAAACTGCCTTACCATCACATCTTGTTCTACGTAAGCTTGCTCTAATACTTTCTGCATAGCTTCCCTGTGAGGCTTGAAACTAAGTAGGAGAGATAGCACAGAGATTCTCGATGGAGTTTGCAACAGTTGGTTTACAATATTGTACTTGCTTTTCTGGATGAGCTTCAACATCTCATCGTTGTTTTTTACCAGTTATGGATTACTAGATTGACTGACTGGTTGATTAGGAACTTCTGTTTGAGGTTCCTTTTCTTTGGAGGGTTCTCCAACTCCTTTGTTAAAGATCCGGCCGCTGCGTGTTACCCGAATGATGTCAGAAATGTTTACGACGGAGGGTAATAGATTTTCCTTTCCATTTTCGATGGTTGTTGCACCGTACTTGTAAGGGATAGCCTTTTCCGATTTGTATGGTATTGGTCCTGGCAAGTAGATAATCACAGGAGCTTTCTGATTTCTCTGACCATTATAGGCAACCCCAATTAGTTCCTGGTTGGGAACTTTTCTACTATCAAGAGGAATTCTTGATTCATCGAGTAGAGGGATTATGGCGCAAACGTCTTTGGTCCTTCCATGATTGGAGATTATGACAACTTCTTTGCTTTGATCAGGGAGATAGTTTTGTATCACGTTGATCGACTCAAAAATTGAATCTCTTTCTGATCCAACTGATTTTGAAGAGCCGCTCGCACGAGATAACCTCCTTGGTTGTTCTTTGAACAAAATCTACAGCGCTTGTAGTTATGGGGTGGCATCCGACCACGCCCGCTTTGTATGCAGTGCATCTTTACTAGATTTGTTTCCATCGAGCGGACATCCTGACTTTAATGCCTATCAGGATTCCCGTCAGTTATACTAATATGTTGTGTAGCTTCATCCAAGTAAATTGGAAGCCACCAGTGGTCCAACAAGTGTTGAAGTGTTCTTTAGACAAGCGCACACCCTTGGTCATCTTCAAGGCATTCTTTACAGTATTGATAATCGTGTGAAGCCAGAAAGCCGAGCCTGACTTGCTTAGCGTGTAATTCTACCAGACTGGTATTCATCAAGCATATGTCAAAGATCTGAACCATATTGACTTGATGGTTATTTCTCTCACGGTAGTCTTGGATCCATATGAGATCCATCTGACGTTGGAGGGTCTCTTATACAAAAGAGCAACCCTGATTGCTTGTTGAGCAGATCGGACAGAAATTGTAATCGTGTTGTGGCAGATTATGGTATTGACTTTGCCTAGAATGCATCGCCACCAAATTGAAGTTCATCACAAGAATGTTACAGTTCTGAACAATGTTAGGATGCGCATGGGCCATGTTGACTTCACGAATTCGGTGATCTTGAATCCAGCCCAGATTCATTTGTTCTTGTAGGGTTGATTGCACTACGAAACACCCCTGGTTATTCTTTGAGCAGATATCACACTGATGATAATTGTGAGGCGGTACATGACCGTACCCGCTCTGTCTGCAATGTATCCTGACCAGATTGGTTCCTAATAGGAGTACATCGTGAATTTGATAAATGCGGCTAAATTCTTCCTCTATTAAATTTATTGCAGTCTTTTCATGCTGCAGCAACGAGTTCGTCTGAACATTTGGATTAGTATCTTTGAAAGATAAGATCCCGCTCCTAATAAGCTTCTGTATATCCGACTTGAAACTGAGACAACTCTCAATGTTGTGCCCCGATCCTCCTTGACGGTAAGGGCAATTTTGATTCGTTTTGAACCAAAAAGGCGGATTTTCCGGCACTGTAAGAGGATACCTGGTTTGGACGTGCCCCTTGGCCAGTAAGAGTGGAAATAGTTCTGCGTAAAACATCGGTATAGGGTCAAATCCTGATGGTCGTGTCATACGATTATTATTGTTGTACTATGGATGAGCCTACTGAAGAGGATGTTGTGTCCTTTGCTGATACTGTTGTTGACTTGGTTGGCTCTAAGCAACCTAAGGTTGATAAGTCTGAGCCGGCACCGGGTTAATAGCGGGAGTTATTGCCACTACAGGTTGATATCTTCGCCTTTGCTTTCCCAGAGAGATATTACTGTTATCCTGCTCTTTTTTCTTTTGGAAAGCACTACCGTATCTCTTAGTACTGCTAGATGGCTCGACATCTTTGACCAATCGTCCTTCTCGGACTGCTTCTTCAAGGCGTACTCCCATGTTCACCATCTCAGTGAAGTCACTGGGTGCACTGGCAACCATTCGGTCGTAATAGAATGAGCTTAAGATTTTCAAGAAGTTCTTTGTCATCTCTTTTTCCTCAAGAGGGGACAGATCTGGGCGGCAATTTCTCGCCATCTCTGAGCATATTCTTTGAAAGTTTCTTTGTCCTTCTGCGACATTGCTCTGAGTTGATCTCTATTTGGTGCCATGTCTAAATTGTATTTATATTGCTGACCGAAGGCTGCGCCAAGATCTCTGAAAGTACTGATCTTGGTGCGATTTAAACCCATGTACCATTTGAGTGCGACACCGGTTAAACTGTCTTAGAAGTAATGGATCAGTAGCTGTTGATTTTCTGTCTGAGTTGACATTTTTCGAGCGTACATCACCAAATGACTTTGAGGGCAAGAGTTGCCTTTGAATTTTTCAAAGTCAGGCACCTTGAATTTGTGCAGGATTTTTACATTAGGGACCAAACAGAGGTCTGCGGCGTCCTTTCCGAATAAGTCTTGACCGCGAATGGCATGCATTTCCTTCTGCATCTCCAAGAATTGTTCCTGTAACTCATTCATTCTTTCGTACATGTCTTCGTTTCCACCAGACATTACTTGTGGAATCAGTCCTTCCGGGACAGTGTGTACCACTGGTTGTGGTATAGACATTACAATGGTGATTCTTGGCGCTTCAGTGTCCTGAAGTTTGTAACCTTCAGGAGTTGCTGTTGTAAACCTTGTGTCTTCATTTTTCCGAAGTTTGTAACCTTCAGGTCCAGTGGTTCCTACTGCAATTTCTTGGTCTTCAGTGACTGACGGGATATATCCTTCAGGTACAAAGTTGAGAGGTATGCCCCAGGGGCGACCTTTAGGCATGTTGTACCGAGGATGATTTTCATGCGTTTCCATAATGGGTGTAGATGTGATCTATGAGATCACAGTCCTTTGTTGTTGCCTCTGAGCTGCTGCCAGGGATTGCATGTCATTGTGAAGTTTTTCCAAACCTTCCTTTAGAGCGTCGATTTCTTCTCTCAGCTCTCTGTTCTCTTCCTCGAGATCGTCCATTTTCTTTTGTCGATTGGCCCGGGTATTGTATGAGTGAGACAGTTTAACTCTAGAATAGTGACACATACGTGGGACTCGAAGATAAGAAGAACGCGTTATGTGAGAATCATGAATGATATGCAATGATATATATTTTTAGTTTTTGTTTTAATCAAAAAGAAACTTTAACAAATAGATTGCAAATATCATACAGTGGGGGATACCCCTTTTATTGAATTCGAAAGATTGCTGTATGTTACAAGGAAAAGTACAGTATTTTACAAAGTGCTGTAAGGAAAATGGATAAGCTCATGGATCCTGAGTCCTCTCTGAAGAGATCTCAGATGTTGGTTCCGGTACTTTCCTTTTCTTTGATCGGGGATCTTCAGCCGTTGTCGAGTTGTCATTCCTTTTCCAAGTGAAAGGAGGGAGTAAATTTCTTCGGTCTTCTTGACTCTCTATAGCATGCTGTTCTAATATTTTAATCAGAGCATCCTTATCCTTTAACAGTTCCTGACTCTTAGTACACTCTACATTGAGGATTCAGTATTTGTTCTTCCAAGAGCTCTTCTCACGTTGAACTTTGTTGAGAGCTACCTGGAGTTTTTACGTATCAGACATGAAATAAAGGACAAATTCCTTTAACGGAAAAACTTCTTGGCGAGGGTAGGCATCCTCAGCTTGAGGGCTCTAGTTTGCACCCAGTGGAGATAAGGCTCCATGGAGGTACACTTTGATCTTCCTAGAGACTCTCTTCCTTTTTTGTGATCGTATTTCCAGGCGTGCACTATTTCCTTCTTTAGTGCCATGTCATTTTCCCCTTCCTTGAAGAAAAGACCTTTTAGATGAACATTATGCGGGATATTCTTCATCGGGTATCCAAGTTGACGGCGAACTAAAATTGGATGATAGTTGATTCCTCCTTTAGTTCCAATGAGGGGTACGTTAGGGAAATTTCCACATCTGTCGATGATCTCTATTCCCTCATAAATCCTATTATACCAATCTATGTCAGAGTTGGTAAGAGACATAATCCTTTGTGACAAACGTAGAGTACTCTTATGATCCCAAAAAGCAGTAGACTTGGGTAAATGGGAAATGAACCATTTGTAGAGTAAGGGTATACAGCATGTGATCATTCCTCCGCTGTACAAATTCCTTAAGTGTACAAAATGATAAGCATCCGCGAGCAGAGTTGGTACGGGGTTTCCAATCAAAAATATCTTAACAGCGTTGGTATCAACGAAGTTGTCAATGTTAAGAAAGAGGAATAACCCATATATGAGTAGGACAAAGACATCTTCGAAAGCAGTTATATTTCATATACTGGCAAAGTATAGAGCTTTCTCTGTCGAGATTGCTTCTGCAATGACCTAATTCTTTGGAATTTCTTCCAGTCCAGAAAACGGAGCTTGATCAGTGATAGGTAAATAAATCAAATGAGAGTACTCCTCCAGTGTTGGTGCCAGTTGGTAATCTGGAAATGTGAAGCAGTGATAAACTGGATCATAGAACTTAATTAATGTAGACAGGATTCCTTCAACTACGTGAACCTTAATAGAGATAACAATCCTCCATGCTTAGCTCTGAAAGCATCAGGGTTGGTAATCATCCTTGCCAACCTCCTTAAATCCTCTAGTTTTGGAGCCTTGAAGGTGTACTTGTGAGTCTTTCTTCTACCGAAATTCATAACGCAATCTCTCTGATATTTGCAATTATCGTTTTAGTTTATTTTGAAAAAAAAATGAATTTTTCTTTGTTTAAGAGTTTTTTAGATGAATGCATGAATGCAGCACACAAAAACATTGAAAAAACATGGGTTCAAGGGTTCAACGTCACGAGCATGGAATCATGGCTCTACCCATCCCCAAAGGTTGTACTATTTTGGTCAAATTTTGTACCTATAGAACGGGTTCCAGGTTCCCAAAATCATTGACCCCTCCTAAGGATATCAACAGCAAGCTGGTTCACCCGAGCGAGCTGTAGCATCCTAGGATGAATCTCATTTGAGTGTAGTATTGCGTATTAACTATTCCCGATAGTCACCATACTACCAAATGGTCATAGGGTTAATGTCTACTAAATCCTCAGGGTCACGGGTGCCGGACTGGGAAAACTCTGCTTTCACGACAATCGGTCGTTCAACAGTAAGTATCCATACGAGCCCTCGCCTGATTTGGTGGTCTACCAGGATCGCTTGTTCGAGATTCACTCCCTACAAGTCCACCCGTCTATGCCACCCCTTATCTTAGGGTTCTCTCAAACTTTCCACATGCGTATCAATCGCATTCCCATTGACAGAAAAATAAACACGGATATCAAGTAGGAAATAGCAGTATATATATATATATATAATATATATATATATATATATGTAGTATGTAAAAAATTTCTAACAACCTAGACCTCTTAGGAATTCTAATCCTAGCTTGGCTTTCCCAGCAGAGTCGCCATTTTTCTGTTGGGAAAATGGCGATTAAAACATATAAGATTGATTTCTCCCCAGCAGAGTCGCCATTTTTATGTAGCGTGCGATTTTTGTCAGTGACGCGACCACCTTATCGTCTTTGGTTGGAATTGGGTGCTACTTTCTGATTTCTTATTTATCCTATGAAGCTGGAAAGGAAAGGGAAGCTATCTAAAACTAACCTTGCACGCAGATGTTTTCTTTAACAAATGCTAAGAGATTGGGGAGTCTGGGGTCAGGTTATACAATGGGGAGTTGTCAATTACCCATCCTATATATGGTTATCCATAGATCGTTAGCAATTTCTACTATTTTCTACTTACTGGTGTTTATCTGTTGTAAATGAGAAAGTTTCTCCTTTGGGAATGTTTGAGAGAGAGAGAGTTTTTGTTGATGTCGGGTTTTCCGATGTTTTTGGTAAGGTACTGGACCTAAAGTTTTTGTTATGTGTGCTCGCTAAGATTTCGTAATCTTATGCCTACATATTCCCGTTAAAGAAAAATAGGGAAATCAGAACAATCGTAGTTCCTCCTATTCTATGGGAGGAAAAAGATGTTTGATGTCTTGTTCAAAGCCCAAGATTGAAGCTAAAGGAGTATTTGTGTCTTGTTCAAAGCCCAAGATTGAAGCAAAAAGGTTTTTTTTGTCGTGTTCAATGGCCAAGATTGAAGCTAAAAGGTTTAACTGAGAGAGAATTTGTCATCTCTAAGGGAGATATCTCATTTGTTTATCACAGTTGTTGGGTAACTGTTTATAAAGGAGAATTACTTTAACTGGGATATAAGAATCCAACAATGCCATAATTTCCTTTATAGGGGATTTGTCCTGAAGGAGAAAACTGTAACTCAGTGTTGAGCAATGCCATTTTTCCTTAGGAGTCTTTCATGCTAAGAGAGGGACATTGGCTTGGATGTAAATAATCCAGAGGCTTGCCACTTACAGCAATTTAGATGAAAGAAAGGGTTTTACCAGGATAAGAGATGGACTACAGCTTGGATTTTTGAATCGACAAGTGTGCCACTTACAACAGTTATCTAGAATTAAGGTTTGTTTGATTTATCTGTTTTGATGTGTGATGTACAAAGAAATGTCTACCTACAGAGAGATTTTTGATTTCCTCTGAGGGGATTTTGGTTTTTGTGTGCCTTGATCAAAGCCCAAGGTTGAAGCTAAAAGGTTGACTCTACTAGGGAGCTTTATTTCTGTCTTGTACAAAGCTCAAGATTGAGGCTAAAAAGAGACTGACTCTTTTGGGGATATCATTATACAAAGCCTAAGAGGAGGCTGGGCATTTGAATTTTTCTGGGGAAATATTTTATCTGTCTTGTACAAAGCCCAAGATTGAGGCTAAAGGTTTTGACTCTAGTGGGGAGAGGTTTTATCTGTCTTGTACAAAGTCCAAGATTAAGGCTAAAGGTTTAACTACACTGGAGAAGTTTTATTGGTAGGATATTGACTCTGCTCAGAGAGATTATTATACAAAGCCTAAGAGGAGGCTAGAAGTATTTGACTCCTTTGGTGAGGGTTTATATGTGTCTTGTACAAAGCCCAAGATTAAGGCTAAAAAGGATTTGACTGACAAATACTTTTTTAATTCTTAGTTGTATATTTATAACAAATAACTTTTTATGCTTAGTCATATATCAATGATAAATAATTGTGATAAATATTTATGCATTATTTTTATTTGTTAATATACAATATGCACAAATTATTACCTATTATTACATATAATTATACACAAATGTGTAGATATCAACATAAATACCATACTTAACTAACAAATTTTTTTAGAAAACACAAATTTAACATGTATACCATTTTTAATCATAATATTATGATCTTGCCATACTTTTAACAATTAATATCATTAATTATAATTTAATATGTATATGTATATGTTATTGTAATTAATATATTTTATTTTTTTAAACAATATATTACAGTTTTTAAACATAATATATTTTATATTTTTTAAAAAGTTATGCATGTGTGTTAGTCCCGATAGAAATAGAAGTATAGTATGTATTATAATATAGAATTTTTGTTGCAAATAGAATTGTTGCTTAATAATTAAGGATGAAAAAGATCATTAAGATTTGTCAAATGGATGAAGGGACGCAGGATTTGTGGGAAAGTGGATTTGAAAAAGATTGGAAGGAATCTTTCAATAAAATATAACCAGGGACGAAGTCAGAAAAACTAGAATATCGGGGCAATAATATATATATATATATATATATATATATATATATATATATATAATTATTTTTGTATAATACTTATAAATTATTTATATAATATTTATATTTGTATTGAATATAATGTTTAATTTATTTTATATTATTGAACAATACACATATTAATTAAATTAAATTATAATAAAAGTATAATATATTAATTTTATCTTTATAGTATATTATTTTAAAAATTAAATATTATTAATATAATATTTTTTTAGTCTGTAGATATAATGATAATAATTATAAAAATTAATACAAATAAAAGATTTAAGGTTTAGTTCTAATTTAAGAATCTATAATTAAAGAGTATCTTAATTAAAATTATGTTTAACTATATAGTATTATATATCAATAGATGATCCGTATTGTGTAGTAATTTTAACTTGGAGAATTCAATATGAGCAATTTATATAAAATTTGATATTAATTTCATGACATAGATACTACTATGTTATGATTGAATTCAATTATATATTAGCACGTTTTTCAAAATTATTATTATATATTACAAAATTAAATCAATTATATTTTATATAGTTGAGTAATGTTAATTTACATCTGAAGCTAACATTGTTTATTCAACATACTTGAGTAAAATAATAGATATATGTGTATGTGAGAATTATTAGTAGGGGTATAGGCCCACAATATACCATACCTAGCTCCGTCGCTGTATATATTATTATATTACACTTTAATAGTATAAAACTTTACATTAAGTGATGGGGAAAAACAACAATAGTATGTATCAACTAAGGCACACAAAAACATCATCATACAATATCTTCATTCGGATATTGTATAGGGGTAATTTTCGACGCCATTAAATGATTTAAGATTTTTTAGTATTTCGACAGAATTCGCAGTTGCAAGTATAAATTGAAGAAGATATTTGAAATATAAGACTTCGACATTTCGACACTGCTGGAAGGGTGTGTTGTTTCGACATGAAGTTTGAAATTTGAATGTAAATGGGCGTTACCTTTGGCAGATTACGCGTGGAGCAAATCTGATGGAGAAAAGACATGCAAGAAGCCATGTGTCGTATTTCTAGGAAGTGGCTGTTATCAGCGGTTATTTTATTTGTATATAAATGAGATAGTTGTGATAGGAATCGGGGTGTTCCAAACTTTGTACAAATTACCACAATTACTCAAAGTAACCGTGTGAGAGAAACGAGTGTTCTGGAAAATGTATGTATGGAAAACACCAGTTTACATTTATGCACTTTAATAAAATTCCAAGTTTTTTCTTCATTTCTTTACATTTAAGTCATTTCCTTTACTTCAACAATTTACTTTATTTCTCGTTTTAACTTATCTTCCATTACCTTTTCGCCGTATTATACTCTTGTTCTCTTAATTGAAAACTATTAAAAGATACCTTAGCAAATACAAAACAAATACCTTCCTATTCAAATCAAAGACACTTTCAAAAGCACATTGTCCTAGGATTTGTGTGGTTGGTCCTGTTAGTAAACTAATTTTCATAAATTAGGAAACCAGAGATTGTTCGTCAAATTTACAAGCGAACAAATTGGCACGCCCAGTGGGACCCAGTGCATTTGTTTAGTTGTCTTTTGTTCTTATAGCAAATTCTTAGAAGAAAAAGTTTTTATTTCGTTGTATGATTCTAAGGAGTGGCAAGTTAGCCGTGAACAACGAAGAAAGACCAAAAAGAACAAGAATAAGAAGAATGGCGAATCAAAGCGCGCCTAATAATCAAAATGTTAACAACCCAACGCCTATTCCTTCGACAGGAGACAATACGGCGTCAGTTTCTGTATCAGAGGCGATACCATCATCAACGGGGTCGATACCATCATTTTCGGCATCCCAAAACGCGCCTAGTGTCTCTACAATTGGACCCCAAATGCCTCATATGACCCCTCATCCTTTAGGGGGTGTTCATAGGCCATTTGCGACGAATTTTTCAATGCCTCCACATAATAGAGAACAACCTTATGGAATGCCAACAACGGTGATGGCAAGTTTGCACAATGCGTCGTCATTATACTCTGATCCTTTGGTTAATGTTACTTCGCCCCTACAAGGATCAGGGTCTGGTGCAAACCACATAGGCAGAATGGGTCAGCCTGTGCCAACGGGATACCAAACTTATATGCCTGCAATCACTAACAATTCTGCACAAGTAATTAGGCAACAAATGGACGAAAGCAACCATGATATGGTGCAGATGCTAATGCAATAAATGGGGGTTGTGTTTAATCCTTTAATACAAAACACCACCCAAACGAACCAGTTATTAACAGCGCAAATGACGCGCATTGCTGACTTCTTTGGTGTTCCTCAAACCCAACCAAGGGAACAAATAGTTCAGAATCCCAGAGTAGTTGTCGAAGAGGAAATCACAATAAACCAGAGGCCAGCGAATGTTCCTCAGGAAAACCCTAGAAACCAAGAGGTGGTGGTCGAACAGCCTCATGTCGAAATTCCTGTCCAACAAGAGCCTAGAAGGGTGTTAGTCCATAGAGATCAAAATGCTGATGATGTTGTGCAACAAGTGCGTTATAACAACATGCCAGCAGAAAATAATTTAGCAGCCATGGTCGAAAGGATTATGGCCAGAAATGGTGTGAATGTGGGGCTACAAAGGCCCGGTTATACATCCCCATTGTCTGAGTATATTTTGCAACAAGAATTACCCCCAAGATGGAAAGTCCCCAAGTTTACCAAATTCTCAGGGGACACTAGCGAATCCACTATCGAACATGTGGCCCGTTACTTGATCGAAGCCGGAGAAATTGCACGCAATGAAAATTTAAAAATGAAATATTTTCCAAGTTCTTTAACAAAAAATGCTTTTACTTGGTTCACGTCTTTGCCTGCAAATTCGATCCATACGTGGGTCCAGTTAGAAAGGCTGTTCCATGAACAATTTTACACGGGACAAATGAAAATAAGTTTGAAGGAGTTGGCTAGTGTTAAAAGAAAATTCTCTGAGCCAATTGATGATTATTTAAATAGGTTTAGATTACTTAAGGCGAGATGTTTCACGCAAGTGCCTGAGCATGAATGAGTCGAAATGGCAGCAGGTGGTCTTGACTATTCAATTAGAAAGAAGTTAGACACTCAATATCTGAGGGATATGGCACAATTGGTGGATAGGGTGAGACAGGTCGAACGTTTAAAAGCCGAAAAAGCTAGAGTAACTAAAAATAAGAAAGAAAGAGTGGCTTATGTGGGGGTATGTCAAGAAGATGATGATGACGAGAGCGAATCATTTAGTTTCAACAAACAAGAAGTTGACTTAGCAGAATTGAAACAGGGTATGCCATACTTCTATAAAGTATTGGCTCCGTCGAATGGAAAAAACCCAGTCGAACCTGAAAAGAATGATAAGTTTCCTAAGAGGACTTATACATTCGACGTCACTAAGTGTGACGAAATATTTGACTTGCTGGTTAAAGATGGCTAAATGATAGTGCCACCTGGCACTAAAGTGCCTCCTATAGAACAACAGAAAAAGAAAGGTTTTTGTAAGTACCATAATTTTTTAGGTCATAAAACATCTCAATGTTTCCTTTTCAGGGATCTGGTGCAAAATGCCATTCGTGACGAAAGATTGAAGTTCGGCGACAAGTCGAAGCCACCAATGAAGGTTGACTCAAATCCAATGCAGATGGTCGAAGCCCACTATGCTGAACCATCCACAGTGAACATGGTGGAGGTCGAAGAGGATTCTGACTGCAGCTTTGAGATGATAGAAGCCACTGAAGGTTTTGACACAAATGTGAACATGGTAGAGATCGCTGAGATCCCTACAGGCGAAAGTGATGTGGAGGAAATATCCGAAGACTTCGTCAATCAACCAATGATGATCAAGGTTACTGAATACCTTGGCGAAGGAAGCTTGAAGAATTGCATCAACAAGGAGGCCACTGGAGGCCTCAACAATGTAAACAAGGATGAAACCACTGAGGGTTCCAACAATGCAAAGAATGACGAAACTACTGAAAGTTCCGTCGAGAAAGAGAAGGGGGCCACTGAGGGTCTCAACTTTATGAAGAATGACGAAGCTACTGAAGGTTTTGTCGAAGACAAGCATAAGGCTAGTGAGGGCCTTAATGGAGACAACATGGAGTTTGGTGTTACTGTCGGCCAAGCCAATACTGAGATTGGCGAAGGTATCTCTAAGATAAACGCAAAGACTACTGATGGTCCTGCGAAGCCAACTGTTTATGGGATTCTACGAAGAACAATAGAGGATCCCAGAGAGAAATATGTTAGTTTTTGTTGCCAACATGATATTAAGAAGCCATCTCCAGAAGAGGATAAAAAAGAGGGTCAGGGAGATTTTGACCTGGCAAAGAAGAAGCATGAAATTGAGGAGGGACTCACTCTGAAGATGAACAAGTTAAGTATTGGAGATGGGCAAACAACCAATGTTAATATGGTGGAGGTATCCCAGAAAGCTCCAATGCAGACTGATGAAGAGCGCCGTAAAGAGGAATATCAAAAAGTGGCGTATCCTAAAGAGGAAGAGAATCTGATTGAGTTCCTTCAAAGGTGTCAAAAGAAAAAATCTGAGGTTATGCTGTGCCCCCGCTGTAGCGCTGTGTTCGACAAGAAGGCAGCAGACAACCTGGAGGAAATGGAAAAAGCAAAAAGGAAAGGAAACTGGGGGGCAGTTCCACCTGCGAGAACGGAGAGGTTCGACCCAAGGCGAAATGATCAAAACCAGCAAAAGTTTGGAGGAAGGTACCCAAATACCTTCAAAACCACCAACAAAGCTCCTAGTGACAAATGGGTTCAACCAATCAGGGAGGCCCAGGGACAGAGAAAGTGGAAAAATTTTAAAGTTCAGAGGGGTTCTTCTATGGCTGGCAAAAAGGAAGGCGAAAGGCCAAAACCAAGGCCTTATCCTTCAGAGAATTATAAAGGCAAGAATCCCATGTCGAAGTCCCAATGGAGACGATTCCAAAGACAAAAAAGGGCGGAAAAGGAAGCTGCTGAGAAAGGGGTTGCTGAGAAAGTTGCTGTCGAAAGAAGCAAACCAGAGCCAAGTAGCAATGCCGAAGTAGTGAATCGAAAAGAGGCATCTTACAGCAACAATTCCTGCAATGTAATTGAACCAGTACCATCTAAAGAAAAAGTGGGAGAGGATAACGAAATGACTGACGAATTCAGGTCTGAGTCAGACGCGTCTCTCGACATTGTATGCAATGTGGTCTCTGTCCTTCCAAAAGAATACGACTAAGTCATGGAGGTCGAAGAAGAGGAGGATGTTATGGAGAGTGAAGTTATAGGGCACAGGCCAGTATGTTACTATATCATGAACAACGACTGTGTCGAGGAACAAAATGCCTTTTTCGAAAGGCCAGATGACTCCATGCGTGGCCACCTCAAGCCTCTATTCATAAAGGGGAAAGTGGAAAACGTGGGAGTGAACAAAATCCTGGTTGATGGAGGGGCTACAGTTAACTTAATGCCCCATTATAAGTTGAAGAGAATTGGGAAAGATGAGTCTGATGCAAAACCCCACAACATGGTATTATCAAACTATGAAGGCAAAGTGGGAACCACTTTGGGTGTTATCCAAGTGGATTTAACTGTTGGGACTATAACTAGACCAACGATGTTCATGGTCATAGCCTCAAAGGCTAATTATAACTTACTTCTGGGTAGAGAATGGATCCATGGCGTGGGTGCTGTGCCCTCGTCGATGCATCAGCGTATAGCTATTTGGCGATCTGATGGAATTGTCGTAAACATAGAGGCGGATCAAAGCTATTTCATGGCTGAGGTAAACCAGGTGGATCGATGCAGCTTCGACAAACACTTGGCCCATATAGCTCCATGCAGTCCAGCAACTTTCGACCTGAAGGCAACTGATAATGCTTTCTGTTCGCTGTATCTCCACCCCACATATGGTTTCCAGTGGGATATGGAAGTGGTCGATAAGGCAAACTATGTCTTTGGGACTGCACTTATGGAGCCAACGGGCTGGGGAAGTGAGTTTGGTGACGATGAGTGAGTCATCAGCACTCGAAAGGATTACAGCTTATATAGCCGAAAATAAACTCAAGGTGGCTCTTCACTACAACAGATAAGACCTTAGACAACGCTTTTTTTGCCCTTAGACAGCGCTTTTAAGCGCTGTCTAAACCTGCGCTGCTATAGGTTTAGACAGCGCTTTGGGTATTCCCAAAAGCGCTGTCTAAAAGGGGGTATATTTAATGAAAAGCGCTGTCTAAGCCCTACTTTTTTTAGATTTTTTTGGTATACCTTAGACAACGCTTTATCCAAAAGCGCTGTCTAAGGTCAACCTTTTTGAACTTTTTTAGGTATACCTTAGACAGCGCTTTTGGTAAAGCGCTTTCTAAGGGCCACCTTAGACAGCGCTTTTGTCAAAAGCGCTTTCTAATCCCCACCTTAGACAACGCTTTTACCAAAAGCGCTGTCTAAGGTATACGAAAAATTTTATATAAATTTTTTTAAACCACAATTTTTACCAGGTTTTTTCAACCAGAATTTGACCTGTTTTTCAACCAGCAATTTTTTTCACCAAAATTATATATTTAAAACAATTGACAATTCAAACCAATATATATATTTAAAATTACAAACCAAAATTATATATACACCTATTTATAATTACAAATCATTACATTTTTTCTACAAATGCACATATTACTTATACTAGTACTTTTGCATCCAACCAAAGCATTGCTTCAAATCTACATTATAGGTCCTGAAAACACAAAGATTGTAATTCAATTAAAAGAATACATAAACAAAGTTACACATATTTAAATTCTCATCAATTAAAGTAAGAGTACAATATTATACCTTGTAAAATTCCGAGCTCCATAATGTATTGACACCAATCCTCTTTAATTTCATCCAATTGAGAAATTGAGTAATGAGCACACTTGCATTCTTCAAAGTACTACATAATAATATAACATAGTTTGATTTAGTTTTAACTATTTCATTAGACATGAGAGATATGTGTTAATATTAAAATAACTCATAAGTTAGAAATACATACATCGGATGGAATCTCTATTCGATCCAACAAAAGAGTGTCTCTCATAAACCTCAACATGAAATAGCCGCAATCTATTTGATTGCGTTGCCGAGGACACTACAAATGAAAAGAAAATATGGATAAATCCTAAGTTTTATCAAGTAGCATCACTAATATAATAAAACATGTGATAATTAATATACCTTCACATAATTCCATGTAATAATGGGGTTGACTCTCCGTCGTGGTAGATGGCTATCTCGTAGTGCTAGGAAAGCTTGTATAGCGCTAATAAAATATAAGTGAATATTTAGAACAATTCACATAAATAAATAAACAAACAAATAAATATACACATTCATATTTAGAACAATCTCACTTACGTGTCAATACACTTCTTCAAATCCGGGTATGTTGTCCAATCATTTCCTAACGAATCCAGATAATACACCATTGCTCTGCTAGGATTAATTGCGACCAACAACCAATGTCCACTGTAAGATTAAACAAGTGTTAGATGGAAACTTTCTACACGACGTCAAAATACAAAAAAACTATAATAGATGAATTTAGAATGAAAATCTAACCCAGTATTAAACGGTAAAAAGAACAACTTTTCTGTTTCTTGGTTGTCCATAAAGACGTCGCGTATATACGCCAGGACCTCATCTGGTTTATTGATTATTAAGGTTAAGTTGACAGACGCCGGGCATAGGAATGCAAATCTTTGCTGCAATCCGTGTGGGCGCATAACTCTGTCATACAGAAACCTTAAATAAAAACATCATTAACATTAGACTATTCATTTGAAACATAAAGTAAATAAGTTGTTCAATTAATATACCAAAGTAGATCGGATATATACCTCACGTATGTATTGACAACAGTGCCGCACAATTCTTCATGATTGAAAACTTGCTCGAAGTCTTCATTACTAATAATTTGGTCATGTTCAAAGCCATAGATATCTTTCTCCATATGTATAAGACGAACACCTCCGGTGATAATATCTGTCACTTGTAGATACGTCTGGAGGCACGACCTAAACTTGGAGATAGGTTGTTTTCTACCCCTGCTCTTCTTAGCACCAACATTTTTTTGCGTTGAAATGTTGCTAATCTCTTTAACAGGCAGCTATATATCATATAATTTGTTAGATGAAGTATAAGATATCCAATTTAACATTTTCTATGCATAAATATCATATAATTGTGATGTACCTGTTTTTTTGAAACAACGGACTCGGTATGCTCCGGAATCCGCTTATCCTTTGTTTTGGATCTTGTTGGAGTCTAAATAACATTACCATGTAAAAAATGAAAATAAAATGCTCGTAAAATCTTTGAATTTACACATTAAGGTTAACATAGGTTTATAACGGTTTTAAGCATACCTCATATCCTACGAGTATGAGGTTTGACGACCATGCAACATACGACCCTATAGCAGCTCGCACCAATGTTACATCCGAATCATCGTCAGGATAGGGTAATGGTGCTTCCTCCTCTATAGCAATATCAACTGATACTTTCAAACTTCCAGTAGGGAGGGATTTATTGTGAAGTAATTGTACCCCATTGTTATACACTTTTCCCTTTGCAACCTTCCGATAAGTTGGTGAAGATAAGAAGAGCTGACATTGGGAAACGCCCTAAAACCAAAAATAAATATGCCATTGTTAATGTGTATATATGTCATTTAAATAATTTAAGCTACTAATTTAATTTCATAAATATATAAATAACTACCTCTGGAATAATCGGATGAAAGCTGCAGTTGATACTATCTTTCTCCGATCCATCTCTAACACCTGAAGTGTTATCCCTTTCTTTTTCCTTTCGTAATTCCCGAACCTCAGCTTCTAGTGCTTCCAATTTAGCTTGAAGTTCTGCATTACTAGCAACCTTTCCCTTTTTAATATTCAAGGAGGTCGGGGTGATCCCAAATGCCTTAGCCCTCACCCGACCAGAATACTCAGGGACATCTAATGCCCGACTAAGTATGCTCCTGGTATCATCTGGAGATACAGACTGAGATAACGCCTCCTAAAAATTAGATGAATATCGAATATTTGTCAAATATTTGTTAATAATGTTTTGATTTAATTAAAGAAATATTGTTATACTTACACATTTCTCAAATACTTGTAGAACCTCTTCTGCAACAACTCCAGACTTGCCCACACGGGCTTCCTTCCACAAGACATGTGCAGGAAGAGATGTTTCAGAGCTATTCGCCTTTTGTAACTACATATAAAGCCAAATAATATGATCAAATATAACTCATGATGAACAATTATTATATCATTGCAATATATTGATACTTACCAAAGATTGCTCCAAACGTCCATATCCAACACGTCCTTTCCTGTATTTATACTTTGGAGCTGATGCTCTTTCCCGATTAATTGCACTTAATCGCTTAAATTCTGGGGTTTGTCGTTTGGATTTAAACGTTACCCATTCTTGTGGTGAAATCAAACTTGCATATTTAGATGGATACTCTCCATCAACAAAGTTATCGTCAGCATCCCTAAGATAGGTGCGGTTTAAATATGTCCTAAACCCTCTTAGGAGCTTCCCTGCCAATATCATCAAAAAAGCTTTTCTTTCTTCCTCGACGTTGAAGCACCTCTAAAAAAACCATACACATTGGTTAGTACAAATAATTTGAAGGACATAATTAGTTGGTATAATTAAAGACATAATTATGGTACCTTTATCTCATTCCAAATTTTTTCTTTGGTTTCCTTCAACTGTTTGGTTCTCCAATCATCACAAGTAATAGGAACCGCATTCCTTACAAGTGCACCAATGAAACTTGTCAAAGTATGACCGTTAGGCTCAATAAGTGTATTCGAAGCGCTCCAATGCACATTATAAGTGATGCCTTGATCTCTAGCACGGATCACTCTCTTCATAATAGTTATTCCTCTTCTAATCTCTTCTTCCATAGATCTGTTACTTCCAACCTGAATATCAGGATCATCATCATGTAGGTGATCATCATCATGTGGGTGATCATCATCATGTGGGTGATCATCATCATGTGGGTGATCATTGTTAGTAGCCATCTAACCTGTAATAAATAAATCAAGGATATCAAATATAATATATAACAAATATAATAAAGAAATCAAGGATATCAAATATAACAAATATGACATAATATTTTACAGTACTAATGTAGATAAGTTAGTAGTTTCATCGATGGCTTGTAATTGAACCTTAATTCAACATTTGAACATGCTGAATTATTTTAATTTAAAATGACTCCTACCCTTAATCTAACAGTTAGTGCAATGGCATATAGTCAATACATTTTCATTTTTGCTCATTTTTTACGTGTATGATCAAAACTAGTGTATGTTGTATGCAGTTCATGACATGCTTTCTTTTCTGTTCATGTTCTTTCTGCATGTATTAAATTACTTTATGCTGTAATAAAGATAAAATATTTTAATTTGATGCCATCACTATGTTTCTTAGCTAATGTAGTACCTAATTGTTGCAGCCTCATTCACTGGATAATCAGGCTTTTGTAAGGAAGTGCATCAAACATAATATTATAATAAAACTTCATTAACAAACTCATCAAACATACACATTCACTACAAAACTTCATTAACAAAACTCATTAACAAACTCATCAAACATACTCATTCACTACAAAACTTCATTAACAAAACTTCAAACATACTCATAAACTACAAAACTTCATTAATAAAACAGTCCAACATAACTTCTGAGCTCAAAACTCATCAAACATACTCATTCACTACAACATTGTAAAGCAACAAAACCCTACAACAACAATGTAAAGCAACAAAACCCTATTCTTCACAACAACGACGTACCTTTAACGACGGTAACAACGACAATGCAAGAACGAAATGTATCAGTTACAAAGAGCAGAAACGAACGACGGCAATGAGTTCGCAACGGACGACAATACAACGACGGCAATGGACGGACGACGATGCAACGACGGCAACAACGAACGATGGCACGGTGGAGGACGGTTGACGGTGAAGGTTTGAGTTCGCAAGGGTTTTGAGCTCAGTTCGCATGCAGGGGAGAAGAAAGAGCGGAAATATGAAAATGAATTAATACTGACTATTCATATATTTTAATTTAATTAGACCTTAGACAGCGTTTTCCATAAAAGCGCTTTGAAAGGTGGACCTTAGACAGCGCTTTTAAAAGCGCTTTCTAAGGTTGGCCTTAGACAGCGCTTTTGATTTTATTTTTTTTTTATTTTTAAGACCTTAGAAAGCGCTTTTGAGGAAAGCGCTGTCTAATATTTTCCTTTAATTTTTTTTTTAAAATTAATAAAACTTTAGAAAGCGCTTTTTACCTAAGCGCTGTCTAAGGTCTTATATTTTTTTTTAAATTTATAAGACCTTAGAAAGCGCTTTTAACTAAAGCGCAGTCTAATAGTTTCCATTAATTTTTTTTTTTAAATTTATAAGACCTTATAAAGCGCTTTTGACCAAAGCGCTGTCTAAGGTCTTATATTTTTTTGCGCTTTTAATTTTTTTAACGACTAGTTTCCTTGTTTTTAACTTATAGCAGCGCTTTTGTATTAAAGCGCTGTCTAAGGTGCGATGTAATAACTTATTTTTGTTGTAGTGTTTTGAAGCCGAAGTAAAATACATGGCTGCCAAAGCCAATGGAAATGATTTCAACAAACAATGTCCTCAAAGGGACGTTGAAGAGGATCTGTTCAACGCAGAAGTTGGCGAATGGCAACATCAAAAGTTGGACGCCATTTATGATGACGAACCCTTGGGGTTTGAAAAGGATCCAGCTTCGACAGACATGAAGATGGTGGCACAAGATCCATTGGAAGAAGTCGATTTAGGACTGGGGGCAGAAAAAAGGCCAACCTACATAAGTGCCAAGATGGACCCTCAGTTAAAAGTCGAAATAGTCTAACTGCTGAAAGAATTTAAAGACTGTTTCGTGTGGGACTACGACGAAATGCCTGGGCTCGACAGGAGTTTGGTCGAATTAAAGTTGCCCATAATAGCTGGAAAGAAGCCTGTAAAGCAAACTCCCAGACGCTTCGCACCAGAGATTTTGTCGAAGATTAAAGAGGAAGTCGAAAGACTTCTAAAATGTAAGTTCATTCGCATAACGAGGTATGCATCGACTTTCGAGATTTGAATTCAGCTACCCCTAAGGACGAATATCCTATACTAGTAGCGGAAATGCTTATAGATTCTGCTGCAGGCCAAGAGTATCTGAGTATGTTAGATGGATACTCTGGCTATAATCAAATTTTTATTGCTGAAGAAGATGTCCCTAAGACGGCATTTCGTTGTCCTGGAGCCATAGACACCTACGAATGGGTGGTAATGCCCTTTTGTTTAAAAAATGCTGGGGCAACTTATCAGCGAGCCATGAATTCAATTTTTCATGATTTTATTGAAACTTTCATGTAAATCTATATAGATGACATTGTAATTAAGTCTGTTTCAGGCGAAAATCATGTTGACCATCTTCGACAGTCCTTTGAAAGGATGAGGAAGTTTGGTTTAAAAATGAACCCTCTCAAATGTGCTTTTGGTGTGCAGGCGGGAGATTTCCTTGGCTTTGTGGTCCACAAGAAGGGGATCGAAATCAATGAAAACAAAGCCAAAGCAATAATGGAGGCGAAAGCGCCATCGACAAAGAAGGAGTTGCAGTCTCTGCTTGGGAAGATTAACTTTCTCAGAAGGTTCATCTCCAACCTTAGTGGAAAAATGCAAGCCTTCTCTCCTCTACTTCGACTGAAGAAGGAAGATTTTGCATGGGGGCAGGATCAACAAGCTGTGTTCGACAAAATCAAGGAATACTTGACCGATCCCCCAATCTTAATGTCTCCTTGTAGAAGTAAAAGTATGAGGTTGTATATAGCGGCATCAGATAGGACATTAGGAAGTATGTTATGTCAAGAGGATGAAAATGGCGTCGAAAGAGCCATCTACTACCTCAGTAGAGTCTTAAATGATGCGGAAACTAGGTATAGTGTAATAGAAAAGCTATGTCTGTGTGTTTACTTTTCGTGTATGAAGTTAAAACACTATATAAAGCCAGTCGATGTATATATTTCCTCCCATTTTGATGTAATAAAGCATATGTTATCAAAATCAATTTTACATAGTCGAATTGGGAAATGGGCTTTGGCATTGACTGAATATTCCTTAATGTATTTGCCTTTGAAGGCTGTTAAGGGACAAGTGGTGGCAGACTTTATAGCTGACCACGCCATAAATGAAGATTATGTTGAATATGTCGAAATAGAGCCCTGGAAACTATATTTCGACGGTTCCAGTCATAAGAATGGAACTGGTATTGGGATATTGATTATTTCTCCTAATAGAATTCCAACAAAATTCAAGTACAAAGTCGAAGGCTTATGTTCGAACAATGAAGCAGAATATGAAGCTTTGATAACTGGACTTGAAATTTTATTGGAATTGGGGGAAACTAGAGTCGAAATAATGGGTGACTCCGAGTTAGTAATAAAGCAAGTGACCATGGAGTACAAGTGTGTTAAAGAAACATTAATTATGTACTTCGTAATAGCTAACAAGCTTTTGAAGAAATTCGACAATGTAACCATCAGACATATTCCTCGAATGGAAAATCAAGTGGCGAATGATTTGGCACAACTCGCATCTAGTTATAAAGTGTCAAAAGAAAAGTTGGAAAAGGCCATTGAAGTAAGAGGAAGAGTTGTATCAACTAAGTTTTCCCCATTAAATTTGGAGACAATAAAGTTAGGGTATGGTGACGAAGAGAGTTTTGAGATATTTAATATAGACGATTCAAGAGTCGAAGATTGGAGAAAGGCCATTAAGGATTATTTACAAGACCCAAATCAGAAAGTCGAAAGAAAAGTTAAGTACAGAGCATTAAGTTATGTGCTTTTTGGAAATGAGTTATTTAAAAAGACTTCAGAAGGAGTTTTGTTAAAATGTTTGGGCGAAGATGAAGCTTTTATAGCTTTGTCGAATGTGCACAGTGGAGCATGTGGTGCGCATCAAGCAGGACATAAAATGAAATGGTTGTTGTTTCGAAAAGGAATGTATTAGCCAACGATGTTGAAGGACTGTGTCGAATTTGCAAAAGGTTGCCAGGAATGTCAGGTACATGCAGGAATACCACACGTTCCTGCAAGTGAGTTACATTCTATTGTGAAGCCTTGGCCATTTAGGGGTTGGGCTTTAGATTTAATTGGAGAAATTCGACCAACATCTGTGAAAGGCCAAAGGTACATCTTGGTTGGAGTAGATTATTTCACAAAATGGATAGAAGCCATACCTTTGGTAAATGTTGATCAAGAACCAGTCATAGAATTCATTCGAAAGCATATCATCTATAGATATGGGATACCTGAGACAATAACAACAGATCAAGGATCTGTGTTTACTGGGAAGAATATGCAAACGTTTGCAAAGGAGACAGGATTTAAGCTTCTCACTTCGACACCTTATTACGCTCAAGCAAATGGACAAGTCGAAGCAACAAATAAGATTGTAATAAGTTTGATTAAAAAGCACGTGGGGACAAAGCCAAAGAATTGGCATAAGACTTTGGATCAAATTTTATGGGCTTGTCGAACATCCTCTAAAGAAGCAACAAATACTACTCCATTTAGATTGACATATGGACATGATGCAGTTTTACCAGTTGAGGTTTATTTACAGTCGATTCGAATTCAGAGGCATCATGAAATTCCATCCGATACATATTGGAGTATGATGATGGAAGAGTTAGTTGATTTGGACGAAGAAAGATTAAATGCGCTGGATTTATTGAAAAGGCAAAAGGAAAGAGTCGAAAAGTTTTACAATAAGAAAGTGAAATATAAGACTTTCCTAATGGGTGATTTAGTTTGGAAAGTAATTCTTCCCATGGATCGAAAAGACAGGTTAATGGGAAAATGGTCCCCTAAGTGGGAAGGACCTTTTCAAATTTTAAGAGTTTTTTCAAATGGCTCTTATGAAATTGAGGAGTTGGAGAAAGATAAAAGAGTATTTAAAATAAATGGGAAGTATTTAAAGAAATACAAGCCTATACTGCAGGAAATTAAAATAACATTGGAATAAGTTTGCATAAACAAGAAAATGGTGAAATTCGCCAAACAAATGGCATATATGTCATTACAAATAAAATTGGCCTTAAAAGGCTAAATTACAACGTCAATTTAGGAAAAGATTTCTTCAGTTGGTCGAACTTGTTCTTCTGGATTTGAAGTCGACACTCACAAAGGGCTCTGTTTGTCGAAAGTTCTTCAATCTCTTGACTTAGTTTTTGAGCTCTGTCAGCATGATGCAAACCCACTGTCAACTCTTGATCAATTTCGCTTTGTTTGGGTTGTTGTAGTGCTTCCTTGCGTTTCTTCTCTCGGGAGATTTTCTTTTGAAGAGCAACTATCTTTTTCTCCCATTTTTGGATTTTATTGTCGCACGCAGCAGTCTCCTTTTTGTGTTGTTCAGAAAGTTGTTCTAATTCAGAAACTTTATTGGTAGATGCAACAACAGCATCCCATTCGGCAAGTTGAGTCTCAGATTTATTTGTGATTTTCTGGGAATAATCTCTGAGGCGATGGAAGTCTGCTATCGACAGATCAATCAGGGTGGTCAGGTCCACCACAAAGTTGCTTACTTCAGCAGGAGCTTCCAAAACATTAACTTGCTTCAGGATCTTTTCCAAGTCGAAGTGGGCGGCTGGATCATTTTCCAAAGTTTTGAACAAATCCACGTCCATAATTTGTTCCTTAATTTCAGCCATTATAGCATATATGGACTTGACCCCAGAAACTGTCCCAGAGGTAGTCGAACTGATGTAAGAAGAATCATAGAAGGTGTGACGAGCGTTCAGCATGGCCTTTAGATATTCTAATGGTTTTTGCACTTTCATGTTCTCAAGTTCTTCACGAGAGAAGTTGGTCGAACCAGTCCCCAACGAACTGGTTTTTGTTTGGTCAAGTTGTGGTTGGGTGCTCTGTTCTGGTTCTGGTTCGGCACTTTGCTTCTTCGTCTCGTCATTTTCTTCTTCTTCATTATATTTTTCTTCTTCGTCTGTTTCTTTTTCGACCTCAGTTTCAGTTTCAGCATCTTCATCCTTGTTTTCTTCATTTGGCTTCAGATGAGGGGGAGAATTATCGTCAGAAGGGTTATCCATGGACGTGGTTTCAAATGCTGATTCAGTTTGTCGTTCCATGGTATCATCCTTAGGACTTGTTTCTTCCTGAATTTTGTCTGGATGAAGATTTTCAGGCTGGGGAGTCTTCTGGGTTTGCTCGACCTCTGTTGCTAACTCCTTGGTCGAATCCTTTGGGGAGGTGTTTGTTGCACTGGTGGGGTTGTAGGTTGGATCGCTGCTAGTTTTTAGGAGCACTTGTACCATGGGGGTTTCCATGAATGTCGATTTGAGTCTGTAGAATGAATTAAAATTAGATAGAAAAAGACATATACAGGATAAAAAGGTCCAGTAGTTGAAATTTGGAACATACCTGAGGGATAGCAGTGTTGAGGCTGGAGTTTCCACTTTTTGCAGGTTTTGGTTGAGATTCCAAAATTGGGCTGCCGGGAGGAGTTTTCTTTGAGATTCTGGCAGTGGAAGATATTTGGGAAGGAGTTTTTGTAGTCTTTTTTCTTTTCAAAGGTTGATTTTGTTCTGGGGATTCGTCACCAGATTCTTCACTGGGGACTTTTGTTTCTTGTGTTTTTCTTTTTGGTGTTGGAGGAGGCTTTCGACTTACCTGAACATAACAATAGAACTTTATTAGTTTTTGGAAAAATGGAGGAAAGATTAATACAGAAGGAGGAGGTTGTACTTTCGCCACAGGTTTTTTGGTAGTTGTATTTTGAGGATCTTCTTCCATCTTTGCTGATGCACCTTCGACAGCTGCTTTCTTGGCAGGAATTCTCAAAGCTAAGAAAAGGTGAGAAAAGTTAGATATAAATGTAAGAAAAGATACGTGGAAAGTAAATGTAGAATGTCGAAAAAACGTTCCTATTTAACACCTTCAAGAATGAGAGTTTCGACACGAACATGTTCTATGCCAATATGAAGGTGACCTTTGAAATTGTCCAACGTGTACTTAGTCGGAACCACTCGCTCAACACGTTTTTTATAATGTTGTCGAAGCAGTCTCATTGAATCTCCACAAATGAACCAATCTGGAAATGGAGGGCTTAATGCCACACCAAATTCAGCAGAAGGTAGAGGGGGAAACTTTGGTGGATAAAGATTGAAAGCCAGTTCATAACGTTGTTCTGGTCGAACGTATGAAGGCAATTTTAAACTATCTAGTTTTTTTGTAAATTTTTGTTTTAAAGTGACGGCTGCTTCGCTTATGGTTCGACTAAGTTCATCAGGTCTATAGATAGTTTCAAAGTATTTTTGAAATGCTTGCACTTCTTTGATGTGTCTTGAAATACCTTTTTTAGTCTTGTCTTGCACAAGGGCAAAAGCTTTGGTTAGTTGAATATTAAAGGAAGATACGTCGAAGAATTTGTTGGTGTAGTAATCTTTCCACCATTCGTCAAACTCTTAGGTACATAGAAAAGATGATCGAAAGACCACTGGTTAGATCTCAACTAAGTCAAAATACTTGGCTGACAATGCTGCACTTTTTTCTTTATTATGGAAGGTGTTGTAAAAAATGAGGGAGCCTTTTCGTGGAAAAAGTGGCTTTGGTTTTAGTTGTATCAATCCAAATTATCGAGAGACAAGGTTTGGTTGGTAAACTACCAAAGTAATCTTCGACTTGCCAGGGTTAAGTTTGGAAGTTAAAAGCCTGGGTGTTAGGAAAGACTCCCAAACATTAAGGAAATCGTCTTCATCTTTTTTCATTTCTACAGGTAACTGTCTGGTGAACCATTATGGACCAATCATCCTATTGGCGAAAAGGGCCATGTTGGGACTGAAGTTGTGACGTTTGGCAAACATCATAACATAGCTGGTAAAAGCTTGTCGAAGGCTGATTCCTTCGTCAGTAGGTGTCAGTTGTACAAGCCTGGGCCATTCGACATCTCTGTTTTTTACTTTATCTTCTTTTACGGAGTTCTTGATAGGGAGAAAAGCTTCGAAGGTGGCATTGAGCCACAATTGGAGGAGCCAAAATGGCCCAGAAAGGAGAAGATTGCCTTTGTTTTTCACGGTCTGAAGAGAAGTGACACTTTCGCTCAAAGACTCATAGAGATTCGCTAAAATCATTTCGCTTAAACATAATTTGCTCCCTGCATGAAGTTGTTTAGCTATGGTAATGTAACGCTTGGCTACCTGAAGAGATCTGGAGCAAAAGACATATCTTGATAACCATAGGGCTAAGAAGGCTATGTGCTCTTGGTCGGAGACTTCTTCAGATTGCTTGTCATGATAGTTAACAATGTATGCAGTGAAGGTAGCTTTATTGGTGTCGAATCCTATGGAATCATCACAAAGAATGTTAGGATTGTAATCTATTCCTAAAGGACTGAGACCAGTAATAGCAGCCACGTTGAAAAGAGTGGGAGTAATCATTCCACAAGGGAGGTGGAAAGTGTTATAGGTGCTATCCCAAAAATAAAGGGAGGCTAAGAGCATGTTGGGGCAGTAACCTGGGCCAAATTTCGACAACTGGATTAAGTCGAAAATTCCTAATTCTTTCCAGAATTGTGCTTTGACCTTTTCAACTTTGGTTAACCAAGCTAGATAATTAGAAGGGTCTTTCGACAAAGGGCAAGACCTAAATATTCCAGCGTGATTCAAATAAGTTAGGTTAAGATCTTCATCAGCGGTCGAATCTTGATTTGTGTTATCAGGGGCTTCTTCTACAGGTTTTGTTTCAGCAGGTTTAGGCTTTGCACCAGCAGCTATGGGTTTGTAATGGTGGCAATTGAAATACCTAAGACGTGATAGGGTTTAGGCAATGATGTTGGTGGTTGTCAGAAATGTGGGCTGAGTTGATGTTTTGATAAAGTGTAATGATGGTTTTAGGGTCAGAATTGTCAAATCATGGGAACAGTTGACTTGCTGAGTCATTAAAGGCGTCGAATAAATATTGGCATAAAATGCTTTTTCTCTTGGATTAATCGAAAAATCATTTATTGGGGGGCAATTTGTATATGGGTAATTTTCGACGCCATTAAGTGATTTGAGATTTTTTAGTATTTCGACAGAATTCGCAGTTGGAAGTATAAATTGAAGAAGATATTTGAAATATAAGACTTCGACATTTCGACACTGCTGGAAGGGTGTGTTGTTTTGACATGAATTTTGAAGTTTGAATGTAAAAGGGCGTTACCTTTGGCAGATTACGCGTGGAGCAAATCTGATGGAGAAAAGACATGCAAGAAGCCATGTGTCGTATTTCTAGGAAGTGGCTGTTATCAGCGGTTATTTTATTTGTATATAAATGGGATAGTTGTGATAGGAATCGGGGTGTTCCAAACTTTGTACAAATTACCACAATTACTCAAAGTAATCGTGTGAGAGAAACGAGTGTTCTGGAAAATGTATGTATGGAAAACACCAGTTTACATTTATGCACTTTAATAAAATTCCAAGTTTTTTCTTCATTTCTTTACATTTAAGTCATTTCTTTACATTTAAGTCATTTCCTTTACTTCAACAATTTACTTTATTTCTCGTTTTAACTTATCTTCCATTACCTTTTCGCCGTATTATACTCTTGTTCTCTTAGTCGAAAACTATTAAAAGATACCTTAGCAAATACAAAACAAATACCTTCCTATTCAAATCAAAGACACTTTCAAAAGCACTTTGTCCTAGGATTTGTGTGGTTGGTCCTGTTAGTAAACTAATTTTCATAAATTAGGAAACCAGAGATTGTTCGTCAAATTTACAAGCGAACAGATATACAAAATTTAGTAGCATACACTCTCTTCATTTATAATATACAAAAAAACCAACAACAGACATACTTAACATTAATGATGTACAAAATATGAAATAAAAGAAAAATTTTCAAATTTAACAAAACTCAAATCATCTTTATGTTATATGCAAATTTTCAGCCCATATTTTTCGCCAAATCCTTACTCTCATCAATCCTCCCTCATGTAGAATCGTCCATTCCACCTATTTTAACAAAATTGAAAATTAATAAATTAGCATATCAAATGCAACATAGTGAAAGTAGTGAAGTTTTTCAGAAAAAGAAGAGAAAATATTACTATAAAATATCTTGAAGCATGACGAAAATAGCATAAGACATATTCACTGGAAATTGAACCTTAAATCATATTGAAACCACAAAAAATGCAAGAAAATATGAAATTAAAATTCAAATAAAACCATTGAGATGTTCCTCTAAACTTCTAGTTTTCATTTTAAATTTATCATTGCGATGTTTCTTTAAGCTTCCATTTTATATATTGCAACATTAAAGAAAATTTATTAGATTATGGGGTAAGATATTTAAAGGTCAACAGTAAAATTTGTAAATTTGAACATAAAGAACAAAAAGATTATTGAAATCAATCTAATATCATGGGTATCTCAACATAAAGAAGAAAATGATTACCTTCTATTTTTCTCCTTCACATTAAAGACAAATCTGTGCACTCTCGTTAAACTTCACCCTTAATGGGGTCACATTGTCATGAAAAAATGCACCAATAAAAGATCGTAAAAATAGCATTTTATTCAAATTCCACTACGGTATAACACCATTATATCCGCTATATATCACACTATTTAGTGAAGATGTTATAAACATGTAGGAAACTTACCACTATCTCAACCCATCAGCTTGATGACACCATACACCAACATCTCCAACACCTGCATAAAACCAGAAAACAAATACAGAACTTCATTTGGCAAAGTTTGATCATATATTGAGACACATAAACCTTAAAAGAACTAAACATGACAACATGTATGTTGTTATTTTAAAACTCCAAAAGAAGAACTCCAAATGCAAAATTTTTAGTTTTCTCATCCAAAAGGCAATGCATAAAAACCTCTAGTGCTAAATATATGAATGTTCCCTCAATTGGGATTACAACATGGTGAGTCAATTTGCTCAATCTTTGGCCAAACGTTCGCAAAACAACAGGTTCTGTACCTAATTCATATGCTTAGTACTAACTACTAAATAAATAATATTTCCACTCTAGTTGATAAATTAGATCCATCATCCGCCAAATATGCAATAAATCAAACCAAAATAAGTTTATGCAAAATTTAACCCCACTTGAATGATAAACCATTAAAAAAAGTACATAAAAATAGGGAAGGGGCATGTCCAGTGAGAATCAAATTTATATCATGAGTATTTCAATAAACATAATGTACATATCCATCGCGTGCCTTCTCAACCTGCGTAAAAGAACAGCATATAATAAGAAAAATAAATAATTTGTTCAGGTAAAAAATTAAACTTGTTTCATAACTATAGTTAACATAACCAAACAACAAATACAATAGAATAAATCTCTGTAAAAAATTGAAATGAAGACAATAATTTGTATCCACATCATTTTCCTCTCGGAAGAAATATTGCTAAAACAAAATAATTTTTTCCAACCGTACCTTAACAGCTGGAGTAGTTCCAACACGAGCATTCTAAAGTATGAAACTTTAAAATTTGCACATATATAAAAATGTTTGTAGAAGAATCCTAAAATCTTCACATATGAAATACCAATTAATATAAACACAAAATATATGTGCAGAAAGTTTGGAGCTTTACCACATATCTACCACTAATAAGTTCAAGATATCATAGAACATTTCTATTTTAGGTCGAGTTACTTTGATAAGTTCAGTGTTGTCTTCTATTCCACTAATAATCAGAGATCTTTTTTGTTGATTGGTGAAGAGAAGAAGAGGCAGATCAATTGGATTATGTGGGATACAGTTTTCAAATCAATATCTGAATGTGGTCTGGGAGTAAGGGAGGTTGAAAAGTTCAATAGAGCACTCTTGAGCAGATACGGGTGGTGTATTTTATCGGATAAAGGGACTATTTTGAGCGCTTTGATCTCATTGAAATATGGAGATTCTAAAGGTTTTATTTTGGATCCTTTAAATTATGAAGAGATGCCAATAATTTTTTCGTCAGAGCAGTGGCTGTAAGGCTGACCTATTTATCCTCAACAGGTTCTCGTCCATTCATTAAGCTCGAACCATTTTTTTATTGATTGTGGAAGGCAAACGTTCCAAGTAAAATCAAAGTTTTTTCTCCTCTAAACTCGGGACCCGTTAACAAAGAGAGAGATTTTGAGGGGTCAATATAACCTCACCTGTCCCCTGTGTTTTGGCCCGACGGAGAATCTAATTCACCTGTTTTTCTTGTGTCCTATTGCTCCTTTTGTGATCAAATAAGAGTTCGTAAGAATCTCTGTTATCTTTTTTTTTCATAAGCAAGGAATATATTAATGCGAGAACAAAGGGTTCTCGAAACCACTTACAAAGGGGACGAGACAAAGCTCGACAAAAAGGAAAATTACAAAACCAATTAAACCTTAAGACAAATAGAACAAATGAAACTTACAAAATTCATAAAAGCTATAATTGGTAATAGTAATTTTCCCGATGAACGACCACCTCCAAATAACCTCTTTAATACTCCAAACCGCATGTAAAACATTCCAATCTTCATTCCTAAAAATGATACCATTTCTCAAACACCACAAATACTAAGTAGTAGCCAACCAAATGCAACCTTCTGAACCCCTCTTCACCCTATTCCGCATACAAAACAAACACCACTTCAAAAAAACTCTCTTTAATATTACAAGCCCCGAAATCCTCAAACCCAATCCACTCGGCAACTTCCTTCCACACCAAAAAGGTGAAACAACAACTCAAAAGGACATGGTCCAACGATTCATCCCAAAGCAAACAAAAAACACACTTCAAGTCACTAGCTGAAAAAACACCACCTCTTAAAGAGAAACCTTAGTGGGAAGCCTATCTAGAAAACACCTCCAACCAAAAGCCTTTATTTTAAAAGGAACAACCATCTTCCAAACCAAAGAAAAGCCTCATGAAAGATGTTGTTAGGACCAAAAGGAATACGATAAGACACAAGGATGTTGTAAAAACTACGTACCGAAAACACGTCCGAGTTATCGAGCTCCCACCTCACACTATCGGTAACCGAGGCTACCGGCCAAAAGCTCCGTAAGGTTGTCCGCAACTAAACAATATCGGCGGCAGCCCCTCCAACAGTAGAATCACCAATCCCAAAATTCCTCCATAACCAATGATCCCCCCTCCAACCACCCATGCAAGTCACCAAGACATCTTTAAGGCTAGACAACCCAAAACGTAAAGGAAATTTCTCCTTTAAACAAACTTCATCAATCCACCTAGAAAGCCAAAAAGAAGAATTAAATCCATTACCGATAGAAAATCTACAATTTGAGACAAAAAGATTTTC
The DNA here is from genome assembly GCA_022829125.1 of Lathyrus tuberosus. Classification (NCBI taxonomy): domain Eukaryota; kingdom Viridiplantae; phylum Streptophyta; class Magnoliopsida; order Fabales; family Fabaceae; genus Lathyrus; species Lathyrus tuberosus. The sequence goes on along the minus strand of JALAZF010000062.1, from coordinate 2,384,350 downwards.
CGGCTTTCCTTTTTCCAACCCCATTATATCCCTCCACCAAAATGAACCACGAGATAAACTATTAACACCAACCCCTGAATCCACGACCCTTAAATTAATATCGCCATACCTTACTTTAAGCACCTTATACCATAAAGCATTTGATTCCACTAGAATCCTCCATCTCCATTTATTAAGCAAAGCCAAATTAAAATCATCCACCCTCCTCAAACCAAGGCCCCCCTTCTCAATCGGGAAACACACCTCCTTCCAACTAACCCAATGAATTTTTCTCAAACCCTCCTTGCCACCCCAAAGGAAATTACTTTGGATTCTTGTAATCTCTTTTACAACGTTCAACGGAGCTTTATAGAAAGAAAGCATAAAAATAGAAATGCTAGAAAAGACCGATTTCAACAAAGTTAACCTTCCTCCAAAACTAAGTAACCGGTTTTTCCAACAAAAAAGTCTCTTTTTTATTTTCAACAACAAATCTAACCACATCAAAATACCATTAGAACTAAATCCAGTTGGAATTCTGAGAAATACGAAAGAACTCTCCTCTCTCCTGCAAGAAAGGAAGAAAGAAGCCAAATCCAAGAAACGAGGACTAATATTAATTCCAATGAGTTTGCTTTTATGGAAATTAATACCCAAGCAGGAAACAATTTCGAAACCCTCAAAACCGATTTAATTGCCCAAATATGCTTCCAAGACCCATCACCTATCATAAGGGTGTCATCCGCAAATTGGAGAATATCAACAAAACAATTACCCTTCATGTTAAAGCCTTCGAATTCTTCATTTTCAACCGACTTGCTCACCATACCCCTCAAGCCATCCGCCACAATGACATAAAGGAACGGAGAAAGAGGATCTCCTTGTCTCAATCCTCTCTCAACCACAAACTCCTTCGTAGGACTACCATTAATCAAGACCGGCATTTTACTTGAAAAAATTAAAGCTTCCATCCATCTCATCCAAACCTCCCCAAACCCCATTTTTCTTAACATGAAACGAAGAAAATTCCAACTAACCTTGTCATATGCCTTTTAAAAATCAACTTTAAAAAGAAAACAACTTCTACCCCCCTTCTTTACAAAGTCCACCAATTCATTAGCCACCAAAACACCATCTAATAATTGTCTACCCGGAACAAAAGCACTTTGGCAATTCGAAATAATAGATTTCAAGACCACTTTAAGTCTTCCCGCCAACAATTTGGAAATCGCTTTATACACACAACCCACAAGGCAAATAGGCCTATAATCATCCAAGCACAAAGGGTTAGAAGATTTAGGCACCAAAGTCAAGAAAGAAGAGATGAAGGTTTTAGAGAAAAAAGTACCGGAAAGGAAACTTTGAAAGCACCCAATGAAATCATCCTTCACAAAATGCCAACACTTTTTAATAAAAAAGAAAGAATAGCCATCGGGTCCCGGACTTTTAGAACCATCGCAACTCCACACCGCATCTTTTGTCTCTTCTTCCGAAAATGGAGCTTCAAGGAAGGCAATATCCAAAGAATTAATGCCTTTAAAGGAAAGACCCTCAAGAACGGGTCTTTCATTATCCGGCTCAATGAACTTCGCCACAAAATGGCTCCTAACCTCCTCTTTAACCTCCTCCACCTTATCCACAATACCATTAACAATCTCAATCAAACCAATAAAATTGCGCCTTCTTCTCTCCTTCATAATTCTATGAAAAAATTTACTATTAGAGTCACCGTCATTAAGCCAATTTAACCTCGAATTTTGAATGAGCATGTTCTCTTTAATCTTGAGATTTAACCAAAACTTGCCACTAGCAAAATTTTTTCTCTTCAAAAACTCCAACTCCTCCAATTCACCAAACACCGACTCCCTATCATCCTCCAAATTCAAATCGCTAACTCCCTCCTCAATCTCCAAATTGATCCTCCCAAAAACGTTGTTGTTCCACCATTTGAGCCTCCCTTTAAGAAGTCGTAATTTCTCCTTAAGAACGAAATCTTTTCTCCCCACCACAACTAACTTTCTCCATTCCTTCTCAACAAAAGGAATAAATCGCCTATTAGAGAACCACTCATTATTGAACTTGAAAGGTTTTGGACCCCAATCTGATTTATCCACTAATAACCAAATCGGGCAATGGTCCGATATGTCCCTCGGGCCAATCAACTGACCCACAACCCCCCAACTCTCAATGATACCCTTCGTCACCAAAAAACGATCAATTCTACTTTTTGCTTTACCATCTCCTCCATCCAACTAAACTTCTTCCCCTTACATGGTAGGTCCACCAACCAACCCTCCTCAATGAATTCATCAAACTCTTTCCATTCCGATCCCGAGTTAAATGCGGATCTCCCTCTTCGTTCATTAGAATTTCTAGTCGCGTTATAATCACCTCCAAGAACCCACTTGCCATCCGTATACTTTACATTAGATCCAACAAACTCCTCCATAAATTCTTTTCGAAGCAAGCGAACAAGGCGAATAGATGTTAACAATATAAAACAAAGCGTTCTTCCACCTAACCTTGACTCCCAAGTACCCCATCCCACTAAAACTGCATAATACCTCTACCGAGTTGACTTTCCACAAAATAATCAAACCACCGGACATTCCAACCGAGTTAGAAAAAGAATACTCGATATCTTCGTTCCACCAAAAACTACGGGCTACTCTATCCGACAAGTCTTGGATTTTTGTCTCTTGAAGCATAAATAAATCCGCTTTGCCTTTCGAGATAATTTGAGCAACTCTACTCCTCTTGACTCTACTACCTCCCCCTCTAATATTCAAAGAGCCCACTATCATTTCGACATATGTGTAACATCCTTCCCTCCTAACAATTTGAATTTATCATTCCTCTCCATTACATAAATTCTCTTTTGGTAGTCACCCTTTGATTCCCCCTTAATAATATTTTACAATAATGATTTATTTTTTCAATTTCTCTAATGCACAGAGAAAAAAATACGACTCATCCTTTTTTTTTTCTGAAATTAGTTTTATGAATTTCATCTTAAAATACTTTATTTATAAAGAAGCTAATAACATTTATTAAATGAAAACATAACAAATATAGGATTATAGCAGTATTAAACAAACATCACATCACAACCATTGAAATAACACCTATCTTATGTCAAAATTATTTAGTTACAATAATATAACCGTCAATAAAATTTTAAATATATTTTAAATTTAAATATACTTTTATCTCTTCCATTTTTTATAAAATTGATTTTTTAAAATAAATTTTTTGGTTTATTAATTTCAATATTTTCTGAATTGTGTTCCTCTTCCCTATTTTAAATCAATTTTATAATTGTGTCAATGCCAAAATTGACAAATTTAATAACCAATAGAGACAATTTTGTCAACGTTTATCTTAAATGAACATTAAAATGGGACAAGAGACTAATAGAGAAAAAAATTAAAATTGAAAATTAAGATATTAGTTTTAAAATTTTCAATATTTTTAAAGAAAATAATCGAAAATGTATTTAAGCGTGTATTTTAAAATTTTATTAAGGGTTAATAATCATTTATTCCCCTGAAATATAGGCGAGTTTTGATTTACCCCCATTTAAAAAAAGTTTTTTGGATCACCCTCCTGAAATTTTAAAGTTCTAAGTTTTTTGCCCCCAAGTAGAAAAATTATCCCCTGTAAAATATTATTTTTTTATTTATCCCCTTAGTTTTTACACGCTTAGAGGGTACCCTAAAATTTCAGGAGAGTAATCTAAAATTATTTTTTTAAAGGGGGGTAAATCAAAACTTGCATATATTGCAGGGTAAATGAATATTATCCCTTTTATTAAAGAAAAATCAATATAAATGAATCTTGCATGATTGGTTTTAGGTTGTGTTCTTCAAGCTTTCTATCAAAAGGAATTAATGCAAAGTTTTTTTTTGACGAAGGAACTAATGCAAAGTTGCATATGCCACGCATATACCGTTTTCGACAAGAAGTTTGGTTGGTTGTAATAAAGATTTTAAAATATGACAATAAAAAGAAGAAAAACATTATGGAAATATAGAGAAGAGAAAAAGAGGTCAACACTGAGATAGGGCTCTCCTTCCGGTGCACAACGAGCCTTCACCTTATAAATAAGCTAAGTTTCCGTGCAGTATTACAAGCTACATTTGCTTGTTTATTTGTCCCAATTTTTCTTGAACGAATATAACCACAATTAAGTTTTATCTCATTAAATATAGTCGGTTAAAAGGATCAACTTTTAACATAATATTTTATTAATGACTATGTTTCTATCCAAATCATTAATCTCGAGATCTTTTTTGATAATTTCTCTAATAGGTTTTCTAGGTCTTCCCTTTCCTCTACTTGTTTATCTTATCTCCATTTGGTATACTCTCCTTACTACAGTATCTATCAGTCTTCTATCTACATGCTCAAACCACCTAAATCTATTTTTCACCATCTTCTCCACTATAGGCGTTATTCTGACACTCTATAATATTTTTATTTCTAATTTTATTATGTCGAGTCTTACAACACATTCAATGCATCATCCTCATCTCTGCTATACTTATTTTATTTCCGTATTGATTTTTAACTGTCCAAAATTTGGTCTCATACAAAATCACAGGTCTTACCGCAGTTCGATAAAATTTTCCCTTCAACTTGAGAGGTACCTTTGCATCACATAAAGCATTGGATGTCGTTCTCTATTTCAACCACTCATCTTGAATTCGATGGTTTACATCCCCTTCTATTTCTCCAACATTTTGTATTATGGACCCAAGGTATTTAAACTGTGTTACTTGATGGATGATATGGTCTTCAACTTTCACCTCTAGGTTAGAAACACTTCTTTTTTTTGTTGAGCTTATATTCCATATACTTCATCTTACTTCTACTTAGGCGAAAACCATGCATTTCTAAGGCTCTTATCAGAGTTTTCTACCTCTCATTTAAATCCTCATTCGACGCTTCAAGAAGAACTATATCATCTTCAAAATGCATGCATCTCGATGCTAGCTCTTGCATATGTTTCGTGAGTACATCCAAAGTTAAGGTAAAAAGGTAGGGGCTTAGGGTTGAACCTTGATGCAAACCAATTGTAATGAGAAAATCGTTTGTCTCTTCGCCTTGTGTACGCACACTAGTCGATACCCCTTCATACATATATTGAATAGCTCGAATATATGCAATCCTAACACCTTTCTTCTCTAGGGCTTTCCACAAAATCGCTCTAGGCACTGTATCATATGCTTTCTCCAAGTTAATACAAAACTAAGAATGTTAAGTAAATCATTGGTCTGAATAATATTTTTTTAATATATTTCATCGTTATAATACGTCTTTCTGTAAATAACTAGTAACAAACATGTGCGTACGCACGGGATACATTTTTGGGAGAGATATGATTTTGCACGCGCATTTGTTTGCAGATGTAGCTCGATTTTTGTGACACGACAACTACCGCATTTAGTGCTACTTTCTGATTTCTATATTTATCCTATGAAGCTTAAAAGGAATGGGAAGATATCTTAAACTAACCCTGCGTGCAAATGTTTTTCTTTAAAAATGCGAAGAGATTTGGAATCGGGGGTTGGTTATACAAAGGGAAGCTATTAACACCCAAAGTATCTATAGTAATCTATAGGAACCTTTATTTGCATATGTTTCTACTGTTGGATTGCTTAGTTGCTTAAATTCATTTGCTGTTGATTAGGGAAGTTTCTCCTTTGAGGAGATGTTTTTGTTGTTTTAGGGTTTTTTATTATTTTTGGGAACGTACTTGACCTAAGTTTTTTTTATTAGTGCGCTCACTAAAATTTCGCAATCTTATGCCTACGTATTCCCGTAAAGAGATCTGGGGAAATAGATCTGGGGAAATCAGAGCGTTCGTAGTTCCTCCTATTCTATGGGAGGAAAAATGTTTGTTGTCTTGTTCAAAGCCCAAGATTGAAGCTAAAATAGTATCTGTGTCTTGTTCAAAGCCCAAGATTGAAGCTAAAAGAGTCATTGTGTCTTGTTTAAAGCCCAAGATGGAAGCTAAAAGTTTGACTGAGAGAGAATTTGTCATATCTGATGGGAGACATCTCACCTATTCATCACAAATATTGGAGAATTGATTTATAGGGGAAGTCACTTTAACTGGGATGTGTGGAATCCAACAATGTCACATCTTCCTTTATAGGAGAATTAAAATGTCATGAAGGAAAAAGCTTTAACTCAGTATAGAGCAATGCCACTTTTTCCTTTATGAATCTTTCATGCTAAGAGAGGGACATTGACTTGGATGCATAGAATCTAGAGGTTTGCCACTTACATCACTTAGATGAAAGAGAACTTTAGCCATGATAAAGGAGGGACTCCAGCTTGGATTTTGAATCAACAAGTGTTCCACTTACATCAATTATCTGGGAAAGAGTTTTGATTGTTTGTTTTGAAATGTGATGTATAGAGGAAATATCCTCCTACAGAGAGGACTCATGGTCTCATATGCGAGGATGTTAGATTTTGTGCCTTGATCAAAGCCCAAAGTTGAAGCTAAAAAAGTTGAAAATTGACTCAACTGAGGGAATAATATATTTGTCTTGTACAAAGCCCAAGATTAAGACTGACTTGGAAAATCATTATATGAAGCCTAAGATGAGGCTGAGAGAATCTAAGTGGAGACTGACTCTTTGCTGAGGGATTTTAAATCCAAGAGAATGTCTAAACTGTTTTGAGGAATCAAAAGGAAACTAACTCTTGCTAGAGATTAGAAAAGAGTTGAATTATTAAATGCCACAAAAACTTTGATTCTTTTGGGGATTTTTTGATTGTAACCTTACCCTGGTTGGGGATTTTAAAGTGAAAACCAAACCTTGTTGAGGATCAGAAGAGACTTAAAGGATGAGTTTGAATGCCTTACAGGTTTTGACTCTCCTGGGGACTGGTGTATTGATAAAGATGACTAGGATCTATCATATGATTTTAGGAAGCCTAAGGGTCCTTGTATGAAGCCCAATAGGAGGTCGAGGATTGAGACTTTCCAAGTCTAGGAAGAGTTCAAGAAAGGTTTCACCAGGAAATAAGCCTTTCTTTGTTGAACTGTTCCAGGCTTAAAGGGATTAAAGAAGAGGTTTCACCAGGAAATAATCTTCTCTTAATGAAGTGTTTCATGGTTGAATAAATTGAACAAAGCCCAAGAGGAGGCTGATTGTATTGGGAAGAAGAATTCCTTTGCACAGGGGGGAATTAATTATTTGAACTAAGTTATACTGAATGAAATGATCATATTGTTTGAACTAGTCTAAACTGAGGATGATTTAAATGCTAAGAGAAACTTAACAAGATATGTACAAGTATATATACAAATATATGAACAAGTATATAAGCAAGCAGGAATTGAATTGAGAACATTGTTGGGTCTTATTCTCTGGATAGATGCCCAAGTGTATTGTGATTTATTAGATATTCTCTTCAAGATTCGATTAGTGTTTGAAGAAATTGAAGAAAGTTTTGACTTTGAAGATGACTTGATCTTAAGTGAGAGAGAAGCAAAGGTGTTGGGTCTTATACTCTAAATAGAGGTCCAAATGATTGTTTGATGCTAGGTTTAGATTGTATTTGTCAGTTTTGGAAGATTGAAGTTTTTGAAGATAGAAAGAGGTACGGGACTTACCCTCCTAGCAGAGGCCCAGATGATTATTTGTATCCTATACAATGCCCAAGATGAATGAGGCTAAAAGATTTTCTATTTACAAAAAGGGTGTTGGGTCTTACACTCTATCAGAGGCCTAGAGATTGTTTAAAACAAAGTTATGTTCAACGGGATAAGACTTACACTCCTAACAGAGGCCCAAAGATTGTTGTGAAAACAGTTATCGTACCGTGATTTTGAAAAGCGCGACGAGACTTATACTATAACAGAGGCCCAGATGGTGGTTTATTTACAAAGTGGGTTGAGTCTTACACTCTAAAAGAGGCCCAGATGTTTTGAAATGAAGTTTGAAATATAGAATCAAAGTAAAACCCTAATTTTATTTTTTAAGATATTTTTTCAAAGAAAAATCAATAAAAAAATGAATAATTTATTAAATGAATCCATTAATCATGTCATAAACAATGATTAAGTTTTATGAAAAAGCTATTTTATTCACATGAATATTCAAAATCATTTTGGTTTAAAAAAATCAAGAAAAGAAATCATTTTAAAACATTTAAAACAATTTAAAATAATATTTTTAATATATTAAAAATATATCAAATAAAAATTATTTTTGTGATTTTTTGTGGATTAAAATAATAGAGTATTTAAATGACATGTGTGAAAAAATTGGAATTAAAAATAATTAATTTGATAGAAAAAATAATATTTGAAATTATTTTTAAAACAATTTAAAAATAATATATTAAATATATTAAAAATATATCAAATATAAAATATTTTTTTGATTTTTTTTGTGAAAAAATTATTTAAATATGTGGATAATATTTGTGCAAAAATTCATTTGAAAATAATCAAAATTGGATTTAGAAAATAATTTTTGAAAATAAAATGAAAATATTAAAAATTTTTAAAAATTAAAAAATTTGAATTATGGCGCGAAAAACTTCATCTTCTTCCTCGTGCCACCCAGATTTGCAAAACCTCGCCTATCTCTCTCAATTCGTAATGAAATTGCACGATGTAAACATGAAAATTGTTTGCTTTTGAACAAGGAACACGATGGTACTAATTAATTTCATTTATTTTAAGTGTGGAGTGAGTTATCAAGTGATGAACAGATGAACCCTAATTTTTGCAAGAACATTGTGAAATCCTATACACGATTGATACATAACAATTGATTGAGGGAAAACATTCTATATAAGTAAAGAAACATGTTGGTATCTTGAAATATTAAAAATGATGCATGTTTCATGGAGTTTGGGAAGTTCAGGCTTACCTGTGCAAGAGGAATCCGAATCCTCAGTTGTAGGTGTTATAAATGTGAAATCATGACATGGACAGCTTCCCTAGACCTCAAGGAATGTGTTGATGTGCTTGGAATGGATTGAAACCTTCTGGTTTGATGGGCTCGACTCCAACTGCAGCTTATGATGTATTTTGAGCAAATGGGGTATGACTTAATGATTCTGATGTTACAGAAGTTGTTTAAGTGCTTGGATCACTCATACATGATGTATGTGAGGTGTGTGGATCATTGGTTTGGATGGAATTGCTCTAGTTTGAGAAATTCGAATTCTCCCTCACATGAAAGTTTAAAACTTGGAACCAAACTGATTTTTTAGAAAACAAGGATTGAAGTTGTTTTGGTGTGTTTGAAATGATCCGAAGTGAGCTCTATTTATAGGTGAATGAGTTTGACTTGGATGAATAGTAATGGCTTGGTGGATAAGAGCTCATTCAATGTTTTTGGCAAGATGCCATTACTTCCATGCCAAGGTACAATAGCTCTTCTAAGTAGCATAACCAACTTTTGACCAATTCCACATTCCTCGGATGTTTTTATTGTTGTTTATGCATGAATCTTGACTGAAAAGAGTACCTTTTTTGAATGTGCACTATTGCACATAAATGCACTTTGAATTTTAAGGTTTTCATGACAAAACTTCATCATTCTCATGAGATTTTTCTTAATTCTTTGGCTCTATCTTGCAGGCTTGTGATGAGTCACTCTGATCCATGTTGAATTGGTATGATCATGATCATTGCAATTGACTCCAAAATCGTGTGGTGTAAGAAATGACCAAACTGATTTTGCAAAATAGTTTGCAGCAAGGTGTATTGTAACTTCTATAACCCTTTGCTCAAGTGGAGTTATCTCATGCTCTTGGGCTCTTTGGAAAGTTGGGATTATGTACTTCAACTTTGATGTTCACCATTGGACTTGATTCATCTTAGATCATGGTGAAAAATCCCTCCACATTTTGATGTTTTGACTGATTTCAACTTAGGCAGATTTTCACTAAGTGTTGAAGTTCATTTCACACTTTTCTTGATTTTGATCACTTCATAACTTAAAATCCAATCAATTTTTTACCATGGATCAGTTTTACACTTTTGTAGTATGTGATGAGATCTTTCATTTGAGCTTTGTATCCAAGATAATGGCTGCATGGTTTAGAAGTTATGGCTTTTGGAAGTTGGGTACCAAAACATTTTTTTCCATAACTTAGTGAAATTTTCACTTTCTCAACATTTCCCCTTTTACAAGTTACCTTGATTTCTTGATCAAATCTTGTTCAAATGGTACGATGGATCATGTTTTCTTGTATAATGGTTCATGATGAACATTTTTGGCCAAAAAGTCAAACTTTGACTTTGGGTCTCAGATGAATTTTGTGCAGAGAAACTCTAATTCCTGATTTTCAATTAATGGATGTCCCAAGGTGATTTTAAACTTATGAATGGACATCAAGGGTACATTTGAGTGTCTTTAATCATATCTCAAGGTTTTAGATCATGTCTTTGGCCAAAAGTCAAAGGTATAGTTGACTTTTCATCAAAACCCTAGTTTGTGGCTCAGATGGATTTGAATTCTTGCATTTTTTATGAATAAAATTATTTGAATCAATCCAATCATATGAATGGACTAATATGATGTATTTTAAGTCCTTGAAACATATCTTGAAGTCTTGGCTCATGCCCAGATGAAAAATTCCCTCTAGAAACCTTGGTCGACCAAAACCCTAATTTGGTGACATTGATGGTCTTGAGGCTTGATCAACTTGAAATGTTGCAATCTTGTGCTTGATTATTGATGTTGACGATCTCTTGACCTCCATGAATGATTTAGAGGCTTGATAAGTTGAAGATCATGTAAATTCTTGATTGATCTTCTGCCTGAATCCTCTAAGAGGGCTTGAAACCCTAATTCTTGGTCAAGGTGAATACTCAACAGTTTTTTAGAATATTAGTGATGCATAAAGGTACATCCATATTGTGGTGATGATTTGCAAAATAATGTGGAATCTAATGGTCAAAATTTAGGGTATGACAGATGCCTCTATTTAATCTTCTTGGACCTGAAGGTGTGAATGGAAAAGATATTCAGACGTTCATGGTAAAAGAGGATTAAATATCAGAATACCCGAAATTTTGATTGTGGATGTGAATGGTAGCTAATTTTATCATTCATCTTCTTTTACTAAATAATGCTACTTAGAAAAGGGTGAAACTTCCCCTCGATCCTGGCCTTCAGCCACAGAGCTGGTCTCAGTTTCCTTTGAAATAAACCTCCCCTCGATCCTAATCTTTAGCCACGGAACTGGTCTCAGTTTTTTTTGAAATAAACCTCCCCTCGATTCTGGTATTCAACCATGAAACTGGTCTCAGTTTCTTTTGAAATAAACCTCCCCTCGATCCTGGTCTTCAGCCACGGAACTGGTTTTAGTTTCTTCTTGTTGAGTTCTTCTCTTGACAAGGAATGATATTTGTTATGTAATTTGATTTTGAGGTGAAGATGACTTCCTTGAAAGTAGGACAAACTTCTCGGGGAGAGACTTCCATTTGTCGACTTATCGGGAATTTATGGGGCAAAGACAGACTTCTTTGTTTGCCGATTGGTATAGATTTCTTGGAGGATGTGATGTCCATATTGCCAAGAGTCTTTTGTTGAGAAGCTTCCGCGGGGAATTTTCCTTAATCTGGGAAAGCAAAATATCATCTTCAGTGGCGAAGAGTGGAGTTCCAAAGGTGTATAACCAACTGTCTTCTTGCCTTTCAGAGGTTTAAGTTATCAAAGTGGTTGAGGACCGATTTTAATCCAAGAATAAATTGGAGAGAGATTGTTTAGACGAGCCATTTCCCGATGAGGAAAGAACTCGAACTGGGATTTTATTCTATCTAAGTGTGAAAAAGGAAAATCTTACAAGAGGATCAAACTGAGTGTGGATTTAGAAAGAATATATCTTTTCTTCCTAAGTCTGACAACTCTAACGGAGAGAGAACATTTATCACTCTGAGATAAGCGTGACCAACGTGATCGAAAAATGAGATGCAAAATGAATATGAATATGAATCAATTATGCATGATGTATGTATGAAATGCTTATGCTGACAAAACAGACATGACATACGGACTGGTGATGAGCACAACTGGGTACTCGGCCAATCTGGGGGGATAAAAAGTATCGCTGATCTGTTGAGGGAACAAATTCCTGCTGCTGAACTTTTCATATTCTTGGCAATAACAGAATGCGACTCCTGGGGAGTGATAGGTGGGATACTCCATCTTATCCATCTGAAGTAATTGATCCTCCACCCGGGATATACTGGTCACAAGGAATATTTTGATTCTACATTTTGAAGTTTGATTGCTTTCGGAGAAGTTGTTGATGTTCCTCTCGTGTTCATTAATCAAGAGGAAATTGCCATCTTTATTCTAAAAGCAGAAGTAAATTTGAAATTTCCGTTTTGAAAATAAAAGTAAATTCATTTTTTTTTGTTTCAAGAATGTTGATCATATTAAAATGTCATTTTGCAAAGTAGAATAAATGAGAATTGCAAACAAAGGGCACAAGGGCTCAAATTTTATTGATAGAATGGTAATCAGCCTAATGCGTGATTCCATGGAGCATTACAAAGTTTAGAAAATGGTAATTTAAAGGGAAAGGGGTTACATTGAAACATAATGACCACTATCCTTCTACCAACTTTGAATTCTGAGTATTCTTGAGATTGTACTGAAGGTGACTTCTGATTGAGGATTTCTTGACAGATGAAGTTACTTCTGATGATCCAATCTTAGTCAGATGCAGTTACTTGCCATAAATCCCTAACTTTTTCCTAGATTTCCCTTTTTTAGGTTTTCAATCTATCGGGATGTTTATTTTCTGTTTATGTATCTAACTTTTGCCTGGACCGCCCTTTCGAGTTTTCAGTCCAACAAGACGCTTTTCTATTTATTTAGGCGAAGTATTTCTTGACTACATCAACATTTGTGGGGTAGGTAAACTTTTCTCCATTCATGGTTGCGAGTATCAAGGCACCGCATGAAAAGGCTTTCTTATCAACATAGGGGCCATCGTAATTTGGTGCCCATTTGCCCCTAGAATCAGTGAGAAATGATTGGATCTTTTTGAGCATGAGGTCGCCTTTTCTGAATACTCGAGGTTGGACCTTTTTGTCAAAAGCTTTCTTCATCCTTTGTTGATATAACTGACCATGGCATAAAGCCATCATTCTTTTTTCTTCGATCAGGTTCAATTTATCGTATCTGCTTTGCCATCATTCAACTTCTGTTAGCTTCGCTTCCATCAAGATTCTTATTGATGGTATCTCTGCTTCTATGGGGAGCACTGTTTCCATGCCATACGCCAGAGAGAAAGGGGTTGCCCCTGTTGAAGTGCAGACGGATGTACGATAACCGTAAAGAGAAAATGGTAGCATCTCATGCCAATCTTTGTAGGTTACAACCATCTTCTGAATGATCTTCTTGATATTTTTGTTAGCTGCTTCTACCGCTCCATTCATCTTAGGCTGGTAGGGAGATGAGTTATGGTGTTCAATTTTGAAACCAGCACATAATTCTTTCATCATCTTGTTGTTCAGGTTCTATCCATTATCAGTAATGATCTGGCTTGGAGTACCATATTGGTATATGAGATTATTCTTGATAAATTAGAACACCACTTGTCTGGTCACATTGGTGTATGATGCTGCTTCGACCCATTTGGTGAAGTAATCAATGGCTACCAGGATGAACCGATGTCCGTTTGAAGCTCTAGGTTCAATTATGCCAATCATGTCAATTCCTCATATAGAAAAAGGCCATGGAGAAGAAAGAACTTTGAGATGCGTTGGCGGTACATGAATTTTGTCGGGGTATATCTGACATTTGTGACACTTCCTCATGTATTTGTAGCCATCAAATTCCATTGTCAGCCAATAATATCATACTCTCAGAATTTTTCTTGCCATTGTGTGTCCATTGGCATGAGTGCCAAATGAGCCTTCATGAATCTCTTTCATTAGCATGTTTGCTTCGTGTCTGTCCACGCATCTGACCAAAACCATGTCGAAGTTTCTTTTGTAGAGCACATCATTATTCAGGAAGAAATTACCAGCCAGTCTTCTGAGAGTCTTCTTATCTTTTCTTGATGCCCCAGGAGGATATTCTTGTTTTTGAAGGAAGCATTTGATATCATGATACCATGGTTTGTCATCGATGACGGCTTCCACTGCAAATGTAAGCGGGCCTATCAAGGCGCATTATGTCAATCTTGGGTATGTCGTTCCATCGATTAGCACTAATCATGGAGGATAAGGTAGCTAGTGCATCAACCATGTGGTTTTCTTCACGAGGAATGTGATGGAACTCAATCTTGTTGAAGAAAGGTAACAACCTTATTGTGTAGTCTTTGTATGGAAACAACCCAAGTTGACGTGTGTCCCACTCTCTTTTGATCTGATTTATAACCAGGGCTGAGTTTCCATACACATCCAAGTTCTTTATCCTTAAGCTGATAGCTTCTTCGAGACCCATGATGCAAACTTCATATTCAGCCTCATTGTTTGTACACTTAAATGCCAATCTGGAGGTGAAAGGAATATGAGTACCCTGTGGTCTAACAATGAATGCCCCAATTCTGTTTCCATAAGCGTTGACAGCTCTGTCGAATATTAATCCCTATCGGAATCCATGCTCTGGCCCTTCGTCTAGTAGCGGTTCATCGCAGTCTTTCATCTTTAGGTACAACACATCCTTGTCTGGAAAGTCGAATCTGATTGATTCATTATTATCAATTGGTTGGTGAGCCAAATGATCGGCTAGAATACTTCCTTTGACGGCTTTCTAAGCATGGTATTGATGTCGTATTCTGATAACAACATCTGCCAACGGGCAATCCTTCCCGTTAAAGCTGGCTTTTCAAAGACGTACTTGATCGGACCCATTTCGGAAATTAAGTAAGTAGTGTGATAAATCATGTATTGGCGAAGATGTTTAGCTGCCCAAGCTAGAGCGCAACAAGTTTTCTCTAGCATAGTGTATCAAGTTTCACAGTCCGTGAATTTCTTGCTTAAGTAATAAATGGCAGACTCGTTTCTTTTAGTTTCGTCTTGTTGGCCTAACACACAACCCGTGGAGTCTTCCAAGACTGTTAAGTAGATGATCAGTGGTCTTTCTTCCACTGGAGGAGACAGAATATGTGGTTTTAGCAGATATTCTTTGATGCTGTCAAAAGCCTTTTGGCAATCTTCTGTCCATATACAACTTTGGTTCTTTCTGAGTAGTTTAAAAATTGGCGCGCATGTCACGGTCATGAGGAATATGAATCTTGAGATGTAATTCAGACGTCCCAAAAAATCCTCTTACTTGTTTTTCAGTCTTTGGAGAAGGCATTTCTTGAATGGCCTTGACTTTTTCGGGATCAAACTCAATTCCCTTATGACTGACGATGAATCCTAAGAGTTTCCTGAACAAACACCGAATGTGCATTTATTGGGATTCAAGTGGAGTTTGTATTTTCTCAGACGCTGAAATAACTTTGATAGGTGTTCCACATGTTCTACTTCTGTTTTAGATTTGGCAATCATGTCATCGACATACACTTCAATTTCTTTGTGCACCATGTCGTGAAACAGAGTTGTCATAGCCCTTTGATAAGTTGCTCCTACGTTCTTCACACCGAACGACATTACTTTGTAGCAAAAGGTGCCCCATGGGGTGATGAATGAAGTTTTCCCCATATCTCCTGGTGCCATTCTGATTTGATTATAGCCTGAAAATCCATCCAAGAAGGATAAGAATTTGAATTTTACTGTGCTGACAACTAGCATGTCAATGTATGGTAAAGGGAAATCATCTTTCGGACTTGCTTTGTTTAAATCCATGTAGTCTACGCATATTTTGACTTTTCCTTCTTTTGTAGAAACTGACACTATGTTGGCTAGCCATTGAGGATACTATGATGTGGCAAGGAAACCTGCGTCGATCTGTTTATGCACTTCTTCCTTAATTTTGATGGCCATATCAGGGTGAGTCCTTCTCAATTTTTGTTTAACCGGAGGACATTCTGGCTTTAGTGGTAAGTGATGTTCCACGATGTTGGTATCCAACCCTGACATGTCTTGGTAGGACCATGCAAACACATATGAAAATTTTTTGAGCAGTTCTATCGAGCCTTCTTTGACAGTTAGATGGAGTAGTGCTCCAATTTTAACTTCTTTTCTCTCCTCTTCTGAACCCAAATTGACCGTTTCTAACAGTTCTTTGTAAGGTTGAATATATTTTTCCTCATGTCTGAGTAATCGATAGATCTCATCCGGAATTTCTTCATCCCCTTATTCTTCGGCTTCAAATACCGGGAACTCAAAGTTGGGAGAAGGCATTGGATTGTAGGTTTCAATAGGGTTTAAAAATATAATCTACATAACGTGATGATTCTTTTTAGAAAAGACAGAGAGAATGCATAAGTGTGTGCAGTGTATTTTGAAAAATGCCTATTTTTATTTTGGGTTGTTTTTTTAGGATTACCATTTTCTAGAAAAGCGAAAAGTGAAAATAGCAATAAATGCAGGAATTCATAATGACATTCTTATTTATGATTTGTCGATTCTTGAAACACAAACCCTATAAAACAAAACTCTTTCGCTCTGGACGAAGCGAAGAGGGATATTTACAGAAAAGCAAACCCTATAAAACATCCTTTTCACCCGGGAAAAGTGAAAGGTTAAAACAAAGACGAGAGAATTACTTTGATTTATGAACGATATTTGGCACATCGACCGTGATCCAATTGTTACGAACTCCTCTGTGGATCACAAAGTATGGTATTTTTCTTCCAGGATTGTCTTCAGTAATGACACTGATTTCTGGCATAGTTTGATCACTAGAGTCTTCTTCCCATGCAGAATTATTATAAGAGGACTCTTCTGTTATATCCTCACCAATATTTTCATTTTCAAGAAGATCTCCCCATCCAGATGGTTGTATATCTTCATATCTGATACGAGAGCTTTCGGGAGCAGTGTACTTCACTAGAAAGTCGTACTTGCTGCTTGGCTGCTGTCGCTCCCGGGATTTTCATCCAAGTACAAACGCGAAAGTGGCACGGAAACAGAGTCTCCAGCAATGTGTATTTATCCCAAGAGAAGGAAAGGAAACACTGCGTAAACCTGAGGGAAAGGATATAGCATGGTCTTGCAACCAAGAGAACTGGATGCGGGAGTCGGTTACGCGAGAGGAAGGTATTAGCACCCCCTCGCGTCCATCGTACCCGATGGGATCCACGCTTGCTTGTCTCGATCAAAGGGTGACAGAAAACTGGATACTGGAAAAGAAACTACTAAATGGAGAACTGGAAAATGAAAGGAGAGAGAAAGAGAAACAAATGTAGGGAAAATAAAAGAAGTGCTCGAATGGGCCCTACCCCACTGCCTACGTATCTCATCGGAAACATGAGAATCAGAGCGACGTAGTTCCCCTCACTAGGGATGGATTGTTTGTGTTTTTTAAGGAACGGCTGACGTTCTAGCTCAGGTGTTGCAGGCTCGCTGGTCCGAGTGCGTTACCATCTTGCAAGAGAACGAGAAGAAGCACGTGCGTACGTTGAGAATGAGTGAGATGAGAAAAGAATTCCTGAAGGAAAGACGTTATTGTTTGTTTTTGTCTTTTAAGAAAGAAGTGTTTTTGATTATGTGCGTTTTATAACTCGTATTGTATTTAAGTCCCTCATATAGGATCAAATGCCTCGCATATCGACCCAAGACGGAACGCATGCTAAACATTCCAAGAAAGTGTGAGAAGATCCCCCACTTCCTTGTTCCCACATGAAAGGCCTAAATACAATAGGTGTTATGCCTTTATTAAGTGTTTTTTACTTTTTGTTATAAGATGAGAGAAGAGACTCAAGAGCGGAGAAAAGGTAAAAACTAAAGGGGACTAAGACTCACCCTAGTGTTAGCATGTTTGGAGGTCTTACGGTTTAATGTGGTATGAGAAACCTAAACGAAAAGAGAAAGAGGGATAGAACTACCTAATGCATATCCTACCTCACTTTAATCAAAGATTAAAGTTGAGCTAGGATCCCAAGGGGTGTGAGAAAATTCTACACAAAGCATTATATCATGCTATTCATAAAAGAGAAATAAAAAATTAATCAACAATGAGCAATTGAAATTATGGTCCACAACCAAGTTAGAATTAAAATGTTAAGTAAAAACCAAGATTAAATTCTAAGAAGAAAACTTAATCTAAAATTAGAAAATTAATTCTAAAATTAGTTCAAGTTAATTCTAAACTAATTCTAAAAACAATTAGTCCTAAAATTAATTCTAGTAATAAAACTAATATTAAACTCTAACTTCTAATTTTAGGATTACTCTAATTTAATTGCCTAAAATCAAAACAACTATTAAAACCAATTAACAATTATTCAATTATCTAAAAGCTATCAAACAAAATATGCAATTAATAACAAACAAACAGAGAAGGGTGCAGCAGAAAAAGCTGGGGTGCGGATAGTGTTTCAGGCGTTGGGCTTGAGGCTCTTAAGCCCAAGAGTTATTATGAAGCAGGGGGTGCGGAGAAAAGAGGTGGGGGAAATAGAATTCTGGGCGAGGTGTGAAAATGAAAACGGGTGTGTAGGTCTTAGGCCCAATGGTTTTCCTTACTTATACAGCCAAGGGTGTGCACGAAGTGAAACGGGGGTATCAACAAGAAAAAAGATTGGGCCTAAACCCGGTTCAAGACTAGAAGCACATAGGTTTTAATGAAAACCCTAAACTCTAAAACTTGCAAGTCATCAGCCGTTCCCTCTTTCTCTTATT
Source organism: Lathyrus tuberosus (assembly GCA_022829125.1). Classification (NCBI taxonomy): domain Eukaryota; kingdom Viridiplantae; phylum Streptophyta; class Magnoliopsida; order Fabales; family Fabaceae; genus Lathyrus; species Lathyrus tuberosus. Next base: position 2,365,641 of record JALAZF010000062.1, on the reverse strand, counting down.
CACTTCTCATCCTCTCCTTCAAATCTAAATGCGTCGTCACCACCCTTTCAACCTCGTCGGCAACAACTCCATCGCCGTCCACAAAATAGCCGTCGATCCTCCTCACTTCCGCCTTTTGACTTCAACCGCTCTCAGAAACCAAACCCTCACGCGCCAACCTCCCTCCGCCATGAATCTCTCCCCGTCTCCGTTTCGTTCAACACCGAACCTCTTTCTCGACAAGCTTCTCCGCCGTTGATATGTAACAAGAACTCCAGCGTCGTCGCATTCAACTCTCCTCTCCATCGCTCGTCTCCGCCATGAACCTCCGTCTCGACATCGATTTCCAACGAAGCTTTGGCCGGAAACCTAGCAACCTCCGTCAAATCACACTCAACACTCACAACACAGACCTCACAACAACTTTGACGGACGCGCTCTCACTCTCTCACAACGCGACACACTCATTCATCTCAAACGAAGTAGCAAAAATAAACCAGTCGCCGCAAATCGAACGATGCATATACGAGAAGTTTGAGTTGAGAACGACTTACCTACCGGAGCAGTTCCGGTGACTCTTCACAATGGAGGAAAATAACGACGAGAAAACCAGAGATTACGCTTCAGGTATTTCGCTTCCTCAATCTTGCGTCGTTGTTGTTACTGCTTCGATCCTGTTCAATATTCTTCTTCTACTTCTGAAATTGTTGTTGTTGTTGCAAGCTTCTATGAATTCTTCTGCGCGTTCTTGAATTTCTTACTCTTGCAATTTATTGAATTTCTTGATGATTTATTGAGTTCTAGAGAGGTTGAACATTTATCTTATGAATTTTGTTGCAGGTTCCATGAAGTTGCAGAGAATGAAATTTGATGATGAAGCTCTGGTGAAAACCGAATTCGGTTTGGAAATGGATTCAAGAAGGAGCTTGAAGGTTAAAGAGTTTGTTACAGAGAAAAATGGTGGAGAGAGAATATTGGAGAAGATGGAGATTGAAAGAGAATCAAGAAGAATGAAGAGAAAAAAGTTGCAGAATGAATCCTCCCCCTCCCGTTCTGTTGCAACTGCTCTTATATACAAGAATTGGGTGAGGGTAGAATAGGTATTATGCTGAAATTCAGTTAAGAATTCTGTTACAGTTGAATCTTCTTTTGGAAGTTTTTAGGAGTTTTTTTGGTTTTTTGAATTGTTTTGCAAGTGAAAAATTTTGTTATATCTTGCGTTTTGATGTTGTTAGCTTTATGTGTTTTCTCTGGTGGTATGTATCTCATGGCAGCTTGGCTTGGACTGAAACATAAGGTGGCTTGGCATGGTGGCTCTTTGAAAGCGGCTTGAGTTAAAACTTGCGAATTGTTGGGAATGAGTTTTTGTTTGGTTTGACAGCTGAAGCTTACGCGACTCGTTGGCTTGCGGTTTCGTAGCAGTAGCAACTGTGTGTGGGTTTATGTGTGTAGCTGGACATGGCTTAGAAAAATAATAAGTGGTAGCTTGGCAATGCGTGATATTTTGGTCATGTGGAATTACAACTTGTATGGCTTTTGGTTCATTTTTATTTGTTTATTTTAAAATTTAAATGGCCTTGTATTGGATTTTGGATAATAAAAATAAAAAGGTAAATTGGATTGGATAGATGTGGCTAAGATTATGGAAATTCAAAATAGATTTAATGGATGTGTAAATGGATAATTGGAAATTGGATCAGGAAATGTGGATAAGATAAAATGGGTTTAGAGATTGGTTAAAAAAAAGAGAAATGGTTTATGATGTGAATATAAAAACAAAATGGTTTGTATTGAAATTGAAATAGAATGAAAATGGACATGGAGTTGAAGTTTAGAAAATGAAAATGGTTTATGGAGTCAAATGAAAATAGACAAATGGATCGGATATGGTTTATGGATTTTAGTTAGACATGGGTTAAAAATAATGAGTTTGGTACGGTTTAAAGAAAAATGAATTTTGAATAAAAATGGATATGGATATGGATATTATAAATGGATACACAAGATGGATTTGGAGATTGAAAGTGGATAACAAAAATGGAAATGGATAATTGGTTTAGAAAAATGGATGAAATATGGTTACTTATGATAAAATGGATAATAGGAAAGGTAAAAATTGGATTTGAAAATGGTAAGGAATGGATATTGAAATAAATTTGAATGTGGAAAGAAAATTGGTTAAAATGGTTGAAAATGGCCATGATGGATAGAAAATGGATAACCCAAAGAATTCAAAACCAATCACAAACTATTCACAAGCCTCTGATGAAATGGTCACAGCTACCACTGAACAATCTGGCCACTCACATGATCCACTGAAGAATCTCAACCGATAAACAGTCCACAAGCTCAACCTTAATCACCCAGATGTACACTGATGAACTTTGCAGAAGATGACTTGCAGAATAGTCCCGAACAGGGCAAACACTTATAACAAGAAAATACTTCGATCCTATGTCTCAGAAAACCAATGCAATGATATGATTATGAGTATGGCCTAATGGAATGCAAATGAGTGCGAAACACAAGCCAGAAAAAGGTAGGGCAAATTTTGGGGTGCTACAGCTACCCCTATTCAATCAATTTGGACCTAAAAGGATGATAGCGACGACTTTCAGGCGTTCAAGGTACAAGGTGATTGAATACAAAAAGAACCGCAAAATTTGCTAACTGCGAGGAGAGAACATATTATTGGATCTCAGTCGCACTTCGTCAAAGGAATTTGGCGGAAAGACAACATACCCAGAGCACCACATCGTCAAAGGGGTTGGACGTGAAGAAAAATGGAACCCCACTGAAAGGACACATCATCATAGGGATGACAGAAAGACAACTCGACCTAGGGAAACACGTTGTCATAGGGATGACAGAAAGACGACTCGACCAAGGGAAACGCGTTGTCATAGGGATGACAGAAAGAAAACCCGACCGAAGAAAGCACATTGTCATGGGGATGACAGAAAGAAAACCTGACTGAAGATAAACCACTGTCATAGGGATGACAGGGAGAAAAGTCCACCTTAGGGACACATTGTCATGGGGATGACAGCAGGAAGACTCAACGGAAGGAACACATTGTCATATGGATGACAGGAAGCAGACTCGACCAAGGGAAACACATTGTCATAGGGATGACAGGAAGAAGATGAACCCCAAGAAACACCTCGTCAAAGGGTTGACGGGAAGAGGACTCGACCAAAGGAAACACGTTGTCATAGGGATGACAGAAAGACGACTCGACCAAGGGAAACATATTGTCATAGGGATGACAGAAAGAAAAACCTGACTGAAGATAACCCACTGTCATAGGGATGACAGGGAGAAAATTCCACTGTAGGGACACATTGTCATGGGGATGACAGAAAGACGACCTGGCCGAGGGTAACACCTTGTCATGGGGATGACAGAAAGAACACCTGACCGAAATGTCGTCATCAAGGGGTTGATGGACAATGACTGGTCGAGGGTAAGATCGACGTATGATCTACGACCCAAAAGAAAGGTAAGCAGAGGGTTGATTGTAATGTCTGCTGGGGATATGTCACTGTCTTGACTGAAAATTGATTTGGGCTTTCGTGCAAGGTACCAAATCTGGCTTATGCTTCGCATGCATATGTTTGAATTTTCTTTCTATGGCATAATGCTCCATACAAAATGGAAATTCTACGCGATTTGAGGATGCGATGATTACTATTGCAAAATGCCGACGCATGCTCGGGCTACCGGGGAAAAGAAGGATGTGCCAAGTACGATTGAACTTTGTTGGCTAGGACAGGTGAAACCTGATGGTGATTGTTTTTTTTTCAAAGGCGAAATCTTTCTGGGTACCAATGGGGATTGGATTTTGAATGAAGTGCCAATAGGGATTGGACTTTTGCTTTGAAGGAGAACGCCAATAGGGATAGGGCTTCAGGTTTTGAAAGAGGCCAGCAAAGCGGGTTGTGAATGAAGGCTGCCAAGCAAGGTTGGGCTATGATTTTTCTGTTTGTTTTTACAAGGCTTCATGTTATACTGATGATTATGCAATGACAATGATTATGCAATGATATTTATGATATGCAACAGGAGCACTCCAGCAAAATAAATGCTGAAGAGACGAGGCCAACTCCGCTGGGGATAACAAATTGAATCGCCATCAGGGTCATAACTGCTCGAGATCCCAACTAAACCTCCATTCTGCAGGAAAGTACACATAACAAACGTCTGCTGGAGAAACCTCCCAGGAATATGCTGACGAAAAGTGCCAATGACAATCGACCTTTGACTTGCTGGGGAAAGCTAACCACCACCCAAAAAATTGCTTGGGGATAATGGTTGATGATATCAGCTCTGCTAGGGGACAATATCAGACTTGGTCCTCTATTGGGAATCTACCTTCTACCCTTACTCCGTTGGGGAGATGGGAACAACTTTACCGCAAACTGGGGAAGCATAAACCCAACATTTTTATCCTGTACGGTAATATGAACTCTCACTAAATAAACTCTGATGGGAAGAATAACACTGAAGGGATGTCTTTTTTAGCAATGTCTTTTGTACAACGCCAGACGACTACTGGCTTGCCACACTGCGGATGGACTTTAACAATGACTTTTTTACAACGCCAGACGACTACTGGCTTGCCACACTTTGGGTGGACTTTAACAACGTCTTTTGTACAACGCCAGACGACTAATGGCTTGCCACACTTTGGGTGGACTTTAACAACGTCTTTTGTACAACGCCAGACGACTACTGGCTTGCCACACTTTGGGTGGACTTTAATGGGGATTGACCATCAACTTTGGTGTCTGCGAAGCAACTCTACTGGGGACGTCACGTGTCAGCTATCAACATGAACCCGCAAACGTGATATGACTAAAAGAGGTGCCCCGATGCAGCATAACCTGTAAATAAACATGTCTTCAGGATGTCTCGTGAAGATCCGACATATATTGCCCCAGACTGTGATTTACCATTCTCCGGAGAGAATAACTTTTTGTGCTTTTGAGGCGGCCTGTCCCAGTCTTGAAATGATTTGTGCCCCTGTCTGGCTGATCTGTGAAGGAATACCTCTGACTGACTGACCTTCGAGAGATTTGTCGAATCTCGACTTGATTTCCCCAGATTCTCGACATAATTGCCCCAGATTAACTAAATCTTGGAATGGATCGCCCGTTTGGTATGACTTACCTCGGCTCAACGGAGTACTCGGGCACTTTGCACCTTAGATTAATCAATCTTTCCATTGTAGAAACTTTCCTGATGTCAAGTACTGACTCGCAAGTAAAACAATTCGTTTTGAAAAGATAATTTTGATGCAATGCATATGACAGTTTTGAAATCCAAGTCTGTTCACTGGAAAAATGTTATGACGTGTAGTGAACGAATCACTTATCAAAATGTCACTGATACCAACATGAATGGTAAGAAAGTCCTTTTGGGAGTCAGAACTGACGCGATTTTAACCCAAGTATGCTTTCGAAACAACCCTGCTTCAATTAGGTCTTTCAAAGGTTGTAACGTGGTCTGGTTCACAGTTTAAGAAAGAAAGGATATAAGGCTCAAAGTTTTATTTTAACCCACCCATTCTCCTTGATGTTCTCCAGTCCTACGTTCAGCTTACTTGACACAAGCGCTCACCTTTCAAAAAGTTATGAACGGTATGAGGATGGTTAAGGAACCCACACGGTTTACAGAGTGACATTCACCCCTTTCTGTATTTGGTGTCTGTAGTCACACGACTTGTTCTTTGCTCGAGGATTTATCTTTTGTAATCCTTTTGTTTTTCATTCTTTTGTTTCTGATATCCCTGATTTTTTCCTGGACTGATTCTTTTGAATTTTGGATTTTGAAGTCCAGCGGGATGCCCTAACTTTTGCCTAAGTCACTTGTTTTCAAGTCTTGACTTAGCGGGCTTTTTTTCTTTTTCTTTTTGATTCCCTTTTTTTTTTGAACTAATCGTGTGACACAGGTTTGTCTTGACTTGTAAAGGGTTGTGACCGTCTCACTCTTCGGTTGGTGAGGGATAACCGTGGATGTAATTGATCCTCGAACGGGACACTCCTTTTGAATTTTGAACGCACTGTCAAATTAACTGACACCTACCCTGCCCCGGGTTAAGATAGAGGGTTTTTTCGTTTTCAGAAAGAAACTCCTACTACTAGGCTCAACGGGGTTGACAAGGGATTATCTTCCTTATATCTCTGGTGTTTGAGGAATTGAAACAATGCCTGTACATCATCAGCAGGGTTTTGCTCAAAAGCATACAATCGGAAGTTTTGCGCCTTTCAACTTCGTCATCCTCCCTATGATCCTGCTTAAACAAATGTTAGATACCAATAAAGAAAAGTATGAGTGAACACGACTGGATTTAACCAAAACATGCATATTCATTTCATTATCATTATCAATTGAAAACAGACGAGTTTTACAAATGAGTTTGCACTTTTTAGCAGAAAAGAAACTACAAATGAAAAGAAATGACATGATCTAAATGGTTGCCAGCTTTGAGGAACTTGGCCTTCCAAGCTTGATTTGCTAATGAGCTGGCCATCTTCAGAATTGCTCATCGAAGTCATTCTGATACTCATCTGCACAACTGCTCTCAGTGACTTCTTCCATAACCTGGACTGATGAACCCACCTGACTGGATGAAGGAGAAATGTTTATCTGAATACCCTGAGGAGTGAATGAGAACATATTGGAGTCAAGAAGAGTCTGAATCTTACTCCTGAGCACCTTACAGTCTTCGGTTGAATGCCCCTGTGCCCCAGCATGGTAGTCATAACGGGCGTTGACATCAAAACCTGGTGGATACGGAAAAGGCACTGGCTTCAAATCCTTCGGCACTATCAATCCACCTTTGATCAAATCTGGCAACATATGACTGTACGACATTGGCAACTGAGTGAACTGCCTCTCTGGCTTTCTTGGCCTTTGTCGGGCGTGCTGACGCGGCTGGTGGCGATATGACCGTTGATTCTGAGAAGGTCTCTGATTTGTAGAAGAATATTGTCCCTGATATGAAGACCCATAAGATTATTGACTCTGAACAGTTGATATATCTGAACACTGAGAATGAGGTGGTAGAGATTCCTGAACGGAACTATTTTCTTCCTCGAATTCTTCCTGAGAACTAACAACTGATTCATTTTCATTAGCTTGGAAGTTCGAGATGCCTTGGAGCTTTCCACAATTGAGCAATCTCTCAATACGTTCTCCCACCATCACGAGGTCAGAAAATTTTGTTGCCCCATTGACAATCATCTTTTCCAAGTACGGCCCTTGCAAGGTATCCATGAACAAATCAACAAATTCTCTATCTGAAAGTGGCGGTTGAACACGAGCGGCTAACTCTCTCCATCTCTGAGCATACTCTCGGACTGGTTCGTTATCTGCTTAAGACAAGTCTTGCAAATGCATTCGACTGAGAGCCATGTCAAGATTATAATCGTAATGCTTCATAAAGGCGTTGGCTAGATCTGACCATGATCGGGTGCTACCACTCTGCAACTGCATATACCAATACAAAGATGCCCCACTCAGACTGTCTTGGAAACAGTGGATCATGAGCTTGTCATTGTCGACATGTGCAGTCATTCTTCTGCAGAACATCACCAAATGTAGCTTCGGACAGCTATCTCCTTTGTATTGCTCAAACTTTGGCATTTTAAACTTTGGAGGCATTCCCAGGCCAGACACCAAACACATGCCCGAAGCATTCAAATCAAGAGTATCACGCCTCTCCAGGGCTTTAATTTTCTCGTCCAACACGCGGTATCTTTCATCATCAACATATCGTGGATCCTTAGGGTTCATCTTCGGAACTACCCCTCGGACATCTGGCACAGAGAATGCAAAACTTTGATAATCAGCGGCATCAAGAGAAGATGAATGTCCATCTCAGACAAAAGGAGGTTCTTGCTCAACTTGATTCTCGAAAGGGATCCGCACCGGCTGAGTTTGGGCAACATTGTTCGCCAGAGGTGGAATGACATTCTCATATTTTTGAACATTGGCCTCTCCCCCTGTCATGGCAGCCACAACTTCCATAAGTTGATCCAACTGAGTCTTCATCAATTCGACATCGGCCCTAGTCACAAACTGATTCTGTTCCCTAGAGTTCATGATTCTTCCAGAAGCTGATTTAAGTCCAATACATAAGTCGGGAAATCAAACTACCGTTCAGATAAAGGATGGATGAGCTCATTGGTCTGGCCTGGCGAAAGGATATGCAAAAATGATGCAAGATGCAAATGCAATGCAATAATATGAATGCAATAAGACATGTGATCAAGTATTCAGGTTTCTGTGTCTGTGTTAAACTGTGTGCACTGTGTCTCTATACTGAATCTGGCAATATATCTGAGATGAATACTCAAACCACTGTCATAGGATACACTGTCTGTAACAATCATAGAATCACAAGTAAGGTATGTAGGAGGCTAGGTTACTTGCAAACCTATAAACATCCCACCCATACTCACGTGTGGTTCCTAGAAAACAAGGCTTGTCAGCTTCAGAGGTTTGAGAAGCGATAGCACATTCAGCGCGTAGGATACAATGCTATGCCAATCAAAGAGGTCGTCCACTGACTCACCTTAGAAAATAAAGGTCACCCTATGCAAGTTCCAAAGTGGGCCCTCGGGTGCGAATGGGTTTGCCACGGAATGTGGTCTGCCACTGTCACCACTAAAGAGAGATGTTTCCACTAAGGTCCTCATGATCGGTCACTAGAGTCGACAACTCTCTAGATCGACATCCTGGAATACGCAAGATGCGTACGCCATGATGGGTCCCAAGATAGCCTCGTCTAGCTGTGAATTTCATGATTACCCAACGTATACAGATGGTACGTAGGTCCCACTACTCTCCACTCTAAATCTAAGTGTGCACTCAAGCCTTGGTAATGGGCTTATCTCTCAGAAATCCCATCCCGCCAAACAGACAGAATAGTGCAACACAGTATAATATATGAAATGTAAATGCTAACATGCTGTAAATATTGTACAAGTAATAAAATACAGTAAACAGCAAATACAAGATAACAGTACACACCCAATGAAAGAAAAGCAAACAAGCGCTAGGATCGACTCGCTTAGGATGGACCAGCAATAGGTCAACCGGTCCCCAGTAGAGTCGCCAGCTGTCGCTCCCGGGATTTTCATCCAAGTACAAACGCGAAAGTGGCACGGAAACAGAGTCGCCAGCAATGTGTATTTATCCCAAGAGAAGGAAAGGAAACACTGCGTAAACCTGAGGGAAAAGATAGAGCATGGTCTTGCGACCAAGAGAACTGGATTCGGGAGTCGGTTACGTGAAAGGAAGGTATTAGCACCCCCTCGTGTCCATCTTACCCGATGGGATCCACGCTTGCTTGTCTCGATCAAAGGGTGACAGAAAACTGGATACTGGAAAAGAAACTACTAAATGGAGAATTGGAAAATGAAAGGAGAGAGAAAGAGGAACAAATGTAGGGAAAATAAAAGAAGTGCTCGAATGGGCCCTACCCCACTGCCTACGTATCTCATCGGGAACATGAGAATCAGAGCGACGTAGTTCCCCTCACTAGGGATGAATTGTTTGTGTTTTTTAAGGAACGATTGACGTTCTAGCTCAGGTGTTGCAGGCTCGCTGGTCCGAGTGCGTTACCATCTTGCAAGAGAACGAGAAGAAGCACGTTCGTACGTTGAGAATGAGTGAGATGAGAAAAGAATTCCCGAAGGAAAGACGTTATTGTTTGTTTTTGTCTTTTAAGAAAGAAGTGTTTTTGATTATGTGCGTTTTATAACTCGTATTGTATTTAAGTCCCTCATATAGGATCGAATGCCTCGCATATCGACCCAAGACAGGACGCATGCTAAACATTCCAAGAAAGTGTGAGAAGATCCCCCACTTCCTTGTTCCCACATGAAAGGCCTAAATACAATAGGTGTTATGCATTTATTAAGTGTTTTTTACTTTTTGTTATAAGATGAGAGAAGAGACTCAAGAGCAGAGAAAAGGTAAAAACTAAAGGGGACTAAGACTCACCCTAGTGTTAGCATGTTTGGAGGTCTTAAGGTTTAGTGTGGTATGAGAAACCTAAACTAAAAGAGAAAGAGGGATAGCACTACGTAATGCATATCCTACCTCACTTTAATCAAAGATTAAAGTTGAGCTAGGATCCCAAGGGGTGTGAGAAAATTCTACACAAAGCATTATATCATGCTATTCATAAAAGAGAAATAAAAAATTAATCAACAATGAGCAATTGAAATTATGGTCCACAACCAAGTTAGAATTAAAATGTTAAGTAAAAACCAAGATTAAATTCTAAGAAGAAAAGTTAATCTAAAATTAGAAAATTAATTCTAAAATTAGTTCAAGTTAATTCTAAACTAATTCTAAAAACAATTTGTCCTAAAATTAATTCTAGTATTAAAACTAATATTAAACTCTAACTTCTAATTTTAGGATTACTCTAATTTAATTGCCTAAAATCAAAACAACTATTAAAGCCAATTAACAATTAATCAATTATCTAAAAGCTATCAAACAAAATATGCAATTAATAACAAACAAACAGAGAAGGGTGCAGCAGAAAAAGCTGGGGTGCGGATAGTGTTTCAGGCGTTGGGCTTGAGGCTCTTAAGCCCAAGAGTTATTATGAAGCAGGGGGTGCGGAGAAAAGAGGTGGGGGAAATAGAATTCTGGGCGAGGTGTGAAAATGAAAACGGGTGTGTAGGTCTTAGGCCCAATGGTTTTCCTTACTTATACAGCCAAGGGTGTGCACGAAGTGAAACGGGGGTATGAACAAGAAAAAAGATTGGGCCTAAACCCGGTTCAAGACTAGAAGCACATAGGTTTTAATGAAAACCCTAAACTCTGAAACTTGCAAGTCATCAGCCGTTCCCTCTTTCTCTTGTTCACTTCTCATCCTCTCCTTCAAATCTAAATTTGTCGTCACCACCCTTTCAACCTCGCCGGCAACAACTCCATCGCCGTCCACAAAATAGCCGTCGATCCTCCTCACTTCCGCCTTTTGACTTCAACCTCTCTCAGAAACCAAACCCTCACGCGCCAACCTCCCTCCGCCATGAATCTCTCTCCGTCTCACCTCTCCGTCTCCGTTTCGTTCAACACCGAACCTCTTTCTCGACAAGCTTCTCCGCCGTTGATACGCAACAAGAACTCCAGCGTCGTCGCATTCAACTCTCCTCTCCATCGCTCGTCTCCGCCATGAACCTCCGTCTCGACATCGACTTCCAACGAAGCTTTGGCTGGAAACCTAGCAACCTCCGTCAACTCACACTCAACACTCACGACACGGACCTTACAATAACTTTGACGGACGCGCTCTCACTCTCTCACAACGCGACATACTCATTCATCTCAAACGAAGTAGCAAAAATAAACCAGTCGCCGCAAATCGAACGATGCATATACGAGAAGTTTGAGTTGAGAGCGACTTACCTACCGGAGCAGTTCCGGTGACTCTTCACAATGGAGGAAAATAACGACGAGAAAACCAGAGATTACTCTTCAGGTATTTTGCTTCCTCGATCTTGCGTCATTGTTGTTACTGCTTCGATCCTGTTCAATTTTCTTCTTCTACTTCTGAAATTGTTGTTGTTGTTGCAAGCTTCTATGAATTCTTCTGCGCGTTCTTGAATTTCTTACTCTTGCAATTTATTGAATTTCTTGATGATTTATTGAGTTCTAGAGAGGTTGAACATTTATCTTATGAATTTTGTTGCAGGTTCCATGAAGTTGCAGAGAATGAAATTTGATGATGAAGCTCTGGTGAAAACCAAATTCGGTTTGGAAATGGATTCAAGAAGGAGCTTGAAGGTTAAAGAGTTTGTTACAGAGAAAAATGGTGGAGAGAGAATATTGGAGAAGATGGAGATTGGAAGAGAATCAAGAAGAATGAAGAGAAAAAAGTTGCAGAATGAATCCTCCCCCTCCCGTTCTGTTGCAGCTGCTCTTATATACAAGAATTGGGTGAGGGTAGAATAGGTATTATGCTGAAATTCAGTTAAGAATTCTGTTACAGTTGAATCTTCTTTTGGAAGTTTTTAGGAGTTTTTTTGGTTTTTTGAATTGTTTTGCAAGTGAAAAATTCTGTTATATCTTGCGTTTTGATGTTGTGAGCTTTATGCGTTTTCTCTGGTGGTATGTATCTCATGGCAGCTTGGCTTAGAATGAAACATAAGGTGGCTTGGCGTGGTGGCTCTTTGAAAGCGGCTTGAGTTAAAACTTGCGAATTGTTGGGAATGAGTTTTTGTTTGGTTTGACAGCTGAAGCTTACGCGTCTCGTTGGCTTGCGGTTTCGTAGCAGTAACAACTGTGTGTGGGTTTATGTGTGTAGCTGGACATGGCTTAGAAAAATAATAAGTGGTAGCTTGGCAATGCGTGATATTTTGGTCATGTGGAATTACAACTTGTATGGCTTTTGGTTCATTTTTATTTGTTTATTTTAAAATGTAAATGGCCTTGTATAGGATTTTGGATAATAAAAATAGAAAGGTAAATTGGATTGGATAGATGTGGCTATGATTATGGAAATTCAAAATAGATTTAATGGATGTGTAAATGGATAATTGGAAATTGGATCAGGAAATGTGGATAAGATAAAATGGGTTTAGAAATTGGTTAAAAAAAAGAGAAATGGTTTATGATTTGAATATAAAAACAAAATGGTTTGTATTGAAATTGAAATAGAATGAAAATGGACATGGAGTTGAAGTTTAGAAAATGAAAATGGTTTATGGAGTCAAATGAAAATGGACAAATGGATCGGATATGGTTTATGGATTTTAGTTAGACATGGGTTAAAAATAATGAGTTTGGATACGGTTTAAAGAAAAATGAATTTTGAATAAAAATGGATATGGATATGGATATTATAAATGGATACACAAGATGGATTTGGAGATTGAAAGTGGATAACAAAAATGGAAATGGATAATTGGTTTAGAAAAATGGATGAAATATGGTTACTTATGATAAAATGGATAATAGGAAAGGTAAAAATTGGATTTGAAAATGGTAAGGAATGGATATTGAAATAAATTTGAATGTGGAAAGAAAATTGGTTAAAATGGTTGAAAATGGCCATGATGGATAGAAAATGGATAACCCAAAGAATTCAAAACCAATCACAAACTATTCACAAGCCTCTGAAGAAATGGTCACAGCTACCACTGAACAATCTGGCCACTCACATGATCCACTGAAGAATCTCAACCGATAAACAGTCCACAAGCTCAACCTTAATCACCCAGATGTACACTGATGAACTTTGCAGAAGATGACTTGCAGAATAGTCCCGAACAGGGCAAACACTTATAACAAGAAAATACTTCGATCCCATGTCTCAGAAAACCAATGCAATGATATGATTATGAGTATGGCCTAATGGAATGCAAATGAGTGCGAAACACAAGCCAGAAAAAGGTAGGGCAAATTTTGGGGTGCTACAGCTGCCCCAAAGTATCCCAACCTTCTTAAGGGATATATGAATCATCTTCTTCAATGGCATTGACCTCAGGAAATGCAAAGTTGATAAATTCTTGTCCTGTGATTCTTGCAACTTCATCAACATAATGTTTGACATTTTCAGAATTCTACTGGTAAGGTTCCCACAACTCTGGGAGAACAAGTGGATTTTTCTCAAGGTCATTCAATAGATATGCATTCTCTGGCTGACTCTTTTACCTTGAGTCGTCCATGTAAGGTTTCCAAATGGGGAAATCATCCATAGGATCATATAAGTTGTAATCAAATTCGTCTTTCATCAGAGTTGTAGTACCCTAAATTTTGACCGGTGATTTGTTACTATTTTTGGAATTTTTATGCTATCAGGGGTGTTGTTTAGATAAGGGTGTCTCTAACACAGATCAATATGAGCCTCTTAGTCACTTTTAGTCCTATTTCTGATTTAATCTTGTATAAGGGTTTTATTTTGGAGTTTGGATCTTTTTTAGGATATTATTTATTTCTTTTACATTATTGGCAAATTTAATCATTTTAGTATTCTTTAATTATTATTTATTGTTTTATTAGTATATTAATTTATAAAGGGTAGATAGAAAATTTTTAGATAGGGTTTATTTTAATTAAAAGATTTTTTATTATTATTATTTAGGGGTTAAGGTATTAAGAATTAATTTTGTTAGTATCAATTATTAGTTGTTTAATCTACTAATTTTAATTGAATTATTAAACTTAAGGGTAATGGTTCATTTGATTTAACCAAAATATTTCTTTTATTTTAAAGAATTATTAGGTTTAAATTAGGCATATAAGAGCAAGTTTTATTAAGCTTTTAGTTTAGGTTTTTAATCTAAGGACTAATTATTGTGGATAGGAGAGGGACCAGTTTCATTTTATTTCCAATATTTATTATTATCATTTTATTTTTTATTATTATTTATTAATTTGGTTGTTGTTATAATAATATTATTATTTTTATTATTATTTATTTACTAATATGGTTATTGTTATATTTATTTATAATTATTATTTATTTTATTTTTATTTATTTATTTTTGGTCAAATTGTTGACCCAAAGGGGATCGCCTTCCCCAACTTGAAACCCTAGATCTACGCAGAAAGTGGAAAAATGAATCAAACAAAATCAATTTCATAAATTTTTCAATCAAATTACACAACAAAATCAAATCAGATCAATTACAACTTTACATCCAGAACCCTAATTCTAATTATAACATAAAATCAAATCAAACAAAAATTACATCAATTTTTCCTAATAAACAAATCTAATCTAATTAAATCTCTAACCTAAATTCTAATCCTATATAAACCTAATAATTTCAGAGGAAAAAACCCTAGGCGAACTAACACAGCAGCTGGACGAATCCCAAACTTCCTTTGATTACCTGCAAAAGTCAAAAGAAGAAGGAGATTAGAGGAGAAAGTAAACAGAGACAATAGGACAAATTACGACCAGTGTCACAGCAAGGAAAGGTAAGCCACTCAGCTTCGATTTTGTTGTGGCCGATTGTTAAACTGTGGTTGTTTTGTGTTTATGGGTTTCACTTTATGGGTTAGGGTTCATAAAGAGGGTTAGGGTTCTTCACAAGAACCCTTAGGGTTCTTAGGGTTCATAGGTTTTCTGGGTTTGGGATAAAGGTTTGGGGTTAGGGTTCTTCATGAACCCTGAAGAACTAGTTTGGTTTCTGGGTAATTAGGGCTAGGGTTCATCATTCTGGGGTTAGGGTTCATCTCGAACCCTGAAGAACAGTTGAATATCTGGGCTAGGGTTCATGGGATAAGGGTTTCTGGTTTGATGTTCATCACCCAGATGAACATGGGTTCGCAGATTCCGGTTATCTTCAACCCAAATTCTAGAGTTGACGGTGGTTAAGGGTGGCAAGAGGCCGTTTAAGGGTGGCGGTCGGAGAGAAAGAAAGAAGAGAGAAGGCAGAGCATTGAGAGATAGAGAGAGAAGGAGAAGTGAAGAGAGAGAAAGAAGGGATTAAAATGATCCGCTTCTGAAGGGGTTTGGGGTTATATACTCCCTCCTTAACGCATAAGATCCTTCCACGTGGCCTTTCGTTGGCCACATGATTATAGGACTTTGGACTGATTCTTTGGACGCGTGAGTACTGTGACTCTTGGTTGATTGTAGGCATAGGGTTGTAAACCCTAGCGAGTATAATAATAATAAAACTTAGGGTCTCCTCTTGGATTAATTTTTCTTCTTTGTATAATAATAGGATTTTTTGTAAATAAAAATAAAAAGCTAAACATTAAAATAACAAACAAACATACCCTAGAACTTAAGCAGGATCCCATTGAGTACAATGGAAGTGAGGGGTGCCTAACACCTTCCCCTCACTTAACCGACTCCCGAACCTTAGGAATCTCTACCCTTAGGATTAGGATTTTAGGTTTATCATGTATTTTCCTTAAAAAATATGAAGGCGACTCGATATTTTTGCCGGCCGCGACAGCTGGCGACTCTGCTGGGGAAGCCTCCCTAAAGAGAGTCCATCCTAACCTTAGGTTTTAGGGTTCTTGTTTGTTTGTCTTGGTTGTTTACTATTTTTATTTTATTTTTGTTATGATTTGTTATTGGTTTTTTTATTTGTTTTTATTTATAATATTTGTTCTTCATATTTATTATATTGTCATCATGCATTGGATTGGGATATTGTGATGTGTGAAGCTAAAACCCAAGCTTGGAGGATACCCTAAGTTAGGACGTGGAACATAAATGTTAATGGAAAGGATGTAACATCCCGACTATGCATTGATGCCACACTCAGATAGACCCTCCAAAGTTGTCTTCCTGTTGAGGCTAGCCCTTAATATAGTTGATGATTTGGATGTGGTTTAAGATTCTGAGGACCTTTAGAAAACCCTATCAACTCATGGTGATCCTAAGTATTCAACCCTCAGGGGTCGTTACTAGGATCTTCCTAGATGAGACTTATCCCAAAGCTTTACCGTAGGAAGGCTTGATCCTTCTCATGGTAAAACGAGGGTATAGTCCGTAAATTCTAGGGCCGTTATGTTGTCCAAAACTATATATCCTACATGTGAGGGGATTGGGTAAATAAGACTTAGATCTAACCTTATTATAGGGAGCCTACCTAGTTAAGCTCATGCTTGCATTTCACCTTACCTTAACCAATTAAAAAAATTTAATTAAAATATTCATTCATCATGTTAATGAAATTTTTTTACATCACATGAATCTTAAATCTTTTTTTTTTAAAAAGAGAGCAAAGAAAGGAAATGGACTCCGGAAAAAGAAAGACTATTCCAATTAGTGTAAGGACATCTGATATTGAAGGGCTAAAAATGTATGCCACGGGGTTACCTGATGGAAGAAGGAAGTCTATTACCCGAAATTATGGGAAGATCTTGGATCTTATAACATTTCCTGTTCGGGAAGAAGGGTTGACAACACTAGCTCAGTTCTATGACACCGAGTTGAGATGCTTCCAGTTTCAGAATTTCCAAATGGCTCCCACTCTCGAAGAATTTTGTAAGATTCTGGACTTCCCTATAGCAAGAAAAGTACCATTCATGGAAATAGGATATTGCCCTTCACTAGGGGAGATTGCTGGATATTTTCACATCCGTGAAGATATCTTGAAGAACAAAATAAGGCTCCACGAAGGTTTCCATGGCTTCTCAAATGGTTTTTGGGAAAAGAAAGCCAGTGATTATTCCGTTAATAACGATTGGAAAATGGTGGATAATATTATCGTGCTCCTCATCTTTGGTTTGATCTTATTCCTGAGTGCGAAAGATTTTGTGGATGTAGTTGCCATCAATATGTTCTTAGCTACCACTATCGGCGAACAAGATCCTACAACGGTTCTCCTAGCAGATGTTTATTATACCCTCCACCAAAGACATGAAAGAAAGAATGAAGCTATGATATGTTGCTCTCCTTTACTTTATAAATGGCTCAGTTCACACTTGGCAAAGGGTATAGATGACCTTGGGCGAATGAACAAGCATGCGTGGTCCCAATACTTGGTCTCCCTCGTTGATACCGATATCATGTGGTTCCCAAACGTCATCAACCGTGAAGACTTGATCTTAAGCTGTGGGAATTAATTTAATGTGCCTTTAATTGGATCGAGAGGGTGTATAAACTATAACCCTATTTTAGCTATGAGATAGTTGGGGCACCCCTTGACATACAAACCTGAAGATAAACTACTTAAGGGTTTTATTCTGCAAGGTAAGGTAACCAAGGATCATTCCACGGTCGTGGAAATTATTCAGGCATGAAGACATTGTATTAAGGGGAAGGGTAGTCTCAAGAGACCGAGGGAAGAATCTAGGGTACCCTATGACCAATGGATGAAGGAAAGAGTGCAAATAGTAAAGTTACCTTTCACTTTATAATACCCCACTGAACCAAAAGCTCCTACTATGATTTCCATGGAGGAGGTAGAGAAGCTCAAAGAAACTGTCCTAAGATTGGGGAAAGAAAAAGAAGAGTGGGAGGGTAAATTCTACTAGGCCACAGGAGAAAGCAGTCAGTTGAGAAAGAGCCTCAATGAAGCTTTGGAGCAGTCAAGGATTAATGAAGGGATAGCCCAAATGGAGGAAGGGAAGAAGGAACGAGCTTACGCTGACCTTCAAGCCTTAAGTTCAAGTCTCAAGGGCCATAAGGAGGAGTTAGATAGAGCCTGGCGTCAAAGAAACGAATGGAAGGACATATGGCTAACATCTATGCAAAGGGAGTTCAAGGAGAGATGTGATAGGCGTATCCAAAACCTAGAGGCTGAAGTCTAAAGCTTGGCCAACGCTCTTCTCGAGAGCAAAAGGCAAGCTTTGGATGCAATGTTACGGATAAGATCTGCCGAAGAACTTCTTGCCTTACGGCCAAAAGGATGGAGGGAAACTCAGGAGGAGAACCGAGAGCTTAGAAGACTATACGAGGAGCTTGAGGAGTCTTACGAAGAACATAGGGAGTGGGGCACCTATATTGAAGAACATAATCAGCAATTAGAGCGTACCACTACGGAGGACAGGGAGATTATGGCAGAGTTGCAAAGAAAAGAGGCGTATTACCGAGAAAGATATCAAAAGTTGGTTATACTATCCAACAATCTGATTCATGAGATCCCTCGAAGCTTAAGAAAGGCGAAATACATGGTAGACATCTTCAAGCCCAAAGAAGAGATCACATATTTTATTAGGCTTTGTCGTGAAATGGTAGAGGAGTTTAGGGCGAGGATTAGGAGGCGAATTTAGCTTTTCTATGTAATGGTTTCTTTTGTTAGTTTATTTATCATCCAGTTATGAATAATTTAAGGGTTTACCCTTAGTTTGGTTTCCTTATGTAATGAATAGGGCTTTGACCCTCGCACTTTCTTTTTTGCAATTAATAAAAGTATTTGAATTTCCATTATTCTTGGCTTTGCTCTCAATATATAAAGGTTTAAGATTCCTATCACAAAATCATTTCTACATACTCATACATTCATACGTGCATAAAAACATAAATTTTTTTAAATAAAAAAAAGCATCAAACGGAAATCATTTTTTCAATATCTTCTCTCAGAATCATCCTAACAATCTGACGTCTCGACCCTACACCCGCGCCCACCAAAAGAAAGCTAGGGAACAATTGGAACAGAACCAAGCTGCTCTAAGGGGAGATGTGGATGCCGTTAAAGGAAATGTGGAGGAAATGAAGGAAAAAATCGACCAACTGACTCGAGCTATTCATAATTTGATAGCAAGAGACACTGAGGCTAGCAACCGTAGGAGTGTCCCTAACCCTCCTCCCCAGTATGAAGATAATAATCCTCTCTTGGGATTTGTGGTTGACTTGGAACGTGAAGCATTGGAGGCTGGTAAAGGGAAGACTAACACTCAGCCTCCTGGAGGGTCCGTGCCTCCGCTTGAGCCTAATGGAGAATCACGACCTATACTGATACCCGTCGCTCGTGAAATCTCCGATGACCGGCACCTTCAATATGGTGAGGAAGATTCCAAACACGTGGCTCGTGAGACAAAATTAGCTACCGTGGAAGGAAGAAGGGCTGATGACAAATATAAAATAATTGAGGAGCGATCAAGAGCGGTGGAAGGATTCAACGTCATAGGGGTTGATGCCTTGGAAATGTGTCTGGTACCCGATGTGGTCATACCTCCCAAGTTTAAGGCACCTGACTTCGAGAAGTATAAAGGGGTTAGTTGTCCTAAAAACCATATCCAGATGTTCGCCCGAAAGATGGGCGCCCATGCTACCAATGAGAAGCTGATGATACACACTTTCCAAGACAACCTTAGTGGGGCGCCCTTAGACTGGTACATGCAATTGGAGAGGACCCACATTAATACTTAGGAAGACCTTGCAGGCGCCTTTCTGAAGCAGTACAAATACAATGTGGACATGGCGCCTAATCGAATGCAACTACAAAACATGTCTCGAAAAGGGAATGAATCTTTTAAGGAATATGCCCAGAGATGGAGGGAACTAGCCTCTCGTGTGCAACCTCCATTTCTGCAAAGTGATCAAAAAAATAGCAAGTGTACTATTTTTACGATGTAGTAATAATAGGGGTTATCCCCAGAATCGATCTCATGGACTGCGCGTCAATGTAAGTGCAGATGCTAATTCAATTAAACAAAAGTTTTCTTTGGGGTTTGTTTGGTTGAGAAATTATAATAACAAAATAACATAAGCAGAACAATAAAAGTGCTTTTTACGAATATGATGAAACATGCTAGGGAAAGGTGTATAAATTGCTTAGTAAGAACCGTAAATTATAATCAAAGAGAAATGCCTCAAACCTTAATTTTACAAAACCTTAATAATATTTTTCTTAAAATCCTTAATCGAAAAACCTTTGATATTCTCCCTTGACCCTAATTCCTTAGCAGTCAAGGAAGAACATCAAGCAATAGTCCTGACAAGGTTTATAAAAGTCACTACAGGGTATCCCCATTCCTAGGCAATATCTACCATAATGTTATTATGCAAAATGATAAATTGGGGTTTTCAGACCAAATCCCTAATCATAAATCGTTCCCAATTTAACCGATTGCAACAAATATTTTATAATTTGCATAATAAAAGATTAAGGCAAGAAAACATAATCTCATTGACTAAATCAAAAGAGGTTCATACATCACAATTCAAGGACACCCCCTAGCATTGGGGGGTTTAGCCTCTCATGTTCAAACTAAAAACAATAACAATCAAAAGATAAGAAATAACCATTACAATAGTATTTAGATCACTTTGATCTTCAATGGCTTCCGCGGTTGAATGATCTCCGTTCTCCAAAGACCCTTGATCGCATAAAATTCATAAATTTGTTCGTGAAAGTCAAAAGTGTCTATTCTCCTCTCTCAACCTAGCCTAAGTAGTTCCAAATCAACTAAAACAACATGAAATTCCCAGAATACCCCTCTGAGCATTTAAACTCAGAACATCTAAAAAAAGAGAAAATTTCCTCTCCCAGGCTTGGTGACACGGGCCGTGTCAGCTGACACGGGCACCCGCGTCAGCCTTCTGTTTCTCTGCGCCAGCTCTTCTCCACTTCAGGCCTGCTGACACGGACCGTGTCAGTTGACACGGGCACCCGTGTCAGCCCTCTGACTCTACCCAAATTCTTCTCTTCCTTGCTTCTCCTGACACGGCCCGTGTCAGGCTACTGCAACACCTCAAGAAGCCTTTCGAAATAATCTGAGATTTCCATTCTTCGCGTAAATCCTCCGGGGCTCCCACCTATGATCTGAAACCAACATGAACTACCAACAACACATAAAATGCACCAAAACATGATAAAACCATGGAATATAAACTAAGAGAATGAACTTGCAAAAGATAAAATTAACTTACGAAAACAATAAAAACATGCAATTAAATGTTACCGATTTGTTGACTTTAGGCCGAATAAAAGGATGAAACCTCATAGAATTGGTGACCGATCACAACCCCAAACTTATCTCATTACTTGTCCTCAAGTGATGCTCGAGACAACAAGACGGTCACCCCTAAATTATCTCAACCTTACAACAATGCTGCTGAGTACTTTTGCAACTCACCCTCAACGTTCCTTTCAACGGTTTCCTCCTTTCCCCGATTTTTGACATTCCACCGAAATTCCACTTCGAAATATCCTTTCACCTGTCAGCTTTTCACACTCTCACCAAATCTCTCGGGTTAAAGTGTTTACACTCAACAATCACGGCATGCAGAATCGACTTATAAGTTTGAATACCATCTATTATCAAATCAAATACACACAACACATACTTTTTGAGGGCTTTAAAGGTTGTAATGGGGCTTTGGGACACGGTGGGATAAACAAATGAACAGGAAAAAACAAAGGGTTTTTGTGCACAGACGCAATGTCATTTCTCTCTTCCCTGTGTAGCTTGCACTTTTCATGCTCAAGGGCGTTGGACACAATTCATTAGGATTTTCCAGTTTCTCTCCTCAAGTGTAACTTCGAGGTTCTTTTTCAAAATTTTTTTTACTGGATCCTCCTATACATAAGTGCATTCTTTCATCTCTTTTTTAAAGCTTTTTCTTTGCTCTATTTTTCCTCTTTATTTTTTCTTTTTTTTTGAATGCACTTACTTACATAATTTCGAGTGTTTCAACCCCAAACTTAGAGTTTTTGCACAGGTCAGACATTAATGACACCTATCCGAGCAGGGTGAGGGAGTGTTCGGCTTATGGTTTACACAATGTGGTTGATAACAAACAAAAAGGGAATATGGCTCGAAAGGGCTAACAATAGATACCACGTGAGGGTTGTCTAGAAAGGCTCAGGGCTAACAAAAACAAGTGCCTCAGTGTATAGATGTGTGCATAGAAAATTCAATAGACGAATACGCAAGATAAGAGTGAAAACGACATACCGGATAACTCTCATGATGATAATGTATTTGGCTTTGTATATCCTCGCCATGTTTGGCCTGCTGACAGTTTACAGGGTATCTCTTGTGTGATGTGGTGTCATTCTCGTCTCGGGTGCACAGTATTCCCGAATCAGTCCCGTGTTGTGTAGTCGCTTCCAATCCTTTACTTCAGTAACATCAACTTCCGGGGGTTTCCTTGAGATTGAGTTTGGGCCGCGTCTTCTCATCCACATACTACGAACTTCATGATTATCCGGCACCAAAGTCTCCCAATCTGTAACACACTGCATTAACAAAAATAACAAAAGGACTTAAGCAGAAAATAAAACACACCAAAAAGCAAATAAAATCACAAAAAGCAAATAAAATAACCCCCCCCCACTTGAACCAAACAGTGACCTCACTGTTTTAGAACAAATATGAGAGGGGACTCACATAGCCTCACTGAGGAGGAGGGGGAGGAAATCACAGCATCATCTGCTGCATCATGATCTGCATCTCATCCAGGATATCACCCTGTCGGGTTTGCTCACGTCCTTGACACGCCTGTTCATCCCGAATTTCTCCAATTTCAGCTTTAATCCATGACCATTGATCCGGTTCCATGGAGAATGTCCGGGTGCTTGTGGATGAGGTTCCAACATGAGGAGGAACCGTTTGATGTGGTTCTGGCTCTGCCTGGAACTCATCGCCACCTGCATTCACATCATCATCATCTTGCTCGTCCACAACATTGAGGACGACATTCCTATAAAGCCAGTTTTCAGGATCATCAATTCTTATTCTATTGGGATTCAGAAGTGTCATAATAAGTTGCTAAGAACATAACAAACCATAGTACCCACCAACAATAGCAATCATTCTTTGCTGAACCAGAGCATTCATATCAAGATGGGTCTTACCTGAGACCGGCGTGTCATTGTGTGCCGCCGGGTCATACCCAAAGTGTTCAGCAATTTGTGTGATCATCCCACCAACAGAAATACCGCAGGAGTTGGCACGAACAACTCTTCCCAGGATCGAGGGGAAGTTTAAATCAGAAACTAAGACCAGATCCTTGGCAGGAAACCAGGATCGAGGGGAAGTTTAAATCAGAAACTAAGACCAGTTCCTTGGTAGGAAACCAGGATCGAGGGGAAGTTTATTACAACAGAAACTAAGACCAGTTCCTTGGCTGAAGACCAGGATCGAGGGGAAGTTTACCCTTTCTAAGCATCATTGCTTAGCAAAAGAAGATGAATGGGGTAAGCTACCATTCATAACCACCATCAAAATTTCGGGTATTCCGATATTTAATCCTCTTGCACCCCGAATGCCCGAATATCTTCGTCATTCACACCTTCGGGTCCAAGAAGATTAAATAGGGGCATCTGTCATACCCCAAATTTTGACCACTAAAGATTTCCCATCATTGTGCAAATCATCATCACAATATGGATGAACCATCATGCCTCATCAAATGCCTCAAGGGTTGTTAAGCATTCACTACAATCAAAATTAGGGTTTTAAGCCATCTCAGAGCCTTAGACAAAGGATCAATCAAGGAATGACATGATCTTCAACTTGTCTAACCTCTCAAAACATCCATAATGAATCAAAAGGACTCCCACTTCAAGGATTAAGCACAAGGTTGCTCCCTTCTAGGTGGATCAAGTCTCAAGATCGCCAGTGTCACCAAATTAGGGTTTTGGTCGACCAGGGCCTCCTGATGGAAATTTTTCATCTGGACACAAGCCAATGATCCAAAACCTAACCTAATATACTCCATGGAACCTCATGGACCCAATCATCCAGTCCATTTTACCTCAGGGGTTGCATTCATAAAAAATCAGGAATTAGGGTTTCTTGACCTAATTCACCCCTAAGTTGACTTTTAGGGCAAATCAAGAGCCGAGACCTCAAGAGAGGGTTTGAGGGTCTCTAATGAACTATATTGATCCATTTGGAACAATGGATTAATCCAAGAAGCTTGAGCAACAAGTCTCAATTTCATCTGCCCCACAATTAGGGTTTTAAGGAAAAAGTCAACTGTAACTTTGACTTTTGACCAGGACATGCTCCCAAGCCCTAAGACATGATTCAATATACCCTATGACACCCATGGAACATGTCCATCAAGTTTGATTTAGGTCAAGGAAATGATTTCCTGAAGAATTGCACAGTTTGAAATTCATTTGATAAAAAGTCAACTGTGCACAAAAGTCAACTTTGACTTTTTGAGATTTTTCACCAAAATGGATTTTTAAACCCTAAAATGATGTTAATGTATGATTTGAATCATCATTCATCAAGAAAAATCAAGAAAAGTGGGATAACTTGTAAAAGGGGTAACCATAAAAACTTAGAAAATTTTCTAAGTTAAAAATAAAGTGACAAGGGTACCAACTTTGGAGGATCATAACTCCTAAACCACAAAGCCATTTTTTCTCATCCAAAGATGGATTTGTAGCCCTCATTACCCTCTACAAAAACTTCAACTAGACCTAAGTCCAATTCATTAAGGATTTTGAGTTATGGAGTGATCAAAATGGCTGAAAAGTGAAAATGTCACTTTTTCCAACACTTAGTGAAATTTTCACTAAGTCAGAATCTGCCTTCACTTTTTGCCAAATGTAGAGAGATTTTTCACTTGGATTCAAAAGAGATCAAAACCAAATATGTTCAAACAGTTGTTATATCATGTAAGGGCTTTCCAAAATGGCCAAGAACATTGCCAAATTCCATTTGAGTCATGAGATATAACATTGGCAAGTTGCCTTGTTGAATTCTGTCAAGGCAAGGCAGAATTTACATTTTTGGTCGATTTGCCAAAATCAGCCAAATCCAAATGCTCCTATCCACTTGGACACCTCAGGGGATTGAATCTAAAGGGGACAATCACAGAGCCAAGCCTCCAAAGTCCAGGGAACAAGAAATAGCATGTTGAACCTAGAATGGCCAAAATAGGGACAAGACTCCAAATTTGGATTGAAGCATTCAATGGAAGCATCAAGGTGGCATGGACTAAGCCATTCTTATCTGAAATCAGTCAAGACTTATCCAAGACCAAGGGAACCACAACTCTGTGCCCTAACCTCTAGTCAATGGCTAGAGGAGACTTGGATTTCCATTGGACAACATTGGCCAAACCTACTTACCAGTTGCCATTCACTATTCCTTGCAAAACAAACTTGCTCTACTATAAATAGAGCTCAATTGTGATCAGTTTGAGTACACCAAATCCATCTAACAGATGCTTTCCTCAAAATCTCTTTCTCTTGGCCAAAATGCCTTTCTTAGCAAGGTAGCTATCGGGTTTTGAGTTTGAGAGCTTTTCCAATCAAACCAATCACTCACACACCAAAACAACCATTTATAGGAGGAACTACGAACGCTCTGATTTCCCTGTTTCGGTAAACGGGAATACGTAGGCATAAGATCGAAAGAAAAGATCTTAGCGAGCACACAAAACAAAAAACCCAAATCCCATACTCCCATGTATCTATCAAAAACATCAGTCCTAACATCCTAATCCTTGTTCCCCGCCAGAAACCTTCTGTCTAGATAAAAACTAGTATTGGCGAAAATACAAATAACCAGTACAAAGGCCCCCCCCACATTGATAGCATCCGTAACCTTACAGACCGCTGGTTAAACTCAGTATACAAGCAGGGTTAATTGGAGACATCTATTTCCCTTCCTTCATCAGCTTTAATAGGATAAAAAATGAATCGACCTGTAGTTTAAGCTCAACCGCAGAGAGCGACCAACGCTTAAGAACCGCGTCCAAAATCGCTCGCTACAGAAAAATGGCGCCCACCGTGGGGCCTATCAAGGTTGGATCTAGGCACAGACTACCTTTTCACCTCTTGTGTGAAAACCACAGATTGGGGCTTCCGCCGGGGAACCCATTTTCTGTCAGGAACTTAGGATTCATAGCTTTAAAGGTCTAGGATGTTTAGGACAAATATATATACTGCTTTTCCTAATTGCTATACGTGTTTATTTTTCTGCTAATGGGAATACGGGTGATGCCGTATGTGGAAAGATTGAGTATACACTTAAGATAAGTGATGGCGACGGGGTCGACCATCAACCTCAGTGGAGGCTGACCAACGCAACCCATTCTCTCACCTAGACAATGGGCCGGTTGTTAAGTCTGAGAAGCTGAGGAGCCAAACCCTTTCGTAGTGCGGAAACTATCGGAAATAGTTGTTACGCGATACTACCCTCATTTGAGGCTGGTGATCTATTCTCGGTGAATGGCACTTACTCTAAGATTGCACTACAACTCGCTGGCGATCCGCTTGTTGTTTTGATTTCCTGGGAGGAGCTGATGATAATGAGTAAAGGTACAAAAATCACCCTAGTATAAACCTTTGGGGATGGGTAGAGCCTTGACTTCATGACAACGACCCTTTGACCCCATGTTTTTTCTATGTTTTTGTGTGCTGCATTCATGCATTCATTTAATAAAACATTAAAACATTCAAAAAACTTCTCTTCTAGTCTCTCTGTTTTTCAAATTAAACTAAGACTGTGATTGCAAATATCAGAGAAAAGGATTGCGCTAATGGATTTTGGTAGAAGGAGAACTCATAAGTACACCTTCAAGGTTCCAAAACTAGAGGATTTGAGAGGTTTGGCGAGGATGATCACTAACCCAGAGGCTTTCAGAGCCAAGCACGGAGGTTTGTTACCACTGTTAAGAGTCCATGTGATTGAGGGAATCATGGATGCGCTCATTCAGTTTTATGATCCAGTTTATCACTGTTTCACATTCCCGGATTACCAGCTCGCACCAACCCTGGAGGAGTATTCTCATCTGATTGATCTACATATCACAGATCGAGCTCCATTTTCGGGACTGAAAGAAATTCCAAAGAATCAGACCATTGCGAGAGCAATTCATTTGGACGAGTCTGAGGTCAGGACTCACCTAACCACTAAGGGTGACATCCAAGGTTTGCCAGCCCAGTTCTTGACAAAGAAGGCCCTGTATTTTGCCAGTATAGGAAACGTGACTGCTTTTGAAAGCATCTTTGTCTTGCTCACCTACGGGTTATTTTTGTTTCCCAACATTAATAACTTCGTCGATATTAACTCTATTAAGGTTTTTCTCATTGGAAATCCTGTGCCGACTTTGCTCGCAGATGCGTATCATTCTGTACACTTGGGAAATTTGTACAGCGGATGGGAGATCACATGCTGTGTACCTCTGCTTTACAAATAGTTTATCTCTCACTTGCCCAAGTCTACTGCTTTTTGGGATTGTAAGAGTGCCTTACGTTGGTCGCAGAAGATCATGTCTCTTACCAACTCTGATATAGATTGGTGTAATAGGATTTATGATGGAATCAGGATCATTGATCGTTGTGGAAACTTCCCCAACGTACCCCTTATAGGAACTAAGGGAGGAATAAACTACCATCCGGTATTGGTTCTTCGTCAATTTGGATACCCGATGAGACACATCCCACTGGGTGTTCATCTGGAAGGTCTTTTCTTCAAGGAAGGAGAAAGTGACCGAGCACTAAAGACGGAAATAGTGCACGCTTGGAAACACATTCATAAGAAAGGACGAGAGTCTCTGGGAAAACCAGACCGTGTCTCGGTGGAGCCTTATCTCCATTGGGTACAAACTAGAGCTCTCAAGCTAAAAATGCCTTATCCTCGTTACGGAATTCTTTTGCCGAGGGAATCTGTCATGTACTTCATGACGGAAACTGAAAAGCTTCAGGTTACTCTCAACAAAGTTCAAAGGGAAAGGAGGTCTTGGAAGAACAAGTACCGCACCCTCGACGTAGAGTGCATCAAAATACAGCAATTACTAAAAGAGAAAGATGCTCTGATTGAAACTTTAGAGCAACATGCTGTGGAGAATCAAGATGACCAAAGGAATTTGCTCATTCCTTTCACCTGGAAAAGGAACGACAACCCGACAAAGAGGACTCGGGACCCATTAGCTTAGGTTTCTGTTTCTGCACTTTGTAATCTGCTGTATTTTCGTTTCCGCAATCCTTTGAATTTAATAAAAAGGGGTTTCCCCACTGTTTGATATTTGCAATCTAATTGTCAAAGTTTATTTTAATTAAACCTTAAACAATTAATATAATCATTGCATTCATCATTCTCACATCGCGTATTCTTCTTACCTACGAATCTCACGTTTGTGTCTCGATTCTAGAGTCAAACTGTCTCATTCGTATAATACTCGGGCCAATCGTCAGAAAAAGATGGATGATCTTGAGGAAGAAAATAGAGAGTTGAAAGAAGAGATCGACACTCTGAGAGAGGATATAAGAAAGCTTCGTAACGACATGCAAGCCATGGTAGAAGCTCAGCTACAAAGAACTGTGATCTCAGAGATCACCTCAACGCCCATAGTGGAGAAGTATGATCCTAGGTATCAGATGCCGAAAGATCGTCCTTGGGGCATGCCTGTTAACTATATCCCAAAAGGATATGTTCCACCGATCACTAAAGATCAGGGAATCACAACAGAAGCCGTTGGGCCTGAAGGTTACAAACTTCGGGAAAGCGAAGATGCCAGGCGCATACTAAAGACTCCTGAAGGTTACAAACTTCGGGAGACGCCAATACTCACTGCCATAGTCACGGTACGACCCCCTGTGGTGCACACTGTCCCGGAAGGACAGATACCACAGACACCTTCTGGTAAGAAGGAAACTATGTTTAACAAAATGGAGGAATTCCAGGAGCAGTTCTTGGAAATGCAGAAGGAGCTGCAAGCCATTCGCGGTCAGGATCTATTTGGAAAGGACGCCACAGACCTCTGCTTGGTCCCAAATGTGAAAGTCTCGCACAAGTTCCAAGTGCCCGACTTTGAAAAATACAAGGGTAACTCTTGCCCTCAGAGCCATCTGGTGATGTACGCTCGGCGGATGTCAGCCCAGACGGAGAATCAGGACCTACTGATTCACTACTTTCAGGATAGTTTAACCGGTGCCGTGTTAAAATGGTACATGGGTTTAAACCGTACTACGATCAGCACATTCAGAGATCTTGGTACTGCCTTCGTCCAACAATACAAATACAATTTGGACATGGCACCCGACAGAGATCAACTCAGATCGATGTCGCAAAAGGACAAGGAAACCTTTAAGGAGTATGCTCAAAGGTGGCGTGAAATTGCCGCTCAAATTTGTCCACCTCTTGAGGAAAAAGAGATGACAAAGATCTTCTTAAAGACCTTAAGCTCATTTTACTTTGACCGAATGGTTGCCAGTGCGCCCAGTGATTTCACCGAAATGGTTGGCATGGGTGTACGTCTTGAGGAAGCCGTCCGAGAAGGACGTTTGGTAAAAGACACTGGATCGACGAGCGGTACTAAAAAATACGGTAGTGCTCTCACTAAGATAAAAGAGCAAGATATCGGGAATATCTCTCTCGGAAAGCAACGACGACGTTATCAACCGGTAGCAGCTGTGACTCCTGCTATCAACCCTGCATCTATTCATACGTATCAACCTCAGGTTGCGCAGAGCCAACCTGACCAGCAAAGGACACGACAGCCTCTTCAGCAGGCTCGTCCTCCATATAACAACAACCGTACAACACGGCCACCAGGATTTGATCCTATACCCGTGACATACGCAGAACTGTTTCCATTACTACTGGATAAGCGGCACATTCAGACTAAGTCTCCCCTTACAGTACCGGAAAATCCGCCTTTTTGGTTTAAGGTGGATCAGACATGCCCTTATCATCAAGGAGGTTCAGGGCATAACATTGAGACTTGTCTCAATTTCAAGTCCGACGTGCAAAAGCTTGTTAGGAGCGGGGTCTTATCCTTCAAGGATACGAATCCTAATGTTCTCACGAACCCGCTGCCTCAACACGAGAAGGCTGTAGTCAATTTGATAGAAAGAGAGACTAACAATGTCTATCAAATTCACGATGTACTCTTGTTGAAAACCAATCTGGTAAAGATGCATTGTAGACAGAGTGGATATTGCCATGTGCCACCTCATAATTATCACCAGTGTGATATCTGCTCTAAAGACAATCAAGGATGTTCTGTGGTGCAAGCAGCTCAACAGGAGCAAATGGATCTCGGATGGATCCAAGAGCACCGAGTTCGTGGAGTTAACATGGTTTACACGAATTCTAACGTCATTCAGAACCACGATATCTGTGCGATGAATGTCAACTTGGTGGCGATGCACTCAAGGCAAAGCCAGTATCATAATCTGCCGTGGCACGATTACAGTTCCTGTCTGATTTACTCGGTAAACAAACAGGGATGCTCTTTCATACAAGAGGCCTTCCAGCGTCAGATGGATCTTGGATGGATCCAAGACTACCATGATAGGAACTCCTATCAAATCAACATGGTTCAGATCTTTGATATTCGCGTGATGAATACCAACCTGGTAGAGTTACATGCTGAGCAGGTCCGACTCGGATTCTTAATATCACATGACTATCAAAGCTGTGAAGCGGGTTGTGAAAACGATCAAGGTTGTACCCTTGTCTATGAGGCACTTCAGCACTTGTTAAATCACTGGTGGATGCCAATCCATATGGATGAAGATACTCAGCAGATTAGTATCAGTAATAGAAACCCCACTCGGCGTCAAAGTCAGGATGTCCGAGCAGTGGAAGCTAACCTAGTGAGGTTACATTGTATTCAAAGTGGGTGTGGCCAGGTGCCACCACACAAATATGACAGTTGTAGCGTCTGTTCGGAAAGTAACCAAGGGTGTTACCTTGTGCGAGCAGCTCTTCAGGGTCAGGCGGATCGGGGAGAAATTCGTCCATTTCCGGGTTCAGGACCCATCAACTGGACGCCGAACTACCTTGCCGATCAAGTCGAGGATGTTTTCCCAATCTCTGGTCATCACAGGACCAGGGATGTTTTTGCCATCATCCCTCTACTTGACGAGTCTAAGGTTCCCAACCGGGAACGAATTGAGATTGCTTACGATGGCCAGAAAAATCAGAAGGCTCCTGTAGTCATCTATCTACCAGGACCGCTACCATATGAATCAGCTAAGGCGATCCCTTACAAATACGGTGCAACAATAATTGAAAATGGAAAGGAAATTCCATTACCCTCCGTTGTGAATATTGCAGACATCAGTCGAGTAACACGGAGTGGTAGAATCTTCAACCGAGGGGTTGGAGAAGTTAACAAGGAAAAGGAACTTCAGACAGAAGCTCCCGATCTATCAGTCGGTCAATCCAATAATCCAGACCTTTCGAAAAATGATGATGAGATGATGAAGCTCATCCAAAGGAGTGAATATAACATTGTTGATCAACTGTTACAGACCCCTTCAAAGATCTCGGTGTTATCACTGTTACTCAGTTCAGAAGCGCACAGGGAGGCTCTACAGAAAGTCTTGGAGCAAGCCTTTGTGGAACAGGATGTAACAATCAGACAGTTCGATAGTATTGTCTCTAACATCACTTCCTGCAACAACTTGGGATTTAGTGATGAGGAATTACCCGAAGAGGGTCGCCGTTATAACATGGCACTCAATATCACAGTTAACTGCCAGGACGATGCTTTAGCCAGCATACTGGTAGACACAGGGTCAGCCCTGAATGTTATGCCAAAGTCCACTTTGATGCAATTATCATTCCAAGGGCCTCCGATGAGAGTTAGCGAGGTTGTCGTCAAAGCATTCGACGGATCTAGAAAAACAGTTATCGGCGAAGTTGATCTTCCCATAACTATCGGTCCTCACACTTTCCAAGTCACTTTCCAGGTCATGGACGTCCGGGAAACATACAGTTGTTTATTAGGAAGACCTTGGATACATCAGGCTGGAGCGGTCACTTCGACCCTCCACCAAAAGCTAAAGTTCGTCAAGAACGATCAACTTGTCACGGTTTGTGGGGAACAAGCCTTGCTTGTAAGCAACTTGTCATCATCTACTGGTATAAAACCCGAGGAGGTTATTGGAACTCAGTTCCAAGCATTGTCGGTGAGCAAGGACAATCAATCCCAAGGAGGAACCTCGATTTCCTCATACAAAGATGCTATCAAAGCGGTCGAGAGTACCGACACAACTGGATGGGGACATCTTGTCATTCCTATTGACAATAAAACAAAGAAGGGTCTTGGTTTTTTTGTAACCTGTACCCAGACAGCTGCTAAAGATGAAAGTTTTCATCCCCTTCAAAACTTCTTCCACAGTGGAGGTTTCCTTAACCCAGTGTCTCAGGAAGTACATGCTATCAATGAGGAAGATCCCTCTGACACAGATGAAGAATGGAAGTCCTATTTGAATGAGGACGGTTATACGTCTCAGGAAGAGGTGCCTATACCATTTTGCTATCTCACACAGAGTCCGAGGTTTATACCAAGGTCAGATGTCGAAATGATATACGGAGATTGTGATCCGAAAGGATGCCGTGCTCCGCCAAATTTATTAGAGGAGGACACTCTGATGAAAGACAACTTTAACCACAATTACTATGGCCCAATGGATGGTCTGCCAATGTGGCAGCCTTACCCAGGAAACTTGGGGCAAGAGAGTCAGCCGAACAATGAAAATCAGTTGACCGTCATTGAATAGAATACCTGTGTCCCCACCATGTCATGGGATCAACACTCAGGTCATTCTGAAGCTACTCAACATGAAGATGAATTCGCAACGTTCGCAGGACTTGAATTCATCAACTATACTTTTCCCGAGGTCAACGTCATCGAGAAAGATGACTCCTCCAGTTCAAAAGAAGTTTGGGACACTCTGGGAGAACCAAGTGGAAAATACGACTATATGGTCAAGTACACCACTCCTGGAAGCTCTCGTATCAGGCTCGAAGACATCCAGCCAACTGGATGGGGGGATACAGCTGAGAGCACAAATACTATGCAAAATGCAACTGAGGAATCCTCCTACGACAATTCTGCCTGGGAGACAGATTCCAGTGATCCTGCTCCACCAGAAATCAGCGTTATTTTTGAACACAAATCAAGGAAGGTGCCAGACTTTGTGATTCACCGAGGAGTTCGCCGCCAATGGGTTGTCGTCGAGGTTCCGAAGGTCGTTCGCCAGTCAAAGTAATTGCCATCTTTAACCTTTCACCCTGCCCAGGTGAAACGGATGTTTTGATAGGGCTCGCTTTTTGTAAATATCCCTCTTCTCTTTGCCCGAAGCGACAGAGTTTTGTTTTATAGGGCTGTAGTTTCAAGGATCGACTTGTTCATTAATAAAATAACGTCATTCTGTAATTTCCGCATTAATTGCTGTTTTCTCTTTTTGCTTTTTCAGAAAATGGTAATCCTAAAAAACAATTCAAATAAAAACAAACAGTGATAAAAATAATACACTGCACACACTTGCATTTTCTCTATCTCTTCTAAACACGAATCATCACGTCATGCAGATTGCTTATTTTAAACCCCGTTGAAACATACGATCCGACGACTTCTCCCAACTTTGGGTTCCCGGTATTTGGGACTGATGAAGAAGTTGACAACGAAATTCCATAAGAGATCTCCCGATTACTCAGACAAGAGGAAAGGTCCATTGAACCTCACAAAGAGCCGTTGGAAACGGTAAACTTGGTTTCAGAGCAAGAGAGAAAAGAAATCAGGATTGGGGCACTGCTCAGTCCAACTGCCAAAGAGGGTTTGATAAAGCTTCTCAAAGAATTCCCCGATGTGTTCGCTTGGTCCTATCAGGATATGCCAGGGTTGGATACCAGCATCGTGGAACATCATTTACCATTGAGATCGGAATGTCCACCAGTAAAGCAAAGGTTGAGACGGACTCATCCGGACATGGCCATCAAAATCAAAGAGGAGGTACAAAAACAGATCGACGCGGGTTTCCTCGCTACATCTGAATATCCTCAATGGTTAGCCAACATCGTACCTGTCCCCAAAAAGGATGGAAAGGTCAGAATGTGTGTTCATTACAGGGATCTGAACAAGGCAAGTCCAAAGGAAGACTTTCCTTTACCACACATTGACATGCTGGTAGACAGCACAACAAAGTTCAAAGTTTTCTCCTTCATGGATGGATTCTCGGGCTATAATCAGATCAAAATGGCGCCGAAAGACATGGAGAAAACTTCGTTCATTACCCCATGGGGTACCTTTTGTTACAAGGTGATTGGTTTGAAGAACGCCGGGGCAACCTATCAAAGGGCCATGACTACTCTGTTTCATGACATGATACATAAGGAAATCGAGGTATATGTCGATGATATGATTGCAAAATCAAAAACAGAGAGTGAGCACGTTGAACATCTGTCAAAATTGTTCAAACGTTTAAGAAAATTCAAGCTCCGCTTGAATCCCAACAAGTGCACCTTCGGTGTCCGTTCAGGGAAACTACTAGGGTTCATCGTCAGCCAGAAAGGAATTGAGGTTGATCCTGACAAGGTCAAGGCCATTCAAGAAATGCCTTCTCCGAAAACTGAAAAATAAGTCAGAGGATTCTTGGGATGTTTGAACTACATCTCCAGATTCATATTCCTTATGACCGCGACATGCGCGCCGATCTTCAAATTACTCAAAAAGAACCAGGATTGCGTTTGGTTAGAAGATTTCCAAACCGCATTCGACAGTATCAAGGAATATATGTTGAATCCTCCGATTCTATCACCTCCAGTGGAAGGAAGACCACTGATCATTTACCTCACAGTCCTAGAGGACTCAATGGGATGTGTACTTGGCCAACAAGACGAAACCAAAAGGAAAGAGTCTGCCATTTACTATCTAAGCAAGAAATTCACCGACTGCGAAACTCGGTACACGATGCTCGAGAAAACTTGCTGTGCTTTGGCTTAGGCAGCCAAACGTCTTCGCCAGTACATGATTCGTCACACTACTTGGTTGATCTCAGAAATGGATCCAATCAAGTATGTCTTCGAAAAACCTGCTCTTACGGGAAGAATTGCCCGTTGGCAGATGCTGTTATCAGAATATGACATAGAGTACCACGCTCAAAAAGCCGTTAAGGGAAGTATTTTAGCCAATCATTTGTCTCATCAACCAATTGACGATCAAGAATCAATTGGGTTTGACTTCCCAGACGAAGATGTCATGTATCTAAAGATGAAAGACTGCAATGAACCGCTACCCAGTGAAGGGCCAGAACCAGGTTCCCAATGGGGACTTATCTTTGACGGAGCAGTTAATCATTATGGAAACGGAATTGGGGTAATCATTGTTACCCCTCAGGGTACCCACATTCCTTTCACTGCTAGACTTACGTTCAAATGTACGAACAACGAGGCCGAATACGAAGCTTGTATTATGGGTCTCGAGGAAGCGATTGATTTAAGGATAAAAAACTTGGACGTATACGTCGACTCAGCCCTGGTTATTAACCAGATAAAAGGAGATTGGAACACATACCAATCAGGATTGATTCCTTACAAAGACTATGCAAGAAGGTTGCTACCTTTCTTCAACAGAGTTGAGTTTCATCATATCCCTCGAGAGGAGAATCACATGGCTGATGCATTAGCCACTATCTCTTCCATGATTAGTGTAGGTCAATGGAATGACATACCTAAGATCGACATAATGCGCCTTGAACGGCCCGCTTACGTCTTCACGATTGAAGCAGTCATAGACGACAGACCTTGGTATAACGATATCAAATGCTTCCTTCAGAAACAAGAGTACCCATCTGGGGCACTCAGAAAAGACAGGAAAACCCTCAGAAGATTGGCTGGAAACTTCTTCCTGAGCGGTGACACTATCTATAAGAGAAATTTTGACATGGTCTTGCTCCGATGCATCGACAGACCAGAAGCAGACATGCTTATGAAAGAAATCCATGAAGGATCCTTTGGCACTCATGCCAACGGACACACAATGGCGAGAAAAATTCTGAGAGCAGGGTACTACTGGTGGACCATGGAATCCGACTGCTACAAGTACATGAGGAGGTGTCACAAGTGTCAGATATACTCCGAAAAAATTCATGTACCGCCATCGCATCTCAAAGTTCTCTCTTCCCCATGGCCATTTTCCATATGGGGAATCGACATGATTGGCATGATTGAACCTAAGGCTTCAAACGGACATCGGTTCATCCTGGTAGCCATTGATTACTTCACCAAGTGGGTTAAAGCAGCATCATACGCTAATGTAACCCGACAAGTGGTGGTCCGATTTATCAAAAACAATATCATCTGCCGTTATGGTGTTCCAAGCGAGATCATTACTAATAATGGATCTAACTTGAACAATAAGATGATGAAGGAGTTATGCGCAGAGTTCAAGATTGAACATCATAACGCATCTCCCTACCGACCAAAGATGAACGGAGCGGTAGAAGCGGCTAACAAGAACATCAAGAAGATCATTCAAAAGATGGTTGTAACCTACAAAGATTGGCACGAGATGCCACCCTTTGCTCTTTATGGTTATCACACATCTGTTCGCACTTTAACAGGGGCTACCCCTTTCTCTCTAATGTATGGCATGGAGGCAGTTCTCCCCATAGAAGTAGAGATCCCATCAATCCGAGTACTGATGGAAGCTAAGCTAACCGAAGCTGAATGGTGTCAAAGCCGAGACGACGAACTGAATCTGATCGAAGAAAAGAGAATAATGGCACTATGCCACGGTCAGTTGTATCAACAGAGAATGGAGAGGGCATTTGACAAAAGGGTTCGACCTCGTGTCTTCAGAAAAGGAGACCTCGTGCTCAAGAAGATACAATCATTTCTCACTGATTTGCGAGGCAAGTGGACTCCGAATTATGATGGCCCCTATGTGGTCACAAAAGCTTTCTCAGGCGGCGCCTTGAGACTTGCAACCATGGACGGAGAGGAATTTTCCTACCCCACGAATTTTGATGTAGTCAAGAAATACTTCGCTTAAACTAAAAAAAAAAACGTCTCGGTGGATTGAAAACCCAAAAGGGCGGTCCAGGCAAAAGTTAGAGACATATAAAAAATCATCCCGATGGATTGGAAACATCATAGTACAATCCAGGCAAAAATTAGGGATAATGGCAAGTAACTAGGTTCAACAGAGGCAAGTCCCTCAGCAGCAGCAGTTACATCATCCATCAGAGGAAAACTCCAGTCAAGGTCATCTTCGACAGAAGCTCAGGATGCCCCCGAATTCAAAGTTGGTAGAAGGATAATGGTCGTTATGTTTCAACGTAGCCCTTTTCCCTGTAAATTAATATTTTCAAACTTTGTATATACTCTTTGGAATCACGCGTTTGGCTGATCTGCATTTTATCAAGAAAATTTGAGCCCTTGTGCTTTTGTTTGCAGTTCTTATTTGTTTTAGCTTTACAGAATGACGTTGTTAACATGACTAACGACTCTTGAAATAAAACAAAAATGAATTTACTTGTTAAAACTTTTTCTGCTTTTAAAATAAAGATGGCAATTTCTTTTGACTATTGAACATCAAAAGAACATCAATCGCTTCTCCAGAAGTAGGCAAACTTCAAAGTGCAGAACCAAAGTACTCCTTCTACGCCAGTGCGCCTGAATGAAGAATCAACAACGTGGGAGCAACTATTCCATCTGACATCTTCGGCCGAGTTCTTATCTCCTAAGCCCGACCAACATAGCTCCCAACAGGGACTATCTCTCCTAAGCAAGGTGGAATTGCTATTCTGAACCAACGGTACTTCTTCGCCCCGCGATGGCCGAGTATCCAGTCGTGTTCACCTGTCAGTTTGTATGTCGCGTCAGTTTTGTCAGCATAAACATACACACATCATGCATTATTGATTTGCATTCACATTTCATATTGCATCAATATCACTCTAGTCGGTCTTGTCCCCTAGTGCTAAAAGTTCTCTCAATCGAGTTGTCAACCCTTTCCTCGTCAGGAAGTGCGGCGTCTGAACAATCTCTCTCCTCCAGTTTTATTTCTGGATTGAAGTTGGGTCCTCGACCACTTTGATAACTTGAACCTCTGAAAGACCAGAGAGCCCTCAGTTAACATCACTCTTCGCCATTGAAGATGATATCCTTGTTTTCCCGGATTAAAGAAAATCCCGAGAGAAAGCCTCCTAAATCGGAGATTCGGCAGTACGGCAGTTTTTCTCCGAAAAACCCACTGATGAAAAGGTCATCGGCACCTCAAAATTAGACCCCATCACATGGCATTTCTCCGGGAAGGTCCCGAGAAAAGTATGATGTAAGATCCCGAACGAAAGCAGTCTCTCAAGAGACTCGCTTTCTCATAGTAGAATCGACAAATGGCGTCTCCAAACAGAGAAGTTTGTGTGCCTCTACAATTCAGACGATTGGGTTCCCCAGCAAGTCTGACATCAAAACTTTTTCCACTCAAATGGCATCTCCCCAGGAAAATTCGGCGAGAAGTTTGAGGAAAACCGCTACACATAGCGTTCCTTGTCAGTAAAGTTTATTGACAAAAGAAACTAAGACCAGTTCCTTGGTAGGAAACCAGGATCGAGGGGAAGTTTAAATCAGAAACTAAAACCAGTTCCTTGGCAGGAAACTAGGATCGAGGGGAAGTTTAAATCAGAAACTAAGACCAGTTCCTTGGTAGGAAACCAGGATCAAGGGGAAGTTTATTACAACAGAAACTAAGACTAGTTCCTTGGCTGAAGACCAGGATCGAGGGGAAGTTTACCCTTTCTAAGCATCATTGCTTAGCAAAAGAAGATGAATGCGTAAGCTACCATTCATAACCACCATCAAAATTTCGGGTATTCCGATATTTAATCCTCTTGCACCCCGAATGCCCGAATATCTTCGTCATTCACACCTTCGGGTCCAAGAAGATTAAATAGGGGCATCTGTCATACCCCAAATTTTGACCACTAAGATTTCCCATCATTGTGCAAATCATCATCACAATATGGATGAACCATCATGCCTCATCAAATGCCTCAAGGGTTGTTGAGCATTCACTACAATCAAAATTAGGGTTTTAAGCCCTCTCAGAGCCTTAGACAAAGGATCAATCAAGGAATGACATGATCTTCAACTTGTCTAACCTCTCAAACATCCACAATGGATCAAAAGGACTCCCACTTCAAGGATTAAGCACAAGGTTGCTCCCTTCTAGGTGGATCAAGTCTCAAGATCGCCAGTGTCACCAAATTAGGGTTTTGGTCGACCAGGGCCTCTTGATGGAAATTTTTCATATGGGCACAAGCCAATGATCCAAAACCTAACCTAATATACTCCATGGAACCTCATGGACCCAATCATCCAGTCCATTTTGCCTCAGGGGTTGCATTCATCAAAAATCAGGAATTAGGGTTTCTTGACCTAATTCACCCCTAAGTTGACTTTTAGGGGAAATCAAGAGCCAAGACCTCAAGAGAGGGTTTGAGGGTCTCTAATGAACTATATTGATCCATTTGGAACAATGGATTAATCCAAGAAGCTTGAGCAACAAGTCTCAATTTCATCTGCCCCACAATTAGGGTTTTAAGGAAAAAGTCAACTGTAACTTTGACTTTTGACCAGGACATGCTCCCAAGCCCTAAGACATGATTCAATATACCCTATGACACCCATGGAACATGTCCATCAAGTTTGATTTAGGTCAAGGAAATGATTTCCTGAAGAATTGCACAGTTTGGAATTCATCTGATAAAAAGTCAACTGTGCACAAAAGTCAACTTTGACTTTTTGAGATTTTTCACCAAAATGGATTTTTAACCCTAAAATGATGTTAATGTATGATTTGAATCATCATTCATCAAGAAAAATCAAGAAAAGTGGGATAACTTGTAAAAGGGGTAACCATAAAAACTTAGAAAATTTTCTAATTTAAAAATAAAGTGACAAGGGTACCAACTTTGGAGGATCATAACTCCTAAACCACAAAGCCATTTTTTCTCATCCAAAGATGGATTTGTAGCCCTCATTACCCTATACAAAAACTTCAACTAGACCTAAGTCCAATTCATTAAGGATTTTGAGTTATGGAGTGATCAAAATGGCTGAAAAGTGAAAATGTCACTTTTTCCAACACTTAGTGAAATTTTCACTAAGTCAGAATCTGCCTTCACTTTTTGCCAAATGTAGAGAGATTTTTCACTTGGATTCAAAAGAGATCAAAACCAAATATGTTCAAACAGTTGTTATATCATGTAAGGGCTTTCCAAAATGGCCAAGAACATTGCCAAATTCCATTTGAGTCATGAGATATGACATTGGCAAGTTGCCTTGTTGAATTCTGTCAAGGCAAGGCAGAATTTGCATTTTTGGTCGATTTGCCAAAATCAGCCAAATCCAAATGCTCCTATCCACTTGGACACCTCAGGGGATTGATTCTAAAGGGGACAATCACTGAGCCAAGCCTCCAAAGTCCAGGGAACAAGAAATAGCATGTTGAACCTATAATGGCCAAAATAGGGACAAGACTCCAAATTTGGATTGAAGCATTCAATGGAAGCATCAAGGTGGCATGGACTGA
Organism: Lathyrus tuberosus; assembly: GCA_022829125.1. Taxonomy (NCBI): domain Eukaryota; kingdom Viridiplantae; phylum Streptophyta; class Magnoliopsida; order Fabales; family Fabaceae; genus Lathyrus; species Lathyrus tuberosus. Next base: position 2,324,972 of record JALAZF010000062.1, on the reverse strand, counting down.
GCCATTCTCATATGAAATCAGTCAAGACTTATCCAAGACCAAGGGAACCACAACTCTGTGCCCTAACCTCTAGTCAATGGCTAGAGGAGACTTGGATTTCCATTGGACAACATTGGCCAAACCTACTTACCAGTTGCCATTCACTATTCCTTGCAAAACAAACTTCCTCTACTATAAATAGAGCTCAATTGTGATCAGTTTGAGTACACCAAAGCCATCTAACAGATGCTTTCCTCAAAATCTTTCTCTTGGCAAAAATGCCTTTCTTAGCAAGGTAGCTATCGGGTTTTGAGTTTGAGAGCTTTTCCAATCAAACCAGTCACTCACACACCTCACATACATCATATAGAAGTGATCCAAACACTCACATAATATCTGGAACACAGATTTCACAAAATCACCAGCTGGTTGCTCAAACTTTCAATCAAGTTACAGCTGGGGTACCACAAATTGTTCCAGCCAATTTCAATCAAGTCCAAGCATTCAAACACACTCCATAGGGTGTAGGGAAGCTGTTCAGATCATCACCACTCATCTGTAACACCTCCAAATCAAAAATCACATTGCACTTGCTGTCACGGCCTAGAGGTAAGCATATACTTGGTCATCTCTCAATTTATACATATTTCCTCGCACAATAATTTGGCCATATGTTCATAATCATGCATGGAATGTTTTCCCTCAATTAATTGCATTGTTTGAATCGTGTATAAAAAATCCTAGCCTTCATTTAGAAATTAGGGTTCTTGAGGATTTTTCATGATTTCTTGTTATATGTTTAATTTAAATGAAATTAATGGACATAGACATGATCGTGAGGTTGAGACGAGCATAATGATATGTGGATTGCATGTTATAATCAAGTATTCAGGGAGATTGGATAGAAAATGCAAATCAGCCAAACCCAGAACACGCGCGTGTTCTTCAGCTTGTTCTTGGCGCCATTTTTAGAAATTTGAATATTTGAATTTTGTGATTTTATTTAATTGATTCAAAAATTAATTTCTCTCTGAGTTTTAATGATTTTGAGTTGATTCTTTTTTTAATAATTCACAAAAATGTTAAAATATTTTATTTTATCAAAAAATCCCAAAAAATATTATTTATTTCATATAATTGATATTTTTGCAAAGAATTAATATTTTAATTGTTTTTGACATTTTAAATATTTTTTCTACATTGATTTTGCACCTTTTAATGCTTTCTAATTATTTTGTAGGTCAATACTTAATTTTTGAAGCATTAATCCATGATCACAATTTTTTTTTCATATGTTAAACAATTTTGATCATTTTAATTGAATTTTTATTCAATTAAATATTTGAAAACAAATTAGGGTTTTTGGATTAATTCAACCCTCATAAATCGTTTTCAAAACTCTTTGGGCCTCTAATAGAGTGTAAGACCGAATCCTTTTTTTGACCAAATCATTTTTGGGCCTCAGTGTATTGTATAAGTCCCGATACCGTCAAAAACAAACGGCGCGATCGTCGCCTTTTGAAAAATAACCTCTTGGGTCTCTCCTTGAGCTATAAGACCCATTCAAAACTTTGGGCCTCTATTAGAGTGTAAGACCCAATCCCCTTTTAAGCAAAACATTTTGGGCCTCACTTATTGTGTAAGTCCCTCCGCGTTAAAAGAAAACCTCGGCGCGATCGCCATTTCAAACGGAAAAATCATCTGGGCCTACCCTCGTGTTATAAGCCCCACTCTTTTTCTTTAAACCTTTTGGGCCTCTTGAGAGAGTGTAAGACCCATCCCTTTGTACAGAAAACCTTTTTTGGCCTCAGTCACTTGTATAAGTCCCTTTGTACAAATTCAAACAGTGCGCTCACTGATAAAACCCTGGGCCTCTCCTTGAGCTGTAAGCCCCAAATCTTTCTTTTTCAAAGCACTTTCTCCTTTGATTTTGAATATACTGTTGTTTTTTCAATCTTTCTTTGTTGAACAACAAACCAAACATCATGGAAGCTCTACAACCGAGTAAGTGGTTATTGCTTTCATTTACCACTTTCATATACATATAATTGTATTGTGGGGTTGTTTCGCTGTAAGTCTTCTTTCATAAACTCATATCAATTGTGTAATAATAGTATAGATATTTAGAGTTTCCCCGGCAACTACGTCTAGCATTAAGCCCGTTGATCACTCTTAGAAATAGTCTAAACTAGATCCCCATAGGATTACCAGACACAGTCTTCCCTCCTCTTGGGGTTAAACTATATGGAGATATGAAAGGCAGCATTCTCTGTGAACCCTTTCATAGACTGTCACTCATAGAAGTTGTCAAAGAAACTCTACTCCCCAGGGATGATCTCTTCTCCGTGAATTGCATCTCTTGAGTTTCTTGCAAATTCTCGAACTTTCCTGACTTTGATCTATTCTCGGTGAATAGCATTGCCTTGAATTTCTCGGGGTTTGGGGACCCACAGGCTTCTTAAAAGCACTTGTCAAGAAACTCTATTCCCCAGAGATGATATTTTCTCTGTGAATGGCATCTCTTGAGTTTCTTCCAAATTCTCGAACTTTCCTGACTTTGATCTATTCTCGGTGAATAGCATTGCCTTGAATTTCCCGGGGTTTGGGGACCCATCGGCTTCTTAAAAAGCATCGGCCTCCTCTTGGGCATCGTACAAGGACCCAAAGGCTTCCTAAAAGCAACCCGCCTCCTCTTGGGCTTAGTACAAGGACCCTACGGCTTCTTAGAAGTATTCACAGCCTCCTCTTAGGCTTCGTATAATGATCTCTTCCTCCGAGAATGATAACCTCCTCTTGGGCTTAGTACAAGGACCCGTCGGCTTCTTAAAAGTTTCCAGCCTCCTCTTGGGCTTCGTACAAATTATCCCGACGACCTCCTAGAGGTATAGGAACAGAACCTAGTCATCTGCATAGAACAGTCCTTTCATAGAGTCTACTACTGTTTCTCAAAGCACAGTACAAAAGATGAAACTCTAGACTTGGACAGTCTAACTTCCTTGAGTCTCAAAGACATTCTCAAGCAACTCCTTCGTTAAATAGGAAGGAAACCCGTAGACTTGGACAATCTCAATACCCTTCGGATTTCCCGCTTCCTTAAAGAACAGGAATAACCCGGATCCTTGAATCAAATACTTGAGTACAGTATTGCTCATATAAGAACTGATTTTCTCTTTAAAATCAGTATATTGGACCTGTCACTTAACTGAAACAGTTACTATAACCTCCTCTTGGGCTTTGTACAATGATTCTCCCCAGCGGAGTCAAACAACGTTTAGCCTCTCTCTCGGGCTTTGTACGAGACATATAAGAGACTCACTCGTTGAGTCAATCACCATTTCGCCTCCATCTCGGGCTTTATACGAGATACAAAAAGGTTCTTATTGAGCCAAACAAGCAACAACCTCCATCTCGGGCTTCATACGAGATACAAAAAACTCCTTTGTTGAGTCAAATAGCCTCCATCTCGGGCTTTATACTAGATACCAAAAGATTCCATCATTGAGTCAAAACCTTTTAGCCTCTCTCTTGGGCTTTATACGAGACACATAATAGCCTCCTCTTAGGCTTTGTATAAGAAAACCACTGGTTAATCCAATTAACCTTTTAGCATCAAAGCTGTGCCTCGTTCACAGTACACAAACATCAACAACTCCTTCCTCTTCATCTAATCGCTGTAAGCGGCAAGCCTCTGGATCATCTACATCCATGCCACTGTCCCTCTTTTAGCATGAGCAATTCCTAAGGAAAGATAGCATTGCTCTACACTGAGTTAAAGTCTTCTCCTTCAGGTTAAAACCCCCTATAAAGGGAATTATGGCATTGCCGGATTCACAAATCCTGGTTAAAGTAATTCTCCTTTATAAAACAGTTGTGACATACAACCCCCTCTTTAGATATGACAAATTCTCTCTGAAGACAAACAGACTTTCAGCTTCACATCTTGGCTTTGAACAAGATACAAACCACCTTTTCGCTTCACGTCTTGGGCTTTGAACAAGACACCAAAACAACCATTTCCTCCCATAGAATAGGAGGAACTACGAACGCTCTGATTTCCCTGTTTCGGTAAACGGGAATACGTAGGCATAAGATCGAAAGAAAAGATCTTAGCGAGCACACAAAACAAAAAAACCAAATCCGATACTCCCATGTATCTATCAAAAACATCAGTCCTAACATCCTAATCCTTGTTCCCCGCCAGAAACCTTCTGTCTAGATAAAAACTAGTATTGGCGAAAATACAAATAACCAGTACAAAGGCCCCCCCACATTGATAGCATCCGTAACCTAACAGACCGCTGTCTAAACTCAGTATGCAAGCAGGGTTAATTGGAGACATCTATTTCCCTTCCTTCATAAGCTTTAATAGGATAAAAAATGAATCGACCTGTAGTTTAAGCTCAACCGCAGAGAGCGACCAGCGCTTAAGAACCGTGTCCAAAATCGCTCGCTACACTCGTCATTGTAAAAAATAATCTCGTGAGCATTGGGACGGCGGATAGTGCGCTTCCTTGTTTTGCATGGCTCGGCCGCCGGTTGCTTTCCTCTATCTTCACGCTTTGGGGGCATTATGGTCCACCTGAAAATACACAAAAACTAAAAACGAAAGTTAAGAAAAAATTCGACCGTAGAAACGTAGAGGAGAACGAGTAGAACAACTTTTGTGAAGCGGGATGATGGTTTTGATGAGTGGGTGATGCAAAAATTTGAGCTTCTGAGGTGAGTGAAAATGGGGTTTTTAGGTTTGTGATAAAGTTTGAAGAAGAAGAAGTGGTGGAAAGGGAGAGATAGTGGGTTAAAAGTGAATAATGAGTGGTTAAAGGAAATAACAACAATTAAAATGCGCGTGGGCCCCACCAGATTAAGTGAACGTTTAAAAAAGATTTGAAAACCATGGTGGTCGCGCTGCCTGACACGGGCCGTGTCCGGTGACACGGGCGGCCGTGTCAGGTTTCTGTCTCTCCTTAAAATCCACAAAAAAATTTTCAACTTTCAGGAGGTCTGACACGGGCCATGTCAGCTGACACGGGCGAACGTTTCTGTAACACCCCACTGTCCCAATTTAACAAAAATATACAAATACTACAAATATAATCAGAGTTCCCTTAAATAGTGGGATGTCACACCATAAAAACATAACCTGAATTTCTCTATTTACTTCATTCACTTCTTGTTTCTAAAAAAAAAAAAGTTAAAACAACAGAATGAAATATCAAACCCCAAAATAAAAAGGCCACTGGCCAACAAAATCATGGTCCACGCAAACTAGTGGTTCACCATGTTTTAAAGTAGGTAGTGATACATAACACAATATACAAAATATACAACAAAAGATGAAATTCCCACTATCCCGTGTTACGTATCAGATCGACTCCTAAGACTCGATCAGACAACATGTTCTCCATGCACTACTCAAGTACCTGGATTATCTATACTTCCCAAGAAGCACATACTCAAGAAACAACAAAGGGGTGAGAACTATATTCAATAATTAACGGTGTAAAATACATGTTAAGGAATAGAAATCAAGCAATCACACATAATATGCACACATTCACAACACACTTGTCACTTTCTGATTATAATCCAACAAAGACATAATAATGCAATGTGACTCAATGACATAATGCAATGCAAGTGGTACCACACAACATGGTTCATTCAAATGAACCCGATTCATAATAGAATCCGGATAAATCACATACACTGCCACTGAGAAATTATTTATCTCCATACAACTACGCATTGGAGTCCGGACAAATCACATACACTCCCACTGAGCAATGATTTGTCTCTATACAACTCCACATTGGAGTCCGGAAAATACTAGCCACAACCATGGATTCCCACCTAGTTGTCTCCACCAGACACATCATGAAATGCATGACACGAATTATACATAAAACATATGTATAATAAAAATTATACATCTTCACGATCCTCATGATCACACGTGAGATACATACTCACCGTAATACACACTAGTATTACCACAACTGTCAAAACAATTCATCATAATACACACAATTAAGGAAAATACCTCACGTGGCCTTAATTAGTTAATTATCTAATTAATCCATCCAAATTCCATTTTTAAATCATTTTTCTACCATTCTTAAATTTAACAAGTTCTGACACCTATCCCAACCTCTCAGACCAAAAAGGAACCACATCGGACGCGAAATCGGGAAAGAAATCGCGAAACAACAAAATTTTGCACTCTCGCTGGCCATACGCGTATTGCCCCCAGCCATACGCGTAATGCCCAGTTTCTCCCACCAGCCATACGCGTATTGCCCTGAGGGTTACACGTATGGGCAGAGACTGATTTCTCTCAAATATTCCAGTCTGATTATATTTTAATCCCATTACGCGTAGTACCACCCCCCTTACGCGTAATGCCTTGCCCCCTACGCGTACCATTACGCATTTCAATAGAGGGTCATGTCAAATGGGTTCCATACGCGTAACACACACATTTTGCTCTTGCCGTACGCGTATTGCCTTGCCCAATACGCGTATTGCCTTGCCCATTATGCGTATGGGCAGCGAATACCCAGATTTTTCCTGTTTTCACACCAGTCCAATTTTTGCTCAATTCTAGCACCCAAATCTGCAATACTAGAATCATATAGCAGCAACAACATAGTGTTTTACACATATTATGACAGAATGGATCGATTTACACACTTTCCATCACAATTTCAATCAATCTACAACAATTCTACAACAACAAAATTATATATACAATTCCTATGAGGGGAAAGAATCCTCACTACCCTCTCATGTTATCAACACCCATATTGAAATCCATTTTCCCCCTTACCTTGAACTCTCGATTAAATTTTGATGAAAATTGATGATGCCCAGCTTAGCTTCTTCCTCTCCAACTTTCTCTCTTGGTGGAAATGTGATTATGTTTCAATTTCCTAATCCTCTTCTTTTCTTATTTTAATAACACTAACTCTATTATTATTAAAAATTCTAATTTTAGTTAATAATAGTAATATTAATAGTAATAATAATAACCATAGTAATAATAATAATAATAATAATAATAATAATAATATTGGACATAAAAATAATAATACTCCTCTTTCTACTATTACTAAATATGTCCCCACATTATTCATTAGTACTCTATTATAATTCCGACATCCCTAATTCCCCGTTCCGCTACGGACTCTACGCTTACAAACTCGACTACACACACCCTAAACAAGGCCAAACAAATGAAATGACACATGACGATTAAATAAATTAAAATGGGGTGTTACAACTCTCCCCCACTTAAAATATTTTCGTCCTCGAAAATGTACCTGATGGAAACAATTCTGGATACCACTCTCGCATCTTGCTTTCCAATTCCCAGGTCACACTTCCTCCTGCAGCTCATCCCCAAGCTACTCTCACTAGAGGAATCTCTTTCCATCTAAGTTTCTTCATCTTGCGATCCTCGATCCTTATCGGCATCGCTTCCACAGTAAGATTATCTCGAATCTGCACTTCATCCCTCTGGATAACATGAGATGGATCCAACACATACTTCCGAAGTTGTGATACATGAAATACGTCATGCAAGTTCGAAAGCTCCGGCTGCAACGCCACCCTGTAAGTAACTGTACCCACTCTTTGCAAGATCTGATATGGTCCAATGAATTTAGAATCCAATTTCTTCTATTTCAATGCACGTCCAACACCTGTCACAGGATTGACTCTCAGAAATACATGACCTCCTTCGCTAAATTCCAAGTCTTTCTTCCGATTATCATGATAACTTTTTTGTCTACTCTAAGACGCTTTCATCTTTTCACGGATCATCTTAATTGTCTCAGTAGTTTGTTGCACAATTTCAGGACCAAGCACAATATTCTCACAAGTTTCATACCAACACAGAGGCGTTCTACACCTCCTACCATACAAAGCTTCGAAAGGTGCCATACCAATACTAGAATGGTGACTATTGTTATACGTGAACTCAATCAATGGAAAATGAGTATCCCACGCCTCACCTTTCTCCAACACACAGGTTCTCAACAAATCCTCTAACGAGTGAATAGTCATCTCCGACTAACCATCGTTCTGTGGATGATAAGTCGAACTCAACTTAAGTTTAGAACCTAAAGCTTCCTGCAAACTCTTCCAGAATTCTGAAGTAAACCTCGGATCTCTATCCGACACTATACTCGATGGAACACCATGCAGTTTCAAAATTATTCTGATATAAATCTCCGCCAGCTTTGACAATGGGAAACTGATATTAATTGGTATAAAATATGCGGATTTCGTAAGCCGATCCACCACTACCCAAATAGCATCAAAGCCCCTCGCCCAATTTGGCAAACCAGTAACAAAATCCGTAGTAATACTATCCCACTTCCATTCTGGAATCTCCAACGGTTGCATCAACCCCGAAGGTTTCTGATGCTCCGCTTTTGACTTTTGACATGTCAAACAAGCATAAACAAACTGAGCTACATCTCTCTTCATACCGGACCACCAAAATAACTTCTTCAAGTTTTGGTACATTTTTGTGGCTCCCGGATGGATACTTAAGCTACTCCGGTGACTCTCTTCTAAGATCGCTTTCCTCAATTCCATATTATCCGGCACACAAATCCTGCCTCGAAATCTTAGCACACCATCCTTATCTACCTTAAAATCACTATCAGGATAATTTCCTCCTGTAGGCATCATGTCCACCAGTTTCACATCAAGCTTCTGATTCCTTAATTTCATCCAAAAAGTCATTATTCACTTTAAGCATACCTAATCTAATACTTTCCGGTGTAGTTTCACAAACCATACTCAAGTCTCTGAACTGTTCAATTAATTCCATTTCTTTTATCATTAATGCCGACATATGAATTGTCTTACGACTTAGAGTGTCCGCTACAACATTAGCTTTCCCCGGATGGTAACTCAAATTAAAATCATAGTCTTTCAAGAACTCTAATCACCTTCTCTGCCTCATATTCAACTCCTTCTGATCAAATAAATACTTCAGACTCTTATGGTCACTGAATACTTCAAATCTCGTTCCATACAAATAATGTCTCCAAATTTTCAATACAAAAACCACCACAGCTAATTCAAGATCATGAGTAGGATAATTCCTCTCATGTACTCTCAATTGTCATGAAGCATATGCCACTACCTTGCCATCTTTCATTAACACCCCGCCTAATCCCATCTTAGACGCATCACAATACACTATAAAAGGTTCATTTGGATTTGGTAGAATAAATACTGGTGCTGTAGTCAGTTTCTTTTTCAATTCTTTGAAACTTTCCTCACACGCCGTATCCTAAACAAAAGCATGACTCTTTCTAGTTAACTGAGTCAACGGTAATGCCAAATTAGAAAATTCTTCGATGAATCTTCGGTAATAACCTGCCAAACCTAAGAAGCTTCTAATTTCTGTTACAGTCTTCGAAGGTTCCCACTGAAGCACTGCACTTACTTTAGATGGATCCACTGCTATGCCATCACCAGAAATAACATGACCCAAGAAACTCATAGTCAGCAACCAAAATTCACATTTGGAGAACTTTGCAAATAATTTGTTATCCTTCAACACCTGCAATGCAATCCTCAAGTGTTATGTATGATCCTCTTCAGATTTGGAGTAAATCAATATATCATCAATGAATACCACAATAAACTGATCCAGATAAGAATGAAAGATACGGTTCATATATTCCATAAACACACCCGGCGCATTAGACACTCCGAAAGGCATCACTGCATATTCGTAATGTCCATATCAAGTTCTGAACGCAGTCTTCTGAATATCACCTTCCTTCACTCTAATCTGATGGTAACCCGACCTCAAATCAATTTTACTGAAAATATGAGCCCCCACAAGCTGATCCATTAAGTCATCAATCCTTGGAAGTGGATACTTATTCTTAATGGTCACCTTATTCAACTGACGGTAATCAATGCACAGACGCATACTACCATCCTTCTTTTTCACCAATAACACTGGAGCTCCTCACGGTGACACACTTGGCCTAATAAACTTTTTATCAAGCAATTCTCCGATTTGAAATTTCAACTCTGCCAATTCTGATGCTGACATCCTGTATGGTGGCATATATATAGGTCTGGTGCCAGGAACAAGATCAATAGTAAATTCAATTTCTCTCGTCGGTGGCAATTCAGTAATATCATCCGGAAACACTTCAGGAAATTCCCTTACCACCGGTAACTCATTAACTGATGTATTGCTTTCTACTGATAACCAGGCAACCACTGTAAACATCTTAGCTTCGTCTTCTAACAAGGTTCTCAATTCCTTAGTAGACAAATAATTAGCCAACACTTCCTCTTTAGGAGTAAGGAACAACAACCTCTTCCTAAAGCAATCAATATAAACTCGGTTGAATTCTAACCAGTTTATTCCCAAAATGATATCCAGATTAATGAGTGGCAAACAATCAAGTCCATGCCAAATTCTCTACCAAAAATAGTCAACGGACAATTCAAGCATGCTAAAGAAGTAACCACAGAACAAATAGATGGAGTTTCAATAGTCATCCTCCGATCCAAAGTAGACGATACAATTCCTAATCTCCTCACACAATCAACAGAAATGAATGAGTGGGTTGCACCCGTGTCAATGATAGCAATCAAAGGAATGTCATTAATAAAACAAGTACCTTTGATGGAACGTTCATCACCGGTAGGCTGGGCTCCGGCCAATGCGAACACCTTTCCACTTGTCTGAGATTTCTAAGGCTTCTGACAATGAGTGCTGATATGACCCTGTTCTCCATAATTATAACAGGTAGCTATGGTAACCCTACAATTTGCCACAACGTGACCTGGTCTTCCACACTTAAAGCACTTCTTCTCCTCATTCTGACAATCATTAGCACGATGACCCGTGCCACCACATTTGAAACACTTGGTAGGATTGGGAGCCTTCTCTCCCCCACTCAGTTTCTTTCCAACAACGGCTTTCGTTTTTCCTTTGTCAGCTGGAGCACTATATGGCGTACCCCCATACCTCTGCTTACCAGTTCTAGATAACTCCATATCTTCTGACAAGAAATGCCTTGTTTGATCTCGGGACGCAACCCGTTCTCAAACTTCAAGCATTTCGAAGTCATAGCCTCGTCAGTATTGTAGTGAGCACAATATTGCACCAACTCCTCAAACCTCGCAGCATATTCAACAACAGTCATGCTACCCTATTTCAGTTCCAGGAACTCAATCTCCCTTGCACTGCGAATATCTTCCGGGAAATACTTTTCCAGAAACTCACCTTGAAACACCGCCCACGTAACAAGAGTACCCGCAGCTTCCAACCTCTGGCGACTATTACCCCACCAAGCTTCAGCCTCGCCTTCTAGCATATGAGTGCCAAACTGCACTTTCTGAGCTTCATTACATCCCATGGTCCTGAAGATCTTCTCAATAGCCTTCAGCCACTTCTGTTCCACTTCAGGATCAAGAATACCACCCTCGAATGTAGGAGGCTTATTGCTCTGAAACCTTTCTAAGTTACGGAACTGCACCTCCCCAGTAATCTAATTGTTGTTATGCACTGCCTATGCCATAGCTTGCAGCGCCGCAACAAGAGCAACATCATTCCTTCCTGCCATACTGTTCAACAATCACAACACAGTTAGAAGAACACCCAAGTCTACTCCTATTCTAAGGACAGAATCTACTACAACATTTGGCCAGACGGACGGACTGCTCTGATACCAATTGTAACACCCCACTGTCCCAATTTAACAAAAATATACAAATACTACAAATATAATCAGAGTTCCCTTAAATAATGGGATGTCACACCATAAAAACATAACCTGAATTTATCTATTTACTTCATTCACTTCTTGTTTCTAAAAAAAAAAAGTTAAAACAGCGGAATGAAATATCGAACCCCAAAATAAAAAGGCCACTGGCCAACAAAATCATGGTCCATGCAAACTAGTGGTTCACCATGTTTTAAAGTAAGTAATAATACATAACACAATATACAAAATATATAACAAAATATGAAATTCCCATTATCCCGTGTTACATATCAGAGCGACTCTTAAGGCTCGATCAGGCAACACATTCTCCATGCACTACTCAAGTACCTGGATTATCTGTACTTCCCAAGAAGCACAGACACAAGAAACAACAAAGGGGTGAGAACTACATTCAATAATTAACGGTGTAAAATACATGTTAAGGAGTAGAAATCAAGCAATCACACATAATATGCACACATTCACAACACACTTGTCACTTTCTGATTATAATCCAACAAAGACCTAATAATGCAATGTGACTCAATGACACAATGCAATGCAAGTGGTACCACACAACATGGTTCATTCAATTGAACCCGATTCATAATAAAATCCGGATAAATCACATACACTCCCACTGAGCAATGATTTACCTCCATACAACTCCACATTGGAGTCCGGACAAATCACATACACTCCCACTGAGCAATGATTTGTCTCCGTACAACTCCACATCAGAGTCCGGACAATACTAGGCACCCATCATGGATTCCCACCTAGCTGTCTCCACCAGATACATCATGAAATGTATGACACAAATTATACATAAAACACATGTATAATAAAAATTATATATCTTCACAATCCTCATGATCACACGTGAGATATATACTCACCGTAATACACACTAGTATTTCCACAACTGTCAAAACAATTCATCATATTACACACAATTAAGGAAAATACCTCACGTGGCCTTAATTAGTTAATTATCTAATTAATCCATCCAAATTCCATTTTTAAATCATTTTTTCTACCATTCCTAAATTTAACAAGTTCTGACACCTATCCCAACCTCTCAGACCAAAAAGGAACCGCATCGGACGCGAAAACGGGAAAGAAATCGCGAAACGGAAAAATTCCGCACTCTCGCTGGCCATACGCATATTGCCCCCAGCCATACGCGTTGTGCCCAGTTTCTCCCGCCAGCCATACGCGTATTGCCCTGAGGGTTACGCGTACGGTCAGAGACTGATTTCTCTCAAAAATTCCAGTCTGATTATATTTTAATCCCATTACGCGTAGTACCACCCCCCTTACGCGTAATGCCTTGCCCCCTACGCGTACCATTACGCATTTCAATAGAGGGTCTTGTCAAATGGGTTCCATACGCGTAACGCTCACATTTTGCTCTTGCCGTACGCGTATTACCCTGCCCAATACGCGTATTGCCTTGCCCATTACGCGTATGGGCAGCGAATACCCAGATTTTTCCTGTTTTCACACCAGTCCAATTTTTGCTCAATTCTAGCACCCAATTCTGCAATACCAGAATATATAGCAGCAGCAACATAGTGTTTTACACATATTATGACAGAATGGATCAATTTACACATTTTCCATCGCAATTTCAATCATTCTATAACAATTCTACAACAACAAAATTATACATACAATTCCTATGAGGGGAAAGAATCCTCACTACCCTCTCATGTTATCAACACCCATATTGAAATCCATTCTCCCCCTTACCTCGAAATCTCGATTAAATTCTGATGAAAATTGATGATGCCAAGCTTACCTTCTTCCTCTCCAACTTTCTCTCTTGGTGGAAATGTGATGATGTTTCAATTTCCTAATCCTTTTCTTTTCTTATTTTAATAACACTAACTCTATTATTATTAAAAATTCTGATTTTAGTTAATAATAACAATATTAATAGTAATAATAATAACCATAGTAATAATAATAATAATAATAATAATAATAATAATAATAATAATAATAATAATAATAATAATAATAATATTGGACATAAAAATAATAATACTCCTCTTTCTACTATTACTAAATATGTCCCCACATTATTCATTAGTACTCTATTATAATTCCGACATCCCTAATTCCCCGTTCCGCTACGGACTCTACGCTTACAAACTCAACTACACACACCCTAAACAAGGCCAAACAAATGAATAACACACGACAATTAAATAAATTAAAATGGGGTGTTACAGTGTGTCATTACCCAAATTTTGACCACTACGATTTCCCATCATTGTGAAAATCATCATCACAATATGGAGGAACCATCATATTTCATCAGTCTCCCCAAAGATGGGTGAGCATCCACTACAATCAAAATTAGGGTTCCAAGCCCTCTCAGAGCCTTAGACAAAGGATCAATCAAGGAATGACATGATCTTAAACTTGTCTAACCTCTCAAACATCCACAATGGATCAAAAGGACTCCCACTCCAAGGATTAAGCACAAAGCTGCTCCCTTCTAGGTGGATCAAGCCTCAAGATCGCCGGTATCACCAAATTAGGGTTTTGGTCGATCAGGGCCTCCAAAGGGAAATTTTCCTCAGGGCATGAGCCAAGGATCCAAAACAAAACCTAATATACTCCATGGGACCTCATGGACCCAATCATCAAGTCAATTTTTCCTTAGGGAATGCATTCATAAAAAATCAGGAATTAGGGTTTCTTGACCTAATTCACCCCTGAGTTGACTTTTAGGGCAAATCATGAGCCAAGACCTCAAGAGAGGGTTTGAGGGTCTCTAATGAACTATATTGATCCATTTGGAACAATGGATTATTCCAAGAAGCTTGAGCAACAAGTCTCAATTTCATCTGCACCACAATTAGGGTTTCGCGGGAAAAGTCAACTGTAACTTTGACTTTTGACCAGGACATGCTCCCAAACCCTAGTACATGATTCAATATACCCTATGACACCCATGGAACATGTCCATCAAGTTTGATTTAGGTCAAGGACATGATTTCCTGAAGAATTGCACAGTTTGGAATTCATCTGATAAAAAGTCAACTGTGCACAAAAGTCAACTTTGACTTTTTGAGATTTTTCACCAAAATGGATTTTTAACCCTAAAATGATGTTAATGTAAGATTTGAATCATCATTCATCAAGAAAAATCAGAGAAAGTGGGATAACTTGTAAAAGGGGGTAACCATAAAAACTTAGAAAATTTTCTAAGTTATGGAAAGAGTGACACTAATGTGCCAACTTTGGAGGACCATAACTCCTAAACCATAAGGCCATTGTTCCCCATTCACAGCTTGATTTGTAGATCTCATTACCTTCTACAAAAGCTTCATACTGACCTATGTCCAAATTCCTCATGGATTTTGAGTTATGGAGTGATCAAAATCAAGAAAAGTCACTTTGTTCCAACACTTGGTGAAAATTTCACTAAGTCAGATTTTACCTTACTTTTTGCCAAATGTAGGGGGATTTTTCACTTGGATTCAAAAGAGATCAAAACAAAACATGTTCAAACAGTTGTTATATCATGTAAGGGCTTTCCAAAATGGCCAAGAACATTACCAAATTCAATTTGAGTCATGAGATATGACATTAGCAAGTTGCCTTACTGAAATTTGCCAAGGCAAGGCATATTTTTACACTTTTGGTCGATTTGCCAAAATCAGCCAAATCCAAATGCTCCTATCCACTTGGACACATCTGAGGATTGAATCTAAAGGGGACAATCACTGAGCCAAGCCTCCAAAGTCTTTGGAACAAGAAATAGCATGTTGAACCTAGAATTGCCAAAATAGGGACAAGACTCCAATTTTGGATTGGAGCATTCAATGGAAGCATCAAGGTGGCATGGACTGAGCCATTCTCAACTAAATTCAGTCAAGACTTATCCAAGACCAAGGGAACCAGCAGCCTGTGCCCTAACCTCTAGTCAATGGCTAGAGGAGACTTGGATTTTCATTTGCCAACATTGGCCAAACCTACTCAGCAGTTGCCATTCACTATTCCTTGCAAAACAAACTTGCTCTACTATAAATAGAGCTCAATTGTGTACACCAAAGCCATCAAACAGATGCTTTCCTCAAAATCTCTTCTTTCACTCCAATTTTGCCTTCTAAGGCAAGTCACTATCGGGTTTTGAGTTTGAGAGCTTTTCCAATCAAACCAATCACTCACACACCTCACATACATCATATAGAAGTGATCCAAACACTCACATAACATCTGGAACACAGATTTCACAAAATCACCAGCCAATTGCTCAAGTTCTTGACAGTTTTGCAGTTGAGGTACCATCTTCAGCTCTAAACCATTTCAATCCATTCCAAGCATCCAGACACACTCCATGGCACCTAGGGAAGCTATCCAGATCATTGGAACCTAGCTGTAACACCTCCAACATAAATCACGATCACCAGCTGCACGTGGTAAGCATGAGCTCTTCTAACTCTATGATCCATGCAATTTTTGCTGCACAATAATTTGGCCATATGTTCATAATCATGCATGGAATGTTTTCCCTCAATTAATTGCATTGTTTGAATCGTGTATCAAAAATCCTAGCCTTTATGCAGAAATTAGGGTTCTTGAGGATTTTTCATAATTTCTTGTTATATGTTTAATTTAAATGAAATTAAATACCATAGACATGATCGTGAGGTTGAAACGAGTTGATTGGTATGTGGATTGCATGATATAATTAAGTATTCAGTGAGATTGGAGAGAAAATGCAAATCTGGGCAAAACTGAAAAACGCGCGTGTTCTTGCCTTTGTTCTTGGCGCCATTTTCCAATATTTGAATATTTGAATTTTGTTATTTTATTTAATTGATTCAAAAATTAATTTCTCTCTGAGTTTTAATGATTTTGAGTCGATTCTTTTTTTAATAATTCACAAAAATGTTAAAATATTTTATTTTCCCAAAAATATTATTTATTTTGTATAATTGATATTTTTGCAAAGATTTAATGTTTTAATTGTTTTTAACATTTAAAATATTTTTTCCACCTTGATTTTGCAACTTTTAATGCTTTCTAATTATTTTGTAGGTCAATACTTAATTTTTGAAGCATTAATCCAAGATCACAATTTGTTTTCCATATGTTAAACAATTTTGATCATTTTAATTGAATTTTTATTCAATTAAAACACATTTTGAAAACAAATTAGGGTTTTGGATTAATTCAACCCTCATAAATCATTTTCAAAATTTTTGGGCCTCTAATAGAGTGTAAGACCCAATCCTTTTTTTGACCAAATCATTTTTGGGCCTCAGTATATTGTATAAGTCCCGATGCCGTCAAAAACAAACGGCGCGATCGTCGCCTCTTCAAAACAAAAAAAACTTGGGCCTACCCTCGAGTAGTAAGACCCATTTCTTTTCTTAAAACTCATTTGGGCCTCTATTAGAGTGTAAGACCCAACTCCCTGTGTACAGAAAACTTTTCGGGCCTCATTCGTTGTATAAGTCCATCTGTACATTTTTGAATAAACGACGCGATCGTCGCCTTTTAAAAAATCAATTGGGCCTCTCCTTGAGCTATAAGACCCATTCAAAACATTTGGGCCTCTAATAGAGTGTAAGACCCAATCCCCTTTTAACCAAAACAACTTTGGGCCTCACTTATTGTATAAGCCCTTCTGCGTTAAAAGAAAACTTCGGCGCGATCGTCATTTCAAACGAAAAAACAAACTGGGCCTACCCTCGTGTTATAAGCCCCACTCTTTTTCTTTAAACCTTTTTTGGGCCTCAGTCAGTTGTATAAGTCCCTCTGTATAAATTCAAACAGTGCGCTCACTGATAAAACCCTGGGCCTCTCCTTGAGCTGTAAGCCCCAAATCTTTCTTTTTCAAAGCACTTTCTCCTTTGATTTTGAATATACTGTTGTTTTCAATCTTTCTTTGTTGAACAACTAACTAAACAACATGGAAGCTCTACAACCGAGTAAGTGTTTATCCGCTTTCATTTACCGCTTTCATATACATATAACTGTATTGTGGGGCTGTTTCGCTGTAAGTCTTCTTTCATAAACTCATATCAACTGTGTAATAATAGTATAGATATTTAAAGTTTCCCCGGCAACTACGTCTAGAACTAGGTGACGTCGTTTCGTTTATTCGTAGAAATAGACAACTAGATGCCCAATAGGATCACCAGATACAGTCTTCTCTTCGGCTGTCCTCATTAGGAATTGTCAAGAAACTCTACTCCCATAGATGAATGTATTCTCCGTGAATGCCATCTCTGAGTTTCTTCCAAATTCTCGAACTTTCCTGGCTTGATCTATTCTTTGTGAATAGCCTGTCTTGAACTTCTCGGGGTTTGGGACCCACGGGCTTCTTAAAAGCATCGGCCTCCTCTTGGGCATTGTACAAGGACCCACAGGCTTCCTAAAAGCAACCCCGCCTCCTCTTGGGCTAAGTATAAGGACCCGCCGGCTTCTTAGAAGTATTCACAGCCTCCTCTTAGGCTTCGTATAATGATCTCTTCCTCCGGGAATGATAGCCTTCTCTTGGGCTTCGTACAAGGACCTCTTGGCTTCTTAAAAGCTTCCAGCCTCCTCTTGGGCTTCGTACAAATTGTCCCGACGACCTCCTAGAGGTATAGGAACAGAACTTAATCATCTGCATAGAACACTTCTTTCAAAGAGTCTACTACTGTTTCTCAAAGCATAGTATAAAAGATGAAACTCTAGACATGGACAGTCTAATCTCCTTGAGTTTTCCAGACATTCTCAAGTGACCCCTTCGTTAAATAGGAAGAAAACCCGTAGACTCGGACAGTCTCAATACCCTTCGGATTTCCCAATTCCTTAAAGAACAGGAATAACCCGGATCCTCGAATCAAATCCTTGAGTACAACATTGCTCATATAAGAACTGATTTTCTCTTTCAAAATCAGTATACTGGACCTGTCACTCAACTGAAACAGTAACCATAGCCTCCTCTTAGGCTTTGTATAATGATCCTTCTCCAGTGAAGTTAGCCTCTCTCTTGGGCTTTATACAATGATTCTCCCCAGCGGAGTCAAACAACGTTTAGCCTCTCTCTCGGGCTTTGTACGAGACACATAAGAGACTCCCTCGTTGAGTCAATCACCCCTTTCGCCTCCATCTCGGGCATTATACGAGATACAAAAAGGTTCTTATTGAGCCAAACAAACAAACAATAGCCTCCATCTCAGGCTTCGTACGAGATACAAAAAACTCTCTTGTTGAGTCAAATAGCCTTCATCTCGGGCTTTTATACGAGATACCAAAAGACTTCATCGTCGAGTCAAAACCTTTTAGCCTCTCTCTCGGGCTTCATATGAGACACATATTAGCCTCCTCTTAGGCTTTGTATAAGAAAACCACTGGTTGATCCAATCAACCTTTTAGAATCAAAGCTGTGCCTCGTTCACAGTACACAAACATCAACAACTTTTTCCCCTTCCATCTAATCGTTGTAAGCGGCAAGCCTCTGGATCATCTTCATCCATGCCAATGTCCCTCTTTTAGCATGAGAAATTCCTAAGGAAAGATGGCATTGCTCTACACTGAGTTAAAGTCTTCTCCTTCAGGTTAAAATCCCCTATAAAGGAAATTATGGCATTGTCGGATTCACAAATCCCGGTTAAAGTAATCCTCCTTTACAGTCAGTCACCCAACAGTTGCGACAAACAGACCCATTTAGAGATGACAAATTCTCTCTAAAGTCAAAACCCTTTAGCTTCATATCTTGGGCTTCGAACAAGATACAAATAAACTCTTCAGCTTCACATCTTGGGCTTTGAACAAGATACAAACTACCTTTCGCTGCACGTCTTGGGCTTTGAACAAGACACCAAAAACACCCATTTCCTCCCATAGAATAGGAGGAACTACGAACGCTCTGATTTCCCTGTTTCGGTAAACGGGAATACGTAGGCATAAGATTGAAAGAAAAATCTTAGCGAGCACACTAAACAAAAACCCAAAATCCCATACTCTCATATATCTATCAAAAAGCATCAGTCCTAACATCCTAATCCTTGTTCCCCACCAGAAACCTGTCATTCTGTCAAAATAACACAAAAAAGGCCCCACCACATTGATCGCATCCGTAACCTAGCAGACCGCTGTTTAAACTCAGTATGCAAGCAGGGTTAATTGGAGACATCTATTTCCCATTCTTCATTAGCTCACAATAGGATAAAAAATGAATTGACCTATAGTAAACAAACCCAGAGAGCGACAGCGCTTAAGAACCGCGTCCAAAATCGCTCGCTACAGAAAAATGGCGCCCACCGTGGGGCCCGTTTCTGTTTTTCTTCTTTCTTTTCATCTCTTGTATGAAACCACCGATTGGGGCTTCCGCCGGGGAACCCATTTTCTGTCAGGAACATAGGATTCATAGCTTTAAAGGTCTAGGATGTTTAGGACAAATATATATACTGCTTTTCCTAATTGTTATACCTGTTTATTTTTCTGCTAATGGGAATGCATGTGACTCCGCATGTGGAAAGATTGAGTATACACTTAACATAAGTGATGGCGACGAGGTCGACCATCAACCTCAGTGGAGGCTGACCAATGCAACCCATTCCCTCTCTTAGGTAATGGGCCGATTGTGATGTCTGAGAAGCTGAGGAGCCAAACCCTTTTGTAGTGCGGAAACTATCAGAAATAGTTGTCACGCGATACTACCCTCATTAGAGGCTGGTGATCTATTCTCGGTGAATGGCACTTACTCTAAGATTGCTCTACAACTCGCTGGCGATCCGATTGTTGTTTTGCTTTCCTGGGAGGAGCTGATGATAATGAATACCGGTACACAAATCACCTTAATATAAACCTTTGGGGATGGGTAGAGCCTTGACTTCATGACAACGACCCTTTGACCCCATGTTTTTTCTATGTTTTTGTGTGCTGCATTCATACATTCATTTAAAAAACATTAAAACATTCAAAAAATTTCTCTTCTAGTCTCTCTGTTTTTCAAATTAAACTAAGACTGTGATTGCAAATATCAGAGAAAAGGATTGCGCTAATAGATTTCGGTAGAAGGAGAACCCATAGGTATACCTTCAAGGTTCCAAAGCTAGAGGATTTGAGAAGGTTAGCAGGAATGATCACAAACCAAGAGGCTTTCAGAGCCAAGCACGGAGGTTTGCTACCACTGTTAAGAGTCCATGTGATTGAGGGAATCATGGATGCGCTCATTCAGTTTTATGATCCAGTTTATCACTGTTTCACATTCCCGGATTACCAGCTCGCACCAACGCTGGAGAAGTATTCTCATTTGATCGATTTACACATTACTGATCGAGATCCATTTTCTGGACTGGAAGAAATTCCAAAGAATTAGACCATTGCAAGAGCAATTCATTTGGAGGAGTCTGAGGTCAGGACTCACATGACCGCTAGGGGTGGCATCCAAGGTTTGCCAGCCCAGTTCTTGACAAAGAAGGCCCTGTATTTTGCCAGAATAGGAAACATGACTGCTTTTGAAAGCGTCTTTGTCTTGCTCACCTACGGGTTATTTTTGTTTCCCAACATCAATAACTTTGTAGATGTCAACCCCTTTAAGGTTTTTCTCATTAGAAACCCTGTGCCGACTTTGCTCGCAGACGCTTATCATTCTGTACACTTGGGAATTTTGTACAGCGGAGGGGAGATCACATGCTGTGTACCTTTGCTTTACGAATGGTTTATTTCTCACTTGCCCAAGTTTGCTGCTTTTTGGGATTGCAAGAGTGCCTTACGTTGGTCGCAGAAGATCATGTCCCTCACCAACTCTGATATAGATTGGTGTAATAGGATCTATGATGGAATCAGAATCATTGATCGTTGTGGAAACTTCCCCAACGTACCCCTCATAGGAACTAAAGGAGGAATCAATTACCATCCAGTTCTCGTTCGTCATCAATTTGGATACCCGATGAGACACGTCCCACGGGGTGTTCATCTGGAAGGTCTTTTCTTCAAAGAAGGAGAAAACGACAGAGCACTAAAGACGGAAATAGTGCACGCTTGGAAACACGTTCATAAGAAAGGACGGGAGTCTCTAGGAAAATCGGACTGTGTCTCGGTGGAGCCTTATCTCCATTGGGTGCAAACTAGAGCTCTCAAGCTAAAGATGCCTTATCCTCGTTACGGAATTCTTCCGCCGAGGGAATCTGTCATGTATTTCATGACGGAAACGGAAAAGCTTCAGGTTACTCTCAACAAAGTTCAAAAAGAGAGAAGGTCTTGGAAGAACAAGTACCGCACCCTCAACGTAGAGTGCATCAAAATACAGCAACTACTGAAAGAGAAAGATGCTCTGATTGAAATTTTGGAGCAACATACTGTAGAGAATCAAGATGACCAAAGGAATTTGCTCGCTCCTTTCACTTGGCAAAGGAATGACAACCCGACAACGGCCCAAGAGCCCCGGTCAAAGAAGAGGAAAGTACCAGAGTCAGCACCCAATTTCTCTTCAGAGAGGACTCGGGACCCATTAGCTTAGGTTTCTATTTCCGCACCTTGTAATTTACTGTATTTCATTTCTGCAATCCTTTGAAATTCTATAAAAAGGGGTTTCCCCACTGTTTGATATTTGCAATCTAATTGTCGAAGTTTATTTTGATTAAACCAAAAAACAATTCATATAATCATTGCATTCATCATTCTCACATCACGTATTCTTCTTACCTACGAATCTCACGTTTGTGTCTCGGTTCTAGAGTCAAACTGTCTCATTCGTATAATACTCGGGCCAATCGTTAGAAAAAGATGGATGATCTTGAGGAAGAGATCAACACTCTGAGAGAGGATATGAGAAAGCTTCATAACGACATGCAAGCCATGGCAGTAGCTCAGTTACAATAGACTGTGATCTCAGAGATCACCTCAACGCCCATAGTGGAAAAGTTTGATCCTAGGTATCAAATGCCGAAAGATAGTCCTTGAGGCATGCCTGTTAACTATATCCCGGAAGAATATGTTCCGCCGATCACTGAAGATCAGGGAATCACAACAGAAGCTGCTGGGCCTGAAGGTTACAAACTTCAGGAATGCGAAGATGCCAGGGGCATACTAAAGACTCCTGAAGGTTACAAACTTCGGGAAATGCCAAGATTCGCTACCGTAGTCACGGTACCACCCCCTGTGGTGCACACTGTCCCAGAAGGACAGATTCCGCCAATACCTTCTGGTAAAAAGGAAACTATGTTCGATAGAATGGATGAATTCCAGGAGCAGTTCCTGGAAATGCAGAAGGAGCTGCAAGCCATTCGCGGTCATGATTTATTTGGAAAGGACGCCGCAGATCTCTGCTTGGTCCCCAATGTGAAAGTTTCGCACAAATTTCAAGTGCCTGACTTTGAAAAATACAAGGGTAACTCTTGCCCTCAAAGCCATCTGGTGATGTACGCTCGGCGAATGTCAGCTCAGACGGAGAATCAGGACCTACTGATTCACTACTTTCAGGATAGTTTAACCGGTACCGCACTTAAATGGTACATGGTTTTAAACCGTACTACGATCATCACATTTAGAGATCTTGGTACTGCCTTCATCCAACAATACAAATACAATTTGGACATGGCACCCGACAGAGATCAACTCAGATCGATGTCGCAAAAGGACAAGGAAACCTTTAAGGAGTATGCTCAAAGGTGGCGTGAAATTGCCGCTCAGATTTGTCCGCCTCTTGAGGAAAAAGAGATGACAAAGATCTTCTTAAAGACCTTAAGTTAATTTTACTATGACCGAATGGTTGCCAATGCACCCAGTGATTTCACCGAGATGGTGGGCATGGGCGTACGTCTTGAGGAAGCCGTCCGAGAAGGACGTTTGGTAAAAGACACTGGATCGACGAGCGGTACTAAAAAATACGGTAGTGCTCTCCATAAAAAAAAGAGCAAGATATTGGGAATACTCCTCGGAAAGCAAAGGCGACGTTATCAGCCGGTAGCAGCTGTAACTCCTGCTATCAGCCCTGTGCCTATTCCTATGTATCAACCTCAGGTTGCACAGAGCCAACCTGATCAGCCAAGGACACAACAGCCTCTTCAGCAGGCTCGTCCTCCATATAATAACAACCGTACAACACGACCATCAGGGTTTGATCCTATACCCATGTTGTATGCAGAACTATTTCCATTATTGCTAGCCAAGGGGCACATTCAGACTAAGTCCCCTCTTACAGTACCGGAAAATCCGCCTTTCTGGTTTAAGGTGGATCAAACTTGCCCTTACCACCAAGGAGGATCAGGACATAACATTGAGACTTGTCTCAATTTCAAGTCCGACGTGCAAAAGCTTGTTAGGAGCGGGGTCTTATCCTTCAAGGATACGAATCCTAATGTTCTCACGAACCCGCTGCCTCAACACGAGAAAGCTGCACTCAACCTGATTGAGAGAGAGTTTAACAATGTCTATCGAATTCACGATGTACTCTTATTGAAAACCAATTTGGTCAAGATACATTGTAGACAGAGTGGATATGGCCATGTGCCACCTCATAACTATCACCAGTGTGATATCTGCTCTAAAGACAACCAAGGATGTTCTGTGGGGCAATCAGCTCTACAGGAACAAATGGATCTCGGATGGATCCAAGAGCACCGAGTTCGTGGAATTAACATGGTTCACACGAATTCCAACGTCATTCAGAACCACGACATCCGTGCGATGAATGCCAATCTGGTGGCAATACACTCAAGGCAAAGCCAGTATCATAATCTTCCGCGGCACGATTACAGTTCCTGTCTGACTTGCTCGGTAAATAAACAGGGATGCTCTTACATACAGGAGGCCCTCCAGCGTCAGATGGATCTTGGATGGATCCAAGACTACCATGATAGGACTCCCTATCAGATCAACATGGTTCAAATCTTTGACATTCGCTTGATGAATACCAACTTGGTAGAGTTACATGCTGAGCAGGTCTGACTCGGATTCTTAATATCACGTGACTATCCAAGCTGTAAAGCGGGTTGGGAAAATGACCAGGGTTGTACCCTTGTCCAGGAGGCACTTCAGCACTTGTTAAATCACTGGTGGATGCTAATTTATATGGATGAAGATACTCAGCAAATTAGTATCAGTAACAGGAATCCTACTCGGTGTCAGAGTCAGGATGTCCGATCAATGGAAGCTAACCTAGTGAGGTTACATTGTATTCAAAGCGGGCGTGGCCAGGTGCCACCACACAATTACGACCGTTGTAGCGTCTGTTAGGAAAATAACCAAGGGTGTTACCTTGTGAGAGCAGCTCTTCAGGGTTAGGTGGATCGTGGAGAAATTCGTCCATATCCGGGTTCTTGACCCATCAACTGGACGCCGAACTACCTTGCCGATCAAGTTGAGGATGTTGTCACAATCGCTGGTCATTACCAGACCAGGGATGTTTTTGCCATTATCCCTCTACTTGACGAATCTAAAGTTCCCAACCGGGAACGGATCGAGATTACTTATGATGGTCAGAAAAATCAGAAGGTTCCCATAGTCATCTATCTGCCGGGACCAACACCGTATGAATCAACTAAGGCTATCCCTTATAAATACGGTGCAACAACAATTGAGAATGGAAAGGAAATTCCGCTACCCTCTGTCGTAAATATTGCAGACATCAGTCGTGTAACACGGAGCGGTCGAATCTTCAACCGAGGAGTTGGAGAACCTAACAAAGAAAACGAGCTTCAGACGAAAACTCCTGATCTACCAGTCGGTCAATCCAGTAATCCCGACCTTTCGAAAAATGATGATGAGATGCTGAAGCTCATCCAAAGGAGCGAATATAACATTGTTGATAAGCTATTACAGACTCCTTCAAAGATCTCGGTATTATCACTGTTACTCAGTTCAGAAGCGCACAGGGAGGCTCTACAGAAAGTCTTAGAGCAAGCCTTTGTGGAACAGGATGTAACAATTAGACAGTTCGATAACATTGTATCTAACATCACTTCCTGCAATAATTTGGGATTTAGTGACGAGGAATTACCTAAAGAGGGTCGTCGTCATAACATGGCGCTCAACATTACAGTTAACTGCCAGGACGATGCTTTAGCCAGCGTAATGGTAGACACAGGGTCAGCCCTAAATGTTATGCCGAAGTCCACTTTGATGCAATTATCATTCAAAGGCCCTCCAATGAGAATCAGCGAGGTTTTCGTCAAAGCATTCGACGGATCCAAAAAAGCTGTTATTGGCAAAGTTGATCTTCCCATAACTATTGGTCCTCACACTTTCCAAGTCACTTTCCAGGTCATGGACATCCGGGCAACATACAGTTGTTTATTATGAAGACCTTGGATACACCAGGCTGGAGCGGTTACTTCAACCCTCCACCAAAAGCTAAAGTTCGTCAAGAACGATCAACTTGTCACAGTTTGTGGGGAACAAGCCTTGCTTGTGAGTAACTTGTCATCATCTGCTGGTATAGAACCCGAGGAGGTTATTGGAACTCAGTTCCAAGCACTGTCGGTGAGCAAGAACAATCAGTTCAAAGGAGGAACCTCGATTTCCTCATACAAAGATTCTATCAAAGCGGTTGAGAGAACCGATACGACAGGATGGGGACAGCTTGTCATTCCTACTAGCAATACAACAAAGAAGGGTCTTGGTTTTTCTGCAACCTGTACCCAGACAGCTGCCAACGATGAAAGTCTTTATCCCCTTCAAAACTTCTTCCACAGTGGAGGTTTCCTTCACCCAGTGTCTCAAGCAGTACATGCTATCAATGAGGAAGATCCCTCTGACACGGATGAAGAATGGAAGTCCTACCTTAACGAGGACGGTTATATGTCTCAGGAAGAGGTGCCTATACCATTTTGTTATCCCACACAGAGTCTGAGATTTATACCACGGTCAGATGTCGAAATGATATATGGAGATTATGATCCGGAAGGATGCCGTGCTCCACCAAATTCGTTAGAGGAGGACACTCTGATGAAAGACAACTTTGACCACAATTACTATGGCCCGATGGATGGTCTGCCAATGTGGCAGCCTTACCCAGGAAACTTGGGGCAAGAGAGTCAGACAAACAATGAAAATCAGCTGAGCATCATTGAACAGAATACTTGTGTCCCCCCCATGTCATGGGATCAACACTCAGGTCATTCAGAAACTACTCAACATGAAGATGAATTCGCAACGTTTGCAGGACTGTAATTCATCAACTATGCTTTTCCCGAGGTCAACATCATCGAGAGAGATGACTCCTCCAGTTCTAAAGAAGTTTGGGACACCTTGGGACTACCGAGTGGAAAATACGACTATATGGTCAAGTACACCGCTCCCGAAAGCTCTCGTATCAGGCTCGAAGACATCCAGCCTACTGGATGGGGAGATACAGCTGAGAGCACAAATACTCTGTGAAATGCAACAGAGGAATCCTCCTACGACAACTCTGCCTGGGAGACAGATTCCAATGATCCTACTCCACCAGAAATCAGCGTTATTTCTAAAGACAAATCAAGGAAGGTGCCAGACTTTGTGATTCACCGAGGAGTTCGCCGCCAATGGGTTGCCGTCGAGGTATCGGAGGTCGTTCATCAGTCAAAGTAATTGCCATCTTTTAACCTTTCACCCTGCCCAGGTGAAACGAATGTTTTGATAGGGCTCACTTTCTGTAAATTTCCCTCTTCGCTTTTTTCGAAGCGACAGAGTTTTGTTTTATAGGGCTGTAGTTTCAAGGATCGACTTGTTCATTAATAAAATAACGTCGTTCTGTAATTTCCGCATTAATTATTGTTTTCTCTTTTCGTTTTTCAGAAAATGGTAATCCTAAAAAACAATTTAAAAATAAAAAAAGAAGTAAAATAAAACACTGCACACACTTTCATTTTCTCTATCTCTTCTAAACACGAATCATCACGTCATACATATTGCTTGTTTTAAACCCCGTTGAAACATACGATCCGATGCCTTCTCCCAACTTTGAGTTCCCGGTATTCGAGGCTGAAGAAGAAGCTGACAACGAAATTCCAGAAGAGATCTCCCGACTACTCAGACAAGAGGAAATGTCCATTAAACCTTATAAAGAGCCGTTGGAAACGGTAAACTTGGGTTCAGAAAAAGAGAGAAAAGAAATCAGGATTGGGCACTGCTCAGTCCAACTGCCAAAGAGAGTTTGGTAAAGCTTCTCAAAGAATTCCCCGATGTATTCGCTTAGTCCTATCAGGATATTCCAGGGTTGGATACCAGCATCGTGGAACATCAATTACCGTCGAGATCAGAATGTCCGCCAGTAAAACAGAGGTTGAGACGCACTCACCCGAACATGGCCATCAAAATCAAAGAGAAGGTACAGAAATAGATCGACGCGGGTTTCCTCGCTACATCAGAATATCCTCAATGGTTAGCCAATATCGTACCCGTTCCAAAAAAGGACGGAAAAGTCAGAATGTGTGTTGATTACAGGGATCTGAACAAGGCAAGTCCAAAGGACGACTTTCCTTTCCCACACATTGACATGCTGGTAGACAGCACATCAAAGTTCAAAGTTTTCTCCTTCATGGATGGGTTCTTGGGCTATAATCAGATCAAAATGGCGCCGAAAGATATGGAGAAAACTTCGTTCATCACCCCATGGGGCACCTTTTGTTACAACGTAATGTCGTTCGGTTTGAAGAACACCGGGGCAACCTATCAAAGGGCCATGACTACTCTGTTTCATGACATGATACACAAAGAAATCGAGGTATATGTTGATGATATGATTGCAAAATCAAAAACAGAGAGTGAGCACGTTGAACATCTGTCAAAATTGTTCGAACGTCTAAGAAAATTCAAGCTTCGCTTAAATCCTAACAAGTGCACCTTCGGTGTCCGTTCAGGGAAACTACTAGGGTTCATCGTCAGCCAGAAAGGAATTGAGGTTGATCCTGACAAGGTCAAGGCCATTCAAGAAATGCCTTCTCCGAAAATTGAAAAACAAGTCAGAGGATTCCTGGGACATTTGAACTACATCTCCAGATTCATATTCCTTATGACCGCGACCTGTGCGCCGATTTTCAAATTACTCAAAAAGAACCAGGATTGCGTTTGGTCAGAAGATTGCCAAACCGCCTTCGACAGTATCAAGGAATATCTGTTGAATCCTCCGATTCTATCACCTCTAGTGGAAGGAAGACCACTGATCATTTACCTCACAGTCTTGGAAGACTCAATGGGATGTGTACTTGGCCAACAGGACGAAACCAAAAGGAATGAGTCTGTCATCTACTATCTGAGCAAGAAGTTCACCGACTGCGAAACTCGGTACACGATGCTTGAGAAAACTTGTTGCGCTTTGGCTTGGGCAGCCAAACGTCTTCGCCAATACATGATTCGTCATACTACTTGCTTAATCTCAAAAATGGATCCAATCAAGTATGTCTTCGAAAAGCCTGCTCTCACGGGAAGAATTGCCCGTTGGCAGATGTTATTATCAGAATATGACATCGAGTATCACGCTCAAAAAGCCGTTAAGGGAAGTATTTTAGCCGATCATTTGGCTCATCAACCGATTGACGATCAAGAATCAATCGGGTTCGACTTCCCAGACGAAGATGTCATGTATCTAAAGATGAAAGATTGCGATGAACCGCTACCAAATGAAGGGCCAGAACCAGGTTCCCAGTGGGGACTAATCATTATGGAAACATAATTGGGGCAATAATTGTTACCCCTCAGGGTACCCACATTCCTTTCACCGCTCGACTTACGTTCAAATGTACAAACAACGAGGCCGAATACGAAGCTTGTATTATGGGTCTCAAAGAAGCAATTGATTTAAGGATCAAAAGCTTGGACGTATACGGCGACTCAGCCCTTGTTATCAATAAGATAAAAGGAGATTGGAACACATACCATTCATGATTGATTCCTTACAAAGACTACGCAAGAAGGTTGCTACCTTTCTTCAACAGAGTCGAGTTTCATCACATCTCTCGTGAGGAGAATCACATGGCTGATGCATTAGCCACTCTCTCTTCCATGATTAGTGTAGGTCAATAGAATGACTTACCTAAGATCGACATCATGCACCTTGAACGGCCCGCTTACATCTTCACGATCGAAGCAGTCCTAGACGACAAACCTTGGTATCATGATATCAAATGCTTCCTTCAGAAACAGGAGTACCCATCTGGGGCACTCAGAAAAGACAGAAAAACCCTCAGAAGATTGGCTGGAAACTTCTTCCTGAGCGGTGACACTCTCTATAAGAGAAATTTTGACATGGTCTTGCGCCGATGCGTAGACAGACCAGAAGCAGACATGCTTATGAAAGAAATTCATGAAGGATCCTTTGGCACCCATGCCAACGGACACACAATGGCGAGAAAAATTCTAAGAGCAGGGTACTACTGGTTGACCATGGAATCCGACTGCTACACGTACATGAGGAGGTGTCACAAGTGTCAGATATACTCCGACAAGATCCATGTACCGCCAACGCATCTCAAAGTTCTTTCTTCCCCGTGGCCTTTTTCCATATGGGGAATTGACATGATTGGCAGGATTGAGCCCAAGGCTTCAAACGGTCATCGGTTCATCCTAGTAGCCATCGACTACTTCCCCAAGTGGGTCGAAGCAGCATCATACGCCAATGTAACCCGACAAGTGGTGGTCCGGTTTATCAAAAACAATATCATCTGTCGTTATGGTGTTCCAAGCCAGATCATTACGGATAATGGATCTAACTTGAACAATAAGATGATGAAAGAGTTATGCGGTGAGTTCAAGATCGAACACCATAACTCATCTCCCTACCGACCTAAGATGAACGGGGCGGTAGAAGCGGCTAACAAGAACGTCAAGAAGATTGTTCAGAAGATGGTTGTAACTTACAAAGACTAGCACGAGATTATACCCTTTGCTCTTCATGGTTATCGCACATCTGTCCGCACTTCAACAGGGGCTACCCCTTTCTCTCTAGTGTATGGCATGGAAGCAGTGCTCCCCATAGAAGTAGAGATCCCGTCAATCCGAGTATTGATGGAAGCTAAGCTCACCGAAGCTGAATGGTGTCAAAGCCGACACGACGAACTGAATCTGATCGAAGAAAAGAGAATAAAGGCACTATGCCATGGTCAATTGTATCAACAGCGAATGAAGAAGGCGTTCGACAAAAAGGTCCGACCTCGCATCTTCAGGAAAGGAGACCTCGTGCTCAAGAAGATACAATCTTTTCTCACTGATTCTCGGGGCAAGTGGACTCCGAATTATGATGGCCCCTATGTTGTCACGATAGCTTTCTCAGGCGGCACCTTGAGACTTGCAACCATGGACTGAGAGGAATTTGCCTACCCCACAAATGTTGATGTAGTCAAGAAATACTTCGCCTAAACTAAAAAATAAGAAAAAAAAACGTCTCGGTGGATTGAAAACCCAAAAGGGCGATCCAGGAAAAAATTAGAGACATGAAAAAAAAATCATCCTGATGGATTGGAAATCTCATAGTACAATCCAGGAAAAAATTAGGGATAATGGCAAGTAACTATGTTCAACAGAGGCGAGTCCCTCAGCAGCGGTTACACCATCCATCAGAGGAAAATCCAGTCAAGGTCATCTTCGACAGAAGCTCAGGGTGCCCCGAATTCAAAGTTGGTAGAAGGATAGTGGTCGTTATGTTTCAACGTAGCCCTTTTCCCTGTAAATTACCATTTTCTAACTTTGTATATACTCAATAGAATCACGCGTTTTGCTGATTTCCATCCTATCAATAAAATTTGAGCCCTTGTGCTTTTGTTTGTAATTCTTATTTGTTTTAGCTTTACAGAACGACATTTTAATATGATTAACGATTCTTGAAATAAAACAAAATGTATTTACTTGTTAAAATTGTTCTGCTTTTAAAAATAAAGACGACAATTTCTTTTGGCTGTTGAACATCAGAAGAACATCTATCGCTTCTCCAAAGGTGTTCGAGCCTCAAAGTGCAGAATCAAAGTACTCCTTCTAAACCAGTATGCCTGAATGAAGGATCAGCTATGTCAGATGCGAATGCTCCATCTGACCTCTTCGGCCGAGTTCTTATCTCCTAAGCCCGACCAACGTAGCTCCCAATAGGGACTGTCTTTCCTAAGCAAGGTGGAATTGCTATCTTGAACCAGCGATACTTCTTCGCCCCGTGATGGCCGCGTATCCAGTCATGTTCATCTTTTAGTTTGTATGTCGCGTCAGTTTTGTCAGCATAAACATACATATATCATGCATTATTGATTTGCATTCACATTTCATATTGCATCACTATCACTCTAGTCGGTCTTGTCCCCTAGTGATAAAAGTCCTCTCAATCGAGTTGTCAGTTCTTGCCTCATCAGGAAACGCTGCGTTTGAACAACCTCTCTCCTCCGATTTATTTCTGGAAGGAAGTTGGCCCTTGACCACTGTGATAACTTGAACCTCTAAAAAACCAAAGGAACTTTCAGTTAGCATCACTCTTCGCCATTGAAGATGATATCCTTGCTTTCCCGGATTAAGGAAAATCCACAGAGAAAGCCTCGTAATCAGAGATTCGGCAGCATGCCAGTTTCGCTCCGAAAAGACTGCTGATGAAAAGGTCATCGGTACCTCAAAATTGGACCCCATCGTATGGCATTTCTCCAGGAAGATCCCCGAGAAAAGGATGATGTAAGATCCCACGCAGAGGCAGTCTCTCAAGAAACTCATTTTCCCCAAATAGAGTGGACAAATGGCGTCTCCAACAGAGAAGTTTGTGCACCTCTACAACTCAGACAATTGGGCTCCTCAGCAACTCTGACATCAAAATTTTTTCTATCAAATGGCATCTCCCCAGGAAAATTCGGCGAGAAGTTTGAGGAAAATCGCTACGAATAGCATCCCTTGTCAATAAAGTTTATTGACAAAAGAAATTGAGACCAGTTCCTTGGTAGGAAACCAAGAACGAGGGGAAGTTTACTTCAGAAACTTAGACCAGTTCCTTGGTAGGAAACCAGGATCGAGGGGAAGTTTACAAAAGAGACTAAGACCAGTTCCTTGGTAGGAAACCAGGATCGAGGGGAGGTTTATCTCAAAAGAAAATGGAGACCAGTTCCTTGGCTGAAGACCAGGATCGAGGGGAAGTTTACCTTTTCCAAGCATCATCGCTTAGCTAAAGAAGATGAATGCGTAAGCTACCATTCATAACCACCATCAAAATTTTGGGTATTCTGATATTTAATCCTCTTGCACCCCGAATGCCCGAATACCTTCGTCATTCACACCTTTGGGTCCAAGAAGATTAAATAGGGGCATCTGTCATACCCCAAATTTTGACCACTAAGATTTCCCATCATTGTGAAAATCATCATCACAATATGGAGGAACCATCAAATTTCATCAGTTTCCCCAAAGATGGGTGAGCATCCACTACAATCAAAATTAGGGTTTCAAGCCCTCTCAAAGCCTTAGACAAAGGATCAATCAAGGAATGACATGATCTTCAAAAGGACTCCCACTCCAAGGATTAAGCACAAAGTTGCTCCCTTCTAGGTGGATCAAGCCTCAGGATCGCCGGTATCACCAAATTAGGGGTTTGGTCGATCAGGGCCTCCAAAGGGAAATTTTCCTCTGGGCATGAGCCAAGGATCCAAAACACAACCTAATATACTCCATGGGACCTCATGAACCCAATCATCAAGTCAATTTTGCCTCAGGGGATGCATTCATCAAAAATCAGGAATTAGGGTTTCTTGACCTAATTCACCCCTAAGTTGGCTTTTAGGGCAAATCATGAGCCAAGACATCAAGAGAGGGTTTGAGGGTCTCTAATGAACTATATTGATCCATTTGGAACAATGGATTATTCCAAGAAGCTTGAGCAACAAGTCTCAATTTCATCTTTACCACAATTAGGGTTTCGCGGGAAAAGTCAACTGTAACTTTGACTTTTGACCAGGACATGCTCCCAAACCCTAGGACATGATTCAATATACCCTATGACACCCATGGAACATGTCCATCAAGTTTGATTTAGGTCAAGGACATGATTTCCTGAAGAATTGCACAGTTTGGAATTCATTTGATAAAAAGTCAACTGTGCACAAAAGTCAACTTTGACTTTTTGAGATTTTTCACCAAAATGGATTTTTAACCCTAAAATGATGTTAATGTATGATTTGAATCATCATTCATCAAGAAAAATAAGAGAAAGTGGGATAACTTGTAAAAGGGGTAACCATAAAAACTTAGAAAATTTTTTAAGTTATGGAAAAAGTGACACTAATGTGCCAACTTTGGAGGACCATAACTCCTAAACCACAAGGCCATTGTTCCCCATTCAAAGCTTGATTTGTAGATCTCATTGCCCTTTACAAAAGCTTCATACTGACCTATGTCCAAATTCCTCATGGATTTTGAGTTATGGAGTGATCAAAATCAAGAAAAGTCACTTTGTTCCAACACTTGGTGAAAATTTCACTAAGTCAGATTTTACCTTACTTTTTGCCAAATGTAGGGGGATTTTTCACTTGGATTCAAAAGAGATCAAAACAAAACATGTTCAAACAGTTGTTATATCATGTAAGGGCTTTCCAAAATGGCCAAGAACATTACCAAATTCAATTTGAGTCATGAGATATGACATTAGCAAGTTGCCTTACTGAAATTTGCCAAGGCAAGGCATATTTTTACACTTTTGGTCGATTTGCCAAAATCAGCCAAATCCAAATGCTCCTATCCACTTGGACACATCTGAGGATTGAATCTAAAGGGGACAATCACTGAGCCAAGCCTCCAAAGTCTTTGGAACAAGAAATAGCATGTTGAACCTAGAATTGCCAAAATAGGGACAAGACTCCAATTTTGGATTGGAGCATTCAATGGAAGCATCAAGGTGGCATGGACTGAGCCATTCTCAACTAAATTCAGTCAAGACTTATCCAAGACCAAGGGAACCAGCAGCCTGTGCCCTAACCTCTAGTCAATGGCTAGAGGAGACTTGGATTTTCATTTGCCAACATTGGCCAAACCTACTCAGCAGTTGCCATTCACTATTCCTTGCAAAACAAACTTGCTCTACTATAAATAGAGCTCAATTGTGTACACCAAAGCCATCAAACAGATGCTTTCCTCAAAATCTCTTCTTTCACTCCAATTTTGCCTTCTAAGGCAAGTCACTATCGGGTTTTGAGTTTGAGAGCTTTTCCAATCAAACCAATCACTCACACACCTCATATACATCATATAGAAGTGATCCAAACACTCACATAACATCTGGAACACAGATTTCACAAAATCACCAGCCAATTGCTCAAGTTCTTGACAGTTTTGCAGTTGAGGTGCCATCTTCAGCTCCAAACCATTTCAATCCATTCCAAGCATCCAGACACACTCCATGGCACCTAGGGAAGCTATCCAGATCATTGGAACCTTGCTGTAACACCTCCAACATAAATCACGATCACCAGTTGCAAGTGGTAAGCATGAGCTCTTCTAACTCTATGATCCATGCAATTTTTGCTGCACAATAATTTGGCCATATGTTCATAATCATGCATGGAATGTTTCCCCTCAATTAATTGCATTGTTTGAATCGTGTATCAAAAATCCTAGACTTCATGCAGAAATTAGGGTTCTTGAGGATTTTTCATGATTTCTTGTTATATGTTTAATTTAAATGAAATTAAATACCATAGACATGATCGTGAGGTTGAAACGAGTTGATTGATATGTGGATTGCATGATATAATTAAGTATTCAGTGAGATTGGAGAGAAAATGTAAATCTGGGCAAAACTGAAAAACGCGCGTGTTCTTGACTTTGTTCTTGGCGCCATTTTCCAATATTTGAATATTTGAATTTTGTGATTTTATTTAATTGATTCAAAAATTAATTTCTCTCTGAGTTTTAATGATTTTGAGTCGATTATTTTTTTAATAATTCACAAAAATGTTAAAATATTTTATTTTCCCAAAAACTCCCAAAAATATTATTTATTTTGTATAATTGATATTTTTGCAAAGAATTAATGTTTTAATTGTTTTTAACATTTAAAATATTTTTTCCACCTTGATTTTGCAATTTTTAATGCTTTCTAATTATTTTGTAGGTCAATACTTAATTTTTGAAGCATTAATCCAAGATCACAATTTTTTTTCCATATGTTAAACAATTTTGATCATTTTAATTGAATTTTTATTCAATTAAAACACATTTTGAAAACAAATTAGGGTTTTGGATTAATTCAACCCTCATAAATCATTTTCAAAATTTTTGGGCCTCTAATAGAGTGTAAGACCCAATCCTTTTTTTGACCAAATCATTTTTGGGCCTCAGTATATTGTATAAGTCCCGATGCCGTCAAAAACAAACGGCGCGATCGTCGCCTCTTCAAAACAAAAAAACCTTGGGCCTACCCTCGAGTAGTAAGACCCATTTCTTTTCTTAAAACTCATTTGGGCCTCTATTAGAGTGTAAGACCCAACTACCTGTGTACAGAAAACTTTTCAGGCCTCATTCGTCGTATAAGTCCCTCTGTACATTTTCGAATAAACGACGCGATCGTCGCCTTTTAAAAAATAAACTGGGCCTCTCCTTGAGCTATAAGACCCATTCAAAACATTTGGGCCTCAAATAGAGTGTAAGACCCATTCTCCTTTTAACCAAAACAACTTTGGGCCTCACTTATTGTATAAGCCCCTCTGCGTTAAAAGAAAACCTCGGCGCAATCGCCATTTCATACGGAAAAACAAACTGGGCCTACCCTCGTGTTATAAGCCCCACTCTTTTTCTTTAAACCTTTTTTGGGCCTCAGTCAGTTGTATAAGTCCCTCTGTACAAATTCAAACAGTGCGCTCACTGATAAAACCCTGGGCCTCTCATTGAGCTGTAAGCCCCAAATCTTTCTTTTTCAAAGCACTTTCTCCTTTGATTTTGAATATACTGTTGTTTTCAATCTTTCTTTGTTGAACAACTAACCAAACAGCATGGAAGCTCTACAACCGAGTAAGTGTTTATCCGCTTTCATTTACCGCTTTCATATACATATAACTGTATTCTGGGGCTGTTTCGCTGTAAGTCTTCTTTCATAAACTCATATCAACTGTGTAATAATAGTATAGATATTTAGAGTTTCCCCGGCAACTACGTCTAGAACTAGGTGACGCCGTTTCGTTTATTCGTAGAAATACACAACTAGATCCCCAATAGGATCACCAGATACAGTCTTCTCTTCGGCTGTCCTCATTAGGAATTGTCAAGAAACTCTACTCCCATAGATGAATGTATTCTCCGTGAATGCCATCTTTGAGTTTCTTCTAAATTCTAGAAATTTCCTGGCTTGATCTATTCTTTGTGAATAGCCTGTCTTGAACTTCTCGGGGTTTGGGGACCCACAGGCTTCTTAAAAGCATCGGCCTCCTCTTGGGCATTGTACAAGGACCCACAGGCTTCCTAAAAGCAACCCCGCCTCCTCTTGGGCTTAGTACAAGGACCCGCCGGCTTCTTAGAAGTATTCACAGCCTCCTCTTAGGCTTCGTATAATGATCCCTTCCTCCGGGAATGATATCCTTCTCTTGGGCTTCTTACAAGGACCTCTCGGCTTCTTAAAAGCTTCCAGCCTCCTCTTGGGCTTCGTACAAATTGTCCCGATGACCTCTTAGAGGTATAGGAACAGAACTTAATCATCTGCATAGAACAGTCCTTTCAAAGAGTCTATTACTGTTTCTCAAAGCATAGTACAAAAGATGAAACTCTAGACATGGACAATCTAATCTCCTTGAGTTTTCCAGACATTCTCAAGTGACCCCTTCGTTAAATAGGAAGAAAACCCGTAGACTCGGACAGTCTCAATACCCTTCGGATTTCCCAAGTCCTTAAAGAACAGGAATAACCCGGATCCTTGAATCAAATCCTTGAGTACAACATTGCTCATATAAGAACTGATTTTCTCTTTCAAAATCAGTACACTGGACCTGTCACTCAACTGAAACAGTAACCATAGTCTCCTCTTAGGCTTTGTATAATGATCCTTCTCCAGTGAAGTTAGCCTCTCTCTTGGGCTTTATACAATGATTCTCCCCAGCGGAGTCAAACAACGTTTAGCCTCTCTCTCGGGCTTTGTACGAGACACATAAGAGACTCCCTCGTTGAGTCAATCACCCCTTTCACCTCCATCTCGGGCTTTATACGAGATACAAAAAGGTTCTTATTGAGCCAAACAAACAAACAATAGCCTCCATCTCGGGCTTCGTACGAGATGCAAAAAACTCTCTTGTTGAGTCAAATAGCCTTCATCTCGGGCTTTTATACGAGATACCAAAAGACTCCATCGTCGAGTCAAAACCTTTTAGGCTCTCTCTCGGGCTTTGTACGAGACACATATTAGCCTCCTCTTAGCCTTTGTATAAGAAAACCACTGGTTGATCCAATCAACCTTTTAGCATCAAAGCTGTGCCTTGTTCACAGTACACGAACATCAACAACTCTTTCCCCTTCCATCTAATTGCTGTAAGCGGCAAGCCTCTGGATCATCTACATCCATGCCACTGTCCCTCTTTTAGCATGAGAAATTCCTAAGGAAAGATGGCATTGCTCTACACTGAGTTAAAGTCTTCTCCTTCAGGTTAAAATCCCCTATAAAGGAAAGTATGCCATTGCCGGATTCACAAATCCCGGTTAAAGTAATCCTCCTTTACAGTCAGTCACCCAACAATTGTGACAAACAGACCCCTTTAGAGATGACAAATTCTCTCTAAAGTCAAAACCCTTTAGCTTCATATCTTGGGCTTCGAATAAGATACATATAAACTCTTCAGCTTCACATCTTGGGCTTTGAACAAGATACAAACTACCTTTCGCTTCACATCTTGGGCTTTGAACAAGACACCAAAAACACCCATTTCCTCCCATAGAATAGGAGGAACTACGAACGCTCTGATTTCCCTGTTTCTGTAAACGGGAATACGTAGGCATAAGATTGAAAGAAAAATCTTAGCGAGCACACTAAACAAAAACCCAAAATCCTATACTCTCATATATCTATCAAAAAGCATCAGTCCTAACATCCTAATCCTTGTTCCCCGCCAGAAACCTGTCATTCTGTCAAAATAACATAAGAAAGGCCCCACCACATTGATCGCATTCGTAACCTAACAGACCGCTGTTTAAACTCAGTATGCAAGCAGGGTTAATTAGAGACATCTATTTCCCTTCCTTCATCAGCTCACAATAGGATAAAAAATGAATCGACCTGTAGTAAACTAACCCAGAGAGTGACAGCGCTTAAGAACCGCATCCAAAATTGCTCGCTACAGAAAAATGGCGCCCACCGTGGGGCCCGTTTCTGTTTTTCTTCTTTCTTTTCATCTCTTGTATGAAACCACAGATTAGGGCCTCCGTCGGGGAACCCATTTTCTGTCAAGAACATAGGATTCATAGCTTTAAAGGTCTAGGATGTTTAGGACAAATATATATACTGCTTTTCCTAATTGATATACCTGTTTATTTTTCTACTAATGGGAATGCGTGTGATGCCGCATGTGGAAAGATTGAGTATACACTTAAGATAAGTGATGGCGATGAGGTCGACCATCAACCTCAGTGGAGGCTGACCAATGCAACCCATTCCCTCTCTTAGGCAATGGGCCGATTGTGATGTCTGAGAAGCTGAGGAGCCAAACCCTTTTGTAGTGCGGAAACTATCGGAAATAGTTGTCACGCGATACTACCCTCATTTGAGGTTGGTGATCTATTCTCGGTGAATGGCACTTACTCTAAGATTGCTCTACAACTCGCTGGCGATCCGCTTGTTGTTTTGCTTTCCTGGGAGGAGCTGATGATAATGAATATAGGTACAAAAATCACCTTAATATAAACCTTTGGGGATGGGTAGAGCCTTGACTTCATGACAACGACCCTTTAACCCCATGTTTTTTCTATGTTTTTGTGTGCTGCATTCATACATTCATTTAAAAAACATTAAAACATTAAAAAAATTTCTCTTCTAGTCTCTCTGTTTTTCAAATTAAACTAAGACTATGATTGCAAATATCAGAGAAAAGGATTGCGCTAATGGATTTCGGTAGAAGGAGAACCCATAGGTATACCTTTAAGGTTTCAAAGCTAGAGGATTTGAGAAGGTTAGTAGGAATGATCACAAACCAAGAGGCTTTCAGAGCCAAGCATGGAGGTTTGCTACCACTGTTAAGAGTCCATGTGATTGAGGGAATCATGGATGCGCTCATTCAGTTTTATGATCCAGTTTATCACTGTTTCACATTCCCGGATTACCAGCTCGCACCAACGCTGGAGGAGTATTCTCATCTGATCGATTTACACATTACTGATCGAGCTCCGTTTTCTGGACTGGAAGAAATTCCAAAGAATCAGACCATTGCAAGAGCAATTCATTTGGACGAGTCTGAGGTCAGGACTCACATGACCGCTAAGGGTGACATCCAAGGTTTGCCAGCCCAGTTCTTGACAAAGAAGGCCCTGTATTTTGCCAGTATATGAAACGTGACTGCTTTTGAAAGCATCTTTGTCTTGCTCACCTACGGGTTATTTTTGTTTCCCAACATCAATACCTTTGTAGATGCCAACCCCTTTAAGGTTTTTCTCATTAGAAACCCTGTGCCGACTTTGCTCGCAGACGCTTATCATTCTGTACACTTGGGAATTTTGTACAGCGGAGGGGAGATCACATGCTGTGTACCTTTGCTTTACAAATGGTTTATTTCTCACTTACCCAAGTCTGCTGCTTTTTGGGTTTGCAAGAGTGCCTTACGTTGGTCGCAGAAGATCATGTCCCTCACCAACTCTAATATAGATTAGTGTAATTGGATCTATGATGGAATCAGAATCATTAATCATTGTGGAAACTTCCCCAACGTACCCCTCATAGGAACTAAAGGAGGAATCAATTACCATCTAATTCTCGTTCATCGTCAATTTGGATACCCGATGAGACACGTCCCACGGGGTGTTCATCTGGAAGGTCTTTTCTTCAAAGAAGGAGAAAAGGACAAAGCACTAAAGACGGAAATAGTGCACGCTTGGAAACACGTTCATAAGAAAGGACAGGAGTCTCTAGGAAAATCGGACTGTGTCTCGGTGGAGCCTTATCTCCATTGGGTGCAAACTAGAGCTCTCAAGCTAAAGATGCCTTATCCTCGTTACGGAATTCTTCCGCCGAGGGAATTTGTCATGTATTTCATGACGGAAATGGAAAAGCTTCAGGTTACTCTCAACAAAGTTCAAAAGGAGAGAAGGTCTTGGAAGAACAAGTACCGCACCCTCAACGTAGAGTGCATCAAAATACAGCAACTACTGAAAGAGAAAGATGCTCTGATTGAAATTTTAGAGCAACATGCTGTAGAGAATCAAGATGACCAAAGGAATTTGCTCGCTCATTTCACTTGGCAAAGGAATGACAACCCGACAACGGCCCAAAGCCCCAGTCAAAGAAGAGGAAAGTACCAGAGTCAGCACCCGATTTCTCTTCAGAGAGGACTCAGGACCCATTAGCTTAGGTTTCTGTTTCCGCACCTTGTAATTTACTGTATTTCATTTCTACAATCCTTTGAAATTCAATAAAAATGGGTTTCCCCACAGTTTTATATTTGCAATCTAATTGTCGAAGTTTATTTTGATTAAACCAAAAAATAATTAATATAATCATTGCATTCATCATTCTCACATCGCGTATTCTTCTTACCTACGAATCTCATGTTTTTGTCTCGGTTCTAGAGTTAAACTGTCTCATTCGTATAATACTCAGGCCAATCGTCAGAAAAAGATGGATGATCTTGAGGAAGAAAATAGAGAGTTGAAAGAAGAGATCGACACTCTGAGAGAGGATATGAGAAAGCTTCGTAACGACATGCAAGCCATGGCAGAAGCTCAGTTACAAAAGACTATGATCTCAGAGATCACCTCAATGCCCATAGTGGAAAAGTCCGATGCTAGGTATCAAATGCCGAAAGATCGTCCTTGGGGCATGCCTGTTAACTATATCCTGGAAGGATATGTTCCGCCGATCACTGAAGATCAGGGAATCACAACAGAAGCCGCTGGGCCTGAAGGTTACAAACTTCGGGAAAGCGAAGATGCCAGGGGCATACTGAAGACTCCTGAAGGGTACAAACTTCGGGAAACGCCAAGATTCGCTACCATAGTCATGGTACCACCCCTGTGGTGCACACTGTCCCAGAAGGACAGATTTCGCCAATACCTTCTAGTAAAAAGGAAACTATGTTTGATAGAATGGATGAATTCTAGGAGCAGTTCCTGGAAATGCAGAAGGAGCTGCAAGCCATTCGCGGTCTGGATTTATTTGGAAAGGACGCCGCAGATCTCTGCTTGGTCCCCAATGTGAAAGTTCCGAACAAATTTCAAGTGCCCGACTTTGAAAAATACAAGGGTAACTCTTGCCCTCAAAGCCATCTGGTGATGTACGCTCGGCGAATGTCAGCTCAGACGGAGAATCAGGACCTACTGATTCACTACTTTCAGGATAGTTTAACCGGTGCCGCACTCAAATGGTACATGGGTTTAAACCGTACTACGATCAACACATTCAGAGATCTTGGTACTGCCTTCGTCCAACAATACAAATACAATTTGGACATGGCACCCGACAGAGATCAACTCAGATCGATGTCGCAAACGGACAAGGAAACCTTTAAGGAGTATGCTCAAAGGTGGCGTGAAATTGCCGCTCAGATTTGTCCG
Source organism: Lathyrus tuberosus (assembly GCA_022829125.1). NCBI lineage: Eukaryota > Viridiplantae > Streptophyta > Magnoliopsida > Fabales > Fabaceae > Lathyrus > Lathyrus tuberosus. Next base: position 2,282,616 of record JALAZF010000062.1, on the reverse strand, counting down.
CCTCTTGAGGAAAAAGAGATGACAAAGATCTTCTTAAAGACCTTAAGTTCATTTTACTATGACCGAATGGTTGCCAGTGCACCCAGTGATTTCACCGAGATGGTGGGCATGGGCGTCATCTTGAGGAACCCGTCCGAGAAGGACGTTTGGTAAAAGACACTGGATCGACGAGCGGTACTAAAAAATACGGTAGTTCTCTCCCTAAGAAAAAAGAGCAAGATATTGGGAATATCTCTCTCGGAAAGCAAAGGCGACGTTATCAGCCGGTAGCAGCTGTAACTCCTGCTATCAGCCCTACGCCTATTCCTACGTATCAACCTCAGGTTGCGCAGAGCCAACCTGATCAGCAAAGGACACAACAGCCTCTTTAGCAGGCTCGTCCTCCATATAACAACAACCGTACAACACGACCATCAGGGTTTGATCCTATACCCATGTTGTACGCAGAACTATTTCCATTACTGCTAGCCAAGGGGCACATTCAGACTAAGTCCCCTCTTACAGTACCAGAAAATCCGCCTTTCTGGTTTAAGGTGGATCAAACTTGCCCTTACCACCAAGGAGGATCAGGACATAACATTGAGACTTGTCCCAATTTCAAGTCCGACGTGCAAAAGCTTGTTAGGAGCGGGGTCTTATCCTTCAAGGATACGAATCCTAATGTTCTCACGAACCCGCTGCCTCAACACGAGAAAGCTGCAGTCAACTTGATTGAGAGAGAGTTTAACAATGTCTATCGAATTCACGATGTACTCTTATTGAAAACCAATTTGGTCAAGATGCATTGTAGACAGAGTGGATATGGCCATGTGCCACCTCATAACTATCACCAGTGTGATATCTGCTCTAAAGACAACCAAGGATGTTCTGTGGTGCAATCAGCTCTATAGGAACAAATGGATCTCTGATGGATCCAAGAGCACCGAGTTCGTGGAATTAACATGGTCCACATGAATTCCAACGTCATTCAGAACCACGACATCCGTGTGATGAATGCCAATCTGGTGGCAATGCACTCAAGGCAAAGTCAGTATCATAATCTGCCGCGACACGATTACAGTTCCTGTCTGACTTGCTCGGTAAATAAACAGGGATGCTCTTTCATACAGGAGGCCCTCCAGCATCAGATGGATCTTGGATGGATCCAAGACTACCATGATAGGAATCCCTATCAGATCAACATGGTTCAAATCTTTGACATTCGCTTGATGAATACCAACTTGGTAGAGTTACATGCTGAGCAGGTCTGACTCGGATTCTTAATATCACGCGACTATCCAAGCTGTAAAGCGGGTTGCGAAAACGACCAGGGTTGTACCCTTGTCCAGGAGGCACTTCAGCACTTGTTAAATCACTGGTGGATACCAATTTATATGGATGAAGATACTCAGTAAATTTGTATCAGTAATTGGAATCCTACTCGGCGTCAGAGTCAGGATGTCCGATCAATGGAAGCTAACCTAGTGAAGTTACATTGTATTCAAAGCGGGCGTGGCCAGGTGCCACCACACAATTACGACCGTTGTAGCGTCTGTTAGGAAAATAACCAAGGGTGTTACCTTGTGAGAGCAGCTCTTCAGGGTTAGGTGGATCGTGGAGAAATTCGTCCATATCCGGGTTCTTGACCCATCAACTGGACGCCGAACTACCTTGCCGATCAAGTTGAGGATGTTGTCACAATCGCTGGTCATTACCAGACCAGGGATGTTTTTTCCATTATCCCTCTACTTGACGAATCTAAAGTTCCCAACCGGGAACGGATCGAGATTACTTATGATGGTCAGAAAAATCAGAAGGTTCCCATAGTCATTTATCTGCCGGGACCAACACCGTATGAATCAACTAAGGTTATCCCTTACAAATACGGTGCAACAACAATTGAGAATGGAAAGGAAATTCCGCTACCCTCCGTCGTAAATATTGCAGACATCAGTCGTGTAACATGGAGCAGTCGAATCTTCAACCGAGGAGTTGGAGAACCTAACAAAGAAAAGGAGCTTCAGACGGAAACTCCTGATCTACCAGTCGGTCAATCCAGTAATCCCGACCTTTCGAAAAATGATGAGATGCTGAAGCTCATCCAAAGGAGCGAATATAACATTGTTGATAAGCTGTTACAGACTCCTTCAAAGATCTCGGTATTATCACTGTTACTCAGTTCAGAAGCACACAGGGAGGCTCTACAGAAAGTCTTGGAGCAAGCCTTTGTGGAGCAGGATGTAACAATTAGACAGTTCGATAGCATTGTATCTAACATCACTTCCTGCAATAATTTGGGATTTAGTGATGAGGAATTACCTAAAGAGGGTCGTCGTCATAACATGGAGCTCAACATTACAGTTAACTGCCAGGACGATGCTTTAGCCAGCGTACTGGTAGACACAGGGTCAGCCCTGAATGTTATGCCGAAGTCCATTTTGATGCAATTATCATTCAAAGGCCCTCCGATGAGAATCAGCGAGGTTGTCGTCAAAGCATTCGACGGATCCAGAAAAGCGGTTATTGGCGAAGTTGATATTCCCATAACTATTGGTCCTCACACTTTCCAAGTCACTTTCCAGGTCATGGACATCCGGGCAACATACAATTATTTATTAGGAAGACCTTGGATACACCAGGCTGGAGCGGTTACTTCAACCCTCCACTAAAAGCTAAAGTTCGTCAAGAACGATTAACTTGTCACAGTTTGTGGGGAACAAGCCTTGCTTGTGAGTAACTTGTCATCATCTGCTGGTATAGAACCCGAGGAGGTTATTGGAACTCAGTTCCAAGCACTGTCGGTGAGCAAGAACAATCAGTTCAAAGGAGGAACCTCGATTTCCTCATACAAAGATGCTATCAAAGCGGTCGAGAGTACCGATACGACAGGATGGGGACAACTTGTCATTCCTACTAGCAATACAACAAAGAAGGGTCTTGGTTTTTCTGCAACCTGTACCCAGACAACTGCCAACGATGAAAGTCTTCATCCCCTTCAAAACTTCTCCCACAGTGGAGGTTTCCTTCACCCAGTGTCTCAAGCAGTACATGCTATCAATGAGGAAGATCCCTCTGACACGGATGAAGAATGGAAGTCCTACCTTAACGAGTGTCGCTCCCGGGATTTTCATCCAGGTACAAACGCGAGAGTGGCGCGGAAAAAACAGAGTCGCCAGCCGTGTAAATTTATCCCAAGAAAGGGAAAGGGAACACCGCATAAACCTTAGGAAGGGGGAAAGGAATGGTCATCGCAACCATAACCTGGGTTCGGGAGTCGGTTACACGAGGGGAAGGTACTAGCACCCCACGCGTCCATCGTACTCGATGGGATCCACGCTTGTTATCTAATCTAAGGGTGAGTTATACTATCGTCTAGGGCTGTACTAAGACGGGGAGGGAAAGACAAAGACCGACTCGGTAGGACGTCGAAGTCCTAGGCCTACGTACCCCCCTTTGTGCAATGGGGAATTCAGAGTCAACGTAGTTCGGACCAAGTTCTTTTTGTGTTTTTTTTTATGAGCGACGTTAAGTTCGCGTCCGGCAGTTAGGGTCGATGCCTGTTTGCGACTCAGATGGAAGGTAACGTGCCCTTTTTGAAAATAGCCTTTAAGTTTGGAAATCCCGAAGGACAAAAAGGTTTGAAGTTGGTTTATGTTTTTTAGGACATAAGTGACTTAAGTTACTTCCTAAGTTGCATTGCACCAAAGTCTATGGCACAGGGGCGAATACTTAACGCATCGTCCCAAGACAGGACGCTCGCTAAGCACTCTAGAAAGATGAGAGGAAGCCCCTCATTTCTCATTCCCCATACTTAAGGCTCGTGCGCAATACACCTTATTATTATTAAGTGTTTTAAAGAGATTTGAGATGAGGAGAGAGAAGACACAAGGGTAACTCTAAAGGGAACTAAGAATCCTAAAGTTATCATGCATGGGTGACCTACGGTTAGTGAGGTTTGAAGGCAACCTAAATCCTAGAGGAAGAAGATGAGGGAAGGAAAAAGGTAAGGGTAACCATGGATACTTGTCCATACCCTTAAGGAACTTACCTCGATCCTGCATAAGAGGTTAGTGAGAAACAGACATGAATAAGAGCAATGAGGTGAATGACAATCAAACAATGACAAATAATAATGAGAATAATCCAAACGTGAATCAAATAAACAAAGAACGGCCCCAAAGCAATTGGTACAAGTGCCTTTTCAAACAGATAACCATAGAAGGTCAAAGATGCGCCTGCAAGAAAATCTCAAGTGAAAATAACTCCGATAATTAGAAAAATGATTCCTAAAATTCCGAAATTAATCATTAGGGATCCTCAACCAGAGGCAAACAACATATAAAAAGTCCCTACAAAAATCCAAAATGTTAGCCATTCAACTAATCATATAAAACTCAAGTAAGGGATAGGGTCCAATGTGCCAAAGAGGGGGACCTAAATGCAATGTAAAAATAAATTTAAAAATGAAAGAAAAATATTTTTAAGCACTTTAGAATGTTAATGAATGAATGCAAAAAGAACACATCAAAAATATTTTATAGATGAGGAGAATGAAAATAAAGAAATTTATGCATAGTATGGATAATGCAAAAAGAAATTGAATAAATAATTAGTTTAAATGATAAAAAACAATAATAATAAAAAATAAATAAACGTGGCCAGCTGATGACCGTTGGATCTGGCCAACGGACGACCAGGATTTCATCTTCTTCGCCCAAACCCTAACCTCGCCGGAAACCTTACCAGCCGCCGGAGCTAGGGTTCCGGTCATCCCTTTCGACCACCTGCAACCAAAAAGTCACCAGAACACGCAAACGAATATACCTTCTTGACCAGAATTTCACCAGGATTAATAATATACAATTAAAAATCACAAACAAGCAATGCATAAGCCAAATCGAACGAAACAAGGTTAGATCACAAACTTTCAAACTCACAATATGCACATAATACACGTCCAATCTCAAAATAAAACATACCAGAATTATCAGTGGATATCCTATATCATTATACACTCCAAAAAATTGAGTTCTAAGATCCTGAAAAATGCACTAACCTGAGGTCACGCAATCCGTACCCTTGTTGTTAGCTTCAAACGGTGGTTGATTCGTGCTCTATGGAACCCAAGGATTCAGATTGTGAAAGTAGTTTGTGAAAAACTCTTATGGATGATGAGATTCGAAGGAGAGAAGGATTAGGGTTTTTGGTTTTTTTGAGAATGAGTGAAGTTATGGAAAAATGAGAGAGAGTTTTGAATATATAGTGGAGTCTAAAATGAAGGGCAAAAGGTAGAATTTTAGCTTAAGTGAAAATAACACCGTCTTCGGTAAGGAATTTCGACTCTGAGCCTTCCACAACATCGTCCGCCTCTGAATCACGGTCGCAACGCAAAAAGAACGGACGTCATACGATCAAAATCGAGTGCGATCGATATGTTTAAGCTGCAAGACGTCACTGAATAAGTCATTTTTTTCAGCTTATTTGGTGTCCGCTACTCGAAAACGTGACGAGGTCAACCTCTTCGGAGCATAATCTCGACTCGACTTTGTCAGCAAAGTTGTAGATCTATGAGTCAGTGACCTCGTGTCAAAATAGGAGCGCGATCGGACAAAAAACGAGTGAGATATGAATTTTCCCGTGAAACAACTTTCAGCCTTTTTCTTCGGTTCAGCACTTCCGTTTTGCGAAATAAACCAAAACGATGATCTTCGGAGCATCGTTCGAACTCGAGCTTGTCTTGGAACTTGTAGATGATAAAATTTGTGAACCAACGCTTCGATAACGGACGCAATCCGATGAGAATTGACCGAGTTATGAATTTTACAAAATTTGACAGACAGTGCACTGCATCAAAACCCACTGGTAATTCACATTTTCGGGGTGCTTCCGCTCGGACCTGACCCAAACTGAATTCACGGCACGAAGATAACATCTAAACGGAATTTTAGGCACCGGAACGACATCAATTCGATAAACGAGCTGAGAGTTATGAATTTTTTAGCGTCCGAAATACACCGGTTCAGCACTATTTTCAGTTGTTCTTCTGCTGTATCGACTCAAAGAATTCGCGTATTCGGAGATCTTCCTCAAAGAATTAGCTTTTGGCCAAAACACGAAAGTTGGAGAGGATATCCAGACGGAACTTTTGGCATAAGAATCGCTCAAAAATGATGATCCAATCAGAAGCTAAGCCCTTTTGAATGCCACTGACACAATTATCCAGCGAAACCGACATTCCAGAAACAAATAATTTCTACCACTTTCCTTGATGAATTGACTTCCGAGCCAAACATAAAAGTTGTAGAGAATACCAAGATGGTTCTAACTGTTGAATATCCAGCCAAAACGAGTTCCAGAGCAAGAGTTATGAATTTTGCAAATTTGCACAGCAAGCTGATTTTCTGCTCAAACTGTTCTGAATCGGCTGAAAACTTCGACTTTCTCTGAGATTCTTGACATGAAAAATTATGTTTGATAAGAGCTTTGCTGACCCGTTGATTACGTAACCCGGAGAAATACTTTGCGCATATGTCGAGTGACGAAATAAACGTCTGTTGCAACCTGACGATGCTTGAACAGAGAACCTTGATCCCATGCTAATGATATGCACACATGATAATGCAAAAAAAATGAAATGAAACATAAGCCAGTTAGTAAAAAGGTAAGGAGGGCAAATTTTGGGGTGCAACAGCTGCCCCTATTCAATCAACTTGGTCCTGAGTGTATGATAGCGACAGCTTTCAGATAATCAGGATGCACGGAGATTGAATACTACAGAACCCGGAAATTTGCAATCCTTCACTGGAGAGTTAGCTAAAAATGCTGCTATGCTGGGTATAGAATGAAACAAACTTTCCGAAGTTATGTCATCTCTGCTGATAAAGAGAACCGACGAAGTAAATCTTCAAAAGGCTGCTATCTCTGCTGATAAAGAGAATCTAGCAAAATAGGTGTCATCCCTGCTGATGAAGAACTATCCGGAAGATCGCTATCTCTGCTGATAAAGAGATACTAGTAAACTAATGCCATCCCTGCTGATAAAGGGAGACTGACGAAAGAAAATCTTCAAAAGATTGTTGTTCCCTGCTGATAAAGAGAATCTAGCAAAATAAATGCCATCCCTGCTGACAAAGGGAAACTAGCGAAAGAACTGGGTTTACACCAAATAAGTCAGACGAGAACTGACCACCAGACGAGAACTGGGTTTACACCAAATAAGTCAGACGAGAACTGACTACCAGACGAGAACTGGATTTACCAAAGAGATGTCAGGTGAGAACTGACTACCAGGCGAGAACTGGGTTTACACCAAATAAGTCAGACGAGAACTGACTACCAGACGAGAACTGGGTTTACACCCAATAAGTCAGACGAGAACTGACTACCAGACGAGAACTGGATTTACCAAAGAGATGTCAGGCGAGAACTGACTACCAGGCGAGAACTGGGTTTACACCAAATAAGTCAGACGAGAACTGACTACCAGACGAGAACTGGGTTTACACCAAATAAGTTAGACGAGAACTGACTACCAGATGAGAACTGGATTTACCAAAGAGATGTCAGACGAGAACTGACTACCAGACGAGAACTGGGTTTACACCAAATAATTCAGACGAGAACTGACTACCAGACGAGAACTGGATTTACCAAAGAGATGTCAGGCGAGAACTGACTACCAGGCGAGAACTGGGTTTACACCAAATAAGTCAGACGAGAACTGACTACCAGACGAGAACTGGGTTTACACCAAAGAAAGGCCAAACTTCTAATGGACTCACGCTCCACAGATAAGATGACTCCGCTGGGAAAAAGAGAAGTCTAAATAAAAGACCCTGCCGGGGAGCACAAGTTTGAGGAACACGTCCCTTCAAAATCTCCTGAGTTACGCCATCTCTGCTGAGAAAGAGAATCGGCGAAGAAAGTATCAAACCTGGCTTACGCTTCGAATGCAAATGAGAATGCTATATGTTTGATGCAATGCAAATGCTTATGATATGCAAAAAGGGTCCCTCCAGCAAAATAAATGCCAGAGAGAAAGACCAATAGCCGGGGATGACAAAAATAAATTGTCCTCTGAACAGGAACTCCGTTGGGAAGGATCATAGTGACCGACTCTCTGGATCAACAACTTCTGCTGGGGATGAAATTTCAAAAGAACATCCGCTCTACTGGGGATTATACATAACCTTTTGAAAAGGGAGGCTACGGCTTGAATCAGAAGAGTGCCAGATATCACTTGGATTTAAAACCTGCTAGGGATGTCAACCCCTGTTGGACAAACTGTTGCGAGGATCACCACCAAACTCTGCTTGGGGGAACGGTAAATGCTGACATCTATCCTGCTAGCGGATAATATCAAGCTTACTTATCTGTTGAGGATCAGGTCGCACCGTTGCTGCTGAGGAAAACATTTCCTGACTGGTTGAGGAAAATAGGCGTTCAGACTCTGTGGGGAAACATGTCTTGATCCAGAAAATACTTCCCAAGTCTTCTGCTGGGGAAGGTCTGCTCTGCTGAGGAAAGTGCAATCTCAATGCTGGGGAGAGCAAACTGCTGGGGAAATACAAACCCGTTGCCCTGCAGCCTGACGGCTCTCTGAACTTTCCACCTGCCCCAGACCACTAGGTTTAATGGAAGAAATCATCTCAAGAGGATTTTACAGAAGACCGGGCGTTCGCACTGCCCCGGGGTCTTCAAACTCTTAGAGAGATTTATCGGATCTCGACTTAATTGTCCCGGACCGCGTGATCTTTGAAGGAATTTGCCTCGAGAGGACTCGTAATGGCTTGAAAATACCCTGCCCCAGTATTCTGAACTTTAAAGAGGTGTTTTCAATTAACCATCTTCAGGAGTGGACAACTTCTTACGCTCCAGAGGTGGCCTACCCCAAGTCTTGAAGAAACTTTGCCCCTGACTGATCTTACAGAGATTTGTCAAATCGACCTGATTGCCCCTGTTCGGCGGCTTTAGGGAGAGTTTTCAACGTGACTGCTCTAGATTGGCTGCATCTTATCACCATTTATCGGGAACCTCCGGGCTGCGCACAGTCTCTTGGCCACATACCCCTTGACATGACTGTCCTTCGGAGTTTTCACCATCTCCACTTGGCGTGATCGAGCTTCTCAACTGATGTTCATCATGTAAGCTTCTTTGATGTCAAACACATGCAAGCAGAAAATGTATATTATGAGAATGACAATTCTAATGCAACGCTCATGTTAACCTGAAGTTTTATTGAAAATGTGTCGCCAAGCCTTATGAACGAACACTAGCCGGGATGCGACATTTATTTTTGAATGGAAAATAATACGCACATGCAATACCAACAAAAATCTTATTAGCACAACTCATAGGAGTCAGGAACGCTATCCTGTTGAAGTACGCTTTCGGAATAAACCCTGTTTCAATTAGGACTTTTAAGGGTTGTAACGTGGTCTGGTTCACGGTTTCAGAAAAAAGGATTTATGGCTCAAAGTTTATTGGTGCCCACCCACTCTTCGTGATGTTCTCCAGTCCTATGTTCAGTTAATCTGACACAAACGCTCATCTCTCCGAAGGTTTCTGATCTTTAAGGAACCCGTGCAACTGATGGTTTGACACCTAAGGAGGTTCTGGAGTGACAGTCATCCCTTTTATCTTTTGTGTCCGGTGCCACATGAATTTGTTCTTGTAATCCTTTTAGCTTTTCGCTTCTCATTCTTTTGCTTTCTTGATCCCTAATTTTTTCCTGGACTGCCTCTTCTGAGTTTTTCAATTTTGAAGTCCAGCGGGATGCCCTAACTTTTGCCTAAGTCGCTTGTTTTCAAGTTTCGACTTAGCGGGCTTTCTTCTTTTTCTCTTTTTGAACAAAGCGTGTGACACCGGTTGTCTTACTTGCTTGAAAGGATTGTGACTGTCTCACTCCTTGATCATTGATGGATAGCCATTGTGGTTTCACATCTCTTGACCTCTTGATGGTCGAATGGAAAGTAATGGATCCTCAGATGCACACTCCTTTTGAAATTTGAATGCTCGGTCAAACTAACTGACGCCTACCCTGCCCCTGGGTTAAGTATGAGGGTTTTTTCAAGCGAAAGAAACTCCTACTTCAAGGCTCAAAGTGGTTAACGAGGGTCTATCTCCCTTATACCTCCAGTGTTTGGGGATTTGAAACAATGCCTGTACATCCTTAACAGGGTTTTATCCAAAAGCATACCATCAGAAGGTCGCGTTCTTACTTCGTCATTCTCCCTCAAAGAGTTTAAGCAAGAAAGTTGGTATTGCAATGCATATAAACATGATATGAGTGCATAAAAGTAACATACTTCAGGAACAACACGTTTATTATATTAAAATCAGCATTCAAAACACAAACACGTTTTTACATGCAAACACCGTTTGAACAAACAAATGAAAGCTACATATGAAAATGCAGTAAAGGAAGCTGATGATTGCCATTGAGGAGACTTGACTTCGTCTGGACTGGTTTCTTCTGATGATGTCCTTTGAAGTCTTCAAGCAGATGAGAGGTCGACATGCACAACCAAGTCTCCTTCTGGAAATGATATGTACCCTTTGTCAATCAATTGTTGCACTTTGGCCTGGAAGGCTTTGCAATCTTCGGTTGAGTGTCCCATAGATCCTCCGTGATATCCACATTGCACATGGGGATTGTACCCCAGAGGGTATGGTTCTGGAACAGGCTTCAAAGTCTTGGGCTCCACCAATGAATTTTGAACCAGATGTGGCAAAAGTTGACTGTACGGTATGGGAACTGGATGAAGAGGAGCATTCCTTCTTTCCAAGTTATTGCGAGGCCTATGCTGATTCTGACGCCGATACTTCTGTTGTTAAGGAGCATAAGGCTGCTGGTACTGAACGACATTGGTCTCTCCTTCTTCTCCCCTGTAACGTTTCTTCGTATTTTCGGAATAACCGGGAGTAACTTGAATCTTTCCCATTTTGATACCGCTTTTGACCATTTCTCCTACTAAGATGAGATCAGCAAACTTTCCAGACATACATGGTACTAATTTTTCAAAGTAATGACCCTGCAATGTGGCCATAAACATAGTTATCATTTCCCGTTCCAACATGGGAGGCTGAACCCTCGCCGCCAGTTCACGCCACCTCTGGGCGTACTCTTTGAAGCTCTCATTATTTTTCTGTGATAAATTCTGCAATTGCGTTCTGTTAGGAGCCATATCAGTGTTATATTGGTAATGTCTGATAAATGCCCCTGCCAGATCTCTCCAACTACGCACATCCCTCCTTTCCAGTTGCATGTACCACTCCAGGGATGGCCCAGATAGGCTATCCTGGAAGCAGTGCATCATCAGCTTTTCATTCTTTGCATGCGCGGCCATCTTATTCGCGTATGCTCTGACATGGGTCCTTGGACAAGACATACCATTATATTTCTCGAAAGTGGGAGTCTGAAACTTGTGCGGGATCACAACGCCTGAGACCAGCCCCAAATCCTCTAAATCCATTCCCACAGAATCCTGATTCATGACACCCTTCAGTTGTTCCTCAATCAACCTGATCCTCTGATCGTTGTCAGCCTAGGGACCAGCATCCCCATCTGGCAGAGAAAATGCATCGTCTTGAACATCATCATACTGACGGCCATGATTTGCGCCAGCACCATTACCTCCTTCCCCAGCCTTAGGAATCACAACACTTTCTCCTCCGCCCGGAGGAATCACAACACCAGAAACGGGAATGCCCCCGCCAGTAGGGCCATTCTGATCATTATTACTGTTTTCCTCATTCCTTGCAATCAGTGGCTGAACGAGAGTCCTCAACTGCTCTTGGCCTTGAGCAACCCCTTGCATTAGTTCCATGAATTGATTCATGCGAGTCCGCATCTCAATGACCTCATTCTGTAGCTGATCCATAAGTCTCCTCTGATTCTGTCTGGTAGAATACCGGTGAATGTGCTGATCTGCAATTCTGAGATTAGGATAATATAAGAACTCTGAAGATAAACACCTGTCATGCAAAATGAATATGCAAAATGATTATGAATATGCAAATGCCAATGGACATGTTTAAAAATTCGCAGGGCGATCCACCCCTTGATTCCAGTTTAATTTCAAGAACCAGAATCAAAGTTAGGATGCAACCCTACGAATGAATAAACATGTTGGGATGCAAAATGATAATGCAAATGCACACATGGGATCAAGGCACACTGCTGGATGTGCTGTGCTGTTAGCTGAACGAGAAACCAGAAAACCAGAACTCTGAACCACTGAGATAACCCAAATAATCAAACGTTGGTGTGAAATCCATAATAAGGGTAGGTTGAAGGTCTCGGTTACCTACAAACCTGCAAACACCCATCCCTTCTCACATGTAGGTACTAGGATGTTCAATATCCCAGGCTCTCAGGTCGAGAAATGATGATACGTTCACCATTTCTGATTTGGCATCATCATCAATCGAGGAGGCCTCAACTGATTCTCCAAGGCGGAAGGTCCTCAGCTTTGGCACTGAGGTCGAGAAACAATAGTACGGTGGAGAAATGACTTTTTACTTTTGTTTTTCGCAAAACATGTTGCGGTTAGCAAGAGTCACCACCGACTTTTCTTTTATCCAATTTATTTAGGAAAGGTGAAAAGAACAGGAAAGACCGTTTTGAAAAGATTTTTGAGTTCGGGGGGTAAGTTATGAAAAGGGAAGGTGTTAGCAACCCCTTTTCATCCGTAGTTATCTACGGGCTCTTAATTGCTAGCTCACTTTAACTTGCTTTTTTTTGAAATGTGGTGTGTGTTTAGAAAATATTTCGTAAAAGTTGACTTTGTAATAATTCGTGTAAGAACGTATACAAAGTGTTTGTTTTTGAAAATATTTTTTGAAAGTGTGAGGTGTGAAAAGTATTTGTTTTTTTTTTGAGTTGTGAGCGAGCATTTAAAAGTTACCTACCCTTAATTTATAAGGTCTTTCTTGTACTTATCATTTTCCTTGAGAGATAGCACTATCCATACCATTAGTGGGTAGGTAGTCCTATCTATTGGATGTGGAGGGATAGCGAAGGGTCATCAAATGGTCATAGGAGGCAACATGTAAGGATACCTTAGCAATTCGTAGGGACTACCATCACTTTTCCGTAGGGTCATCGAGGGACAAGATCATTTTTTGTAGGCAACTTGAAGGGTCATCGAGGGACTATGATCTTTATATCGAAGGGACTGTGATGATATTATTCGTAAGTGTCTTTCGCTAAAGTATCCTTACGTTCGAGGGGCATTCATTCCTCGGGGTACAGTACTAAAGTCAATCGAGGAGTGCCTCCGCTGATTCTCTTCAAAACATAGGGGCCGTCCTATGCGAGTTCCAAAGCGGGCCCTCGGGTGCGAATGGGTTTGCCACAGAATGTGGTCTGCCACTGTCACCACTGAAGAGGGATGTTTCCACTAAGGTCCTCAATGATCGGTCACCAGATTCGACAGCTCTCTAGATCAACACCCCAACATGCGCAAGACACACAAGTTAGAATGCGTCCCAAGATAGCCTCGTCTGGTTGTGAATTTCGTGAACACACAAACGTACCAAGCGGGCACGTAGGTCCCACTACTTTCCACTCTAGTCCTAGGGTATTCTCAAGCCTTGGTATTGGGCTTAGCTCTCAAACCCACCCAACCTGCAAAACAAAGACAGCCAGCACAGCACAGCAGTATGACAGTAATAAAAAATGAAATGCAGAAAATGCGGTAAAAAAATAAAAATAAAAATAAAAATACAACACTTAAAGCAAATCAAAACCAAACACCCAAAAAGAACAAAGACAAGCAAGCGTTAGGACTGACTCGCTTAGGGATGGACCAGCATAGGTCAACCAGAGTCCCCAGCAGAGTCGCCAGCTGTCGCTCCTGGGATTTTCATCCAGGTACAAACGTGAGAGTGGCGCGGAAAAAACAGAGTCGCCAGCCGTGTAAATTTATCCCAAGAAAGGGAAAGGGAACACCGCATAAACCTTAGGAAGGGGGAAAGGAATGGTCATCGCAACCATAACCTGGGTTCGGGAGTCGGTTACACGAGGGGAAGGTACTAGCACCCCACGCGTCCATCGTACTCGATGGGATCCACACTTGTTATCTAATCTAAGGGTGAGTTATACTATCGTCTAGGGCTGTACTAAGACGGGGAGGGAAAGACAAAGACCGACTCGGTAGGACGTCGAAGTCCTAGGCCTACGTACCCCCCTTTGTGCAATGGGGAATTCAGAGTCAACGTAGTTCGGACCAAGTTCTTTTTGTGTTTTTTTTATGAGCGACGTTAAGTTCGCGTCCGGCAGTTAGGGTCGATGCCTGTTTGCGACTCAGATGGAAGGTAACGTGCCCTTTTTGAAAATAGCCTTTAAGTTTGGAAATCCCAAAGGACAAAAAGGTTTGAAGTTGGTTTATGTTTTTTAGGACAGAAGTGACTTAAGTTACTTCCTAAGTTGCATTGCACCAAAGTCTATGGCACAGGGGCGAATACTTAACGCATCGTCCCAAGACAGGACGCTCGCTAAGCACTCTAGAAAGATGAGAGGAAGCCCCTCATTTCTCATTCCCCATACTTAAGGCTCGTGCGCAATACACCTTATTATTATTAAGTGTTTTAAAGAGATTTGAGATGAGGAGAGAGAAGACACAAGGGTAACTCTAAAGGGAACTAAGAATCCTAAAGTTATCATGCATGGGTGACCTACGGTTAGTGAGGTTTGAAGGCAACCTAAATCCTAGAGGAAGAAGATGAGGGAAGGAAAAAGGTAAGGGTAACCATGGATACTTGTCCATACCCTTAAGGAACTTACCTCGATCCTGCATAAGAGGTTAGTGAGAAACAGACATGAATAAGAGCAATGAGGTGAATGACAATCAAGCAATGACAAATAATAATGAGAATAATCCAAACGTGAATCAAATAAACAAAGAACGGCCCCAAAGCAATTGGTACAAGTGCCTTTTCAAACAGATAACCATAGAAGGTCAAAGATGCGCCTGCAAGAAAATCTCAAGTGAAAATAACTCCGATAATTAGAAAAATGATTCCTAAAATTCCGAAATTAATCATTAGGGATCCTCAACCAGAGGCAAACAACATATAAAAAGTCCCTACAAAAATCCAAAATGTTAGCCATTCAACTAATCATATAAAACTCAAGTAAGGGATAGGGTCCAATGTGCCAAAGAGGGGGACCTAAATGCAATGTAAAAATAAATTTAAAAATGAAAGAAAAATATTTTTAAGCACTTTAGAATGTTAATGAATGAATGCAAAAAGAACGGATCAAAAATATTTTATAGATGAGGAGAATGAAAATAAAGAAATTTATGCATAGTATGGATAATGCAAAAAGAAATTGAATAAATAATTAGTTTAAATGATAAAAAACAATAATAATAAAAAATAAATAAACGTGGCCAGCTGATGACCGTTGGATCTGGCCAACGGACGACCAGGATTTCATCTTCTTCGCCCAAACCCTAACCTCGCCGGAAACCTTACCAGCCGCCGGAGCTAGGGTTCCGGTCATCCCTTTCGACCACCTGCAACCAAAAAGTCACCAGAACACGCAAACGAATATACCTTCTTGACCAGAATTTCACCAGGATTAATAATATGCAATTAAAAATCACAAAAAAGCAATGCATAAGCCAAATCGAACGAAACAAGGTTAGATCACAAACTTTCAAACTCACAATATGCACATAATACACGTCCAATCTCAAAATAAAACATACCAGAATTATCAGTGGATATCCTATATCATTATACACTCCAAAAAATTGAGTTCTAAGATCCTGAAAAATGCACTAACCTGAGGTCACGCAATCCGTACCCTTGTTGTTAGCTTCAAACGGTGGTTGATTCGTGCTCTATGGAACCCAAGGATTCAGATTGTGAAAGTAGTTTGTGAAAAACTCTTATGGATGATGAGATTCGAAGGAGAGAAGGATTAGGGTTTTTGGTTTTTTTGAGAATGAGTGAAGTTATGGAAAAATGAGAGAGAGTTTTGAATATATAGTGGAGTCTAAAATGAAGGGCAAAAGGTATAATTTTAGCTTAAGTGAAAATAACACCGTCTTCGGTAAGGAATTTTGACTCTGAGCCTTCCACAACATCGTCCGCCTCTGAATCACGGTCGCAACGCAAAAAGAACGGACGTCATACGATCAAAATCGAGTGCGATCGATATGTTTAAGCTGCAAGACGTCACTGAATAAGTCGTTTTTTTCAGCTTATTTGGTGTCCGCTACTCGAAAACGTGACGAGGTCAACCTCTTCGGAGCATAATCTCGACTCGACTTTGTCAGTAAAGTTGTAGATCTATGAGTCAGTGACCTCGTGTCAAAAGAGGAGCGCGATCGGACAAAAAACGAGTGAGGTATGAATTTTCCCGTGAAACAACTTTCAGCCTTTTTCTTCGGTTCAGCACTTCCGTTTTGCAAAATAAACCAAAACGATGATCTTCGGAGCATCGTTCGAACTCGAGCTTGTCTTGGAACTTGTAGATGATAAAATTTGTGAACCAACGCTTCGAGAACGGACGCAATCCGATGAGAATTGACCGAGTTATGAATTTTACAAAATTTGACAGACAGTGCACTGCATCAAAGAACCCCACTGGAAATTCACATTTTCGGGGTGCTTCCGCTCGGACCTGACCCAAACTGAATTCACGGCACGAAGATAACATCTAAACGGAATTTTAGGCACCGGAACGACATCAATTCGATAAACGAGCTGAGAGTTATGAATTTTTTAGCGTCCGAAATACACCGGTTCAGCACTATTTTCAGTTGTTCTTCTGCTGTATCGACTCAAAGAATTCGCGTATTCGGAGATCTTCCTCAAAGAATTAGCTTTTGGCCAAAACACGAAAGTTGGAGAGGATATCCAGACGGAACTTTTGGCATAAGAATCGCTCAAAAATGATGATCCAATCAGAAGCTAAGCCCTTTTGAATGCCACTGACACAATTATCCAGCGAAACCGACATTCCAGAAACAAATAATTTCTACCACTTTCCTTGATGAATTGACTTCCGAGCCGAACATAAAAGTTGTAGAGAATACCAAGATGGTTCTAACTGTTGAATATCCAGCCAAAACGAGTTCCAGAGCAAGAGTTATGAATTTTACAAATTTGCACAGCAAGCTGATTTTCTGCTCAAACTGTTCTGAATCGGCTGAAAACTTCGACTTTCTCTGAGATTCTTGACATGAAAAATTATGTTTGATAAGAGCTTTGCTGACCCTTTGATTACGTAACCCATACTTTGCGCATATGTCGAGTGACGAAATAAACGTCTGTTGCAACCTGACGATGCTTGAACAGAGAACCTTGATCCCATGCTAATGATATGCACACATGATAATGCAAAAAAAATGAAATGAAACATAAGCCAGTTAGTAAAAAGGTAAGGAGGGCAAATTTTGGGGTGCAACAACGAGGACAGTTATATGTTTCAGGAAGAGGTGCCTATACCATTTTACTATCCCGCACAGAGTCCGAGATTTATACCACGGTTAGATGTCGAAATTATATATGGAGATTGTGATCCGGAAGGATGCCGTGCTCCACCAAATTCGTTAGAGGAGGACACTCTGATGAAAGACAACTTTGACCACAATTACTATGGCCCGATGGATGGTCTGCCAATGTGGCAGCCTTACCCAGGAAACTTGGGGCAAGAGAGTCAGCCGAACAATGAAAATCAGCTGAGCATCATTGAACAGAATACCTGTGTCCCCACCATGTCATGGGATCAACACTCAGGTCATTCAGAAACTACTCAACATGAAGATGAATTCGCAACGTTTGCAGGACTGGAATTCATCAACTATGCTTTTCCCGAGGTCAACGTCATCGAGAGAGATGACTCCTCCAGTTCCAAAGAAGTTTGGGACACCTTGGGAAAACCGAGTGGAAAATATGACTATATGGTCAAGTACACCGCTCCCGAAAGCTCTCGTATCAGGCTCGAAGACATCCAGCCTACTGGATGGGGAGATACAGCTGAGAGCACAAATACTCTGCAAAATGCAACAGAGGAATCCTCCTAAGACAACTCTGCCTGGGAGACAGATTCCAATGATCCTACTCCACCAGAAATCAGCGTTATTTCTGAAGACAAATCAAGGAAGGTGCCAGACTTTGTGATTCACCGAGGAGTTCGCCGCCAATGGGTTGCCGTCAAGGTTCCGGAGGTCGTTCATCAGTCAAAGTAATTGCCATCTTTTAACCTTTCACCCTGCCCAAGTGAATCGGATGTTTTGATAGGGCTCACTTTCTGTAAATTTCCCTCTTCGCTTTGCCCGAAGCGACAGAGTTTTGTTTTATAGGGCTGTAGTTTCAAGGATCGACTTGTTCATTAATAAAATAACGTCGTTCTGTAATTTCCGTATTAATTGCTGTTTTCTCTTTTCGTTTTTCAGAAAATGGTAATCCTAAAAAACAATTTAAAAATAAAAACAAGCAGTAAAATAAAACACTGCACACACTTGCATTTTCTCTATCTCTTCTAAACACGAATCATCACGTCATGCAGATTGCTTGTTTTAAACCCCGTTGAAACATACGATCCGATGCCTTCTCCCAACTTTGAGTTCTCGGTATTCGAGGCTGAAGAAGAAGCTGACAACGAAATTCCAGAAGAGATCTCCCGACTACTCAGACAAGAGGAAAGGTCCATTAAACCTCATAAAGAGCCGTTGGAAATGGTAAACTTGGGTTCAGAAAAAGAGAGAAAAGAAATCAGGATTGGGGCACTGCTCAGTCCAACTGCAAAAGAGAGTTTGGTAAAGCTTCTCAAAGAATTCCCCGATGTATTCGCTTGGTCCTATCAAGATATGCCAGGGTTGGATACCAGCATCGTGGAACATCACTTACCGTTGAGATCGGAATGTCCGCCAGTAAAACAGAGGTTGAGATGCACGCACCCGGACATGGCCATAAAAATCAAAGAGGAGGTACAGACACAGATCGACGCGGGTTTCCACACTACATCAGAATATCCTCAATAGTTAGCCAATATCGTACCCGTTCTGAAAAAGGACGGAAAAGTCAGAATGTGTGTTGATTACAGGGATCTGAACAAGGCAAGTCCAAAGGACGACTTTCCTTTACCACACATTGACATGCTGGTAGACAGCAGAGCAAAGTTCAAAGTTTTCTCCTTCATGGATGGGTTCTCGGGATATAATCAGATCAAAATGGCGCCGAAAGATATGGAGAAAACTTCGTTCATCACCCCATGGGGCACCTTTTGTTACAAGGTAATGCCGTTCGGTTTGAAGAACGCCGGGGCAACCTATCAAAGGGCCATGCCTACTCTGTTTCATGACATGATACACAAAGAAATCGAGGTATATGTTGATGATATGATTGCAAAATAAAAAACAGAGAGTGATCACATTGAACATCTGTCAAAATTGTTCGAATGTCTAAGAAAATTTAAGCTCCGCTTAAATCCTAACAAGTGCACCTTCGGTGTCTGTTTAGGGAAACTACTAGGGTTCATCGTCAGCCAGAAAGGAATTGAGGTTGATCCTGACAAGGTCAAGGCCATTCAAGAAATGCCTTCTCCGAAAACTGAAAAACAAGTCAGAGGATTCCTGGGACATTTGAACTACATCTCCAGATTCATATTCCTTATGACCGCGACCTGTGCGCCAATTTTCAAATTACTCAAAAAGAACCAGGATTGCGTTTGGTCAGAAGATTGCCAAACCGCCTTCGACAATATCAAGGAATATCTATTGAATCCTCCGATTCTATCACCTCCAGTGGAAGGAAGACCTCTGATCAATTACCTCACAGTCTTGGAAGACTCAATGGGATGTGTACTTGGCCAACAGGACGAAACCAAAAGGAAGGAGTCTGCCATCTACTATCTGAGCAAGAAGTTCACCGACTGCGAAACTCGGTACACGATGCTTGTGAAAACTTGTTGCGCTTTGGCTTGGGCATCCAAACGTCTTCGACAATACATAATTCGTCATACTACTTGGTTAATCTCAGAAATGGATCCAATCAAGTATGTCTTCGAAAAGCCTGCTCTCACGGGAAGAGTTGCCCGTTAGTAGATGTTATTATCAGAATATGACATCGAGTATCACGTTCATAAAGCCGTTAAGGGAAGTATTTTAGCCGATCATTTGGATCATCAACTGATTGACGATCAAGAATCAATCGGGTTCGACTTCCCAGACGAAGATGTCATGTATCTAAAGATGAAAGATTGCGATGAACTGCTACCCAATGAAGGGCCAGAACCAGGTTCCCAGTGGGGACTAATATTTGACGGAGTAGTTAATCATTATGGAAACAGAATTGGGGCAATAATTGTTACCCCTCAGGGTACCCACATTCCTTTCACCGCTCGACTTACGTTCAAATGTACAAACAACGAGGCCGAATACGAAGCTTGTATTATGGGTCTCGAAGAAGCAATTGATTTAAGGATAAAAAACTTGGACGTATACGACGACTCAGCCCTGGTTATCAATCAGATAAAAGGAGATTGGAACACATACCAATTAGGATTGATTCCTTACAAAGACTACGCAAGAAGGTTGCTACCTTTCTTCAACAGAGTCGAGTTTCATCACATCTCTCGTGAGGAGAATCAGATGGCTGATGCATTAGCCACTCTCTCTTCCATGATTAGTGTAGGTCAATGGAATGACTTACCTAAGATCGCATCATGCGCCTTGAACGGCCCACTTACATCTTCACGATCGAAGCAGTCCTAGACGACCAACCTTGGTATCACGATATCAAATGCTTCCTTCAGAAACAAGAGTACCTATCTGGGGCACTCAGAAAAGACAGAAAAACCCTCAGAAGATTGGCTGGAAACTTCTTCCTGAGCGGTGACACTCTCTATAAGAGAAATTTTGACATGGTCTTGCTCCGATGCGTAGACAGACCAGAAGCAGACATGCTTATGAAAGAAATTCATGAAGGATCCTTTGGCACTCATGCCAACAGACACACAATGGTGAGAAAAATTCTAAGAGCAGGGTACTACTGGTTGACCATGGAATCCTACTGCCACACGTACATGAGGAGGTGTCACAAGTGTCAGATATACTCCGACAAGATCCATGTACCGCCAACGCATCTCAAAGTTCTTTCTTCCCCGTTGCCTTTTTCCATATGGGGAATCAACATGATTGGCATGATTGAGCCCAAGGCTTCAAACGGACATCGGTTCATCCTAGTAGCCATCGACTACTTCACCAAGTGGGTCGAAGCAGCGTCATACGCCAATGTAACCCGACAAGTAGTGGTCCGGTTTATCAAAAACAATATCATCTGTCGTTATGGTGTTTCAAGCCAGATCATTACGGATAATGGATCTAACTTGAACAATAAGATGATGAAAGAGTTGTGCGCTGAGTTGAAGATTGAACACCATAACTCATCTCCCTACCGACCTAACATGAACGGGGCGGTAGAAGCGGCTAACAAGAACGTCAAGAAGATTGTTCAGAAGATGGTTGTAACTTACAAAGACTGGCACGAGATGCTACCCTTTGCTCTTCACGGTTATCGCACATCTGTCCGCACTTCAACAGGGGCTACCCCTTTCTCTCTAGTGTATGGCATGGAAGCAGTGCTCCCCATAGAAGTAGAGATCCCGTCAATTCGAGTATTGATGGAAGCTAAGCTCACCGAAACTGAATGGTGTCAAAGCCGACACGATGAACTGAATCTGATCGAAGAAAAGAGAATAAAGACACTATGCCATGGTCAATTGTATCAACAGTGAATGAAGAAGGCGTGCAACAAAAAGGCCCGACCTCGCACCTTCAGGAAAGGAGACCTCGTGCTCAAGAAGATACAATCTTTCCTCACTGATTCTCGGGGCAAGTGGACTCCGAATTATAATGGCCCCTATGTGGTCACGAAAGCTTTCTCAGGCGGCACCTTGAGACTTGCAACCATGGACGGAGAGGAATTTTCCTACCCCACAAATTTTGATGTAGTCAAGAAATACTTCGCCTAAACTAAAAAAAAAAAGAGAAAAAAAAAACGTCTCGGTGGATTGAAAACCCGAAAGGGCGATCCAGGCAAAAATTAGAGACATGAAAAAAAATCATCCCGATGGATTGGAAATCTCATAGTACAATCCAGGCAAAAATTAGGGATAATGGCAAGTAACTATGTTCAACAGAGGCGAGTCCCTCAGCAGCGGTTACACCATCCATCAGAAGAAAACTCCAGTCAAGGTCATCTTCGACAGAAGCTCAGGATGGCCCGAATTCAAAGTTGGTAGAATGATAGTGGTCGTTATGTTTCAACGTAGCCCTTTTCCCTGTAAATTACCATTTTCTAACTTTGTATATACTCAATGGAATCACGCGTTTTGCTGATTTCCATCCTATCAATAAAATTTGAGCCCTTGTGCTTTTGTTTGTAATTCTTATTTATTTTAGCTTTACAGAACGACATTTTAATATGATTAACGATTCTTGAAATAAAACAAAATGAATTTACTTGTTAAAATTGTTCTTCTTTTAAAAATAAATACGATAATTTATTTTGACTGTTGAACATCAGAAGAACATCGATCGCTTCTCCAAAGGTGTTCGAGCCTCAAAGTGCAGAATCAAAGTACTCCTTCTAAACCAGTATGCCTGAATGAAGGATCAGCTATGTCAGATGCGAATGCTTCATCTGACCTCTTCGGCCGAGTTCTTATCTCCTAAGCCCGACCAACGTAGCTCCCAACAGGGACTTTCTTTCCTAAACAAGGTGGAATTGCTATCTTGAACCAGCGATACTTCTTCGCCCCGTGATGGCCGCATATCCAGTCATGTTCATCTTTTAGTTTGTATTTCACATCAGTTTTGTCAGCATAAACATACATATATCATGCATTATTGATTTGCATTCACATTTCATATTGCATCACTATCACTTTAGTCGGTCTTGTCCCCTAGTGATAAAAGTCCTCTCAATCGAGTTGTCAGTTCGTGCCTCGTCAGGAAACGCTGCGTTTGAACAACCTCTCTCCTCCAGTTTATTTCTGGAAGGAAGTTGGCCCTTGACCACTTTGATAACTTGAACCTCTGAAAAACCAGAGGAACTTTCAGTCAGCATCACTCTTCGCCATTGAAGATGATATCCTGGCTTTCCCGGATTAAGGAAAATCCACAGAGAAAGCCACGTAATCAGAGATTCGGCAACATGCCAGTTTCGCTCCGAAAAGACCGCTGATGAAAAGGTCATCGACACCTCAAAATTGGACGCCATCGTATGGCATTTCTCCGGGAAGATCCCCGAGAAAAGTATGATGTAAGATCCCACGCAGAGGCAGTCTCTCAAGAGACTCATTTTCCCCAAATAGAGTCGACAAATGGCGTCTCCAACAGAGAAGTTTGTGCACCTCTACAACTCAGACAATTGGGCTCCCCAGCAAGTCTGACATCAAAATTTTTTCTATCAAATGGCATCTCCCTAAGAAAATTTGGCGAGAAGTTTGAGGAAAATCGCTACGAATAGCGTCCCTTGTCAATAAAGTTTATTGACAAAAGAAACTGAGACCAGTTCCTTGGTAGGAACCAAGAACGAGGGGAAGTTTACTTCAAAAACTTAGACCAGTTCCTTGGTAGGAAACCAGGATCGAGGGGAAGTTTACAAGAGAAACTAAGACCAGTTCCTTGGTAGGAAACCAGGATCGAGGGGAGGTTTATCTCAAAAGAAAACTGAGACCAGTTCCTTGGCTGAAGACCAGGATCGAGGGGAAGTTTACCTTTTCTAAGCATCATCGCTTAGCTAAAGAAGATGAATGCGTAAGCTACCATTCATAACCACCATCAAAATTTTGGGTATTCCGATATTTAATCCTCTTGCACCCCGAATGCCCGAATACATTCGTCATTCACACCTTCGGGTCCAAGAAGATTAAATAGGGGCATCTGTCATACCACAAATTTTGACCACTAAGATTTCCCATTATTGTGAAAATCATCATCACAATATGGAGGAACCATCATATTTCATCAGTCTCCCCAAAGATGGGTGAGCATCCACTACAATCAAAATTAGGGTTTCAAGCCCTCTCAGAGCCTTAGACAAAGGATCAATCAAGGAATGAGATGATCTTCAACTTGTCTAACCTCTCAAACATCCACAATGGATCAAAAGGACTCCCACTCCAAGGATTAAGCACAAAGCTGCTCCCTTAAAGGTGGATCAAGCCTCAAGATCGCCGGTATCACCAAATTAGGGTTTTGGTCGATCAGGGCCTCCAAAGGGAAATTTTCCTCTGGGCATGAGCCAAGGATCCAAAACACAACCTAATATACTCCATGGGACCTCATGGACCCAATCATCAAGTCAATTTTGCCTCAGGGGATGCATTCATCAAAAATCAGGAATTAGGGTTTCTTGACCTAATTCATCCCTAAGTTGACTTTTAGGGCAAATCATGAGCCAAGACATCAAGAGAGGGTTTGAGGGTCTCTAATTAACTATATTGACCCATTTGGAACAATGGATTATTCCAAGAAGCTTGAGCAACAAGTCTCAATTTCATCTGCACCACAATTAGGGTTTTGCGGGAAAAGTCAACTATAACTTTGACTTTTGATCAGGACATGCTCCCAAACCCTAGGACATGATTCAATATACCCTATGACACCCATGGAACATGTCCATCAAGTTTGATTTAGGTCAAGGACATGATTTCCTGAAGAATTGCACAGTTTGGAATTCATCTGATAAAAAGTCAACTATGCACAAAAGTCAACTTCGACTTTTTGAGATTTTTCACCAAAATGGATTTTTAACCCTAAAATGATGTTAATGTATGATTTGAATCATCATTCATCAAGAAAAATCAGAGAAACTGGGATAACTTGTAAAAGGGGTAACCATAAAAACTTAGAAAATTTTCTAAGTTATGGAAAAAGTGACACTAATGTGCCAACTTTGGAGGACCATAACTCCTAAACCACAAGGCCATTGTTCCCCATTCAAAGCTTGATTTGTAGATCTCATTTCCCTCTACAAAAGCTTCTTACTGACCTATGTCCAAATTCCTCATGGATTTTGAGTTATGGAGTGATCAAAATCAAGAAAAGTCACTTTGTTCCAACACTTAGTGAAAATTTCACTAAGTCAGATTTTACCTTACTTTTTGCCAAATGTAGGGGGATTTTTCACTTGGATTCAAAAGAGATCAAAACCAAACATGTTCAAACTGTTGTTGTATCATGTAAGGGCTTTCCAAAATGGCCAAGAACATTACCAAATTCAATTTGAGTCATGAGATATGACATTGGCAAGTTGCCTTGCTGAAATCTGCCAAGGCAAGGCAGATTTTTACACTTTTGGTCGGTTTGCCAAAATCAGCCAAATCCAAATGCTCCTCTCCACTTGGACACATCTGATGATTGAATCTAAAGGGGCCAATCACTGAGCCAAGCCTCCAAAGTCTTTGGAACAAGAAATAGCATGTTGAACCTAGAATTGCCAAAATAGGGACAAGACTCTAATTTTGGATTGGAGCATTCAATGGAAGCATCAAGGTGGCATGGACTGAGCCATTCTCAACTAAATTCAGTCAAGACTTATCCAAGACCAAGGGAACCAGCAGCCTGTGCCCTAACCTCTAGTTAATGGCTAGAGGAGACTTGGATTTTCATTTGCCAACATTGGCCAAACCTACTCAGCAGTTGCCATTCACTATTCCTTGCAAAACAAACTTGCTCTACTATAAATAGAGCTCAATTGTGATCAGTTTAAGTACACCAAAGCCATGAAACAGATGCTTTCCTCAAAATCTCTTCTTTCACTCCAATTTTGCCTTCTAAGGCAAGTCACTATCGGGTTTTGAGTTTGAGAGCTTTTCCAATCAAACCAATCACTCATACACCTCACATACATCATATAGAAGTGATCCAAACACTCACATAACATCTGGAACACAGATTTCACAAAATCAGCAGCCAATTGCTCAAGTTCTTGACATTTTTGCAGTTGAGGTACCATCTTCAGCTCCAAACCATTTCAATCCATTCCAAGCATCCAGACACACTCCATGGCACCTAGGGAAGCTATCCAGATCATTGGAACCTAGTTGTAACACCTCCAACATAAATCACGATCACCAGCTGCAAGTGGTAAGCATGAGCTCTTCTAACTCTATGATCCATGCAATTTTTACTGCACAATAATTTGGCCATATGTTCATAATCATGCATGGAATGTTTCCCCTCAATTAATTGCATTGTTTGAATCGTGTATCAAAAGTCCTAGCCTTCATGCAGAAATTAGGGATCTTGAGGATTTTTCATGATTTCTTGTTATATGTTTAATTTAAATGAAATTAAATACCATAGACATGATCGTGAGGTTGAAACGAGTTGATTGGTATGTGGATTGCATGATATAATTAAGTATTCAGTGAGATTGGAGAGAAAATGCAAATCTGGGCAAAACTGAAAAACGCGCGTGTTCTTGCCTTTGTTCTTGGCGCCATTTTCCAATATTTGAATATTTGAATTTTGTGATTTTATTTAATTGATTCAAAAATTAATTTCTCTCTGAGTTTTAATGATTTTGAGTTAATTCTTTTTTTAATAATTCACAAAAATGTTAAAATATTTTATTTTCCCAAAAAATCCCAAAAATATTATTTATTTTGTATAATTGATATTTTTGCAAAGAATTAATGTTTTAATTGTTTTTAACATTTAAAATATTTTTTCCAGCTTGATTTTACAACTTTTAATGGTTTCTAATTATTTTGTAGGTCAATACTTAATTTTTGAAGCATTAATCCAAGATCACAATTTGTTTTCCATATGTTAAACAATTTTGATCATTTTAATTGAATTTTTATTCAATTAAAACACATTTTGAAAACAAATTAGGGTTTTGGATTAATTCAACCCTCATAAATCATTTTCAAAATTTTTGGGCCTCTAATAGAGTGTAAGACCCAATCCTTTTTTTGAACAAATCATTTTTGGGCCTCAGTATATTGTATAAGTCCCGATACCGTAAAAAACAAACGGCGCGATCGTTGCCTCTTCAAAACAAAAAAACCTTGGGCCTACCCTCGAGTAGTAAGACCCATTTCTTTTCTTAAAACTCATTTGGGCCTCTATTAGAGTGTAAGACCCAACTCCCTGTGTAGAGAAAACTTTTCGGGCCTCATTCGTTGTATAAGTCCCTCTATACATTTTCGAATAAACGACGCGATCGTCGCCTTTAAAAAAATCAACTGGGCCTATCCTTGAGCTATAAGACCCATTCAAAACATTTGGGCCTCTAATAGAGTGTAAGACCCAATCCCCTTTTAACCAAAACAACTTTGGGCCTCACTTATTGTATAAGCCCCTTTGCGTTAAAAGAAAACCTCGGCGCGATCGCCATTTCAAACGGAAAAATAAACTGGGCATACCCTCGTGCTATAAGCCCCACTCTTTTTCTTTAAACCTTTTTTGGGCCTCAGTCACTTGTATAAGTCCCTCTGTACAAATTCAAACAGTGCGCTCACTGATAAAACCCTGGGCCTCTCCTTGAGCTGTAAGCCCCAAATCTTTCTTTTTCAAAGCACTTTCTCCTTTGATTTTGAATATATTGTTGTTTTCAATCTTTCTTTGTTGAACAACTAACCAAACATCATGGAAGCTCTACAACCGAGTAAGTGTTTATCCGCTTTCATTTACCGCTTTCATATACATATAACTGTATTGTGGGGCTGTTTCGCTGTAAGTCTTCTTTCATAAACTCATATCAACTGTGTAATAATAGTATAGATATTTAGAGTTTCCCCGGCAACTACGTCTAGAACTAGGTGACACCATTTCGTTTATTCTTAGAAATAGACAACTAGATCCCCAAAAGGATCACCAGATACAGTCTTCTCTTCGGTTGTCCTCATTAGGAATTGTCAAGAAACTCTACTCCCATAGATGAATGTATTCTCCGTGAATGGCATCTTTGAGTTTCTTCCAAATTCTCGAACTTTCCTGGCTTGATCTATTCTTTGTGAATAGCCTGTCTTGAACTTCTCGGGGTTTGGGGACCCACGGGCTTCTTAAAAGCATCGGCCTCCTCTTGGGCATTGTACAAGGACCCACAGGCTTCCTAAAAGCAACCCCGCCTCCTCTTGGGCTTAGTACAAGGACCCGCCGGCTTCTTAGAAGTATTCACAACCTACTCTTAGGCTTCGTATAATGATCTCTTCCTCCGGGAATGATAGCCTTCTCTTGGGCTTCGTACAAGGACCTCTCGGCTCCTTAAAAGCTTCCAGCCTCCTCTTGGGCTTCGTACAAATTGTCCCGACGACCTCATAGAGGTATAGGAACAGAACTTAATCATCTAAATAGAACAGTCCTTTCAAAGAGTCTACTACTGTTTCTCAAAGCATAGTACAAAAGATGAAACTCTAGACATGGACACTCTAATCTCTTTGAGTTTTCCAGACATTCTCAAGTGACCCCTTCGTTAAATAGGAAGAAAACCCGTAGACTCGGACAGTCTCAATACCCTTCGGATTTCCCAATTCCTTAAAGAACAGGAATAACCCGGATCCTCGAATCAAATACTTGAGTACAACATTGCTCATATAAGAACTGATTTTCTCTTTCAAAATCAGTATACTGGACCTGTCACTCAACTGAAACAGTAACCATAGCCTCCTCTTAGGCTTTGTATAATGATCCTTCTCCAGTGAAGTTTTCCTCTCTCTTGGGCTTTATATAATGATTCTCCCCAGCGGAGTTAAACAACGTTTAGCCTCTCTCTCGGGCTTTGTATGAGACACATAAGAGACTCCCTCTTTGAGTCAATCACCCCTTTTACCTCCATCTCGGGCTTTATACGAGATACAAAAAGGTTCTTATTGAGCCAAACAAACAAACAATAACCTCCATCTCGGGCTTCGTACGAGATACAAAAAACTCTCTTGTTGAGTCAAATAACCTTCATCTCGGGCTTTTATACGAGATACCAAAAGACTCCATCGTCGATTCAAAACCTTTTAGCCTCTCTCTCGGGCTTTATACGAGACGCATATTAGCCTCCTCTTAGGCTTTGTATAAGAAAACCACTGGTTGATCCAATCAACCTTTTAGCATCAAAGCTGTGCCTCGTTCACAGTACACAAACATCAACAACTCTTTCCCCTTCCATGTAATCGCTGTAAGCGGCAAGCCTCTGGATCATCTACATCCATGCCACTGTCCCTCTTTTAGCATGAGAAATTCCTAAGGAAAGATGGCATTGCTCTACACTGAGTTAAAGTCTTCTCCTTCAGGTTAAAATCCCCTATAAAGGAAATTATGGCATTACTGGATTCACAAATCCCGGTTAAAGTAATCCTCCTTTATAGTTAGTCACCCAACAGTTATGACAAACAGACCTCTTTAGAGATGACAAATTCTCTCTAAAGTCAAAACCCTTTAGCTTCATATCTTGGGCTTCGAACAAGATACAAATAAACTCTTCAGCTTCACATCTTGGGCTTTGAACAAGATACAAACTACCTTTTGCTTCACGTCTTGGGCTTTGAACAAGACACCAAAAACACTCATTTCCTCCCATAGAATAGGAGGAACTACGAACGCTCTGATTTCCCTATTTCGGTAAACGGGAATACGTAGGCATAAGATTGAAAGAAAAATCTTAGCGAGCACACTAAACAAAAACCCAAAATCCCATACTCTCATATATCTATCAAAAACATTAGTCCTAACATCCTAATCCTTGTTCCCCGCCAGAAATCTGTCATTCTGTCAAAATAACACAAGAAAGGCCCCACCACATTGATCGCATCCGTAACCTAATAGACCGCTGTTTAAACTCAGTATGCAAGTAGGGTTAATTGGAGACATCTATTTCCCTTCCTTCATCAGCTCACAATAGGATAAAAAATGAATCGACCTGTTGTAAACTGACCCAGAGAGCGACAGTGCTTAAGAACCACGTCCAAAATCGCTCGCTACACAGTGTCAACCCCCTGGAATCCATTTTCCTCAAGATTCAAAAACTCATTTTTTTCGCCCTCCTGACACGGGCTGTGTCCGGTGACACGGGCGACCGTGTCAGGCCCCAGCTATCCACATCTTAGCCAATTTTTCACTTTTTCTTCGATTCCTCCTCTGAACAGCTGCAACATACATGAGTACCTACACAACACAAAACAAACAAACACACAGAAATAAAACGGTGAGTAAAAACACGTGGGTTGCCTCCCATGAAGCACTTCGTTTAACGTCGCATGGCTCGACGGTCGCCCATCCTACCCTGTAAGATGAACGACTTTAATTCTTTCACTTGGTTGTCCTTGAAAATAAGGTTTCAACCTCTGCCCGTTCACTTTAAATGTGTCTCCACTCGTTGAATTCTTCAACTCAATAGCACCATGGGGAAACACTTTGTGAACAACAAACGGCCCTGACCATTTAGACTTCAACTTTCCCGGAAATAGTTTCAACCAGGAATTATATAAAAGCACCAGTTGTCCTTCCCAAAACTCTTTCTTTTGAATCCTCCTATCATGCCATTTCTTTGTTTGATCTTTATAGACTTTGGCATTTTCATACGCCCGATTCCGAAATTCCTCTAACTCATGGAGTTGAAGAATCGTAGAACTTCCAGCTTTAGATAGATCCATTTTGAGGAATTTCTATGCCCATAGTGCCTTGTGTTCCAATTCTAACGGTAAATTGCAGGCCTTTCCATAAACTAATTGGTATGGAGACATACTGATTGGCGTTTTGAATGTCGTTCGATACACCCAAAGAGCATCATCCAACTTAGTTGCCCAATCCTTCCGAGAGGAACTAACCGTCTTTTCAAGAATTTGCTTTAGCTGCCGGTTGGACACTTCTACCTGGCCACTTGTTTGAGGATGGTACAGAGTAGCGATCCGATGCTTCACATTATACTTTTGGAGTAGCCTTTCCATGAGGTGATTTAGGAAATGTGTTCCCTCATCACTTATAAGTGCTCTTGGTACTCCAAACCTAGCAAAAATGTTCTCTTTCAAGAACTTCACCACTACCTTTGCATCATTGGTGGGCAAAGCCATAGCTTCCACCCATTTAGAAACATAATCCACCGCCTCAAAAATATAATTTTTTCTGAAGGACGGTGGAAATGGCCCCATAAAGTCTATGCCCCATACATCAAACAACTCAACTTCCAACATAGAATTCTAGGGCATTTGGTTCCTCATGGATATATTCCCCGTTCTCTGACATTTGTCAGACTCTTTCACCATCTCTTGGGCATCTTTGAACAAGGAGGGCCAGTACAACCCTAACTGAAGGACTTTGGCTGTAGTTCTATCACCACTGGAATTCTGTCCATAGTCCGAGTCATGACAAGCTTTCAACACATCCCTCTGTTCTTCTTCCGGCACACACCTTCTGACTAACCCATCAACTCCTCTTTTGTACAAGAATGGATCATCCCATAAATAAAACCTGCAATCATGTAAAAACTTTTTCTTCTGGTTTGAATCAAAATCATCAGGGATAATACCACCTACCAGATAATTCGCATAGTCTGCGAACCATGGCACACCAATAACAGCAAGAATGTGTTCATCAGCAAACTCATCCTTTATTGGGCATTTTTCTTCTGTTTCTTTGATAGGTGACATTCAAGAAAGGTGATCGGCAACAGTGTTTTCACACCCTCTCTTATCACAAATCTCCACATCGAACTCCTGAAGGAGTAGAATCCATCTCAAGAGTCTTAGCTTAGAGTCCTGCTAAGCAAAAAGATACTTCAAAGCAGCATGGTCAGTATAAACGATGAATCTTGAACCCAACAGATATTGCCTAAATTTATCAAAGGCATACACAACCGCTAACAACTCCTTTTCAGTAGTTGCTTAGTTCATCTGTGCAGGGTTCAACACATGACTAGCGTAGTAAAGAACATGCAATAGCTTATCTCTTCGCTGTCCAAAAACAGCTCCTACTGCAATGTCACTAGCATCGCACATGATCTCAAATGGTAGAGACCAATCGGGGGCAATAACAATAGGTGCTGATACTAATTTATTTTTCAATGTCTCAAATGCATCGGCACATTCCTTATCAAAAACAAAAGCCTTATCCTTAACCAAAAGAGTGGTCAGGGGCTTGGCTATTTTAGAGAAGTCTCTTATGAACCGGCGGTAGAAGCTCGCATGGCCTAAGAAAATTCGCATACCTTTTTCATTCACCGGTGGCGGATGCTTTGAGATTACCTCCACTTTGGCTTGGTCAACTTCAATTCCTTTGTGGGAAATTTTGTGACCCAACACTATACCTTCTCGGACCATGAAATGGCACTTCTCCCAGTTGAGGATTAAGTTGCTCTCCTGGCATCTTTCTAAAACAAGAGAAAGGTTAGTTAAACAATTATCAAAAGAAGACCCAAATACAGAGAAGTCATCCATGAAGACTTCCATATGCTTTTCGAGCATATCTGTAAAGATGGAAGTCATGCATCTCTGAAATGTAGCAGGGGAATTACATTACCCAAATGGCATCCTTCTGTAAGCAAAAACACCATATGTGCATGTAAAAGTCGTCTTCTCTTGATCTTCCGGAGCAACCGCAATTTGGTTGTAACCGGAGTATCCATCTAGGAAACAATAGTAATCATGACCCGCTAGCCGTTCTAACAACTGATCAATGAACGGCAGTGGGAAGTGGTCATTCCTTATGGCAAGATTTAACCTTCTGTAGTCAATACACACCCGCCACCCTGTAATCGTCCTCGTAGGAATCAACTCATTTTTCTCATTTTTGATGACGGTGGTTCCCCCCTTCTTGGGCACTACATGGACAAGACTCACCCATGAGTTGTCAGATAACGGGTAAATTAGACCTGCATCAAGCAACTTCACCACTTATTTTCTTACAACTTCTTTCATAGCTGGATTAAGTCTTCTTTGAGGTTGGACAACCGGTTTATGATCATCCTCCATGAGAATTTTGTGCATACAAACAGTGGAACTAATACCCTTTAAATCCTCAATTTTCCAACCCATAACCCCCTTGTACTTTTTGAGGACTTCAATCAACTTATCTTCTTGGACAATTTTTAGCCTAGCACTTATGATGGCTGGACATTTACCTTCGGTGTCGAGGAAGACATACTTGAGGTTTTCCGGAAGTTGTTTCAATTCCGAACACTTTTTGGTCTCTTCACTCCCCTCCACCAATTGAGGTTGTCTTTGATCCTCCCACCGGTGTGGTCGAGATCCCTTCCAAGGAGGTAGAGCTTCCATCATGGCTAACACTTCTAACTCTCCCTCACCCACTTCTTCGCTATCTTCGAAAATTGACAAACTTAACACTTTTTCTAGAGGCAATTGGGCTAGACTTTTAAGATTTTCATTTTCAGCAACTTGGTCAATCACCCTAATAATATTGCTTGTCCCAAAATCACTTTTGTGCTTCATTGTATTTCTAACATCAATCTTCACCTCTTCATCATAAACCTTCATAGTAATGGTTCCCCCTTCTATATCTATCATGCATCTCCCGGTTTCCAAAAATGGTCTTCCAAGAATAAGGGGAATCTCTTCATTTTCCATCATTTCTAGAATCACAAAATCCACCGGGAATACAAACTTGTCAACTTTCACTAGAACATCTTCCTTGACCCCACAAGGTCTCTTTACCGAGTGATCCGCGAATTGAAGTGTCATCCTAGTGTCTTTTACCGCACCTATACCCAATCAGGGAAGAAGTCAAGCAATAATTTGAGTTTTTGTCACAAGGTAACACCTCTTGGGTTAAAGAACGTAGGAGTAACTTATCAAAGGGCTATGGTAATATGGTGCATAAGGAGATATAGGTTCATATGGATGCTATGATTACCAAGTCACAAAAAGAGTAAGATCACATAACTAACTTGCACAAGTTATTGGATCAGTTAAGGAAATTCAAGTTACGACTAAATCCTACAAGGTGTACTTATGGAATCAGATCCGGGAAAATATTAGGGTCCATTGTCAGTCAAATGGGAATAAAGGACAAAATGAAAGCCATTCAAGGGAGGCCAGCTCCAAGGCCAAAAAGGAAGTTCGTGGATTTTTGGGGGAGATTAA
Organism: Lathyrus tuberosus; assembly: GCA_022829125.1. Taxonomy (NCBI): domain Eukaryota; kingdom Viridiplantae; phylum Streptophyta; class Magnoliopsida; order Fabales; family Fabaceae; genus Lathyrus; species Lathyrus tuberosus. The sequence goes on along the minus strand of JALAZF010000062.1, from coordinate 2,248,574 downwards.
ATTATATTACGAGGTTCATCTCACACCTTACAGCTACTCGTGAGCCAATCTTCAAATTACTCGGAAAAGGATAAAATCATTGAATGGAATGAAGATTGTCAAAAGGATTTTGATTGGATCAAGGAATATTTGCAAATGCCACCTATGTTGGTGCCACCAGTCCCAAGGAGATCACTCATAATGTACTTAACAATACTTGAGAATTCAATGGGTTGTGAACTTGGGAAACATGATGTATCAGGGAGAATAGCTAGGTGGCATATGTTATTAACTAAATGTGACATCCAATACGTCACTCCAAAGACCATTAAAGGAAGTACACTAGCAAATCATCTCGTTCATAAACCAGTTGACGACTATCAAACTCATGCAGATGGACTTCCTAGACAAAGACGTCATGGTTATAAATGATTGTGAAACTTCGGACTCCTATGAAGGACCTGGACCTGGATCTCGATGGAAACTTATATTTGCATAAGGATATGGGTTCAAAGAGGGGCTATCAATCGGAGTGAAAATTAATCATTTAGGATCATGAAGGAAGCTAAACTGGATAAGGCAGAATGGTTGCAAAATAGACTCGATCAGCTAAACCTCGTATAAGGGAAACGCGTGGCTGCGGGAAATTATATCAACATCGAATTAAGAGAGGGTTCAACAAGAAAATTCGTCCTCGCCTACTCGAAGAGGGAGACTTGGTGTTAAGGAAAATATTACCCATCCATAAAGACCACCGCGGAAAATGGACCCCACGCTATGAAGGGCCATATGTCGTGAAGAGTGCCTCCTCTGGCAGAGCACTTTATTAACAACCATGGATGGAGCAGATTTACCACGACTGGTGAACTCTGATTCGGTCAAAAAATGCTATGCCTAGAAAAAGAGGATAAAAGCCTGCTAAGTCGAAAACCCTAAAGGGCGACTTAGGCAAAAATTAGGACGTCCCGGTGGATTGAAAACTCGAAAGAGCAATCTAGGAAAAAATTAGGGACTTAAATAAAAATGATACCCGACAAGTCGAAAACCCTAAAGGGCGGCTTAGTTAAAAAAATGGTATATCATCCTGGTGGACTAAGACTCGAAAAGAGCGGCCCAGGCAAAAATTAAGGATATCCAAAAAGCATATGACTGATAACACTTATGGTAACACAACGGGAATTCAGAAAGGGATGGTCAATCCAGTAGTCATCTTCAGAAGCGAAGTGTCATGGCCTCGGAGACTTAGGGATATTAGTTTGTGTTTGAATTCAATAGGGACATAAATAAATTTGTTTTTTTTTCTTATTGCCATTTTTCACCTTTTAGATTTGTAGTAATTTCTCCTTGTGAGGATTACTTTCCTTATGTACTATTGCCTGTTTATGGGCCCATTTTTCAATAAATAATATTTCCTCTTCTTTCCAATTACTCTGCTTGATTACAAAATGCCAATTAATTATAAAATAATGCATCGAAACGTTGGGTATAATCAAAAGCTTTTAAAATGTATTTTGCTTTGATTTTGAAACGGTAAAGGGATCATATTCTTCCAATTTAAATACAGGGTCTACGTATTAACAGTCACGATTCAATCATTATGGGAGTTTCTTTAAAGGAATAATACGCATCTCCAGATATCAAGGGCATATGACTTGCTACTTTCATCAAGGGATCAAAGGTTTAAGGGTCGGGAAGTCAGAATATTACAGAAGATATTGGTTTCCGCAAAAACATGCATTGCATATCATAAAAGAGGCGTTAGCCCAAATAAGGCATCATGCATAAAAGCATACATGCTTTTAAACCTGCATACATGGCATAAGGTTTACTCTCAGGGATACCAGGGTTTAATCGGATATTTCACTGCGGGTTTATTACTAGGGATTTTATGATAATCAGCGTAGCACCTATCGGACTCTGTAGTCAAAATTAGGGTCCTTCTTGTATTTAATCATCTCCTCTTCCAAAGAGGAAGACACATCAACATCCTTTTTCTGATTCGAAGAGGATTAAATAGGGGCAGCAGTATTACCCTAAATTTTGACCGGGGATTTGTAACTATTTTTGGGATTTTATGCTATCAGGGGTGTTGTTTAGATATGGGTGTCTCTAACACAGATCAGTATGGGCCTCTTAGTTACTTTTAGGCTCATGTCTGATTTAATCTTGTATAAGGGTTTTATTTTAGAGTTTGGATTTTTTTAGGATATTATTTATTTCTTTTACATTATTGGCAAATTTAATCATTTTAGTATTCTTTAATTATTATTTATTGTTTTATTATAATATTAATTTATAAAGGGTAGATAGAAAATTTTTAGATAGGGTTTATTTTAATTAAAAGATTTTTTATTATTATTATTTAGGGGTTAAGGTATTAAAAATTAATTTTGTTAGTATCAATTATTAGTTGTTTAATCTACTAATTTTAATTGAATTATTAAACTTAAGGGTAATGGGTCATTTGATTTAACCAAAATATTTCTTTTATTTTAAAAAATTATTAGGTTTAAATATAAGAGCAAGTATTATTAAGCTTTTAGTTTAGGTTTTTAATCTAAGGACTAATTATTGTGGATAGGAGAGGGACCGATTTCATTTTATTTCCAATATTTATTATTATCATTTTATTTATTATTATTATTTATTAATTTGGTTGTTGTTATAATAATATTATTATTTTTATTACTATTTATTTACTAATATGGTTATTGTTATATTTATTTATAATTATTATTTATTTATTTATTTATTTTTTTTTGTCAAATTGTTGACCTAAAGGGGATCGTCTTCCCCAACTTGAAACCCTAGATCTGCGCAGAAAATGGAAAATGAATCAAACAGAATCAATTTCATAAATTTTTCAATCAAATTACACAACAAAATCAAATCAGATCAATTACAACTTTACATCCAGAACCCTAATTCTAATTATAACATAAAATCAAATCAAATAAAAATTACATCAATTTTTCCTAAAAAACAAATCTAATCTAATTAAATCTCTAACCTAAATTCTAATCCTATATAAACCTAAGAATTTCAGAGGAAAATACCCTAGGCGAACTAACACAGCAATTAGACGAATCCCAAACTTCCTTTGATTACCTGTAAAAGTCAAAAGAAGAAGGAGATTAGAGGAGAAAGTAAACAAAGATAATAGGACAAATTACGACCAGTGTCACATCAAGGAAAGGTAAGCCACTCAGCTTCGATTTTGTAGTGGCCGATTGTTAAACTGTGTTGTTTTGTGTTTCTGGGTTTCAGTTTGGGGTTAGGGTTCATAAAGAGGGTTAAGGTTCTTCACAAGAACCCCTAGGGTTCTTAGGGTTCATAGGTTTTATGGGTTTGGGATGAAGGTTTGGGGTTAGGGTTCTTAGGGTTCTTCACGAAACCTGAAGAACTAGTTTGGTTTCTAGGTAATTAGGGTTAGGGTTCATCATTCTGGGGTTAGAGTTCTTAGGGTTCATCTCGAACCCTGAAGAACAGTTGAATATCTGGGCTAGGGTTCATGGGATAAGGGTTTCTGGGTTGATGTTCATCACCCAAATGAACATGGGTTCGCAGATTCCGATTATCTTCAACCAGAGATCTGGAGTTGACGGTGGTTGAGGGTGGCCGGAGGCCTTTTAAGGGTGGCGTTCGGAGAGAGAGAGAGAAAGAAGAGAGAAGACAGAGCATTGAGAGATAGAGATAGAAGGAGAAATGAAGAGAGAGAAAGAAGGGATCAAAATGATCCGCTTCTGAAGGGGTTTGGGGTTATATACTCCCTCCTTAACGCACAAGATCCTCCCACGTGGCCCTTCGTTCGCCACAGGATATGGGACTTTGGAATGATTCTTTGGACGCGTGAGTACTGTGACTCTTGGTTGACCGTAGATCTCAACCGTTAGGAAGGAAGACTTTGACTTGGTATGTTCATCTGACGCTCCTCATGAGACCCATGCAGCGTCGTTGGATCAATCCAACGCTTCAGAGAGAGTCTGCACTTTGACTCTCCCCATTGGATGCGTTGACCCTCCACTGGGCTCCGTTACCAATGGGCCTTTCAATTTTCGCTATTGACACCCCCAAGCGCTGGCCCAATTACTTTTCCAATGGAAATACATCCCCTGCCATGGATTTTATTAATTAAATTAATTACTTAATTTAATTATTTAATTAGGATTTAATTATTAATTAGGATTTATAAAAATAGGATTTTAGGATTACTATTATTAGGGTAAATATAATTAGAATTTTTTAGGGTTAATTTTGGGTTTGGTTTTGGTTTAAATAAAAAGTTTGATATATTTAAAATATTTTGTTTATTTATTGGAAATAAGGATGTTTTTTATTAATGGGATTTTTGTTTTTTGGGGTGAGGTAATTTGGAAAATTTGAATTTTATTAAAATTTGGTTTAGGATTTATTTTTAGAAAATTAGTACTTTTAGATTTTTATTTAAATTGGTTAAATATGGGTTTGGGATGAAAATGAATTAAAGCAAATTTAATTTTTGGGATTAAAATTCTTTTATTTTTGGGAGTATTTTGAATTTAGAAATTATTTTTTTAATTGGAATAATTTGGGGGTCAATTTTGGCTATTTTTTAGCATTTTGGTATTTTGGATTTTTATTATTATTTTATTAAATTCTAGGGAATTTTGGGAAGTTTTTTTTTTTAAATATAAGGGATATAAAAGGATTTTTTAGGATTTAAAATTTGGGATAAAACTCTTTGTCCGAGAGTCTAAATAAGGGATGGGATTTAGGGATAGCACTCTTAGGTTCCAAGAGTATAAATCTAGGCCAAGGGATAAAGGATTTTGGGATAAAACTCTTCCATCTGAGAGTATAAACAATGGACAAGGATTTTGGGATAAAACTCTTCCTTCGAGAGTATAAATAAACGGATCGGGATTTAAGGGATAAAACTCCTTATCTAGGAGTATAAATAATAGATTTGGGGATAAAACTCTTTATCCAAGAGTATAAATAGGGGATTAGGCTTGGGATTAGGGTTAGGAATAGGATTAGGGGGTAGGAATAGGGGAGGTGAACTACGGTTACTCTGATCCTTCAAAATTGAAGGTACGTAGGTATAGGGTTGTAAACCCTAGCGAGTATATTAATAATAAAACTTAGGGTCCCCTCTGAAGAAACGAAAAAACACAAGAAGGGGGGTTGAATTGGAGTTTTTAAAAATTAATGCAAAGGACACAATGGTTATCCTGGTTCGATTGAACTCAATCTACTCCAGTCCACCCGCCAAGGTGATTTCGCCTCTCTCTTGAGGACTTAATCCACTAATCAGTTACGATTACACAATTTCAGTAACAACCGTCACTCTTCTTGAGGTTTAACCACAACTTGGTTTTCTCAAGGAATAAAAAATTAAAAACAAGTGCTTCTAGTAAGCTTTATCACAACCGTGATTTTTACACACTGTTTTATCAAAATGTAAATCAAAATACAAGAGCAAGTGAAATTGAAGAATTGTGGACAGTATGAGCTCACAAAAGTGCTTTGGTCATCTGCAGGGACTCCTTTAAATAGCTGAGAAGATTTGATCCGTTGGAGACGCGTGAACTATTTTTGGAGAGGATAATAATGCTAATTAATGCTCTTTCCAAAAATACAGATTCAATCCGTTACTTTGAGATTCTCATAAACGAGAAGGATAGCGTATCAGAGTCTACGTTGAATCATCAGAGTTTCTGGCTTGATACAGCTTTGGTGCTGAAGCGCTAGACATCCGTCATCAGAACTTAGGCTGATGCTTCCAAATCAGAGCTTCGCTTTGATTAGAACTTCGCTTTAAACTTCGTTCAGATTGAATCTTCTGATACTTCTGTTTCAGAACTTCTTTGAGATACTTCTATATCAGAACTCTTTGTATTAGAACTTTCCTAGAACTTTCCTACATAACATAAACAATGAAATTAGGAGCATCAAGTTCTAAAATAACAAGTGTTTGTTATCATCAAAACTATTAGGAATGTAGAATCAATTCTTGTTCCAACACCCTCTTGGATTAATTTGTCTTTTTTGTATAATAATAGGATTTTTTGTAAATAAAAATAAAAGGCTAAACATTAAAATAACAAACAAACATACCCTAGAACTTAAGGAGGATCCCATTGAGTACAATGGAAGTGACGGGTGCCTAACACCTTCCCCTCACTTAACCGACTCCCGAACCTTAGGAATCTCTACCCTTAGGATTAGGATTTTAGGTTTATCATTTATTTTCCTTAAAAAATATGATGGCGACTCGATAATTTTTGGCGGCCACGATAACAGTATCTTCTTCTGATGAGTTGGGTGGAGCACGGCATCCCTCGGGATCACAATCTCTGCAGATCATTCTGACATCTGATCCTGGTATATATCTGGGACTTTGCTTCGGAGAGCAAAATGGAATGTATGTTTCTTCCTGAGATGCATAACCTTCATTGTTGAAATAGGATTTCCATTCTTCATCTATATCAGAAGAACCATTTTCCTCGATGGTGTGGACTTCTTGAGAAATTGGGTGGAGGAAGCCTCCACTGTGGAAGAAATCTTGAATAGGTCGAGCGACCTCATCCCTTTTTGGAGTCTTGGTAAATGCTAGAGAAAAACCGAGACCTTTTCTTGTCTTGTTATCAACACGAATCACAACTTGCCCCATCCTCTTATGTCACTATTTCTTATTACTTGGAGAGCATCTTTGTACGAGGAAATTGACGTTCCTTTTTCTTGATGATTCTCATTCCTCATAGAGAGTGCTTGAAATTGAGTTCCAACGACCTCTTCTGGCTCTACATATGAGAATGACGATAGATTGCTTACAATTAAAGCTTGTTCTCTGCATATTATGACCAACTTGTTGTTCTTGACAAATTTCAACTTTTGGTGAAGTGTTGAGGTGACTGCCCCTACTTCATGTATCCAAGGTCGTCCCAATAAACAGTTGTATGCCGCTCGGATGTCCATGACTTGGAAAGTATGGGGACCAATGGTTATGGGAAGGCCGACTTCGACGATGACTGTCTTTTTGGATCCGTCAAAAAATTTGACTATGATGAACTTGTTTCTAAAGGTACACTGGCTAAAGCATCGTCATGGCAATTGACTATGATATTGAGCGTCATGTTATGATTCTTGCCTTCCTCTGGAAATTCTTCATCATTCAAATTGTTGCAGGAAGTGATGTTGGAAATAATGCTCTCGAACTGACCTACTGTCACATCTTGTTCTACAAAGGCATGTTCCAAGACTTTCTGTAAAGCTTCTCCGTGAGCTTCTGAACTGAGCAGGAGAGATAACACGGATATCCAAGAAAGAGTTTGTAATAGTTGATCCACAATGTTGTATTCACTTCTCTGGACGAGTTTTAAAATTTCATCATTATTTTTTACAGGTTTCGTGTTGCTGGATTGACCAATTTGTTGATTAGGAACACCTGCTTGAGGTTCCTTTTCTTTTGCAGGTTCTCCAACTCCTCTGTTGAAGATTCGGCCACTTCGGGTGACTCGACTGATATCAGCAATGTTGACAACGGATGGCAGTGGAACTTCTTTTCCATATTCTATTATGGTTGCACCGTACTTGTACGGAATTGCTTTCTATGACTCGTATGGCATTGAGCTTGGTAAGTAGATGATCAAAGGGGTTATTTGGGTCTTTCGACTGCCATAAGTGACCTCAATCGGTTCCAGCTCGGGAATGTTGGAAATTTTTCCACTATCGATATGGATTTCCAAGCGCTTTGGCTCATTGAGTAGAGGGATTATGGTGACAACATCCTTGTTAATTCCATAATTAACAGGCTCTCTTTCATTGAAAAATGTGATGGTTCTTTTGTCCAACAATTCTTGAATCTCGCTCTGGGCAAGGAGGTAACCATGTACCATATTGATTGACTGAGAATTTAGGCACAGTTGGGTTTCCCCTTGGTCTACTTGATTCTGGAGAGCTGCTCGCACGAATCTAGTACCCTTGGCTATTTTATGAACATATTTGACAGCGTTCATAATTGTGAGGTAGCACTCGGCCGTACCCACTCTGTATGCAGTGCATCTTTACCAAATCCGTTTCCAGCAAGCGGATGTCATAGCTTTGGTTTATGTCCGGATTTCCATTGGTTATGCTAACTTAATGTGTGTTTTCATCCTGGTAGACTGGAAGCGACCAATGGTCCAACAGGTGTTGAAGAGTTCTTTGTACAAGTGCACAACCATGATCGTTTTTGGAGCAATCTTTGTAGTCCTGATAATTAATTGTTGACAGATAACCAAGTCTGACTTGCTTGGCATGTAATTCTACCAAGCTGGTATTCATTAAACGAATGTCGAAAATCTGAATCATATTGACCTGGTTATTATTACTTCCACGGTAGTCTTGGATCCATCCAAGATCCATTTGACGCTGAAGGACTTCTAGTATAAAAGAACATCCTTGATTGTCTTTTGAGAAAATCGAGCAAGCGTTGTAGTCGTGCAGTGGTAGATTGTGATACTGACTTTGTCTTGAGTGCATTGCTACTTGGCTGACATTCATTGCGCGGACGTCATGATTTTGAACAATGTCTGGATGTTCATAGGCCATATTTATTCCACGAATCTTGTGATCTTGGATCCAACCTAGATTCATCTGTTCCTAAAGAGCTGCTTGTACAATGATGCACCCTTGTTTGTTCTTGGGACAAATGTCACATTGATGATAGTTGTGAGATGGCTCATGGCCATACCTGTTTTGCCTGCAATGCATTTTTACTAGATTTGTTCCTAGTAGGCGTACATCGTGGATTTGATAACTGATGTCGGGTCTTTCATCTATCAAGTTTACTGGAGCTTTTTCATGTTGTGGTAACGGGATTGTTTGAACATTCGAATTTGTATCTTTGAAAGATAAAACTCCATTTTTAACGAGCCTTTGTACGTAAGATTTGAAGCTGAGACAATTCTCAATGTTATGCCCCGGTCCTCCTTGATGATAAGGGCAAGATTGATCAGCTTTGAACTAATAAGGGGGATTTTCTGGCACTGTAAGAGGAGTCCTGGTTTGAACGTGCCCTTTTGCTAGCAAAAGTGAGAATAGTTCTGCATATAACATTGGTATGGGGTCAAATCCTGGCGATCGGGGAAAACGATTATTGTTATTGTATTGTGGATGAGCGTGCTGAAGAGGCTATTGCTGGCTTTGCTGATACGGTTGTAGATTTAGGTGTCTCTGAGCAACCTGTGGTTGATATGCCGTGATTGGCACTGGATTTACAACAGGAGATGTCGTTGCTACCTGTCGAGGTTGGTATCTTCGCCTTTGCTTACTCTGCGAGATATTTATGATATCTTGCTCTTTCTTCTTTTGGAAATCACTCCCATATCTCTTGCTAATACTGGATGGTTTCGTGTCCTTAACCAATCGACCTTCTCGGACTGCTTCCTCAAGGCGTACCCCCATGTTTACCATCTTGGTAAAATTACTAGGTGCACTGGCGACCATTTGGTCATAATAAAATGAGCTTAATGTTTTCAAGAAGATTTTTGTCGTTTCCTTCTCCTCGAGAGGAGGACAAATCTTGGTGGAGATTTCATGCCATCTTTGAGCGTACTCCTTGAAGGTTTCTTTATCGTTTTGGGACATTGCTCTGAGTTGATCTCTGTCGAGTGCCATATCCAAATTGTACATGTACTGCTGAACAAAAGCTACCCTAAGATCTCTGAAGGTACTAATCTTGGTACGATTTAACCCTGTATATGTACCATTTGAGCGTGGCACCGGTTAAACTGTCTTGAAAGTAATGGAATAATAGCTGTTGGTTTTCTGTCGGAGTAGACATCTTCCAAGCTTAAATTACCAAGTGACTTTAAGGGCAAGAGTTGCCTTTGTACTTCTCAAAGTCGGGCACTTTAAACTTGTGCAGTATTTTGATGTTTAGGCCAAACAGAGGTCAGTGGCATCTTTGCCAAACAAGTCCTGTCCGCCAATGGCATGCAGTTCTTTCTGCATTTCCAAGAATCGTTTTTGGAATTCATTCATTCTTTCGTAAACTTCTTCATCCTTGCCAGGGGTGGCATAAAGGATCTGTTCCTCTGGGATAGTATGTATCACAGGTTATGGTATAGACATTATTGCAGTAACTCTTGGTGTTTCAGTTACCTGAAGTTTGTAACCTTCTGTCGTAGCCCTTGCATCTTCATTCACCTGAAGTTTGTAACCTTCAGGTCTGGAGGTTCCGGTTGTGGCTCCTAGGTCTTCAGTGACCTGTGGTATATATCCCTCAAGTATAAAATTGAAAGGCATTCTGTAACACCCCATTTCTACCCGATAATTATAAGGAAATCAGAGTGCAAAATTTTCAACAAACAAATGAGATGCCACATTTTCAACTGAAAATGACTTCATATTAATCACAAATAATTCAGATACATAACACTGATTCGGATGAACTGCTAACAACCTGATTTATTCTTTTGAAAACAAAACAACTTTTATTAATAATCGGCTTCACATAATTCAACTTATAATGACATAACCTCATGTCCAACTCAAAACAACTTTGAAACAACAATTCTTTAATAACAACAACTTAAATTTCAACTACTAAAACAATAACAACAAATAAACAACAATCGTTCATCCCCCCGAGTGCTACGTATCAGAGCAAGACCCTCTTTAGATAAGACAACCTAAAGACTCCATAAAGCCAAATCTGGAGCTTATACTTCTATTCTTGAATACCTGCAAGTTACCCACGTCGAGGCAACATTTTCAAGCAGAAGGGGTGAGATATCTAACAATATAATTTAATGCATGATAAACAATATGTTAGATCAGATTATATAAAATCACCACTTCACAAATTATAATAATAATTATAACAACAAAATCAACAACAACTATATCACCACAAGATTACAAACACAACATAACAACTATTTCATAATTTATAATAACAACAACTTAAATCAATCGACACATCAACATAACAACTTATAATTATGCAACTTCAAATGCGACTCAACTGTGCACATGCATGTAGTACCATTGGAGCAGAACTCCCAACTTAAAAATTGCCTGTTTATCGAGGCATCAAGGTATAAGCCTTCAACTTAATATTTCGCCAATCCAGGCCAACGTGGTGAGCATTAGCTCCAACTTAAAAATTGTCAATCCAGGCCAATTTAGTAATGCTATGTTATGCATGCGACAACAACCACAACATCAACTTATTCAACAACGCAACAACAATAACACAACAACAGCAACTTAACGACAATTCAACATTGGCTAAAAGCCTACAACTTAGCAACGATTCAACACTGGCCATAGGCCTACAACTTAGTATCAATTCAACACTGGCTAAAAGCCTACAACTTAGCAACAATTCAACACTGGCTAAAAGACTACAACTCGTCTGCCAATTAACAAAACTACTACTTTTCTGCTACTGAAGTTTATACACTATTAACATATATATAGTTAGTGTTTATGCTATTTTATTAATAACCTCTGCTACAGGCACACCAACTCTACTAATTAATAACCCTGCTACTAAATTTCTATACATTTAGTATATTAGCTACTATGTCTCTGCAACTAAGACCATCACTGCTAAATATATATATATATATATATATATATATATATATATATATATATATATAAATATATATATATATATATTAACTCTGTAATTAACAATTCATCTCCTGCTACAAGTATACCAACTCTGCTAAATTAATTGGACTGATAACTCTTCCAATATATATATATATATATATATATATATATATATATATATATATATATATATATATATATATACTAACTATAATTTATTTGAGCCAATTAATTATGCTGCTACTGATATAACTCTATAAAACCTTAAATCTGCTATTTTATGGATTCTGCAATATACTGCAACTAAAATATCTCGGTGCAATTTAATTTCTAGAACACTATTGTGCTACTCAGCACACTCCAAATTGCTTTACTGACACATCTAAATACGTCAGAATTACACAAAACTATTAAAAATATGACTCGTAATAACTCAAAACAAGTCTGACAACTTTATTGGTAACTCTAACAACTCTATTGACAACTCTAACAACTCTATTAACAACTCTATAGACAACTCTAACAACTCTATTGGAATTAAAATTAACTTAAGCTAATCAATTAACTCAAATATTTAACTCCTAAGTATTATACTATTATTATTACTTATAGTACTATATTATTATTATTATTAAACATTTATATATATATATATATATATATATATATATATATATATATATATATATATTAGTTAATTGTTTGTTTTCATACGATATATATATATATATATATATATATATATATATATATATATATATATATATATATATTACGCTACTGTAGATAAAATGGTAAAGTGATATTTACTTACTCTATCAATTATATACTACTACTATTATATTTAGAATGAGTAACTCAAATTAGTATGCTAGTACTTCTATCACATTGTATATATAAATATTTATAACACAGTAACGAAGTGACATATAATTGATATCTACCAATTTATTATATAGTATATCTATTAATCCAGTAAGTGCCTGCCACCACTATAGTGTGCCGTTCGGCACACGCACCTTTACCTATTGTGCCGTTCGTCACGCATCCTGTGCCCCTCGGCACATTGTGATTTTTACGTGGTTCCTTCTGTTTCCAACGTAGAGTCCAAAATAATTTTTCCTCCGATTACCAGTAACAATATGTTGCAGCAACAACAATTTTTCACAGAACAATAATTTTACAGAGAACAATTTTTTTACACAAATAATCGTATGAAAACAAACAAGGATTCTACATATTCTTCAACATTAATCACACACAGAAGCAATTTCATACAACCCAATCCCCCACATATTATTCATCAAATACTCTATTATAGAGTCAGAACCTCACCCTTACCTTGGAATGACGGTCTCTCTATAATTTTCCGGTCGAATTCCGAGCTCTTTGTCTCTGATTGTACTCTATGAATTCGCCTCTTCCAAACCCTTGTGCCTCTATTCAAAATAACCTAATTCCATTAACTGCCACCTCTCATTCTTTTTCTTTTAACTTAATTAATAATTTCTATTATTAATTCAATTGGGCCTAATTTCTACACCCCTGCCTATACTACATACCACCACTTAATTAAGCCCATAGAATAAAATAGTATTATTTTATAATACCATTTCAACCACATAATTCAATTAAACAATTTAACAAAACTCAACACAACTTAAATCGATATCTCATAACTTCAACAATTAAATAGGAAAATATGCGAAAATATTTAATTAAATAAATAATTAAATATCGGGCGTTACAACTCTCCCCCACTTAGAATATTTTCGTCCTCGAAAATTTCTTCGATACCACTACTTCTAGCGCAAATTCCGTATCCAACTCTCGGATCCTCAAATCGCGTTTAGCAACACTCCGATCACTACTTTCCAACATAATAAAACTCAACACGATTTGAATCCAAACACACTTGCTAATCATTCAACATCTTCACGACAAAATCGTTAATAACTTATCAACCACTCGATAGTATCTTGACATACCAACATCTAAGTAGCCACATCCATACACACTTATACCTGGGTATACATAGTCACATTACCATCTTATCAACATCCTCAGCACCACAACACATCCACAATCTCATTCTCATATATGCGTATGTCACTCATCAACAAAATGTCAACAACTTATTCATATCGTCGTATCACTCTTATAGTGACATCAACCTAGCCAACATAATCAACTTCGTCATACCATGCAGTATTACTCACCCTTATATCAACAATCCACCCAGTCAAACACGTAGATCAAGACTTATCATTCCCTTAGGCTTCTGATATTTAGTCATTCACTTCTAACGAGTCGTACACGCATAACAAATGCGCCACATCATGCTTCAGCTGCGCAACTCTGATCATCCATCTTAAGTCACCGTCCTTATTAAAATTTCTGTCAACTATATGGTTTACAAGTTTCAATCTAGTTTCAGACTTTCTTTAACATCCACCATAAAATCATTGTTCACTTGATATTCTCAATCTCTCACTTTGCGACATTAGCTCGCATATAAACCCGCTACTCCGAATTGTGCACTACGTTTCAAGTCTTTCCTAGCCATTCCTCTATTAATTCGCACAAACTGGTGAGCGACTATCCTCACGATATACATCAATCACTTTACACACTATTAAGATAACAAGACAAATCTATACCATCCAACACGATCTCGTCTACTATCAACAAGAGATTAAGGGTTATCAGTTCCTCAATTTGTCAATAGATAGCCGACAACCATAATGGAGTATAAACCCTCGTTACCAAACTATAATAGTGTTTCTTTAGAACTTGTACACAAGTCACCTAAAGCACCATAATCCAATAATTTCCAATGAGGTTTACAAATACTCCCACCATTTCCCCTCTCATTCGATCTTGTCGACGAGACACCAACGCTCAACATATTACACGGTCCATATTAAACTCACTTAGCCTCACACGAAGGTTAAGTATTCTCCAACTCAAGAATTACTACTATACCAGTACATTACACGTCGTCTCATTCCAATTGAAATTTCAACAATGTCGTTCCACACCGCTTTGGTGATAGAACCTCTCCAATTCTTCTTTTACACATGCCACTACCTTGGCATCATAAACACAACTCTAATTCCTCTTAAAAGCATCTTCCTTTAAAAGGACATCTTCATTCTAATCGTTGTTAATCATCATAAGCTACATCTATATGCGCTCCGCCAATACTTTCACATCCTTTTTTTTTTGTCGAACATCTCATTTCTCCACTTATTTGCCAACAACATATTACGCTTGACCTTGTCTCAAACAACTGCGATAACAACCATTTATGCCCAAAAGCCTCTAGTTCCGTAACCGACTTCAAAGTCCCTCCACATAGGAATGCATCTATCGTATTTGAAAACACTTTCATAGGATAGATTATATTTTTTTTATCTCCTCATAGGTTCAAACAGAACATCAATTCAATACTCGGAACACAAGATATGAATTTCCAAAGTTATCCGAAAATGCAAACACCGACGTCATGCAGCGACATACTATTACACACGTTACGATAACATCAGAACAGAATTTCTTTGTACCAGTACCAACACTTACCATTCTTGAAATCTTACTCATCTCCTCGTATTTCCGACTCTGACTCGTGATTCGAACACTCCAACAACTTCAACAACTTTTGCAATCACTCACAAAGATCCCACGACACGGTCTACAGCAATCTGTCACTCTATCACCGTTCAAACGTTGACATCTTACGCAAGGGTTACTCAAACCGACAACTTCACAGTCCTCCAGCAGCGCTGAAACATCGCAACTTTCTAAATTCCATCTTCTAAAAATTATCCTTGTTACTTAACAATCACTTTCAAAAACATCAGGGATTTACACTCTACTCATATATCAATAACCGTTGCATTGTTCCTCATCCTTCGAGAAGTAAACATCAACAATGTCTGATCATGCTCCATCAAGACGTTCCAACTTGATCCACAAACAAAATCTTGAATCCATGTCACCTTCGGATTTGGAAAACAACAAAGCTTCAACAACACTTGCACTGTCACCATCAGCAGCATACCGAACCGACATCTTACAACTGAAGCATATCCGAGAAGCACAGCTTCTCCCCCACTTAGCTTCAAACCAACTCTTGCAACAAGTGATCAGAAAAACAACAAGTAACGACAGTGTTGTACACACTTGTCGCGTACTAAGGGATAAACAACATTAGACAACACTGGCCGGACAAACCGGCCTGCTCTGATACCACTAATGTATCACCCCATTTCTACCCGGTAATTATAAGGAAATCAGAGTGCAAAATTTTCAACAAACAAATGAGATGCCACATTTTCAACTGAAAACGACTTCATATTAATCACAAATAATTCAGATATATAACACTGATTCGGATGAACTGATAACAACCTGATTTATTCTTTTGAAAACAAAACAACTTTTATTAATAAGCGGCTTCACATAATTTAACTTATAATGACATAACCTCATGTCCAACTCCAAACAACTTTGAAACAACAATTCTTTAATAACAACAACTTAAATTTCAACTACTAAAACAATAACAACAAATAAACAACAATCGTTCATCCCCCCGAGTGCTACGTATCAGAGCAAGACCCTCTTTAGATAAGACAACCTAAAGACTCCATAAAGCCAAATCTTGAGCGTACACTTCTATTCTTGAATACCTGCAAGTTACCCACGTCGAGGCAACATTTTCAAGCAGAAGGGGTGAGATATCTAACAATATAATTGAATGCATGATAAACAATATGTTAGATCAGATTATATAAAATCACCACTTCACAAATTATAATAACAATTATAACAACAAAATCAACAACAACTATATCACCACAAAATTACTAACACAACATAACAACTATTTCACAATTTATAATAACAACAACAACTTAAATCAATCAACACATCAACATAACAACTTATAATTATGCAACTTCAAATGCGACTCAACTGTGCACATGCATGTGGTACCATTGGAGCAGAACTCCCAACTTAAAAATTGCCAGTTTATCGAGGCATCAAGGCATAAGCCTTCAACTTAATATTTTGCCAATCCAGGCCAATGTGGTGAGCATTAGCTCCAACATAAAAATTGTCAATCCAGGCCAACTTAGTAATGTTATGCTATGCATGCGACAACAACCACAACATCAACTTATTTAACAACGCAACAACAATAACACAACAACAGTAACTTAACGACAATTCAACATTTGCTAAAAGCCTACAACTTAGCAACGATTCAACACTGGCCATAGGCCTATAACTTAGTATCAATTCAACACTGGCTAAAAGCCTACAACTTAGCAACAATTCAACACTGGCTAAAAGCCTACAACTCATCTGCCAATTAACAAAACTACTACTTTTCTGCTACTGAAGTTTCTACACTATTAACATATATATAGTTAGTGTTTCTGCTATTTTATTAATAACTTCTGCTACAGGCACACCAACTCTACTAATTAATAACCCTGCTACTAAATTTCTATACATTTAGTATATTAGCTACTATGTCTCTGCAACTAAATTGTTAATAACTCTGTAATTAACAATCATCTCCTGCTACAAGTATACCAACTCTGCTGAATTAATTGGACTGATAACTCTTCCAATATATATATATATATATATATATATATATATATATATATATATATACTAACTATAATTTATTTGAGCCAATTAATTATGCTGCTACTGATATAACTCTTTAAAACCTTAAATCTGCTATTTTATGGATTCTGTAATATACTGCTACTAAAATATCTCGGTGCAATTTAATTTCTAGAACACTATTGTGCTACTCGACACACTCCAAATTGCTCTACTGACACCTCTAAATACGTCAGAATTACACAAAACAATTAAAAATATGACTCTTAATAACTCAAAACAAGTCTGACAACTTTATTGGCAACTCTAACAACTGTATTGACAACTCTAACAACTCTATTAACAACTCTATAGGCAACTGTAACAACTCTATTGAAATTAAAATTAACTTAAGCTAATCAATTAACTCAAATATTTAACTCCTAAATATTATATTATTATTATTACTTATAGTACTATATTATTATTATTAAACATATATATATATATTACGCTACTGTAGATAAAATGGTAAAGTGATATTTTACTTACTCTATCAATTATATACTACTACTATTATGTTTAGAATGAGTAACTCAAATTAGTATGCTAGTACTTCTATCACATTGTATATATAAATATTTATAATACAGTAACGAAGTGACATATACTTGATATCTACCAATTTATTATATAGTATATCTATTAATCCAGTAAGTGCCTACCACCACTATAGTGTGCCATTCGGCACACTCACCTTTACTTATTGTGCCGTTCGTCACGCATCCTGTGCCCCTCGGCACATTGTGATTTTTACGTGGTTCCTTCTGTTTCCAACGCAGAGTCCAAAATAATTTTTCCTCCGATTACCAGTAACAATATATCGCAGCAACAACAATTTTTCACAGAACAATAATTTTACAGAGAACAATTTTTTTACACAAATAATCATATGAAAACAAACAAGGATTCTACATATTCTTCAACATTAATCACACACAGAAGCAATTTCATACAACCTAATCCCCCACATACTATTCATCAAATACTCTATTATAGAGTCAGAACCCCACCCTTACCTTAGAATGACGGTCTCTCTATAATTTTCCGGTCGAATTCTGAGCTCTTTGTCTCCGATTGTACTCTATGAATTCGCCTCTTCCAAACCCTTGTGCCTCTATTCAAAATAACCTAATTCCATTAACTGCCACCTCTCCTTCTTTTTCTTTTAACTTAATTAATAATTTCTATTATTAATTCAATTGGGCCTAATTTCTACACCCCTGCCTATACTACATACCACCACTTAATTAAGCCCATAGAATAAAATAGTATTATTTTATAATACCATTTCAACCACATAATTCAATTAAACAATTTAACAAAACTCAACACAACTTAAATCGATATCTCACAACTTCAACAATTAAATCGGAAAATATGCGAAAATACTTAATTAAATAAATAATTAAATATCGGGCGTTACACATTCCCCATCGAAAACCTTTAGGTATGTTATACTGAGGAAGACTGACGGGTATCTCAAATGTTGGTGTAGACACAATTTCTGAGATCGTAGTCCTTTGAGGTGGTTGATCTTGAGCTCCTACCAGGTGTAGCGAGCGATTTTGGACGCGGTTCTTAAGCGCTGGTCGCTCTCTGCGGTTGAGCTTAAACTACAGGTCGATTCATTTTTTATCCTATTAAAGCTGATGAAGGAAGGGAAATATATGTCTCCAATTAACCCTGCTTTCCATACTGAGTTTAAACAGCGGTCTGTTAGGTTACGAATGCTATCAATGTGGGGGGGCCTTTGTACTGGTTATTTGTATTTTTGCCAATACTGATTCTTATCTAGACAGAAGGTTTCTGGCGGGGAACAAGGATTAGGATGTTAGGACTGGTGCTTTTTGATTACTGCTTTTGATTGATGGAGATATGGGATTTTGGGTTTTTGTTTAGTGTGCTCGCTAAGATCTTCTCTTTCGATCTTATGCCTACGTATTCCCGTTTACTGAAACAGGGAAATCAGAGCATTCGTAGTTCCTCCTATTCTATGGGAGGAAATGGGTGTTTTGGTGTCTTGTTCAAAGCCCAAGACGTGAAGCGAAAGGTGGTTTGTATCTTGTTCAAAGCCCAAGATGTGAACCTAAAGGGTTTATTTGTATCTTGTTCGAAGCCCAAGATGTGAAGCTAAAAGTGTTGACCTTAGAGAGAACTTGTCATCTCTAAAGAGGGGTTTGTCTGTTACAACTGTTGGGTTACTGGCTATAAAGGGAGGATTACTTTAACCGGGATACGCGGATCCTAGCAATGCCATAATTTCCTTTATAGGGGATTTCAACCCGAAGGAGAAGACTTTGACTCAGTTTAGAGCAAAGCCATCTTTCCTTAGGAATTTCTCATACTAAAAGAGGGACAGTGGCATGGATGTAGATGATCCAGAGGCTTGCCACTTACAGCGATTAGATGAAGAGAAAGGAGTTGTTGATGCTTGTGTACTGTGAACGAGGCACAGCTTTTATGCTAAAAGGTTAATTGGATTAACCAATGGTTTTCTTATACAAAGCCTAAGAGGAGGCTATTATGTGTCTCGTACAAAGCCTGAGAGAGAGGCTAAAAGGTTTTGACTCAACGATGGAATCTTTTGGTATCTCGTATAAAGCCCGAGATGAAGGCTATTTGACTCAACTAGAGAGTTTTTGTATCTCGTATGAAGCCCGAGACGGAGGCTGTTGCTTGTTTGGCTCAATAAGAACCTTTTTGTATCTCGTATAAAGCCCGAGATGGAGGCGAAAGGGGTGATTGACTCAACGAGGGAGTCTCTTATGTGTCTCGTACAAAGCCCGAGAGAGAGGCTAAATGTTATTTGACTCCGCTGAGGAGGATCATTGTACAAAGCCCAAGAGGAGGCTAACTTCACTGGAGAAGGATCATTATACAAAGCCTAAGAGGAGGCTGTGACGACTGTTCAGTTAAGTGACAGGTCCAGTAGACTGATTTTGAAAGAGAAAATCAGTTCTTATATGAGCAACACTGTACTCAGGGATTCGGGTTATTCCTGTTCTTTAAGGAAGCGGGAAATCCGAAGGGTATTAAGATTGTCCGAGTCTGCAGGTTTCCTTCCTATTTAACGAAGGGGTCACTTGAGAATGTCTTTGAGACTCAAGGAAGTTAGACTGTCCGTGTCTAGGTTTTTATCTTTTGTACTGTGCTTTGAGAAACAGTAGTAGACTCTATGAAAGGACGGTTCTATGCAAATGACTAAGTTCTGTTCCTATACCTCTAGGAGGTCGTCGGGACAATTTGTACGAAGCCCAAGAGGAGGCTGAAAACTTTTAAGAAGCCGATTGGTCCTTGTACGAAGCTCAAGAGGAGGCTATCATTCCCGGAGGAAGAGATCATTATACGAAGCCGTAGAGGAGGCTGTGAATACTTCTAAGAAGCTGTAGGGTCCTTGTACTAAGCCCAAGAGGAGGCTAGGTTGCTTTTAGGAAGCCTGTGGGTCCCTAAACCCCGAGAAATTCAAGGCAATGCTATTCACCGAGAATAGATCAAAGTCAGGAAAGTTCGAGAATTAGGAAGAAACTCAAGAGATGCAATTCACGGAGAAGAGATCATCTCTGGGGAATAGAGTTTCTTAACAAGTGCTTTTAAGAAGCCTGTGGGTCCCCAAACCCCGAGAAATTCAAGCCAATGCTATTCACCGAGAATAGATCAAAGTCAGGAAAGTTCGAGAATTTGGAAGAAACTCAAGAGATGCAATTCACGGAGAAGAGATCATCTCTGGGGAATAGAGTTTCTTTGACAACTTCTATGAGTGACAGTCTATGAAAGGGTTCACAGGGAATGCTGCCTTTCATATCTCCATATTGTTTAACCCCAAGAGGAGGGCGGACTGTGTCTGGTAATCCTATGGGTATCTAGTTTAGACTATTTCTAAGAGTGATCGAAACGGCTTTACCTAGTGCTAGACGTAGTTGTCGGAGAAACTCTAAATATCTATACTATTATTACACTGTTGATATGAGTTTATGAAGGAAGACTTACAGCGAAACAGCCCCACAATACAGTTATATGTATATGAAAGCAGTAAATGAAAGCGATAACCACTTACTCGGTTGTAGAGCTTCCATGCTGTTTGGTTAGTTGTTCAACAAAGAAAGATTGAAAACAACAGTATATTCAAAATCAAAGGAGAAAGTGCTTTGAAAAAGAAAGATTTGGGGCTTACAACTCAAGGAGAGGCCCAGGGTTTTATCAGTGAGCGCATTGTTTGAATTTATAGAGAGGGACTTATACAAGGGACTGAGGCCCAAAATGTTTTTTGTACAAAGGGATGGGTCTTACACTCTTTCAAGAGGCCCAAAAGGTTTAAAGAAAAATAGTGGGGCTTATAACACGAGGGTAGGCCCAGTTGATTTTTTCGTTTAAAATGGCGATCGCGTCGAGGTTTTCTTTTAACGCCGAGGGACTTATACAATAAGTGAGGCCTAAAATGTTTTGGTTAAAAGGGGATTGGGTCTTACACTCTATTAGAGGCCCAAAGTGTTTTTGAATGGGTCTTATAGCTCAAGGAGAAGCCCAGGGTTATTTTTCAAAAGGCGATGATCGTGCCGTTTATTTGAAAATGTACAGAGGGACTTATACAACAAATGAGGCCCAAAATATTTCTGTACAAGTGGGTTGGGTCTTACACTCTCTCAAGAGGCCCAAAGTGCTTTGAAAATGATTTATGAGGGTTGAATTAATCCAAAAACCCTAATTTGTTTTCAAAAATGTATTTAATTGAATAAAAATTCAATTAAAAATGATCAAAATTGTTTAACATATGAAAAACAAATTGTGATTTTGGATTAATGCTTCAAAAATTAAGTATTGACCTACAAAATAATTAGAAAGCATTAAAAGTTGCAAAATCAATGTAGAAAAAATATTTAAAATGTCAAAAACAAATAAAATATTAATTCTTTGCAAAAATATCAATTATATGAAATAAATAATATTTTTGGGATTTTTTTGGGAAAATAAAATATTTTAACATTTTTGTGAATTATTAAAAAAATAATCAACTCAGAATCATTAAAGCTCAGAGAGAAATTAATTTTTGAATCAATTAAACAAAATCACAAAATTCAAATATTTGAATTTGTGAAAAAGGCGCCAAGAACACAAGCAAGAACACGCGCGTTTTTCTGGGTTTGGCTGATTTGCGTTTTCCATCCAATCTCACTGAATACGTAATCATATCATGCAATCCACATATCATTATGCTCGTCTCAACCTCACGATCATGTCTATAACACTTAATTTCATTTAAATTAAACATAAAGCATGAAATAACGAAGAAACCTCAAGAACCCTAATTTCTGCATGAAGGCTAGGATTTTTGATACACGATTCAAACAATGCAATTAATTGAGGGAAAACATTCCATGCATGATTATGAACATTTGGCAAAAGTATTGTGCGAGGAAATATGCATAGATTGAGAGATGACCAAGTATATGCTTACCTCTAAGCCGTGACAGCAAGTGCAATGTGATTTTTTATTTGGAGGTGTTACAGATGAGTGGTGATGATCTGAACAGCTTCCCTACACCCTATGGAGTGTGTTTGAATGCTTGGACCTGATTGAAAATGGCTGGAACAATTTGTGGTACCTCAGCTGCAACTTGATTGAAAATTTGAGCAACCAGCTGGTGATTTTGTGAAATTGGTGTTTCAGAAGTGATCTAAATGTTTGATCAGCTCATATGTGATGTATGTGAGGTGTGTGAGTGATTGTTTTGATTGGAAAAGCTCTCAAACTCAAAACCCAATAGCTACCTTGCTAAGAAAGGAATTTTTGCCAAGAGAAAGAGATTTTGAGGAAAGCATATGTTAGATGGCTTTGGTGTACTCAAACTGATCACAATTGAGCTCTATTTATAGTAGAGCAAGTTTGTTTTGGGATCCACAGTGAATGGCAACTGCAGCAGGTGTTTGTTCAATGTTGGCCAATGGAAATGCAAGTCTCCTCTAGCCATTGACTAGAGGTTAGGGCACAGGGCTGTGGTTCCCTTGGTCTTGGATAAGTTTTGACTGAATTCAAATGAGAATGGCTCAGTCCATGCCACCTTGATGCTTCCATTGAATGCTCCAATCCAAAATTGGAGTCTTGTCCCTATTTTGGCCATTCTAGGTTCAACATGATATTTCTTGTTCCATGGACTTTGGAGGCTTGGCTCAGTGATTGTCCCCTTTAGATTCAATCCTCAGATGTGTCCAAGTGGATAAGAACATTTGAATTTGGCTGATTTTGGCAAATCGAGCAAAGTTGCAAATTCTGCCTTGCCTTTGACAGATTTCAGCAAGGCAACTTTCCAATGTCATATCTCATGACTCAAATGGAATTTGGTAATGTTCTTGGCCATTTTGGAAAGCCCTTACATGATATAATAGTTGTTTGAACATATTTGGTTTTGATCTCTTTTGAATCCAAGTGAAAAATCCCCCTACATTTGGCAAAAAGTGAAGGCAGATTCTGACTTAGTGAAAATTTCACTAAGTGTTGGAAAAAGTGACATTTTCACTTTTCAGCCATTTTGATCACTCCATAACTCAAAATCCTTAATGAATTGGACTTAGGTCTAGTTGAAGTTTTTGTAGAGGGTAATGAGGGCTACAAATTCATCTTTGGATGAGAAAAAATGGCTTTGTGGTTTAGGAGTTATGATCCTTCAAAGTTGGTACCCTTGTCACTTTATTTTTAACTTAGAAAATTTTCTAAGTTTTTATGGTTACCCCTTTTACAAGTTATCCCACTTTTCTTGATTTTTCTTGATGAATGATGATTCAAATCATACATTAACATCATTTTAGGGTTAAAAATCCATTTTGGTGAAAAATCTCAAAAAGTCAAAGTTGACTTTTGTGCACAGTTGACTTTTTATCAGATGAATTCAAAACTGTGCAATTCTTCAGGAAATCATGTCCTTGACCTAAATCAAACTTGATGGACATGTTCCATGGGTGTCATAGGGTATATTGAATCATGTCTTAGGGTTTGGGAGCATTTCCTGGTCAAAAGTCAAAGTTACAGTTGACTTTCCTCGCGAAACCCTAATTGTGGTGCAGATGAAATTGAGACTTGTTGCTCAAGCTTCCTAGATCTATCCATTGTCCCAAATGGATCAATATAGTTCATTAGAGACCCTCAAACCCTCTCTTGAGGTCTTGGCTCTTGATTTTCCCTAAAAGTCAACTTAGGGGTGAATTAGGTCAAGAAACCCTAATTCCTGATTTTTGATGCATGCATCCCCTGAGGCAAAATTGACTTTATGAATGGGTCCATGAGGTTCCATGGAGTACATTAGGTTGTGTTTTGGATCTTTGGCTTGTGTCCAGATTAAATTTTTCATCTGGAGGCCCTGGTCGACCAAAACCCTAATTTGGTGACACTGTCGATCTTGAGACTTGATCCACCTAGAAGGGAGCAGCCTTGTGCTTAATTCTTGAAGTGGGAGTCCTTTTGATCCATTGTGGATGTTTGAGAGGTTAGACAAGTTGAAGATCATGTCATTCCTTGATTGATCCTTTGTCTAAGCACTTAGAGAGGGCTTGAAACCCTAATTTTGATTGTAGTGAATGCTCACCCATCTTTGGGGAGACTGATGAGGTATAATGGTTCCTCCATATTGTGATGATGATTTGCACAATGATGGGACATCTTAGTGGTCAAAATTTGGGGTATGACAGATGCCCCTATTTAATCTTCTTGGACCTGAAGGTGTGAATGACGAAGGTATTCGGGCATTCGGGGTGCAAGAGGATTAAATATCAGAATACCCAAAATTTTGATGGTGGTTAAGAATGGAAGCTTGCGCATCCTTCTTCTTTTGCTAAGCAATGATGCTTAGAAAAGGTAGAAACTTCCCCTCGATCCTGGTTTCCTGCCAAGGAACTGGTCTCAGTTTCTGATATAAACTTCCCCTCGATCCTGGTTTCCTACCAAGGAACTGGTCTTAGTTTCTTTTGTCAACTTCCCCTCGATCCTGGTTTCCTACACAGGAACCGGTCTCAGTTTCTGATTTAAACTTCCCCTCGATCCTGGTTTCCTACCAAGGAACTGGTCTTAGTTTCTTTTGTCAATAAACTTAATTGACACGGGACGCCATGCGTAGCGGTTTTCTTCAAACTTATCGCCGAATTTTCCTGGGGAGATGCCATTTGACGGAAAAAGATCTGAGGTTAGACTTGCTGGGGAACCCAGTCGTCTGAGTTGTAGAGGTGCACAAACTTCTCTGTTGGAGACGCCATTTATCAATTCTACTGGGGGAAAGCGAGTCTCTTGAGAGACTGTTTTCACTTGGGATCTTACATCATACTTTTCTCGGGATCTTCCCGGAGAAATGCCATATGATAGGGTCCAATTTTGAGGTGCCATGACCTTTTCATCAGCAATCTTTTCGGAGCGAAACTGGCATGCTGCCGAATCTCTGATTACGAGGCTTTCTCCGTGGATTTTCCTTAATCTGGGAAAGCAAGGATATCATCTTCAATGGCGAAGAGTGATCCTGACTGAAGGTTCCTCTGGTCTTTCAGAGGTTCAAGTTATCAAAGTGGTCAAGGGCCAACTTTCTTCCAGAAATAAACTAGAGGCGAGGTTGTTCAAACGCAGCGTTTCCTGACAAGGCAAGAACTGACAACTCGATTGAGAGGATTCCTATCACTAAAGGACAAGACCGGCTAAAGTGATAGCGATGCAATATGAAATGTGAATGCAAATCAATAACGCATGATGTATGTATGTATATGTTGACAAAACTGACGCGACACACAAACTAAAAGATGAACATGACTGGATACTCGGCCATCGCGGGGCGTGTAGAGATATCGCTGGTTCAAGATAGCAATTCCACATTGCTTAGGAGAGATAGTCCCAGCGGGGAATACCGTTGATCGGGCTTAGGAGATAAGAACTCGGCCGAAGCGTGTCAGACGAAACAAGGTCTCTGACACAGTTGACCCATTCATTCAGGCGTACTGGGTTATAAGGAGTACTTTGATTCTGCACTTTGAGGTTCGATTACTTCTGGAGAAGCGACCGATGTTCTTCTGATGTTCAACAGTCAAAAGAAATTACCGTCTTTATTAAAAGCAGAATAAAGTTTTAACAAGTAAATTCATTTTTGTTTCATTTCAAGAATCGTTAATCATGTTAACAACGTCGTTCTGTAAAGCTAAAACAAATAAGAATTACAAACAAAAGCACAAGGGCTCAATTTTATTGATAAGATGGAGATCAGCCAAACGCGTGATTCCAAAGAGTATTTACAAAGTTAGAAAATGGTAATTTACAGGGAAAAGGGCTACGTTGAAACATAACGACCACTATCCTTCTACCAACATTGAATTCGGGACATCCTGAGCTTCTGTCGAAGATGACCTTGACTGGAGTTTTCCTCCGATGGATAATGTAACTGCTGCTGCTGAGGGACTTGCCTCTGTTGAACATAATTACTTGCCATTATCCCTAATTTTTTCCTGGATTGTACTTTGATGTTTCCAATCCATCGGGATGATTTTTTATTTATTTTGTCTCTAACTTTTGCCTGGACCGCCCTTTTGGGTTTTCAATCCACCGAGACTTTTTTTTTTTTAGTTTAGGCGAAGTATTTCTTGACTACATCAACATTCGTGGGGTAGGCAAATTCCTCTCCGTCCATGGCTGCAAGTCTCAAGGCGCCGCCTGAGAAAGCTTTTGTGACCACATAGGGGCCATCATAATTCGGAGTCCACTTGCCCCGGGAATCAGTGAGAAAAGATTGTATCTTCTTGAGAACGAGGTCCTCTTTTCTGAAGACACGAGGTCGGACCTTTTTGTCGAACGCCTTCTTCATTCTCTGTGGATACAACTGACCGTGGCATAGTGCCGTGATTCGCTTCTCCTCGATCAGATTCAGTTCATCGTGTCAATTTTGACACCATTCAGCTTCGGTGAGCTTAGCTTCCATCAATACCCTGATTGATGGGATCTCTACTTCCATGGGGAGCACTGCCTCCATGCCATACACTAGAGAGAAAGGGGTAGCCCCTGTTGAAGTGAGAACAGATGTGCGATAACCGTGAAGAGCAAAGGGTAGCATCTCGTGCCAGTCTTTGCAGGTTATAACCATCTTTTGAACGATCCTCTTGATGTTCTTGTTAGCCGCTTCTAGCGCCCCGCTCATCTTGGGTCGGTAGGGAGATGAGTTATGATGTTCGATCTTGAACTCTGCACACACTCCTTCATCATCTTATTGTTCAAGTTAGATCCATTATCAGTAATGATCTCGCTTGGAACACCATAACGGCAGATGATATTGTTTTTGATAAATCGGACCACCACTTGTCGGGTTACATTGGCGAATGACGCTGCTTCGACCCACTTGGTGAAATGGTTAATGGCAACCAGGATGAAGCGATGTCCGTTTGAAGCCTTAGGTTCAATCATGCCAATCATGTCGATTCCCCATATGGAAAAAGGCCACGGGGAAGAGAGAACTTTGAGATGTGATGGCGGTACATGAATTTTGTCGGAGTATATCTGACACTTGTGACACCTCCTCATGTACTTGTAGCAGTCGGATTCCATGGTCAACCAGTATTACCCTGCTCTCAGAATTCTTCTCGCCATTGTGTGTCCATTGGCATGAATGCCAAAGGATCCTTCATGAATTTCTTTCATAAGCATGTCTGCTTCTGGTCTGTCTACGCATCGGAGCAAGACCATGTCAAAATTCCTCTTATAGAGAGTGTCACCGCTCAGGAAGAAGTTTCCAGCCAATCTTCTGAGGGTTTTCCTGTCTTTTCTGAGTGCCCCAGATGGGTACTCTTGTTTCTGAAGGAAGCATTTGATATCGTGATACCAAGGTCTGTCATCTATGACTGCTTCAATCGTGAAGATGTAAGCGGGCCGTTCAAGGTGCATTATGTCGATCTTAGGTATGTCATTCCATTGACCTACACTAATCATGGAAGAGATAGTGGCTAATGCATCAGCCATGTGATTCTCATCACGAGGGATGTGATGAAACTCGATTCTGTTGAAGAAGGGTAACAACCTTCTTGCATAGTCTTTGTAAGGAATCAATCCTGATTGGTATGTGTTCCAATCTCCTTTTATCTGATTGATGACCAAGGCTGAGTCGCCATATACGTCCAAGTTTTTTATCCTTAAATCAATCGCTTCCTCGAGACCCATAATACAAGCTTCGTATTCGGCCTCGTTGTTTGTACATTTGAACGTAAGTCTGGCAGTGAAAGGAATGTGGGTACCCTGAGGGGTAACAATGATTGCCCCAATTCTGTTTCCATAATGATTAACTGCCCCGTCAAAGATAAGTCCCCATTGGGAACCTGGTTCTGGCCCTTCACTGGGTAGCGGTTCATCGCAGTCTTTCATTTTTAGATACATGACATCTTCGTTTGGGACGTCAAACCCGATTGATTCTTGATCGTCAATCGGTTGATGAGCCAAATGATCGGCTAAAATACTTCCCTTAATGGCTTTCTGAGCGTGGTTCTCTATGTCATATTCTGATAACAACATCTGCCAACGGGCAATCCTTCCCGTGAGAGCAGGTTTTTCGAAGACGTACTTGATTGGACCCATTTTTGAGATCAACCAAGTAGTGTGACGAATCATGTACTGGCGAAGACATTTTGCTGCCCAAGCCAAAGCACAACAAGTTTTCTCAAGCATCGTGTACCGAGTCTCGCAGTCGGTGAATTTCTTGCTTAGATAGTAAATGGCAGACTCTTTCCGTTTGGTTTCGTCTTGTTGGCCAAGTACACATCCCATTGAGTCCTCTAGGACTGTGAGGTAAATGATCAGTGGTCTTCCTTCCACTGGAGGTGATAGAATCGGCGGATTCAACAGATATTCCTTAATACTGTCGAAGGCGGTTTGGCAATCTTCTGACCAAACGCAATCCTGGTTCTTTTTGAGTAACTTGAAAATCGGCGCACATGTGGCGGTCATAAGGAATATGAATCTGGAGATGTAGTTTAAACGTCCCAAGAATCCTCTGACTTGTTTTTCAGTCTTTGGCGAAGGCATTTCTTGAATGGCCTTGACCTTGTCAGGATCAACCTCAATTCCTTTCTGGCTGACGATGAACCCTAGTAGTTTTCCTGAACGGACACCGAAGGTGCACTTGTTGGGATTCAAGCGGAGCTTTAATTTTCTTAAACGTTCGAACAATTTTGACAGATGTTCAATGTGCTCACTCTCTGTTTTTTATTTTGCAATCATATCATCGACATATACTTCGATTTCCTTATGTATCATGTCATGAAACAGAGTAGTCATGGCCCTTTGATAGGTTGCCCCGGCATTCTTCAAACCGAACGACATTACCTTGTAACAAAAGGTACCCCATGGGGTTATGAACGAAGTTTTCTCCATGTCTTTCGGCACCATCTTGATCTAGTTATAGCCCGAGAATCCATCCATGAAGGAGAAAATTTTGAACTTTGCTGTGCTGTCTACCAGCATGTCAATGTGTGGTAAAGGAAAGTCGTCCTTTGGACTTGCCTTATTCAGATCTTGGTAGTCGACACACATTCTGACCTTTCCGTCCTTTTTGGGAACGGGTACGATGTTGGCTAACCATTGAGGATATTCAGATGTAGCGAGGAAACCCGCGTCAATCTGTTTCTATACCTCCTCTTTGATTTTGATGGCCATGTCCGGATGAGTGCGTCTCAACCTTTGCTTTACTGGAGGACATTCCGATCTCAACGGTAAGTGATGTTCCACGATGTTGGTATCCAACCCTGGCATATCCTGATAGGACCAAGCGAATACATCGAGAAATTCTTTGAGAAGCTTTATCAAACCCTCTTTGGCAGTTGGACTGAGCAGTGCCCCAATCCTGATTTCTTTTCTCTCTTTTTCTGAACCCAATTTTACCGTTTCCAATGGTTCTTTGTGAGGTTCAATGGACCTTTCCTCTTGTTTGAGTAGTCGAGAGATCTCTTCTGGAATTTTGTCGTCATTTTCTTCTTCAGCCTCGAATACCGGGAACTCAAAGTTGGGAGAAGGCATCGGATCATATGTTTCAATGGGGTTTAAAACAAGCAATCTGCATGACGTGATGATTCGTGTTTAGAAGAGGTAGAGAAAATGCAAGTGTGTGCAGTGTATTTATTCTATTACTGCTTGTTTTTATGATTGAGTTATTTTTTAGGATTACCATTTTCTGAAAAAGCAAAAAAGAGAAAACAGCAATTAATGCGGAAATTACAGAACGACATTATTTTATTAATGAACAAGTCAATCCTTGAAACTACAGCCCTATAAAATAAAACTCTGTCGCTTTGGGCGAAGCGAAGAGGGAAAATTTACAGAAAGCGAGCCCTATCAAAACATCCGTTTCACCTGGGCAGGGTGAAAGGTTAAAGATGGCAATTACTTTGACTGATGAATGACCTTCGGAACCTCGACGGCAACCCATTGGCGGTGAACTCCTCGGTGAATCACAAAGTCTGGCACCTTCCTTGATTTGCCTTCAGAAATGACGCTGATTTCTGGTGGAGCAGGATCATTGGAATCTGTCTCCCAGGCAGAATTGTCGTAGGAGAATTCCTCTGTTGCATTTCGCATTGTATTTGTGCTCTCAGCTGTATCTCCCCATCCAGTTGGCTGGATATCTTCGAGCCTGACACGAGAGCTTTCGGGAGCGGTGTACTTGACCATGAAGTCGTATTTTCCACTCGGTTGTCCCAAGGTGTCCCACACTTCTTTTGAACTGGAGGAGTCACTTCTCTCGACGACGTTGACCTCGGGAAAAGCATAGTTGATGAATTCGAGTCCCGCAAACGTTACAAATTCATTGTCATGTTGAGCAGTTTCCGGATGACCTGAGTGTTGATCCCATGACATGGTGGGGACGCAGGTATTCTGTTCAATGATGCTCAGCTGAGTTTCATTACTCGGCTGACTTTCTTGCCCCAAGTTTCCTGGATAAGGTTGCCACATTGGCAGACCATCCATTGGGCCATAGTAAGTGTAGTCAAAATTATCTTTCATCGGAGTGTCTTCCTCTAATGAATTTGGCGGAGCGCGGCATCCTTCCGGATCACAATCCCCGTAGATCATTTCGACATCTGATATTGGTATAAATCTCGGACTTTCTGTAGGAAAGCAAAAAGGCATAGGCACCTCTTCTTGAGACATATAACCGTCCTTGTTAAGGTAGGACTTCCACTCTTCATCTGCGTCGGAGGGATCTTCCTCATTAATAGCATGGACTGCTTGAGACACTCGGTGAAGGAAACCTCCATTGTGGAAGAAATTTTGAAGGGGATGAAGACTTTCATCGCTGGCAGCTGTTTGGGTACAGGTTGCAGAAAAACCAAGACCCTTCTTTGTTGTATTGTCAATAGGAATGACAAGCTGTCCCCATCCTTTCGTATTGGTACTCTCGACCGCTTTGATAGCATCTTTGTATGAGGAAATCGAGGTTCCTCCTCCTATCTGATTGTTCTTGCTCACCGACAGTGCTTGGAACTGAGTTCCAATAACCTCCTCGGGTTTTATGTCAGTAGATGATGACAAGTTGCTTACAAGCAAGGCTTGTTCCCCACAAACTGTGATAAGTTGGCCGTTCTTGACTAACTTTAGCTTTTGGTGGAGGGTCGAAGTAACCGCTCCAGCCTGATATATCCAAGGTCTTCCTAATAAACAACTGTATGTTGCCCGGATATCCATGACCTGGAAAGTGACTTGGAAAGTGTGAGGACCGATAGTTAGGGGAAGATCGACTTCGCCGATAACTGTTTTTCTGGATCCGTCGAATGCTTTGACGATGACCTCGCTGATTCTCATCGGAGGGCCTTTGAATGATAATTGCATCAAAGTGGACTTCGGCATAACATTCAGGGCTGACCCTGTGTCTACCAGTACGCTGGCTAAAGCATCGTCTTGGCAGTTAACTATAATGTTGAGCGCCATGTTATGACGGCGACCCTCTTCGGGTAATTCCTCATCACTAAATCCCAAGTTATTGCAGGAAGTGATGTTAGAGACAATACTATCGAACTGTCTGATTGTTACATCCTGTTCCACAAAGGCCTGCTCCAAGACTTTCTGTAGAGCCTCCCTGTACGCTTCTGAACTGAGTAACAGTGATAATACCGAGATCTTTGAAGGAGTTTGTAACAGTTGATCGACAATGTTGTATTCACTCCTTTGGATGAGCTTCAGCATCTCATCATCATTTTTCGAAAGGTCGGGATTACTGGATTGACCGACTGATAGATCGGGAGCTTCTGTCTGAAGTTCCTTTTCCTTGTTAGGTTCTTCAACTCCTCGGTTGAAGATTCTACCGCTCCGTGTTACACGACTGATGTCGGCAATATTCACGACGGAGGGTAATGGAATTTCCTTTCCATTTTCAATTATCGTTGCACCGTATTTGTAAGGGATCGCCTTAGCTGATTCATACGTTAACGGTCCTGGTAGATAGATGACTACAGGAGCCTTTTGATTTTTCTGACCATCGTAAGTAATCTCGATCCATTCCCGGTTGGGAACTTTTGATTCGTCAAGTAGAGGGATGATGGCAAAAACATCCCTGGTATGGTGATGACCAGAGATTGTGACAACATCCTCAATTTGATCGGCAAGGTAGTTCGGCGTCCAGTTGATGGGTCCAAAACCTGGATATGAACGAATTTCCCCACGGTCCACTTGCCCCTAGAGAGCTGCTCGCACAAGGTAACACCCTTGGTTACTTTCCGAACAGACGCTACAACGATCGTAATTGTGTGGTGGCACCTGGCCACGCCCACTTTGAATACAATGTAACCTCACTAGGTTAGCTTCCACTGATCGGACATCCTGACTTTGACGCCGAGTAGGATTCATGTTATCGATACTAATTTGCTGAGTATCTTCATCCATGTAGATTGGCATCCACCAATGATTTAACAAGTGCTGAAGTGCCTCCTGGACAAGGGTACAACCTCGATCGTTTTCGTAACCCGCTTTACAGCTTTGATAGTCATGTGATATTAAGAATCCGAGTCGGACTTGCTCAGCATGTAACTCTACCAGGTTGGTATTCATCACGCGAATATCGAAGATCTGAACCATGTTGATCTGATAAGGGTTCCTATCATGGTAGTCTTGGATCCATCCAAGATCCATCTGACGCTGGAGGTCCTCTTGTATGAAAGAGCATCCCTGTTTGTTTACCGAGCAATTCAGACAGGAACTGTAATCGTGTCGCGGTAGATTATGATACTGGCTTTACCTTTAGTGCATCACCACCAGATTGACATTCATTGCACGGATGTCGTGGTTCTGAATGACGTTAGAATTCGTGTAAACCATGTTAACTCCACGAACTCGGTGCTCTTGGATCCATCCGAGATCCATCTGTTCCTGTAGAGCTGCTTGCACTACAAAACATCCTTGGTTGTCTTTAGAGCAGATATCACACTGGTGATAGTTATGAGGTGGCACATGGCCATATCCACTCTGTCTACAATGCATCTTTACCAGATTGGTCTTTAACAAGAGTACATCGTGAATTTGATAGACATTGTTAAATTCTCCTTCTATCAGGTTGACTGCAGCTTTCTCGTGTTGAGGCAGCGGGTTCGTGAGAACATTAGGATTCGTATCCTTGAAGGATAAGACCCCGCTCCTAACAAGCTTTTGTATGTCGGACTTGAAATTGAGACAAGTCTCTATGTTATGCCCTGAACCTCCTTGATGATAAGGGCATGTTTGACCCACCTTAAACCAAAAAGGCAGATTTTCCGGTACTGTAAGGGGAGACTTAGTCTGAATGTGCCCCTTAGCCAGTAGTAATGGAAATAGTTCTGCGTACGTCACGGGTATAGGATCAAATCCTGGTGGCCGTGTTGTACGGTTGTTGTTATATGGAGGACGAGCCTGCTGATGAGGTTGTTGTGTCCTTTGCTGATCAGGTTGGCTCTGCGCAACCTGAGGTTGATACGTAGGAATAGACGCAGGGTTTATAGCAGGAGTCACAGCTGCTACCGGTTGATATCGTCGTCTTTGCTTTCCGAGAGAGATATTCCCAATATCCTGCTCTTTTTTCTTAGGGAGAGTACTACCGTATTTTTTAGTACCACTCGTCGATCCAGTGTCTTTTACCAAACGTCCTTTTCGGACGGCTTCCTCAAGACGTACACCCATGCCGACCATTTCGGTGAAATCACTGGGCGCACTGGCAATCATTCGGTCATAGTAAAATGAGCTTAAGGTCTTTAAGAAGATCTTTGTCATCTCTTTTTCCTCAAGAGGTGGACAAATTTGAGCGGCAATTTTACGCCACCTTTGAGCATACTCCTTAAAGGTTTCCTTGTCCTTTTACGACATCGATCTGAGTTGATCTCTGTTGGGTGCCATGTCCAAATTGTATTTGTATTGTTGGACGAAGGCAGTGCCAAGATCTCTGAATGTGTTGATCGTGGCATGGTTTAAACCCATGTATCATTTGAGTGCGGCACCGGTTAAACTATCCTGAAAGTAGTGAATCAGTAGGTCCTGATTCTCAGTCTGGGCAGACATCCGCCGAGCGTACATCACCAAGTGACTTTGAGGGCAAGAGTTACCCTTGTATTTTTCAAAGTCGGGCACCTGGAACTTGTGCGGGACTTTCACATTGGGGACCAAGCAGAGGTCTGTGGCGTCCTTTCCAAATAAATCCTGACCGTGAATGGCTTGCAGTTCCTTCTGCATTTCCAAGAACTGTTCCTGGAATTCATCCATTCGGTCAAACATAGTTTCCTTCTTACCAGAAGGTGTTCGTGGAATCTGTCCTTCCGGGACAGTGTGCACCACAGGGGGTGGTACCGTGACTACGACAGAGAGTCTTGGCGTTTCCCAAAGTTTGTAACCTTCAGGAGTCTTCAGGATGCCCCTGGCATCTTCGCTTTCCCGAAGTTTGTAACCTTCAGGCCCAGCGGCTTCTGTTGTGATTCCCTGATCTTCAGTGATCGGCAGAACATATCCTTCCGGGATATAGTTAACAGGCATGCCCCAAGGACGATCTTTCGGCATCTGATACCTAGGATTATACTTCTCCACTATGGGCATTGAGGTGATCTCTGAGATCACAGTTCTTTGTAGCTGAGCTTCTGCCATGGCTTGCATGTTGTTACGAAGCTTTCTCATATCCTCTCTTAGAGCATCGATATCTTCTTTCAACTCTCTGTTTTCTTCCTCAAGATCATCCATCTTTTTCTAACGAATGGCCCGAGTATTATACGAATGAGACAGTTTGACTCTAGAACCGAGACACAAACTTGAGATTCGTAGGTAAGAAGAATACGCGATGTGAGAATGATGAATGCAATGATTATATTAATTGTTTAAGGTTTAATCAAAATAAACTTTGATAATTAGATTGCAAATATCAAACAGTGGGGAAACCCCTTTTTATTGAATTCAAAGGAATACAGTAGATTACAAAGTGCAGAAACAGAAACCTAAACTAATGGGTCCCGAGTCCTCTCTGAAGAGAAATCAAGTGCTGATTCTGGTATCTTCCTTTTCTTTGACCGGGGCTCTTGGGTCGTTGTTGGGTTGTCATTCCTTTGCCAAGTGAAAGGAGCGAGCAAATTCCTTTAGTCATCCTGATTATCTACAGCATGTTGCTCCAGAATTTCAATCAGAGCATCCGTTTCTTTCAGTAATTGCTGTATTTTGATGCACTCTACGTCGAGGGTGCGGTACTTGTTCTTCCAAGACCTTGTCTCCTTTTGAATTTTGTTGAGAGTAACCTGAAGCTTTTCAGTTTCCGTCATGAAGTACATGACAGATTCCCTCGGCGGAAGAATCCCGTAACGAGGATAAGGCGTCTTTAGCTTGAGAGCTCTAGTTTGTACCCAATGGAGATAAGGCTCCACCGAGACACAGTCCAGTTTTCCCAGAGACTCTCGTCCTTTCTTATGAACCTGTTTCCAAGCGTGCACTATTTTCATCTTTAGTGCTCTGTCACTTTCTCCTTCCTTGAAGAAAAGACCTTCCAGATGAACACCCAGTGGGATGTGTCTCATCGGGTATCCAAATTGACGAAGAACCAATACCGGATGGTAGTTGATTCCTCCCTTAGTTCCTATGAGGGGTACGTTGGGGAAGTTTCCACAACGATCAATGATTTTGATCCCATCATAAATCCTATTGCACCAATCTATATCAGAGTTGGTAAGAGACATGATCTTCTGCGACCAACGTAAGGCACTCTTGCAATCCCAAAAAGCAGCAGACTTGGGCAAGTGAGAGATAAACCATTTGTAAAGCAAAGGTACACAACATGTGATCTCCCCTCCACTGTACAAATTCCCCAAGTGTACAGAGTGATACGCATCTGCGAGCAAAGTCGGCACAGGGTTTCCAATGAGAAAAACCTTAATAGCGTTAATATCGACGAAGTTATTGATGTTAGGAAACAAAAATAACCCGTAGGTGAGCAAGACAAAGATGCTTTCAAAAGCAGTCACGTTTCCTATACTGGCAAAATACAGGGCCTTCTTTATCAAGAACTGGGCTGGCAAACCTTGGATGCCACCCTTAGTGGTTAGGTGAGTCCTGACCTCAGACTCGTCCAAATGAATTGCTCTCGCAATGGTCTGATTGTTTGGAATTTCTTCCAGTCCAGAAAATGGAGCTCGATCTGTAATGTGTAGATCGATCAGGTGCGAATACTCCTCCAGCGTTGGTGCGAGCTGGTAATCTGGGAATGTGAAACAGTGATAAACCGAATAATAAAACTGAATGAGCGTATCCATGATTCCGTCAATCACATGGACTCTTAACAGTGGTAGCAAACCTCCGTGCTTGGCTCTGAAAGCCTCGGGGTTAGTGGTCATCCTTGCCAAACCTCTTAAATCCTCTAGTTTTGGAACCTTGAAGGTGTACGTATGAGTTCTCCTTCTACCGAAATCCATTAGTGCAATCCTTTTCTCTGATATTTGCAATCACAGTCTTAGTTTATTTTGAAAAAATAGAGAGACTAGAAGAGAAGATTTTTTTGAATGTTTTAATGTTTTATTAAATGAATGCATGAATGCAGCACACAAAAACATAGAAAAAACATGGGGTCAAAGGGTCGTCGTCATGAAGTCAAGGCTCTACCCATCCCCAAAGGTTTATACTAGGGTGATTTTTGTACCTGTACTCATTATCATCAGCTCCTCCCAGGAAAGCAAAACAACAAGCAGATCGCCAACGAGTTGTAAAGCAATCTTAGAGTAAGTTCCATTCACCGAGAATAGATCACCAGCCTCAAATGAGGGTAGTATCGCGTAACAACTATTCCCGATAGTTTTCGAACTACGAAAGGGTTTGGCTCCTCAGCTTCTCAGACTTAACAACCGGCCCATTGTCTAGGTGAGAGAATGGGTTGCGTTGGTCAGCCTCCACTGAGGTTGATGGTCGACCCCGTCACCATCACTTATCTTAAGTGTATACTCAATCTTTCCACATACGGCATCACCCGCATTCCCATTAGCAGAAAAATAAACATGTATAGCAATTAGGAAAAGCAGTATATATATTTTTCCTAAACATCCTAGACCTTTAAAGCTATGAATCCTAAGTTCCTGACAGAAAATGGGTTCCCCGGCGGAAGCCCCAATCTGTGGTTTCCACACAACAGGTGAAAAGGTTGTCCGTGCCTAGATCTAACTTTGAATGTGCCCCACGGTGGGCGCCATTTTTCTGTAGCGAGCGATTTTGGACGCGGTTCTTAAGCGCTGGTCGCTCTCTGCGGTTGAGCTTAAACTACAGGTCGATTCATTTTTTATCCTATTAAAGCTGATGAAGGAAGGGAAATAGATGTCTCCAATTAACCCTGCTTTGCATACTGAGTTTAAACAGCGGTCTGTTAGGTTACGAATGCTATCAATGTGAGGGGGCCTTTGTACTGGTTATTTGTATTTTTGCCAATACTGATTCTTATCTAGACAGAAGGTTTCTAGCGGGGAACAAGGATTAGGATGTTAGGACTGGTGCTTTTTGATTACTGCTTTTGAT
Organism: Lathyrus tuberosus; assembly: GCA_022829125.1. NCBI lineage: Eukaryota > Viridiplantae > Streptophyta > Magnoliopsida > Fabales > Fabaceae > Lathyrus > Lathyrus tuberosus. The sequence goes on along the minus strand of JALAZF010000062.1, from coordinate 2,210,335 downwards.
TGATGGAGATATGTGATTTTGGGTTTTTGTTTAGTGTGCTCGCTAAGATCTTCTCTTTCGATCTTATGCCTACGTATTCCCGTTTACTGAAACAGGGAAATCAGAGCATTCGTAGTTCCTCCTATTCTATGGGAGGAAATGGGTGTTTTGGTGTCTTGTTCAAAGCCCAAGACGTGAAGCGAAAGGTGGTTTGTATCTTGTTCAAAGCCCAAGATGTGAACCTAAAGGGTTTATTTGTATCTTGTTCGAAGCCCAAGATGTGAAGCTAAAAGTGTTGACCTTAGAGAGAACTTGTCATCTCTAAAGAGGGGTTTATCTGTTACAACTGTTGGGTTACTGACTATAAAGGGAGGATTACTTTAACCGGGATACGCGGATCCTAGCAATGCCATAATTTCCTTTATAGGGGATTTCAACCCGAAGGGGAAGACTTTGACTCAGTTTAGAGCAATGCCATCATTCCTTAGGAATTTCTCATACTAAAAGAGGGACAGTGGCATGGATGTAGATGATCCAGAGGCTTGCCGCTTACAGCGATTAGATGAAGAGAAAGGAGTTGTTGATGCTTGTGTACTGTGAACGAGGCACAGCTTTTATGCTAAAAGGTTAATTGGATTAACCAATGGTTTTCTTATACAAAGCCTAAGAGGAGGCTATTATGTGTCTCGTACAAAGCCTGAGAGAGATGCAATTCACGGAGAAGAGATCATCTCTGGGGAATAGAGTTTCTTGACAAGTGCTTTTATGAAGCCTGTGGGTCCCCAAACCCCGAGAAATTCAAGGCAATGCTATTCACCGAGAATAGATCAAAGTCAGGAAAGTTCGAGATTTTGGAAGAAACTCAAGAGATGCAATTCACAGAGAAGAGATCATCTCCGGGGAATAGAGTTTCTTTGACAACTTCTATGAGTGAAAGTCTATGAAAGGGTTCACAGGGAATGCTGCCTTTCATATCTCCATATTGTTTAACCCCAAGAGGAGGGCAGACTGTGTCTGGTAATCCTATGGGGATCTAGTTTAGACTATTTCTAAGAGTGATCGAAACGGCTTTACCTAGTGCTAGACGTAGTTGTCGGGGAAACTCTAAATATCTATACTATTATTACACAGTTGATATGAGTTTATGAAGGAAGACTTACAGCGAAACAGCCCCACAATACAGTTATATGTATATGAAAGCAGTAAATGAAAGCGATAACCACTTACTCGGTTGTAGAGCTTCCATGCTGTTTGATTAGTTGTTCAACAAAGAAAGATTGAAAACAACAGTATATTCAAAATCAAAGGAGAAAGTGCTTTGAAAAAGAAAGATTTGGGGCTTACAGCTCAAGGAGAGGCCCAGGGTTTTATCAGTGAGCGCATTGTTTGAATTTGTACAGAGGGACTTATACAAGTGAGTGAGGCCCAAAATGTTTTCTGTACAAAGGGATGGGTCTTACACTCTTTCAAGAGGCCCAAAAGGTTTAAAGAAAAAGAGTGGGGCTTATAACACGAGGGTAGGCCCAGTTGATTTTTTCGTTTAAAATGGCGATCGCGCCGAGGTTTTCTTTTAACGCCGAGGGACTTATACAATAAGTGAGGCCCAAAATGTTTTGGTTAAAAGGGGATTGGGTCTTACACTCTATTAGAGGCCCAAAGTGTTTTTGAATGGGTCTTATAGCTCAAGGAGAAGCCCATGGTTATTTTTTAAAAGGCGATGATCGTGCCGTTTATTTGAAAATGTACAGAGGGACTTATACAACGAATGAGGCCTAAAATATTTCTGTACAAGTGGGTTGGGTCTTACACTCTCTCAAGAGGCCCAAAGTGTTTTGAAAATGATTTATGAGGGTTGAATTAATCCAAAAACCCTAATTTGTTTTCAAAAATGTATTTAATTGAATAAAAATTCAATTAAAATTGATCAAAATTGTTTAACATATGAAAAACAAATTGTGATTTTGGATTAATGCTTCAAAAATTAAGTATTGACCTACAAAATAATTAGAAAGCATTAAAAGTTGCAAAATCAATGTAGAAAAAATATTTAAAATGTCAAAAACAAATAAAATGTTAATTCTTTGAAAAAATATCAATTATATGAAATAAATAATATTTTTGGGATTTTTTGGGAAAATAAAATATTTTATCATTTTTGTGAATTATTAAAAAAAGAATCAACTCAAAATCATTAAAACTCAGAGAGAAATTAATTTTTGAATCAATTAAAAAAAATCACAAAATTCAAATATTTGAATATGTGAAAAAGGCGCCAAGAACACAAGCAAGAACACGCGTGTTTTTCTTGGTTTGGCTGATTTGCATTTTCCATCCAATCTCACTGAATACGTAATCATATCATGCAATCCACATATCATTATGCTCGTCTCAACCTCACGATCATGTCTATAACACTTAATTTCATTTAAATTAAACATAAAACATGAAATCACGAAGAAACCTCAAGAACCCTAATTTCTGCATGAAGGCTAGGATTTTTTATACACGATTCAAACAATGCAATTAATTGAGGGAAAACATTCCATGCATGATTATGAACATTTGGCAAAAGTATTGTGCGAGGAAATATGCATAGATTGAGAGATGACCAAGTATATGCTTACCTCTAAGCCGTGACAGCAAGTGCAATGTGATTTTTGATTTGGAGGTGTTACAAATGAGTGGTGATGATCTGAACAGCTTCCCTACACCCTATGGAGTGTGTTTGAATGCTTGGACCTGATTGAAAATGGCTGGAACAATTTGTGGTACCTCAGCTGCAACTTGATTGAAAATTTGAGCAACCAGCTGGTGATTTTGTGAAATTGGTGTTTCAGAAGTGATCTAAGTGTTTGATCAGCTCATATGTGATGTATGTGACGTGTGTGAGTGATTGGTTTGATTGGAAAAGCTCTCAAACTCAAAACCCGATAGCTACCTTGCTAAGAAATGCATTTTTTCCAAGAGAAAGAGATTTTGAGGAAAGCATCTGTTAGATGGTTTTGGTGTACTCAAACTGATCACAATTGAGCTCTATTTATAGTAGAGCAAGTTTGTTTTGGGATCCACAGTGAATGGCAACTGCAGCAGGTGTTTGTTCAATGTTGGCCAATGGAAATGCAAGTCTCCTCTAGCCATTGACTAGAGGTTAGGGAACAGGGTTGTGGTTCCCTTGGTCTTGGATAAGTATTGACTAAATTCAAGTGAGAATGGCTCAGTCCATGCCACCTTGATGCTTCCATTGAATGCTCCAATCCAAAATTGGAGTCTTGTCCCTATTTTGGCCATTCTAGGTTCAACATGCTATTTCTTGTTCCATGGACTTTGGAGGATTGGTTCAGTGATTGTCCCCTTTAGATTTAATCCTCAGATGTGTCCAAGTGGATAGGAACATTTGAATTTGGCTGATTTTGGCAAATCGAGCAAAGTTGCAAATTCTGCCTTGCCTTTGACAGATTTCAGCAAGGCAACTTTCCAATGTCATATCTCATGACTCAAATGGAATTTGGCAATGTTCTTGGCCATTTTGGAAAGCCCTTACATGATATAACAACTGTTTGAACATATTTGGTTTTGATCTCTTTTGAATCCAAGTGAAAAATCCCCCTACATTTGGCAAAAAGTGAAGGCAGATTCTGACTTAGTGAAAATTTCACTAAGTGTTGGAAAAAGTGACATTTTCACTTTTCAGCCATTTTGATCACTCCATAACTCAAAATCCTTAATGAATTGGACTTAGGTCTAGTTGAAATTTTTGTAGAGGGTAACGAGGGCTACAAATCCATCTTTGGATGAGAAAAAATGGCTTTGTGGTTTAGGAGTTATGATCCTTCAAAGTTGGTACCCTTGTGACTTTATTTTTAACTTAGAAAATTTTCTAAGTTTTTATGGTTACCCCTTTTACAAGTTATCCCACTTTTCTTGATTTTTCTTGATGAATGATGATTCAAATCATACATTAACATCATTTTAGGGTTAAAAATCCATTTTTGTGAAAAATCTCAAAAAGTCAAAGTTGACTTTTGTGCACAGTTGACTTTTTATCAGATGAATTCCAAACTGTGCAATTCTTCAGGAAATCATGTCCTTGACCTAAATCAAACTTGATGGACATGTTCCATGGGTGTCATAGGGTATATTGAATCATGTCTTAGGGTTTGGGAGCATGTCCTGGTCAAAAGTCAAAGTTACAGTTGACTTTCCTCGCGAAACCTTAATTGTGGTGCAGATGAAATTGAGACTTGTTGCTCAAGCTTCCTAGATCAATCCATTGTCCCAAATGGATCAATATAGTTCATTAGAGACCCTCAAACCCTCTCTTGAGGTCTTGGCTCTTGATTTGCCCTAAAAGTCAACTTAGGGGTGAATTAGGTCAAGAAACCCTAATTCCTGATTTTTTATGTATGCATCCCCCGAGGCAAAATTGACTTGATGAATGGGTCCATGAGGTTCCATGGAGTACATTAGGTTGTGTTTTGGATCTTTGGCTTGTGTCCAGATGAAATTTTTCATCTGGAGGCCCTGGTCGACCAAAACCCTAATTTGGTGACACTGTCGATCTTGAGACTTGATCCACCTAGAAGGGAGCAGCCTTGTGCTTAATCCTTGAAGTGGGAGTCCTTTTGATCCATTGTGGATGTTTGAGAGGTTAGACAAGTTGAAGATCATGTCATTCCTTGATTGATCCTTTGTCTAAGCACTTAGAGAGGGCTTGAAACCCTAATTTTGATTGTAGTGAATGCTCACCCATCTTTGGGGAGACTGATGAAGTATGATGGTTCCTCCATATTGTGATGATGATTTGCACAATGATGGGACATCTTAGTGGTCAAAATTTGGGGTATGACAGATGCCCCTATTTAATCTTCTTGGACCCGAAGGTGTGAATGACGAAGGTATTCGGGCATTCGGGGTGCAAGAGGATTAAATATCGGAATACCCAAAATTTTGATGGTGGTTAAGAATGGCAGCTTGCGCATCCTTCTTATTTTGCTAAGCAATGATGCTTAGAAAAGGTAAAAACTTCCCCTCGATCCTGGTTTCCTACCAAGGAATTGGTCTCAGTTTCTGATATAAACTTCCCCTCGATCCTGGTTTCCTACCAAGGAACTGGTCTTAGTTTCTTTTGTCAACTTCCCCTCGATCCTGGTTTCCTACACAGGAACTGGTCTCAGTTTCTGATTTAAACTTCCCCTCGATCCTGGTTTCCTACCAAGGAACTGGTCTTAGTTTCTTTTGTCAATAAACTTAATTGACACGGGACGCCATGCGTAGCGGTTTTCCTCAAACTTCTCGCCGAATTTTCCTGGGGAGATGCCATTTTACGGAAAAAGATCTGAGGTTAGACTTGCTGGGGAACCCAGTCGTCTGAGTTGTAGAGGTGCACAAACTTCTCTGTTGGAGACGCCATTTGTCGATTCTACTGGGGGAAAGCAAGTCTCTTGAGAGACTGTTTCCACTTGGGATCTTACATCATACTTTTCTCGGGATCTTCCCGGAGAAATGCCATATGATGGGGTCCAATTTTGAGGTGCCGATGACCGTTTCATCAGTAATCTTTTCGGAGCGAAACTGGCATGCTGCCGAATCTCTGATTACGAGGCTTTCTCCGTGGATTTTCCTTAATCCGAGAAAGCAAGGATATCATCTTCAATGGCGAAGAGTGATGTTGACTGAAGGTTCCTCTGGTCTTTCAGAGGTTCAAGTTATCAAAGTGGTCAAGGGCCAACTTCCTTCCAGAAATAAACTAGAGGCGAGGTTGTTCAAACGCAGCGTTTCCTGACGAGGCAAGAACTGACAACTCGATTGAGAGGACTCCTATCACTAAGGGACAAGACCGGCTAGAGTGATAGCGATGCAATATGAAATGTGAATGCAAATCAATAACGTATGATGTATGTATGTATATGCTAACAAAACTGACGCGACACACAAACTAAAAGATGAACATGACTGGATACTCGGCCATCGCGAGGCGTGTAGAGATATCGCTGGTTCAAGATAGAAATTCTACCTTGCTTAGGAGAGATAGTCCCTACGGGGAATACCGTTGATCGGGCTTAGGAGATAAGAACTCGGCCGAAGCGTGTCAGACGAAACAAGGTCTCTGACACAGTTGACCCCTTCATTCAGGCGTACTGGGTTAGAAGGAGTACTTTGATTCTGCACTTTGAGGTTTGATTACTTCTGGAGAAGCGACCGATGTTCTTCTAATGTTCAACAGTCAAAAGAAATTGCCGTCTTTATTAAAAGCAGAAAAAAGTTTTAACAAGTAAATTCATTTTTGTTTCATTTCAAGAATCGTTAATCATGTTAACAACGTCGTTCTGTAAAGCTAAAACAAATAAGAATTACAAACAAAAGCACAAGGGCTCAAATTTTATTGATAAGATGGAGATCAGCCAAACGCGTGATTCCAAAGAGTATTTACAAAGTTAGAAAATGGTAATTTACAAGGAAAAGGGCTACGTTGAAACATAACGACCACTATCCTTCTACCAACTTTGAATTCGGGACATCCTGAGCTTCTGTCGAAGATGACCTTGACTGGAGTTTTCCTCCGATGGATGATGTAACTGCTGCTGCTGAGGGACTTGCCTCTATTGAACATAGTTACTTGCCATTATCCCTAATTTTTGCCTGGATTGTACTTTGATGTTTCCAATCCATCGGGATGATTTTTTTTTTATTTTGACTCTAACTTTGGCCTGGACTGCCCTTTCGGGTTTTCAATCCACCGAGACGTTTTTTTTTTTAGTTTAGGCAAAGTATTTCTTGACTACATCAACATTCGTGGGGTAGGCAAATTCCTCTCCGTCCATGGCTGCAAGTCTCAAGGCGCCGCCTGAGAAAGGTTTTATGACCACATAGGGGCCATCATAATTCGGAGTCCACTTGCCCCGGGAATCAGTGAGAAAAGATTGTATCTTCTTGAGCACGAGGTCCCCTTTTCTGAAGACACGAGGTCAGACCTTTTTGTCGAACGCCTTCTTCATTCTCTGTGGATACAACTGACCGTGGCATAGTGCCGTGATTCGCTTCTCCTCGATCAGATTCAGTTCATCGTGTCGATTTTGACACCATTCAGCTTCGGTGAGCTTAGCTTCCATCAATACCCTGATTGATGGGATCTCTACTTCCATGGGGAGCACTGCCTCCATGCCATACACTAGAGAGAAAGGGGTAGCCCCTGTTGAAGTGAGAACAGATGTGCGATAACCGTGAAGAGCAAAGGGTAGCATCTCGTGCCAGTCTTTGTAGGTTACAACCATCTTTTGAACGATCCTCTTGATGTTCTTGTTAGCCGCTTCTACCGCCCCGTTCATCTTGGGTCGGTAGGGAGATGAGTTATGATGTTCGATCTTGAACTCTGCACACAACTCCTTCATCATCTTATTGTTCAAGTTAGATCCATTATCAGTAATGATCTCGCTTGGAACACCATAACGGCAGATGATATTGTTTTTGATAAATCGGACCACCACTTGTCGGGTTACATTGGCGAATGACGCTGCTTCGACCCACTTGGTGAAATAGTCAATGGCAACCAGGATGAACCAATGTCCGTTTGAAGCCTTAGGTTCAATCAAGCCAATCATGTCGATTCCCCATAGGGAAAAAGGCCACGGGGAAGAGAGAACTTTGAGATGTGATGGCGGTACATGAATTTTGTCGGAGTATATCTGACACTTGTGACACCTCCTCATGTACTTGTAGCAGTCGGATTCCATGGTCAACCAGTATTACCCTGCTCTCAGAATTCTTCTCGCCATTGTGTGTCCGTTGGCATGAATGCCAAAGGATCCTTCATGAATTTCTTTCATAAGCATGTCTGCTTCTGGTCTGTCTACGCATCGGAGCAAGACCATGTCAAAATTCCTCTTATAGAGAGTGTCACCGCTCAGGAAGAAGTTTCCAGCCAATCTTCTGAGGGTTTTCCTATCTTTTCTGAGTGCCCCAGATGGGTACTCTTGTTTCTGAAAGAAGCATTTGATATCGTGATACCAAGGTCTGTCATCTATGACTGCTTCAATCGTGAAGATGTAAGCGGGCCGTTCAAGGCGCATTATGTCGATCTTAGGTATGTCATTCCATTGACCTACACTAATCATGGAAGAGATAGTGGCTAATGCATCAGCCATGTGATTCTCATCACGAGGGATGTGATGAAACTCGATTCTGTTGAAGAAGGGTAACAACCTTCTTGCATAGTCTTTGTAAGGAATCAATCCTGATTGGTATGTGTTCCAATCTCCTTTTATCTAATTGATGACCAAGGCCGAGTCGCCATATACGTCCAAGTTTTTTATCCTTAAATCAATCGCTTCCTCGAGACCCATAATACAAGCTTCGTATTCGGCCTCGTTGTTTGTACATTTGAACGTAAGTCTGGCAGTGAAAGGAATGTGGGTACCCTGAGGGGTAACAATGATTGCCCTAATTCCGTTTCCATAATGATTAACTGCCCCGTCAAAGATAAGTCCTCATTGGGAACCTGGTTCTGGCCCTTCACTGGGTAGCGGTTCATCGCAGTCTTTCATTTTTAGATACATGACATCTTTGTTTGGGAAGTCAAACCCGATTGATTCTTGATCGTCAATCAGTTGATGAGCCAAATGATCGGCTAAAATACTTCCCTTAATGGCTTTCTGAGCATGGTACTCTATGTCATATTTTGATAACAACATCTGCCAACGGGCAATCATTCCCGTGAGAGCAGGTTTTTCGAAGACGTACTTGATTGGATCCATTTCTGAGATCAACCAAGTAGTGTGACGAATCATGTACTGGTGAAGACGTTTGGCTGCCCAAGCCAAAGCGCAACAAGTTTTCTCAAGCATCGTGTACCGAGTCTCGCAGTCGGTGAATTTCTTGCTTAGATAGTAAATGGCAGACTCTTTCCGTTTGGTTTCGTCTTGTTGGCCAAGTACACATCCCATTGAGTCCTCTAGGACTGTGAGGTAAATGATCAGTGGTCTTCCTTCCACTGGAGGTGATAGAATCGGCGCATTCAACAGATATTCCTTAATACTGTCGAAGGCGGTTTGGCAATCTTCTGACCAAACGCAATCCTGGTTCTTTTTGAGTAACTTGAAAATCGGCGCACATGTGGCGGTCATAAGGAATATGAATCTGGAGATGTAGTTCAAACGTCCCAAGAATCCTCTGACTTGTTTTTCAGTCTTTGGCGAAGGCATTTCTTGAATGGCCTTGACCTTGTCAGGATCAACCTCAATTCCTTTCTGGCCGACGATGAACCCTAGTAGTTTCCCTGAACGGACACCGAAGGTGCACTTGTTGGGATTCAAGCGAAGCTTGAATTTTCTTAAACGTTCGAACAATTTTGACAGATGTTCAACGTGCTCACTCTCTGTTTTTGATTTTGCAATCATATCATCGACATATACTTCGATTTCCTTATGTATCATGTCATGAAACAGAGTAGTCATGGCCCTTTGATAGGTTGCCCCGGCATTCTTCAAACCGAACGACATTACCTTGTAACAAAAGGTACCCCATGGGGTAATGAACGAAGTTTTCTCCATGTCTTTCGGCGCCATCTTGATCTGGTTATAGCCCGAGAATCCATCCATGAAGGAGAAAATTTTGAACTTTGCTGTGCCGTCTACCAGCATGTCAATGTGTGGTAAAGGAAAGTCGTCCTTTGGACTTGCCTTATTCAGATCTCGGTAGTCGACACACATTCTGACCTTTCCGTCCTTTTTGGGAACGGGTACGATATTGGCTAACCATTGAGGATATTCAGATGTAGCGAGGAAACCTGCGTCAATCTGTTTCTGTACCTCCTCTTTGATTTTGATGGCCATGTCCGGATGAGTTCGTCTCAACCTTTGCTTTACTGGAGGACATTCCGATCTCAACGGTAAGTGATGTTCCACGATGCTGGTATCCAACCCTGGCATATCCTGATAGGACCAAACGAATACATCGAGAAATTCTTTGAGAAGCTTTATCAAACCCTCTCTGGCAGTTGGACTGAGCAGTGCCCCAATCCTGATTTCTTTTCTCTCTTTTTCTGAACCCAAGTTTACCGTTTCCAACGGTTCTTTGTGAGGTTCAATGGACCTTTCCTCTTGTTTGAGTAGTTGAGAGATCTCTTCTGGAATTTTGTCGTCATTTTCTTCTTCAGCCTCGAATACCGGGAACTCAAAGTTGGGAGAAGGCATCGGATCGTATGTTTCAACGGGGTTTAAAACAAGCAATCTGCATGACGTGATGATTCGTGTTTAGAAGAGGTAGAGAAAATGCAAGTGTGTGCAGTGTATTTATTCGATTACTGCTTGTTTTTATGATTGAATTGTTTTTTAGGATTACCATTTTCTGAAAAAGCAAAAAAGAGAAAACAGTAATTAATATGGAAATTACAGAACGACATTATTTTATTAATGAACAAGTCAATCCTTGAAACTACAGCCCTATAAAATAAAACTCTGTCGCTTTGGGCGAAGCGAAGAGGGAAAATTTACAGAAAGCGAGCCCTATCAAAACATCCGTTTCACCTGGGCAGGGTGAAAGGTTAAAGATGGCAATTACTTTGACTAATGAACGACCTTCGGAACCTCGACAGCAACCCATTGGCGGCGAACTCCTCGGTGAATCACAAAGTCTGGCACCTTCCTTGATTTGCCTTCAGAAATGACGCTGATTTCTGGTGGAGCAGGATCATTGGAATCTGTCTCCCAGGCAGAATTGTCGTAGGAGAATTCCTCTGTTGCATTTCACATTGAATTTGTACTCTCAGCTGTATCTCCCCATCCAGTTGGCTGGATGTCTTCGAGCCTGACACGAGAGCTTTCGGGAGCGGTGTACTTGACCATGAAGTCGTATTTTCCACTCGGTTGTCCCAAGGTGTCCCACACTTCTTTTGAACTGGAGGAGTCACTTCTCTCGATGACGTTGACCTCGGGAAAAGCATAGTTGATGAATTCGAGTCCCGCAAACGTTACAAATTCATTGTCATGTTGAGCAGTTTCCGGATGACCTGAGTGTTGATCCCATGACATGGTGGGGACGCAGGTATTCTGTTCAATGATGCTCAGCTGAGTTTCATTACTCGGCTGACTTTCTTGCCCCAAGTTTCCTGGATAAGGTTGCCACATTGGCAGACCATCCATTGGGCCATAGTAGGTGTAGTCAAAATTGTCTTTCATCGGAGTGTCTTCCTCTAATGAATTTGGCGGAGCGCGGCATCCTTCTGGATCACAATCCCCGTAGATCATTTCGACATCTGATCTTGGTATAAATCTCGGACTTTCTGTAGGAAAGCAAAAAGGCATAGGCACCTCTTCCTGAGACATATAACCGTCCTTGTTAAGGTAGGACTTCCACTCTTCATCTACGTCGGAGGGATCTTCCTCATTAATAGCATGGACTGCTTGAGACACTGGGTGAAGGAAACCTCCACTGTGGAAGAAATTTTGAAGGGGATGAAGACTTTCATCGCTGGCAGCTGTCTGGGTATAGGTTGCAGAAAAACCAAGACACTTCTTTGTTATATTGTCAATAGGAATGACAAGCTGTCCCCATCCTTTCGTATCGGTACTCTCGACCGCTTTGATAGCATCTTTGTATGAGGAAATCGAGGTTCCTCCTCCGATCTGATTGTTATTGCTCACCGACAGTGCTTGGAACTGAGTTCCAATAACCTCCTCGGGTTTTATGTCAGTAGATGATGACAAGTTGCTTACAAGCAAGGCTTGTTCCCCACAAACTGTGATAAGTTGGCCGTTCTTGACGAACTTTAGCTTTTGGTGGAGGGTCGAAGTAACCGCTCCATCCTGATGTATCCAAGGTCTTCCTAATAAACAACTGTATGTTGCCCGAATATCCATGACCTAGAAAGTGACTTGGAAAGTGTGAGGACCGATAGTTATGGGAAGATCGACTTCGCCAATAACTATTTTTCTGGATCCGTCGAATGCTTTGACGACGACCTCGCTGATTCTCATCAGAGGGCCTTTGAATGATAATTGCATCAAAGTGGACTTCGGCATAACATTCAGGGCTGACCATGTGTCTACCAGTACGCTGGCTAAAGCATCGTCCTGGCAGTTAACTATAATGTTGAGCGCCATGTTATGACGGCGACCCTCTTCGGGTAATTCCTCATCACTAAATCCCAAGTTATTGGAGGAAGTGATGTTAGAGACAATATTATCGAACTGTCTGATTGTTACATCCTGTTCCACAAAGGCCTGCTCCAAGACTTTCTGTAGAGCCTCCCTGTGCGCTTCTGAACTAAGTGACAGTGATAATACCGAGATCTTTGAAGGAGTTTGTAACAGTTGATCGACAATGTTGTATTCACTCCTTTGGATGAGCTTCAGCATCTCATCATCATTTTTCGAAAGGTCGGGATTACTGGATTGACCGACTGATAGATCGGGAGCTTATGTCTGAAGTTCCTTTTCCTTGTTAGGTTCTCCAACTCCTAGGTTGAAGATTCTACCGCTCCGTGTTACACGACTGATGTCGGCAATATTCATAACGGAGGGTAATGGAGTTTTCTTTCCATTTTCAATTGTTGTTGCACCGTATTTGTAAGGGATCGCCTTAGCTAATTCATACGGTAACGGTCCTGGTAGATAGATGACTACAGGAGCCTTCTGATTTTTCTGACCATCGTAAGTAATCTCGATCCGTTCACGGTTGGGAACTTTTGATTCGTCAAGTAGAGGGATGATGGCAAAAACATCCCTGGTATGGTGATGACCAGAGATTGTGACAACATCCTCAATTTGATCGGCAAGGTAGTTCGGCGTCCAGTTGATGGGTCCAGAACCCAGATATGGACGAATTTCCCCACGGTACACCTGCCCCTGGAGAGCTGCTCGCACAAGGTAGCACCCTTGGTTACTTTCCGAACAGACGCTACAACGATCGTAATTGTGGGGTGGCACCTGGCCACGCCCACTTTGAATACAATGTAACCTCACTAGGTTAGCTTCCACTGATCGGACATCCTGACTTTGACGCCGAGTAGGATTCCTGTTATTGATACTAATTTGCTGAGTATCTTCATCCATGTAGATTGGCATCCACCAATGATTTAACAAGTGCTGAAGTGTCTCCTGGACAAGGGAACAACCTCGATCATTTTCGCAACCCGCTTTACAGCTTTGATAGTCATGGGATATTAAGAATCCAAGTTGGACCTGCTCAACATGTAACTCTACCAGGTTGGTATTCATCACGCGAATATCGAAGATCTGAACCATGTTGATCTGATAAGGGTTCCTATCATGGTAGTCTTGGATCCATCCAAGATCCATCTGACGCTGGAGGGCCTCTTGTATGAAAGAGCATCCCTGTTTGTTTACCGAGCAAGTCAGACAGGAACTGTAATCGTGTCGCAGCAGATTATGATACTGGCTTTGCCTTGAGTGCATCGCCACCAGATTGACATTCATTGCACGGATGTCGTGGTTCTGAATGACGTTAGAATTCGTGTAAACCATGTTAACTCCACGAACTCGGTGCTCTTGGATCCATCTGAGATCCATCTGTTCCTGTAGAGCTGTTTGCACTACAGAACATCCTTGGTTGTCTTTAGAGCAGATATCACACTGGTGATAGTTATGAGGTGGCACATGGCCATATCCACTCTGTCTATAATGCATCTTTACCAGATTGGTCTTTAACAAGAGTACATCGTGAATTTGATAGACATTGTTAAATTCTCCTTCTATCAGGTTGACTGCAGCTTTCTCGTGTTGAGGCAGCGGGTTCGTGAAAACATTAGGATTCGTATCCTTGAAGGATAAGACCCCGCTCCTAACAAGCTTTTGTACATCGGACTTGAAATTGAGATAAGTCTCTATGTTATGCCCTGAACCTCCTTGATGATAAGGGCATGTTTGACCCACCTTAAACCAAAAAGGCGGATTTTCTGGTACTGTAAGGGGAGACTTAGTCTGAATGTGCCCCTTAGCCAGTAGTAATGGAAACAGTTCTGCGTACGTCACGGGTATAGGATCAAATCCTAGTGGTCGTGTTGTACGGTTGTTGTTATATGGAGGACGAGCCTGCTGAAGAGGCTGTTATGTCCTTTGCTGATCAGGTTGGCTCTGCGCAACCTGAGGTTGATACATAGGAATAGACACAGGGTTGATAGCAGGAGTCACAGCTGCTACCGGTTGATATCGTCGTCTTTGCTTTCCGAGAGAGATATTCCCAATATCCTGCTCTTTTTTCTTAGGGAGAGTACTACCGTATTTTTTAGTACCACTCGTCGATCCAGTGTCTTTTACCAAACGTCCTTCTCGGACGGCTTCCTCAAGACGTACACCCATGCCGACCATTTCGGTGAAATCACTGGGCGCACTGGCAATCATTCGGTCATAGTAAAATGAGCTTAAGGTCTTTAAGAAGATCTTTGTCATCTCTTTTTCCTCAAGAGGTGGACAAATTTGAGCGGCAATTTCACACCACCTTTGAGCATACTCCTTAAAGGTTTCCTTGTCCTTTTGCGACATCGATCTGAGTTGATCTCTGTCGGGTGCCATGTCCAAATTGTATTTGTATTGTTGGACGAAGGCAGTGCCAAGATCTCTGAATGTGCTGATCGTGGCATGGTTTAAACGCATGTACCATTTGAGTGCGGCACCGGTTAAACTATCCTGAAAGTAGTGAATCAGTAGGTCCTGATTCTCAGTCTGGGCAGACATCCGCCGAGCGTACATCACCAAGTGACTTTGAGGGCAAGAGTTACCCTTGTATTTTTCAAAGTCGGGCACCTGGAACTTGTGCGGGACTTTCACATTAGGGACCAAGCAGAGGTATGCGGCGTCCTTTCCAAATAGATCCTGACCGTGAATGGCTTGCAGTTCCTTCTGCATTTCCAAGAACTGTTCCTGGAATTCATCCATTCGGTAAAACATAGTTTCCTTCTTAACAGAAGGTGTCCGTGGAATCTGTCCTTCCGGGACAGTGTGCACCACAGGGGGTGGTACCGTGACTACGGCAGTGAGTCTTGGCGTTTCCCGAAGTTTGTAACCTTTAGGAGTCTTCAGGATGCCCCTGGCATCTTCGCTTTCCCGAAGTTTGTAACCTTCAGGCCCAGCGGCTTCTGTTGTGAATCCCTGATCTTCAGTGATCGGCAGAACATATCCTTCCGAGATATAGTTAACAGGCATGCCCCAAGGACGATCTTTCGGCATCTGATACCTAGGATCATACTTCTCCACTATGGGCGTTGAGGTGATCTCTGAGATCACAGTTCTTTGTAGCTGAGCTTCTGCCATGGCTTGCATGTCGTTACGAAGCTTTCTCATATCCTCTCTTAGAGTGTCGATCTCTTCTTTTAACTCTCTGTTTTCTTCCTTAAGATCATCCATCTTTTTCTGACGATTGGCCCGAGTATTATACAAATGAGACAGTTTGACTCTAGAACTGAGACACAAATGTGAGATTCGTAGGTAAGAAGAATACGCGATGTGAGAATGATGAATGCAATGATTATATTAATTGTTTAAGGTTTAATCAAAATAAAATTCGACAATTAGATTGCAAATATCAAACGGTGGGAAAACCCCTTTTTATTGAATTCAAAGGAATACAGTAGATTACAAAGTGCAGAAACAGAAACCTAAACTAATGGGTCCCGAGTCCTCTCTGAAGAGAAATCAGGTGCTGATTCTGGTATCTTCCTTTTCTTTGACCGGGGCTCTTGGGCCGTTGTTGGGTTGTCATTCCTTTGCCAAGTGAAAGGAGCGAGCAAATTCCTTTGTCATCCTGATTATCTACAGCATGTTGCTCCAGAATTTCAATCAGAGCATCCTTTTCTTTCAGTAATTGCTGTATTTTGATGCACTCTACGTCGAGGGTGCGGTACTTGTTCTTCCAAGACCTTCTCTCCTTTTGAATTTTGTTGAGAGTAACCTGAAGCTTTTCAGTTTCCGTCATGAAGTACATGACAAATTCCCTCGGCGGAAGAATTCCGTAATGAGGATAAGGCATCTTTAGCTTGAGAGCTCTAGTTTGTACCCAATGGAGATAAGGCTCCACCGAGACACAGTCCGGTTTTCCCAGAGACTCTCGTCCTTTCTTATGAACCTGTTTCCAAGCGTGCACTATTTCCGTATTTAGTGCTCTGTCACTTTCTCCTTCCTTGAAGAGAAGACCTTCCAGATGAACACCCAGTGGGATGTGTCTCATCGGGTATCCAAATTGACGAAGAACCAATACCGGATGGTAGTTGATTCCTCCCTTAGTTCCTATGAGGGGTACGTTGGGGAAGTTTCCACAACGATCAATGATTCTGATCCCATCATAAATCCTATTGCACCAATCTATATCAGAGTTGGTAAGAGACATGATCTTCTGCGACCAACATAAGGCACTCTTGCAATCCCAAAAAGCAGCAGACTTGGGCAAGTGAGAGATAAACCATTTGTAAAGCAAAGGTACACAACATGTGATCTCCCCTCCACTGTACAAATTCCCCAAGTGTACAGAGTGATACGCATCTGCGAGCAAAGTCGGCACAGGGTTTCCAATGAGAAAAACCTTAATAGCGTTAATATCGACGAAGTTATTGATGTTAGGAAACAAAAATAACCCGTAGGTGAGCAAGACAAAGATGCTTTCAAAAGCAGTCACGTTTCCTATACTGGTAAAATACAGGGCCTTCTTTGTCAAGAACTGGGCTGGCAAACCTTGGATGCCACCCTTAGTGGTTAGGTGAGTCCTGACCTCAGACTCGTCCAAATGAATTGCTCTCGCAATGGTCTGATTCTTTGGAATTTCTTCCAGTCCAGAAAATGGAGCTCGATCTGTAATGTGTAGATCGATCAGGTGCGAATACTCCTCCAGCGTTGGTGCGAGCTGGTAATCCGGGAATGTGAAACAGTGATAAACCGGATCATAAAACTCAATGAGCGCATCCATTATTCCCTCAATCACATGGACTCTTAACAATGGTAGCAAACCTCCGTGCTTGGCTCTGAAAGCCTCGGGGTTAGTGATCATCCTTGCCAAACCTCTTAAATCCTCTAGTTTTGGAACCTTGAAGGTGTACGTATGAGTTCTCCTTCTACCGATATCCATTAGTGCAATCCTTTTCTCTGATATTTGCAATCACAGTCTTAGTTTATTTTGAAAAAATAGAGAGACTAGAAGAGAATATTTTTTTGAATGTTTTAATGTTTTATTAAATGAATGCATGAATGCAGCACACAAAAACATAGAAAAAACATGGGGTCAAAGGGTCGTCGTCATGAAGTCAAGGCTCTACCCATCCCCAAAGGTTTATACTAGGGTGATTTTTGTACCTGTACTCATTATCATCAGCTCCTCCCAGGAAAGCAAAACAATAAGCGGATCGCCAGCGAGTTGTAGAGCAATCTTAGAGTAAGTGCCATTCACCGAGAATAGATCACCAGTCTCAAATGAGGGTAGTATCGCGTAACAACTATTCCCGATAGTTTCCGCACTACGAAAGGGTTTGGCTCCTCAGCTTCTCAGACTTAACAACTGGCCCATTATCTAGGTGAGAGAATGGGTTGCGTTGGTCAGCCTCCACTGAGGTTGATGGTCGACCCCGTCGCCATCACTTATCTTAAGTGTATACTCAATCTTTCCACATACGGCATCACCCGCATTCCCATTAGCAGAAAAATAAACATGTATAGCAATTAGGAAAAGCAGTATATATATTTGTCCTAAACATCCTAGACCTTTAAAGCTATGAATCCTAAGTTCCTGACAGAAAATGGGTTCCCCGGCAGAAGCCCCAATCTGTGGTTTCCACACAACAGGTGAAAAGGTAGTCCGTGCCTAGATCTAACTTTGAATGTGCCCCACGGTGGGCGCCATTTATCTGTAGCGAGCGATTTTGGACGCGGTTCTTAAGCGCTGGTCGCTCTCTGCGGTTGAGCTTAAACTACAGGTCGATTCATTTTTTATCCTATTAAAGCTGATGAAGGAAGGGAAATAGATGTCTCCAATTAACCCTGCTTTGCATACTGAGTTTAAACAGCGGTCTGTTAGGTTACGAATGCTATCAATGTGAGGGGGCCTTTGTACTGGTTATTTGTATTTTCGCCAATACTGATTCTTATCTAGACAGAAGGTTTCTGGCGGGGAACAAGGATAAGGATGTTAGGACTGGTGCTTTTTGATTACTGCTTTTGATTGATGGAGATATGGGATTTTGGGTTTTTGTTTAGTGTGCTCGCTAAGATCTTCTCTTTCGATCTTATGCCTACGTATTCCCGTTTACTGAAACAGGGAAATCAGAGCGTTCGTAGTTCCTCCTATTCTATGGGAGGAAATGGGTGTTTTGGTGTCTTGTTCAAAGCCCAAGACGTGAAGCGAAAGGTGGTTTGTATCTTGTTCAAAGCCCAAGATGTGAAGCTGAAGGGTTTATTTGTATCTTGTTCTAAGCCCAAGATGTGAAGCTAAAAGTGTTGACCTTAGAGAGAACTTGTCATCTCTAAAGAGGGGTTTGTCTGCTACAACTGTTGGGTGACTAGATATAAAGGGAGGATTACTTTAACCGGGATACGCGGATCCTAGCAATGCCATAATTTCCTTTATAGGGGATTTCAACCTGAAGGAGAAGACTTTAACTCAGTTTAGAGCAATGCCATCTTTCCTTAGGAATTTCTCATACTAAAAGAGGGACAGTGGCATGGATGTAGATGATCCAGAGGCTTGCCGCTTACAGCGATTCGATGAAGAGAAAGGAGTCGTTGATGTTTGTGTACTGTGAACGAGGCACAACTTTTATGCTAAAAGGTTAATTGGATTAACCAGTGGTTTTCTTATACAAAGCCTAAGAGGAGGCTATTATGTGTCTCGTACAAAGCCCGAGAGAGAGGCTAAAAGGTTTTGACTCAACGATGGAATCTTTTGGTATCTCGTATAAAGCCCAAGATAGAGGCTATTTGACTCAACTAGAGAGTTTTTGTATCTCGTATGAAGCCCGAGACGGAGGCTGTTGCTTATTTGGCTCAATAAGAACCTTTTTGTATCTCGTATAAAGCCCGAGATTGAGGCGAAAGGGGTGATTGACTCAACGAGGGAGTCTCTTATGTGTCTCGTACAAAGCCCGAGAGAGAGGCTAAACGTTGTTTGACTCCGCTGAGGAGGATCATTGTACAAAGCCCAAGAGGAGGCTAACTTCACTGGAGAAGGATCATTATACAAAGCCTAAGAGGAGGTTGTGACGACTGTTCAGTTAAGTGACAGGTCCAGTAGACTGATTTTGAAAGAGAAAATCAGTTCTTATATGAGCAACACTGTACTCAGGGATTCGGGTTATTCTTGTTCTTTAAGGAAGCGGGAAATCCGAAGGGTATTAAGGCTATCCGAGTCTACAGGTTTCCTTCCTATTTAACGAAGGGGTCACTTGAGAATGTCTTTGAGACTCAAGGAAGTTAGAATGTCTGTGTCTAGGTTTTTATCTTTTGTACTGTGCTTTGAGAAATAGTAGTAGACTCTATGAAAGGACGGTTCTATGAAAATGACTAAGTTCTGTTCCTATACCTCTAGGAGGTCATCGGGACAATTTGTACAAAGCCCAAGAGGAGGCTGGAAACTTTTAAGAAGCCGATTGGTCCTTGTACGAAGCCCAAGAGGAGGCTATCATTCCCGGAGGAAGAGATCATTATACGAAGCCTAAGAGGAGGCTGTGAATACTTCTAAGAAGCCGTAGGGTCCTTGTACTAAGCCCAAGAGGAGGCTAGGTTGCTTTTAGGAAGCCTGTGGGTCCCCAAACCCCGAGAAATTCAAGGCAATGCTATTCACCGAGAATAGATCAAAGTCAGGAAAGTTCGAGAATTTGGAAGAAACTCAAGAGATGCAATTCACGGAGAAGAGATCATCTCTGGGGAATAGAGTTTCTTGACAAGTGCTTTTAAGAAGCCTGTGGGTCCCCAAACCCCGAGAAATTCAAGGCAATGCTATTCACCGAGAATAGATCAAAGTCAGGAAAGTTCGAGAATTTGGAAGAAACTCAAGAGATGCAATTCACGGAGAAGAGATCATCTCTGGGGAATAGAGTTTCTTTGACAACTTTTATGTGTGACAGTCTATGAAAGGGTTCACAGGGAATGCTGCCTTTCATATCTCCATATTGTTTAACCCCAAGAGGAGGGCAGACTGTGTCTGGTAATCCTATGGGGATCTAGTTTAGACTATTTCTAAGAGTGATCGAAACGGCTTTACCTAGTGCTAGACGTAGTTGTCGGGGAAACTCTAAATATCTATACTATTATTACACAGTTGATATGAGTTTATGAAGGAAGACTTACAGCGAAACAGCCCCACAATACAGTTATATGTATATGAAAGCAGTAAATGAAAGCGATAACCACTTACTCGGTTATAGAGCTTCCATGCTGTTTGGTTAGTTGTTCAACAAAGAAAGATTGAAAACAACAGTATATTCAAAATCAAAGGAGAAAGTGCTTTGAAAAAGAAAGATTTGGGGCTTACAGCTCAAGGAGAGGCCCAGGGTTTTATTAGTGAGCGCATTGTTTGAATTTGTACAGAGGGACTTATACAAGTGACTGAGGCCCAAAATGTTTTCTGTACAAAGGGATGGGTCTTACACTCTTTCAAGAGGCCCAAAAGGTTTAAAGAAAAAGAGTGGGGCTTATAACACGAGGGTAGGCCCAGTTGATTTTTTCGTTTAAAATTGCGATCGCGCCGAGGTTTTCTTTTAACGCCGAGGGACTTATACAATAAGTGAGGCCCAAAATGTTTTGGTTAAAAGGGGATTGGGTCTTACACTTTATTAGAGGCCCAAAGTGTTTTTGAATGGGTCTTATAGCTCAAGGAGAAGCCCAGGGTTATTTTTCAAAAGGCGATGATTGTGTCGTTTATTTGAAAATGTACAGAGGGACTTATACAACGAATGAGGCCCAAAATATTTCTGTACAAGTGGGTTGGGTCTTACACTCTCTCAAGAGGCCCAAACTGTTTTGAAAATGATTTATGAGGGTTGAATTAATCCAAAAACCCTAATTTGTTTTCAAAAATGTATTTAATTGAATAAAAATTCAATTAAAAATGATCAAAATAGTTTAACATATGAAAAACAAATTGTGATTTTGGATTAATGCTTCAAAAATTAAGTATTGACCTACAAAATAATTAGAAAGCATTAAAAGTTGCAAAATCAATGTAGAAAAAATATTTAAAATGTCAAAAACAAATAAAATATTAATTCTTTGCAAAAATTTCAATTATATGAAATATATAATATTTTTGTGATTTTTTGGGAAAATAAAATATTTTAACATTTTTGTGAATTATTAAAAAAAGAATCAACTCAAAATCATTAAAACTCAGAGAGAAATTAATTTTTGAATCAATTATACAAAATCACAAAATTCAAATATTTGAATTTGTGAAAAAGGCGCCAAGAACACAAGCAAGAACACGCGCGTTTTTCTGGGTTTGGCTGATTTGCGTTTTCCATCCAATCTCACTGAATACGTAATCATATCATGCAATCCACATATCATTATGCTCGTCTCAACCTCACGATCATGTCTATAACACTTAATTTCATTTAAATTAAACATAAAACATGAAATCACGAAGAAACCTCAAGAACCCTAATTTCTGCATGAAGGCTAGGATTTTTGATACACGATTCAAACAATGCAATTAATTGAGGGAAAACATTCCATGCATGATTATGAACATTTGGCAAAAGTATTGTGCGAGGAAATATGCATAGATTGAGAGATGACCAAGTATATGCTTACCTCTAAGCCGTGACAGCAAGTGCAATGTGATTTTTGATTTGGAGGTGTTACAGATGAGTGGTGATGATCTGAAAAGCTTCCCTACACCCTATGGAGTGTGTTTGAATGCTTGGACCTGATTGAAAATGGCTGGAACAATTTGTGGTACCTCAGCTGCAACTTGATTGAAAATTTGAGCAACTAGCTGGTGATTTTGTGAAATTGGTGTTTCATAAGTGATCTAAGTGTTTGATCAGCTAATATGTGATGTATGTGAGGTGTGTTAGTGATTGGTTTGATTGGAAAAGCTCTCAAACTCAAAACCCGATAGCTACCTTGCTTAGAAAGGCATTTTTGCCAAGAGAAAGAGATTTTGAGGAAAGCATCTGTTAGATGGCTTTGGTGTACTCAAACTGATCACAATTGAGCTCTATTTATAGTAGAGCAAGTTTGTTTTGGGATCCACAGTGAATGGCAACTGCAGCAGGTGTTTGTTCAATGTTGGCCAATGGAAATAAAAGTCTCCTCTAGCCATTGACTAGAGGTTAGGGCACAGGGCTGTGGTTCCCTTGGTCTTGGATAAGTCTTGACTGATTTCAAATGAGAATGGCTCAGTCCATGCCACCTTGATGCTTCCATTGAATGCTCCAATCCAAAATTGGAGTCTTGTCCCTATTTTGGCCATTCTAGGTTCAACATGCTATTTCTTGTTCCATGGACTTTGGAGGCTTGGCTCAGTGATTGTCCTCTTTAGATTCAATCCTCAGATGTGTCCAAGTGGATAGGAACATTTGAATTTGGCTGATTTTGGCAAATCGAGCAAAGTTGCAAATTCTGCCTTGCCTTTGACAGATTTCAGCAAGGCAACTTTCCAATGTCATATCTCATGACTCAAATGGAATTTGGCAATGTTCTTGGCCATTTTGGAAAGCCTTTACATGATATAACAACTGTTTGAACATATTTGGTTTTGATCTCTTTTGAATCCAAGTGAAAAATCCCCCTACATTTGGCAAAAAGTGAAGGCAGATTCTGACTTAGTGAAAATTTCACTAAGTGTTGGAAAAAGTGACATTTTCACTTTTCAGCCATTTTGATCACTCCATAACTCAAAATCCTTAATGAATTGGACTTAGGTCTAGTTGAAGTTTTTGTAGAGGGTAATGAGGGCTACAAATCCATCTTTGGATGAGAAAAAATGGCTTTGTGGTTTAGGAGTTATGATCCTTCAAAGTTGGTACCCTTGTCACTTTATTTTTAACTTAGAAAATTTTCTAAGTTTTTATGGTTACCCCTTTTACAAGTTATCCCACTTTTCTTGATTTTTCTTGATGAATGATGATTCAAATCATACATTAACATCATTTTAGGGTTAAAAATCCATTTTGGTGAAAAATCTCAAAAAGTCAAAGTTGACTTTTGTGCACAGTTGACTTTTTATCAGATGAATTCCAAACTGTGCAATTCTTCAGGAAATCATGTCCTTGACCTATATCAAACTTGATGGACATGTTCCATGGGTGTAATAGGGTATATTGAATCATTTCTTAGGGTTTGGGAGCATGTCCTGGTCAAAAGTCAAAGTTACAGTTGACTTTCCTCGCGAAACCCTAATTGTGGTGCAGATGAAATTGAGACTTGTTGCTCAAGCTTCCTAGATCAATCCATTGTCCCAAATGGATCAATATAGTTCATTAGAGACCCTTAAACCCTCTCTTGAGGTCTTGGCTCTTGATTTGCCCTAAAAGTCAACTTAGGGGTGAATTAGGTCAAGAAACCCTAATTCCTGATTTTTGATGTATGCATCCCCTGAGGCAAAATTGACTTGATGAATGGGTCCATGAGGTTCCATGGAGTACATTAGGTTGTGTTTTGAATCTTTGGCTTGTGTCCAGATGAAATTTTTCATCTGGAGGCCCTGGTCGACCAAAACCCTAATTTGGTGACACTGTCGATCTTGAGACTTGATCCACCTAGAAGGGAGCAGCCTTGTGCTTAATCCTTGAAGTGGGAGTCCTTTTGATCCATTGTGGATGTTTGAGAGGTTAGACAAGTTGAAGATCATGTCATTCCTTGATTGATCCTTTGTCTAAGCACTCAGAGAGGGCTTGAAACCCTAATTTTGATTGTAGTGAATGCTCACCCATCTTTGGGGAGACTGATGAAGTATGATGGTTCCTCCATATTGTGATGATGATTTGCACAATGATGGGACATCTTAGTGGTCAAAATTTGGGGTATGACACCAGGGATTCAATCATACTGTTGAGACTTTCTAGACTTTCCTTCAGAGTGTTAACTTCCTCTCTTAGCTCTCTATTTTCCTCCTCAAGATCGTCAATTTTCTTTTGCCGATTGACCTGAGTATTGTACGAATAAGACAGTTTTACTCTAAAGTGCGACACATGTGTGAGACGTTATGAAAAAGATGTGTAATGCAAGAATGATGAATGATATGCAAAGAATGAGAATGATTTTTTTGTTTTGATTTCAAAAGAAGTTTTAACAATTGTATTGCAAATATCATACAGCTGTGGAAGCTTTTTATTGAATTTAAAGGATTACATAATCTTACAGGGAAAAGTACATTATTTTACAAAGTGCAAGAAAGAAAACTAGGCCCCCGAATCCTAAGGAATCTCTGACAAAGGTCCAGATGCAGGCTATTGATCCCCTTTTCTCTTCTTTGATCGAGCCTCCTCAACCGTTGTTTGGTCGATGATCCTTTGCCATGTGAAAGGAGATAGTAAACTCCTCCATTCTTCTTGACTTTCTACAATATGTTGTTCTAGTATTTCAATTAGAGCATCTTTCTCCATTAGTAACTCTTTAATCTTTGTGCACTCCAAGCTAACAATATGATACTTGTTCCTCCAAGAGTTCTTTTCGCGTTGAGTTTTGTTAAAAGCAACCTGCAGTTTCTCTGTGTCACTCATGAAGTAGAGGATAGATTCTTTTAAGGGAAATACTTCCTGACGAGGGTAAGGTATTTTTAACTTGATGGCTCTAGTTTGTACCCATTGGAGATAAGGCTCTACGGAGATGCAGTTTGGTTTTCCTAGAGACTCTCTTCCTTTCTTATGAACATGATGCCAGACATGCACAATTTCTTCCTTAAGTGCTCTGTCATTTTCTCCTTCCTTGAAGAAAAGACCTTCCAGATGAATGTTTTAAGGTACGTCCTTCATCGGGTATCCAAGCTGACGACGAGCTAAAACTGGGTGATAATTGATCCCTTCCTTGGTACCAATGAGGGGTACATTGGGGAAACTTCCACATTTGTCAATGATCTTTATTTCTTCATAGACCCGATTGTACCGATCTATGTCAGAATGGGTAAGGGATATAATCTTTTACGACCATCACATACCAAGTTTGTGATCCCAAAAAGCAGCAGATTTGGGTAAGTGGGAAATAAACCATTTTTAGAGTAATGGTACACAACATGTAATCATCATTCCACTGTACAAGTTCCTTAAATGCACTGAGTGGTAAGCATTTGCGAGCAAAGTTGGGTCTGGGTTCCCAATTAAGAATATCTTGATAGCGTTTATGTCGACGAAAATGTCAATATTAGGGAAAAGGAATAACCCATATATGAGTAGAATGAAGTTATCTCAAAAGCAACTATGTTTTCTATACTGGCAAAGTATAGGGCTTTCTCCATTAGAAACTTAGCTGGTAGACCTTGAATTCCTCCATTGGTGGTCATGTGGGTTTTTATATCTGATATTTCCAAAGAGGTGACTCTTGCAATGATTTGATCTTTAGGAATTCCTTCCAGTCTAGAGAATGGATCTTGATCAGTGATAGGTAACTCAATCAAATGAGAGTATGCTTCTAATGTTGGTGTGAGCTGATAATCTGGAAACATGAAGCAGTGGTACACCGAGTCATAAAACTGAACCAATGTAGATTGGACTCCTTCCACCATGTTGTCCTTTAAAAGGGACAAGAGTCCCCCATACTTAGTCCTGAAAGCTTCTGGATTATTAATCAACCTTCCCAATCTTCTCAGGTCTTCAAGTTTTGGATTTCTGAAGGTGTACTTCTGAGTTTTTCTTCTACCAAAATCCATAATGCGGTTTCTGATATTTGCAACACCTCGTGTTTTTTAGTTCCTTTGAAAATTTTTGAGAAAATTTTTTTTTTTGAAAGCTTTTGATGAATACATGAATGCAGCAAACAAAAATATATGAAAACATGGGTTTAAGGGTTTATCGTCACGATCATGGAGCCACGGATCTACCCATCCCAAAGGTATGTACTAGGGGTTCGTTTTGCACCTGTAGAACGAGTTCCAACAAGGTTCCCGAAATCATTGACCCCTCTTAAGAATATTATCAGCAAACCGACTGACTCATGAGAGTTGTAATATCCCTAAGATGGATCTCATTCGAGTGTAGTATCGCGTATCAACTATTCCGATAGTCACCGCACTACGTCCTAGAAATGGCCAAGGTTAAGTGTTTACTAATCCTAATTTTCATGGGTGCCCAGTGGAAAAAGTAATGTTTTCACGACTTACTCGCTTAACATCAGTAATTCCAAAAGGGTACCTCTACTTATTTGGTGGATTTTCAAGTTAGCTTGGTCGGGATTCACTTCCTATAAGCCTTCTTGAGTCTGCCACCTCTTATCTTAAAATATGCTCTCAAGCCCATGGAGGACTTTTTGACTCACCACATGTGTATTAATCACATTCCCAGATAACAGTAAATTAAACAAGTATGGCAGATAGTATGATGGAAAATAATAAATGATATAAAATGAGAAAGCAAATAAAACAGCAAAAATATGCAATGCAAGGCTTAACCCTCCTAGAAAAAGATAAAAGAGTCCCCAACAAGGTAGCCATTTTTCTGTAGCTCGGTTTTTGTGATGGGACCACTACCGCATTTAGTGCTACTTTTTTATTTCTATATTATCATATGAAGCTTAAAAGGAAGGGGAAGACATCTTAAACTAACCCTGCGTGCAAATGTTTTTCTTTTAAAATGCGAAGAGATCTGGAATCGGGGGTTGGTTATACAAAGGGAAGCTATTAACACCCAGAGTATCTATAGTAATCTATAGGAACCTTTATTTGCATATGTTTCTACTGTTGGATTGCTTGGTTGCTTAAATTCATTTGTTGTTGATTGGGGAAGTTTCTCCTATGATGAGATGTATTTGTTGTTTTACGGTTTCCTATTGTTTTTGGGAAGGTACTTGACCTAAGTTTTTTTTATTAGTGCGCTCGCTAAGATTTCACAATCTTATGCCTACGTATTCCGTAAAGAGGTATGGGGAAATCAGAGTGTTCATAGTTCCTCCTATTCTATGGGAGGAAAAATGTTTCGTGTCTTGTTCAAAGCCCACGATTGAAGCTAAAAGAGTATATGTGTCTTGTTCAAAGCCCAAGATTGAAGCTAAAAGTTTGACTGAGAGAGAATTTGTCATCTCTAAAGGGAGACATCTCACCTATTCATCACAAATATTGGAGAATTAATTTATAATGGAAGTTGATTTAACTGGGATGTGTGGAATCCATCAATGCCACATCTTCCTTTATAAGAGAATTAAAATGTCATAAAGGAAGAAGCTTTAACTCAGTGTAGAGCAATGCCACTTTTTCCTTTATGAATCTTTCATGCTAAGAGAGGGACATTGACTTGGATGTGTAGAATCCAGAGGTTTGCCACTTACATCACTTAGATGAAAGAGAACTTTAGCCATGATAAAGGAGGGACTCCAACTTGGATTTTGAATCAACAAGTGTGCCACTTACATCAATTATCTGAGAAAGAGTTTTGATTATTTGTTTTGAAATGTGATGCATAGTGGAAATATCCTCCTACAGAGAGGACTAATGGTCTCATCTGCGGGGATGTTAGATTTTGTGCCTTGATCAAAGCCCAATGTTGAAGCTAAAAATGTTGAAAACTGACTCAACTGAGGGAGTAATATATATATGTCTTGTACAAAGCCCAAGATTGAGGCTGACTGAGAAAATCATTATATGAAGCCTAAGAGGAGGCTGAGGGAATCTAAGTGGAGATTGACTCTTTGCTGAGGGATTTTAATTCCAAGAGAAGGTATAAACTGTTTTGAGGAATCAAAAGGGAAACTAACTCTTGCTGGAGATTAGAAAAGAGTTGAATGATTAAATGCCACAAAAGCTTTGATTCTTTTGGAGATTTGTTGATTGTAACCTTACCCTGGCTGGTGATTTTAAAGTGAAAACCAAACCTTGTTGAGGATCAGAAGAGACTTAAAGGATGAGTTTGAATGCCTTAGAGGTTTTGACTGTCCTGGGGACTGGTGTATTGATAAATATGACTAGAATATATCCTATGCTTTTAGGAATCCTGAGGGTCCTTGTATGAAGCCCAAGAGGAGGCTGAGGATTGAGACTTTCCAAGTTTAGGAAGAGTTCAAGAAAGGTTTCACCGGGAAATAATCCTTTCTTTGTTGAACTGTTCCAGGGTTAAAGGGATTAAAGAAGAGGTTTCACCGGGAAATAATCCTCTCTTTATTGAAGTGTTTCATGGTTAAATAAATTGAACAAAGCCCAAGAGGAGGCTGACTGTATTAGGAAGAAGAATTCCTTTGTACAGGGGGGGAACTAGTTTTTTGAACTAAGGTATACTGATTGAAAGGATCATATTGTTTGAATCTATTTTAAACTGAGGATGATTTAAATTCTAAGAGAAACTTAACAAAATATGTACAAGTATATATACAAATATATGAACAAGTATATAAACAAGTAGGAATTGAATTGAGAACAATGTTGGGTCTTATTCTCTGGATAGAGACCCAAGTGTATTGTGATTGATTACATGTTTTTTTCACGATTGGATTAGTGTTTGAAGAAATTGAAGAAAGGTTTTACTTTGAAGATGACTTGATCTTAAGTGAGAGAGAAGCAAAGGTGTTTGGTCTTACACTCTAAATAGAGGCCCAGAAGATTGTTTGATGCTAGGTTTAGATTGTATTTGACAGTTATGGAAGATTGAAGTTTGTGAAGATAGAAATAGGGCGAGTCTTACACTCTATCAGAGGCCCAGAGATTGTTTAAGACAAAGTTATATACATAGGGATGAGACTTACACTCCTAACAGAGGCCTAAAGATTATTGTGAAAATTGTGACCACACTATGATTTTGAAAAGCGCGACGGGACTTATATTATAGCAGAGGCCCAGATGGTGGTTTATTTATAAAGATGGTTGGATCTTACACTCTAAGAGAGGCCCAAATGTTTTGAAATGAAGTTTGAAATACAGAATCAAAATAAAACCTTACTTTCATTTTTTAAGATATTTTTTCAAAGAAAAATCAATAAAAAATGTATAATTTATCAAATGAATCCATTAATCATGTCATAAACAATGATTAAGGTTTATGAAAAAGGTATTTTATTCACATGAATATTTAAAATCATTATGGTTTAAAAAAATCAAGAAAAGAAATCGTTTTAAAACATTTAAAACAATTTAAAATAATATTTTTAATATATTAAAAATATATCAAATAAAAATTATTTTTGTGATTTTTTGTGGATTAAAATAATAGGGCATTTAAATGACATGTGTG
The DNA here is from genome assembly GCA_022829125.1 of Lathyrus tuberosus. Lineage (NCBI taxonomy): Eukaryota > Viridiplantae > Streptophyta > Magnoliopsida > Fabales > Fabaceae > Lathyrus > Lathyrus tuberosus. Next base: position 2,181,057 of record JALAZF010000062.1, on the reverse strand, counting down.
AAAAAATTGGAATTAAGAATAATTAATTTGATAGAAAAAATCAATATTTGAAATTATTTTTAAAACAATTTTAAAATAATATATTAAATATATTAAAAATATATCAAATATAAAATATTTTTTGATTTTTTTGGTGAATAAATTATTTAAATATTTGGATAATATATGTGCAAAAATTCATTTGAAAATAATCAAAATTGGATGTAGAAAATATTTTTTTTAAATAAAATGAAAATATTAAAAATATTTTAAAATTCAAAAATTTGAATTATGGCGCGAAGAACTTCATCTTCTTCCTCGTGCCACCCAGATTTGCAAAACCTCTCCTATATCTCTCAATTCGTAATGAAATAGCACTATGTAAACATGGAAACTGTTCTCTCTCTCTCTCTCTCTCTCTCTCTCTCTCTCCCCCTTTCTCTCTCTCAACACTTAATTTCATTTATTTTAAGTGTGGAGTGAGTTATCAAGTGATGAACAGATGAACACTAATTTTTGCAAGAACATTGTGAAATCCTATACACGATTGATACATAGCAATTCATTGAGGGAAATCATTCTATATAAGTGCATAAACATGTTGGTATCTTGAAATATTAAAAATGATGCATGTTTCATGGAGTTTGGGAAGTTCAGGCTTACCTGTGCAAGAGGAATTCGAATCCTCAGTTGTAGGTGTTACAGATGTGAAATGATAACTTGGACAGCTTCCCTAGACCTCAAGGAATGTGTTGATGTGCTTGGAATGGGTTGAAACCTTCTGGTTTGATGGGCTCGACTTCAAGTGCAGCTTATGACGTATTTTGAGAAAATGGGGTATGACTTAATGATTATGATGTTACATAAGTTGTTTAAGTGCGTGGATCACTTATACATGATGTATGTGAGGTGTGTGGATCATTGGTTAGGATGAAATTGCTCTAGTTTGAGAAAATCGATTTCTCCTTCACTTGAAAGTTTGAAACTTAGAACCAAACTGATTTTTTAGAAAACAAGGATTGAAGTTGTTTTGGTGTGTTTAAAATTATCATAAGTGAGCTCTATTTATAGGTGAATGCGTTTGTCTTGGCTGAATAGTAATGGCTTGGTGGATAAGAGCTCATTCAATGTTTTTGGCAAGATGTAATTACTTTCATGCCAAGGTACAATAGCTCTTCTAAGTAGCATAACCAACTTTTGACCAATTCCACATTCCTCAGATGTTTTTATTGTTGTTTATGTATGAATCTTGACTATAAAGAGTACATTTGTTGAATGTGCACTATTGCACATAAATGAACTTTGAATTTCAAGGCTTTCATGAGAAAACTTCATCATTCTCATGAAAATTTTCTTGATTCTTTGGCTCTATCATGCAGGTTTGTGATGAGTCACTCTAATCCATGTTGAATTGGTATGATCATGATCATTGCAATTGACTCCAAAATCGTGTGGTGCAAAAAATGACCAAACTGATTTTGCAAAACAGTTTGCAGCAAGGTGTATTGTAACCTCCATAACCCTTTGCTCAAGTGAGTTATCTCATGCTCTTTGGATCTTTGGAAAGCTGGGATGATGTACTTCAACATTGATGTTCACCAATGGACTTGATTCATTTTGGATCATGGTAAAAAAAATCCCTCCACATTTTGATGTTTTGACTGAATTCAACTTAGGCAAATTTTCACTAAGTGTTAAAGTTCATTTCACACTTTTCTTGATTTTGATCATTTCATAACTTAAAATCCAAGCATTTTTTTACCATGGATCAGTTTTAAACTTTTGTAGTATGTGATGAGATCTATCATTTGAGATTTGGATCCAAGAAAATGGCTGCTTGGTTTGGAAGTTATGGCTTTTGGAAGTTGGGTACCTAAACACTTTTTTTCCATAACTTAGTGAATTTTTCACTTTCTCAACATTGCCCATTTTACAAGTTACCTTGATTTCTAGATCAAATCTTGTTCAAATGCAAAAATGGATCATGTTTTCTTGTATAATGGTTCATGATGAACATTTTTTTCCAAAAGTCAAAGGTATGGTTGAATTTTCATCAAAACCCTAATTTGTGGCTCAAATGGATTTGAATTCTTGCATTGTTTATTAATCAAATTCTTTGAATCAATCCAATAATATGAATGGACTAATATGATGTATTTGAGGTCCTTGAAATATATCTCGAGGTCTTGGCTCATGCCCAGATGAAAATTTCCCTCTGGAAGCCTTGGTCGACCAATACCCTAATTTGGTGACACTGATGGTCTTGAGGCTTGATCAACTTGAAATGTTGCAATTTTGTACTTGATTCTTGATGTTGAGGATCTCTTGACCTCAATGAATGACTGAGAGGGTTGATAAGTTGAAGATCATGTAAATTCTTGATTGATATTTTTCCTGAATCCTCTGAGAGGGCTTGAAACCCTAATTCTTAGTCAAGGTAAATACTCAACAATTTTTTAGAATATTAGTGATGCATAAAGGTACATCCATATTGTGGCGATGATTTGCAAAATTATGTGGAATATTATGGTCAAAATTTAGGGCAAGACAGCAGATTGTAATAAAAATAAGAAATTGAAAAAAAAACCTAAAAATAATTGTAAATTTTAGTTGAAATAATAATATATGTAAAAGATGAAATGTAAACAATAATATTATGAATAATATGATTAAAAATGAGAAAACTTAGATAAATCAGTCGTTTTAGTTTTTTTTACAAATAAGACAATTATTTTATAAGACATAATACAATTTTAAAATAGAGAAAACTTAGATACAATTCCTTAGGTGTGGTTTTTACTATTTTCCAATGAAAATACGACAAGTGTACTTAAATATCGTTTATGGAGTGAAAATAAGAGAAAATTTCGTATGTGTGGGAAGAAAATATTCACTTGTCATATTTTCATTAGAAAATAGTAAAAACAAACATAAATAATTCTATCTAAGTTTTCTCCATTTAAAATATCTACTCAATATTTTCTTATAAACTCCTTTAATTTTTTCACATATTTGAAATAAATGGTCGATAAATTTCTATTATTTAATAATTGGATCAATAGTTTTATTTTTATTTTTCTATTTTATATAATTTTCACGATATTAGACAACAAACTTTATTAAAATTTTATTGACTTGCTACATATTTGAATCATCTATCTCTTTTTTCTCATTTCATATAATTTCTACGCTATGAGAAAAAAATATTATTAAAATTTCATTTACGCACTACATATTTAGATCAATAGTTTTATTTTCTCATTTAATATAATTTTCACGATATGAGAAAATAATATTTATTAAAATTTTATTGACTCACTACATATTTGGATCAGCAATTTCATTTTTTTCGTTTCATAAAATTGTCACAATATGATCAACCAAAATTTATTAAAATTTTATTGACTTGCTACATAATTTATAATTGGATCAGTAGTTTCATTTTTCTTATATTAAAATCAATATCCTACACATATTTTTCTTGTATTTATATTAGTAATATAATTTTTATTCATTAATCCTTTTAATAAGTATAAATTTTTCTTATATTTATTCATTATTTATTTTAATTGTATAAATTTTAATAAGTAACACATTTTTTCTTGTTTTTAGATCAAAAATATTTCTTTTCCCGTATATAAATCATTATCACATATTTGTTCAACCATTATTTTAATTGTATAAATTTTAATAAGTGATCAATATTTTTCTCGAAATTGGATCACTAATATTTGTTCTCGTATTTACATCATTGACAATATTTATCTAAGCATTATTTTAATTGTATAAATTTCAATAAGTAGCCTATCTTATAAGGTATTAGCCATGCCATTTAAAAATAAATGATTCATTTTGATAGCTTTCGTAAGCCTTTTTATGAGTTAGTGGTCATACCATTTAAAAAGGCTTCATCATGTCATACATAAAGAACAATAATTTCATGAGTAATTTAGACAATATAAAATTGACCAAGTTATTGTAGTAGTGGCGATGACAAATGATTTCAAATAAGTTAAACAAAACATTACATGCTTTGAAACGACAATTCATTCAGGGAGTTAATGCTCAACATAGGGAGGGAAATTGTATATTCAAACTACCTTTACACATGAATCTAAGCATTACCTTTTGGGAATGGTGTAGAAAATATCCCACATCTCTTAGTTATCGTCCCAGACCCATAGGAAAGAACAAGATTTCCATCAGCATCAGTCCCCCAAAAGAAGGGAACATTGCCATCAACATCCTATTACATATGGATGTCACTTAAAAGAAGAAAAAAATTGGAAAATATTTTTAAGACAACAAAAAATGTGACCAAGAATAACTCATAACTCACCACATAAATAAATGTGGCTTTGGAGCCACTTTCAAATAGGATAAATGTAAACTTTTCCTAGAAATCTCTCACAACCTGAGCTGCAGAATAGGGACCATGATCTCTTAGAGTTCTGTATTCCTCTATGACAATGATCACTTCATTTGCGGTTTTATTCAATCCATATAGTTGCTTAAGACTAACAACATTATCAAGGTGGCCTTAAAACAAGTAGAAAATGTCATCCACAACCGCAAACAACCTAACAACACAAGAAAAGAAACATATGTAACAGATTCTCATGAAATGCCTCTTACAATCAGTTTTTAAGGATCTATTTCAACTCAGCATTTTCAGATATTGCGACTCTGTAACAAAAATTTATATAGATTTAGATATGTGGATGAAACAACAATAGAACATTGCTATCTATGAAAACCAACAAACGTCATATCATAACCAATGAACTCAGATTACCATGGTCTCTATTAAAAATTGGTGACTTATACCAAAGTACAGTCAATACGCCAATCAACCATCATGTTTGCCATAGTCCATTTGTTACTAACCAAATGAATAGAAATGGAACACAGTATTCAAAATCTGACTGACAGTCTGACTAGAAACATACCAAGATTTCTTTCTCGAGTTTTTCTATATCTTCTCTCCTTAACATCTCAGGTTTTTTCTCTACATTTCTCTCCTCGCTCTTTATGTAGCATACTGCGTGCGTCACCACTTTTTCCATGGAAGCAGCTTGCCTTTGGGCAAGGAATTCATTAAAAATTCTAGCCCTTAATGCACTCTAGAAGGCTCCTATAAACATCTCCTAGTTTGGATGGACGAATTTGGTGGTTGCCTCATTGAACTAAGAAAGATACTCTCTTAAGGATTCTTAATGGCCTTGACAAATGTTGAATATGCTTATGGTAAACACCGTTATGTGCATGCTCGCATAAAAATGATGGACAAATTTCTTTACTAGAACCTAGTAGTTAGTGAGAGAGAGTCGTGGTAAGCTAATGCACCACCTTAATGCCGCATCCTAAAGGTACTATAGAGAATCTTACATATAGGTAATGAGGGGGCTTCAATAATCTCCATTTTTATATTGACGGAGGCGACATGCTCCTGGGGGTTGCTGGTGATGGTGGCTTGAAACTGTCTGGTACATGTGATCCCCAAATTTTGTCAGAGAAAGGTCACGGGTCTAGACCCTTCATCTCTTTAGTGGGGTAAGCCTGTTGTTGGCACCGTTAGAGGTGAATGATATTGTCGTCCAAAGTTTTATTATGGGGATGCAAATCATCCATAACGGTGTGCATATTTGCTATGGCATCCTTGTCGTCGTCGGAACTACTGCTAGCTGAAATTTCTACCCACTTGTTCACCGTATTTGATAAGGAGTTGTAGAGATGGATAGGAATTTGATTTTCTAATGCAAGGGTGGCCCAGGTAAGGCCCCATGGTGGGCATCAATGATACTTGCTAAAAATGTAAAATAAGAGTAGAACTATATTTGAAGGGTTGTGTTTGATGTTTAAGGTTATTGATGGTGTTTAGAGCTTGCTCACACTGGGTGGTGAGAAGCTTTATATTTGTGGATTTGGAGGAATAGTTGATCTTCCTTTCTCAACCATATGGATGAAGTATTTATAGAGGTTTTTTAGGTCTCAATCTTTGGATCTAGGGAGTGGTTACGATGCCTCTCTCTCCGAAACATGGGACGTTAAAATCGTTATTCCCCCTATAATTTGAAGAACATGATTTCTTCCATTTGACTAAGCTTTCCATACCATTAGTTCATAAGAACAGATCACTCCACACGTTTTATAAGTGGGTGAGGTACGGTCTAACCACAACACAATAGGGAGCGAGTGTTGTGACCAATGGACGACTAGAAACCTAACTTTGGGCGGCGTGTGATATTCACCCACCCTCAATGAGCTTCATTTGAGCCTTTTTGTCTAAGCTTGATAAATTTATTGCAGTACAAGACCCAATACAATTATACGATAAAAATATAAATATTAACACATGAAATAAATAAAACTAGATGTTGACCCGCGCCGCGATGCGCGGGTAGACTTGAAAAAAGTAAGTGAAAATTATTCTCACATATTTTTAAATATATTTTTAAAATATTTATTATCTTAAATGTTTTGAAATTATAATTTATTAAGATTATAATGTTTATAAATATAAAAATTTTAAAACATGCTCTTCTGCTTTTTTTCTTTTGTCTTTTGTTCATGGTATTTAGAAATTTTTTCGAGTTTAAAATTATACAATCTAAAATAAAAATGTTATCATCAATATTGTGCATATATATAATTTCCTCTTTAACGAAAATATATATTTTATCATAGATATTTTTAATTGTCAATTAATGAGTCTGGGTATAATATTTATTAATCAAATTCTTTATTGATGTGATTTTACATATAGTATGTTAGGTACGATATTGAGAAAACAAATTAGAGTTATTCGTGAAGTGAGGGGGAATATTTGTACAGGTCTAACTCTTTCATATTTTTAGAGCTTGTAATATATTATTAAACTTGTTAATATTATATAATTCATTGGACAAAAGAATTGAGGTCATATTCAATACATTCTACATCAAACTTGAAGAAATTGTTCTTCTTTTTTTGGTAGAAAGTATTGACATATATAATTGCAATAAAATGAACAGTACAATAAAATAAAATAAAATTGAAATTTATAATAGATTAATTAAATAGTCAACTAAAATAAATAGAAGAAATATGAAGAGAGTAACTTCAATAATGTTTTTAATAATGTTTTTGTTCATCAAATATCTTAATATAAACTAGCGGAATACCCGTGCGGACGCACGGGTACCCGTCGGGTCGACGCGCATTGGTGTCCATTTTAAAAATAGATATAAAAAATACATTGAATAAAAATTAGTAAGGATCATAAAAATAATTAATGTATTTGTAAAGAATAAAAATTAGTAAGGATCATAAAAATAAATCATGTATTTTAAAAAAATAGAAGAAAAAATCAAGAGACAGATTCATGTTTTTTAGAAATGTATTTATGAACTAATAGCTAAAAATATATTAATGAGAAAAAAAGTGTTGACCAAAAATAAAGGACCAAAAAAATACACAATATATTATAAGTAACTGAAATAATAAATTTTTAAGTGTATACAAATAAAGTATTTTAAGAGTTGGTTAAAATAAATAGTTTAGTTTAGGTTATGTGTTAGTAAGTAACGTGTAGTGGGGAATAAAATGGGAAAGAAATAATTGAATGTAGAAGTAGAAAATCAATAAATGTTGTTAGTTTTAAGAGAAGAACATTGAACGTAAAAGAGTCTGAGTGTTTGAAACATGCAGTCCAATGAAAAGGTGAATGCTTTGAGAGTCGAAACGTTAGCAACATTAAGTCTGAAGAAACCAAACCATTGTAAACTTCCTGGGCATAAATAGGTTGATTTCATTTCCTATGTATTCATTATCATCCATTCGGTTACTGTTGTTAAACGAAGATGTTGCGAAGGAATGGGTAATGAGAAAGGTTCTTCAAGTGGGTCACGGTGAGGGATCCGAAAAACGCTGCATGTTGGCTCAACTGTTTGAATCAAACCTCTTTAGCTGAGTTTTGTATTTTCATATGCAGGCCAGGGGAGGCATGGCTGATGGAGAAGAAGAGGATAGATGCTCAGTTGCGGGAATGGTACCAGAAAGATGTAATGGGTTCCGAGAAGGAAGGCAATGGAAAACGTCAGGCAAAAAACCATAAAGACGTAGAGTTGGTTGATCTGACATTGGACGATCCAGATTGGGCGAAGAAGTTTGAAGAAGTTGGTGATACTGATGCAAAGTAAGTTGTTTAATCTGTATCATGCATGTTTAACATATTTAGTAACAAAGATGTAGACGAACGCCTGGAAAAAAACAACTTATATATTTGTTTGTTTATTTGTGTTAAATGTAAAGAAGATATTATATGTGCCTGGGAAAATAAAAATATGTAACTGAAATTATAATGAAATGTTGAAGGAAGAAAAATTAAGTAAGGATAAAAGGAATTGACTGGTTTCTGCATTCATATAGTTAGAATAGGAGATATTTTGCTCTGTAGTCAACATATTTGGATGTGCAAAAAATTTGTATGGTGATGTGTTTTAGGTTGGTAAGTGAAATAACAACGTTATCATCATCTGTATGTAAGTGTACAGTATGTTTAGAATCAAAATTCATTGTTTCAAGGTTGTTTAGCAATGATAAGTCTGTATAATATTGTGTAATGGAATAATGATTTATAATGAAGGTACTGTAAAAGATTAAGTTAAAATCGAAATAGTAATTGTGGTATTCAATGGTAGTGGTAGTGTGGAATATCAAAAGGGTTTTATAATTCATTGTGTAGGAAGTAGAAATTGAGAGTTTTGGGTCTGTTATGTGTATCATGTTGGAAACGTAAAAAAAGTAGGTTAGACAATGGTTTGGTACGTTTGTGATGTAAAATGTTGTACGTGTTTGTATAAATTTATTATCAGGAAAAGGGCATGTAATGGGTTTGGTGTAGAAGGCAGAGTTAAGCAAAGTGAAGAGCAAAGTTAAAAAGATGTGGGAGGTTCCAATGGCATTAAGTTCTTGGACGATAGTGATGAAGAAAAACTCGGCTTGGATTATGTAATGGAGGAAGAAAATAAAGACGTCTCATCTGATGACGAATATTACTGGGAAAGGGTTATAAAATGTGGGAAAACAGCCCAAAAGCAAGTTCTGGTACGTTTTGATTTCTGCTAGCAATTACATGAATTTGGGCATTTGTAGATTGTTTCTGATTCACTATATTTATACGTGACAGCATCTGCCTAAGCTGATTGTAGAGAAATGTCTTTACTACAACCAAAGGACAATTGATCTGATTGATTCGGACACTGGATCACTATATGCAGCAGAGATTCAGACTGCGAGGCGGAAGAAAAGACTTTCAGAGAATGAGAAATACATTGGACACGGGTGGTATGAGTATGCTAGGAAAAAAAACTTGAAGACCGGAGACAAGCTTGGATTTAGCATAACGACCACGCCAGAACGTCTTTTAGTTTCTATGGTAAATAGAAAATGAAGTACCGTCCATGTATAAGCAGAAGTTTAAGTTATTTGAGATGGGGGTAGTTTTTGAAACATTATATTTTTGTTTGTTGGTATTACAAAGATAAAGTTATTTTGGCAATATGTTTTGGGTATAAGGCATATTATAATGGTTGATAAAGTATGAACCTGTTTTGCTGTTTTTAAGGCCATTGACAGAGGCATATTAAAGTATAAGTTATTAGTTTCTTAAATTCTGAGTGCTTAGATGTTATAGTTAACACAGGAAGAATGAGGAAGAATTTAGAAGTTGTGTTGAAGTCATGTTTTGTATACCGACATGCCATGCATGGGCAGCTTTTCAGCTGATTTGATTGAAGTTTGAAAAAGTGGAAGAAGTAAAGTTGAGTAGGCATGTACGATTGGGAAAACGTAGGAAGAAGGTTGAAGTCCAAATATTTCATAAAATATATCAGAATCGAATGCAAATTAGTTGCACCTGATGTGAACACACTTAAAAAACACAAAACAACAAGAAATAAAAACTAATGGATTTTATACAGATGACATTGGTTGTGTGGAGATTTTACATCTAATCTAAATCGAATAGTGTCACCAGCCTTGAACATATTAGATTGACAAAATTCATCCCAGTCGGGGCCCAACTTAGTCCGATATGGATTTTCAATGTTATACAAAGCGAGTATCGTTCTCTTTCCATTATCACAACACAGGTTCAGAATTTTATAATTGCATTCGTTCAACAATCTTGCAAAGTCCTCCTCCAACATCTAAAGAAAAAGAAAAAATAGGAATTAGAATTATGATATTATAAAAGATTATCTAAAACGGAAGAGATAAATAAAAGAGAAACTCAACTAATTTTTCAGCTTGGACAGTTACATCTGTTAGACCAAGGTCGAACACGATAATTTCTTTGTGTCCATGAAATCTGCTATGAAAACGGGGCAATAGTTCCATCCTCAGCACATTTTTAAAGTTGAGGATTCCAAAGTTGTCGTTACCATAATAACCGACCTCAACCACAACATCAGCCGGTAAATTGTAGAATGCCTCAACATCATTCCATCCACTGATTATAAGTGGATGATGTTGGTCTTTGTTATATATAAGGACATGATGGACACCTTGGTTATTCAAGAGGGTCCATGTTTTTGTTATTTCTTTTTCACACAGGTTTAGAAATCGAGGGTCTACCTCAGGCCATAGCTGGTATTCAAAGAAATGGTATAAAAAAAACAGTAAGAACACATTAAAGTAGGAAAAAAGAAAAGGCAGAATATATGTGATAATGACCTGTGTAGATAACTTAGGAATAGAGAAGGAGCACTCCAACTGTGTGTGCATAATTGTTGCTGTGATAGACATTTGAAAAGGGTGAGAGTGGTTGTGAGTAGAGGAAGAAAACAGAATGAAAATGCTGAAGGTGCAAATGATAGAAGAGGGAGGCTATGTTTATATTAACTCAAATAGGAAATAAATTATAAAATTGGTTTGAGGTTCACGTGGGAATAGTTAGGTTAAAGTTCTATAGAATAATCTTTTCAAATGCAAAAAAACTTCTTGAAAGTAAAAAAGTATACAAAAAGTGGTGTAGTATAATAGTGAAATGTTTAGATATGGCCACGCATGAAAAGGTTGAATATATATAATTGATTGAAGAAAATATCATATGGCCCTACATTGAGTTGTGTTTGATGGGTTATGTTTTCAACAAAAGTGTAACTGTACAGCTAAATATAAATATGTAGACATTGAATCCTTATGCACAGGAATAAAAACCCATTTCAAGAATGAGGGCAAAAAGGTCATAATGAAAGGGTTTAATAGTGGGGCATTCGTAGCAATAAAAAGAGAAAAAGGGTAAACTCATAAGACGGATTGGTCGGTTTTTTTGTATCTTTGTAACTGGGCATTGAATGGTTCTACACTAAGCTTTCGACTAACAATGGGAAAACTTCCAAAGCAACGTCTTTTGCATGGGTATTCATAATCGTTTTTTTTGTTATTTTTGTCGTACAGATGAAATACTGATTTCAAATCTATTTTTGCATGCAGGAATGGTTCAGGATCGGCAGGTGTACCTGGAAATGGGAAGGTGAAAGTGGAAAGCACCGTATCCCCAATTGAACTGTCTTCAGACAGCAGCAGGTAATGTTATTTTTGTATGATCTTCCAACTTGGCGTATGTAAACATCTGTGCATGTCAAATATGTAATTAGTATGCGTGATTTGGCCGAATGAGAAGATATCTAATGTGGCATACAAATGTGAATCATGTTTATGCAGAATAAATGTGAGTTTGATTCAAACTGATGTTTGTTCTTAATGCAGTTCGGAGGAATTATTGTTTGATGAGTATGAAGCGGTCACTCATATTCAGCAAAGGGTGTTGGAGACATTCGAGGATCCTATGCTGGACATTTATAGCACCGACTCTAATAGTGATGAAAGTGATGCAGTAGCTTATCCTCGGATGTACACGTGGGAGAAAGTGGTACCGTCGGCAAAAAAAGCTCGTAAGAACGTTCAGGTAGAAAAAGATATTAATGGACGACATGTTAAATAAAATTAAAGATATTATATTTTGTTTTAGGTAATCCATTTGTGTCTTGGTGCAGCATTTCCCGCGGGATGTGACGAAGATGATGCTTTCTAGGAATCAGAAAGCCATTGAGTTAGTAAATGAGGATAATGGTGATGCGTACTATGCAGAAGTCGGTTGTGCGAAGCGTAACAATAAAGTTTTTAAGAATGAAAAGTACCTTGGAAGAGGTTGGTACGAGTTTGCTGAAAACAAAAAGCTTAAGAGAGGAGATATGCTCAGCTTCAAGATTGGCTATCCTTCAAAAAGAGTTTCTGTTTCTGTGGTAAACCGCTAAAGAAGATGAATTACACGGAGGAAGATGTAATCCGTTAGTGTTTTGGATGTCTTGGTATCAGTAGAAAAGTGGTATTTTGTTTGAAGATGAATTAGTTGGATGAAGATGCAATTACGTAGGGTTTAGGCTGCTTTAGTTTCATTAAAAACCTAGAATGTTGTCTGTTTGTTTAAGTTGGTTTCGTTTTATGCATGTTATTTTGAAACTGGGAAGTTATCATTCAGGTCTTTAATATAGGCGACCGTGTGGACCTTTGGTTTGTTATATATATTATAGTATCATATCAATGGATGTAGTATTGTTTATTTACAAAGTTTTGGTTGCTTCCATTAAATAACGAAAGTAAAAATGACGGCTGTTAAAAAAGAAATGTGTACAACATTTCAAAGTATTCTAAGAATGCTGTGGTCACTTCGTTATGTGAAGTCGATATATATAGGTTGCAGAAATGTGCCATTAACTAAAAATTGTGTAAAATATAGTGCAGGGGGAACATTTATTCATTAAAATTGATAAATTAGTAGTCAAATGTTGATGCTTGAATAAGAACGTAGGCTGTTTTGATGTATGCAACAACTATGCAACCAAAAAATCCATAAAATATGCACACAAAAGTTGCTGTAGTTATGAAAAAGGAGTCACGTAAAATGTTTGTGAAGTAGTTGAGTCATGTACTGTATGTTCAGAGTAAAAAATTGATTGAAGTAGCAGGAAACATATGTTTAATACAGATTGTAAGAAACATTACTGCACTTGATCTGTGTAAGGTCTTAAAAAACACTACTGTAAAAACAATAGCATCTATGTAAAGTCTTCAAAAACACAAATGCACTTGATCTGATTGTAAGAATGTTGTTGCAATACAATAGCAATTAACCTGTCGTATACAGTAGCCAAACTATAGTTGACAATCCAAACATTGTAAAATCACCAGCATTTTGAAGTTTCCCTTAAGCCAAAAGCTGCCCAATATTAATACCTTCAATTGGTAGTTTAGTTTGTGTTAGAGAGATATATATATACAATACATGTTAAAAAAGTTAGCGATAAGAAATAACAAAGTTTTTAATAAAAGTTAATACAATGGGAGCATAGTGTAAGAAATAATACCTATATTAACCCTTCCTATATATTGTTGAAAACTTCTTTGTACACAACATTTGAAGTTGTAGACTTGAATTTGCCATTCTCATCGTGTATTAAGATTTTTATACCTTTTTTCGTGGTCACCCTTGATAGTGCGACATAAATTTGGCCATGAGTGAAAACATCTCGTGGGAGATAAAGTCCAACATGATCCAAAGATTGGCCTTGGGATTTGTTAATAGTCATTGCATATGAAACAACGATTGGAAACTGTCTCCGGTTTAGTTTGAATGGCCAAGGTGATTGGGATGGTGACATATCCATGCGGGGGATGTAAACCAACTTACCGGGACCTTTTGCAGCCATTAATGATGCTTCAAGAACATGATTTTCCATCTTCGTTATGATAAGGCATGTGCCATTACATAAACCTTCAGCCTGATCAATATTTCGCATAAGCATAACCGGTGTTCCTACCTTTAACTTAATGTTATGGTTAGGCAACCCAGAAGTGTGTAATGAACTGAGGAACTCTGGCGTGAGAATATCAACGACATTGGTATCATGAATGTCTGACCGATCTACAGTGTTGGAGCTGTAGTATTCTCTTACATCACCTACCATAAAATAAAAAAGATAATTAGATAGAACGAAACAAACGTATGAAAATAATTAGGTGACAAAGCATACAACTACCTGGCATTAAAGCAAGGATGTGATCATTAATTTGATCAACAATTTGCAATGTGGATGAGAGTATTACCCGACTCTTGAGGTAATCATTTGATTGATAATTCTGTAGAAAATCAGGATATGTACTGTTTACAATGCCAACAATTGGATCCTCAAACTCAGTTATTAAAAGGTCCTTGGGTATCTCAATATCGGCAATACCGTCATTTGGTTCTGACACTTTACCCTCACCAATTTTCAAAAGCCAATCAGAAAAATCTGCAATTTCTTTTTTATCTGCCTCGCTTGAACCACACTGAAGGCGCATATTCTTTGTTAAAGTCAGGACTCTAACAGAATGCCATATATACGAAGCATTTATCGCGGAGTGAACAATATCTGATCGACTTCCTCTAGGAACTACCGGCAATATTTGTCTAAAATCACCACCAAATACAACAACTTTCCCACCAAACACATCATCCGAATTACTGTAGGAACTCATAACATCCTGCAAAGTTTTGTCAAGTGCCTCAAAAGCATGTTTGTGTGCCATGGGTGCCTCATCCCAGATAATAAGTTTTGTTTCTCTTAAAAGCTCTGCAACTTGGTCTTCGTAGTCAATTTTGCATGTAGAATTCTCTACTGTTGGCACGGGTATCTTGAACTTTGAATGAGCTGTTCTACCGCCAAGTAACAAAAGAGAAGCTATTCCACTGGTTGCAACGGTTAAACATATGTCATGTCTGGATCTCAAAGAACTTGCAAGTGTTCTCCACATATAACTTTTTCCTGTACCTCCATAACCATGAAGGAAAAACACGCCACCTTTCTGAGCTCTTAGAGCTTGCATGATTTCTTCATATATACCTCTTTGTTCATCTAATAAAAAAACCAATGAAAAACTAACGTTTGTCGTAAAGGGTTTAAAAAAATATAATTGTAGTAAAAATGGGCTTTTATAACAAAAATAAGGAACACATCAATCAACAGTTTAGTTGAAATGTCCACCCACCTGTTAGACCTTTGAAGAGATTTGAAAATTCAGCTTTCATGGTGGGAATATCATAATTTCTTTCATCGTATATCAGACGATTGCCTAACTGCTGGAGTACATAACCATCCGAATATGGAATAGGCTTGAATTCATTCAGACTACGTTTATTTTCTTGAAGCAGTGTTTCAATCTCAATTAAAGTCAGGTTTTGCAACTATGATTCGGATAATAACAAATCTGCAACCATATTGGAAGAATAAAAAATGTTATTATTTCAATTCCAGGAACAATGTTGATGAGTGCTGAATAACACATTGTTTCTATTATACTAACATACCTGCAAATTGTATACTATTATTTGAGCCAAACATATCAGGAAGGATGACGTAAAAAATAGCTAACATATATATAATGATTATGAGATATAGTAGTCTCACCTGGGTTCTGCGCCAATTGTCTTTGTTTATGCAACAAACCGTCCGACAATAAAATCCAGGACTCGTTCCAAACATGAACGGGTCGATTTACAGCACCGGACAAAAGCATTACGCAGAAAAGTTTTCGAAGAAAATGACCTGATCCCCATTGACTGGCCTCTTTTATAGCAGCTATGTATTCTCCATCGTCTTCAAGAAAACCCATGGCAAAGCAAGCGTCCCTAAACAAATGAAATTGTTGGTCGCCTATTTTGCGGATTTGCTCATATGTTGTAGGTCCTTTAACTAATGTCAACATCATTCGAAGATAAAACAATTCTCCGGTAGTAGGTGGAACCCATATCAACCGACCGATAGTGAATCCCCTTTTTCGTGGCTTCCAAGTTCTCTTTCTTTTGTCATAAACAAATTTCGACACAAATTGGTCGTACGTCAGTGACCGGGCTTCTTCATATGTACCATTTGCAACCAACCAAGCTGTGAACATAGATTCAGTGACGCTCGCCCTTTCCAATATGTCCTCCATTCTATCGAAGTCGGTGTAGTATATGGCCTTCTCACCAATTAAATGATAGAACATACGTTCAACCGCCGGTTTTCTACCATGAATATTATAACCGAAAATTCGCCAACATGCTTCACTCGGAGAGACGTACCTACAATCCAAATACTGTTGAATTTCATCAATAGGCTCAGGCTGATTGCGATTTGAAGCAACAATTATTGCAGTGATTCTATCGTATCCTTTATGAATATACTTGAACAGATATTTGATAGAAGTACTCTGATTACACCATTCCATGTTTATATGTGCTTGGTACTTCAAAAGCAACCTTGTATTGTAAGGAACAACATAACGATTATCCAATGCAATGCCGTTCTTGTGAATGACATGTGTTTTTGAGCTTCTCCTGTACAGTGGGTAGCCATCTGAATCAAGCATTGTTTCTTCAACATATTTTTTTGGGAAGAATTTAGAACATTTTCCATTTTTCATACAAGGTGATGTCATTCTTGAAAAACCACATGGACCATGCATCATTTGCGTTTTGACTAAGTTATACAGTCTTGGATGTTCTTCAGGGTCGGGAATTTCGGCTGAAATAATTTTGTCAATATCGGTAGGGGTTGGATACTTGCTTCGAGGATCCAAAAAAATAAGGATGTGAGCATGTGGTAAACCTCGCTTCTGAAATTCAATTGTGTACATAACTGAAAAATAAATACATAAATAAGATACATTTAGCGTATGAGCATCAAATTCTGCATTCATAAGTAATAATTAGAAGAACAATACTTACAGGCCAACACTTTGCCGAGAATATGACGTTTAGTTATATCCGCCATGAGTTCATCAAATTTGATCTTAAAAACCTTTGCAATGATATCCGGTCTGTCATGCGGCTTTAACGAAGTGTTGCACAGAATACGTGTAATCTCAGTCCAAGCAGGGTTGCAAGTGAAAGTTACAAACAAATCTGGAAAACCCAACTTACTTGAAATTGCCATGCCATCAAAGTATAGCTGGTCCATATATCTTTTGCTTCCAACAAAAGACGACGGCAAGACAACACGTTTTCCTCGTTTTGGTGGGTCTGTTTGTTGACTGCTACCACATTGATCATTTAATTGTTTGTATTTTCCAACCCTTAATTTGGATTGGTTTTTTCTTAACCAATTAAGTCGTTCTGATTCCATCATTGCGTATCCGTCGACCAAAAACTGTTGAAAAAGCCTTCTTGAATGCAGTAGAGTCTTTGCTTCATTCTTTCGGTCCTGCAGTCGAAAAGATAGCCAATCTTTTATGGTTTGCCGATTTTGGCTGGTAACCGTCCTTTCATCCTGATATTTATGAAGTATATTCTTCCTGTATCCATCCTCCCCATAGACAAATATTAGAGGGTATTGATACGCCAGGTAAGCGGGATGGAATTCATCAATTCTTTGCAAGTTACCATCCCGTGCTTGGATGATTATATCTCTCTGAGATGCCGAATCAATGTCACCAACAATGAGAGCAGCAACCTCAGAAACAGAAGGACGATTGTAGACTCTCCCATCTTCCGGTCTATCGGAAATCAACTTTAACTTCAAGTCCAAGAAATTGTTTGTTTTTAAAAGATCCCTTTCCATCCTGAAAGCCTTTGCATGGACGTTGCACTCGTCTAACATGATCTTCAACTTGTTGACAATTTCGCGTGATAAAACTTTATTGTCTCTGAGAAAGTGTTATTGAAATTAAAAAGGAAAAATCAATAAATAAATAACATTTGTTATTTTATATATGTAATAGACCAAACAAAACAAAAATACCTGAAACAATCCATTATGTTATCAACTTCATTGTCAGTGTCAAATATATATAGTTGAGCATACTGTGGAGCTTTTCCAATTTCCGGTAGCAAAGAATCGAATCGATGACATGTTTGACCGTGTAGTCTTAGAGTAGGTGGCCCACCTCCTTTTGAAAACCAATTATCAAATTTCATTCCTGGTGATGTGAAGGAAAACATGGCGTTGTACGTCCTAACGTTGTTCTGGTAGTTCTTACTCTCCGGGCATGTTGCACTGTAAAGAAGTTGTTGCAACAGTGGAGGTGGTTCCTCAAGGAATGGAAGGACAATTTTACCACCTCTGCAGCACTTCTCAAACCTTGGAAGCGTTGTATGTCTCAATTTCCCTTTGCGTTGTTGATACCACATGCATGCGTGACAAAATGGACACTCATATATAGGGTCTCCTATATCAGAATACTCTGTGATGATAGAAACATCAACAAAAAAAAATACAACAATACATATAGTATTATATATAATACGTATAGAATAACTTACGTTGCAGATGCGAATCAATAAAAGGTGCAGGCTCGTTGTCGGAGTCAGCATCAGAACTATTTGCCATACTCGTGTCATCATCTGAATTTCCCACTTCGTCATCCGATGAATGAGACGGTCTACTGAGATGAGTAGGTGCAGCATGACCATGTACAGAAGGAACATAATTTGATGCTGGTGTCGTTGAAGACAGAGGGTGTAGAGTTTCATTGAAACTACTAAGAAGATTATTCCTTGTAGGTCCATTAAACCTCGTTTGTTTTTCTGAGTACTTAGCAAGAACATGTCTTTGTGACGGCCCAGTGGCTGGGGCAATGTTATGCAAGACAGCATTAATATTAGCAAGTGGGGCACGTGTAACATATAACGGACTCTGAAAATGAGAAGGTGTTTGAGATTGGTTGTTTGCTGGGATATTCTCCTTGTTAGAAGCATCATCGCAGTTTCTGTTATGTGATAATATATCCCTCCTCCTCTTTCTAGCAATCGAAGCCTGTGACATTTCCGTGACGGTGTTGGATACAGATGGTGTATGAATTCCATTTGCATTCGAACTGTTGTGTTGTGATTGAAATATAGTGGAGAGATGACTGCTGACAAAAGAAGCATTGTTAGCAATCATACGTGAAAGTCTTCTGTTTGATAAAATAATTCTTCTCCGGTTTCTTCTTAATCGAGCAGCAACAGTATAGTTTGTAGGATCCATTTATGCAGTTAAAGTAAGGGTGGTTGATGGCTTAGGAAAAACAATGTTAATGGTTAGGAAGAAAGAAAGATATGAGAAGATGGTAGCAGCAATGATAGATGAGAGAATATGTCCACCTGCATGATGTATGAGAGTGCAAATAAAACCTTGCTGTTTTGGGCGATATTTAGGAAAAGTATTATTCTAAATGATATGAGTTTTAAGACTCTATTCTTGCTGGTGATAGGAAAAGGTGGGAAAACCAAAAGTTAGTAAACAAAAAATATTAAATTGGTTTGCATGTTAGAAGTAATAATAAATAAGGAAATGGAAAAGGTTAATGTGATGATGATGCATGTGCATGTGTGTGCATAGTGTATCGTGATAGAGTTGTACTTTGGAAAGGGTGATATTGTTTACACTTCTAACCTACTAAATCAATCATATGCTATTAACTATTAAATATAGTAGGTTATGGCCTAAATGTCAGAAAATATAAAAACTGTAGTATATATATTAGACTTCAAGAGTATATGTATATTCCATTAGAAATGATTCCAAATATTCCATAAGTTGTCTTCAAATGTTGTTAATCACTACAAAAGGGCAGTGACATTTTATGGTCAAAAGACCATAATCATGGAATATAATGGAAAAACTCTGTTGTGATACGGACTGTAAGCCATTAAAATAAAATTAACGTCCAAAAGTCCAGAAATACCATTGTCATGGTGCAGGATAAAAACAGTTGTATTTGTTATCAGGTTTTTATTAGCATGACGTCCAAAAAGGTAAAGTAATGCAAGTGAAAACATAAAACACCCTAACACGCATAAAAAATAACAACCACACCGGTTTGCAGTCTTGTAAAGTAATAGTATCATACTTATAAGCACATTAAAATTAACAACCATACATAAAAGATGGAAACATAAAACATCTTGATATTCATTAAAATGGCCAAAGGCAGTTGAAATTTTAAACATATAAAACGATCCTAATAATGTTTGGACGAATTTGCATTAGCAGCATGGAATTGTTACACAAAAGACTATTAAGGAACTGATACTTAAACAGTACATAACAAAAGAGAACTACTTAAAATCATTGAGCAGCTAATTTGTCTTCTCCAATTTGATGATTTTCTTAAGCTTTGTTGACGAAAGCTCTCCGTCACACAAACTGATCACTGTAGTGGATTCGCTCGAACCATCCGGTGCGGGTCTCTTGCCAGTTGGAGTGACTGGTTCAGGGTTATGTTTGGATGTGCATTCCAGGTCCTGAAATAGTATTATTGATTGCAACAAAAATAAGTTATCTAACCACAGATACATAACAAAAAAAAAAAGATAGTTTGATATCAAATAGAGACCAACCGCAACAATGTCAGTTTCATCAGCCACATTGGATTTGGCTTCATCAACACTTTCCTTAATCTTCAAGACATATAAATGTAAATGAGAAGCATGAAAAGCATAACAGTATACAAAATTACAACAAATGTAGTTTGTAAACATACCTGCAACAATGATGGTGTTAGGGTTGCGTCGGAGGTTGTAACCTATATGTCAAAAGAAAAAACCTGATTAAACGAATTATAAGAAAACCTAACTTTCAGTCAATGATAAGGTGGATACAAACATACCTTTGCTTGCTTCCATGGCGCCTTTAGCTGTTTTACGAAAGCTTCATCCCTAATCAGCATGACAACAGAACAACTATCCCACCGGGGCTGCCATTTGACTCTGTAAGCAAACTCTAAATCCAACAAAACATCAAGGGCTAACGGATATTCCAATGGATCAGTTATTCCAGACTGCAAAAATGTTCGGAGAATATTACAACTATTAGAACTATGACTATTAGAACCATGGTTGTGTCATTGTGGAAAAGTCACAATCAATTTGATATCAATAAGATGAGGGTTAAACGTTAACCATGGTTTCGCGCATCTGAGCAGCAGATTTCCCAAGAATTTGAACACACTCTCTGTCCCACAAAACAAACTTACAGCAGTCGTTATTGTGAACAACTTCAATCTCAATTTTATACCTGCCATAAAATTTGTTAACGTAGTGAGGAGCTGTCGTTTACATTTAGAACGCACAGGTGGTAAAGATTAGTAAAAAAGAAAATATCCAAACACAAAAGAACTTACTTTAAAATCTCTTCCTCAGTTGAATGACCTTCCTCACAAATATAAGGAGCCTTTTCACCGCGAGCAACTTTGGGGCATTGATGACATGCAAGGTAATACCAGCCAAAAGGAGAAGCAATGAGTTTCTTGATCTTTGTAACAGTAGCACAGAAAGTAACCTTGCATGCATAAAACAGAGATGAAATGCAAGTGTGAGAAACATTAATCAAATAAAGTTGTTAAAATAGGAAATATGTGAAGCAGTATATTTAATAGCAGACCTGACGAAGTTTAATAATATCTCGTAGGGGGAGAAGAACAGCTTTTTCAAGTAACTTTTGGTAAGGTGTTTGCTGAGAGTTATCGGAGGATTGTGAATATAGCTGAGATTGAGAGCTAAGCTGGCTTGAAGCACTGACCAATGACTCCTTAGGTATCCTACATGATAAGTTTAACATGGTATTAATCAATATGTATACAAAAAAAGAACTTTAAAAAACTTAAATAAAGAAACAGCATCTTGGCACCTTTCAAGAAATTCTTTGAAACACTGCATATCAACATTTATCAGCATTTTTGTGACATTATACGTGTTGGTAACAGCAAGTGGATATTTACCTTGGTCGAAAAAAACATTACTGAGATTAATACAAAAAACAGAAAACAATTCATCAACGAATTTAAGTATAATGAAATAACATGAAAGTAGGATATTATTTAATGCATCAATGTAAAAACATAACTGATATTAATACACAGTAAACGAAGTAAAAATACAAAAAGCCAAACCTTCCTCCTTGACCTTCGCATATTGAAGCAAAACAACAGTTGGGCCAGCATTGTTGAGTGGGTCCTGCTTGAACATGATGAACTGTGAGGCATACGATTCCCATAATGTACAGTTGATTGTATTGTTTCTGAGGCAAACATATTATGCAAGTTAAAACAAAGGACATATAATTGAAGAGCAGAGTTATGCAAATGGCGAAGGAAGATACCCTGCGTCTCGAAGAATGAAATTGACCTGTTATTTCTTCCCACCTGACTGGACTTGCATGTAACCTATGCTATCCACCATGCCTATCACGTCTGAAATAATGAAGTTCCAACACTTTAATGATGACAATAAAATATGAAATCAGGACAGTAGGAAATTTTATAATGAAATAATGAACAAACATAGATAGTTGTGTTACCTAAGAGCAGATCTTTCCTATATTGCCCAGTCATGATATCCGAGAAATTTGTGAAATTGTAAGGTTTTGGTGGGATTTCATGCTTGTCAAAAGCATTAACGGACGTTCCACCCGTGAACTTCATCATATAGCGGTGACTCGAAGGTTTGAACACAAGATCATTTGGCACAACCTTAAAATTTGAGACGGTGTACGTATCACCAACTGTTAACCTTTCATTGAAAGCCGGCATAAACGGTGTTGGGACAACAACGTGAATATCATTACCCTGGTCAAATAAACGTACACGTTAAAAATGCAATCCAAATATAAACAACATTAAAAATCGAGACAGTGTATGTATGAGCAACTGTTTACCAAAACATATAGTTTAAAAACAAAACAACATGTCGACCATAAACATACAAAAGAAAATAAGATGTCTTACAAAGCAACAAATTATAAAACAAACAGAAGAAATAACACGAATAACAAATGTTCATATCCACAAAATCTACCATTAGCAAAGCAAACAAACAGAAGAAATATGTTAATAACACGAATAAGATGTTAATATTGAAAAAAACGAAACTCACATCAGCATCCAACACGATCATTTTGAAGTGTTCTTTGTTGTTGCTTGCAACCAACCATTTGTGGTGAACCCTAACAGCTATCTTCCACAGTTCCTTGGATTCGTTGAGGTCAGAAATCTTCTCAAACGGTCTCGCCATGCTTGCAATGTACGTGGGTTTAGTTGGTAGAAACCAGAAGAAGAAGTAGTAGGTTGCAGCTTATTTGCAGAAAAAGGAGACGAAATTGCATGTTTGAGGGTTTGGTATATAAAAGAGAAGCCAAACAGGCGATTGGAATCATAGAGAGAAGCAAAGTCTCTGCAAAAATCCTTGGTAACGTAAAAATAGGCCATAGAGATGTAGGGAATAGGGTATGCAAAGAGTTGTTTATCCTACCAAAGTAATATTTAATATTTGACACCTAATTAATGATTTAAGTAAACCAAAACCAATAAACCCAAAGAAAAATGTGAATTGCAAAGGAAGATTGAGTTAGTCTTCATTTAAGCTATCCACGTGGCAGGCTTAGGAGCCAGAAGGGGTAGTTTAGTCTTTTATAGAACATCTTATGTTCTTATATGGTAGATTTTATATCTTTATGGATATGAAATGTTGCGAGGCTTCGTAATAGGGTCTTGCACATTAATTTAGATCATTTACAATACAGTTTTCAAAGTGGAGAACATCAACTCCTTTGGTTCTCATAAACAAGGATTTCAATAGAGACAAATATTGAGTAGATTTACTATTGAATTGCCAATATTGAGGGGCAAATCCTTACATGATGTGAATTAAATAAAAAATATTAGTAAACACAATAGTCATAAAACTACAAATCTAATGCTAATAATAATAAAAAATATTTAATTAATAAAAATGAAGAAATAGACATCTTATATCTAAAGTTTCATGGGTAGAACAAAGTTCTTACCAAAAATAATAATTAACTACAGACAAATGATGAGAAGGTTTAGACATTTTCTACAATCCTCGAATGTGAGAAATCAAGTGTAAGACGTGAAAGAAAATTGGAGATAAATTTTTTTATTTATACTGATAAACTATTGAGAGATTTGGGAAATTTAGATGGTTTTCTATGAGTTATTGAAATGAATGGACTTTTCAGGTATAACCGATCAACTAAAGAGACATCAATAAATTAGTAACGCATCTAATATCAATGGTAGAATAAAAACACAATAGAATATATTTATAACTGAAAGATAGTATTGATATAAATTTATTGTTTGGAATTAGTTGATAAATATTTTAGTTAAGTTTTATAATTATAATGTAACATGTAACGGGCTTTTAAATTTATATTTAGTGTCACAATATATTTTCATAAAAAAAATTATAATTAGTATTATTTTTATTATTATTCTATTTAAATGTACATTATTATTATTATTATTATTATTATTATTATTATTATTATGAGAAAAGGGATTGTGCACTGACAGTGTAAATTATTTTTACACTATCAACCAATGACAACCATGTATCCCGCCAAGTCAGCCTGTAAATTTTAAATTATTTATATGATTTGGTATTTTAAAATATTTTGATTGGATGTATGTGTAATACTTTTTTACACCGACAGTGCACTACTATTAACCCCTATTATTATTATTATTATTATTATTATTATTATTATATTAATTTATATTTTAAATTGGAATATGAATATGAACAATCTAATGCATCATTATTATTTTTCATAACTTATAACTCAGTTATCATACATAAAACTAATAATAATGATTAAGGTATTTATTATTATTTATTTATTTTATTATTATTTAATATGATACATAAAAAATTCATTTAATAAAATAATTTTAAAAATAAAATTGTTAATTTAAATTCTAAAAATTATTTTATTAACTAATATAATGAAAAATATTTTTATTATGTTTAATAATTAAATTTAAAATTATATAAAATAAAGTATATGATTTAGTCACTAAATAAAATCGGGACAAAATCTTCTTATAGTTTTTATACACAAAGTGAAAAATATTTTTATCATAATTAGTTATTAAAATCATTTATATATTTATGATTTATGATTTGTATTTTTTATTTTTTATTTTATTGAAAAAATGATTTGTATTAATTATTTTTAAAAACTAAGTAATTAAAATTTTATATAAAAATATGAATAAAGTAGTAAATAATTTTATTCTTACTTTATTTCATTTTTTTAATTCTTTCTCTGTAGTAATTATTAATGAATTTATTTTTTATTTTTTATATAATCATCATTGTAATGAATTTATTTTTTATTTTTTATATAATCATCATTGCAGTGTATTATTTATAATTTTAGTGATTATTAAAACAAAATTTATTTTTATTTTTCACTTTTTAAATTAAAGTTAAAAGAATGAAGAGTTTTACAAAGACAAAAAATATTTTTATTCTGTTTAATAATTAAATTTAAAATTATATAAAATAAAATATATGATTTAGTCACTAAATAAAGTCGAGACAAAATTTTCTTATAATTTTTATACACTAAGTGAAAAATATTTTTATTATAATTAGTTATTAAAATAATTTATATATTTATGATTTATGATTTGTATTTTTTATTTTTTATTTTATTGAAACAATGATTTGTATTAATTATTTTTAAAAACTAAGTAATTAAAAATTTATATAAAAACATGAATAATGTAGTAAATAATTTTATTCTTACTTTATTTCTTTTTTTTAATTCCTTCACTTTAGTAATTATTAATGAATTTATTTTTTATTTTTTATATAATCATCATTGTAATGAATTTATTTTTTATTTTTTATATAATCATCATTGTAGTGTATTATTTATAATTTTAGTGATTATTAAAACAAAATTTATTTTTATTTTTTACTTTTTAAATTAAAGTTAAAAGAATGAAGAGTTTTATATAGAAAATATAATTATATCAATTTTTTTATTAAATACAATTTATAACTGCAATAGGAAATTAAATATTTTTATGTGCTTTATTTTATTAATATCTTTATTATTAAATATTTTTGGAATAGGAATATGTTATATTATTATTATTAATATCTATTAATAGAATAAAGAGTTTCATAAAGAAAATATAGTTATATCAATTGATGATTGATGATGTGTCAATGAGTTTAGAAAGTAAATGAAAAGTTTCATTTGAATTGTTTTATTGGTAATGAACAAATTGTCCACACATACAAATAAGTTGATGTGACACATTTTAGAGTTATAATTGATGATGTGTCGCTATAATATTTGATGCATTAGATTTAATATATATAAATAGAAGTGACGGAGAAATAAATATAGAAAAATTTAAAAATTTCTTTCAAAATTAATCTTGTTACATTTGACTCCCGAACACTCTTTAGTGGACTCGCTGACTGTTGCAAGCTAAAATTTGAGAGTTATTTAAAAAATAATAAAGTCGTCATCAAATTTTATTAAAATAAGAAAAACGTTGATAAAACTTTTTTAAACATAAATGGTTCTTGAAACCAAATTTTAAGTTTGAAAGTTGATTATGCGCAAGAAATATATTAACAACATACGACGTCCATTAAATATGGTTATATCTAATTAATTGTGCTAAAATTTATTAACTTTTTCATATTTATTTTCTCCTTATAATTAAATGAAAATTAAAAACAAAATATATTTGATTTTTTATTTACTACTATTTCGCTGAAATATGTTTTAAAAAAACAAAGTGAAAAATAAAGTATTTTATTACTTGCTTGACAAAAGTTTTATCTTGCTCCTCGTATCTCGTGGTGCGATGTAGAATTCAAAACTAAATGAATTTTGGTTAAAAAAATATGTGTTTGTTGATTGATTTAAAGGTAATTGTTTTCGCTGTATGATGCGAATAAAAAAAGACATCATTTGTTTGATAAATATTGGAATGCGAATAAAAAAAGACTTTGATGATTTGATTAAAAAGATAATGAGTTCAAAAGTTATAAATGACGAGTTTGTACTATTTTGGTTATGTTTGATTGGTTGTTGTTATTTATTGTAAAAAAATGAGTTTTATAATGAACAATTTATATGTGAAGTAGATGTTCACCGTTTATCTTAACTTAGTTTTGATTAAGACAAAAGGTTTTACAATGAATAAATATCAAAAAAGAAAAATATTGAAATCTAGTATCAAGATTAAATAAGTATTGGAAATCAAATATTTGAATCATAAAGATCAAGGTACCAATGGCAACTCATTCGTGTATATATGTTAGCTGCTAAATCATTTTCATCTAAATCATTCCTAACATTTTTGCATAAAACATTTTCAAGTTGCATCTTTAACTTAGCAAAAATTCAAAGTATTTTATGAAGCAATCGATTGACACGGTGAAGCAATCGATTGATTAAATTCTCCGCCAAGCCAAATTTAAAAAGTGAATCAGTGACAGTCTATTAACAGGGTATAGGCAATCAATTGACATGACGTATTTTTTGATATTTTTGAACATTGAAACTACAACAATCGATTGACATGGTAGAGCAATCGATTGACACTTGTAGAAAGTTGAATATTTATGAATCAATTTAATACATTTTCATGGAACATATTCATAACACCTTTTCCAAAACATTGCAAAATAATCTTCTATTTATATATATTAAATCTAATACATCAAATATTATAGCGACACATCATCAATTATAACGCTAAAATGTGCCACATCAACTTATTTGTATATGTGGACAATTTGTTCATTACCAATAAAACAATTCAAATGAAACTTTTCATTTACTTTTTAAACTCATTGACACATCATCAATCATCAATTGATATAATTATATTTTCTTTATGAAACTCTTTATTCTATTAATAGATATTAATAATAATAATAATATAACATATTCCTATTCTTAAAATATTTAATAATAAAGATATTAATAAAATAAAGCACATAAAAATATTTAATTTCCTATTTCAGTTATAAATTGTATTTAATAAAAAAAATTTATATAATTATATTTTCTTTATAAAACTCTTCATTCTTTTAACTTTAATTTAAAAAGTAAAAAATAAAAATAAATTTTGTTTTAATAATCACTAAAATTATAAATAATACACTACAGTGATGATTATATAAATAATAAAAAATAAATTCATTACAATGATGATTATATAAAAAATAAAAAATAAATTCATTAATAATTACTAAAGAGAAAGAATTAAAAAAAAAAAGAAATAAAGTAAGAATAAAATTATTTACTACATTATTCATGTTTTTATATAAATTTTTAATTACTTAGTCTTTAAAAATAATTAATACAAATCATTGTTTCAATAAAATAAAAAATAAAAAATACAAATCATAAATCATAAATATATAAATTATTTTAATAACTAATTATAATAAAAATATTTTTCACTTAGTGTATAAAAATTATAAGAAAATTTTGTCTCGATTTTATTTAGTGACTAAATCATATATTTTATTTTATATAATTTTAAATTTAATTATTAAACAGAATAAAAATATTTTTTTTCTTTGTAAAACTCTTCATTCTTTTAACTTTAATTTAAAAAGTGAAAAATAAAAATAAATTTTGTTTTAATAATCACAAAAATTATAAATAATACACTACAATGATGATTATATAAAAAATAAAAAATAAATTCATTACAATGATGATTATATAGAAAATAAAAAATAAATTCATTAATAATTACTACAGAGAAAGAATTAAAAAAAAGAAATAAAGTAAGAATAAAATTATTTACTACATTATTCATATTTTTATATAAAATTTTAATTACTTAGTTTTTAAAAATAATTAATACAAATCATTTTTTTAATAAAATAAATAATAAAAAATACAAATCATAAATCATAAATATATAAATTATTTTAATAACTAATTATGATAAAAATATTTTTCACTTTGTGTATAAAAACTATAAGATTTTGTCCCGATTTTATTAATGACTAAATCATATATTTTATTTTATATAATTTTAAATTTAATTATTAAACATAATAAAAATATTTTTCATTATATTAGTTAATAAAATAATTTTTAGAATTCTAATTAACAATTTTATTTTTAAAATTATTTTATTAAATGAATGTTTTATGTATCATAATAAATAATAATAAAATAAATAAATAATAATAAATACCTTAATCATTATTATTAGTTTTATGTATGATAACTGAGTTATAAGTTATGAATAATGCATTAGATTGTTCATATTCATATTCCAATTTAAAATATAAATTAATATAATAATAATAATAATAATAATAATAATAATAATAATAATAATAATAGAGGTTAATGGGAGTGCACTGTCGGTGTAAAAAAGTATTACACATACATCCAATCAAAATATTTTAAAGTGCCAAACCATATAAATAATTTAAAATTTACAGGCTGACTTGGCAGGATACATGGTTGTCATTGGTTGATATTGTAAAAATAATTTACACTGTCAGTGCACCATCCCTTTTCTCATAATAATAATAATAATAATAATAATGTTCATTTAAATAGAATAATAATAAAAATAATACTATTTATAATTTTTTTTATGAAAATATATTGTGACACTAAATATAAATTTAAAAGCCCGTTACATGTTACATTATAATTATAAAACTTAACTAAAATATTTATCAACTAATTTCAAACAATAAATTTATATCAATACTATCTTTTAGTTATAAATATATTCTATTGTGTTTTTATTCTACCATTGATATTAGATGCGTTACTAATTTATTGATGTCTCTTTAGTTGATCGGTTATACCTGAAAAGTCCATTCATTTCAATAACTCATAAAAAACCATCTAAATTCCCCAAATCTCTCAATAGTTTATCAGTATAAATAAAAAAATTTATCTCCAATTTTCTTTCACTTCTTACACTTGATTTCTCACATTCGAGGATTGTAGAAAATGTCTAAACCTTCTCATCATTTGTCTGTAGTTAATTATTATTTTTGGTAAGAACTTTGTTCTACCCATGAAACTTTAGATATAAGATGTCTATTTCTTCATTTTTATTAATTAAATATTTTTTATTATTATTAGCATTAGATTTGTAGTTTTATGACTATTGTGTTTACTAATATTTTTTATTTAATTCACATCATGTAAGGATTTGCCCCTCAATATTAGCAATTCAATAGTAAATCTACTCAATATTTGTCTCTATTGAAATCCTTGTTTATGAGAACCAAAGGAGTTGATGTTCTCCACTTTGAAAACTGTATTGTAAATGATCTAAATTAATGTGTAAGACCCTATTACGAAGCCTCGCAACATTTCATATCCATAAAGATATAAAATTTATTAAGATATTTGATGAACAAAAACATTATTAAAAACATTATTGAAGTTACTCTCTTCATATTTCTTCTATTTATTTTAGTTGACTATTTAATTAATCTATTATAAATTTCAATTTTATTTTATTTTATTGTACTGTTCATTTTATTGCAATTATATATGTCAATACTTTCTACCAAAAAAAGAAGAACAATTTCTTCAAGTTTGATGTAGAATGTATTGAATATGACCTCAATTCTTTTGTCCAATGAATTATATAATATTAACAAGTTTAATAATATATTACAAGCTCTAAAAATATGAAAGAGTTAGACCTGTACAAATATTCCCCCTCACTTCACGAATAACTCTAATTTGTTTTCTCAATATCTTACCTAACATACTATATGTAAAATCACATCAATAAAGAATTTGATTAATAAATATTATACCCAGACTCATTAATTGACAATTAAAAATATCTATGATAAAATATATATTTTCGTTAAAGAGGAAATTATATATATGCACAATATTGATGATAACATTTTTATTTTAGATTGTATAATTTTAAACTCGAAAAAATTTCTAAATACCATGAACAAAAGACAAAAGAAAAAAAGCAGAAGAGCATGTTTTAAAATTTTTATATTTATAAACATTATAATCTTAATAAATTATAATTTCAAAACATTTAAGATAACAAATATTTTAAAAATATAAATCTTGTTATGATTATTTCTAAGGCATATCATTGTTTTCAAAGGGTATCTTGTGACATATTAATAGTAGAATTTTTCATGATTAAAATCACCTCTTCCTATCTTATTTTTCAAATAATTCATCTAATGTTTCTATGTGTTCATAACTTTTTGACATCAATTTTTTTGTGCAAAAATTTCATACATCATATAAAAGTTTTTTGAACATATATATATATATATATATATATATATATATATATATATATATATATATATATATATATATATATATATTCTTGAATTGTATTCGAGTGAAAGAGAAGATCAAAAGTTTTATATATTGGAATTTCAGCCAAGTTGAAAGATATTCAAAGATTGACAAAAAAACAAAAAGATATAAAATATAAAGTTATGAGCAAATTTGAATGGCACTCTTATTATCATAATACATAGGAGTCGGTTCATAAAGAGAGACACCCATATCAGAGAGTAACCAACACAACCAAACAATTTCAGCGGTGGTTGAAGCTATTGCACGATACTCGGCTTCTATAGAAGAGCAGGAGACAATATAAAATACCATTTATATTTTAGCGTTTGTGCGCATTAAAATACCACTTATAATTTGTATTTGTTCACCAAGTGTGTGGTAACGTTGTTTGTAACAAAAGTGGTTGTACTTTCTACAGATGTTTGCAAATAGGAAATGGTGTTCTTTCGGTTTGTTAGAAAAAAGTCTTTTAAATTGGTTTGATTCAAACTTCACCACCTACCTACATTGTACAACTTGGGTCCTGATAACGATTAAATAAATGTTCATCTAAGTAATCTATTTCTAATGACTTTATTAGTATTAATTTATTTTTAAAAAAATAAATTTTGAAACGATCAAATTGTATACCTTGTGTTTTGATAACCCAAAGATTAAATAAATGTTAATATAATTAATCTATTTTAAATAATTTTATCATTATTATTATTATTTTATTTTTATTATTATTTTATTAAAATGCATTTTAGAATGATCAAGTTGTACAACTTAAGTTCTGATAAGTCAAGGATTAAATAAAGGTCCAAATAATTAATTATTTCTAAATGATTTTTATTGAAGTATACAGATGATGATGATGATAATGCAGTAGAAGAAAAGAGGATTTCATATCATGAAAACAAGGAACATGTTACTTGAGTTAGCTACAGGGTTGTTATAGTTTGTTACATGAACCCTAAGCAACTATATGGTGTACTATGGTGTAGGTAGTTATCATGCAGCTACACAACACTTATATATATACACACAATGTACTTTCTTCTTCTTAATGAGAATTCCCTATCATGTTTATGTTGATCATCTTAATATGGTAGCAGTCCAATCCATGAACAACATCTTCATTCTCATTCATTCTTTTCCTTCTTGTGATTCATTTTCATCTTCTTCCTCGTTTATTTAGTCTTCTCTTCTGTTCATCTGATCTTGAGATTTTGTTCTTAATTTTGTTTTTGATATGATTCTTCTTGAATTAATTACTTGTAGAAGATTGTTTCTTCCTCATTGATCCAAAAATGTTGACGTGCCTCACTCATCAACTTGATCTTGATTCAATCTATTACATTCACCTAAGTAAAGGTCTAAAATCTGTCAATGTCAATCCAAAACTTGATGGCTCCAACTACTTATCTTGGAGAAAATCCATGCAATGTGCTTTGGAAGCTAAGAACAAAGCTAAATTCATTGATGGATCCATGGAAATTCTTGATGATAATGATCTCAATTATGCTCAGTGGGAACGCTGCAACCACCCTATCCTTTCTTGGATCATCAATTTGGTTAGTGATCAAATTGCATCAATCATTCTTTACCATGTTCATGCATTAACTACTTGGAATGATTTACGTGAACGTTTTTCCAAAGCTGATCGTGTTAGAATTCTAACTATATGTTCTAATATCAACAATTTGAAGCAAGATTCCAAGTCTGTTATGGAATATTTCCTTGAGTTGAAGGGATTATGCCAAGAACTCAATTCACTTATGCCATTACCCATTTGTACATGTGCTCACAGATGCAGATGCATTGCTATGAGAAAAGCTCAAAAACATCAACTTGAGGAGCAAGCCATCCAATTTCTCATAGGCCTTAATGATTCTTTTTTATTGTTAGAGCTCAGGTTTTGCTTATGGATCCCCTACCCTTTATTAATCGCATTTATTCTTTAGTTGTTCTAGAAGAAAGCCATCATAAGAAGCTAGCTATTTTTTAAGATAACTCCATCTTGGTTAATGCTACACACAAACCTGATTTCAAACACAAAGGTGGATACAACAATGCCAAGAATGCAACTAGAGCGTGTACTTTTTGCAACAGATCTGGCATACAGTGGATTTTTGCTATTAGAAACATGGACATCCCAATTTTAACAAAAATAAGTCATCTGTTAATATAACTCAAGTTGATCCTTCCTCTACAACTCAAGTAATAAATGAACCTTTAGTTGCTTCTCACACAAGTAACCAATTGCCTATTTCTCAAGCTCAATATGAATAACTCATCAACCATTTGCAGCAGTCAAACATATCACCATCTGTTCCTACATCTACTACCAATCAAGTTTCCTCTAGCTCATCACATGATGCTTCAACCTCAGGTAGTGCATGTAATGTTATTCTCCATAATTCCTCACTTACGTGGATCCTAGATTCAAGAGCTAGTAACAATGTATGTGCTTCTTTAGATATGTTTAACTTCTATTATAAGATTATACCTATAAAAATAACTTTTCCTAATGGTAAATGTACCATGGTCCAATATGCCGGTAACATCAGTTTCGCACCTATTTTTCATCTCAATCATGTCTTATATGCTCTTGATTTCAATTTGAATCTCATATCTATTTCCAAAATCTGCCAAGACTTAAATTGCTCAGTTGTCTTTTCTGTTGAACAATGCATTTTGTAGGAATTGAGTACCAAGATGATGATTAGTTTTGGTAGCAAAGAGAATGGCTTATATAAATAGCATTTAAAGCAACCTCACCTTGAAGCCCAAGATCTCCTCATCCATTCCTCCACCGGCCTACATTCCCAATCCAAGCCAACGATTATCATGCTGCCACATCCTCTTTTATACCACAATATCAGAATATTATAATTCCTAAGTCTTCCCTTTGGCATTTTTTATTAGGCCATGTATCTTCCAATAGAATAACACAAATGTCCAAATTGTATTCGTCTTTTGAATTTAACAGTAATGCTACTTGTGACATTTTCCATTTGACTAAATAAAGAAAATTACCTTATCACTTAAGTACTTCCATTGCTTCACATAAATTTGAACTGCTACACTTTGATATTTGGGGGCCCCTAGCCACACCATCAATACATAATCATAGATATTTCCTCACAGTCCTTGATGACCACACCAGATTTGTATGGATCATTCTAATGATATCCAAATCTGAGGCATATTTATAAGTCCAACATTTCATAACCATGTTCCATAACCAATTTCAACTCACTCCTAAAATTGTTAGAACTGACAATGGGCCAGAATTCATGATACATCAATTATATGCCTCTAAAGGCATTTTACACCAAAGATCTTGTGTTGAAAACCCTCATCAAAATGGCAGAGTTAAGAGAAAACATTAACGCCTACTGAATGTTGGTTGAGCCATTTTGTACCAATCCAAACTTCCCAAACCATTTTGGTCTTATGCCCTTCAATTTGACACTTTTATAATTAATAGAGTTCTTATTCCTATTCTCAAACATCAGTCACCCTATCAAGTTCTTCATAACCAACTTCCTAGCCTCACATCTTTCAAGGTCTTTGGATCCCTCTTTTACGCCTCTACTCTTCAAGTGCATAGAACTAAGTTGGATCCTAAGGCTAGAAAGTCTATCTTCCTAGGCTAGAAACATGGTATAAAAGGGTGTGTTTTTATTGACTTTCATACCAATGATATATTTGTTTCTATAAATGTCATATTTCATGAACATATCCTTCCTTACACTTCCAATATCTCATCATCATCCACCTCATGGTCATATTTTCCATCTATGAAGGATAAATTTGTCCATAAACTTTTTGAACCTGTTACACATCATGACCCTAACATAATAACCCACACTTCTCAAGATCATAACATTCAACCTACTACTTCCCCTCTTAACCCCATTCCTATCATTGACCCTCCCTGTAACATCATAAACCCCGAGACAATTAATATCAGAGTAAAATAACACATACAATGTTTAGGATGCTACATTCAACAAACACCTGCTCATGCATATGATATGTAACACATAAATATCACAAATAAAATATTCTTAATTAATCTTCTCTACGGCAGCGTTAATTCAACGAAAATATAACATGATTAATGCCACATAATCATCATCAAGTAAATAGAGTGATAAAAAATAATAAAACAAATAACGAAAAGCGTTCCAAGTCCTCAGTGTTACACATCAGAGCAGACGCCGACACAACGAAATAAAAGAGAAGACTCCGTCTTCACTAACTCCAACTCCACACTAATCTTGATTATTTGCACGTTACCCACATAGAGGTAACATTCAAACAGAAAGGGTGAGATTCTCAAATCAACAAAAGAAACGCATAATATAAATATAAGACCATAAAACATTATACAGTTCACTCTATCATCACAACATCAGCACAAATACAATTCTCACACAAGAAGGCAATCATATACACCACAACACCACACAATGCAATGCAATGAGACCCACGACTTGACTCAATGCATGTGGTACCATTTCGATCCCTTTTTCATGATCATAATTCCCGTCGGAATTTCCATATAGGTCGCTCACACCCCACATGGGCACACGACACCCGTAATCGCTCACACCCCACATGGGCACGCAACTACCTCGACAACAACAACAACAACAATACGATTCCATTTTAAGGAATCCGGATAAGACACTCACACCCCACATGGGCACACGACTTATCTCACAACTTATGCAACATGGCATGCATATTACTAATAATAAGCCAATACAATACACCACAACTATCCAACACGCAGCATATACCTTCCAAAACATGCAACAATCACGATCCACCGCTACAACACGCATTCAGACAACCGAATTCACCATTTCAACACGCAACACATAACAACATCCACGAAAACCCAATTAACGCATCAAATAGTTGAAATTCTGGTATTGAAATTAATTTTAACAAAGATTATGTGAAACCAACTTTCCAACGATTCGAACGGCGACTGAAACGGACCTACGGATCAAAAGATACGAATTTTTAATGTTTTAGAAAGTTCGGTTTGTCTCAACTCTGCTCGCCTGATGCTCACGCAGCGAGGCACCAGCGAATCCACTTTCTCCTAGAGAAATCTCCCTTTGCCTGGCAAATTCCCTTTTCGCCCCATGCTCGCCTGGCAGAGCAGAGGCGAATTTCCTTCCCCCATACAAATTCCAAAAACCCCTATTTTCACCCCTCATTCGCCTCTCAGTTCGCCTGGCGACCTCCAAACAAGGTCACCTTTGCCTGGCAAAACCACGCGAATCAGCAATCCTAAGATTACTATTCTGCACGATTCAGACCCTAATCCTTCTCCGATTTCACTCACAATCAGTCCCAAAAACACACATATGATCACAGGTTAACATACAAACATGCAGGAATACATAAGCCACATTTCAACCGATAAATTTATGCATTTTTACTCTTATCAAAACTTCCGACTCGCAAAAACCCTAACCCCAAATCAACACACACACACATATGGATTTTCCTACTGGTTTATCTACCCTCATACAAACATTATGCAACCCTTAAGAGATTAAAGAACTCCACCCTTACCTTAGTGACGATTCCTCGAAGGTTCTTTAAGCCCTAGCTCTGCTCCTCTCTTCCGTTCCACTTTTCTCCCAGAATGCGATCGTTTCCAAACTGATTCTCCCCTTCCAATTTTCTATTTTTCCTACTATAACCCTTAGACCCTTATTATGCTTTTCCTTCCTTATCCTCACTAACCACCATGAATGGACGACTTTGCCCTCCCTATTTCTTGTTTTTACATCATATTATTATTATTATCTCATTATTATTATTATTATTATCTTACTAATTAAATAATAATAACAATATTTCTTAATAATTCACGTTAACATTATTAATCAACATTCCTAATATTAATTAACTAATTACTAACCACCACTCCTTCCTACACCTTAATCTCTAAATTTCTAAGGTCACTACCTCATACCAAGGGCAATCCAAAACACAACCAAAACACGCATAATCACACACAAATACACAACATCATTTAATTCTAATTATGAAAATAATAAAATAAATCGGGGTGTTACAACTCTCTCCCACTTAGAATATTTTCGTCCTCGAAAATTTACCTCATACGAATAACTCCGGGTACGACTCTCGCACCCTGCTCTCTAATTCCCAAGTCATATTTCCACCGGCAGCGCCTCCCCACACAACCTTCACCAGAGTGATCTATTTACCTCTCAATTGCTTCACTTTGCGATCTTCAATCCGTATTGGTAAAGCCTCAACCGTAAGGTTGTCCCTTACTTCCACATTATCCATCGGAATCACATGCAACAGATCCGGAACATACTTCTGAAGCTATGACACATGGAACACATCATGCAAATTCGACAAATTAGGTGGTAATGCCACTTTGTAGGCAACAGGTCCAACTCTTGCGGAAATCTGCACGTCCAACACCGGTCACCAGAGTGACTCTCAAAAACACATGGTCTCCTTCTTGAAACTCAAGATCCTTCCTCCTCTTATCATGGTAGCTCTTCTGCCTACTCTACGAAGCTTTCATCTTTTCCCGAATCAACTTCACCTTTTCAGGAGTCTGCTGAACAATCTCAGGTCCAAGTACTACAGTCTCTCAAGATTCATGCCAACACAAAGGCGTCTGACACCTCTGACCCTACAAAGCTTCAAAAGGCGCCATCCCAATACTAGAATGATAACTGTTATTATAAGTGAACTCAATCAACGGCAAATGGCTATCCCAAGCACCTCATTGTTCAAGCACACAAGCCCTCAACAAATCCTCCAAAGAAAGTATAGTCCTTTTCATCTGTCCATTCGTATGTGGGTGATAAGTCGAACTTAACCTCAGTTTCGATCCCAAAGCTTCTTGGAAACTCTCCCAAAATCTGGAAGTGAACCTTGGATCTCTATCTGACACAATACTCAATGAAACTCCATGCAACTTTACAATCACCTGAATATAAATCTCTACCAGCTTCTGCAAAGGAAAACTGATATTAATTGGAATAAAATGTGCCAATTTTGTCAGCCTATCCACTACTACCCAAATGGAATCATGTCTTCATGGCGTATTAGGCAACTCGGTCACAAAATCCATAGAAATGTTGTCCCACTTCCACTCTGGAATGTCTAACGGTTGCATCAAACTAGCAGGTTTTTGATGTTCCACCTTCGACTTATGACAAGTCAAACAAGCATACACAAACTTAGCTACATAACGCTTTAATCCAGGCCACCAAAATATCTTCTTCAAGTCTTGATACATCTTCATAGCTCCTGGATGGATACTCAAACTACTCCTGTGACTTTCTTCTAGAATCATTCTTTTCAACTCAGGATCATCAGGAATGCAAATCCTATCACGGAACCTCAACACACCTTGTCCATCCACTTTGAACTCGTTACTTTCGGTCTGCTCATTTCCAGTCATCAAATCCACCAGTTTCACATCCAACTTCTTACCTTCTCAAATACTAAGAAATTCATTTTTGATCTTAAGCATACCCAGTATCACACTATGCAGTGTCTGTTCACAAACCAAATTCATATCTCTGAACTGTTCAATCAATTCCAACTCTTTAACCATCATAGCCGACATATGCAAAGACTTTCGACTTAGAGCATCAGCCACGACATTCGCATTACCGGGATGATAGTTCAAGCTAAAATCATAATCCTTTAAGAATTCTAGCCACCTTTTTTGTCTCATATTCAACTCCTTCTGATCGAACAGATACCTTAGGCTCTTATGATCACTATACACTTCAAATCTGGAACCATAAAGATAGTGCCTCCAAATTTTCAATACAAATACTACCGCGGCTAATTCCAAATCATGAGTTGGATAATTCCTCTAATGGATCCTTAACTGTCGTGAAGCATAAGCCACAACCTTACCATCCTGCATTAACACACCTCCTAAACCCATCAAAGAAGCTTCGCAATACACCACAAATGGTTCGACTCGGGTAGAATCAAAACTGGAGCCATAGTCAATCTCTTCTTCAGCTCAAAGAAACTCTTCTCGCAGTGAACATCCCACACAAACACTTTACCTTTGCAAGTCAACTTTGTCAACGGGAGTGCCAACTTCGTAAAGCCTTCAATAAACCTACGGTAGTAACCAGTCAAACCCAAAAAGCTTCTAATCTCAGTCACCGACTTCGGAGCCTCCCACTGTAGAACCGCATCCACCTTGGATGGATCCACAGCAATACCATCACCTGAAATAACATGACCGAGAAAACTCACCTCGCTCAACCAGAATTCGCACTTAGATAACTTGGCATATAGCTTCTTTTCCTTTAACACTTGCAGCACGATTCGCAAATGCTCAACATGTTCCTCTTCTGACTTAGAATAGATTAGAATATTGTCAATAAAGACAACCACAAATTGATCCAAGTAAGCATGAAAAATTTGATTCATATACTCCATGAATACACCAGGTGCATTAGTAACTTCGAACGGCATCACCACATACTTATAATGTCCATATCGAGTCCTGAAAGCCGTTTTCTGAAAATCTTCATCCTTTACTCATATCTGATGAGAACCTGACCTCAAGTCAATCTTGCTAAACACACATGCATCGACTAACTGATCGATCAAGTCATCTATTCTTGGAAGCGAATACTTTTTCTTAATCATCACTTTATTAAGCTGTTTGTAGTCGATACACAACCTCATATTGCCATCCTTTTTCTTCACCAACAACACCAGAGCTCCCCAAGGCGACACACTTGGTCTCACAGATTTCTTTTCTAACAAATCTTCCAGTTGCTTCTTCAGCTCTGTTAATTCTGATGCCGACATTCTGTATGGTGCCATAGAAATAGGTCTGGTACCAGGGACAAGATCAACAGAAAAACTCCACTTCTCTCTCTGGTGGTACATCAGCAATATGATCCGGAAACACTTCAGGAAATTCACACACCACCTGCAATTCATTAATCACCGACTTACTCTCCACTAATAAGGATGCAAACAATGCAAGCACCTGAGCTTCTTCTTCCAAAAGCTTTCTCAACTCTCTAGCAGATAGAAAACCATCTTCTTCCGCTTCTTCAGGAGCAAGAAATCGCACCGATTTGTTAAAACAGTTTATATGAACATGATTGAACTCCAACCAGTTCATACCCAAGATCGCGTCGAGACCTCCCAACGGTAAGCAAATCAGATCCATACCAAAGTCCTTATCAAAGATTGATAGTGGACAATTCAAACAAACTAGGGAAGTGGTCACCGATCCCTTTGCATGAGTTTTGACAACCATCTCTCCCCTTATGGAAGAAACAACAAGGCCTAGCCTTCTCACATAATCAGCAGCAATAAAAGAGTGAGTAGCACCAGTATCAATAATAGCAATCAAAGGTGTATTATTAATATAACATCTACCTCTGATCAGTCTATCATCACTGGAAGTCTGAGTCCCTGTCAAAGTGAACGCCTTTCCTCCAGTTGAAGCTTGCTTTGGTTTCTGGAAATGAGTACTGATATGGCCCTGTTCTCCACAGTTGTAATAAGTCACCACATTAACTTTACAGTCAGCAATCAAATGTCCCGCATGTCCACACTTGAAGCATTTCTTCACATCACTCGTGCACTCACTGACACGATGACCTAACTCTCCACACCTGTAACACTTAAGAGGAGCAAGGGCACCTCCCCCACTCGGCTTCTTTCCATTAGCATGTTTCTGTTTACCTTTCTCAACTGAGCTGTATAAGGCTTCCCACGGTTCGTCGGTTGTTTTCCCCTTCTCTCGGCCAGCCCTTTATAGTGAGCCGATCGAGCCTTGCTATCTTCCTCAAAGATCCTACAACAATCAACCAAATCTGGAAATCTTTTGATCCACTAATAACCAATTGCCTGTTTAATCTCAGGCCTTAATCCATTCTCAAACTTGACACACTTTGAGAACTCTGCAGTTGCCGCACTGTAGTGAGGGTAAAACTTAGCCAGATCTGAGAATTTGGTAGCATACTCCGTAACCATCATATTACCTTACTTCAGTTCCAGAAACTCAATCTATTTCTTTCCTCGGACATCTTTAGGAAAATATTTCCTCAAGAGCTCCCTACTGAACACAGCCCAAGTGATTGCCTCTCCTGTTGCTCCCAATAATTGACGAGTGCTAATCCAATAACCATCAGCCTCCTCAGCCAGCATGTGAGTACCTAACCGCACCTTCTATGCTTTAGAACATTCCATAACCCGAAAGATTCTCTCGATCTCCTTGAGCCAAGCCTACGCTCCATCCGGATCATATCTTCCCTTTAAGGTAGGCGGTCTCTTCTTCTGAAACTCGTCATTCTCACCAGCAAGAGGCGGGTTATGTACCGCCTGGGCAACAGCTTGCAAAGCAGCAACAATTGCAGCATCGTTCCTTCCAGCCATTCTAAATTTGTTACGCATCAACAACATAACACAATGGTTAAGGAAACGACATCGACAATAATCAACTGTCACACGACAACGACTCGACAACTTGTCCGGACGAAGCAACCTGCCCTGATACCACTATGTAACTCCCTAAACCCTCGAGACAATTAATAAAAGAATATCAGAGTAAAATAA
This sequence comes from Lathyrus tuberosus, assembly GCA_022829125.1. NCBI lineage: Eukaryota > Viridiplantae > Streptophyta > Magnoliopsida > Fabales > Fabaceae > Lathyrus > Lathyrus tuberosus. The sequence continues at coordinate 2,139,289 of JALAZF010000062.1, read as the reverse complement.
CACATACAATGTTTAGGATGCTATATTCAACAAAAACCTGCTCATGCATACGATATGTAACACATAAATATACAAATTAAACATTCTTAATTAATCTTCTCTACGGCAGCAGAAATTCAACGAAAATATAACATGTTTAATGCCACATAATCATCATCAAGTAAATAGAATGATAACAAATAATAAAACAAATAATGACAAGCGTTCCAAGTCCTCGGTGTTACATATCAAAGCAGACGCCGACACAACGAAATAAAAGAGAAGACTCCGTCTTCACTAACTCCAACTCCGCACTAATCTTGATTATCTGCACGTTACCCACATAGAGGTAACATTCAAACCGAAGGGGTGAGATTCTCAAATCAACAAAAGAAATGCATAATATAAATATAAGAGCATAAAACATTACACAATTCAGCCTATCATCACAACATTGGCACAGATACAATTCCCACACAAGCAGACAATCATATACACCACAACACCACACAATGCAATGGAATGAGACCCACGACTTGACTCAATGCATGTGGTTCCATTTCGATCCCTTTTTCATGATCATAATTCCCGTCGGAATTTCCATATAGGTCGCTCACACCCCACATGGGCACACGACACCCGTAATCACTCACACCCCACATGGGCACACGACTACCTCAACAACAACAACAATACGATTCCATTTCAAGGAATCCGGATAAGACGCTCACACCCCACATGGGCACACGACTTATCTCACAACTTATGCAACATGGCATGCAAACAAAGACAACATACAACGACCACAAAATTCATATGACTAACAATAAGCCAATACAATACACCACAACTATCGAAAATGCAACATATACCTTCAAAAAAATGCAACAATGGCAATCCACCGCTACAGCACACATTCACACAACCGAATTCACCACTTCAACATGCAACACATAGCAACATCCACAAAAACCCAATTAACGCATCAAATAGTTAGAATTCTAGTATTGAAATTAATTTTAACAACGAGTATGTGAAACTAGCTTTCCACCGATTCGAATGGAGACTGAAACGGACCTACAGATCAAATGATATGAATTTTTAAAGTTTTAGAAAGTTCGTTTCATATCAGCTCTGCTCGCCTGATGCTCGCCCAGCGAGGCACCAGCGAATCCACTTTCTCCTGGCAAAATCTCCCATCTCCTGGCGAATTCCATTTTAGCCCCATGCTCTCCTGGCAGAGTAGAGGCGAATTTCCTTCCCCCATACAAATTCCAGAAACCCCTATTTTCACCCCTCAAGCACCTCTCAGTTCGCCTGGCGACTTCCAAGCGGGGTCACCTTCGCCTGGCGAAACACCCATTCGCCTGGCGAAACCGCGCGAATCAGCAATCTTGCGATTGCGATTCTGCACGATTCAGACACCAATCCTTCTCCGATTTCACTCACAATCAGTCCCAAAAACACACATATGATCACAGGATAACATACAAACAAGTGGGAATACATAAGCCACGTTTCAACCGATAAATTTAAGCATTTTTCCTCTTATCAAAACTTCTGACTCGCAAAGACCCCAACCCTAAATCAACACAGACAACGCATAGGGACGATCCTACTGGTTTATCTACCCTCATACAAACATTATGCAACCCTTAAGAGATTAAATAACCCCACCCTTACCTTAGTGACGATTCCTCGAAGGTTCTCTAAGCCCTAGCTCTGCTCCTCTCTTCCGTTCCTCTTTTCTCCCAGAATGCGATCGTTTCCAAACTGATTCTCCCCTTCTAATTTTCTCTTTTTCCTAATATAACCCTTAGACCCTTATTATACTTTTCCTTCCTTATCCTCACTAACCACCATGAATGGACCATTTTACCCTCCCTACTTCTTGTTTTTACATCATATTATTATTATTATCTCAATATTATTATTATTATCTTACTAATTATATAATAATAACAATATTTCTTAATAATTCACGTTAATATTATTAATCAATATTCCTAATATTAATTAACTAATTACTAACCACCACTCCTTCGTACACCTTAATCTCTATAATTCTAAGGTCACTACCTCATACCAAGGGCAATCCAAAACACGACCAAAACACGCATAATCACACACAAATACACAACATCATGTAATTCTAATTACAAAAATAATAAAATAAATCGAAAATTTACCTCATACGAATAACTCCGGGTACGACTCTCGCACCCTGCTCTCTAATTCCCAAGTCATATTTCCACCGGAAGCGCCTCCCCACACAACCTTCACCAGAGTGATCTCTTTACCTCTCAATTTCTTTACTTCGCGGTCTTTAATCCGTATTGGTAAAGCCTCAACCGTAAGGTTATCCCTTACTTTCACATTATCCATCAGAATCATATGCGACGGATCCGGAACATACTTCCGAAGCTGTGAAACATGGAACACATCATGCAAATTCGACAAATTGGGTGGTAACGCCACTCTGTAGGCAAAAGGTCCAACTCTTGCGGAAATCTAATATCGGGCAATAAACTGAGGAGTAAGCTTCCTCGACTTCAATGCACGTCCAACACTGGTCACCGGAGTGACTCTCAAAACACATGGTCTCCTTCTTGAAACTCAAGATCCTTCCTCCTTTTATCATGGTAGCTCTTCTGCCTACTCTGCGAAGCTTTCATCTTTTCCCGAATCAGCTTCACCTTTTCAGTAGTCTGTTGAACAATCTTAGGTCCAAGTACCACAGTCTCTCCAGATTCATGCCAACACAAAGCCATCTGACACCTCAAACCATCCAAAGTTACAAAAAGCGCCATCCCAATACTGGAATGATAAATTTTATTATAAGTGAACTCAATCAATGACAAATGGCTATCCCAAGCACCTCCTTGTTCAAGCACACAAGCCCTCAACAAATCCCCCAACGATTGTATAGTCCTCTCCGTCTGTCCATCCGTATGTGGGTGATGAGTCGAACTCAATCTCAGCGTCGATCTCAATGCTTCTTGCAAACTCTCCCAAAATCTGGAAGTGAACCTTGGATCTCTATCCGACACAAGACTCAACGAAACTCCATGCAACTTTACAATCACCTGAATATAAATTTCTGCCAGCTTCGGCAAAGGAAAACTGATATTAATCAGAATAAAATGTGCCGATTTCGTCAGCCTATCCACTACTACCCAAATGGAATCATGTCCTCTTGGCGTATAAGGAAACCCGGTCATAATACCCATTGAAATGTTGTCCCACTTCCACTCTAGAATGTCTAACGGTTGCCTCAAAACAACAGGTTTCTGATGTTCCACCTTCGACTTATGACAAGTCAAACAAGCATACACAAACTTAGCTACATCACGCTTCAATCCAGGCCACCAAAATATCTTATTCAAGTCTTGATACATCTTCGTAGCTCCTGGATTGATACTCAAACTACTTCTGTGACTTTCTTTTAGAATCATTCTTTTCAACTCAGGATCATCAGGAATACAGATCTTATCACGAAACCTCAACACACCTTGTTCATCCATTTTAAATCGTTACTTTCGGTCTGCTCATTTCCTGTCATCAAATCCACTAGTTTCACATCCAACGGCTGACCTCCTCTATTACTATTAAGTAATTCATTGTTGATCTTCAGCATACCCAGCATCACACTATGCGGTGTTTGTTCACAAACCAAAATCATATCTCTGAGCTGTTCAATCAATTCCAACTCTTTAACCATCATAGTCGACATATGCAAAGACTTTCGACTTAGAGCATCAGCCACGACATTCGCTTTATCGGGATGATAGTTCAAGCCAAAATCATAATCCTTTAAGAATTCTAGCCACCTTCAGCCTCATATTCAACTCCTTTTAATCAAACAGATACCTTAGGCTCTTATGATCACTATACACTTCAAATATGGAACCATAAAGATAGTGCCTCCAAATTTTCAATACGAATACTACCGCGGCTAATTCCAAATCATGAGTTGGATAATTCCTCTCATAGATCCTTAACTGTTGTGAAGCATAAGCCACAACCTTACCATCCTGCATTAACACACCTCCTAAACCCATCAAAGAAGCGTCACAATACACCACAAACGGTTCATTCGGCTCGGGTAGAATCAAAACTGGAGTTGTAGTCAATCTCTTCTTCAGTTCAATGAAACTCTTCTCGTAGTGAACATCCCGATCAAACACTTTACCTTAGCAAGTCAATTTAGTCAACGGGAGTGCCAACTTTGCAAAGCCTTCAATAAACCTACGATAGTAACCAGCCAAAACCAAAAAGCTTCTAATCTCAGTCAACAACTTCGGAGCCTCCCACTGTATAACTGCATCCACCTTGGATGGATCCACAGTAATACCATCACCTGAAATAACATGACCAAGAAAACTCACCTCTCTCAACCAGAGTTCGCACTTAGATAACTCAGCATATATCTTCTTTTACTTTAACACTTGCAGCACGATTCGTAAATGCTCAGCATGTTCCTCTTCTGACTTAGAATAGATTAGAATATCGTCAATAAAGATAACCACAAATTGATCCAAGTAAGCATGAAAAATTCTATTCATATACTCCATGAATACACCAGGTTCATTAGTAACTCCGAACGGCATCACCACATACTCATAATGTCCATATCGTGTCCTGAAAGTAGTTTTCTGAATATCTTCATCCTTTACTCGTATCTGATGATAACCTGACCTCAAGTTAATCTTGCTAAACACACGTGCATCGACTAACTGATCGATCAAGTCATCTATTCTTGGAAGCGGATACTTTTTCTTAATCGTCACTTTATTCAGCTGTTTGTAGTCGATACACAACCTCATAGTGCCATCCTTTTTCTTCACCAACAACATCGGAGCTCCCCAAGGCGACACACTTGGTCTCACAAATTTCTTTTCTAACAACTCTTCCAGTTGCTTCTTCAGCTCTGTTAATTCTGATGCCGACATCCTGTATGGTTCCATAGAAATAGGTCTGGTACCAGGGATAAGATCAATAGAAAAACTCCACTTCTCTCTCTGGTGGTACATCAGCAATATAATCCGGAAACACTTTAGGAAATTCACGTACCACCTGCAATTCATTAATCACCGACTTACTCTCCACTGATAAGAATGCAAACAATGCAAGCACCTGAGCTTCTTCTTCCAAGAGCTTTCTCAACTCTCTAGAAGATAGAGAACCATCTTCTTCCCCTTCTTCAGGAACAAGAAATCGCATCGACTTGTTAAAACAGTTGATATGAACATGATTGAACTCCAACCAGTTCATACCCAAGATCACGTCGAGACCTCCCAACGGTAAGCAAATCAGATCTACACCAAAGTCGTTATCAAAGATTAATAGTTGACAATTCAAACAGACTAGGGAAGTGGTCACTGATCCCTTTGCAGGAGTTTCGACAACCATCTCTCCCCTCATGGAAGAAATAACGAGGCCTAGCCTTCTCACACAATCAGCAGCAATAAAAGAGTTTGTAGCACTAGTATCAATAATAGCAATCAAAGGCGTATTATTAATATAACATGTACCTCTGATCAGTCTGTCATCACTGGAAGTCTGAGTCCCTGTCAAAGCGAACACCTTTCCTCCAGTCGAAGCTTGTTTTGGTTTCTGGAAACGAGTACTAATATGTCCCTGTTCTCCACAGTTGTAACAAGTCACCACATTAACTTTGCAGTTAGCAATCAAATGTCCTGCTTGTACACACTTGAAGCATTTCTTCACATTACTCGTGAACTCACTGATACGATGACCTAACTCACCACACCTCTACCACTTAAGAGGAGCAGGGAAACCTCCCCCACTCGGCTTCTTGCCATCAGTGTGTTTCTATTTACCTTTCTCAGCTGGAGCTGCATAAGGCTTCCCACAGTTTGTCGGTTGTTTTCCCCTTCTCTCGGCCAGCCCTTTATAGTGAGCCGATCGAGCCTTGCTATCTTCCTCAAAGATCCTACAACAATCAACCAAATCTGGAAATCTTTTGATCTGCTAATAACCAACTGCCTGTTTGATCTCAGGTCTCAATCCATTCTCAAACTTGACACACTTTGAAACTTAGCCAGATCTGAGAATTTGGCAGCATACTCCGTAACCGTCATATTACCCTGCTTCAGTTCCAGAAACTCAATCTCTTTCTTTCCTCGGACATCTTTAGGAAAATATTTCCTCAAGAACTCCCTACTGAACACAGTCCAAGTGATTGCCTCTCCTATTGCTCCCAATAATTGACGAGTGTTAACCCACCAATCATCATCCTCCTCAGCCAGCATGTGAGTACCTAACCGCACCTTCTGTGCTTCAGAACATTCCATAACCTGGAAGATTCTCTCGATCTCCTTGAGCCAAGCCTGCGTTTTATCCTGATCATATCTTCCCTTCAAGGTAGGCAGTCTATTCTTTCGAAACTCGTCATTCTCACCAGCATGAGGCGGGTTCTGTACCACCTGAGCAACAGCTTGCAAAGCAGTAGCAATCACAACATCGTTCCTTCCAGCCATTCTAAATCTGTTATGCATCAATAATAAAACACAATGGTTAAGGAAACGACATCGACAATAATCAACTGTCACACGACAACGACTCGACAACTTGGCCGGACGGAGCGACCTGCTCTGATACCACTATGTAACTCCCTAAACCCTCGAGATAATTAATAAAAGAATATCAGAGTAAAATAACACATGCAACGTTTAAGATGCTACATGCAATAAACACCTGCTCATGCATACGATATGTAACACTTAAATATCACAAATAAAACATTCTTAATTAATCTTCTCTACGGCAGCGAAAATTCAATGAAAATATAACATGTTTAATGCCACATAATAATCATCAAGTAAATAGAGTGATAACAAATAATGACAAGCATTCCAAGTCCCCGGTGTTAAACCTCAGAGCAGACGCCGACACAACGAAATAAAAGAGAAGACTCTGTCTTCACTAACTCCAACTCCGCACTAATCTTGATTATCTGCACATTACCCACATAGAGGTAACATTCAAACAGAAGGGGTGAGACTCTCAAATCAACAAAAGAAACGCAAAATATAAATATAAGAGCATAAAACATTACACAATTCACCCTATCATCACAACATCGTCACAAATACAATTACCACACAAGCAGACAATCATATACACCACAACACCATACAATTCAATTCAATGAGACCCACGATTTGACTCAATGCATGTGGTACCATTTTGATCCCTTTTTCATGATCATAATTCCCGTCGGAATTTCCGTATAGGTCGCTCACACCTGACATGGGCACACGACACTCGTAATCGTTCACACCCCACATGGGCACACGACTACCTCAACAACAACAACAACAACAATACGATTCCATTTCAAGGAATCCTAATAAGACGCTCACACCCCATATGGGCACCCGACTTATCTCACAACTTATGCAATATGGCATGCATACAACGACAACATACAACGACCACAAAATGCATATGACTAATAATAAGCCAATACAATACACCACAACTATCCAACACGCAACATATACCTTCCAAAACATGCAACAATCGTGATCCACTGCTACAGCACACATTCACACAACCGAATTCACCATTTCAACACGCAACACATAACAACATCCAGGAAAACCCAATTAACGCATCAAATAGTTGGAATTTTGGTATTGAAATTAATTTCAACAAAGAGTATGTGAAATCAACTTTCCAACAATTCGAACGGCAACTGAAAAGGACCTATGGATTAAATGATACAAATTTTTAAAGTTTTAGAAAGTTCGGTTCGTCTCAGCTCTGCTCGCCTGATGCTCGCCCAGCGAGGTACCAGCGAATCCACTTTTGCCTGGAGAAATATCCCTTCGCCTAGCGAATTCCCTTTTCGCCACATGCTCTCCTGGCGGAGCAGAGGCATGTCATACGCCAAATTTTGACCACTAAGATTCCCATCATTGTGCAAATCATCATCACAATATGGATGAACTTTCATACTCATTAGTCTCCCTAAAGATGGGTGAGAATTCATTACAATCAAAGAATTAGGGTTGCAAGCCCTCTCAGAGCATTTAGACAAAGGATCAATCAAGAATTGACATGATCTTTAACTTGTCTAACATCTCAAACGTCCATAAAGGATCAAGAGGACTCCCACATCAAAAATCAAGCAAAGGATGCAGCATTCCAAGTGGATCAAGCGTCAAGATTGCCAGTGTCACCAAATTAAGGTTTTGGTTGACTGAGGCCTCTAGATGTAAATTTTCCCCTAGGCATGAGCCAATGCTTCAAAGCATAACCTAAGATACTCCATTGACCTCATGGACCCAATCATCAAGTCAATTTAACCTCAGGGGATGCATTTATCAAAAATCAAGAATTAGGGTTTCTTGACCTAATTCACCCCTAAGTTGACTTTTGAGACAAAACATTGTCATCCCCAAATTTTGACCACCAAGATTTCCCATCATTGTGCAAATCATCATCACAGTATGGATAACCTTTCATACTCATTAGTCTCCCCAAAGATGGGTGAGCATTCACTACAACAAAGAATTAGGGTTTCAAGCCCTCTCAGAGCCTTTAGACAAAGGATCAATCAAGAAAGGACATGATCTTTAACTTGTCTAAACCTCTCAAACATCCATAAAGGATTAAGAGGACTCCCACATCAAGAATCAAGCACAAGGCTGCACCATTCCAAGTGGATCAAGCCTCAAGATCGCCAGTGTCACCAAATTAGGGTTTTGGTGGACCAGGGCCTCCAGATGGAGATTTTCCTATGGACATGAGCTAATTCTTCAAAACATAACCTAAGATACACAAAGGTACCTCATGGACCCAATCATCAAGTCAATTTAGCCTCAGGGGATGCATTCATCAAAAAATCAGGAATTAGGGTTTCTTGACCTAATTCACCCCTAAGGTGACTTTTGGGATAAAACTTGAGCCAAGACCTCAAGACATGATTTGAGGATCTCCAATACCCTACATTTATCCATTTGCAACAATGGATTGATCCAAGAAACTTGATCAACAAGCTTCAATTTCATCTGAACCACAGTTAGGGTTTCGCGGAAAAAGTCAACTGTATCTTTGACTTTTGACCCAGACATGTTCCCAACCCTTTGGACATGATTCAATACACCCTATAACACCTATGAAATCAATCCATCAAGTTTGATTTAGGTCAAGGACTTGATTTCATAGAGAATCGCACAGTTTGGAATTCATCTGATAAAAAGTCAACTGTGCCAAAAAGTCAAAGTTTGACTTTTTGATTTTTCATCAATTATGGTCCCTTAACCCTAAAATGATGTTAATGTGTGATTGGAATCATCATTCATCAAGAAAAATCAATAAAAGTGGGATAACTTGTAAAAGGGGTAACCATAAATAACTTAGAAATTTTCTTAGTTATGGAACAAAGTGGCTAGGGTACCAACTTTGGAGGATCATATCTCCTAAACCACAAGGTCATTTTCCCCCATTCAAAGCTAGATTTGTAGCTCTCATGGCCCTCTACAAAAGTGTCAACTACACCTCATTCCAATTCATTATGGATTTTGAGTTATGGTTGGATCAAAATGGCTGAAAACATGAAATGTCACTTTTTCCAACACTTAGTGAAATTTTCACTAAGTCATAATCTGTTTCACTTTTTCCAAAAAGTAAGGGCATTTTTCACTTGGATCCCAAAAGTATCAAAACAAACTATGATCACACATATGTTGTATCATATGAGGCTTCCCAAAATGACCAAGAACTTCACGAAACTCAATCTGAGTAAGAAATTATAACGGTGGCAATATGCCTTGCTGCAACTGTCATAACAAGGAAGATTTTGGCATTTTGCTCGATTTGCTCAAATTTTGCAAAGGGCAAGCAACTCTATCCATCTGAACACCTCAAGGGGAGACCAAGGAGGGACAAACATCGATCCATCAGCCTCTCAAGTCCTTGGAACCAAAAGTAGCATGCCAAACCTAGAAATGCCTAAAAGAGGGACAATACTCCAATTTTGTTTAGAGGCATTTAATGGATACACCAAGGTGGCATGGACTGAGCATTTTCCAACTGAATTCAGTCAAGGATGATCCAACAACTAGGGAACCACAGCTCTGTGCTCTAACCTCTAGTCAATGGCTAGAGGAGACTTGGATTCTCATTTATCAACTTTGGTCAAACCTCTACTACAGTTACCATTCACTATTGATCCCAAAACAAACTTTCTCTACTATAAATAGGCCTCATTTGTGCTCAGTTTGAGTACACCAAATCCATCAAACAGATGTTTTCCTCAAAATCTCTTTCTCTAGGCAAAACTACCTTCTTTAGCAAGGTAACTCTGAGTTTTTGAGTTAGAGAGCATTTCCATCACATCTCATGATCCAAACACATCCAATATGTCATGTCTAAGCTGTCCAAACTCACACAAGTGACCTGTAATACCAAAATCTCAAAGTCACCTCTCAAAACCTCAAAAATAGGACTTTTGTGCATTTTTCAAGCCATGTCTTGATCCATCCACTTTCCAAACTAGATAAGGCCTCAAACACACTCCAAATATCATCCTTGAACTGTCCCAAATGGTTCCCCACATCTGGAACACCATTTGAGAGAGTTGCTATTTTGGCCACTTTTGCCCCTTTTGCAAGAAAGAGCTCAAACTTGCTCCAGAGCATGATCTGAAAAAACTACCACCACCATTGGATTCCTTGTGAAATTCTAGGCCAGATGCATATAAATTTTGTCCAAATCCATGGAGAAATGAGAAAGTTATGACCTTCACATTTCTGATCAAAATCTTGTCTTGCCTTGCCTTGGGCCAGGCCATAAACAAGGCAAGCCTTGTATATTTGTGGTTGTGTTCCAATACACGGATGTATCACCACCCCAATGGTAGGAGGCGCGCACTGCACACAAGAGGTATGGGGTTCGAATCCTCCTCGCCCCAGATCCTCTTTTTACCACTTTTTCCTATTTTTTGTTATTTTTCATATTATTTTTAATAATTTGAAAAATTAATAACTCACTCAATTTTAATTATTTTTTATTGGTTCTTTTTGTAAAAAATCACAAAAATATTTTTGATTGTTAAAATATTTTATTCCACCAAAAAATTAGATTTGTATTAATTAAATAATATAGTTAATACTTTTGTGAATAAATTCATTTTTATTGTTTTTTAAACATTTTAAAATGAATATTCACCTTGAAAAATCAAAACCAAATGAGCTTTAATTCATCTTGTGATTAAGACGTCATTTTTAAAACCTTAACCAAAAATCATAAGTTGTTTATTAGAACTTATTTGGTATTTTTTATCATTTTAATTAATTTTCTTTGAATAATTACTTTTAAAAATGATGAAATTAGGGTTTTGTTGATTTTCACCCTAACAAACTTTTTTTCAAAACCATTTGGGCCTCTTGAAAGAGTGTAAGCCCCAACCCCTCTGTGAATAAACCTTTCTTGGGCCTCAGTGTATTGTATAAGTCCTGATACCGTCAAAAAGTTCGGCGCAATCGTCGTCTTTTTAACAAAAACCCATGGGTCTCTCCTTGAGTTGTAAGCCCCATCTCTTGTACAAAAATAACACTTTTAGGCCTCTAATAGAGTGTAAGACCCAACCCACTTTTAACCAAAACTTGTTGGGCCTCAGATATTGTATAAGTCCCTCTGCGTTAAAAATAATCTCGGTGTAATCGCCAGTTCAAAAATTAAATCATCTGGGCCTACCCTCGTGTTATAAGCCCCATTCCTCTTCTTTAAAACCTTTTTGGGCCTCTTGAGAGAGTGTAAGACTCATCCCTTTGTACAGAAAACTTTTTTGGCCTCAGTCACTTGTATAAGTCCCTGTACAAATTCAAAACAAAAGTGCAATCACTGCTAAAATTTGGGCCTCTCTTTGAGCTATAAGCCCCAATTTCTTTTAAAAGTACTTTCTCCTTTGATTTTGAAATATACTGTTGTTTTCAAACTTTCTTTGTTGAACAACTAACAAAACAGCATGGAAGCTCTACAACCGAGTAAGTGTTTATCTGCTTTCATTTAACCGCTTTCATATGTATATAACTGTATTGTGGAGTTGTTTCACTGTAAGTCTTCCTTCACATCCTTTTATATAGTTGTCACATATCCACTGTGTAATACTAGTATAGTTATTTAGAGTTTCCTCGGCAACTATGTCTAGCACTAGGTAAAGCCTCGTTGGTCACTCTTAAAAACAAACAAAACTAGATCCCCATAGGATTTCAGATACAGTCTTCCCACCTCTTGGGGTTAAACAATATAGAACATAGAGAAAGGCAGTATTCTTGGTGAACCTTTTCTCAGACTGTAACCCTAGAAATTGTCAAAAGGAATTCTACTCCCCGGAGTTGATCTATTCTCAGTGAATGACATCTCTTGAGTTCCTCAAACCCGGAACTCTCACTAAATGATCTATTCTATGTGAATAGCATTTCTTGAACTTTCCCGGCTTGGGACCCACGGGCTTCTTAAAAGCATCCCCGCCTCCTCTTAGGCGTTGTACAAGGACCCTTCGGCTTCTTAGAAGTTTACACAGCCTCCTCTTAGGCTTCGTATAATGATTCTTCCTCCGCGAAGATAGCCTCCTCTTGGGCTTTGTACAAATTGTCCCTTCGGGTTCTTAAAAGTTTTTTCCGCCTCCTCTTGGGCTTTGTAAAAATTGTCCCGACGACCTTCTAAAGGTATAGGAACAGAAATTAGCAATCTTAATAGAGCAGTCTTTCAAAGGAGTCTAGATCTTTCTCCTGTAAACGTACCTCTTGGGCATAGTACAGAAGATAAAACTTTAGACTTGGACAGTCTAATCCCCTTGAGTCTCGAAGACATTCTCAAGTTCCCTTCTAAACATAGGAAGAAACCCAGCCTCTCTCAGGAGAGCGCTCTACTTGGACCTGCCTAAGGATTTCAATGGTCCTCAGCAGTAAGATAACCTTCTCTTGGGCTTTGTACAACGATTCTCCTCAAACGTAGCTAACCTTTTCAGACTCTCTTGTTGAGTCAACCTCCCCTTTAGCCTCAATCTCGGGCTTTGTACGAGATAGATAAAAAACACTCTCTTGTTGAGTATAAAAGATTCTCTTGTTGAGTCACCCTTTAGCCTCCGTCTTAGGCTTTGTACAAGACACATATAAAAACACTCTCTTGTTGAGTATAAAAGATTCTCTTGTTGAGTCACCCTTTAGCCTCCGTCTTGGGCTTTGTACAAGACACATATTAAAACACTCTTTTGTTGAGTATAAAAGACTCTCTTGTTGAGTCAAACCCTTTTAGCCTCTAATCTCGGGCTTCGTACGAGACAGAAAATCACTCTCTTGTTGAGTATAAAAGACTCTCTTGTTGAGTCAAATCCTTTTAGCCTCCCTCTCGGGCTTCGTACGAGACTCAAAAACACTCTTTTGATTGAGTGAACCCTTTTAGCCTCAATCTTGGGCTCTGTACAAGATAGAAAGAACATGTTTCCCCAGAAGAGTTAAACATTCAGCCTCCTCTTAGGCTTTGTATAAGGAAATCCCCGGTTGAGTCAATCAACCTTTTAGCATCAAAACATGCCTTGCTCGCACCATACAAACATCAACGACTCCTCTTTAGAGATGGCAAATTTCCTCTCAGTCAGGACCCCTTTAGCTTCATATCTTGGGCTTTGAACAAGATACAAATCATCTTTTAGCTTCAATCTTGGGCTTTGAACAAGACACCAAAACACCTTTTTCCTCCCTTAGAAAAGGAGGAACTACAATCACTCTGATTTCTCTATACTTCATAACAGGGAATACATAGGCATAAGATTGCAGAATCTTAGCGAGCATACTAACAAAATACTCCAAATCCGGTACCCCCATACATCAATCAATCTGGTGCAGTATCCTAACCAAAAGTCCCCTAAACAATTCTGACACTAGCGTTCTTAAAACAAATAACCCAGAGAGACCCTTTTTTATAGCATCTGTAAACCAACAGTTTTGACTATTTAAACTCATTTTGCAAGCAGGGTTAATTGGAGACATCTATTTCAACTCAATAGGATAAAAAAATGAATTGAACTGTAGTACCAAAGCGATAGTGATTCGAAACCACAAAAACCGCGCTACAGAAGAATGGCGGCCACAGTGGGAGAGGCATTCGGTCTTGCTTCTCTCAGGGTGAACCTTTGAGTTCACAAGACTTCACTGGGGACCAGTATTATTGCTAGGATCTGTCATCACTAGGATCTTAGGTCGAAACCTTTAAAGATGGGAAGGTGCCACAGAATGGCGACTCTGCCAGGGAGCCATTTTCTGTTAGGATCATAGGACTTATAGCTCTTAAAAGGTCTAGGATATTCGGACAACTATATATACTGCTTTTCCTAATTGATATATATGTTTATTTTTCTGCTAATGGGAATACGTGTGATACCGCATGTGGAAAGATTGAGTATACACCTAAGATAGGTGATGGCAATACGGGTAATCTTATAGGGAGTGAATCCTAGCTAAAAGTCCCCGGTCGACCATCAAACTCAGTGGAGACTCCTTTTACAGATGCATTTCCTATACGACTTCGGTTGTTGAAAGTAGTGTGGTAGATTGGGTTATCTTAGAAGCTGAGGTTTTAGTAGACTTAAACCATTTTGTAGTGCATAAGTTATTGGAAATAGTTGTCATGCGATACTACACTCACTTGAGATTACTCTAAGATACTACAACTCACTGGCGATCCGCTTGTTGTAGTTATCCCAAGAGGGGTCAATGATTTTGAGGACAGGTACAAAAAATCAACAGTATAAACCTTTGGGGATGGGTAGAGCCTTGACTTCGTGACAACGACCCTTTGACCCCATGTTTTTTCTATGTTTTTGTGTGCTGCATTCATACATTCATTTAAAAAACATTAAACAAAGAAAATCTTTTTCAAATTAAACTAAGATAATGATTGCAAATATCAGAGAGGAAGATCGCGCTAATGGATTTCGGTAGAAGGAAGACTCACAAGTATACCTTCAATTTTCCAAAATTAGAGGATTTGAGAGGGTTGGCAAGGATGACCACCAACCTTGAGGCTTTCAGAGCCAAGTACGGAGGTCTACTATCTCTGTTAAAGGTCCATGTAATTGAGGGAATCCTGGCTACGCTCATTCAGTTCTACGATCCGGTCTATCACTGTTTCACATTCCCGGATTATCAACTAGCACCAACACTGGAGGAGTACTCTCACCTGACTGATTTACCCATTACTGATCAAGCACCTTTTTCTGGACTAGAAGAAATTCCAAAGGATCAAACCATTGCAAGAGCAATTTATTTGGACGAGTCAGACGTCAGGACTCACATGACCACTAAGGGTGGAATCCCAGGTTTACCAGCCAAGTTCCTAGTAAAGAAGGCTCTATACTTCGTTAGTATAGGGAATATGACTGCGTTCGAAAGCGTCTTTGTTCTGCTCACCTACGAGTTATTTTTGTTTCCTAACATTGATAACTTCGTTGATATCAATGCCATTAAGGTTTTTCTGATTGGAAACCCTATACCGACCCTGCTCGCAGATGCTTATCATACTATACACTTAAGGAATTTGTACTGTGGAGGAATGATCACATGCTGTGTACCCCTGCTGTATAAATGGTTCACTTCCCATTTGCCCAAGTCTCCTGCATTTTGGGATCATAAGAGTACCTTATGTTGGTCGCAGAGAATCATGTCTCTTACCAACTCCGACATCGACTGCTACAATCGCATCTATGACAGGATCAGGATCATTGATAGTTGTGGAAATTTCCCTAACGTACCCCTCATTGGAACTAAAGGAGGAATCAATTATCATCCAGTTTTAGTTCGTCATCAATTTGGATACCCGATGAGACATGTCTCGCGTAATGTTCATCTAGAAGGTCTTTTCTTCAAGGAAGGAGAAAATGACAGGGCACTAAAGACATAAATAGTGCACGCTTGGAAGCATATGCATAAGAAAGGACGAGAGTCTCTAGGAAAACCAGACTGTGTCTCGGTGGAAACTTATCTCCACTGGGTACAAACTAGAGCTCTCAAGCTAAAGATGCCTTACCCTCGTCATGAGATTCTTCCGCCAAAGGAATCTATCATGTACTTTATGTCTGATACGAAAAAACTGCAGGTAACTCTCAACAAAGTTCAACAGGAGAGAAGGTCTTGGAAGAACAAGTACGTATTCTCCATGTGGAGTGTAACAAGATGCAGTAATTATTAAAGGAAAAGGATGCTCTGATCGAGATTTTAGAGCAACATGCTGTAGAAAATCAAGATGACCAAAGGGATTTGCTCGCTCCTTTCACTTGGAAAAGGAATGAAAACCTGACAACGGCCCAAGAGCCCCGGTCAAAGAAATGGAAAGCACCAGAACCAGCACCAGAGCTCCCCTCAGAGAGGACTCAGAATCCATTAGTCTAGACTTTTCTTTTACAACACTTTGTAAAATACTGTATTCCCATTTCTGCAATCTTTGAATTCAATAAAACGAGGTTTCCCCACTGTATGGTATTTGCAATCCAATTGTCGATGTTTACTTTAATTAAACAAAAATATATATACATAAATATCATTGAATATCATTCATCATTCTCACATAAGCGCATTCTTCTTCCCCACGAATCTCACATTTGTACCTCGATTCTAGAGTCAAACTGTCTCATTCGTACAATACTCGAGCCAGTCAACAAAAGAAGATGAATGATCTTGAGGAAGAAAACAGAGAGTTGAGAGAAGAGATCGACACTCTGAAAGAGGATCTAAGAAAGCTTCACAGTGACATGCAAGCTCTGGCAGAAGCCCAGCTTCAAAGGACTGTAATTTCAGAGATCACATCAACACCCATAGTGGAGAAGTATGATCCTAGGTATTACATGCCGAAAGATCGTCCCTGGGGCATGCCATTCAACTATATCCCGGAAGGATATGTTCCACCAATCACTGAAGATCCAGGAACTGCAGCAGGAGCCGCTGGGCCTGAAGGTTACAAACTTCGGGAAAGAGAAGATGCCAGGGGCATGACAATAACTCCTGAAGGTTACAAACTTCAGGAAGGACAAGGATTCACTGCCGTAGTAACGGTACCACCCCTCGTGGTGCACACTATCCCGGAAGGACAGATTCCACAAATACCTTCTGGTAGAAAGGAAAGTATGTTCGACAGAATGGATAAGTTCCGGGAATAGTTCCTAGAAATGCAGAAGGAACTGCAGGCCCTTCGTGGTCAAGATTTATTTGGAAAGGACGTCGTAGACCTTTGTTTGGTTCCCAATGTGAAAGTTCCGCACAAATTCCAAGTACCTGATTTTGAAAAGTACAAGGGTAACTCTTGCCCTCAAAGCCATTTGGTGATGTATGCTCGGCGAATGTCAGCTCAAACAAAGAACCAAGAACTAATGATTCACTATTTCCATGATAGTTTAACCGGTGCCGCACTCAAATGGTACATGGGATTAAACCGCACTAATATCGCCACTTTCAGTGATCTTGGCGCTGCCTTCGTGCAACAGTACAAATATAACCTGGACATGCCACCGAACAGAGATTAACTTAGAGCCATGTCGCAGAAGGACAAGGAGACCTTTAAGGAGTACGCTCAGAGATGGCGCGAGATTGCCGCTCAAATTTGTCCACCTCTTGAGGAAAAAGAGATGACAAAGATCTTCTTCAAAACCTTGAGCTCATTTTACTATGACACAATGGTCGCCAGTGCGCCCAGTGACTTCACCAAAATGGTTGGTATGGGGGTTCGTCTCGAGGAAGCCGTTCGAGAAGGACGTCTGGTCAAAGATGCCGAATCATCAGGTAGTACAAAATGATACGGTAGTGCTCTCCCTAAGAAAAAAGAGCAAGATATTGGGAATATCTCTCTTGGGAAGCAAAGGCGACGATACCAACCAGTGGCAGCTGTAACTCCTGCTATCAATCCTGCACCTGTTCCTACGTATCAACCTCAGGTTGCTCAAAGCCAACCGAATCAACAGCAATTTCAGCAAAGGACACAACAGCCTCTTCAGCGGGCTCGTCCTTCGTTCAACAACAATCGTACAACACGACCACCAGGGTTCGACCCTATACCAATGTTGTACGTAAATCTATTTCCGTTACTGCTGGTCAAGGGGCATGTCCAGACCAAGGCTCCTCTCGCAATACTGGAAAATCCACCTTTATGGTCCAAAACGGATCAGACTTGTCCTTACCATCAAGGAGGGCCAGGGCATAACATAGAGAGCTGTCTCAGTTTCAAATCCGACGTGCAAAAGCTTGTTAGGAGCGGGGTCTTATCCTTCAAGGATACAAATCCTAATGTTCTCAGCAACCCGCTGCCTCAACATGAGAAAGCTGCAGTCAGTTTGATAGAGGGAGAGTCTAACAACATCTATCAAATTCATGATGTACTCTTATTAAGGGCCAACTTGGTCAAGATGCATTATAGACAGAGCGGATACGGCCATGTGCCACCTCATAATTATCACCAGTGTGATATCTGCTCTAAAGACAATCAAGGATGTTCTGTGGTGCAATCAGCTCTACAAGAACAGTTGGATCTCGGATGGATCCAAGAGCACCGAGTTCGTGGAGTCAACATGACTTACATGAATTCCAACATCATTCAGAATCACAACATTCTGGCAATTAAAGTCAATTTGGTGGCAATGCACTCAAGGCAAAGCCAGTATCATAATCTGCCGCGACATGATTACAATTCCTATCTGACTTACTCGGGATGCTCTTTCAAATAAGAGGCCCTCCAACGTCAGATGGATCTTGGATGGATCCAAGACTATCATGATAAAAATCCTTACCAGATTAACATGATTCAAATTTTCGATATTCGTTTGATGAATACCAGCTTGGTGGGGTTACACGCCAAGCAAGTCCAACTCGGTTTTCTCACTTCACATAATTATCTGAGCTGTGAAGGATGTCGTGAGAGCGACCAAGGATGTGCTCTCATTCAAAGAACTTTACAACATTTGCTAAACCATTGGTGGCTTCCGATCTATCTAGACAAAGATACGCAACAAATCAGCGTAACTAATGGGAACCCTACTAGACGTCAAAGTCAGGATGTTCGATCTATGGAGACGGATCTAGTAAGGTTACACTGCATTCAAAGCGGACGTGGCCAGGTGCCACCGCACAACTATGAGCGTTGTAGAGTCTGCTCGGAGAATAACCAAGGATGCTACCTCGTGTGAGCAGCTCTTCAAAGTCAGTTGAACCATAAGGAGGTTTAACTGTGTCCGAGTTTTGGGTCAATCAACTAGATGCCACACTACTTCGCTGATCAAATCAAGGACGTTGTCATAATCTCTGATCATCAGAGGAACAAATATGTTTGTGCCATCATCCCTCTACTTGATGACTCAAAAGTTCCTAACCTGGAAACGATTGAAATGACTTATAATGGTCAGAAAAATCAGAAGGCTCCCGTAGTTATCCATCTGCCGGGACCATTACCATATGAATTAACTAAGGGTATCCCTTACAAGTACGGTGCGACAACAATTGAGAATGGAAAGTAAATTTCATTACCCTCCGTCGTGAATATTGCAGACATCAGTCGAGTAACACGGAGCGGTCGGATCTTCAACCGAGGAGTTGGAGAACCTACCAAAGAAAAGGAACCTCAAACCGAAGTTCTTGATCAACCAGTCGATCAATCCAGTGATCCCGACCTTTCAAAAAACGAGGATGAGATGCTGAAGCTCATCCAAAGGAGTGAATACAACATTGTTGATCAGCTGTTACAAACTCCTTCAAAAATCTCGGTGTTATCAGTTTTACTCAGTTCAGAAGCTCAGAAGGAGGCTCTACAGAAAGTCTTAGAGCAGGCCTTTGTGGAACAAGATGTAACAATCAGACAGTTCGATAGCATCGTCTCTAACATCAATTCCTGCAACAACTTGGGATTTAGTGATGAGGAACTATCGAAAGAGGGTCGCCGTCACAACATGGCACTCTATATCACATTTAACTGTCAGGACAATGCATTAGCCAGCATACTGGTAGACACCGGATCGACTCTCAACGTTATGCCGAAGTCTACTTTAATGCGACTATCATTTAAAGGATCTCCGATGAGGACCAGTGATGGCACCGTCAAAGCATTCGACGGATCCCAAAAAACAATTATCGACGAAGTCGACCTTCCCATAACTATCGGTCCTCACACTTTCCAAGTCACTTTCCAGGTCATGGACATCCGAGCAACATACGGCTGTTTGTTGGGAAGACCTTGAATACATCAGGCTGGGGCAATCACTTCGACACTTCACCAGAAGCTGATGTTCGTCAAAAAAGACCAACTCGTCACAGTCTGTGGAGAGCAAGCCTTGCTCGTGAGTAACTTATCATCATCCGCTGTTGTAGAACCAGAAGGGGTAATCAGAACCCAGTTCCAAGCGCGTTCGCTACACAACGACAATCATCACGAAAGAGGAACATCGATTTCCTCGTACAAAGATGCTCTCAAAGTGGTTGAAAGTACTAATACAACAGGATGAGGACAGCTTGTCATCCCTACTGACAATAAGAAAAAGAAAGGCCTTGGGTTTTCCCCGACCTGTACTCGGACTGCTGCTAACGATGAAGGTTTTCATCCCATTCAGGACTTCTTCCACAGTGGAGGTTTCCTTCACCCAGTGCCTCAAGAAGTGCATACCATCAAGGGTGATTCCTCCGATACAGAGGAAGAATGGAAATCCTATCTCAACGAGCACGGTTATATGTCGCAGGACGAAACGCAGACTCCTTTCTGCTTTCCTCCACAGAGCCCGAGATTTATACCAAGGTCAAACGTCGAAATGGTATACGAAGATTGTGATCCAGAAGGATGTCGTGCTCCACCCAATTCATTAGAGGAAGACACTCCGATGAAATACAACTTTGACCACGACTATTATGGGCCGATGGATGGCCTGCCTATATGGCAGCCGTACCCAGGAGACTCGGGGCAAGAGAATCAGTCGAACAATGAAAATCAGTTAAGTATCCTTGAAAAGAATACCTACGTCCCTACCATGTCATAGGATCAACACTCAGGGTATTCTGAAAACGCCCAGCACGATGATGAATTTGCAAAGTTCGCAGGACTAGAATTCATCAACTACGCTTTTCCCGAGGTCAACGTCATTGAAAGGGATGACTCCTCCAGTTCCAAAGAAGTGTGGGACACCCTGGGACAACCA
Organism: Lathyrus tuberosus; assembly: GCA_022829125.1. Taxonomy (NCBI): domain Eukaryota; kingdom Viridiplantae; phylum Streptophyta; class Magnoliopsida; order Fabales; family Fabaceae; genus Lathyrus; species Lathyrus tuberosus. Next base: position 2,118,114 of record JALAZF010000062.1, on the reverse strand, counting down.
AGTGGTAAATACGACTTCATGGTCAAATACACCACTCCCGAAAGCTCTCGTATCAGGCTCGAAGACATCCAGCTAACTGGATGGGGAGATACACTTGAGAGTACGAATACTGTGCAAAATACAACTGAGGAATCCTCCTACGACAACTCTGCCTGGGAGACAGATTCCAATGATCCAGCTCCGCCAGAAACCAGCGTCCTTTCTGAGGACCAGCCAAGAAAGAAGGTACTAGACTTTGTGATTCACCGAGGAGTTCGCCGCCAATGGGTTGTTGTCAACGTTTCGAAGATCGTCCATAAGTCTAAGTAATTGCCGTCTTTATCTTAATCTTTCACCCTGCCCAGGTGAAACGGATGTTTTGATAGGGCTCACTTTCTGTAAATGTACCTCTTCGCTTCGCCCAAAGCGACAGAGTTTTGTTTTATAGGGCTGTAGTTTCAAGAATCGACTGATCATAAATAAAATAACATCGTTCTGTAATTTCCGCATCTATTGTTGTTTTCTCTTTTTGCTTTTCTAGAAAATGGTAATCCTAAAAAACTCTAATAATAAAAATAAGCATTTTTCAGAAAATACACTTCACACACTCTTGCATTCTCTCTATCTCTTCTAAAAACAATCATCACGTCTTGCAGACTGCTTGTTTTAAACCCTGTCGCAACACGCGATCAAATGCCTTCTCCCAACTTTGAGTTCCCAGTATTTGAGGCTGAAGAAGAGGACGTAGAAATTCCAGAAGAGATCTCCCGATTACTCGGACAAGAGGAAAGGTCCATCGAACCTCACAAAGAGCCGTTGGAAACGGTCAACTTGGGTTCAGAAGAAGAGAGAAAAAAGGTCAAGATTGGGGCACTGCTTAGTCCGATTGTCAAAGAAGGTTTGATAAAGCTTCTCAAAGAGTTTCCTGATGTATTTGCTTGGTCCTATCAAGATATGCCAGGGTTGGATACCAGCATCGTGGAACATCATCTACCATTGAGATCAGAATGTCCGCCGGTAAAACAAAGGTTGAGACGGACACATCCGGACATGGCCATCAAAATCAAAGAGGAAGTGCAAAAGCAAATTGACGCGGGTTTCCTCGCCACATCCGAATATCCTCAATGGCTAGCCAACATAGTGCCAGTTCCGAAAAGGTACGGAAAAGTCAGAATGTGTGTAGACTACAGGGATCTGAACAAAGCGAGTCCGAAGGATGACTTTCCCTTACCACACATTGACATACTGGTAGACAGTACAGCAAAGTTCAGAGTCTTCTCCTTCATGGATGGATTCTCAGGCTATAACCTGATAAAAATGGCGCCGAAAGATATGGAGAAAACTTCATTTATCACCCCATGGGGCAGCTTTTGTTACAAGGTGATGTCGTTCGGTTTGAAGAACGCCGGGGCAACCTATCAAAGGGCCATGACAACTCTGTTTCATGACATGATACAGAAGGAAATCGAGGTATATGTCGATGATATGATCGCCAAATCAAAAATAGAGAATGAGTATGTTGAGCATCTCTCAAAATTGTTCGAACGTCTAAGAAAATTCAAACTCTATTTGAATCCCAACAAATGTACCTTCGGTGTCCGTTCAGGGAAACTACTAGGGTTCATCGTCAGCCAGAAAGGAATTGAGGTTGATCCTGACAAAGTCAAGGCCATTCAAGAAATGCCTTCTCCAAAGACTGAAAAACAAGTCAGGGGATTCCTAGGACGTCTGAACTACATTTCCAGATTTATATTCCTCATGACCGCGACATGCGTGCCGATCTTCAAATTACTCAAAAATAATCAAGACTGCATTTGGACAGAAGACTGCCAAACCGCGTTTGACAGTATCAAGAAATACCTGTTGAACCCACTGATTCTATCACCTCCAGTGGAAGGAAGACCACTGATCATCTATTTAACAGTCTTGGAAGACTCAATGGGTTGTGTACTTGGCCAACAAGACGAAACAAAAAGGAAAGAGTCTGCCATCTACTATTTGAGCAAGAAATTCACCGAGTGTGAAACTCGGTACGCGATGCTTGAGAAAACTTGTTATGCTCTGGCTTGGGCAGCCAAACGTCTTTTCCAGTACATGATTTGCCACACTACTTGGTTAATCTCCGAAATGGATCCGATCAAGTACGTCTTTGAAAAGCCTGCTCTCACGGGAAGGATTGCCCGTTGGCAGATGTTGCTATCAGAATATCACATAGAGTACCACACTCAGAAAACTGCTAAAGGAAGTGTTTTAGTCGATCATTTGGCTCACCAACCGATTGACGATCAAGAATCAGTCGGATTTGACTTCTCTCGCTCCCGGGATTTTCATCCAAGTACAAACGCGAAAGTGGCGCAGAAACAGAGTCGTCAGCAATATGTATTTATCCCAAGAGAGGGAAAGGAAACACCGCGTAAACCCGAGGGAAGGAAAAAGCATGGTCATCGCGACCAAGAGAAACGGGTAAGGGAGTCGGTTATGCGAGGGGAAGGTGTTAGCACCCCCACGCGTCCATCGTACTCGAAGGGATCCACGCTTGTTGTCTCAATCAAAGGGTGTCGTCATCTGGAGCTCCACTGCAACTGGAAAGGAAAAGGAACGGGAACTGAAAAGAACGAAGAAACGAAGAAGAAAAGAAAAGGAAGTGACTCAATAGGACATCAGCGTCCTATTCCTACGTATTCCCTCGTACAATGGGAAAGTAAGAGTCAACGTAGTTTGGACACGAACTAAGGGGAAGGTTGCTCGCCAAGACATCGTCGTCTTGTGCCTACGTATCCTCAATCTAACCAGAAGGAGGAAATCAGAGCAGTCGTAGTTCTACCTACGGGTCGAAAAGGTCTCGATCGCACTAGGGCGAGAGAAAAGACTCAGTTAACTGGTTAGTCTCGATCGCAAGGGTGCGAGAGAAGAGGGAAGTTAGTTATTAGTGTGCTCGCCGAGATATCGCATCTCGTGCCTACGTATCCTCAATCTGAAAAGAAGGAGGAATCAGAGCATCCGTAGCTCGTGGTAACGACCACATATCCATAGTCTCAATCGCACGGGTGCGAGAGAAAAGGGGAAGCTTTGTCCTACAAGTTATCATGCTTGGATTGCTAGCCTAATGTCTATCCTACTCTGAGCTTAATCAGAAATTAAGTCAGACTAGGAGCCTTAAGGGAGCATGCGAATACAAAGTAATCAACAAGTAAACACAAAGCATCGCAATCACAAAAGAAAGAATCGAATACGAAAACAAGTCAGGAGAAATTAACAATTAACCAGGAATTAATCAACAATTAGTCTAAGTCAAAAATTAGAATTAAAATGCTAATTAAAAGCAATATTAAAAATTAGTCAACAATTATCCTAAGATTAAGAGTTAATCAAGATTAGTAACTAATTCTAAAGAATTAAACCTAAAACTAAATCAAGTTAATTCTAACTAAAAAACTAACTCTAAAGAAAATTAATTCTAAAATTAATTCTAGAATTAAAAACTAATATTAAAACTAACTTCTAATTCCAAAATTAATAGTTAATCTAATTATTCTAAACTAAACTAATTAAAACAATTAACCTAAAACTCAATTAATAAAAACAATATACAAAAAACAAAACAAATCAAGGAAAACAAGGGTGCAACAGAAGGTAAAAGGTGGTGAAAACAGCAGCCAGGCGCACGGGCCTGCTAGGCTAAAGCCCAATAAAATCAATTAGCCAAGAGGAAGTGTGGATAGTATTCTGATGGTGTAAACATGAGTTCAGGCGTTGGGCTTGAGGCCTGAGGCCCAAATAACTCGTGACAGGATCAGAGGGGGTGCGGAGTGTTCACGGGAGCATGGTTAGAAAATCAGGTGCGGGGCCTTATGTTAGGCCCAAGAACTTTCAGCCAAAAGAGAGGGGGTACGGATAGTGTTTCAAGGGTGCGAAGAGAAAACGCAATGGGCTCTGAAGCCCAATCCATTGCCAAGCACAGAAGAAAACCTAATAACACAATGTCATCTCCCCTGTCCTCAAACCACGCCGCAGCTTCTTTGGTCGTCCCTCTTTACTTCTCCGTCCTCTACTCAAATCAACGGCGTCTCCCTCCGTCAACACTCTCTCTCGTCAACGCATCATCCTCTTCAACCTCTTTGCGTCGTGCTCACCTTCTCAATCGCACCGTGGTGACATTCTTCTCCAAATCGCACCTCTCCCTCAACTTTTGATCGAGCTTCACAACCACCTCTGTTCGCCTCTCTTCACCACTCCGCCACCGTCTTCGATCTTGGCCTTATCTTACTCGCTCAACCTCTTAACTCTCCTCTCGAACCTCGCCGGAAAAACATCGTGCCGTATTTCACCTCCGGCAGCGACGGAAGGGAAAGACTCACCAAACTTCCAACAGCTTACTCACAAATCGCACCAAAGGTGACATTCTCAGCTTCTCCATCACAACATTCCTCTCTCACCATCTCAGCGAATTGCATCGCACACATCGTTCCGGCAACGTTCACTCTTCTTTCGCAACATCACCTTCATCATCTCTGTTGGATACAAGCCAGTAAAGAAATCTCCGCCGCGCCATGGCCAGTTGCCGGAGGCGGTGGAGTACGAACCTCAATAACTTAATACAGAGAGAAGGTTCAGAAATTCACCAATCAATTCAAAACAAAATCGCAGTACACATGGAACAATACAGAAATTAATACGTACCTATCGGAGTCGCTCCGATGGCGCTTCGAGGACGATGAAGATGGAGAGAGACCTCAACTTGACGTAATATTATGACGAAGATAACGGTAATGAAACTTCAACTCCGATTCTCTTGTATTTCTCTTTTTTCACTACGATTTTGAAGTTGTTGTTGATTGACGAGAATTGAAACTATCACTGAAGTCTTCTCCTTCAATTTTCTATTCCGCTGCGAACCGATCCGCGATCTTCTTCTTCCATTTCTTCCCGTGTTGTGGATGCTCTGTGTTGTGAATCGTTTGTCCTCTTGCCAGTTTTGGCTTTTGTTGAAGCTTGTCGATGAAGCTCGAGTGAAACAGAGCAAAGAGATTATGGAAGAACTAAGTTACAGATTGAAATTGAAGATGAAGTTGAGATGAATTGAAATGGAAGATGGTGAAGATGTATAACAGAAGTTGGTTAAAGATTAGCTACATAGTGAAATTGAAGATGAAGTTGAGATGTGGAGGATGAGTGGATCGCAAAAAAATGAAGAATCCTCCTCCACCAATTTTCTTGCAGCTGTTCTTATATGGAGTGAATTAGAAGAGTAGTTTAGTATTTTATTTGGAATTCTGTTATGATTTGTTTAGGGAAAATATGCTAGAACCTTCTCTCAATACATATTGTTTTCAATCCCCTATTCCCGCGTCACCAGTGAGCTTCTTTCTCAGTGAATTTCATGTGACCCTGCTGCATTTTTTGTTATGGATTTTCTTTATTATTTTCTACGCCATGCCTTTTGTAATTTCTGTATAATCTGAAATCTTGCAGTGTAAATCAAAACCGGGAAATGGAATTGCCCTCTGGGTATATTTTTATTGTATTGTCTGTTATGAAACCTCATGTACCTCCCCTTGACAATGCACCATGTGCCTCTTAGACATAGAAAAAAAAATGATTGGTGATGGATATTTGGACTTTAGAATGGGATTAAAAACTGGTTATGGTTTAAGCAAAAGAGACTTGGAAAGTGGATATTGAATGGAAATTGGTTCGAATTGGATAAAAATGAATTAAAATGGACTTTGAATTGGATTTGGATTTAAAAATGGATATGAATTAAATGTGGATATTAAAAATAGAAATAAAAATAAAATGGCTATTGGAAAATATGGGAGATTGGATATGTATCTAAAATGGATTTGAACGCGGATATGGATTTGAAAAGTTGGATAACAATGGGAATTGAAAAATTGGTTAGAAATATGAAAATGAAATGGATATTAAAAATGATGTGGATAAATTGATTTAGAAAAATGGATATGGATTCCTATATGGATAAATGGATATCTGGATACACTACTACAAAACGCTAAAACAACAACGCCAGGCTTACAACGCATCCTTTTATGCCGTTGTAATAGGTTAAAAATTTCGCGCCCATTTAAAAGCTGAGTCATTTAATGACGGTTGAATGAAACCACCGTAGTAATAAATAAAATATATCAAGCTTTGATTCCCTGCAACTACATTTTTTCCATTTTTTAGAGTACATTTAGCGCGTGTCAATTAAGTCCATTATGTAAAAAATAAATTGTAAATTATTTTACAACGGTTAAGATGAACAACCGTAGTAATAAATGAAATGTAATAAGCTTCAATTCCCTGCGATTAGATTTTTTCCATTTTGTAGAGTACATATAGCGTGTGTCACTTAAGTGCATTATTTAAAAAATAAATTGTAAATTATTTTACAACGGTTAAGATGAACAACCGTAGTAATAAATGAAATGTAACAAGCTTCGATTCCCTGCAACACATTTTTACCTTTTTTAGGATACATTTCACTTAAGATTCCACTACGGTTTGTTTCTCCACCGAGATTAAAAGGTTTACTGATAAATTAAAACAAAACTTATTATGTATTTCTTTCATAAGACGCCCTAATCAAACAAGTGAGCCAGCGACGCCCTAACCTTTACACTCTTCAACATCTTCATTCCTTTTTTCTTGGTTTATGCTCAAATATTGACCGTCTTCATTCATTTGCTTCTTCAGCTTCGAAGTAAGGTACTCTTCAACATCTTCATTCCTTTTTTCTTGGTTTATGCTCAAATATTGACCGTCTTCATTCATTTGCTTCTTCAGCTTCGAAGTAAGGTTCTATTCAACATCTTCATTCCTTTTTTCTTGGTTTATCCTCAAATATTGACCGTCTTCATCATTCATTTGCTTCTTCAGCTTCGAAGTAAGGTTCTCTTCAACATCTTCATTCCTTTTTTCTTTGTTCATATTGTATATGCTCAAGTCAGAATGAGATGTTTCATATGCTTTACGTTTAGTATGAGAGTACATATTCATTGATTTTTTCTTTGTTCATATTGTATATGCATATGCTTGAGTTTTTGGATTAGATTTTGGTGTGTCATTCACATTATTATACATGTATACATTTCAGAAGTTGTAATGGATCGTAGTTGGATGAAAGCCAATAGATTAGATCCGGTTTATGAGAACAGAGTTTGTGAATTCCTTGAATACGCTGATAAACATCTTCCCGGCAATGCTGGTATCTTTTATTGTCCTTGTGTTGTTTGCGCTAATATCAAAAAGGGTACAAAGAAAGAAATACACAATCACCTTTGTTGTGATGGTATATGTCAAAATTATATAATATGGGTGTGGCATGGTGAGGTGGATAATAAGGAAAGTCGGGCGTCATAAAGTCAAAGAGTGGAGGAAGATGAATATATGGAAGATCACCTAGAGGATATGTTCCGTGATATTGGGGAATCTTCTTTTATGAATGCTCATATTTATGATAATTTATGTAGTGATAAAGACACCCCTTTATATAAGGGATGCATAGAGTTCACACGATTGTTGGCGGTGTTAAAGTTGTTAAATCTGAAGGCAAAAAATGGATGGTCGGATAAAAGTTTCACGGAATTACTTGAATTGCTACAGCAAATGTTACCAGAAGATAACAAATTGTCGGATCGTTGCTATGAGGCCAAGAAGATATTGTGTCCACTGGGTCTGGAGTATATCAAGATACATGCTTGCCCTAATGATTGCATATTATACCAGAAAGAGTATGAAGACTTGTTTCAATGTCCTAAATGTGGTGTGTCGCGTTACAAGCTGAAGGCTAGCAATGGTGATGACAATGATCACTATGACAATGTTAGTAGGAAGCATCCTCCTGCTAAAGTGTTATGGTACTTGCCAATACTTTCACGATTAAAGAGACTTTTTGCTAATTCGAATGACGCAAGGAATCTTAGATGGCATGCAGATGAAAGGATTCGTGATGGAAACATTAGCCATGTAGCTGATTCTTTGCAATGGAAGAAAATTGATTCGTTGTTTCCAGATTTTGGAGTCGAGCCAAGAAATCTTAGGCTTGGACTTGCCACCGATGGAATGAACCCCTTTGGTAATATGAGCACTAATCATACTTCGTGGCCTGTTCTTCTCACTATTTACAACCTATCTCCTTGGTTGTGCATGAAACGCAAGTATATACTGTTAAGTATGATGATTTCTGGACCACGACAACCTGGTAACGACATAGATGTTTATCTTAGTCCATTAATTGATGATTTACAACTCTTGTGGGATGAAGGCGTTGAAGTTGATGATGCATATTCTGGGGAAAAGTTTAATATGCGTGCAATGTTATTTTGCACAATTAACGACTTTCCGGCTTACGGTAACTTGGCAGGATACAGTGTCAAAGGACATAAAGCGTGTTCTATATGTGAAGATGATACTTGTTATCACCAACTTGAGTTTGGAAAAAAGACCATTTACCTTGGGCATCAAAAATTTCTAAAACCGGGTCATCCTTATCGTAGATTGCGAAAGGCTTTTAATGGAGAGCAAGAGTTTGGTGAGGCTCCTAAACCTTTAACCGGTGATGAAGTTTATCAACGGCAGGAATACATTAATGTTGTCCTTGGGAAGAGAGAAAAAGAAAAAGGTGGGAAGAGAGAAAAAGAAAAAGGTGGGAAGAGAGGAAAAGAAAAAGAGAGGAAATGAAAAGAAAAAGAAAGAGGTCCATCTTCTTTGATCTTCCATATTGGTCAAGTCTTGATGTTAGACATTGTCTTGATGTGATGCACGTGGAGAAAAATGTATGTGATAGTTTGATTGACACACTTCTAAACATTCCGGGCAAGACTAAAGATAGTAAGACTTCCCATCTTGATATGGAGAAGATGGGTATACGAAAACAGTTGGCTCCAATAGAGAAAGGAAAAAGAACTTATCTGCCTCCAGCATGTCACACTCTATCTAAAAAGGAAAAGAAGATGTTCTGCGAGTGTTTGCAAGGTATTAAAGTTCCACAAGGTTACTCATCAAACATCAAGAAACTTGTATCAATGAAAGATCTCAAGTTAATTAGTTTAAAATCTCATGATTGTCATGTATTGATGCAACAACTTCTACCAGTGGCTATCCGTGGGATCCTTCCAAAAAATGTGATAGTAACTATAACGAGACTGTGTTTATTCTTCAATGCCATATGTAATAAAGTTCTTGATTTGTAAAAATTGGATGAATTAGAAGATGAGGCTGCCATAATCTTGTGTCAATTGGAGATGTATTTTTTGCCATCATTTTTTGACATTATGGTTCACTTACTTGTTCATCTCGTAAGAGAAATCAGAATTTGTGGTCCAGTTTATTTAAGGTGGATGTATCCAATAGAGCGATATATGAAGATCTTTAAAGGATATACGAAGAATCATCACCGAACGGAAGCTTCGATTGTTGAAAGGTACATCACAGAAGAAGCTGTTGAGTTTTATACAAACTATTTGTCAGATGCAGATTCTATAGGAATTCCAAAGTCTCGTCATGCTAACACAGACGTAAGAGGTATTCAAGGTCTAAATGTTAGGTCAATGGCTCGGGATGTAGTTATTCAATCACATTTCAATATTTTGAATAATATAGATGACGTTCAACCTTTCATAGATACTCACAAAAGACTTATGAAGAAAAAATATCCCCGAATGAATGACAAGTTGTTGTTGACAGAGCATAACAATAGATTCATGGATTGGTTTAATAAAAGTGTATCTAGTGATCCTAGTGCATTCGAGATACTTAGATGGTTGTCGTACGGGCCAAAATATTGTGTCATTACCTGGAGTGCATACGACATTGGTCATTATACCTTTTATACAAAATCAAAAGATGATCGTAGTACAATGCAAAATAGTGGGGTTATGGTTGAAGACGAATCGATGTATTTCTCTAGTTCGAAAGTTAAGAATCCGGTATTGGCAACTACCCGCGTTTTATGGTGTCATTGATGAGATTTGGGAGATTGATTATGTTATTTTCAAAGTGGCTTTATTTAAATGCAAGTGGGTTCCCAATAATAGTAATGGTGTAGACATTGATGAATTAGGATTCACCCGGGTCGACCTTGGCAAGGCATCTTTTAATACAGAACCATTCATCATGGCTTCTCAAGCAAAACAAGTTTCTATGTTTCCGATCCATCGGACAAATCGGGGAAATGGTTAATCGTTCTCCAAGGAAAATACATTCCTCTTAGTGATGAAAGTCTTGATATTCCGTCCACACCTTCTTACACAACACAAGTTCCTACCTCATATGATGAAGTTGATGGAGATGTCGTGCATGCTTTACGACTCGATCATGAAGAAGGCATATGGGAAAATTAACAAGTACGTAATTTATTATTTATTCATAATATATTAATTGTATGTTATAGTTTAGAAGTATTTTTACTAACAAGTATAATTATTTGAAATCATAGGTATTTTGAGCCCAGACACCAGGCCAGGAGACAAGACACCAAGAGACAAGATACCAATACACCAAGTTATAATTATGTAAAGTTATGTAATGTGTGTAAACTGTAATATGGTATATGTGATATTTTATTTATGTAGGTTGTTTGTTCTGATAAACTATAATCTGGTATATGTGATATTATGAATATGACACGATTAATATTATTATGAAAACTGTATCACAAAATGTGAATTGAATTTTTCTGCTGTGCTGAGATATGGAGAACAATAATACAGGTAAAAAATGGGATTAATTATAAAAGCAGGATGATATTTGTTAATTTTGCCGAAACTTTAACGACGGTTATGTTTCCTAACTGTTATAATATCTGACGCGCTGTCCAGCAAAAAATAAATATCAAAACTGTGCTGCTGGGAATCGAACCGAGGATAATTATATTTATTACAACGGTGTAATGTAAAACCGTTGTGATAGTTAGCGTGCTTTCCTGTTTATTACAACGCATACGAGGCCGTCGTTGTAAGTATCATATATACAACAACAATCTACATAACAACGCCCTCGCCCGCGTCATTATATGTCATTCCCAACCGTTGTTAAATGGGTTTTTCGTAGTAGTGATAGAATTTGGATTTAAAAGTGGTTTATTTATTGGAGTGGATAGAAATGTGGATTATAAGTGGAATTTGGAATTTATGGAAATGGTATCAGAATGGTTATGGGTTAGAAAAAAAAGGCCATGTATCTCGAATTCCAAGTAAGTCACATGATCCATCTTAACACATTCAATCCACATCAAGCTTCAGATCCAAAATAAACTCGTGTCCTTAATGGCTCCCCATCTTCAATCAATAAACCCATTTGACTTGAACGCATGTAATTCTAACCAATAATTTTCAGTTGACGACTGTTAACAAATTTACCCTTGAATGAGAAACCATAGTCCTTGTTGATATACACCCTGAAACCTGGTGAACCTCTGAATACAACAACCTTGAACCTCTGAATAGGAGATACCAATAACAAGAAAAAACCTTCGATCCCATGTCTTAGAAGACCAATGCGATGATATGATTATGAGTTATGACCTAATGAGATGCAAAATGAGAAAGAAACATAAGCCAGAAAAATGTAGGGCAAATTTTGGGGTGCTACAACTTCCCAGACGAAGATGTCATGTATTTGAAAATGAAAGACTGCGATGAACCACTACCCAGTGAAGGGCCAGAACCAGGTTCCCAATGGGGACTAATCTTTGACGGAGTTGTCAATCATTATGGAAATAGAATTGGGGCAATCATCATAACACCTCAGGGTACCCACATTCCTTTCACTGCCAGACTGACATTCAAGTGTACAAACAACGAGGCCGAATATGAAGCTTGTATCATGGGTCTCGAAGATGTGATCGACTTAAGGATCAAGAACTTGGATGTATATGGCGACTCAGCCTTGGTTATCAATCAAATCAAAGGAGATTGGAACACATACCAATCAGGATTGATTCCTTACAAAGACTACGCAAGAAGGTTGTTACCATTCTTCAACAGAATCGAGTTTTATCATATCCCTCGTGAAGAGAATCACATGGCTGATGCATTAGCCACTCTCTCTTCCATGATTAGTGTAGGTCAATGGAACGACTTACCTAAGATTGACATAACGCGCCTAGAACGGCCTGCTTACATTTTCATGATCGAAGCAGTCATAGACGACAAACCCTGGTATCATGATATCAAGTGCTTCCTTCAGAAATAGGAGTACCCACCTGGGGCCTCCAGAAAAGATAGAAAAACCCTCAGAAGATTGGCCGGAAACTTCTTCCTGAGCGCTAATACACTCTTTAAGATAAACTTTGACATGATCTTGCTCCGATGCTTAGACTGGCCAGAAGCAAACATGCTGATAAAAGAAATTCACGAAGGATCCTTTGGCACTCATTCCAACGGACACACAATGGCAAGAAAATCCTAAGAGCAAGGTACTACTGGTTGACCATGGAATCCGACTGCTACAAGTACATGAGGAGGTGTCACAAGTGTCAGATATACTCAGACAAAATCCGTGTACCGCCGATGTATCTCAAAGTTCTCTCTTCCCCATGGCCCTTTTCCATATGGGGAATCGACATGATTGGTGTGATCGAACCCAAAGCTTCAAACGGACATCGATTCATCCTAGTAGCCATTGATTACTTCACCAAGTGGGTCGAAGCAGCGTCATACGCCAATGTAACCCGACAAGTGGTAGTCTGATTCATCAAAAACAATCTCATCTGCCGTTATGGTGTTCCAAGCCAGATCATTACCGATAATGGATCCAACTTGAACAATAAGATGATGAAAGAGTTATGCACTGAGTTCAAAATTGAACACCATAACTCATCTCCCTACCGACCTAAGATGAACGGAGCGGTAGAAGCGACTAACAAGAACATCAAAAAGATTGTTCAAAAGTTGGTTGTAAATTACAAAGACTGGCACGAGATGTTACCCTTTGCTCTTTACGGTTATCGCACATCTATCCGCACTTCAACAGGGGCAACCCCTTTCTCTCTAGTATATGGCATGGAAGCAGTGCTTCCCATAGAAGTAGAGATCCCATCAATCCGGGTATTGATGGAGGCTAAGCTAACAGAAGCTGAATGGTGTCAAAGTCGACACGACGAACTAAATCTGATCGAAGAAAAGCGAATAACTGCATTATGCCATGGTCAGTTGTATCAGCAAAGAATGAAGAAGTCTTTCGAAAAAAAGGTCCGATCTCGCGTCTTCAGAAAAGGAGACCTTGTGCTCAAGAAGATACAATCCTTTCTTACTGATCCTCGGGGCAAATGGACCCAGAACTATGACAGCCCCTATGTGGTCAAGAAAGCATTCTCAGGCGGCGCCTTGAGACTCGCAACCATAGACGGAGAAGAATTTTCCTACCCCACAAATGTTGACGTAGTCAAGAAATACTTCGTCTAAATAAAAAAAATGTCTCGGTGGATTGAAAACCTGAAAGGGTGGTCCAGGCAAAAGTTAGAGACATGATCAAAAATCATCCCGGTGGATTGGAAATCTCAAAGTACAATCCAGGAAAAAGTTAGGGATAATGGCAAGTAACTACATCAAACGAAGAGGCAAGTCCCTCGGCGGCAGTTACATCATCCGTCAAAGAAATTCCAATCAATGTCATCTTCGACAAAAGCTCAGGATACCCAGAATTCAAAGTTGGTAGAAGGATAGCGGTCGTTATGTTTCAACATAGCCCTTTTCCCTGTAAATTACCATTTTCTAACTTTGTAAATACACTATGGAATCACGCGTTTGGCTGATCTCCATCCTATCAATAAAATTTGAGCCCTCGTGCTTTTGTTTGCAATTCTCATTTGTTTTAGCTTTACAGAACAACATTTTAATATGATTAACGATTCTTGAAACAAAACAAAAATGAATTTACTTGTTAAACTTTTTCTGCTTTTAAAATAAAGATGGCAATTTCTTTTGACTGTTTAACATCGAAAGAACATCGATCGCTTCTCCAGAAGTAATCGAACCTCAAAGTGAAGAATCAAAGTACTCCTTCTAAGCCAGTGCGCCTGAATGAAGGATCAACCGTGTCAGATACCATGTTTCATCTGACATCCTCGGCAGAGTTCTTATCTCTTAAGCCCGACCAACGGTCTGCCCCGCAAGGACTATCTCTCCTAAGCAAGCCAGAATTGCTATCTTGAACCAGTGATACTTTTCATCTCCCACTGTGGCCGAGTATCCAGTCATGTTCATTTATCAGTTTGTATGTCGCGTCAGTTTTGTCTGCATAAACATACATACATCATGCATTATTGACTTACATTCATATTTATATTGCATCACCATCACTTTAGTCGGTCTTGTCCCCTAGTGATAAAAGTGCTCTCAATCGAGTTGTCAGATCTTTCCTCGTTAGGAAGTGATTCATCTAAGTAATCTCTCTCCAAGTTTATCTCTGGATTAGAGACGGTCTTTGACCACTTTGATAACTTGAACCTCTGAGAAACAAGAAAACTTTCGAGAGTCACTCTTCGCCATTAAAGATGATGTCTTCACTTTCCCGGGTTAAGGAAAATCTCCCCCAGAGAAAGCCTCGTAACCAATGACTCTCGGTAACACATTGGTTCTTCTCTCTAGAAGGTCGATGTTAATGAAGTCACCGGCACCTCAAAATTGGGATACATCGTATGGCATTTCTCTGAGAAGACCTCGAGAAAAGTATGATTTAATATCCCCAAGCAGAAGCATTCTCTCAAGAGACTCTTTTTCCCCAGTAGAGTCGACAAATGGCGTTTCCAAAAGGAGAAGTTTGTGTTCCTCTACAGCTCAGACAGATGGGGTCCCCAGCAAGTCTGACATCGAAACTTTTTCATCAAATGGCATCTCCCCAGGAAAATTCGGCGAGAAGTTTGAGGAAAACTGCAACGCATAGCGTCCCTTGTCAAGAAAAGTTTATTGACAAAAGAAACTAAGACCAGTTCCTTGGTAAGAAACCAGGATTGAGGGGAAGTTTGCATCAGAAACTAAGACCAGTTCCTTGGTAGACAACCAGGATCGAGGGGAAGTTTATTTCAGAAACTGAGACCAGTTCCTTGGTAGACAACCAGGATCGTGGGGAAGTTTGTATAAGAAACTGAGACCAGTTCCTTAGTAGACAGCCAGGATCGTGGGGAAGTTTATATCAGAAACTGAGACCAGTTCCTTGGCTGGAAACTAGGGTCAAGGGAAAGTTTATTTCGGAAACTAAGATCAGTTCCTTGGTAGGAGACCAGGATCGAGGGGAAGTTTATATCAAAAATCGAGACCAGTTCCTTGACTGAAGAACAAGATCGAGGGGAAGTTTCTACCTTTTCTAAGCGACATTGCTTAGCGAAAGAAGATGGACGAGCAAACTACCGTTCGTAACAAACCATCAAAAATTCGGGTATTCCGATATTTAATCCTCTTGCACCCGAATGCCCGAATACCTTCACCATTCACACCTTCGGGTCCAAGAAGATTAAATAGGGGCATCTGTCATACCCCAAATTTTGACCACCAAGATTTCACATCATTTTGAAAATCATCATCACAGTATGGATGACCTTTCATACTCATTAGTCTCCCTAAAGATGGGTGAGAATTCACTACAATAAAGAATTAGGGTTTCAAGCCCTCTCAGAGCCTTTAGACAAATGATCAATCAAGAAAGGACATGATCTTTAACTTGTATAAACCTATCAAACATCCACAAAGGATCAAGAGGACTCCCACATCAAGAATCAAGCACAAGGTTATAGCATTCCAAGTGGATCAAGCCTCAAGATCGCCAGTGTCACCAAATTAGGGTTTTGGTGGACCAGGGCCTCCAGATGGAGATTTTCCTCTGGGCATGAGCCAATGCTTCAAAACATAACCTAAGATACTCAAAGGGACCTCATGGACCCAATCGTCAAGTCAATTTAGCCTCAGGGGATGCATTCATCAAAAAATCAGGAATTAGGGTTTCTTGACCTAATTCACCCCTAAGTTGACTTTTGGGATAAAACATGAGCCAAGACCTCAAGAAATGATTTGAGGATCTCCAATACTCTACATTGATCCATTTGCAATAATGGATTAATCCAAGAAACTTGATCAACAAGCTTCAATTTCATCTGAACCACAGTTAGGGTTTCGCGTAAAAAGTCAATTGTATCTTTGACTTTTGACCCAGACGTGTTCCCAAACCATGGGAAATGATTCAATACACCCTATAACACCTATGAAATCAATCCATCAAGTTTGATTTAGGTCAAGGACTTGATTACATAGAGAATCGCACAGTTTGGAATTCATTTGATAAAAAGTCAACTGTGCCAAAAAGTCAAAGTTTGACTTTTTGATTTTTTCATCAATTATGGTCCCTTAACCCTAAAATGATGTTAATGTGTGATTGGAATTATCATTCATCAAGAAAAATAAAAAAAAGTGGGATAACTTGTAAAAGGGGTAACCATAAATAACTTAGAAATTTTCTAAGTTATGGAACAAAGTGGCTAGGGTACCAACTTTGGAGGATCATATCTCCTAAACCACAAGGCCATTTTCCCCCATTCAAAGCTGAATTTGTAGCTCTCATGGCCCTCTACAAAAGTTTCAACTACACCTCATTCCAATTCATTATGGATTTTGAGTTATGGTTCGATCAAAATGGCTGAAAACAAGAAATGTCACTTTTTCCAACACTTAGTGAAATTTTCACCAAGTCAGAATCTGTTTCACTTTTTCCAAAAAGTAAGGGCATTTTTCACTTGGATCCCAAAAGTATCAAAACAAACTATGATCACACATATGTTGTATCATATGAGGGCTTTCCAATATGACCAAGAACTTCACCAAACTCAATCTGAGCAAGAAGTTATGACGGTGGTAATATGCCATGCTGCAACTGTCATAACAAGGCAGATTTGGGCATTTTGCTCGATTTGCTCAAATTTTGCAAAGGGCAAGCAACTCTATCCATCTGAACACCTCAAGGGGAGACCAAGGAGGGACAAACACTGATCCATCAGCCTCCTAAGTCCTTGGAACCAAAAGTAGCATGCCAAACCTAGAAATGCCTAAAAGAGGGACAAGACTCCAATTTTGTTTTGGGGCATTTAATGGATACACCAAGGTGGCATGGACTGAGCATTTTCCAACTGAATTCAGTCAAGGATGATCCAACAACTAGGGAACCACAGCTCTATGCTCTAACCTCTAGTCAATGGCTAGAGGAGACTTGGATTCTCATTGATCAACATTTGCCAAACCTCTGCTGCAGTTGCCATTCACTATTGATCCCAAAACAAACTTGCTCTACTATAAATAGAGCTCATTTGTGCTCAGTTTGAGTACACCAAATCCATCAAACAGATGCTTTCCTCAAAATCTCTTTCTCTAGGCAAAAATACCTTCTTTAGCAAGGTAACTCTGAGTTTTTGAGTTAGAGAGCATTTCCATCACAGCTCATGATCCCAAACACATCCAATATGTCATGTCTAAGCTGTCCAAACTCACACAAGTGACCTGTAATACCAAAATCTCAAAGTCACCTCTCAAAACCTCAAAAAATAGGACTTTTGTGCATTTTTCAAGCCATGTCTTGATCCAGCCACTTTCCAAACCAGATAAGGCCTCAAACACACTCCAAATATCATCTTTGAACTGTCCCAAATGGTTCCCCACATCTGGAACACCATTTGAGAGAGTTGTTATTTTGGCCACTTTTGCCCCTTTTGCAAGAAAGAGCTCAAACATGCTCCAGAGGTTTCCAGCTGATTCCAACCATCCTAAAAGCTTCTAAGAGATCATTTGAGGGTGTCCAAAGCATCAAATCATTTCTGGAACAAAATACTTGGCAGATTGCACAAAAACTCCAAAAAGAGGTAAGCATCACAACTTGAACTCTTTGAAATATGCATTGCTTTGAAGTCCACTGATCATACACATCTCATACATGTTATATATGTTGTGTTTTAGCCAATTCATCATGTAATTCTTGCCTGTAACAAGATATAGCACATAAAATGCAAATCATGGCCTATTTCAAAACCACTATCGGGATTTTCAATAGGAGCATGATCTGAAAAAACTACCACCACCATTGGATTCTTTGTGAAATTCTAGGCCAGATGCATATAAATTTTGTCCCAATCCATGGAGAAATGATTTCACGTTTCTGATTAAAATCTTGCATTGCCTTGCCTTGGGCCAGGCCAAAAACAAGGCAAGCCTTATATATTTGTGGTTGTGTTCCAATACACGGATGTATCACCACCCCAGTGGTAGGAGGCGCGTACTGCACACAAGAGGTCTGGGGTTCGAATCCCCCTCACCCCAGATCCTCTTTTTACCACTTTTTCCTATTTTTTGTTATTTTTCATATTATTTTTAATAATTTGAAAAATTAATAACTCACTCAATTTTAAATATTTTTTATTGGTTCTTTTTACAAAAAAAATCACAAAAATGTTAAAATATTTTATTCCACCAAAAAATCAGATTTGTATCAATTATTTAATATAGTTAATGTTTTTGTGAATAAATTCATTTTTATTGTTTTTTAAACATTTTAAAATGAATATTCACCTTGAAAAATCAAAACCAAATGAGCTTTAATTCATCTTGTGATTAAGACGTCATTTTTCAAACCTTGGCCAAAAATCATAAATTGTTTATTAGAACTTATTTGGTATTTTTTATCATTTTAATTAATTTTCTTTGAATAATTACTTTAAAAAATGATGAAATTAGGGTTTTGTTGATTTTCACCCTAACAAACTTTTTTTCAAAACCATTTGGGCCTCTTGAAAGAGTGTAAGCTCCAACCCCTCTATGAATAAACCTTTCTTGGGCCTCAGTGTATTGTATAAGTCCTGATACCGTCAAAAAGTTCGGTGCAATCGTCGTCTTTTTAACAAAAACCCATAGGCCTCTCCTTGAGTTGTAAGCCTCATCTCTTGTACAAAAATAACACTTTTGGGCCTCTAATAGAGTGTAAGACCCAACCCCTTTTTAACCAAAACTTGTTGGGCCTCAGATATTGTATAAGCCCCTCTGCATTAAAAATAATCTCGGCGCAATCGCCAGTTCAAAAATCAAATCATCTGGGCCTACCCTCGTGTTATAAGCCTCATTCCTCTTCTTTAAAACCTTTTTGGGCCTCTTGAGAGAGTGTAAGACCCATCCCTTTGTACAGAAAACTTTTTTGGCCTCAATCACTTGTATAAGTCCCTGTACAAATTCAAAACAAAAGTGCAATCACTGCTAAAATTTGGGCCTCTCTTTAAGCTGTAAGCCCCAATTTCTTTTCAAAGTACTTTCTCCTTTGATTTTGAAATATACTATTGTTTTCAAACTTTCTTTGTTGAACAACTAACAAAACAACATGGAAGCTCTACAACTGAGTAAGTGTTTATCCGCTTTCATTTAACCGCTTTCATATGTATATAACTGTATTGTGGGGTTGTTTCACTGTAAGTCTTCCTTCACATCCTTTTATATACTTGTCACATATCCACTATGTAATACCAGTATAGTTATTTAGAGTTTCCCCGACAACTACATCTAGCACTAGGTAAAGCCTCGTTGGTCACTCTTAAAAACAAACAAAACTAGATCCCCATAGGATTCCAGATACAGTCTTCCCTCCTCTCGGGGTTAAACAATATGGAACAAAGAGAAAGGCAGTATTCTCGGTGAACCTTTTCTCAGACTGTAACCCTAGAAATTGTCAAAAGGAATTCTACTCCCCTTAGTTGATCTATTCTCAGTGAATGGCATCTCTTGAGTTCCTCAAACCCGGAACTCTCACTAAATGATCTATTCTCTGTGAATAGCATTTCTTGAACTTTCTCGGCTTGGGGCACACGGGCTTCTTAAAAGTATCCCCGCCTCCACTTGGACGTTGTACAAGGACCCTTCGGCTTCGTAGAAGTTTACACAGCCTTTTCTCAGGCTTCGTATAATGATTCTTCCTCAGCGAAGATAGCCTCCTCTTGGGCTTCGTACAAATTGTCCCTTCGGCTTCTTAAAAGTTTTTACCGCCTCCTCTTGGGCTTTATACAAATTGTCCCGACAACCTCCTAAAGGTATAAGAACAGAAATTAGTCATCTTAATAGAGCAGTCTTTCAAAGAAGTCGAGATCTTTCTCCCGTAAACGTACCTCTTGGGCATAGTACAGAAGATAAAACTCTAGACTTGGACAGTCTAATCCCCTTGAGTCTCGAAGACATTCTCAAGTTCCCTTCTAAACATAGGAAGAAACCCAGCCTCTCTCAGGAGAGCGCTCTACTTGGACCTGCCTAAGGATTTCAATGGTCCTTAGCAGTAAGATAGCCTTCTCTTGGGCTTTGTACAATGATTCTCCTCAAACGGAGCTAACCTTTTCAGACTCTCTTGTTGAGTCAACCTTCCCTTTAGCCTCAATCTCGGGCTTTGTACGAGATAGATAAAAAAAACTCTCTTGTTGAGTATAAAAGATTCTCTTGCTGAGTCACCCTTTAGCCTCCGTCTTGGGCTTTGTACAAGACACACATAAAAACACTCTCTTGTTGAGTATAAAAGATTCTCTTGTTGAGTCACCCTTTAGCCTCCGTCTTGGGCTTTGTACAAGACACACATAAAAACACTCTCTTGTTGAGTATAAAAGATTCTCTTGTTGAGTCACCCTTTAGCCTCCGTCTTGGGCTTTGTACAAGACACATATGAAAACACTCTCTTGTTGAGTATAAAAGACTCTCTTGTTGAGTCAAACCCTTTTAGCCTCTAATCTCGGGCTTCGTACGAGATAGAAAATCACTCTCTTGTTGAGTATAAAAGACTCTCTTGTTGAGTCAAATCCTTTTAGCCTCCCTCTCGGGCTTTGTACGAGACACAAAAACACTCTTTTGATTGAGTGAACCCTTTTAGCCTCAATCTTGGGCCATGTACAAGACAGAAAGAACATGTTTCCCCGGAAGAGTCAAACATTCAGCCTCCTCTTAGGCTTTGTATAAGGATATCCCCGGTTGAGTCAATCAACCTTTTAGCATCAAAACATGCCTTGCTCATAGCATACAAGCATCAACGACTCCTCTTTAGAGATGACAGATTTCCTCTCAGCCAGGACTCCTTTAGCTTCATATCTTGGGCTTTGAACAAGATACAAATCATCTTTTAGCTTCAATCTTGGGCTTTGAACAAGACACAAAAACACCTTTTTCCTCCCTTAGAATAGGAGGAACTACGATCGCTCTAATTTCCCTATACTTCATAACAGGGAATACGTAGGCATAAGACTGCAGAATCTTAGCGAGCATACTAACAAAATACTCCAAATCTGGTACCCCCATACATCAATCAATCTGGTGCAGTATCCTAACCAAAAGTCCCCTAAACAATTCCGAAACTTGCGTTCTTAAAACAAATAACCCAAAGAGAGACCCTTTTTTATAACATCTTTAAACCAACAGTTTTGACTGTTTAAACTCAGTTTGCAAGTAGGGTTAATTGGAGACATCTATTTCCCTTCCTTAATTAGCTCAATAGGATAAAAAATGAATCGAACTGTAGTACCAAAGCGATAGTGATTCGAAACCACAAAAACCGCACTACAAACATGAGCCAAGACCTCAAGACATGGCTTGAGGGTCACCAATACACTACATTGATCCATTTGCAACAATGGATTGATCCAAGAAGCTTGATTCACAAGTTTCAATTTCATCTGGACCACAACTAGGGTTTCGCGGGAAAAGTCAACTGTACCTTTGACTTTTGACCAAGACATGCTCCCAAACCTTGGGACATGATTCAATACACCCTATAACACCTATGGAATCCATCCATCAAGTTTGATTTAGGTCAAGGACTTGATTTCATAGAGGATCGCACAGTTTGGAATTCATCCGGTAAAAAGTCAACTGTGCACAAAAGTCAAGTTTGACTTTTTGAGATTTTTCACAATTATGGTTCTTTGACCCTAAAATGATGTTAATGTGTGATTTGAATTATCATCCATCAAGAAAAATAAAGAAAGCGGGATAACTTGTAAAAGGGGTAACCATAAAAACTTAGAATTTTTCTAAGTTATGGAACAAAGTGGCTAGGGTACCAACTTCCAAAGATCATAACTTGAGATCCAAGCAACCATTTTGGATGATCCAAAGATGGATTTGTAGATCTCATGGAATAATTTAAAAGTGTCAACTACAGCTCATTCCAATTCCTCATAGATTTTTTGTTATGGAGTGATCAAAATGGCTGAAAACACAAAAGTGACATTTTTCCAACACTTAGTGAAATTTTCACTAAGTCAGAATCTGCCTTATTTTTTCCCAAAAGTAGAGGCAGTTTTCAATGTAATCCAAGTTGGATCAAAACCAAAGTTGGACATCATGATAAAATAGGATATATCAGCTTTCCAAAATGTCAAAGAACTCCATCAAATTCCATCTGAGCTAAGAGTTATGATGACTAGAATATTCCTTGATACAAACTGTCTTGCAAGGCAGATTTGTGCATTATGGTTCAATTTGATCAAATTGAGCAACTCCAAGCCTTATCATCATTTTGGACACATCTGAGGATAAAACAAGGATGGAATGATCTGATCTCCAAGCCTCCAAAGTCCAAGAATCTACATTAGGCTTGTCATCCCTAAAAAGGCTAAAATGTGCCAAGAATTCAATTTTGTTTCCAAGCATTCAATGGATGCACCAAGGTGGCATGAATTGAGCCTATTCCAACTGAATGAGTCAAGGATAAGCTCTGAACCAAAGAGCGATAGGCCTGTGCCCTAACCTCTAGTCAATGGCTAGACGAGACTTAAGATTCCAAAGTGATCCAATTGACCAAAGGCCTGCTGCAGCCACCATTCACTATTTCTTGCAAAAAAAAACTTGCTCTACTATAAATAGAGCTCATTTGTGCTCAGTTTGAGTACACCATTTCTATAGGCCAAAATGCCTTCTTTTGCAAGGTAACTCTGAGTTTTTGAGTTAGAGAGCATTTCCATCACAGCTCAAGATCCAAACACATCCAATATGTCATATCTAAGCTGTCCAAACTCTCATATGTGACCTTTAACACCAAAATCACAAAGTCCCCTCTCAAAACCTCAAAATTGGACTTTTTTGCATTTTTCAAGCCATGTCTTGATTCGGTCACTTTCAAAACCAGATAAAACCTCAAACATACTCCAAATATCATCCTTGAACTGTCCCAAATGGTTCCCATCATCTGGAACACCATTTGTGAGAGCTGCCCTATTGGCCACTTTTGCCCCTTTTGTAAGAAAGTGCTCAAACTTGTTCCTGAGGATTCCAGTTGGTTCCAACCATTCTAAAAACTTCTAAGGGATCATTTGAGGGTGTCCAAACCATCAAATTGTTTCTGGCACAAGGAACTTGGCAGATAGCCCAAAAAGCTCCTAAAGAGGTAAGCATCACAACTTGAACTCTTTGAAATATGCATTGCTTTGAAGTCCACTGATCATACACATCTCATACATATTATATATGTTATATTTGAACCAATTCATCATATAATTCATGCTTGTAACAAGAGGTAGCGTAGAAAATGCAATTATAGGCCCATTTCAAGAACACTATCGGGTTTTGAAATAGAAGCCTCATCTGGAAAAACCACCACCACCATTGGATTCTTGGGAAATTCTAGACCAGATAGATGCATATAAATTTTGTCTCAATCCATGGAGAAATGAGAAAGTTATGGCCTTTACGTTTTTGGTCCTAAACCTTGCCTTGCCTTGCCTTGGTCAGGCCTAAAACAAGGCATGCCTTATGTATTTCTAGGTTGGGTTTGATACACGGATGTATCACCACCCCAGTGGTAGAAGGCGCACGCTGCAACCTAGAGGTCTGGGTTCGAATCCCCCTCGCCCCAGACCCCTTTTTAATGCTTTTCCACTTTTTATTATTTTTCATGTGATTTTTAAATGATTTGGAAAATTTATAAATCTCTCAATTTTAATTCTTTTTTATTGGTTCTTTTTGCAAAAAATCACAAAAATGTTAAAATATGTTATTCCACAAAAAAATCAGATGTATATTATTTATTTAATATAGTTGGTATTTTTGTAAATAAATTCATTTTTTATTATTTTTAAACCTTTTAAAAATGAATATTCATCTTGAAAATCAAGATCAAATGAGCCTTAAATCATCTTGTGATTAAAACCTCATTTTTCAAACCTTAATCAAAAATCAAAAGTAGTTTATTTAGACTTATTTGGTATTTTTGTCATTTTTATTCATTTTATTAAAAGGATTACTTTTAAAAGAAAATGATATTAGGGTTTCTTTGATTTTCACCCTAACAAATCTTTTTCAAACACTCATGGGCCTCTAATAGAGTGTAAGACCCAACTCCTTTTGAAAACACAAAACTTTTTGGGCCTCAGTCATTGTATAAGATCCACTGTGTTTTCAAAAAAACCTCGGCGCGATCGCCGTTTTCAAACAAACCAATTAGGCCTCTCCTGAAGTTCTAAGCCTCATTCTTTTTCTTAAAATCATTTTGGGCCTCTCCTTGAGTTGTAAGACCCAATCCTTTTGTAAATAAACCTTTTTGGGCCTCCGTCGTTGTATAAGCCCCGATATTATATTCAAAACAACGGTGCGATCACTGTTAAAATTTGGGCCTCTCCGGAAGTTGTAAGCCCCGGTCTCTGTTCAAAATACTTTCTCATTTGATTTTGAATCCAAATATATAGTTGTTATCAAAACTTTCTTTAATTTCTTTGTTGAACAACTAACAAAACAGCATGGAAGCTCTACAACGGGTAAGTGTTTATCCGCTTTCATTTACTGCTTTTCATGTATATAAATGTATTCTGGGAAGCTGCGCATGGTTAGTCTTCTTTCATAACCTTTTAAAATACTTGTCATATATCCACTGTGTATATACTAGTATAGTTATTTAGAGTT
Organism: Lathyrus tuberosus; assembly: GCA_022829125.1. NCBI lineage: Eukaryota > Viridiplantae > Streptophyta > Magnoliopsida > Fabales > Fabaceae > Lathyrus > Lathyrus tuberosus. The sequence continues at coordinate 2,093,245 of JALAZF010000062.1, read as the reverse complement.
TTCCCCGGCAACTAGGTCTAGAACTAGGTAAAGCCCTGGTCACTCTTAAATACAAACAAAACAAGATCCCCATAGGATTACCAGATACAATCTTCCCTCCTCTTGGGGTTAAACAATATGGAACAAAGAGAAAGGCATTATTCTTCGTGAACCTTTTCTCAGACTGTCACCACTTGAAATTATCAAAGAAATTCTACTCCCCAAAGTTGATCTATTCTCGGTGAATAGCATCTCTTGAGTTTCTTCAAACCTCGAACTTTCACTAAATGATCTATTCTCGGTGAATAGCATTTCTTGAACTTCTCTCGGTTTGAGTCCCACAGGCTTCCTAAAAGCATCCCCGCCTCCTCTTAGGCATTGTACAAGGACCCTCCGGCTTCTTAGAAGTTCTCATGCCTTCTCTTGGGCTTAATACAAGGACCCTGAAGACCTCTTAAAGGTATAGGACAGAACTTAGTCATCCTTCGTTAGAGCTGTCTTTCTAAAAAGAGTCAAAACTTTCTGACCAATTTTAGGGTTGATACTCATCCCTTAAAAGAGTCGGTCTCCTCTTGGGCATCATACAAAAGGTGAAACTCTTCCCATAGACTTGGACAGTCTAAATACCCTTGAGTCTCAAAGACATTCTCAAGTTCCCTACGATGTATAGGAGAAACCCTGGATTCTGGATTAATCTCCAGTAAGAGTTAAAACTTGTGGGTTCTAAAACCCCATCTCTCTCCTAAGATTCCCCAACCAGGGTCAGTCTACCATCAGAATAACACTATCTCAAATCAGAACCTCAAGGTTTCTGATCTATCAATTCTGCTGCATTTCCCTGTAAGAGTTGATTCCCCATTTGGACCTGCTTCGGGATCTCCATAATCCCCGGAAGAAGTTTAGCCCCCTCTTAGACTTTGTATAATGATCCTTCCTCAGCGAAGTTAGCCTCCTCTTGGGCTTTGTACAATGATTCTACCTTGTGGAGCTATCCTTTTCAGACTCTCTTGTTGAGTCAACCACCGTCTCAGACTCTCTTGTTGAGTCAATCACCTTTTCCGACTCTCTTGTTGAGCCAATCACTCTTACAGACTCTCTTGTTGAGTCAATCACCTTTCAGTACTCTCTTGTTGAGTCAACCCTTTTTAGCCTCAATCTCAGGCTTTGTACGAGACAGATAAAAATACCCTCTTGTTGGGAAAATAGCCTCCTCTTAGGCTTTGTATAATGATTTACCCTAGCAAAGTTAGCCTACTCTTAGGCTTTCTCCAGCTTGTTCAGCCACAATCCTGGGCTTTGTACTGGACAAATAAAAGCACTCTCTTGTTGAGTCAAACCCTTTTAGCCTCTATCTTGGGCTTTGTACGAGATATAAACCTTCATAAAGCTTGGGGGAAACATTTTCCCCGGCGAATTCAATTCCTCCGAGCCTTCATTAGACTTCGAGGAATGAACTCCCAAGTAGAGTAAAACTCTTTTCCGCCTCCATCTCGGGCTTTGTACAAGATATATAGCATTCTCCAGCAGAGTCAAATCCATTTAGCCTCCGTCTTGGGCTTTGTACAAGACACTTAAAATATCCCCAATCGAGTCGATTAAATTTCTCATTTCAGCCTCTATCTTGGGCTTTGTACAAGACACATACAAAACTCCCCGGCGGAGTCAAAATCCCTTTTAGCCTCAATCTTGGGCTTTGTACAAGACAGAAAGAACATTTTCCCTGGAAAAATCGAGTTTTTAGCCTCCTCTTAGGCTTTGTATAATGATATCCCCAAAGAGTCAGTCTCTTTTTTGCCTCAATCTTGGGCCTTGTACAAGACATATATACACTCTCTTATTGAGTCGGGCATAGTTAGCCTCCTCGCAGGCTGTATATGAGGAAATCCCCTAGCCGAGTCAATTAACCTTTTAGCTTCAACCTTGGGCTTTGATCAAGGCACACAAAAATCAACATCTTCCTTTAGAGATGACAAATTCTCTCTCAGTCGAACCTTTTAGCTTCAATCTTGGGCTTTGAACAAGACACAAATAACCTTTAGCTTCAATCTTGGGCTTTGAACAAGACACCAAAACATCTTTTCCTCCCTTAGAATAGGAGGAACTACGATTGCTCTGATTTCCCTGTTTCGTCTAAACGGGAATACGTAGGCATAAGATTGCAAAATCTTATCAAGAATACCAATAAAAAACCCTAGGTCCAGTACCTTCATATCAATCAAAACTTAGGTCCAGTACCTTACCAAAATCATCGGGAAGAACCCGAACATCAACAAAAACTCACTCTCCCTGTCATGCTTTCCCAAGAAACTTTCCCAACCCATTACCAGATAAACACCATCAATTACAAAGTGAAACCTAAAGCTAATATCTTGTGGATAACCACATATAGGATGGGTAATTGACAACTACCCATTATATAACCTGACCCCGGACCCTCCAATCTCTTAAAGCGTTTGTTCAGTTAAACATTCGCGTGCAAGGTTAGTTTTAGATAGCTTCCCTTTCCCTTCCAGCTTCATGGGATAAAAAAGAAATCAGAAAGTAACACCCTTTCTCCTTGAGGAGGAAAACACAACTTCAGCGATAAGGTGGTCGCGTCACCGACAAAAATCGCTCGCTACAGAAAAATGGCGACTCTGATGGGGAGTCATTGTTAGAGCTAGTCATCATCGTCCCCATTTTCCACAGAAAAATGGCGACTCTTCCGGGGAGTCATTGTCTGTTTAGGACTAGAATTATTATAGCTCTTAAGAGGTCTAGGATGCTAGTTTTAGGATATATATATATATATATATATATATATATATATATATATATATATATCGCTTTTCCTAATTGATATCTGTGTTTATTTTTCTGCTAATGGGAATGCGTGTGATGTCGCATGTGGAAAGATTGAGTATACACCTAAGATAAGTGATGGCACTAGACGGGTAATCTTACAGGGAGTGACTCCCAAATAAGAGACCCCGGTCGACCATCGAATCAGTGGAGATACCCTTTGCGGATTCAATGTCTATACGACTTCGGTTGTTAAAAGAAGATTGTTCAATTGGGTTATCTGAGAAGCTGAGGATTTTAGTAGACTGAAACCATGTTACTATTTTGTAGTGCGGAAGCTATTGGAAATAGTTGTCACGTGATACTACCCTCATTTGAGATTACTCTAAGATACATCAGCTCACTCGGGTGATTCCAGCCTGCTGTTGTTATCCCAAGAGGGTCAATGATTTTGAGGGCAGGTACAAAAATCACCAGTATAAACCTTTGGGGATGGGTAGAGCCTTGACTTCATGACACCGAACCTTTGACCCCATGTTTTTTCTATGTTTTTGTGTGTTGCATTCATACATTCATCTAAAAAACATTAAAACAAAGAAAAATTTTCTCTTCTAGTCTCTCTTTTTCAAATTAAACTAAGACAATGATTGCAAATGTCAGAGAAAAAGATTGCGTTATGGATTTCGATAGAAGGAGGACTCACAAGTACACCTTCAAGGTTCCAAAACTAGAGGATTTAAGAGGGTTGGCAAGGATGATCACCAACCCTGATGCTTTCAGAGCTAAGTATAGAGGATTGCTGTCTCTGTTAAGGGTCCATGTAATTGAAGGAATCCTATCTACGCTGATTCAGTTTTACGATCCGGTCTATCACTGTTTCACATTCCTGGATTATCAACTAGCACCAACACTGGAGGAGTACTCTCACCTGACTGATGTACCTATCACTGATCAAGCTCCCTTTTCTAGACTGGAAGAAATTCCAAAAGATCAAACCATTGCAAGAGAAATTTATTTGGACGAGTCAGAGGTCAGGACTCACATGACCATTAAGGGTGGAATCCAAGGTTTACCAGCCAAGTTTTTGGTAAAGAAGGCTCTGTACTTTGCTAGTATAGGGAACGTGACTGCTTTCGAGAGCGTCTTTATTTTGTTCACCTACGGGTTATTTCTGTTTCCAAACATTGATAACTTCGTTGATATCAATGCCATTAAGATATTCTTGATTGGAAACCCTGTACCAACCTTACTCGCAGATGCTTATCATTCTGTACACTTAAGGAATTTGTACAGTGGAGGAATGATCACATGTTGTGTACCCCTGCTATACAAATGGTTCACTTTCCACTTGCCCAAGTCTGCTGCATTTTGGGATCATAAGAGTACTTTACGTTGGTCGTAGAGAATCATGTCTCTTACAAACTCTGACATCGATTGGTACAATCGAATCTATGACGGGAATAGAATCATTGATCGTTGTGGAAACTTCCCTAATGTACCCCTCATAGGAACTAAAGACGGAATCAATTATCATCCCGTTTTAGTCCATCATCAATTTGGATACCCGATGAGGCATGTTCCGTGTAATGCTCATCTGTAAGGTCTTTTCTTCAAGGAAGGAGTAAGTGACAAAGCACTAAAGACAGAAATAGTGCATCCTTGGAAACATGTTCACAGGAAAGGAAGAGAGTCTTTAGGAAAAATGGATTGTATCTCCGTGGAACCTTATCTCCACTGGGTACAAACTAGAGCTCTCAAGCTGAGGATGCCTTACCCTCGTGACGAAGTTCTGCCGTTGAAGGAACCTGTCCTTTATTTTATGTCTGATACGGAAAAACTTCAGGTTACTCTCAACAAAGTTCAACAGGAGAAGAAATATTGGAAGAACAAGTACCCGCATTCTCAAAGTGGAGTGTAACAAAATACATCAACTATTAAAAGAAAAAGATGCTCTGATCGATATTTTAGAGCAACATGCTGTAGAGAATCAAGAAGACCAAAGGAACCTGCTCGCTCCTTTCACTTGGCAAAGGAATGACAACCCGACAACGGCCCAAGAGCCCCGGTCAAAGAAAAGGAAAGTACTAGAACCAGCACCTGAGCCCTCCTCAGAGAGGACTCGGGACCCATAAGTTTAGATTTCCTTTTACAGCACTTTGTAATTACTGTATTTCCATTTCCGCAATCTTTGAATTCAATAAAACGGGGTTTCCCCACTGTTTGATATTTGCAATCCAATTGTTGAAGTTTCTTTTGATTAAACAAAAAAATAACTTAATATAATCATTGCATATCATTCATCATTCTCGCACAATGCATTCTTCTTCTCTATGAATCTCACGTTTGTGTCTCGATTCTAGAGTCAAACTGTCTCATTCGTATAATACTCGGGCCAACATTCAAAAGAAAATGGATAATCTCGAGGAAGAGAACAGCGAGCTAAGAGAAGAAATCAACGCTCTGAGAGAGGATCTGAGAAAGCCTCACAGTGACATGCAAGCTATGGCAGCAGCTCAGATACAACGGACTGTGATCTCAGAGATCACATCAATGCCTATAGTGGAAAAGATTGACCCTCGGTATAACGTGCCTAAAGATCGTCCCTGGGGCATGCTACTCAACTATATCCCAGAAGGATATATTTCGCCGATCACTGAAGATCCGAAAACTGCAGCAGGAGCCGCTAGGCCTGAAGGTTACAAACTTCAGGAAAGCGAAGATGCTAGGGGCATGACAACAACTCTTGAAGGTTACAAACTTCGGGAGGCACCAAGAGTCTTTGCCGTAATGACTATACCACCACCCGTGGTAAATACTGTCCCAGAAGGATAGATTCCCCAGATACCTTCTGGTGGAAACGAAAGTATGGACAACAGAATGAAGGAGTTCCAGGAAAAATTCCTAGAGATGCAGAAGGAACTACAAGCCATTCGCGGTCAGGATCTATTCAAAAAGGACGCCGCAGACCTTTGTTTAGTCCCCAATGTAAAAGTTCCGCACAAGTCCAAGGTGCCTGAATTTGAAAAGTAAAAGGGTAACTCTTGCCCTCAAAGTCATTTGGTGATGTACGCTCGGAGGATGTCAACACAGACAGAGATCCAACAGCTACTGATCCATTACTTCCAGGATAGTTTAATCGGTGCCGCACTCAAGTGGTACATAGGTTTAAACCGCACGAAGATTGTAACTTTTAGAGATCTTGGCGCTGCCTTCATTCAATAGTATAAGTATAACCTGGACATGGCACCGGACAGAGATCAACTTAGAGCCATGTCGCAGAAGGACAAGGAAACCTTTAAGGAGTACGCTCAGAGATGGCGTGAAATTGCCGCTCAGATTTGTCCATCTCTTGAGGAAAAAGAGATGACAAAGATCTTCTTGAAAACCTTGAGCTTATTTTACTACGACAGAATGGTCGCCAGTGCACCCAGCGACTTCACTAAGATGGTCGGCATGGGAGTTCGTCTTGAAGAAGCAGTTCGAGAAGGACGTTTAGTTAAAGACGCTGGATCATCAAGCAGTCCCAAAAGATACGGTAGTGCTCTCCCTAAGAAAAAAGAGCAGGATATTGGTAATATCTCTCTCGGAAAGCAAAGGCGACGATACCAACCAGTAGCAGCTGTAACGCCTGCTATTAACCCTGCGCCTATTCCTACGTATCAACCTCAGGTTGCTCAGAGCCAACCGAATCAACAACAATATTAGCAAAGGACACAACAGCCTCTTCAGCAGGCTTGTCCTCCATACAACAACAACCATACAACGCGACCACCAGGGTTCGACCCTATACCAATGTTGTACGCGGAACTGTTTCCATTATTACTGGTCAAGGGGCATGTCCAAACCAGGGCTCCTCTTGCGATTCCGAAAAATCCGTCTTTTTGGTTCAAAGCGGATCAAACTTGTCCTTACCATTAAGGAGGACCAGGGCATAACATAGAAAACTGTCTCAGTTTCAAATTCGATGTGCAAAAGCTCATCAGGAGCGGGGTCTTATCCTTCAAGGATACAAATCCAAATGTTTAGACAAACCCGTTGCCTCAACACAAGAAAGCTGCAGTAAATTTGATAGAGGGAGAATCTAACCACAACTATCAAATTTATGATGTACTCCTATTAAGGGCCAACCTGGTCGAGATGCATCGCAGGCAAAGCGGGTACGGTCACATACCGGCTCACAATTATCATCAGTGTGATATCTACTCTAAAGACAATCAAGGATGTTCTGTGGTGCAATTAGCTCTACAGGAACAATTGGATCTTGGATGGATCCAAGAGCACCGAGTTCGTGGAGTCAACATGACTTATACGAATTCCAACATCATTCAAAACCACGACATCCGTACGATAAATGTCAACTTGGTGGCAATGCACTCAAGGCAAAGCCAGTATCATAATCTGCCGCGGCACGATTACAATTCCTGCCTGACTTGCTCGATAAACAACCAGGGATGCTCTTTCATACAAGAGGCCCTCCAGCGTCAAATGGATCTTGGTTGGATCCAGGACTACCATGATAGAAATCCTTATCAGGTCAACATGATCCAAATCTTTGATGTTCGCTTGATGAATACCAGCTTGCTGGAATTACACGCTAAGCAAGTCCAACTTGGTTTTCTGACTTCGCATAATTATCAGAACTGTACAGCATGCCGTGAGAGTGACCAAAGATGTGCTCTCGTTCAAAGAACTTTGCAACACTTGTTAAACCATTGGTGGCTTTCGATCTATCTAGATGAAGACACGCAACAAGTCAGCATGATTAACGGGAACCCTACGAGACATCAAAGCCAGGATGTCCGATCAACGAAATTAGACCTAGTAAGGTTACATTGCATTCAAAGCAGACGTGGCCGGGTGCCACCACACAACTACGAGCGTTGTAGAGTCTGCTCGGAAAATAACCAAGGATGCTACCTCGTTCGAGCAGCCCTCCTGAGTCAGTTGGACCGCAAAGAGATTCAACTGTGTCCAAGATCTGGGTCAATCAACCTGATGCCCGACTATTTCACTGATCAGATCAGAGATGTTGTCATAATCTCTGATCGTGAGAGGACCAAAGATGTTTGTGCCATAATCCCTCTGCTTGACGAATCAAGAATTCCTTTGGACGGTAGGAAAGTTCCTAACCAGGGACTGATTGAAATTACTTACAATGGTCAGGAAAATCAGAAGGCTCCTGTAGTTATCTATCTGCTGGGACCAGTACCGTACAAATCTGATAAGGCGGTCCCTTACAAACACGGTGCTACAACAATTGAGAATGGAAAAGAAACTCCATTACCCTCCGTCGTGAATATTGCAAACATCAGTCAAGTGAGACGGAGCGGTCGAATCTTCAACTGAGGAGTTGGAGAACCTACCAGAGAAAAGGAACCTCAAACAGAAGTTCCCAATCAATCAGTCGGGCAAACCAGTGATCCCGACCTTTCAAAGAACAATGATGAGATGTTGAAGCTCATCCAAATGAGTGAATACAACATTGTTGATCAACTATTGCAAACTCCTTCAAAAATCTCTGTGTTGTCCCTATTACTCAGTTCTGAAGCCCACAGAGAGGCTCTACAAAAAGTCTTAGAGCAGGCCTTTATGGAACAGGATGTAACCATCAGACAATTCGACAGCATCATCTCTAACATCAATTACTGTAATAACTTGGGGTTTAGTGACGAGGAATTTCCATAAGAAGGAAAAAGTCACAACATGGCGCTCAATATTACAGTTAACTGCCAGGACGATGCTTTAGCCAGCGTACTGGTGGATACCGGATCGGCTCTCAACGTTATGCCGAAGTCTACTTTAATGCGACTATCATTTAAAGGATCTCCGATGAGAGGAAGTGAGGTCGTCGTCAAAGCATTTGACAGATCCCGAAAAACGGTTATCGGCGAAGTCGACCTTCCCATAACTATCGGTCCTCACACTTTCCAAGTCACTTTCAAGGTCATGGACATCCGAGCAACATACAGTTGTTTGTTGGGAAGACCTTGGATACACGAGGCTGGGGCAGTCACTTCGACGCTTCACCAGAAGCTAAAGTTCGTCAAGAATGACCAACTCGTCACAGTCTATGGAGAACAAGCCTTGATCGTGAGTAACCTATCATCGTCCACTTGAGTAGAACCCGAGGAGGTTGTTGGAACTCAGTTCCAGGCACTGTTGGTGAACAATGAGGAACAATCAGAAAAAGGAACCTCGATTTCCTCGTACAAAGATGCTCTCGAGGTGATCAAAAGTAACAATGCAAAAGAATAGGGACAGCTTGTCATTCCTACTGATAACAAAACAAAGAAGGACCTTCGTTTTTCCTCAACATGTACCCAGACTGCTACTAATGATGAAAGTTTTCATCCCATTCAGGACTTCTTCCATAGTGGAGGTTTCCTTCACCTAGTGCCTCAACGAGGGAGACTCCTCTGATACAGATGAAGAATAGAAGTCCTATCTCAACGAGGACAGTTATATGTCTCAAGAAGAAGCACCTACGCTATTCTGTTTCCCCACGCAGGGTCCGAGATATATACCAAGATCAGACGTCAAAATGATATACGGAGATTGTTATCCGGAAGGATGTCGTTCTCCACCAAACTCATTAGAGGAGGACACTCTGATGAAGGATACCTTTGACCACGACTATTATGGCCCGATGGATGGCCTACCTATCTGGCAGCCGTACCCAGGAGACTCGGGGCAAGAAAATTAGCCGAACAATGAATATCAGCTGAGCGTCATTAAAAAGAATACCTGCGTACCCACCATGTCATGGTATCAACACTCAGGGAATTCTGAAAATATCCAGCGCGACGATGAATTTGCAAAGTTTACAGGACTAAAATTCATCAACTATGCTTTTCCTAAGGTCAACGTCATCGAAAGGGTTGACTCCTCCAGTTCCAAAGAAGTGTGGGACACCTTAAGACAACCGAGTGGCAAGTACGACTACTTGGTCAAGTACACCGCTCTGAAAAGCTCTCGCATCAGGCTCAAAGACATCCAGCCAACTGGATGGGGAGATTTACCTGAGAGTACCAACACTATGCACGATACAACAGAGGAATCCTTCTACGACAACTCTGCCTGGGAGACAGATTCCAATGATCCTGCTCCACCAGAAATCAGCATTATTTCTGAAGACAAGTCAAGAAGAAAGGTACCAGACTTTGTGATTCACCGAGGAGTTCGCCGTCAATGGGTTGCTGTCAACGTTCAGAAAGTCGTCCATAAGTCAAACTAATTGCCGTCTTTATCTTAACCTTTCACCCTGCCCAGGTGAAACGGGTGTTTTGATAGGGCTCACTTTCTGTAAATGTACCTCTTCGCTTGGCCCAAAGCGACTGAGTTTTGTTTTATAGGGCTGTAGTTTCAAGAATCAACCAAATCATAAATAAAATAACGTCGTTCTGTAAGTTCCACATTGATTGATGTTTTCTCTTTTTGCTTTTTCAGAAAATGGTAATCCTAAAAAACAACAAATAATAAAAACAAGCAGTTTTCCAAAGAAATTACACTATACACACTCTTGCATTTCTCAATCTCTTCGAAAATCAATCATCACGTCATGCAGATCACTTGTTTTAAACCTCATTGAAACATATGATCCAATGCTTTCTTCCAACGTTGAATTCCCGGTATTTGAGGTTAAAGAAGAAAATGACGAGGACATTCCAGAAGAGATCTCCCGATTACTCAGACAAGAGGAAAGGTCCATTAAACCTTACAAAGAGCCGTTGGAAACGGTCAACTTGGGTTCAGAGGAAGAGAGAAAAGAGGTCAAGATTGGAGCACTGCTCAGTCCAACTGTCAAAGAAAGTTTGACAAAGCTTCTCAAAGAATTTCCCGATGTATTCGCTTGGTCCTATCAAGATATGCCAGGGTTAGATACCAGCATCGTGGAACATCATCTACCATTGAGATCAGAATGTCCGCCAGTAAAACAAAGGCTAAGATAGACTCATCCAGACATGGCCATAAAAATCAAGGAGGAAGTACAGAAACAGATTGACGCGGGTTTCCTCGCCACATCAGAATATCCTCAATGGCTAGCCAACATAGTACTAGTTCTGAAAAAGGACGAAAAGGTCAGAATGTGTGTAGACTACAGGGATCTGAACAAAGCCAGTCCAAAGGATGACTTTCCCCTACCGCACATAGACATGCTGGTAGACAGTACAACAAAGTTCAAAGTTTTCTCCTTCATGGATGGATTCTCGGGCTATAATCAGATCAAAATGGCACTGAAAGACATGGAGAAAATTTCATTCATCACCCCATGGGGTACTTTTTGTTACAAGGTAATGTCGTTCGGTTTCAAGAACGCCGGGGCAACCTATCAAAGGCCCATGACTACTCTGTTTCATGACATGATACACAAAGAAATCGAGGTGTATGTCGATGATATGATTGCCAAATCTAATACAGAAGAGGAGCATATGACCCACCTGTCAAAATTATTCGAGCGTCGCAGAAAATACAAACTCCTCCTGAATCCCAACAAATGCACATTCGGTGTCCGTTCAGGGAAACTTTTAGGGTTCATCGTCAACTAGAAAGGAATTGAGGTTGATCCTGTCAAAGTCATGGCCATTCAAGAAATGCCTTCTCCAAAAACTGAAAAACAAGTCAGGAGATTCCTGGGACGTTAGAATTGAATTTCCAGATTCATATTCCTCATGACCGCGACATGTGCGCCAATCTTCAAATTACTCAAAAAGAATCAGGACTGCGTTTGGACAGAAGACTGCCAGACCGCCTTCGACAGTATCAAGGAATACATGTTGAACCCACCGATCCTATCGTCTCCAGTGGAAGGAAGACCACTGATCATCTACTTAACGGTCTTGGAAGACTCAATGGGTTGCGTGATTGGCCAACAAGACAAAACAAAAAGGAAAGAGTCTGCCATTTACTATTTGAGCAAGAAATTCACGGACTGTGAAACTCGGTACACTATGCTTGAGAAAACTTGTTGCGCTCTGGCTTGGGCAGCCAAACGTCTTCGCTAGTATATAATTCGTCACACAACTTGGTTAATCTCCGAAATGGATCCAATCAAGTACGTCTTTGAAAAGCATGCTCTCACGGGAAGGATTGCCCGTTGGCAGATGTTGTTATCAGAATACGACATCAAGTACCATGCTCAGAAAGCTATCAAAGGAAGTGTTTTAGCCGATCATTTGTCTTATTAACCGATTGACGATCAAGAATCAGTCGGATTCGACTTCCCAGACAAAGATGTCATGTATCTAAAAATGAAAGACTGTGATGAACCGCTACCCAGTGAAGGTCCAGAACCAGGTTCCCAATAGGGACTAATCTTTGACGGAGCTGTCAATCATTATGGAAACGGAATCGGGGAAATCATCATAACACCTCAGGGTACCCATATTCCTTTCACCGCCAGACTGACATTCAAGTGTACGAACAACAAGGCCGAATATGAAGCTTGTATCATGGGTCTCGAAGAAGCAATCGACTTAAGGATTAAGAACTTGGATGTATATGGCGACTCAACCCTGGTTATCAATCAGATCAAAGGAGATTGGAACACATACCAATCAAGATTGATTCCTTACAAAGACTACACAAGAAGGTTGCTACCTTTCTTCAACAGAATCGAGTTTCATCATATCCCTCATGAAGAGAATCACATGGCTGATGCATTAGCCACTCTCTCTTCTATGATTAGTGTAGGTCAATGGAACGACGTACCTAAGATCGACATAATGCGCCTTGAATGACCCGCTTACATCTTCGCGCTCGAAGCAGTCATAGACGACAAACCCTAGTATCACGATATTAAATGCTTCCTTCAGAAACAGGAGTACCCACCTGGGGCATCCAAGAAGGACATGAAAACCCTCAGGAGACTGGAAGGCAGCTTCTTTCTGAGCGGTGATACACTCTATAAGAGAAACTTTGACATGGTCTTGGTTCGATGTGTAGACAGACCAGAAGCAGACATGCTGATAAAATAAATCCACGAAGTATCCTTTGGTACTCATGCCAATGGACACACAATGGCAAGAAAAATTCTGAGAGCCAGGTACTATTGGTTGACCATGGAATCCGACTGCTACAAGTACATAAGAAGATGTCACAAGTGTCAGATATACTCAGACAAAATCCATGTACCGCCAACGCATCTCAAAGTTCTTTCTTCCCCATGGCCTCTTTCCATATGGGGAATCGATATGATTGGCATGATCGAACCCAGAGCTTCGAACGGACATCGATTCATCCTGGCAGCCATTGACTACTTCACCAAGTGGGTCGAAGCAGCGTCGTACGCCAATGTAACCCGACAAGTTGTGGTCCTCTTTATCAAAAACAATATCATCTGTCGTTATGGTGTTCCAGGCCAGATCATTACTGATAATGGATCTAACTTGAACAATAAGATGATGAAGGAGTTGTGCGCTGAGTTCAAGATCAAACACCATAACTCATCTCCCTACCGACCCAAGATGAATGGCGCGGTAGAAGCGGCTAACAAGAACATCAAGAGGATTGTTCAAAAGATGGTTGTAACCTACAAAGACTGGCACAAGATGTTGCCCTTTGCTCTTCACGGTTATCGTACATCTGTCCGCACTTCAACAGGGGCAACCCCTTGCTCTCAAGTATATGGCATGGAAGCTGTGTTTCCCGTAGAAGTAGAGATCCCATCAATCTGGGTATTGATGGAAGCTAAGCTAACAGAGGCTGAATGGTGTCAAAATCGACACGACGAGCTGAATTTGACCGAAGAAAAGCGAATAATGGCTCTATGCCACGGTCAGTTGTATCAGCAAAGGATGAAGAAAGCCTTTCACAAAAAGGTCTGACCCCGTGTCTTTAGAAAAGGAGACCTCGTGCTCAAGAAGATACAATCATTTCTCACTGATTCTCGGGGCAAATGGACTCCGAATTATGATGACCCCTATGTGGTCAAGAAAGCTTTCTCAGGCGGCGCCTTGAGACTCGCAACCATGGATGGAGAGGAATTTTCCTATCCCACAAATGTTGACGTAGTCAAGAAATACTTCGCCTAAACTAAAAAAAAACGTCTCGGTGGATTGAAAACCCGAAAGGGCGGTCCAGGCAAAAATTAGAGACATAATCAAAAATCATCCTTATGGATTGGAAATCTCAAAGTACGATCCATGCAAAAGTTAGGGATTCATGGCAAGTAACTACGTCGAACAAAGGGGTAAATCCCCCAGCGGCAGTGATGCCATCCGTCAAGGAAACTCCAGTCAAGGTCATCTTCAACGGAAGCTCAGGATACCCCGAATTCAAAGTTGGTAGAAGGATAGTGGTCGTTATATTTCAATGTAGCCCTTTTCCCGAAAATTACCATTTTCTAACTTTGTAAATACTCTATGGAATCACGCGTTTGGCTGATTTCCATCCTATCAATAAAATTTGAGCCCTAGTGCTTTTGTTTGCAATTCTTATTTGTTTTACCTTTACAGAATGACATTTTAACATGATTAACGATTCTTGAAATAAAACAAAAATGAATTTACTTGTCAACATTTTTCTGCTTTTAAAATTAAGATGGCAATTTCTTTTGATTGTTGAACATCGAAAGAACATCGATCGCTTCTCCAAAGGCAATTAAGCTCCAAGGTACAGAATCAAAGTACTTCTTCGTCCCCTGCAGTGGCCGAGTATCCGGTCGTGTTCATCCACTAGTCTGTATGTCGCGCCAGTTTTATCAGCATAAACATACATACGTCATGCATTATTGATTCACATTCATATTCATATTGCGTCATTATCACTCAAGTCGGTCTTATTCCCTTAGTGGTGAAGGTCCTCTTAATCGAGTTGTCAGTTCTTTACTCGTCAGGAAGTGAATCATCTAAGCAATCTCTCTCCAGTTTATCTCTGGATTAGAGACGGCCCTCGACCACTTTGATAACTTGAACATCTGAAAGACAAGAAAATAGTCGACGAACGTGACTCTTCACCATTAAAGATGATATCATCGCTTTCCCGAATTAAGGAAAATCCCCAGAGAAAGCCTTTTAATCAAAGCTTTGGCAATATAGCAGTTTCTCTCTGAAAATTTGCTATCGAAAAGGTCGTCAGCACCTCAAAATTGGGGTACATCGTATGGCATTTCTCTGAGAAGACCTCGAGAAAGGTATGATGTAATATCCCCAAGCGGAAACAGTCTCTCAAGAGACTTGTTTTCCCCAGTAAAGTCAACAAATGGCGTCTCCAATAGAGAAGTTTGTACACCTCTACAGCTCAGACGAATGGGTTTCCCCAGCAAGTCTGACATCAAAAATTTTTCCCATCAAATGGCATCTCCCCAGGAAAATTCGGCGAGAATTTTGAGGAAAACCGCTACAAATAGCGCCTCTTGTCAAGAAAGTTTATTGACAAAAGAAACTGAGACCAGTTCTGTAACGCCCCGGTTTTTGTTAGATTTATTTAATCAAGTTGATTTAATTATTTTCGTTTTTATATTATTTTATTCTTGACTTTTATTTGACAATATATTATTTTTCATCGTTATTATGTTTTATCGCGTTTTGAGAGCGTTTGCGAGATATTTGAGCTGAGGGGTAAAATAGTCTTTTTAGGGGTTTAGATATTTGTTATTATAAGAAAGAAAAAGAGAGAAAAGAAAGGGAAAGGAAAGAAAGAGAGAAAGAAGGAAAAGGAGAGGAAAGAAATGGAGAAGAGGAAAAGAGGTGGAAATCGACATAGCTCCGTTTCAAGCACGATTAATCGGGTAAGGGTGAGAAGTTTCGATTATATCTTGCTTGTATATGTATATGTATGTATTTGTTTGAATGTTTGGTTGAAAAATATATGTTTTCCATTTGGTTGAATTGGTGAACAATTGATTGGAATCGATGTTTTCGCGCTTGAAATGCGATATAAATGTGGTAGAATACTTGCTGTTATGATTGGGGAATGTTTTGGTTGTTATGGTATGGTTTGATAGTGTTTTGGTGGATGAAATGTTGGTTTTGGGGTGAATAACAGCGCTGCTGGGATTCTGAGTTTTCCAGGGTTCGCCTAGCGAAGCTGGGGCGAGTCCTAGCGAACAGCTTTCAAGGGTTCGCCTAACGAACTCGTCAGCGAAGGTCAGCGAATGTTCGCCAACGACGTTCGCCTAGAGAACTTTGTATCTTTTCAGTTCTGTTTGGTGCTGCCTTGGTTCGCCCGGAGGTTCGCGAAGCGAACGGCAAGGCGAAGGTTCACCAAGGAGTTCGCCTAGCGAACTTTGTGTCTGTTTTGGTCTGTTTGTGGTTTCGCCTGGACATTCGCCTAGCGAAGGTGGTAGCGAATGCTCACTAGAAGGTTCGCCTAGCGAACATGACAGTTTGTGCAGTTTTGTTTCCTTCATAACTTTTGATCCGTAGCTCGGATCGAGGCGCGGTCGGATGCGTTGGGAAGCTAATGAAATGTTATTTCTTATAAAAATGGTTTTGATATTAGTGGCCAATTTAATTGTGTCCGGAATTTGGAAATGTGTCGTTTTGTCGACTTTTATCATCGTAATTGTGTGTGATTGATGTGTAATCATGCGATATATTTTTGGATATATAACGTATGACTTGTGTTCTGTTATATGATGTGAATGCATGCGATGAAATGTTGTGATGATGGTTTGTGGCCTAAGGGCAAGTAAATGCATTGTGTTGGGTTCGATTGTATATGCAAGATTATGGATGTTGGAATAGTTCACATGGTTGTATATAGGTATGCATTTGATTGTCATGAGTCATTGTATGCCAAGCATCATGATATGCTTTCTTGTGATGTCGTGTGCCCTAGTGGGTGTGAGCGACGAAACGATTCCCGAGGGAATCTGCTATAACGGTCGTGAGCCTTATACAAAGAGGACCTAAAGCGACGTTATAGACTATCGTGAGCCTTATACAAAGAGGACCTAAAGCGATCGGATCGTGAGCCTTATACAAAGAGGACCTAAAGCGATCCATAAACGTCATGAGCCTTATACCAAGAGGACCTAAAGCAACGGGGAACATCGTTTTCCCGACGGGGAGTTACACTAAATAACAAGCAATGATTCCAATAATTCCTGAGTGAATTAATGATGAGATGATGGATGGAACGGTACCGCATTGCATTGCATAGAGTCGTTGTGTCGGTCTCTGTGCATTGGCATAAATCATAAATGGATTGATTATGTGTGAAAAATCATGAATGGATTGATTATGTCTGAAAAATCATGAATGGATTGATTATGTGTGGGAGATTGTGAATTGATTGATTATGTGTTGAGCTTGTGATAGCATTGGTGATTTGATATGCATTTATGATAAACACATTGGTTATGGATGATATGTTTTATGTATAGACATATGCTATGTGAGGTGGTGGTGTGTTTCCATATGTCATAACTTTGGTATGCCTTATGTGTGAATATGTGATCATGTTGGTATAATTGATATATGCTATGTGGTTGGATTATTTGGAATATGTTATGTATCTGTTGGCATGCTATATGTGTTAGTATGTGATGCTTGTGGTGAGAATAATAATGCATGTGAATTTATATGTGTTTGCATATTATTATGTAATCTTGATCTAGTTGTTATTTCTCACCCTTCTGTTGTGATTTGTTGCTCTATGAGGCAATTACATATTAGTATCTTAGAGGCTTTTGTGAAGATTAGTTCTCCATCTTTTTGTCGGTCTGTCTGCTCTGATACGTAACACGGGAGTCGGGGACGCTTTTGTTATATGTATATCTTTGTTGGATCTATTTTGTATTACCTTTGTATGTATATTTTGATGTTATAAAATAATATATTTTGTAAAACAATTCAGTTATGGATCTTTCCGCTTTATTCCATAATTGAACTTTCCTTTTGTATGGAAAAAGTTTCCCTTTTATTTTTATTCCATTTTGTGTTATGTATCAAATTTATGAGAAGGGATTGTGTTTTCTTTCTTCAAATGTGGCATCCTTGTTTCTGTCTAAGAATAATAAATTTTTATTCACTCTGATTTATTTATGTATTATTTATTCGTGATGGGAATTAGGGTGTTACATTAGTGGTAACAAAGCAGGTCAGTCCGTCCGGCCAAGTTGTTGAGTCAGTTGGTGTGACAGTTGAATACTGTCGATGTTGTTTATTCCTTAGTATGTGATATGTGTGTGAAACACTGTCAATACTTTCTGGTTTTCTAATCCTTTGTCTTAAGGATTTAGAATGAGATAAGTGGGGGAGAAGCTGGTGCTTCTCCAAGTTGCTTCAGTTGTGGAGTGTTGGTTGCAAGAGTGTAAGTGTTGTTTGGACAGTGTTGTTCCCGGTTTCGGAGGGAATGCAGAGGTAAGGTTTATATCAACTAAGGATTTGTGCCTGAGGTAGTTTTGTGCACAAGATGCAAGACATGCTATTATAGTCTGGTAAAGACGGTTTATGCCCCATCATGATCGTCGGCTGTCTATTGACAAATTGAGGAACTGATCACCCTTAATCTCTTGTTGATAGTAGACGAAATTATGTTGGATGGAATAGACGTGTCTTTTCGACTTTAATAGTGTGTGCAATGAATTGTTTGGAATTAAGAAAATGATTACGGATTATTTTGATGAGTCGATGAAGATTCTAATATCGGAAGATGAGGCAGGTTAGAGGTTTTGGTATGTTGGTCACGTTGGGAAGTCATTGATAGAGAACGATTGGGTATTGTTAAAGGTTGTTCTTAGAGAGTAGAGTGTGAACTCAAATTTGATGAAGGTGAGGATTTGAGGTTTGGATCTGCTAAGTAAGTAGGAGAACTTTTAGGAAGTGAGACCAAGATGTTTGTTATGTTTGTGATAATAATGTTCTGGAATTAGCAGGAAGCCACAGTGATGGGCCGTCAGTTGTGCATGGTTTTCAGATGTATTTTTGGATGATAGCATGAGGTTGCGTGCTAATCAGTGAGTAGTATGGAAACTTGCGGTTGTGTTCTGGATAGCTTGAGTTTTGAATTGTGATGAATTGCGAACAATTTGAAGTTCCTTGATGGTGTTGCTTTTGGTTATGGGTTGAGATCTCGTGTCAGCAAAAACCTTGAGTGAGTTAGAACCCCGTAAGAAGAATTGATATGGAATGTGGTAACAGAGATTGTTAAGCTATTTTGGATAAATTATTTCGAGCTCAGAATGAATTTTGAAGGTTGTATATGTTATGGTTGTGGAGTATATGAATCGTATTTTCCATACTTGTTTGGATAAGTTTATAGTGATGTTTATTGGATGATATTCTGATTTATTTTAAATCAAAGGATGAGTATGTAGAGTATTTGAGGATTGAGTTACAAGGCTTGAAACAGAGGGAGCTTTATGCTAAATTATCGAAGTGAGAATTTTGATTGAAAGAGGTTAGTTTTCTTGGATATGTTATTTCAGATGAGAGTATGGTATGGATCCATCGGAAGTAGATGCAACTCTACATTGAGAGGCTTTGAAGTTGGTTAAGGAGATTAGAAATTTTTGGACTTAGTTGGTGGTTACTGCATGTTGTGGAAGACTTTGCTAAGTTTGTACTTCTGTTATCTCAGTTGACTTGCAAAGGGTGAGTCGTTTGTTTTGGATGTTCGTTGTGAGTAAGTTTCGGAGAGCTGAAGTAGAAGTTATCTACGGCTCCAGTTTTGATTCTGTGTGATCCTAATAAACTGTTTGTGAGGTATTGTGATGTGTCTTTGATGAGTTTAGTCAGTGTGTTAATGCAAGAGGGTAAAGTCGTAGCTTATGCTTTACGACAATTGAGGATTCATGATTTCAAGGTGGCTGCGGTTACTTTTGTGTTGAGAATCTGGAGGTATTATCTTGAGGGTTTTAGGTTCAAGGTGTTTGGATGGTTGGAACTCCTGATTAGTTATGACCTTGGCTCGAATTATTGTATTGGTAAAGTTAATGTCGTGCCTGATGAGTTAAGTCGGAAGCTTTTATGCATATCTGTTTTGATGGTCAGAGGATTAGAAATTATTTGAGCAGTTCTGAGACTTGGGTCTGGTGTGTAAGCTAACACAGCAGAGTGTGAGGTTGGGTATATTAACAGTCAACAATGATTTTTGGTGAATATGAGAAAGAGTTAGACTTTGGACATGAAATTGGTGGATTTGATTGTTGCGAGTAATCAGAGTGCGCAGCGGAAGCGTGATGTGGCACAATTTGTATATGCGTGTATGACTTGTAAGAGTTCATAGGTTGAACATTGGAAACATGTAAGAATGATGAGACCATTGGATGTTTCAGAATGGAAGTGTTAGGTGAAAGGTTTAAATATTATTCACGGGCTACTATGTAGATGGATGTTTTGGTTGTATGTTCGATTGGTGAATCGTAGCATTGTTGTAATGATGTTGTGTGACATGGCTGTTGGTATTATGGTTATGTAGAGGTTGTTGAAACGATGTTGGGTTGTGGAACTTGTGTTCTTGTTTGTGTTGTTGCCTCGTTCCTATCGTGTTGGGTCGAGTGCGAGTAGCTAATTTCTGTGTGGGGAATTAGGGGAGTGTTACCTAGGGTGAGGGTACTGATCTTGTTGTGCATCGGTTCAAGAGTGAACCTGTGTGTTCGTAATTTGGGTTTTCTTTGAGTTGTGAGTTAGTCGTCAAGTGCATTGTATGGGCTTTGCATCTTGTCGTTGTAGTTGTCGTCGTTGTCGTGTTGTTGTTGTAGCTGCTATTAGCAAGGTGGTTTGTCTGTTTGTGTTATTCGTGGTGTGCCTTTTGTTGGCATGATAGTTTGTTAGTCGGATGCGAGAGTCGTATCCGGAGTTGTTCATATTAGTTATATTTTCGAGGACGGAAATTTTCTAAGTGGGGGAGAATTGTAACGCCCCAGTTTTTGTTAGATTTATTTAATCGAGCCGATTTAATTATTTTTGTTTTTATATTATTTTATTCTTTACTTTTATTTGACAATATATTATTTTTCATCGTTATTATGTTTTATCGCGTTTTGAGACCGTCTGCGAGATATTTGAGCTGAGGGGTAAAATAGTCTTTTTAGGGGTTTAGATATTTGTTATTATAAGAAAGAAAAAGAGAGAAAAGAAAGGAAAAGGAACGAAAGAGAGAAAGAAGGAAAAGGAGAGGAAAGAAATGGAGAAGAGGAAAAGAGGTGGAAATCGACATAGCTCCGTTTTAAGCACGATTAATCGGGTAAGGGTGAGAAGTTTCGATTATATCTTGCTTGTATATGTATATGTATGTATTTGTTTGAATGTTTGGTTGAAAATATATGTTTTCCATTCGGTTGAATTGGTGAACAATTGATCGGAATCGATGTTTTCGCGGTTGAAATGCGATATAAATGTGGTAGAATACTTGCTGTTATGATTGGGGAATGTTTTGGTTGTTATGGTATGGTTTGATAGTGTTTTAGTGGATGAAATGTTGGTTTTGGGGTGAATAATAGCGCTGCTGGGATTCCGAGTTTTCCAGGGTTCGCCTAGCGAACCTGGGGCGAGTCCTAGCGAACATATTTTGAAGGTTCGCTCGTCAGCGAAGGTCAGTGAATGTTCGCCAATGACGTTCGCCTAGCGAACTTTGTATCTTTTCAGTTCTGTTTGGTGCTGCCTTGGTTCGCCCAGAGGTTCGCGAAGCGAACGGCAAGGCGAAGGTTCGCCAAGGAGTTCACCTAGAGAACTTTGTGTCTGTTTTGGTCTGTTTGTGGTTTATCCTGGACATTCACCTAGCGAAGGTGGTAGCGAATGCTCGCTAGAAGGTTCGCCTAGCGAACATGACAGTTTGTGTAGTTTTGTTTCCTTCATAACTTTTGATCCGTAGCTCGGATCGAGGCGCGGTCGGATGCGTTGGGAAGCTAATTAAATGTTCTTTCTTATAAAAATGGTTTTGAGATTAGTGGCCAATTAAATTGTGTCGGGAATTTGGAAATGTGTCGTTATGTCGACTTTTATCGTCGTAATTGTGTGCAATTGATGTGTAATCATGCGATATGTTTTTGGATATATAACGTATGACTTGTGTGCTGTTATATGATGTGAATGCATGTGAAGAAATGTTGTGATGATGGTTTGTGGCCTAAGGGCAAGTAAATGCATTGTGTTGGGTTCGATTGTATATGCATGATTATGGATGTTGGAATGGTTCACATGGTTGTATATAGGTATGCATTTGATTGTCATGAGTCATTGTATACCAAGCATCATGATATGCATTCTTGTGATGTCGTGTGCCCTAGTGGGTGTGAGCGACGAAACGATTCCCGAGGGAATCTGCTATAACGGTCGTGAGCCTTATACAAAGAGAACCTAAAGCGACGTTATAGACGATCGTGAGCCTTATACAAAGAGGACCTAAAGCGATCGGATCGTGTGCCTTATACAAAGAGAACCTAAAGCGATCCATAAACGTCGTGAGCCTTATACCAAGAGGACCTAAAGCGACGGGGAACATCGTTTGCCCGACGGGGAGTTACACTAAGTAACAAGCGATGATTCCAATAATTCCTGAGTGAATTAATGATGAGATGATGGATGGAACGGTACCGCATTGCATTGCATAGAGTTGTTGTGTCGGTCTCTGTGCATTTGCATAAATCATGAATGGATTGATTATGTGTGAAAAATCATGAATGGATTGATTATGTGTGAAAAATCATGAATGGATTGATTATGTGTAGGAGATTGTGAATTGATTGATTATGTGTTGAGCTTGTGATAACATTGGTGATTTGATATGGATTTGTGATAAACGCATTGGTTATGGATGATATGTTTTATGTATAGACATATGCTATGTGAGGTGGTGGTGTGTTTCCATATGTCATAACTTTGGTATGCCTTATGTGTGAATATGTGATCATGTTGTTATAATTGATATATGCTATGTGGTTGGATTATTAGGAATATGTTATGTATCTGTTGGCATGCTATATGTGTTAGTATGTGATGCTTGTGGTGAGAATAATTATGCATGTGAATTTATATGTGTTTGCATATTATTATGCAATCTTGATCTAGTTGTTATTTCTCACCCTTCTGCTGTGGTTTGTTGCTCTATGAGGCAATTGCAGATTAGTATCTTGGAGGCTTTTGTGAAGATTAGTTCTCCATCCTTTTGTCGGTCTATCTACTCTGATACGTAACACGGGAGTTGGGGAATGCTTTTGTTATATGTATATCTTTGTTGGATCTATTTTGTATTACCTTTGTATGTATATTTTGATGTTATAAAATAATTTATTTTGTAAAACAATTCAGTTATGGATCTTTCCGCTTTATTCCATAATTGAACTTTCCTTTTGTATGGAAAAAGTTTCCCTTTTATGTTTATTCCATTTTGTGTTATGTATCAAATTTATGAGCAGGGATTGTGTTTTCTTTCTTCAAATGTGGCATCCTTGTTTCTGTCTAAGAATAATAAATTTTTATTCACTCTGATTTATTTATGTATTATTTATTCGCGATGGGAATTGGGGTGTTACAAGTTCCTTGGTAGGAAACCAGGATCGAGGGGAAGTTCATTTCAGAAACTGAGACCAGTTCCTTGGTAGGAAACTAGGATCGAGGGGAAGTTTATTTTAGAACTGAGACCAGTTCCTGGTAGGAAACCAGGATCGAAGGGAAGTTTATTGCAGAAACTGAGACCAGTTCCCTGGTATGAAACCAGGATCGAGGGGAAGTTTTTACCTTTTCTAAGTATTGTTGCTTAGTAAAAGAAGATGGATGAGCAAGCTGCCATTCATAATCGCCATCAAAATTTTGGGTATTCCAATATTTAATCCTCTTGCACCCCGAATGCCCGAATAACTTCGCCATTCACACCTTCGGGTCCAAGAATATTAAATAGGGGCATCTGTCAAACCCCAAATTTTGACCACTAAGATTCCCATCATTGTGCAAATCATCATCACAATATGGATGAACTTTCATACTCGTTAGTCTCCCCAAAGATGGGTGAGCATTCATTACAATCAAAGAATTAGGGTTGCAAGCCCTCTCAGAGCATTTAGACAAAGGATCAATCAAGAATTGACATGATCTTTAACTTGTATAATATCTCAAACATCCATAAAGGATCAAGAGGACTCCCACATCAAGAATCAAGCACAAGGATGCAGTATTCCAAGTTGATCAAGCCTCAAGATCGTCAGTGTCACCAAATTAGGGTTTTGGTCGACTGAGGCCTCTAGATGGAAATTTTCCTCTGGGCATGAGCCAATGCTTCAAAGAATAACCTAAGATACTCCAAGGGACCTCATGGACCCAATCATCAAGTCAATTTAACCTCAGGGGATGCATTTATAAAAAATCAGGAATTAGGGTTTCTTGACCTAATTCATCCCTAAGTTGACTTTTGAGACAAAACATGAGCCAAGACCTCAAGACATGGTTCGAGGTTCTCCAATACACTAAATTTATCCATTTGCAACAATGTATTGATCCAAGAAGCTTGATTCACAAGTTTCAATTTCATCTGGACCACAACTAGGGTTTCGCGGGAAAAGTCAACTGTACCTTTGACTTTTGACCAGGACATGCTCTCAAACCTTGGGACATGATTCAATACACCCTATAACACCTATGGAATCCATCCATCAAGTTTGATTTAGGTCAAGGACTTGATTTCATAGAGGATCGCACAGTTTGGAATTCATCCGGTAAAAAGTCAACTATGCACAAAAGTCAAGTTTGACTTTTTGAGATTTTTCACTATTATGGCTCTTTGACCCTAAAATGATGTTAATGTGTGATTTGAATCATCATCCATCAAGAAAAATCAAAGAAAGTGGGATAACTTGTAAAAGGGGTAACCATAAAAACTCAGAATTTTTCTAAGTTATGGAACAAAGTGGCTAGGGTACAAACTTCCAAAGATCATAACTTGAGATCCAAGCAACCATTTTGGTTGATCCAAAGATGGATTTGTAGATCTCATGACATACTTTAAAAGTGTCAACTACAACTCATTCCAATTCCTCATGGATTTTTAGTTATGGAGTGATCAAAATGGCTGAAAACACAAAAGTGACATTTTTCCAACACTTAGTGAAATTTTCACTAAGTCAGAATCTGCCTTATTTTTTCCCAAAAGTAGAGGCAGTTTTCAATGTAATTCAAGTTGGATCAAAACCAAAGTTGGACATCATGATAAAATAGGATATATCAGCTTTCCAAAATGTCCAAGAACTCCATCAAATTCCATCTGAGCTAAGAGTTATGATGACTAAAATATTCCTTGATACAAACTGTCTTGCAAGGCAGATATGTACATTATGGCTCGATTTGATCAAATTGAGCAACTCCAAGCCGTATCATCATTTTGGACACGTCTGAGGATAAAACAAGGATGGAATGATCTGATCCCCAAGCCTCTAAAGTCCAAGAATCTACATTAGGCTTGTCATCCCTAAAAAGGCTAAAATGTGCCAAGAATTCAATTTTGTTTCCAAGCATTCAATGGATGCACCAAGGTGGCATGAACTGAGCCTATTCCAACTGAATGAGTCAAGGATAAGCTCTGAACCAAAGAGCCATAGGCTTGTGCCCTAACTTCTAGTCAATGGCTAGAGGAGACTAAAGATTCCAAAGTGATCCAATTGGCCAAATTCCTGCTGCAGCCACCATTCACTATTGCTTGCAAAAAAAACTTGCTCGACTATAAATAGAGCTCATTTGTGCTCAGTTTGAGTACACCAAAGCACTACAACACTTGTTTTCCTCAAAATCCATTTCTATAGGCCAAAATGCCTTCTTTTGCAAGGTAACTCTGAGTTTTTGAGTTAGAGAGCATTCCCATATAGCTCATAATCCAAACACATCCAATATGTCATATCTAAGCTGTCCAAACTCTCATATGTGACCTGTAACACCAAAATCACAAAGTCCCATCTCAAAACCTCAAAATTGGACTTTTTTGCATTTTTCAAGCCATGTCTTGATTCAGTCACTTTCAAAACCAGATAAAACCTCAAACACACTCCAAATATCATCCTTGAACTGTCCCAAATGTTTCCCCTCATCTGGAACACCATTTGAGAGAGCTGCCCTATTGGCCACTTTTGCCCCTTTTGCAAGAAAGTGCTCAAACTTATTCCTGAGGATTCCAGTTGGTTCTAATCATTCTAAAAGCTTCTAAGGGATCATTTGAGGGTGTCCAAAGCATCAAATTGTTTCTGGCACAAAGAACTTGGCAGATAGCCCAAAAATCTCCTAAAGAGGTAAGCATCACAACTTTAACTCTTTGAAATATGCATTGCTTTGAAGTCCACTGATCATACACATCTCATACATGTTATATATGTTATGTTTGAACCAATTCATCATATAATTCATGCCTGTAACAAGAGGTAGCATAGAAAATGCAATTATAGGCCTATTTCAAGAAAACTATCGGGTTTTGAAATATGAGACTCATCTGGAAAAACCACCACCATTGGATTCCTTCGGAAATTCTAGGCCAGATGCATATAAATTTTGTCTCAATCCATGGAGAAATGAGAAAGTTATGGCCTTTACGTTTTTGGTCCAAAACCTTGCCTTGCCTTGCCTTGCCTTGGCCAGGCCTAAAACAAGGCATGCCTTATGTATTTCTAGGTTGGGTTTGATACACTGATGTATCACCACCCCAGTGGTAGAAGGCGCACGCTGCAACCTAGAGGTCTGGGGTTCGAATCCCCCTCGCCCCAGACCCCTTTTTAATGCTTTTTCCACTTTTTATTATTTTTCATGTTATTTTTAAATGATTTGGAAAATTAATAACTCTCTCAATTTTAATTATTTTTTATTGGTTCTTTTTGCAAAAAAATCACCAAAAGGTTAAAATATTTTATTCCACAAAAAAAATAGATGTATATTATTTATTTAATATAGTTGGTATTTTTGTAAATAAATTAATTTTTTATTGTTTTTAAACCTTTTAAAAATGAATATTCATCTTGAAAATCAAGATCAAATGAGTCCTAAATCATCTTGTGATTAAAACCTCATTTTTCAAACCTTAATAAAAAATCACAAGTAGTTTATTTAGACTTATTTAGTATTTTTGTCATTTTTATTCATTTTATTAAAAGGATTACTTTTAAAAGAAAATGAAATTAGGGTTTCTTTGATTTTCACCCTAACAAATCTTTTTCAAACACTCATGGGCCTCTAATAGAGTGTAAGACCCAAATCCTTTTGAAAACACAAAACTTTTTGGGTCTCAGTCATTGTATAAGACCCACTGTGTTTTCAAAAAAACCTCGGCGCGATCGCCGTTTTCAAATAAACCAATTGGGCCTCTCCTGAAGTTGTAAGCCCCATTCTTTTTCTTAAAATCACTTTGGGCCTCTCCTTGAGTTGTAAGACCCAATCCTTTTGTAAATAAACCTTTTTGGGCCTCCGTCGTTGTATAAGCCCCGATACGATATTCAAAACAACAGTGCGATCACTGTTAAAATTTGGGCCTCTCCGGAAGTTGTAAGCCCCGGTCTCTGATCAAAATACTTTCTCATTTGATTTTGAATCCAAATATATAGTTGTTATCAAAACTTTCTTTAATTTCTTTGTTGAACAACTAACAAAACAGCATGGAAGCTCTACAACGGGTAAGTGTTTATCCGCTTTCATTTACTGCTTTTCATGTATATAAATGTATTGTGGGAAGCTGCGCATGGTTAGTCTTCTTTCATAACCTTTTAAAATACTTGTCATATATCCACTGTGTATATACTAGTATAGTTATTTAGAGTTTTCCCCGGCAACTAGGTCTAGAACTAGGTAAAGCCCTGGTCAGTCTTAAATACAAACAAAACTAGATCCCCATAGGATTACCAGATACAGTCTTCCCTCCTCTTGGGGTTAAACAATATGGAACAAAGAGAAAGGCAGTATTCTTCGTGAACCTTTTCTCAGACTGTCACCCCTAGAAATTTTCAAAGAAATTCTACTCCCCAGAGTTGATCTATTCTCGGTGAATAGCATCTCTGGAGTTTCTTCAAACCTCGAACTTTCACTAAATGATCTATTCTCGGTGAATAACATTTCTTGAACTTCTCTCAGTTTGAGTCCCACAGGCTTCCTAAAAGCATCCTCGCCTCCTCTTGGGCGTTGTACAAGAACACTCTGGCTTCTTAGAAGTTCTCATGCCTTTTCTTGGGCTTAATACAAGGACCCTGAAGACCTCTTAAAGGTATAGGACAGAACTTAGTCATCCTTCGTTAGAGTTGTCTTTCTAAAAAGAGTCAAAACTTTCAGACCAATTTTAGGGTTGATACTTATCCCTTAAAAGAGTCGGCCTCCTCTTGGGCATCATACAAAAGATGAAACTCTTCCCATAGACTTGGACAATCTAAATACCCTTGAGTCTCAAAGACATTCTCAAGTTCCCTACGATGTATAGGAGAAACCCCGGATTCTGGATTAATCTTCAGCAAGAGTTAAAACTTGTGGGTTCTAAAACCCCTTATCTCTCCTAAGATTCCCCAACCATGGTCAGTCTACCATCAGAATAACACTATCTCAAATTAGAACCTCAAGGTTTTTGATCTATTAATTCTTCTGTATTTCCCTGCAAGAGTTGATTCCCCATTTAGACCTGCCTTGGGATCTCCAGAATCCCCGGCAGAAGTTTAGCCTCCTCTTAGGCTTTGTATAATGATCATTCCTCAGCGAATTTAGCCTCCTCTTGGGCTTTGTACAATGATTCTCCCCAGCGGAGCTAACCTTTTCAGACTCTCTTCTTGAGTCAACCACCGTCTCAGACTCTCTTGTTGAGTCAATCACCTTTTCCGACTCTCTTGTTGAGCCAATCACTCTTACAGACTCTCTTGTTGAGTCAATCACCTTTCAGTACTCTCTTGTTGAGTCAACCCTTTTTAGCCTCAATCTCGGGCTTTGTACGAGACAGATAAAAATACCCACTTGTTGGGAAAATAGCCTCCTCTTAGCTTTGTATAATGATTTACCCTAGCAAAGTTAGCCTACTCTTAGGCTTTCTCCAGCTTGTTCAGCCACAATCCTGGGCTTTGTACTAGATAGATAAAAGCACTCTCTTGTTGAGTCAAACCCTTTTAGCCTTTATCTTGGGCTTTGTACGAGATATAAACCTTCATAAAGCTTGGGGCAAACATTTTCCCCAGCGAAGTCAATTCCTCCGAGCCTTCATTAGACTTTGAGGAATGAACTCCCAAGTAGAGTCAAACTCCTTTCCGCCTCCATCTCGGGCTTTGTACAAGATATATAGCATTCTCCAGCAGAGTCAAATCCGTTTAGCCTCCGTCTTGGGATTTGTACAAGACACTTAAAATATCCTCAGTCGAGTCGATTAAATTTCTCATTTCAGCCTCTATCTTGGGCTTTGTACAAGACACATACAAAACTCCCCGGCGGAGTCAAAATCCCTTTTAGCCTCAATCTTGGGCTTTGTACAAGACAGAAAGAACATTTTCCCTAGAAAAGTCGAGTTTTTAGCCTCCTCTTAGGCTTTGTATAATGATATCCCCAAAGAGTCAGTCTCTTTTTTGCCTCAATCTTGGGCCTTGTACAAGACATATATACACTCTCTTATTGAGTCAGGCATAGTTAGCCTCCTCGCAGGCTATATATGAGGAAATCCCCTAGCTGAGTCAATTAACCTTTTAGCTTCAACCTTGGGCTTTGATCAAGGCACACAAAAATCAACATCTTCCTTTAGAGATGACAAATTCTCTCTCAGTCGAACCTTTTAGCTTCAATCTTGGGCTTTGAACAAGACACAAATAACCTTTAGCTTCAATCTTGGGCTTTGAACAAGACACCAAAACATATTTTCCTCCCTTAGAATAGGAGGAACTACGATTACTCTGATTTCCCTGTTTCGTTTAAACGGGAATACGTAGGCATAAGATTGCAAAATCTTAGCGAGCATACCAATCAAAAACCCTAGGTCCAATACCTTCATATCAATCAAAACTTAGGTCCAGTACCTTACCAAAAACATCGGGAAGAACCCAAACATCAACAAAAACTCACTCTCCCTGTCATGCTTTCCCAAGAAACTTTCCCAACCCATTACCAGATAAACACCATCAATTACAAAGTGAAACCTAAAGCTAACATCCTGTGGATGACCACATATAGGATGGGTAATTGACAACTACCCATTGTATAACCTGACCCCGGACCCCCAATCTCTTAAAGCGTTTGTTCAGTTAAACATTCACGTGCAAGGTTAGTTTTAGATAGCTTCCCTTTCCCTTCTAGCTTCATGGGATAAATAAGAAATCAGAAAGTAGCACCCTTTTCTCCTTGAGGAGGAAAACCCAACTTCAGCGATAAGGTGGTCGCATCACCGACAAAAATCGCTCACTACAAGGCGAATACAAATTCCTGAAACCCCTATTTTCACCCCTCAATCGCCTCTCAGTTTGCCTGGCGACCTCCAAGCGAGGTCACCTTCGCCTGGCGAAACACCTATTCGCCTGGCAAAACCGCGTGAATCAGAAATCCTCCGATTACGATTCTGCACGATTCAAACCCCAATCCTTCTCCGGTTTCACACACAATCAGTTCCAAAAACACACATATGATCACAGGTTAACATACAAACAAGTAGGAATACATAAGCCACATTTCAACCGATAAATTTATGCATTTTTCCTCTTATCAAAATTTCCGACTCGCAAAAACCCCAATCCCAAATCAACACAAACAACACATAGAAATGATCCTACTGTTTTATCTACCCTCATACAAACATTATGCAACCCTTAAAAGATTAAAGAACCCCACCCTTACCTTAGTGACGATTCCTCGAAAGCTCTCTAAGCCCTAGCTCTGCTCCTCCCTTCCATTCCTCTTTTCTCCCAGAATGCGATCGTTTCCAAACTGATTCTTTCCTTCCAATTTTCTCTTTTTCCTACTATAACCCTTAGACCCTTATTATGCTTTTCCTTCCTTATCCTCACTAACCACCATGAATGGACCATTTTGCCCTCCCTATTTCTTGTTTTTACATCATATTATTAATTAACTAATTACTAACCACCACTCCTTTCTACACCTTAATCTCTATAATTCTAAGGTCACTACCCCATACCAAGGGCAATCCAAAACACGATCAAAACACACATAATCACACACAAATACACAACATCGTGTAATTCTAATTACGAAAATAATAAAATAAATCGGGGTGTTACACTCCCACACATAATTTTTCATCAGCTCTAAACTCACATATTCCATATACAACCATTGACCACTCCATAAGACCTACCAGAACCTCTTCAAGGGTGAGCCATTAACCCTCTTGCAAGAATATCTATGCAATTCTCATTCTACTTCAGATCAATCTTCAACATGTACTCTTTATCCTCTATCCAATTTCATTTCACATAAAAACATGTCCCATTCTCACTCTCATTATGCATTATCATTGGTTACTCAATGTCATACCCTAAATTTTAACCACAAGATTTCACATCATTGTGCAAATCATCACCACAACATGGATGTACCTTCATGCCTCATCAATCCTCTCAAAGATTGTTGAGCATTCACCTCAACCAAGAATTAGGGTTTTGAGCCCTCTCAGAGCACTCAGGCAAAGGATCAATCAAGAATTGACATGATCTTCAACTTGTCAAACCTCTCAAACATCCATGAAGGATCAAGAGATCTCCCACATCAAGAATCAAGCACAAGAATGCAATATTTCAAGTTGATCAAGTCTCAAGATCATCAGTGTCACCAAATTAGGGTTTTGGTCGACCAAGGCCTCCAGAGGGAAATTTTCATATGGGCATGAGCCAATACTTCAAAACATGATTCAAGAAGCTCAAAAGAATCTTATGAGTCCATTTATAAGTTCAAAATAGCCTCAGGGGATGCATTCACCAAAAATCAAGAATTAGGGTTTTCTTGATCTAATTCACCCTAAGTTGATTTTTGGAGTAAGGCATGAGCCAAGACCTCAAGAAATGCTTTAAGGACCTCAAATATCTCATATTGATCCACTCACAAGTTTAGATTGACACAAAGAACTTGGTTCATGAGCAATATAAAGATTCACATTCATCTGAACCATAAATTAGGGTTTCTAGGAAAAAGTCAACCATACCTTTGACTTTTGACCAAGGCATGATCTCAAACCTTGGGACAGGTTCAAGACACTCAAGAACATCTATGGAACCCATCCATTAGGTTCAATTTAGCCCAAGGAATTGATTTCATAAAAGATCACAAAGTTCAAAATTCATCTGATACAAAAAGTCAACTATGACCAAAATCAAGTTTGACTTTTGGGATTTTTTTGACAAACATGGCCTCTTCAAGTAAAAAACAATGTTAAATGGTGATTTGGATCATAATCAATCAAGAAAAATCAAGAAAAGTGAGGTTACTTACAAAAGGGACAACCTTGAGAAACTTGAAATTTCACTATGTTATGGAAAAAAGTGATTTTTACCCAACTTTGCAAGGCCATAACTTGTGATCCAAGCAATCATTTTCTTCCATCCAAACCTCAAATGAAATATCTCGTTACATACTACAAAAGTGTCCTACTGATCCATGGTCAAAAAATGCCTAGATTTTGAGTTATAAGGCCATAAAGTTAGGGTTTCATAAGATTTGAACTTTGACACTTAGCAAAATTGTAGGCAGAACTTTGGAGGTCTTTTTCATTATGATCCAAAAGGAATCAAGACCAAATGTAAACATCAAGGTTGAAGTATGATATACAAGCTTTCCAAAGAGTACAAGACCTCTTATTAATTCAATTTGAGTAAGGAGTTATGAACCTCACAACATGCCTTGCTCAAACTGATCTTCATGACAGCATTTGGCAAATTGTGTGCATTTCTTGTGCCACACGATTTCCATTTCCAATTTTTTCATATTACAAGCTTTGTCCTCTTCCAAGATCAGAATAAATATTGATGAATCACTTGATGATTTCAACTTTGGACCATTGAGTCAAGAATTCAACTTGGCATGTGCAAAATCATCATTACATGAACCTTGAATTTCAAATTTGGCATCAAGCATTTATGTGATGCATAGAGGTGGCATGAATCAGTTACAAGCCAGTCCAAATGAGTCAAGCTTTGCCCAAGGATCAAAAGACCTAAACCTACAAAGTTTAACTCAAGTCAATGGCTAGAGGAGACTTTGAACACATAGTCATATCCATTGGACAATAGGGTGATCCTGCCCCCAATCACTATTCCTTGCAAAACAAACTTCCTCTACTATAAACAGAGTTCATTTATGGTTGATCAAACCACACCAAAACATTAGAATACATGTTTTCCACCATTTCCTTATTGAAGCTCAAAAATCCATTTTTCAAAGAAGTGAGAATCGTGTTTTGAAATAGAGAGCAATTCATCCCAAACCAATGGTTCTAACACCTCACATACATCATAAATGAATGATCTAAACCCTTGAACAACATCTGTAACACCAAATTCATCAAGTTCATACCTCACCTCAAAGCCATCTGCAGTTGGAGTCGTGCCTACCAATCCAGAGGTTTTCAATCCATTCCAAGCATCTCAACACACTACTTGAGGTCCAAGGAAGCCAACCAGATCATCAAAACACTTCTTTAACACCTACAACTGAGGATTCGAATTCCCCTTGCACAGGTAAGCCTGAACACTTCAAACTCTATGATTCATGCATCATAAATGTGTTTTCAAGTTACCAACATGTTTCTGCACTTATGTAGAGTGTTTTCTCTCAATGAATTGCTATGTAACAATCGTGTATAGGATTTCAAAGTGTTCTTGCAAAAATTAGGGTTCATCTGTTCTTCACGTGATTTCTCACCCTACACTTAAAAGAAATGCAATTAATTGGTATCATTGAAATCCTTGTTCAAAAACACACAACTTTCATGTTTACATCGTGCAAAATCATTACGTATTGAGAGAGATATGAGAGGTTTTGAAAAACGGCCATGGAGGACATGCGGGAGGAAGAAGATGACCGTTGGCGCCTTAATTCAATTTTTTGAATTTTTAATTATTTTCCAAAATTAATTTCCCCTCCAATTTTAATCATTTTCAAATTATTTTTTAAACATAAATCCTTTACATGTTTAAATATTTTATTCCACAAAAAAAATCAAAAAAATATTTTTATTTGATATATTTTTGAATATTTTAAAGAATTTTATTTTAATTTATTTTTAAACATTTTAAATAATTTATTTTTCTTTATTTTTCAAAACCAATTTGATTTTAAATCATCATGGGAATAAAACTTCATTTTCCAAACCTTAAACATGATTCATAACATGTTTATTGATTATTTTTTTGTGTTTTTCATCATTTTTAATTGATTTTTCTTTTAAAAATATCTTTAAAAAATGAAATTAGGGTTTTCTTTTATTCAATCTTTCAAAACTTCATTTCAACACTCATGGGCCTCTAATAGAGTGTAAGACCCAACCTCTTTGTAAATAAATAATTTGTTAGGCCTCTGTTGTAGTATAAGTCCTAGTACGATTTTTCAAAATAACGGTGCGTCCACTGTTTTTTTCAATTGGGCCTCTCCTTGAGTATAAGCCCCACTTTTCTTTCCTTCAATAAATTTTGGGCTTCTATTAGAGTGTAAGACCCAACTCCCCTATGTACATAAATAAATTTTGGGCCTCTGCTATAGTATAAGTCCCACAACGTCTTTCGGTATCACAGTGCGATCATTGTTTTCAAAATAAATCATCTAGGCCTCTTCTTAAGTATAATCCCCAATCTTTTGTACATAAACTTTGTTTTAAACAATAACAACATCTATCGGCCTCTCCTTGAGTTGTAAGCCCCATACCTCTGTTTTCAAAATCATTTGTCTGTTTTAAACTGGTACTAAGAGAAGCATTATTCCTGGTGAAACTGCTCTTAGACCACTTGGGCCTCTCTTTGAGTTATAACCCCCAAACATTCTTTTCAATTCATTCAAACAACAACAACATTATTTTGAGTCAAATCCAAACTCAAAGTTTTCTCAAAACTTTCTTCAATTTCTCAAAACCCTACTCATACAGTTGTAATCAATACAACTAATCACAATACACTTGGGCCTCTTTTCAGAGTGTAAGACCTAACACCTTTTCAATTCAATGCATCATTGTTTATATACCTATTAATTCACTTATCTGTATATACTTGTGCATATCTGATTAAGTTCCCTCAGCAGTTAGGTGATCCTTAGTTCACACTTAGGATAAACAGTAGGATACTCATAACTTAGTTCAATAACTAGTTCCCTCATATGAAACTCCCTCAATACAGTCTGCCTCCTCTTGGGCTTTATTCAATATGGAACAAAGAAATGCATTATTTCCGGTGAAACTTTTCTTAAAACTGTCAAAACTTAGAAACATATAAAAGAAGTTCATTTCCCCAGAAGAGGATTAATTCCCAGTGAAACCTATTTTGAATTTCTTCAAGCCTTAGAATTGTTCAATAAAGAAATGATTAATTCCCGGTGAAACCTTTCTTGAACTTTTCTTAGGCTTGGACCCACAGGCTTCTTAGAAGTTCCCCTCAGCCTCCTCTTGGGCTTAGTACAAGGACCCACAGGCTTTTTAGAAGTTCCCCTCAGCCTCCTCTTGGGCTTAGTACAAGGACCCACAGGCTTCTTAGAAATTCCCCCCAGCCTCCTCTTGGGCTTAGTACAAGGACCCAAAGGCTTCCTAAAAGCATATGATAGAATTTAGTCACCTCTACTAGTTCAATCCTCAGGAAAGTCAAAACTCTAGAACATCCAATCAGTCAAGAATTGATCTTCATCTCTAGAACCCACAACCTCCTCTTATGCATCATACAAAGATTTTTCTCCAACCAGAGTCTACCTTTTCTTAAGAGACTTGGGTAGTCTTAGCCTCCTCTTGGGCTTCATACATGTAGACTTGGAAAGTCTCCCTTCACAGCCTCCTCTTGGGCTTCATACAAGTAGACTTGGAAAGTCTCCTTTCTTAGCCTCCTCTTGGTTTAATACAAGAACCCTCAGGCTTCCTAAAAGTATAGGATAGATCCTAATCATCCTTACTAATACATCAATTCCTAAAGGAGTTAAAACCTCTAAGGTATTCAAACTAATCTTTAAATCCCTCCTAACCCCCGACAAGGCTTAACTTTCACCTTAAAATCCCCAGCCAGGGTCAGATTGACTTCAAAAAATCCTCAAAAGAACCAGAGCCTCATTGCATCTGATAAATCAACTCTTCTCCAATCTCCAGCAAGAATTTGTTTCCTTTTGGATTCCCCAACTCTGTTTAGGCCTTCTCCTGGATTTTAATAAATCCTCAGCAAGAGTCAGCCTCCTCATAGGCTTCATATAATGATTTAACTAGTCAGCCTCAATCTTGGGCTTTGTACAAGACAAACATCATACTCCCCAGTTGAGTCAATTTTCTTTAAAGTTATATTCAAACTCTTCAGCTTCATCATCTTGGGCTTCAAACAAGATACTCAAATAAAACATCTCCAGTGGAGTCAGTTTTCAACTCTTTTAGCTTCAACCTTGGGCTTTGATCAAGGCATAAAAATCCATCATCCCCTAAGATGAGACCATGAGTCCTCTCTGTAGGAGGACATTTCCTCTATACATCACATATCAACACAAACAATCAAAACCCTTTTCCCAGATAAATTGTTGTAAGTGGCACACTTGTTGATTCAAAATCCAAGCTGGAGTCCCTCCTTTATCATGGCTAAAATTTCTCTTTCATCTAACTGATGTAAGTGGCAAGCCTCTGGATTCCACACATCCAAGCCAATGTCCATCTCTTAGCATGAAAGATTCCTAAAGGAAAAAGTGGCATTGCTCTACACTGAGTTAAAGCTTCTTCCTTCATGACATTTCTCTTATAAAGGAAATTATGGCATTGTTGGATTCCACACATCCCAGTTAAAGTAATTTCCCTTATAACCAATTACTCAACACTTGTGAAGAATAGGTGAGATATCTCTCTTTAGAGATGACAACTTCTCTCTCTCAAACACCCATTTAGCTTCAATCTTAGGCTTTGAACAAGACAAAAACACTCTTTGAGCTTCAATCTTGGGTTTTGAGCAAGATACAAACTCTCTGCTAGCTTCAATCTTGGGATTTGAACAAGACACCAAATTTCCTCTCATAGAATAAGAGGAACTACGATTGCTCTGATTTCCCAAATCTCTTAACGGGAATATGTAGGCATAAGATTGCGAAATCTTAGCGAGCACACAAATCAAAAACCTTAGGTCAAATACCTTCCCAAAAATAATAGAAAACCCGAAAACAACAAAAGCATTTCCTCAGTCCTCACAAGGAGAAACTTTCCCAATCAACAGCTGATAGACTTAAGAAAGCATTTCCAATAGTAGAAAATATATTCAAACGAAGGTTCCTATAGATTACTATAGATACTCTGGGTGTTAATAGCTTTCCTTTGTATAACCAAACCCCGATCCCCGATCTCTTCGCATTTGTTAAAGAAAACACGTGCACAACAGGGTTAGTTTAAGATATCTTCCCCATCCTTTTAGGCTTCATGGGATAAATATAGAAATCAGAAAGTAGCACCAATAGCGGTTGTGGCCGCATCACAAAAAAAAACCGACGCTATACTCACACTGAACCCAAAACTTATATTAAAGCTTCTAAGCATGAGTGTTGGAAATAGTTGAACTCTTGGCCCTTGAAAAAAATAGTACATGGAAAATTATGGATTTGCCACCTAGTGTTACACCAATTGGCTACAGATGGGTTTACAAGATCAAGCATATTGCTAATGGCTCTATTGATAGATTTAAAACAAGACTATTTTCTAAATGTTACAACCAGATTGAGGGTCTGGATTACTTTGACACCTATTTACTAGTTGCTAAACTTACAACTGTCAGAAGCATCATTGCCTTGGCCTCTTATAAGAACTGGCATTTACATTTGCTTGATGTAAATAATGCTTTCTTACATGGTGATATTTAAGAGGATGTCTACATGGTCATTCCGCCCGGTGTCCATACCACTAAGCCTAACCAAGTGTGTAAGCTTGTTAAATCCCTTTATGCCGTTAAATAAGCTATCAGGAGATGGTATGAAAGGCTTACATCCTTCCTCCTTGAACATCACTACAAACAAGCCAATTCAGATCATTCCTTGTTTGTGAAAGATGCTTCATCCAACATTACTATTTTAATAGTATATGTTGATGATGTCATTCTAGCAAGAAGTGACATGAATGAGTTTAATTCACTCAAGTTGGAATTGGATTAAACATTCAAGATCTAGGATTTAGGCACGCTGAAATACTTCAAATGCACTGAAGTAGCTCAATCCAAAGCTGGCATATTCTTGAATCAGAGAAAATATTGTCTTGATATGTTGAAAGACTCAGGCTTTATTGAGTCAAAACTAGTCACAACTCCACCTGACCCTGCTGTTAAACTACACCAAGACTCAAGCATGCCTTATCATGACATTCCTTCATACAGAAGGCTTGTAGGTCGAATATTGTATTTAAATGCAACAAGACTTAATATAACATTTTGT
The DNA here is from genome assembly GCA_022829125.1 of Lathyrus tuberosus. Lineage (NCBI taxonomy): Eukaryota > Viridiplantae > Streptophyta > Magnoliopsida > Fabales > Fabaceae > Lathyrus > Lathyrus tuberosus. Next base: position 2,055,044 of record JALAZF010000062.1, on the reverse strand, counting down.
ACACAACAACTTAGCCAATTTCTTGCTGCTCCTACAGTCACACACTTCAATGCTGCTTGCAGAATTTTGAAGTATCTCAAAGCTTGTCCAACTCGAGGCATTTTCTTCACACGAGATTCAAGCTTACAATTGAATGGTTACTCTAATACTGACTGGGCAGGATGCATAAACACTAGAAGATCAGTTTCAGGCCAATGTTTTTTCCTTTTTAGAGCACTCATATCTTGGCGCACAAAGAAAAAACTCACGGTTTCTTGATTTTCCTCAGAAGCTAAATATCGAGCTCTTGCAGCAACCACTTGTGAACTCCAATAGACTGTACACATCAAATGTAATAAACACATTTGCTATATTGTGACAGTAATAGTGCCATCCACATTGCCTACAATCCTGTCTTTCATGAGAGGACAAAGAAATTGGAGATAGATTTCCATATCGTCCGAGAGAAACAAAACAAAGGTGTTCTAAAGCTTTTTCCTGTTAAGTCCAAAGATCAGCTTGCTTACTTATTCACTAAGTCATTGCATCCTCAACCTTTCAATGCTTTATTGGTCAAGTTGAAGATGATCAACATCTACCACCCTTCAACTTGTGGGGGGATATTGAAGTATACAGTGATGATGATAATGTAGTAGAAGAAGAGAGGATTACATCTAATGAGAACAAAGAACATGTTACTTGAGTTAGTTATAAGGTTGTTATAGTTTGTTACTTGAACTCTAAGCAACTATATGGTGCATTATGGTGTAGGTAGTTATCATGCAGCTACACCACACTTGTATATATACATAAAATGTACTCTTCTATTTCTTAATGAGAATTTTCTTTCATGCATTGTATCATGTTCATGTTGATCATCTTAATAATTTTATTATTATTAATTAACTTTCACAATCAAGTTTTAGAATGAGTCGTACAACTTGGATCTTAAAATCTGATGAATTAAAAAGATGTTATCTAACTAATATCGCTTAAACTAATTTATTTATAAAATATTTAGAACAAAAAAGTTGTCCAACTTATATCCTGACAACATAAAAAATCAAAAGAGGATGTTCTCTCTATTGGAAAATGGTATTCTTTTGATGAAAAGAAATTGGGTTTTTGTTTTTTATCTCTCTATTTTTTTGGATCTATTAGTATGAGATATTTGATCGAACTCTAGTGTTGTAGACATAGATAGCTTTCAGGTTTCGACAGGAGGCAAACATGAAGTCGAAGATGGTTCGCATGCTGATGTCGATGTGTTACATACTGTAGTCGAAGTTAGTTCTAGTATGTATTGTCGAATTGGGTCTTTTGTTAAGGATCCAATTGCTTAGTTAGCTTATTGTGTATGTTAGCTAGTTAGCCTATAAATATGCTAGATCTCTCAGGTTATTGAGAGTGACCAATTGTGTTATTCATTTGTAATCATTTGTAAACCCTAAATGAGAAAGTGAATAGAAAACAGTTTGACCAAAATCCTATTATCCTTCTTTCTTCTTCCCCTCTCTCTCTTTTTTTTAATCGGTTTAATTGTTCACCCAAGAAACTCAGTTTCCCAATCAAGAATTTGTTAATTGGCATCGTTTGTGTCACAACAAACTGATGCGGTGAGCGTGGAGGATAAGATGCAGTCAACAAAGTATGAGATTCGAAAATTCACCAGTGTGAATGATTTTGGTTTGTGGTGCTTGAAGATGCAAGCCCTTCTTGTTCAACAGGGTTTGTTAGAAGCGTTGAAAGGATCAGAGATGATGAAAGCTAGTTTGTTCCCTTGTTTGTGTAGAGTTTGTTCCAAGGTGGAGATTTATGGTATTTTGGATCGAATTCTATTGTCGACTAGGGTAGCTTGATATGTTGATAGGAGTTGTGCATGTTGTAGTTGAAGTCTGTTCAAGCATGTTGTTGAAATATATTAACTTGTAGTTTAAGTTAGTATCTCGAATTGGGTCTTGCTTGTAAGCTCAATAATTTAGGTTAGCATGTTCCCTAAGTTAGCTTATGTAATGGGTTTGTGTGTAAAAACTCATTAGGTTAGTAAGTCAGTTTTCTTTTAAAAAGCATGTTAGTCTCTCATCTTTGTAAGGGTGGTGCAAATCCTAATTAGAGTGACAGAGGTTAATTGTTGGTATTCACTTGTAATCTTTGAAACCTTATTGAGAAAGTGAATAGTAAAACAAATTTAACCAATTCTCTATTCTTCTTCCTTTTTCTCTATTTGTTCAAGAAACTCAATCTTTATCTCATAACTTTATTCTGTTATCGACGACATCGTTTCACAACAATTAGTAACACGGTGAAATGAAACCTTTTGAAATGCAACCTTAGTTTAATTTGAAACTTTATGATCGCTTATGAATTTCTACATTTTTTCTGGCTATTTTTCTCTTTTGATTTATCAGTGCTTCACTATTTTCTTTCTCATTGATTTTTGTGTTTATCTCTCTTCTCCCAAATTTCCTCTCTTGATTCCTTTCATTGTTTAAATTTTTGAACTTCAAATTTATTCACAAAATTAGGATTAAGGCGGGAGGAAGATGTCAAAATTGTTAGGCGGTTGAGATTGTGACGGTATCGACAATTCAAAGCAGCTTTATTGGAATTTTTTAAATCTTAAAATGGTAGCGACGAAAAAGAAAATGAAAATGATGTTGAAATGATTCCTTAAAGAAAAAGATTTTTTTTTATAAACAACAATCCAATAAATGTATACTAGGAGTACATCAATCCATATACATTGATATTACCGTTACAACAACAAAAATGGTCAAACTCCAAGAAGATTCATACAAAAATCATAAAAAGTCTAGTGGAGATTTACACCAATTATAAAAAGACTCTTTGATGTTGAGAAATGCTCTACTAAAGCTCTCGCATTTTAGTTTTGACATTTTGTGAACTAGATGAAAAATATAAAATAGATTAAAGTCATGTAAATGAAAATAGTAAAAACAATAATCATAAGTTTCATAAAATCTATTTTGTTTATTTTTTATATATCACGATAGAAAATAAATAATTAAATAAAATATGCAATGGAAAGATTAAGTTAGGATTTTTTTTCTTTTTATCAATTTGAATTTATAAATAAATAAATAAATAATGAAATATTATATTATTAATCTAAAAAAACATTTTTATTTTATATTTAAAATTAAATATTAATATTTAAAACTAAGAGATTTTTTTTAAGATTTTAAAGGAAATAAATAATATTGGTTCCACCATTGATGTGAGGATCTATTTGGTGTGTGATATATTAAAAAACTCTTTAAAAAATCAAATATGGTAAAATAAAATAGAAACAAAATTATTATCATATTTTTCTTTTTTTATTGAAATTTGGTCTTTAAATAAATATAACTTTGAATTTAATTGTTTCTGAATTTTTTTTCAATTAAAAAAAGATGCCAAACAAATAAAATAAGAGTGAAAATCCATTTTGATGACTCACAAAAACTACGGAATCTAAATTAATTCCGATAAAATAAAAGATCATCTTTAATTCTTTACAAAATTTGATCGGGTTTATATTAGTTCCTCTGTTAATATTTTTTTAACCAGTTTTTTTTTTTTTTTAACTATTAGTCTGTCATTTGTATTATTTATGACACATACAATTTGTACTATTAGTCTGTCATTGGATTTTATTTTTTAATATTAAATTGATTTTTATTTTTAGAAGGAACTGAATATAGGGACCTTTAAGTCACATCAGATTTGATGAAAGATAATTCGAAGGAATTGAATATAGAGAGCCGCATCAGATTTGAAAATATAAAAAAATAAAATCAAAATTTATTCTTAGAAGGAATTGAATATAGGGACCTTTAAGTCACATGCTTTTAGCACTAAACTAGTGTAAATTGATGAAAGATCATTCTCATAATTTATAAAATCAAACAATTAAGAATTTAAAATAAAAAATAATTTGAAATAAAGAAATATTTATTTGTGTGTTATTTGATAAAATATAAATCCTATTTCAAAAAACACAGATAAATATTTACTTATTTTAAATAAATTCAAATTAAACAATTATTTTTTAAGTATTTAGTTATTTCAAACTAAATATCAATCAATTAATTTAATAGTGATTCATTTAAATATTAATAAAAATATTTCCATTTGATTAATTATATTTGGGATTTACGTTTTATTAGTTATATTGATAGCCTAAATAAATATGTGCCCGTGTTTTATTGCAATGCATGTATGCTACAAATATTGAAAATAAGCGAATTGAACTCTTTCAGGGGCCCAATGAAGGTTACACAAAAGAAAATGTCTTGCTAGCTGCCGGTAAGTATCTAGGCTTCTTCGTATCGGTTATGCTAATATTCATGCGTCACAACTTGTCTTGCTATCTTCTTTCTTATGCTTCATTTATATGACTCGTGGTTGTATTCATTTTGCATTTGTACCGTGACAGAACCTAAGTTAAGCAAATATTCATGTAATATAGGAGGAAGCATAGATAGAAAAATGTGACTGTATGATTGGAGGAGTCCTTAATCGTTTCAGTGAAAGTGAGAGTGCTGAAAAACTCCAGCTGAGAATCCAAATCAACAAATGGTATTATGCTTTTTACCCTTGAATACATCAAGTTCACTTTAAAATAGTTTACTCACTGCTTATAAGTTTCATTCATGATAACATATTTAAATTGTAATATGTAGCAGCATGACTTAAGTGTTTATCACTCTATAACTGCACAACCAAGTCAAATAAACCAATAAAATTGGAGTCTAGACAACAAGTTCAACAAATACGACAGCTAAAAGAGACTCTGTTGTAATTGGACTTGAACATCTATCTGCATCTGAGTTTATAACCCGAAGGAGTCATCCACCAAAGTGAAATACTTGAAGAAAGAGTGATCAAGAATTTGTTGAATTACTCTTTTGGAGGAATCTATTCATCATATTTTTGTTGCCTTGTACCAACGAATATAAAGATGGTTTCCTATTTGTCTATAACAATGACTATATGTCATGATACACTATGTCATGATAGGTGATTCTTCATTTTGGTCTGTAATTTTTTTGCAAAATTCATATGGTTGTGGTTTGTTGCTGTCTCTGCTATGCCTGGTGTTGGTTCTAGTGGCCATTAAATTTTTGGGGTTAAGTTTGTCCATCTTGCTTTGGTAGGGGGACATTATATTATTGCTGCTGCCAGATTTGTTTAGGTGAAGCTTTATATTATTTTGTGGTGTTTTAATTTTGTAATGTCAATGTTGAACTGGTTGTATGTTTACAATGGCATTTCTTGTGCCCAATATTAATCCTTAGCACTTTTGTCTTTTAAAAAATAGGATAATAGTGTACCACCAACTAAGCCAATTGAATGTGAGTATGGATCTTCTCACGAGAGCTTCAATGCACATCTTTCATTTGATGCTATATCAAGGCTCTTTAGTGTTTAACAAAGATATTTTATATTAAAATTGATAGTAATAGTATTTTTTTGTCATAAATATAACAAGTTTTTTTAAAATATAGTGTTAATTATCTATTCAATTTATAACATATTAAATACATTATTATTTTATTTGCAAGATAAATATATATCAATTAAAAATTAAATGCATTTTTTTAATTTTATGCTAGATATTTATTGATTATAAATATATTAAAATATTTTGTTATTAGTTTTAGTTGTACTTAATATTAATCTTATTTATTCAAGTAGTTATAATAAAAAGAAAAATAATTGAATATTTTATTTATAAAAAAACAAAGCAATTGAGTAATGTCAAGAGAAAGAAATTGTGATTTTGATTTTTTTTATATACGTACTATTATTATGGGTTTTTATTTTCGAAATAGACTTGTATAACGATTTTTTATAATAGAAGTGATACAAATAGTATTAAATTTTTTTGTCTAACACTCCTTTTATTATAAATGAAGCAAATTTTAAATTAGTATTAATTGTGTATTCAATTTATAACATATTAAATATATGATTATTTTGTTTGCAAATTAAATATATATTAATGAAATCTTTTAATTAAAAATTATATGCGCTTGCACTTTGTAGTCACATCAAATATGGTTCAATAATTTGCATTAATTTGTATTTTAAATTTAAATTTTTTTAATTTTGGACAAGATTTTTATTAATTATAAATATATTAAAGTATTATTTTTGAATTAATTTTAGTTGTCCTCAATCCTATTTATTCTAAATTTGTTGTATTTATAATAAAATTAGAAGCAATTGCATATTTTGGAGCATTAAATAGAGATTGATAGATTGTTTCGAGAATACTATTAAAAATAAAGACAATTGATTATACTATTGATTTACAATAATATTATTTAAGATGTTTAATTTCATTTGAATGACGGATTGATTTAACTACTTTGTTATAATATGGTAACATAATATCATAAGTGATATTACTATTTAATATTAGTTATACAAAATATTATATTTTAAATTTTATTTTATTTAATATTTATCAAAACAACTACAAAACCAATCAATTCAAATAAGTATTGTCTTATAAGTAGAATGCTAATGGTTAACACAAATTTGAAAATTTAATATGGTAATTCTTTTTTTTAATATAAATTTGTTAATATCATAATTCTTTTTATTGATTCATTTATTCTATGATTAAATTGAATTGTTGATCATTTTGTAATAATGATTATTTTTGGTAATGTTGGTCCTCACGGGTCACTACCATAACAATACATATGTGTGATGAAGACCGGGAGAATCTGTTGAATTGCAGGGAAAACACTAAGCTACCAACTCGTGTAACTTTTATACTGAAATTTATTATTTTCATGGGACACTAACACCACAATACCTTTTTTTATTTTTATTTTAATCAACAAAGTATTCGTAAATATTTATATTATATTAGTGATATTTGTAAATATTTACAAAACTATATTTATTTATTTATCAATTAATATCTTCTAATATTATTATACTATTTATATTATTCTTTTTTTCTAAACATCATTATAAATACATTTTCTTTTATATAAACTATTCTATTAACAATTTAAACTTTTGAATTATACATATTAAGTAATAATTTTCTTTTATTTTTATTTCAAATTTTAGATTTTAATCAAACTACTTTAACCCATGCGAACGCACGGGTTTGTTATTAGTTCAAAGGAATGGAATATAGAGAGCCGTATAGGGACCTTTAAGTCACATGCTTTTAGCACTAAACTAGTGTAAATTGATGAAAGATAATTCTCATAATTTATAATATTAAACAATTAAGAATTTAAAATAAAAAATAATTTGAAATAAAGAAATATTTATTTGTGTGTTATTTGATAAAATATAAATCCTATTTCAAAAAACACAGATAAATATTTACTTATTTTAAATTAATTCAAATTAAACAATTATTTTTTAAGTATTTAGTTATTTCAAACTAAATATCAATCAATTAATTTAATAGTGATTCATTTAAATATTAATAAAAATATTTCCATTTGATTAATTATATTTGGGATTTACGTTTTATTAGTTATATTTTAAATTTGTGTATAATTTGAAATAAATAAATATTTTATTTGTGTAATATTTGAAATAAATAAATAAATAAATTTTTAATCAAATCTTTATTGATTAAAAAATATTTGTTAAAAATTATTAAGTTAAGTATTCATCATTAAAATATTAACCACCAAAATTAATTGATCAAAATATTACCAAACGGACTAATATGGTAATATTGTCGTAAAGTGACTACAAATTTTTGTTTTAAATTGAAAATACTTTAATATTACTACAAATCATGGAATTACCTATCATCTATTTATATTGGCAGAGTGGTAAAGGCATAGAATGTGGCTTAGAAACAAATTTTGCCTTTTTGATATTTTCAAATCTGAATTGTTTTAAAATAAAATTGAAATTAAAAATAAAAATTTATTTAGTATTTTAAAAGTAAAACATAAAATTCAACAGGGTTATCCATGTAAATATTAAAAAATATAGGTGATTTAAATAGGTTTTTTTATTTTGTCAAGAAAAATATAACCGTAACAGTTTAAAAGAAAAAATCACTTTAATAAAAATATTATTAAACGAATTAATATGGTTCAATTAAATTTTGTAAAGAATTAAATAGAGTTTTTTATTTTTTCGAAAATTAATATAGATTCTGTAATTTGTGTGAAGGATCAAAATAGGTCTCTTCACTCATAAAATAAAGATTATATTCATATTTTTGAGGAAAAAAATTAATTACCCAAAAAATTTGAATACAACATTGTTCCGGACTGGACCAATGACTATGCATGACCCAATCCACTTTTGCTTCCAGAACGGTCCAGTTGCCTAAATCCAGCAGGCGTGGGGCAACATTTATCTTTCTGCCCCTCTACCGGGCACATATGGACAGATGAGCCTCAAGGTCATTTGCTCATCACCGACATTCTTGCCCGTTACGCACGACTTCATCATTCAAGAACGGTCAGGACGCATGTGCCCGGAACTATGTCTTTGCCCGTGGCAACGGCTAGTTTTGGGCATCTCTGCCCGTCATAACGGCTAGTTTTTGGCAGTTATCTATTCTTTAGGAAACGGTTATTCCGCCCCGAAAATAGGTACCGTTGGCCACATGCTGGGGGCATTATAAAAACCCTCTCGTTTGAGAGGGTCAGGTATCCAAAAATCATTTTAAGAAACTCATACTTTTATACTTGCCTTTCTCTCTCCTGATTCTTACTTTAGCATCGAAGTGCCTTGCAGGTACACCCCCTCCTCATCTCACGCACCCAGCATCACAGACGTTCTTCTTGGCCCATTTCAGGATCTGATCAGTCTTCACGGTCAGTGGCGCCATCTGTGGGAACCCCGTTATCCCCGTCTTAACATCCACCGCAGATTCAAAAACCAAAACAAATTCTCTGTCCAAGATTACGATCATGGCTTCCCAAGATCACGTCCAAGATGCTCGCAATCTTTCTTTCTCCCTGTCAACAAAACTGATGTTGACGGATCTACATCATTCCTCGGAGGAGACGTCCGTCGTCTGAGAGACGGAGCTACTACGTCTCCCTCCCCCACTCGTACTGACCGTGTTGACGACCAGCCCACGCTGGCACTCCAGCCCGTTCTAGCTCCACCAAACGCCGACCCGACCGTGGTGGCCCTCCTTGAAGCAATCAACAAGACCAACCTCTTGATCCTCCAACAAAACGAGAGGATTGAGGCATTGGAAGAATCTGCCCGTCCAAGGTCCCCTCAGCCGAAGAAAGACCAACGACAATCCAAAAGTCCACATCCCAGCAGGAAGCTGATCGTCGGGTGCGCCAGGAACCAGAGTCCCATGCCGTTCGAAAGCGTGATCACGTTTCCATGCGAAACCAACATTCCCCGACCTCAAGTATTCCACTGCTCGTTAGAGCCCAGATGACAAATTTTGATGTTCGCAGGATCTTGGTCGACCAGGGCAGCTCGGTCGACATTATGTACTCACAGCTGTTCTCGACCCTCCAGCTGGACGAATAGCACCTCACTCCCTACGTGGGTTCTGACCTACAGGGTTTCAATGGGTTAGTCACAAAATCCTAGGGGTACGTCGAGTTGATCGTGACCTTTGGATCTGCGGAGACAGCCAGATCTATTAAAGTTTAGTTCCTGGTAATTAACTGCCCGTCTCTCTATCAGTGCATATTCGGGCGGCCAACTTTGGTCGAGCTGGTAGCTGTGCCATCAACCGTCCTTCTCAAAATGAAGTACTACACTTCGAAAGGTATGGTCGCTACATTACACGGGGACATCGAAGCTCCGCGGCGATGCTTCGAAGCGGACACCAAGGGACTCAACACCATCGCTGCCAAGCCAAAGACGTCCAGCAAGCCAGCCTTGCCCAGTAGTTCAAAGGAAGCCAAGCCACTACCACGCGTCGACTCTGTCGACCTCGACAGCCGCTTCACCGAAGATGACCAGAAGGAGGACCAGGTTTGTCCGAGCAGCTCATCCGCCTCGACCAGCAACAGCTCCTATCCGACGCGCCCAATCCTGGATGGCGACTTTGAGCTTGTCCTGCTCGGCGACGATCCTCAACGAGGAGTAAAGATAGGGACCGGCCTCCCCGGAATCGTGAGGAAACAGCTCAAGGCTTGCCTTCGAGAGAACGCAGACTTGTTCTCCTAGAGTGCCGCGAAAATGCCTGGCTTAGATCCTTCTGTCGCCTGCCATCAACTCACGATTGACCCCGCCATCAAAGCAGTAGCACAACGTAGGAGAAAGCAGTCTCCGGAGAAAACTGAGGCTGCAGAACAAGCTGTAAAAAACCTCCTCGAGGTAAAATTTATATCGCAAGCCAAGTACACCACTTGGCTGTCCAACGTTGTACTCGTGAAAAAAATCTAATGGAAAATAGCGCACGTGTGTTGATTATACTTATCTCTATAAGGCATGCCCAAAAGATGCCTACCCCCTCCCTAATATTGATAAACTTATTGATAACTCTGTCAGTTTTAAACTATTATCATTCATGGACGCCTATTCCGGCTACAATCAAATACCAATGGAGAAAAGTGATAAAAAATACACGGCCTTCATGACCAAATCGAGCAATTATTACTACAATGTAATGCCCTTCTGGGGAGATATATGCGACATGCTCGAAGTCTATATGGAGGATATGATCGTGAAATCCCACGAGGATACCGATCACACGGCCCATTTAAGAAAAGTCTTTGAACAAGCCAGGAAATATCGAATGCGTTTTAACCCAGAAAAGTGCACGTTCGGAGTACGGGCGGGCAAGTTCCTTGGCTTCTATCTGACAGAGCGAGGAATCGAGGCCAACCCCGACAAGTGCAGGGTATTCTCCGAATTTCCAACGCCCAACTCGAAGAAGTCCATCCAATCCCTCAACGAGATGCTCGCTTCTCTGTCTCGTTTCGTGGCCAAGTCTGCCCAGCATGCCCTGCCCTTCTTCAAACTCCTCCGCAAGGAAGCAGCGTTTGAATGGACAGAGGAGTGCGACCAGGCTCTCATCCATCTGAAATAGGCACTATCAGAGCCACCAGTCCTCTCTCGGCTAGATAACGGCGAAACTCTGTATCTCTATCTCACCGTAGCAACCAAGGCCGTTAGCGCCGCCCTCATCCGTGAAACGGCCGACGGGCAAAAGCCCATATACTTCACAAGCAAAGCACTACAGGGACCAGAGCTGAGATACCAGCAGATAGAGAAGGTAGCGCTGGCCCTCATTAACGTTGCGCGAAGCCTGAGGCACTACTTCCTGGCCCACATAATTGTGGTTCGGACAGACCAGCCCGTGAAGCAACTGCTCAGGTGACCAGATATGGCCGGCAGAATGCTCAAACGGTCGTTAGAGCTGTCCGAGTTCGACATTCAGTATGAAAGCAGAAAAGCCCTCAAAGCCCAGGCTTTGGCTGACTTCGTCGCAGAGATGACATTCGCAGATTCCCCCACCTGCAGGGCACGCAAGTGGACCATCTTCGTTGACGGAGCATCTCGCTCGGTAGGGAGCGGGGCAGGTATCATCTTGGTGAACAACGAGGGAATCATCGTCGAGGTATCACTCACCTTATCCTTCCCCACGTCTAATAACCAGGCTGAGTACGAGGTTTTCCTTGTCAGCCTGCGCCTGAGCGAAGATCTAGGAGCAGAAGAAGTCGTCATCTGCACAGATTCATAACTCGTGGCCCTCTACGTTCGAGGAGAATACCAGGCTAAAAACAACAACATATCCGAGTACTTAGCCCTGGTCAAAGAAAAAAAGTCGAAGTTCGCTACAATAGAAGTAAAGCATGTTCCCCGCGAACATAACGTCAGAGCAGACATGTTGTCTAAACTGGAGAGCACAAAGAAAAAGGGCGGAAACAAGTCCGTCGTCAAGGAGGTGCTTCCTCGACCCAGTATCGAGAAGACATCTCCGACCCGCGACGTGCAGGTCATCAGCGACAGCAACTGCTGGATGACCCCCGTTTACAACTACCTCGCTAGGGATAAACTTCCGTCTGACCCCAAAGAAGCCAGCACCATCAGGCGCAAGGCATGCTCCTACTTCCTGGTTGAAGACAAACTCTACAGGCGAGGGTTCTCCATCCCTTTACTCAAATGCATCGAGGAAGAGATGGTCGCCCACGTCCTGCGCGAGATTCACAAAGGAATCAACGCCCAGCATCTCGGGGGAAGATCCCTCGCCCGGAAAGCCCTTAGAGCAGGGTACTACTGGCCAACTGTTGAAGCAGTAGAGCGGCAAGCAAAAATATTATTTTCGGAAGAATTCCCTTTGGGATTTATGTCGTGTCCACAGGGATCGGTTCCAGGGAAAGAATGTTGTTCGACAATCGCTACGTCTCAAAGCTTGGGTTTAAATGGTTTTAAAGTAAATGCAGAAAAATAAACATTAACACAAAAAGAATTCATTCTTCAGAAAGAAGAAACTTATCCGGCATGCACATAATTAACTCCTCACAAACTTAAACTTACCGACCAGTTATACTCAACCTACAATACTCCTCAATATCATCCAACATCGCTCACAACAGTGTCCATCTCTGACACACTGAGCTGCGAGAACAACCGTGTTACCCTCGTCGACACTCTCGCACTCGATCAAGATACGGAGGCATTAAGTTCCAACACCCATAAAGATTGTTAGCTCTAAATATATCTCTAGCATCCATAAACTAACAGATAATCATCCCTAATTAAAGTTTGCGATGTTTATCTCTAACACAACCCAAACCCCGAGCATAAGGCAAAAATCAAGGACAATCACCGATAAAGATTTGTAAAGTGGATTTTATACAACGCCATGGGAGATAAATATACATGAGTTCAAAGTAAATACATATACAACAACCCAACAAAGAAGAAATACACAAATAAGAAAAGAAATAAACCAAACATCTCGCGGTTTGTCAACGTCGGTCGATGAGAAATTCACCCCGTATCATCCGTGTGCAAGCTCCAATATTGTTTTCTAAGCTAATCCTACTGAAAAATGAGTTTGATGGAGTTGGGAGCAAAAAAACCCCAAAACCATAACCTAAAAAATGAATGAAATGAACTTATAGTAATTCAAAAATCTGTCAAGTTCGCAGTGCGAACTTTTATTCGCAAAGCAAACTCCAAAATTTGGCACTTAAGTGCCTTAGAACAACTAAACCGCCTCTGCTTTTCTGCAGAAGTTCGCAATGCAAACTTTTATTCGCAAAGTGAATATTCGCTAGAAAGTTCGCATTGCTAACTTTGGTCCCTTTTTCTACTGCCATAATTCTGAGACATTCGCTGGGAAGTTCGCATTGCTAACTTTGGTCCCCTTTTCACACCATATTTTGTTTTGACCACAACTTCTGAACCGTAACTCGGATTGACGCACGGTCGGAAGCGTTGGAAAGCTTATTCAATGCTCTTTATGAATATGACAAGATATACTTGCTTGAATACCTGAAAAAATGAGAAAAAATCAATTAAACTTAATGATATTTATACGATACGCAATATATACACTATAACGTAAAGTAAACATATTTACAAACAAAGTGGGGTTTATTCGAACGATATTAACAAAAAGTATCGATAAGTGCAACAAAAATTATATACAAAAATAGCTACAAATTTGCACTTATCAAACTCTCCCCAACTTAAACTAGTTTGTCCTCAAACAAGAATCAAGCGACTCAAAACACAAAAGCAATACCCAAAGAACGATGAATCAGCCAGTCTTGAAAAACGGAAGCAAATGTATGGTTCAAATGAAAAACGGTACACACAAAGTAAATACTTACCACTAAACTACGACGATAACATAGTCATGAAACAAATGCAAAATACAAAAATCATGCCAAACATCCTAAAACAACAAAAGTTCCAAAGTGAATCACACCTAGCAAAAAAAATCACCGGTAGATGAAAAACACAAAATGAGGTACTTTTCACTCACATAACAATCTAGCAAATAAAAGACTAAATTATGCATTCATCCAAAAATCATATTGAAAATACAAAGGCAAGAATCACAAGGGCTTTCAAGGTTGTAGCATGGTCGGGTAAACAAACAAGGGGCAATTTCTAAAGGTAATTGAAACAAAAACTTGCCTAAACATAAGGGAGTGATCAACTCACAAAGACTCAAACACAAAATTCCAATCAAATTCTTCCCAAATCCCAAGTGTTATAAAAAACACAATACTTATTTAGCACAATTATTTGAACTCTTTTTGTTTCCTTTCTCAAGGATTTTTTTTTTTCTTTTTTTTTTCTTTTCTTCTTCATATTTTTCTCTTTTTTCTTTTCTTTTTCAGCCTCATAGAAACCAACCAATGAGTAAACAATCATTCTCTCCCCAACTTGAATTCAACCACGTCATCATGTGAATACTCCCTACTTTCTAAGGCAAGGTAAAGATTCATACAACAACACAAAGTTGAGGGTTCAAGAAAAAACAATAAATCAAAATCCATACAAAAAGTGAATTCAATACTCATAGGCAAGCATTAAGTTCAAATAACATGGATAATGATAGAAAGGCACAAAGGGGTTACGAATGATCACACACTCACAAGGTGAATGACTATTTTGTTAGGTAGTTGTGCTCAAAATGAAACAAAATACCTTGATCCTTTTCATGTTTTCATATAATCAACACAATCAAAAGATTAAGCATAATAAAATCCAGTTAGAACAAGAATGTTGGTACTCCGCGCATATATTAACAATGGAAAGCTACCTCACAAAAAGGTGGGAACTAAAGTGATTCACATAGAGAACAAGTATACAAAAGAATGAATGGCATAGAAGTTTGTAAAATGCCTAAGTATAATGAATATGCTAAAGTCTAGAAAGCGATAAACACATACCTTGGACGTGTACAAAACTTAATAATATCATTACCATACATTCGCAAGTTGAAACGATCAAACTTGGAACATCACCTTAAATTTCCTCAAGATACTCAAAACAAGTTTTTGACAAACACAAAAACTATTAATATAAACAAACTAAAAGACCGGGTGAAATTGGATTAAATAAGTTATAAAGTGAAGATTTGAGAATTTTACGAACAATCCGAGTACAACTTGTTTAATGAAAGTTCACCACACTACCTAAGCTAGAATGAAAAAGTAATAATGAAACAAAAAAAACGATAAAACATGCTTGTTTTACGTCGTAAGCTCGACGCCTTTACTGTACTTAGCTAGTAACTTCCTCCCTTCATGCCATGGTGATGCCTCACCGCGCAAACCAAAAGCAAGTGTCCTAACCAAACACTTAAACAAATAAAATATACAAGTATCAGTATAAACAAGTGAAAATATATAATATGTACGATATCTACAAAACTCAAAAATAAAGAAACTATCGCAATGCGATTCAATATCAAAACCAATCCCTGGCAACGACGCCATTTTGTTGAAGCAGTAGAGCGGCAAGCAAAAATATTATTTTCGAAAGAATTCCCTCCGGAATTTAAGTCGTGTCCACAGGGATCGGTTCGAGGGAAAGAATGTTGTTCGACAATCTCTACATCTCAAAGCTTGGGTTTAAATGGTTTTAAAGTAAATGCAGAAAAATAAACATTAACACAAAAAGAATTCATTCTTCAGAAAGAAGAAACTTATCCGGCATGCACATAATCAACTCCTCACAAAATTAAACTTACCGACCAGTTATACTCAACCTATAATACTCCTTAATATCATCCAGCATTGCTCACAACAGTGTCCATCTCTGACACACTGAGTTGCGAGAACAACTGTGTTACCCTCGTCGACACTCTCGCACTCGACTCAAGATACGGAGGCATTAAGTTCCGACACCCATAAAGATTGTTAGCTCTAAATCTATCTCTAGCATCCAGAAACTAACAGATAATCATCCCTAATCAAAGTTTGCGATGTTTATCTCTAACACAACCCAAACCCCGAGCATAAAGCAAAAATCAAGGACAATCACCGATAAAGATTTGTAAAGCGGATTTTATACAACGCTATGGGCGATAAATATACATGAGTTCAAAGTAAATACATATACAACAACCCAACAAAGAATAAATACACAAAGAAGAAAAGAAATAAACCAAACATCTCGCGGTTTGTCAACGCCGGTTGATGATAAATCCACCCCGGAGCATCCGTGTGCAAGCTCCAATGTTGTTTTCTAAGCTAATCCTACTGAAAAATGAGTTTGATGGAGTTGGGAGCAAAAAAACCCCAAAACCATAACCTAAAAAATGAATGAAATGAACTTATAGTAATTTAAAAATCCGTCAAGTTCGCAGTGCGAACTTTTATTCGCAAAGCGAACTCCAAAAATTGGCACTTAAGTGCCTCATAACAGCTAAACCGTCTCTGCTTTTCTGCAGAAGTTCGCAATACGAACTTTTATTCGCAAAGCAAATATTTGCTAGAAAGTTTGCATGGATAACTTTGGTCCCTTTTTCTACTGCCGTAATTCAGGGACATTCGCTGGCAAGTTCGCATTGCTAACTTTGGTCCCTTTTTCACACCAGATTTTGTTTTGACCACAACTTCTGAACCGTAACTCGGATTGACGCACGGTCGAAGGCGGTGGAAAGCTTATTCAATGCTATTTATGAATATGAGAAGATATATTTTCTTGAATACCTAAACAAATGAGAAAAAATAAATTAAACATAATGATATTTATACGATACGCAATATATACACTATAACGTAAAGTAAACGTATTTACAAACAAAGTGGGGTTTATTTGAACGATATTAACAAAAAGTATCGATAAGTGCAACAAAACTTATATACAAAAATAGCTACAAATTTGCACTTATCACCAACCATGCAGCAGGATCCAAAAGAGCACGTGAAAAAATGCGATAAATGCCAACGGTACGGGGACATACAACTAGCTCCACCTAACGAGCTTAAATTATGTCCTCCCCGTGGTAATTCTCCTGGTGGGGCCTGGACATCCTAGGGTCATTCGTAGTAGGATCAAACCAGAACAAGTACTTAATAGTAGGCGTTGATTACTTTGCAAAGTGGATAGAAGCGGAAGCTCTGGCCAAAATAACAGCCCTTAACATACTTCGTTTCTACAAGCGAAACATCCTCGCACGCTTTGGCATTCCCCAAGCGATAGTCATAGACAATGGGACATAATTCACAGACAGGAAGTTCCCGAATTTCGTTGCTCAACTGGGCACGAAACAGCACTTCGCATCCGTCGAACACCCCCAGACTAACGGGCAAGCCGAAGAAGCGAATCGAGTAATCCTACGAGGCCTCAATCGAAGGCTAGACGAAATGAAGAAAGCTTGGGTCGAGGAGCTGTATAGTGTCCTATGGGCATACCGCACAACTCCACACTCTTCGACTGGGGAAACTCCTTTTCGACTGGCCTACGGGACTGAGGCAGTAATCCCCATCGAAATACATGTACCATCCCGGAGGACTGAGTCACCCCTAGACAAGGAGGTCCGGTCAGGAGCTCGACCTAGTCAAAGAGGTCCGGTCAGGAGCAGATCTCCGCGAAGCCTCATTAAAGCAAAAAATTGCAATCAGGCATTACGTCAAAGTGATACGGCGAGAATTCCAAGTGGGCAGCCTTGTCTTGAGAAGGAACCACAAGGACTCTCGGGAAGGCAAACTCGCTGCTAACTGGGAAGGACCCTATCACGTCCGAGCAAAGACGGAGAATGGGGCCTACTACCTAAAACACCTCAACGGGGAAGAACTTGCTCGACCATGGAACGCCGAAAAGCTAAAAAATACTATAGCTAAGGCTCTAATTATCGGTTCGCCTCGTCGAAACAGCGAACATAACATCCCGACTACGATGCACGCCCAGGTACAAGCGTTGCATGCCAGCCAAGGTAGGACCCCGCCCGACAGCGGTTCCTCAACCGAGCCTGCCGTCGTCAAAGTATCATGATAGGAAGAACACCCAGCTCGCGATGGGAGGTTCACGCCATGAACTCAAGCCTCAAACGCGACCCGAGCTCCATTATCATGCCCGAAAATTCCCCAGGTCATTCGACCAGTCCCCCTCACTGCCAAACATATCTAAGTCGAGCAATTCCTTGAAAACAGTAAACAAGTCAAAGTCATCCCTATTACAGACACACACGTGTATCGAGCAAAGATATAACACTTAGAAAAAGTAATCATCAAAGGAGTCCATGTGCGAATGTACAACTTACAAAACCGGCCACGATGGCCGGATACATACATATAATTAAGTGGCCACAATGACCACAATTGTGCATATTACAAGACAAAGGGGCCACACCCCCTACAAAACAACGATAAGTTACATCAAATATGGCACGCAGGCCAGATACATTACAACAAAACAAAAAAGACCTCACTCCTCCATCTGCTCAGGCTGCTCAGGGTTAGGCTCAGGCTGTTGGGTCTCCTTGTTTAAAAGTCGGGCGTGCTACCGATGTTGAAGAAGTCTGGAGCAACTATCTTGCCATTCTCAACATGGCCCAGGAAGTTAGTGCCACCCGTGGATATCTGGACTTCTGGGTTCACCAGCTTGAGCTGGGCCACAGCGTTGTTGAACATCTCCTCCCCAATGGCAATAACATCGTCCTCTGCCCACACAAGACGAGCAACCAGGTCGGCCCTAGTCTTCAATGCCCTCACTCCCTCAGCCTCATCTTCAGTCGGGGTCATTGCAGACCTTATCTGCTCGACCAGGTCCTCAGCAACCTTATTTTCAGTTACCAGAGTCTCATTCTCCCCTCTCAGCCTAACAGCCTCCTCGTCCGATTTCTTCCTCGCATCATTAGCAGCCTTATCCTCCTCCTTGGCCTTCTTCACCGTCTCCTCCAGGGATGCTATAGTCGCTTGGGCCTTCTTAAGTTCAGACTCAGAGGAGGAGTCTCACTCAGCGTATACTGTCGCCATCTCCAGGACCCGAACCAACGCGGAGGCATCTTGCGCCAGCAGTGCCCTCTTACTCGGACGATCCATACCCTCCAGCTTGAGGGACTCTGCCCGAGGAACCACTAGGGATGTCCCCTCAAAAAATTTCCTGTCGTGGAGGCAAGGGGGAAGTTCAAACTTGCCCTTTTCAGCCGCCCGACTGAGGTCAACCAACTCATTATCTCTGGTCCACTTGAACCTCGAAGCCCCAGACACCAGAGATCTCTGAGTAGATGAAGGAACAGGCGAGGAGCTCCCCGCAGCAGGTTGAGAAGGAGGCACACGCTGTGTAAACCGAGACTTCGAGGTGGTCGCGCCTACTTTCCCCCTCGCCAGGGCATTCTTCACCATCCTCTCATGGGAAGAAGACATCTCACCTACAAAAACATAACAAACACGTTAGCCACCGAGGAAGTTATATTTCAGACAAGCTAAAAAAGCTAAAACTACCGAGCAACTTAAGAGCATCTGCATGGGTCTTGCACTCCAGAAGCGCCTTCGTGTTGATATAGCGATACTCCACTCTTTGCCCACCATCATCCTCAAAGATCGGGTCCCCCTTTTTCGTCCAGCATTCCGCAGGTCTAAAGGTGTTAACATAGTTGACCAACGCTTCGTAACCGACTATGTCTTGCTCATCCAGCATATTCGGCTGGGCAAGATAGTGGTCAGTACCCCGAGTAAAGTGGCTCCCACTCCAACGGAAAGGGAACTTGAACACCCTGTCCGCCAGCAACTTCCCATCCTCGTCATACACATCCTTGCCTTCCTCTTCCATTGACACTGCCTAGGCGTACGTGGTATTTTGGGCCTTCTCCGACACAGGTTCGATGATATAGAACCTCTCCTTGAAGTTTCGGATAGACTCCGAGAAGGGCCTAAACATTTTCCTCAGTTGCTTCAGCGAAACCCAACCATAACTTTTCCCTGAGACCTGCCTTTAGAGGTGGAAGATGGTGAAGAACAAAGGCAAGGTAGCTCCTATCTTCAGGAACTCGTAGGTCAGATCGAAGGCGCGGATAAACTCCAACGAATAAGGGTGCAACTATGACGGAGCCAAGTCCAGATGAACAAAAATAGACTGTTGAAAGTTAGTAAAGGGCAGCCTCAGCCTTATTTCCTTGAAGGCGTATTTGTACATCGCGAACCTTTCCTCGTAATCTATACATATGCAATCGTCTTGACAGGGGAAGTACACCTTACACTTCCCTTTGGGCTCCACGTTCATAAAGACATCCCCGGTATAAGACGCGAAAGTGGATGTGTGCTCAACAGGCTCTACAACCGTCCATTCTTCTATGGAAGCATGCTCGGGATCCTCGCCGACTTCGTTAGAGGCAGTTGAAACCTCAGTGTCCTACTCTCCGAGGAACTCTCCTCGGATGAGTCTATGAGAATCTCTCTCTCGAGCTCATGCGACATCTCGATCACCTGAAAAGCAGAGGATAAAAGTGAATTCAACTGCAAAATCAAATCCATCCTTCCACCGCTAGTCAAGTGAAAGGGCGCGCAAAGGGCCAAGGACTGTGTCCCCGATCTAAGCCCTAATTAAAAAAAACACAAGAGTCTCACGCGAGGACATGCCCGGAGGTAACCCCTCCTGCGCATACTGGGAATTCTCCCCGACCTACTACCCAGTTTCGGTTTGAAGCTCCATCGGAAAACTCATATGTTCATCAGAAAGTTTATCAGAGCACCCGAAAAGTCCGGAACTCCACCGGTTGAGCTCACTCCTTCATCACAACGACGCCATAAAACGGCCTAAGTCTACAGTCTCTAAGAAGGTCCGGCGACCACAACAGCAGTAGAAGGTGGCCAAGCCACCGTCTACCACCAAAAGACGCCGGAAAACACGACAGTCCTACCTAAGTTCAACCTAGCCACATGTGTTCTAACAAAACAGAAAAGTAAAAGCTAGAAATAAAGATGGAAATAGGTGGCTTACATGGTCGAAGAGAGTATAGAGGACCGAAGAACTTGCTCGAAGCTTCGTGCGGCGGCGGATACGGCGGTTGACGATAGCGAAAGACTGAACGCTCTGAGAGAAGAACGAAGAAGGAGAGAGAAGCAAAAAAATGCAAATGAGCAACTCTCCTCTCTATATATAGAAAGTTTGAAAGCACGTGCAAGAGCACGCGCGGTTAGAGGCATCATCATGACCCTAGCCTAGCCATCATGATGCAGTTAATGCTGCACAAGGCTCGAGGCATATATGGCGTCACGTCTCTTCAGAATACCCCAACTGTTGGTCTCCCTGCATGCCGGGCAGCCTAAACAAACATTACGTATCCCCGCGGGCATTAGACCCCACGGGAATCCAAGGACAATTCCGTCTCGTCGACAAACGACGACTCCTTCAGAGTTCCCTCGGGGCTCCGAGCTATCCTTACTTCATCACTCCCATGCTCGGGAGCAACGACATGGGGGATCCTGTTCCGGACTGGACTAATGGCTATGCATGCACCAATCCACTTCTGCTTCCAGAACAACCTAATTGCATAAGTCTAGCAGGCGTGGGGCAGCATTTTTCTTTCTGCCCCTCTACCGGACACATATGGACAGATGAGCCTCAAGGTCATTTGCTCCTCCCCGACATTCTTGCCTGTTACGCACGGCTCCATCATCCAAGAACGGTCATGACGCCTGTGCCCAGAACTATGCCTTTTCCCGTGACAACGGCTAGTTTTGGGAATCTCTACCCGTCATAACGGCTAGTTTTTGGCAGTTACCTATTCTTTAGGAAACGGTTATTCTGCCCCGAAAATAGGGATCATTGGCCACGCGTTGGGGCAATATAAAAACCCTATAGTTTGAGAGGGTCAGGTATCCAAAAATTATCCTAAGAAACTCATACCTTTATAATTGCCTTTCTCTCTCTCTCTCTCTCTCTCCCGATTCTTACCTTAGCATCGGAGTGCCTTGCAGGTACACCCCCTCCTCATCTCACGCACCCAGCATCACAAACGTTCTTCTTGGCCCATTTCAGAATCTGATCAGCCTTTACGATCAAATAGTGTTAAACAAAATTCAAAATATACCTCAATCATAACATTATAAATCTAATTTAAAATTCAATATTAAGTGTTATGATCTGTTCTAGACTGGGCCAACGCCTGCCCTACCGTCGGGCAGGTCCAGCCCAATACTGGCAAGGCCCAATGAGTCTAATACGATAAGCTAGCGCCGAGCACATCTAAAGCATTGCCGAGCACACTCATGCCTTCTCCCCGTCAGCCATGGGGTAGGCACCACTGTCATGCAGAAACTCATAGTCGGGGAGGGCACCCCTCTCCTCGACTCCACGTGTTCCTCCCCGCGAGGACACGTTCTCTTGTAACTTCCCACTCCCGAAGGAATCGGTATGCCCTACTTCTGGAGATTTAGGGACCGTTACCCCAGGGCGAAGACCACGTGCTGGTCTTCACTATGCCACGTAAGCCCTGGCAGTTTCCTGGATTGGGCCTTGCAAACCGGCCCTGTGCAAGTAACCATTGGCCCCGCGCTGGGGGCTCTCTATAAATACCCTCTCACTTGAGAGGGTCAGGTTACAAAATATTCTGAACTCACATCTCTGTATTTGCTTTTCTATGACCTTACCTGACTTGAGCGTCGGAGTACCTTGCAGGTACACCTCCCCCGGTCGTATCACCATCACCGGAGCTGAAGTTCATACGACATTGCTGGCCACTGTCTGACTGTCTGATCCAGGTACGATCAGTGGCGCCGTCTGTGGGAACTCATTGCTTCCCCATTTTTCCTCCACCGTTAAACCAAAGCAACTCCTCCTTTCATCAATAACATGGCCAACAATCCGTCTGCGAACAAAGCTCTAGACACCGTTCTCGCGCAACTCGAGAACGACGACCATCGGGAGAACAACCCTGCCGCTCACGTCGACAAAGTCGATCCCAAAGATGGGCATACCGCCTCCCTATCTTCCGAAGACACGGCGTATGACTCCACCCAACAAGACGACCAGCAAATCGCCCTTCAGTCGGTTGCTCCTCCACCCAATGTGGATCCGAGCACCGCTCCCAAAAGTGCCATCGTTCCCCGCCTCGAAAGGAACCCAGGCACTCCTCGACTACCAAGAGGAGCAAGACAGTTGAAGAGAGGTAGAGTAACCTTCCCAGGAACTCCCCTCCACGATAGGGACCTGGTCAACACCAACGATCCCCATCTGGGTCCCCAACTGGAAGCGACGATGATGACTAGAGGACCCCCTGTCATGGGAGATCATGGACGCCCCAATCCCTGCGGGCATGGAGAAACCCCCACCGCTGGGGACCTACGACGACCTGGCCGACCCTGACGATCACGTCGAAAGTTTTGAGGCCATTCTAAACTTCAGAAACGTCAAGGGGGCCATTAAGTGCAGGCTTTTCCCCACCACCCTGCGAAAGGGCGCCATGACCTGGTACAAGAGTCTAGCGCCCGGGTCGATCACGTCCTGGAGGCAACTAAGGGAACGCTTCACCAAATATTTCACAGCATCTCGCCGACACCCAAAGACGGAGGCCGCACTAGAGAGCATCTTCCAAGGGAAGAACGAGTCTCTCAGGAACTACATCGAGAGATTCACCAGGGAAGCTGTCGAGGTTCACACGACCGACGACATGAAGAAGTTTTTAATCATCCGGGGACTGCAACTTGGATCCGATTTCGCCAAGTCCGTGGGCCTCCGCAGACCTCGCCGTTTGGAAGACCTCCTCCAACGAGCTCAGTCATACATAGAGTTCGAAGAGTCGAAGGCAGCACAGGTCGCCCTCGACTCGAGGCGGAAGGAAGGCCCCCGCGGCCACAAAGAAGAGGACTCTTCTCCCCGACGTAGACTAGAGAAAGAAGGAAAGAAGGCCTCCCTCGGGACTCTCGCGAACCAAGAGATCCTGCAGGCCGGTTCACAGAATACACGCCGCTCAATGCTCCCCGCGCGTGAATCCTCTCAGAGTACTCCAACTCGGAATTCTTGAAAGGAGGCGTCCGATTTTCGAAGCCAATGGCCCCCAAATCAAACACGGACAAGTCCAAGTACTGTAAGTTCCGCCGGAGCCACAGACATGTCACAGAGGACTGCATCCATCTCAAAGATGCAATTGAGATCCTGATCAAGGAAGGACGCCTAAAGAAGTACACCCAGAAGAATGACGACCCTCGTCCCAGTTCCCGGGAAGCCCAAAACGCCGACGAGAGTTGGCTGCAGGTCACCCTCAGCGTCACTCGTCCCGAGGATTTTATTGTCCCCGAGGGCATCGAGAGCCAAGAGGCAGTCCGCAGCATGTGGGCAAACTTCCCCCACGAGGACCCCATTACTTCCCGCAGCACATGGGATGGTTTCCCCAAGACAATGGTCATATCTGGGGGAGGTTACAAGAAGGTATCCGTCGGGTAGATCGAGCGGAAGTTTGATGAACTGGAGCCCACAACCTCGGCGAAGACCACCACTCTCGAGAAGGTACAAGGGAAATCAAACCCCATCACCTTCTATCTTGAAGAGCTGCCAGGCGGAGCGCCCAACACCACTATCCCCCTCTTAGTCAGAGCACAAATGGCGAATTTTGACGTTCGCAGGATCCTTGTCGACCAGGGAAGTTCGGTCGACATCATGTACGCTCACCTGTTCGGGACTCTCCAGCTCGACGAGAGACATTTGACCCCATACGTCGGTTCAGATCTGCAGGGGTTCAACAACACCACCACTTGACCATGGGGCTACGTTGAACTGATGGTCACATTCGGGGCCGAAGACAATGCCCGTCAAGTGAAGACCCATTTCCTGGTGGTCAAATGTCCATCCCTCTACAACTGCATCCTCGGGAGGACCACCCTGGCCGAACTCACAGCAGTGCCATCAACGGTCCACCTCAAGATGAAGTACTACACGGACAGGGGACGGGTAGTTACGATGCACGGGGACATAGACGCGGCCAGGAGGTGCTTCGACGCTGCGATCAAAGGCATGAGTTCCATCGGCACCAAGTCCAAGACCGGACCAAAGTCATCCCTGGACACCATACAGAGGCCTCTCTCGCGCGTCAACGCGGTCGACCTCGACAGCAGGTTCCCGGGCGAGGACGAAGAGGATGGCCCAGCGGACCTCGACCTCCAGGAGGAAAACAACGGGCAGCCTCTCCACCCAATGTGCCCCATCCCAGATGGAGACTTCGAGCTCGTCGCCCTCGGGGACGATCTAGACCGTAACGTGAGGATTGGCACCGGGCTCCCCGACCTGGCGAAGAAGCATCTGAAGGCATGTCTCCAGGAGAACGCTGATCTGTTCGCATGGAGCGCCTCCGAGATGCCTGGCCTTGACCCGAGGTGGCTTGCCATCAGCTCGCAGTAGATTCGGCCGTTAGGGCCATAGTTCAACATAGGCGAAGGCAGTCTCCCGAAAAAGCGGAGGCTGCTGAAAAAGCTGTAAAAGACCTCCTAGAGGCGAATTTTATTTTGGAGGCCAGGTACACGACCTGGTTGTCCAACGTTGTACTTGTAAAAAAGAATAATGGAAAATGGAGGATGTGTGTTGACTATACCGATCTTAACCGGGCATGCCCGAAAGGCTGTTATCCTTTGCCTAACATCGACCAACTGGTCGACAATTCTGCAGGTTACAGACTGTTATCCTTCATGGAAGCCTACTCAGGGTACAACCAAATCCCCATGGATAAGGTCGACAAACAACACACGACCTTCATGATCGAGTCGGGCAATTACTACTACAACGTAATGCCCTTCGGCCTGAAGAACGCCGGCGCGACCTACCAGTGAATGATGAACAAACCGGGGAGAAATCGGCGACATGCTCGAGGTCAATATGGACGACATGATCATCAAATCCGCAGACGAAGTCGACCATGCCTCGCACCTCAAGAAGGTGTTCGACACTGCGAGGAGATGCCGCATGAGGTTCAATCCCGACCAATGCACCTTCGACGTTCGGGCGGGTAAGTTCCTCGGCTTCTACCTCATAGAGCGAGGAATTGAGGCCAACCCCGACAAGTGTAGGGCCTTTTCTGAGATCCCAACTCCAAACTCGAAGAAGTCAATACAATCACTGAACAGGATGCTGACCGCCCTCTCCCGCTTCGTCTCCAAGTCTGCACAATACGCGCTCCTGTTTTTCAAACTTCTTCAATAAAAAGCGACATTTGAATGGAGCGAGGAGTGCGAGCAAGCACTCCTCCGCCTAAAACAAGTCCTGTCGCAACCCCCGGTCCTCTCACGGCCTGAGAACAGGGAGACGCTGTTCCTGTATCTCGCAATCACGAGTGAAGCGGTCAGCGCCGTCCTCATCCGGTAAACCCCAGACGGACAGAAGCCGATTTACTCCACGACCAAAGCCCTCCAAGGTCCCGAGCTCAAATATCAGCAGATCGAGAATGTCGCCCTGACCCTCGACACCGCAGCCAGGAGTCTGTGCCATTACTTCCTAGCCCACACGGTTATCGTAAGAACCGAATAGCCGATAAGGCAGCTCCTCGGCCAACCAGATATGGCGGGAAGGATGCTCAGGTGGTCGCTTGAACTCACCAAATTCGACATCCAATACGCAGGGAGGAAAGCCCTGAAGGCTCAGGTATTGGCCAACTTCGTAGCGGAGATGACCCTCCCGGAACCTTCGACCAACGGATCACAAAAGTGAACGATCTATGTCGACGGAGCGTCCAACACGAAGGGGAGTGAGGCGGGCATTATCCTCAAAAACGAGGAAGGCATCCTGATCGAGGTCTCCCTCGAACTATCCTTCCCAACGTCGAACAATCAGGCGGAGCACGAGGCTTTCCTCGCCGGGCTTCGGTTGGTCGAGGACCTCGGAGCCAAGGAGGTCAAAATCTTCACCGACTCACAGCTCGTGGCCTCGCAAGTCCGAGGAGAGTACCAGGCCAAGAACGACAGCCTCATCGAATACTTGACCTTGGTGAAAGAAAAGATGAAAAAATTCACCTCCTCGGAAGTGACCCATATCCCTCGCAAACACAATACCCTAGCAGATGTCTTGTCCAAATTGGCGAGCACAAAGAGGAAAGGCGGAAACAAGTCCGTCATACAAGAAGTGCTTCCCCGCCCGAGCATCGACAAACCCATTCCGGTGGCAGACATGAACACCATTGGGGACAGTAATTACTGGATGACCCTGATATACGAGTACCTCACGACTGGCAAGCTGCCCAAAGACCCCAAGGAAGCGGGGATGGTCAAGCGGCGTGCGTGCTCGTACACTATAGTCGAGGATAAGCTATACCGCCGAGGGTTTTTTATCCCCCTCCTCAGGTGCGTCGAGGAGACTAAGGTCCCCAGCATACTCCAGGAAATCCATGAGGGAATCAATGCACAGCACCTCGGTGGGCGATCTTTAGCCCGAAAGGCCCTTCGGGAATGGTATTACTGGCCCACCATCCAACAAGACGCCAAAGAACACGTCAGGAAGTGCGACAGGTGCCAGCGGCATGGGGACATGCACCTCGCTCCCCCCAACGAGCTCAAGACACTTTCGTCCCCGTGGCCGTTCGTATGGTGGGGGACGAATATCCTCGGGCCCTTCGTTGTGGGGTCGTATCAAAACAAATACCTCATCGTCGGCGTGGATTACTTCACGAAATGGATCGAGGCGGAAGCACTGGCCAAAATCACGGCCTTCAACATACTCCGCTTCTACAAGAGGAACTTCCTCGCCCGATTCGGCGTACCGCAAGCAATTGTCACCGACAACGGGACACAGTTCACTGACAGGAACTTCCAAGACTTAGTCACCAAACTAGGCATGAAGCAACACTTCACATCGGTCGAACACCCTCAAACGAACAAGCAGGCCGAAGCAGTGAACAGAGTAATCCTCCAAGGATTAAAACGCCGACTCGGCGATGCAAAACAATGATGGGTCGAGGAACTACACAGCGTCCTCTAGGCCTACCGAACAACTCCACATTCCACTACCGGGGAGACCCCTTTTCGTCTGACCTACGGAACGGAAGCAGTGATAGCCGTGGAGATTAGGGAACCCTCGAGGAGGACGCAAGCCCCCCTCAACGAGGAGGCGAACAGCGAGGCCCTAAGGGAAGAGCACGACCTTGTCAAGGAAATAAGGACGGGCGCATCCCTCCGGGAAGCCTCACTAAAACAGAAAATAACTTTACGTTATAATGACAAAGTTATCAAATGTGATTTTCAGGTAGGCACCCTCGTCCTACGAAGGAACCAGAAAGATTCACGAGAGGGCAAACTCGCCGCGAACTGGGAAGGCCCGTACCGTGTCCGCGCGAAAACGAGGACATGAGCCTACTTCCTCGAAAATCTACACGGGGAAGAACGTGCTTGACCATGGAACGCTGAGAAACTTAAACAATACTACAGTTAAACACTGCCCGCGACACGCCGACGTCGCGATTACGGGGGCGCGCTGGGGTACAAGCGCGACTCCCCTATACAAAACATGATGATCAAGGGCCACGTTGTGTGTGCGCGAGAGCTTTTGATCCGACGAGGACACCTCGATCGAGCTCCGTCGTCGTCGTACCAATCAGGCAAAACACCCAGCTCGCGATGGGAAGTACACGCCACGAAGCTAAGACCTCGACCGAGCTCTTAGCCTCGTTGAAGGTTGGAATACATCTCCGACCACTCGACCGGCTCTCCACGCGGTCGAGGATCATCTAAGTCGAGCAAATTCCCAAAATCCCAATTACTTAGACAAAAATAAGTATAACAAATACACGACCATCACACACGCAGATAAACAAAAGTTTTTAAACTGGGTAAAACCCATTGTACAAATGTTACAAATATGTCAAAAGGCCCCTGGCACATAGGCCGGGCAAAAGTCATTACAAAACATGGCACGCAGGCCGAATAAACAAAAGAACTAAACAACGATCTCCTCCTCGAGACGATCAGCAGTCTTCTCGTCCTCATTGACTGGCAGGTCTAAGCGGCCATCGACCACACGAATAAACGGGCAAATCCTGTCGAGCGTAAGCTGGACACCAGGATTCTCGACTTCGTCCTGCGCCATTGCATTTTTGAAGCCTATCTCGAGGGCCTCCAGGCTATCTGTCATACCCCAAATTTTTACCACTAAGATTTCCCATCATTGTGAAAATCATCATCACAATATGGAGGGACCATCATACTTCATCAGTCTCCCCAAAGATGGGTGACCATCCACTACAATCAAAATTAGGGTTTCAAGCCCTCTCAGGGCCTTAGACAAAGGATCAATCAAGGAATGACATGATTTTCAACTTGTCTAACCTCTCAAACATCCACAATGGATCAAAAGGACTTCCACTTCAAGGATCAAGCACAAGGCTGCTCCCTTCTAGGTGGATCAAGTCTCAAGATCGACAGTGTCACCAAATTAGGGTTTTGGTCGACCAGGGCCTCCAGATGGAAATTTTTCATCTGGGCACACGCCAATGATCCAAAACATAACCTAATATACTTCATGGTACCTCATGGACCCAATCATCAAGTCAATTTTGCCTCAGGGGATGCATTCATCAAAAATCAAGAATTAGGGTTTCTTGACCTAATTCACCCCTAAGTTGACTTTTAGGGCAAATCATGAGCCAAGACCTCAAGAGAGGGTTTGAGGGTCTCTAATGAACTATATTGATCCATTTGGAACAATGGATTAATCCAAGAAGCTTAAGCAACAAGTCTCAATTTCATCTGCACCACAATTAGGGTTTCGCGAGGAAAGTCAACTGTAACTTTGACTTTTGACCAGGACATGCTCCCAAGCCCTAAGACATGATTCAATATACCCTATGACACCCATGGAACATGTCCATCAAGTTTGATTTAGGTCAAGGACATGATTTCATGAAGAATTGCACAGTTTGGAATTCATCTGATAAAAAGTCAACTGTGCACAAAAGTCAACTTTGACTTTTTGAGATTTTTCACCAAAATGGATTTTTAACCCTAAAATGATGTTAATGTATGATTTGAATCATCATTCATCAAGAAAAATCAAAGAAAGTGGGATAACTTATAAAAGGGGTAACCATAAAAACTTAGAAAAATTTCTAAGTTATGGAAAAAGTGACACTAATGTGCCAACTTTGGAGGACCATAACTCCTAAACTACAAGGCCATTGTTCCCCATTCAAAGCTTGATTTGTAGATCTCATTGCCCTCTACAAAAGCTTCATACTGACCTATGTCCAAATTCCTCATGGATTTTGAGTTATGGAGTGATCAAAATCAAGAAAAGTCACTTTGTTCCAACACAGTGAAAATTTCACTAAGTCAGATTTTACCTTACTTTTTGCCAAATGTAGGGGGATTTTTCACTTGGATTCAAAAGAGATCAAAACCAAACATGTTCAAACAGTTGTTGTATCATGTAAGGGCTTTCCAAAATGACCAAGAACATTACCAAATTCAATTTGAGTCATGAGATATGACATTGGCAAGTTGCTTTGCTGAAATCTGCCAAGGCAAGGCAGATTTTTACACTTTTGGTCGATTTGCCAAAATCAGCCAAATCCAAATGATCCTATCCACTTGGACACCTCTGAGGATTGAATCTAAAGGGGACAATCACTGAGCCAAGCCTCCAAAGTCTTTGGAACAAGAAATAGCATGTTGAACCTAGAATTGCCAAAATAGGGACAAGACTCCAATTTTGGATTGGAGCATTCAATGGAAGCGTCAAGGTGGCATGGACTGAGCCATTCTCAACTGAATTCAGTCAAGACTTATCCAAGACCAAGGGAACCAACAACCTGTGCCTTAACCTCTAGTCAATGGCTAGAGGAGACTTGGATTTTCATTTGCCAACATTGGCCAAACCTACTCAGCAGTTTCCATTCACTATTCCTTGCAAAAAAAACTTGCTCTACTATAAATAGAGCTCAATTGTGATCAGTTTGAGTACACCAAAGCCATCAAACAAATGCTTTCCTCAAAATCTCTTTTTTCACTCCAATTTTGCCTTCCAAAGCAAGTCACTATCGGGTTTTAAGTTTGAGAGCTTTTCCAATCAAACCAATCACACACACACCTCATATACATCATATAGAAGTGATCCAAACACTCACATAACATCTGGAACACAGATTTCACAAAATCACCAGCCAATTGCTCAAGTTCTTGACAGATTTGTAGTTGAGGTACCATCTCAAGTTCCAGATCATTTCAATCCATTCCAAGCATTCATACACACTCCATGGCACCTAGGGAAGCTATCCAGATCATTGGAACCTAGCTGTAACACCTCCAACACAAATCACGATCACCAGCTGCAAGTGGTAAGCATGAGCTCTTCTAACTCTATGATCCATGCAATTTTTGCTGCACAATAATTTGGCCATATGTTCATAATCATGCATGGAATGTTTCCCCTCAATTAATTGCATTATTTGAATCGTGTATCAAAAATCCTAGCCTTCATGCATAAATTAGGGTTCTTGAGGATTTTTCGTAATTTCTTGTTTTATGCTTAATTTAAATGAAATTAATTGTCATAGACATGATCGTGAGGTTGAAACGAGTTGATTGGTGTGTGGATTGCATGATATAATCAAGTATTCAGTGAGATTGGAGAGAAAATGAAAATCAGCCAAACCCAGAACACGCGCGTGTTCTTCAGCTGTTCTTGGCGCCGTTTTTTGAAAATTCAAATATTTGAATTT
This sequence comes from Lathyrus tuberosus, assembly GCA_022829125.1. NCBI lineage: Eukaryota > Viridiplantae > Streptophyta > Magnoliopsida > Fabales > Fabaceae > Lathyrus > Lathyrus tuberosus. The sequence goes on along the minus strand of JALAZF010000062.1, from coordinate 2,023,531 downwards.
TGTGATTTTATTTAATTGATTCAAAAATTAATTTCTCTCTGAGTTTTAATGATTTTGAGTTGATTCTTTTTTTAATAATTCACAAAAATGTTAAAATATTTTATTTTCCCAAAAAATCCCAAAAATATTATTTATTTTGTATAATTGATATTTTTGCAATGAATTAATGTTTTAATTGTTTTTGACATTTAAAATATTTTTTCCACCTTGATTTTGCAACTTTTAATGCCTTCTAATTATTTTGTAGGTCAATACTTAATTTTTGAAGCATTAATCCAAGATCACAATTTGTTTTTCATATGTTAAACAATTTTGATCATTTTAATTGAATTTTTATTCAATTAAAACACATTTTGAAAACAAATTAGGGTTTTGGATTAATTCAACCCTCATAAAACATTTTAAAACTTTTTGGGCCTCTAATAGAGTGTAAGACCCAATCCTTTGTAAATACAAACCCATTTTTGGGCCTCACTTATTGTATAAGTCCCATTGTATTTCAAAAAGTTCGACGCGATCATCGTCCGTCGAAAAAATCATCTGAGCCTCTCCTCGAGCTATAAGACCCATTCAAAATACTTTGGGCCTCTATTAGAGTGTAAGACCCAACCCCCTTGTACAAAAAACTTTTTCGGCCTCATTCGTTGTATAAATCCCTTTGTACATTTTCAAATAAACGACGCGATCGTCGCCAGTTTAAAAATAACCTTGGGCCTCTCCTTGAGCTATAAGACCTATTCAAAACTTTTGGGCCTCTAATAGAGTGTAAGACCTAATCCCCTTTTAACCAAAACACTTTGGGCCTCAGATATTGTATAAGCCCCTTTGCGTTAAAAGAAAATCTCGGCGTGATTGCCATTTTAAACGAATAATCATCTGGGCCTACCCTAATGTTATAAGCCCCACTCTTTTTCTTTAAAACTTTTTGGGCCTCTTGAGAGAGTGTAAGACCCATCCCTTTGTAAAGAACACCTTTTTGGGCCACAGTCACTTGTATAAGTCCCTCTGTACAAATTCAACAGTAAAATCACTGGTAAAACCTTGGGCCTCTCCTTGAGCTGTAAGCCCCAAATCTTTCTTTTTCAAAGCACTTTCTCCTTTGATTTTGAAATATACTGTTGTTTTCAATCTTTCTTTATTGAACAACTAACCAAACAGCATGGAAGCTCTACAACCGAGTAAGTGTTTATACGCTTTCATTTACCGCTTTCATATACATATAACTGTATTGTGGGGTTGTTTCGCTGTAAGTCTTCTTTCATAAACTCATATCAACTGTGTAATAATAGTATAGATATTTAGAGTTTCCCCGGCAACTACGTCTAGCATTAAGCCCGTTGATCACTCTTAAATAGTCAAAACTAGATCCCCATAGGATTACCAGACACAGTCTTCCCTCCTCTTGGGGTTAAACAATATGGAGATATGAAAGACAGCATTCTCGGTGAACCCTTTCATAGACTGTCACTCGTAGAAGTTGTCAAAGAAACTCTATTCCCCATAGATGATCTTTTCTCCGTGAATGGCATCTTTGAGTTTCTTCCAAATTCTTGAACTTTCCTGGCTTGATCTATTCTCGGTGAATGGCATATCTTGAATTTCTCTGGGTTTGGGGACCCACAAGCTTCTTAAAAGCACTTGTCAAGAAACTCCATTCCCCATAGATGATCTTTTCTTCGTGAATGGCATCTCTTGAGTTTCTTCCAAATTCTCGAACTTTCCTGGCTTGATCTATTCCTTGTGAATAGCCTGTCTTGAATTTCTCGGTGTTTGGGGACCCATCGGCTTCTTAAAAGCATCGGCCTCATCTTGGGCATCGTACAAGGACCCACAGGCTTCCTAAAAGCAACCCCGCCTCCTCTTGGGCTTAGTACAAGGACCCGCCGGCTTCTTAGAAGTATTCACAGCCTCCTCTTAGGCTTCGTATAATGATCTTTTCCTCCGGGAATGATAGCCTCCTCTTGGGCTTCGTACAAGGACCCGTCGGCTTCTTAAAAGCTTCCAGCCTCTTCTTGGGCTTCGTACAAATTGTCCCGACGACCTCCTAGAGGTATAGGAACAGAACTTAGTCATCTGCATAGAACAGTCCTTTCAAAGAGTCTACTACTGTTTCTCAAAGCATAGTACAAAAGATAAAACTCTAGACACGAACAGTCTAATATCCTTGAGTCTCAAAGACATTCTCAAGTGACCCCTTCGTTAAATAGGAAGAAAACCCGTAGACTCGAACAGTCTCAATACCCTTCGGATTTCCCACTTCCTTAAAGAACGGGAATAACCTGGATCCTCGAATCAAAGCCTTGAGTACAACATTGCTCATATAAGAACTGATTTTCTCTTTCAAAATCAGTATACTGGACCTGTCACTCAACTGAAACAGTCACTATAGCCTCCTCTTGGGCTTTGTACAATGATTCTCCCCAGCGGAGTCAAACATCGTTTAGCCTCTCTCTCGGGCTTTGTACGAGACACATAAGAGACTCACTCGTTGAGTCAATTACCCCTTTCGCCTCCATCTCGGGCTTTATACGAGATACAAAAAGGCTCTTATTGAGCCAAACAAACCTTTAGCCTCCATCTCGGGCTTTGTACGAGATACAAAAACTCTCTTGTTGAGTCAAATAGCCTCCATCTCGGGCTTTATACGAGATACCAAAAGATTCCCTCGTTGAGTCAAAACCTTTTAGCCTCTCTCTCGGGCTTTGTACGAGACACATATTAGCCTCCTCTTAGGCTTTGTATAATAAAATCACTGGTTGATCCGATCAACCTTTTAGCATCAAAGCTGTGCCTCGTTCACAGTACACAAACATCAACAACTCCCTTCATCTAATCGCTGTAAGCGGCAAGCCTCTGGATCATCTACATCCATGCCACTGTCCCTCTTTTAGCATGAGAAATTCCTAAGGAAAGATGGCATTGCTCTACACTGAGTTAAAGTCTTCTCCTTCAGGTTAAAATCCCCTTTAAAGGAAATTATGGCATTGTCGGATTCACAAATCCCGGTTAAAATAATTCTCCTTTATAAACAGTTGTGACAAACAGACCCTCTTTAGAGATGACAAATTCTCTCTAAAGACAAACCCTTTTAGCTTCACATCTTGGACTTTGAACAAGATACAAACTACCTTTCGCTTCATGTCTTGGGCTTTGAACAAGACACCAAAACAACCATTTCCTCCAATAGAATAGGAGGAACTACGAATGCTCTGATTTCCCTGTTTCGGTAAACGGGAATACGTAGGCATAAGATTGAAAGAAAAATCTTAGCGAGCACACTAAACAAAAACCCAAAATCTCATACTCTCACATATCTATCAAGAAGCATCCGTCCTAACATCTAAAACCTCCCACCACTTTTAAAAAAATAAACCCGATAGAGACCCCGAATCTTTGTAGCATCTGTAACCTAACAGACCGCTGTTTAAACTCAGTTTGCAAGCAGGGTTAATTTGAGACGTCTATTTCCCTTCCTTCATCAGCTTTAATAGGATAAAAAATGAATCAAGCTGTAGACACCAAAGAGCAATAGCGCTTCGCAACTGCGTCCAAAATCGCTCGCTACAGAAAAATGGCGACTTCACTGGGGACGTCATTAGGATCGGTCTCACCTTTGTAGCGAGATCTTGTTCTCTTCCCATCTATCAGGTGGAAACTTGAAAAGTGGCGCCCACCGTGGGGCCCTCTAACCTTGTTTCTTTTCACTTGTGTGAATACCACAAATTGGGGCTTCCGCCGGGGAATCCATTTTCTGTCAGGAACTTAGGATTCATAGCTTTAAAGGTCTAGGACTTTAGGACGAATATATATACTGCTTTTCCTAATTGCTATACCTGTTTATTTTTCTGCTAATGGGAATGCGTGTGATGCTGCATGTGGAAAGATTGAGTATACACTTAAGATAAGTGATGGCGACGAGGTCGACCATCAACCTCAGTGGAGGCTGACCAATGCAACCCATTCCCTTTCCTAGGCAATGGGCCGATTGTGATGTCTGAGAAGCTAAGGAACCAAACCCTTTTGTAGTGCGGAAACTATCGGAAATAGTTGTAACGCGATACTACCCTCATTTGAGGCTGGTGATATATTCTCGGTGAATGGCACTTACTCTAAGATTGCTCTACAACTCACTGGCGATCCGCTTGTTGTTTTACTTTCCTGGGAGGAGCTGATGATAATGAGTACAGGTACAAAAATCACCTTAGTATAAACCTTTGGGGATGGGTAGAGCCTTGACTTCATGACAACGACCGTTCGACCCCATGTTTTTTCTATGTTTTTGTGTGCTGCATTCATGCATTCATTTAAAAAACATTAAAAAACATCAAAAGAAAAAATTTCTCTTCTAGTCTCTCTGTTTTTCAAATTAAACTAAGATTGTGATTGCAAATATCAGAGAAAAGGATTGCGCTAATGGATTTTGGTAGAAGGAGAACCCATAGCTATACCTTCAAGGTTCCAAACCTAGAGGATTTGAGAGGTTTGTCGAGAATGATCACAAACCAAGAGGCTTTCAGAGCCATGCACAGAGGTTTGCTACCACTGTTAAGAGTCCATGTGATTGAGGGAATCATGGACGCGCTCGTTCAATTCTACAATCCGGTTTATCACTGCTTTACATTCCCGAATTACCAGCTAGCACCAACGCTGGAGAAATATTCTCATCTGATTGATTTACACATCACTGATCGAGCTCCATTTTCTGGACTGGAAGAAATTCCAAAGAATCAGACCATTGCAAGAGCAATTCATTTGGACGAGTCTGAGGTCAGGACTCACATGACCGCTAAGGGTGGTATCCAAGGTTTTCCAGCCCAGTTCTTGACAAAGAAAGCTCTGTACTTCGCTAGTATAGGGAACGGGACTGCTTTTGAAAGTATCTTTGTTTTACTTACCTACGGATTATTTTTGTTGCCCAACATTAATAACTTCGTCGATATCAACGCCATTAAGGTTTTTCTCATTGGAAACCCTGTGCCAACTTTGCTCGCAGATGCGTATCATTCTGTACACTTAGGGAATTTGTACAGCGGAGGGGAGATCACGTGCTGTGTACCTCTGCTTTATAAATGGTTTACTTCCTATTTGCCCAAGTCTGCTGCTTTTTGGGATTGCAAGAGTGCCTTACGTTGGTCGCAGAAGATCATGTCCCTCACCAACTCTGATATAGATTGGTGTAATAGGATCTATGATGGAATCAGAATCATTGATCATTGTGGAAACTTCCCCAACGTACCCCTCATAGGAACTAAAGGAGGAATTAACTACCATCCGATATTGGTTTGTCGTCAATTTGGATACCCGATGAGACACGTCCCACGGGGTGTTCATATGGAAGGTCTTTTCTTCAAGGAAGGAGAAAATGACAGAGCACTAAAGATGGAAATAGTGCATTCTTGGAAACACGTTCATAAGGAAGGACGGGAGTCTCTAGGAAAACCGGGCTGTGTCTCGGTGGAGCCTTATCTCCACTAGGTACAAACTAGAGATCTCAAGCTAAAGATGCCTTATCCGCGTCACGGAATTCTTCCGCCGAGAGAATCTGTCATGTACTTCATGACGGAAACTGAAAAGCTTCAGGTTACTCTCAACAAAGTTCAAAAGGAGAGAAGGTCATGGAAGAACAAGTACCGCACCCTCAACGTAGAGTGTATCAAAATACAGCAACTACTGAAAGAGAAAGACGCTCTGATTCAAATTTTGGAGCAACATGCTGTAGAGAATCCAGATGACTAAAGGAATTTGCTCGCTCCTTTCACTTGGCAAAGGAATGACAACCCGACAACGGCCCAAGAACCCCGGTCAGAGAAAAGGAAGATACCAGAATCAGCACCCGAGTTCCCTCGGGACCCATTAGCTTAGGTTTCTGTTTCTGCACTTTGTAATCAACTGTATTTTCATTTTCGTAATCCTTTGAATTCAATAAAAAGGGGTTTCCCCACCGTTTGATATTTGCAATCTAATTGTCGAAGTTTATTTTTATTAAACAAAAAAAAAACAATTAATATAATCATTGCATTCATCATTCTCACATCACGTATTCTTCTTACCTATGAATCTCACGTTTGTGTCTCGATTCTAGAGTCAAACTGTCTCATTTATATAATACTCGGGCCAATCGTCAGAAAAATATGGATGATCTTGAGGAAGAGAACAGAGAGTTGAAAGAAGAGATCGACGCTCTGAGAGAGGATATGAGAAAGCTTCGTAACGACATGCAAGCCATGGCAGAAGCTCAGCTACAAAGAACTGTGATCTCAGAGATCACCTCAACGCCCATAGTGGAGAAGTATGATCCTAGGTATCAAATGCCGAAAGATCGTCCTTGGGGCATGCCTGTTAACTATATCCCGGAAGAATATGTTCCGCCGATAACTGAAGATCAGGGAATCATAACAGAAGCCGCTGGGCCTGAAGGTTACAAACTTCGGGAAAGCGAAGATGCCAGGGGCATACTGAAGACTCCTGAAGGTTACAAACTTAACCTTCAGGAAATGCCAAGATTTGCTGCCGTAGTCACGGTACCACCCCCTGTGGTGCACACTGTCCCGGAAGGACAGATTCCACTGATCCCTTCTGATAAGAAGGAAACTATGTTCGATAGAATGGACGAGTTCCAGGAACAGTTCTTGGAAATGCAGAACGAACTGCAAGCCATTCGCGGTCAGGATCTATTTGGAAAGGACGCCGCAGACCTTTGTCTGGTCCCCAATGTGAAAGTTCCGCACAAATTTCAAGTGCCCGACTTTGAAAAGTACAAGGGTAACTCTTGCCCTCAAAGTCATCTGGTGATGTACGCTCGGCGAATGTCAGCTCAGACGGAGAATCAGGACCTACTGATTCACTACTTTCAGGATAGTTTAACCGGTGCTGCACTCAAATGGTACATGGGTTTAAACCGTGCTACGATTAACACATTCAGAGATCTTGGTACTGCCTTCATCCAACAATACAAATACAATTTGGACATGGCACCAGACAGAGATCAACTTAGATCAATGTCACAAAAGGACAAGGAAACCTTTAAGGAGTATGCTCAAAGGTGGCGTGAAATCGCCGCTCAAATTTGTCCACCTCTTGAGGAAAAAGAGATGACAAAGATCTTCCTAAAGACCTTAAGCTCATTTTACTATGACTGAATGGTTGCCAGTACGCCCAGTGACTTCACCGAAATGGTCGGCATGGGCGTACGTCTTGAGGAAGCCGTCCGAGAGGGACGTTTGGTAAAAGACACTGGATCGACGAGCGGTACTAAAAAATACGGTAGTGCTCTCCCTAAGAAAAAAGAGTAAGATATTGGGAATATCTCTCTCGAAAAGCAAAGGCGACGTTATCAGCCGGTAGCAGCTGTAACTCCTGCTATCAGCCCTGCGCCTATTCCTACGTATCAACCTCAGGTTACGCAGAGCCAACCTAATCAGCAAAGGACACAACAGCCTCTTCAGCAGGCTCGTCCTCCATACAACAACAACCGTACAACACGACCATCAGGGTTTGATCCTATACCCATGTTGTACGCAGAACTATTTCCGTTACTACTAGCTAAGGGGCATATTCAGACTAAATCTCCTCTTACAGTACCGGAAAATCCGCCTTTCTGGTTTAAGGTGGATCAAACTTGCCCTTACCACCAAGGAGGACCAGAGCATAACATTGAGACTTGTCTCAATTTCAAATCCGACGTGCAAAAGCTTGTTAGGAGCGGGGTATTATCCTTCAAGGATACAAATCCTAATGTTCTTACGAACCCGCTGCCTCAACACGAGAAGGCTGCAGTCAATTTGATAGAAGGAGAATCTAACAATGTCTATCAAATTCACGATGTACTCTTGTTGAAGACCAATCTGGTCAAGATGCGTTGTAGACAGAGTGGATATGGCTATGTGCCACCTCATAACTATCACCAGTGTGATATCTGCTCTAAAGACAACCAGGGATTTTCTGTGGTGCAAGCACCTCTACAGGAACAAATGGATCTCGGATGGATCCAAGAGCACCGAGTTCGTAGAGTTAACATGGTTTACACGAATTCCAACGTCGTTCAGAACCACGATATCCGTGCGATGGATGTCAACCTGGTGGCAATGCACTCAAGGCAAAGCCAGTATCATAATCTGCCACGGCATGATTACAATTCTTGTCTGACTTGCTCGGTAAACAAACAGGAATGCTCTTTCATACAAGAGGCCCTCCAGCGTCAGATGGATCTTGGATGGATCCAAGACTACCATGATAGGAACCCTTATCAGATCAACATGGTTCAGATCTTTGATATTCGCATGATGAATACCAACTTAGTAGAGTTACATACTGAACAGGTCCGACTCGGATTCCTGGTGTCACATAATTATCACAGCTGTAAAGTGGGTTGCGAAAACGATCAAGGTTGTACCCTTGTCCAGGAGGCACTTCAGCACTTTTTAAATCACTGGTGGATGCCAATTTATATGGATGAAGATACTCAGCAAATTAGCATCAGTAACAGGAATCCTACTCGGCGTCAGAGTCAGGATGTCCGATCAATGGAAGCTAACCTAGTGAGGTTACATTGTATTCAAGGTGGGCGTGGCCAGGTGCCACCACACAATTATGATCGTCGTAGCGTCTGTTCGAAAAGTAACCAAGGGTGTTACCTTGTGAGAGCAGCTCTTCAGGGTCAGGTGGATCGTGGAAAAAGTCGTCCATATCCGGGTTCTGGATCCATCAACTGGACGCTGAACTACCTTGCCGATCAAGTTGAGGATGTTGTCACAATCTCTGGTCATCATAGGACCAGGGATGTTTTTTCCATTATCCCTATACTTGACGAATCGAGAGTTCCCAACCGGGAACGGATCGAGATTACTTACGATGGTCAGAAAAATCAGAAGACTCCCGTAGTCATCTATCTTCCGGGACAATTACCGTATGAATCAGCTAAGGAAATCCCTTACAAATACGGTGCAACAACCATTGAAAATGGAAAGGAAATTCCATTACCCTCCGTCATGAATATTGCAGACATCAGTCGAGTAACACAGAGTGGTAGAATCTTCAACCGAGGGGTTGGGGGACCTAACAAAGAAAAGGAACTTCAGATGGAAACTCCTGATCTACCAGTCGGTCAATCCAGTAATCCCGACCTTTCGAAAAATGACGATGAGATGCTGAAGCTCATCCAGAGGAGTGAATATAACATTGTTGATCAGCTGTTACAGACTCCTTCAAAGATCTCAATATTATCACAGTTACTCAGTTCAGAAGCGCACAGGGAGGCTCTACAGAAAGTTTTGGAGCAAGGCTTTGTGGAACAGGATGTAACAATCAGACAGTTCGATAGCATTGTCTCTAACATCACTTCCTGCAACAATTTGGGATTTAGTGGTGAGGAATTACCTGAAGAGGGTCGTCGTCATAACATGGCGCTCAATATCACAGTCAACTGCCAGGACGATTCTTTAGCCAGCGTACTGGTAGACACAGGGTCAGTCCTGAATGTTATGCCGAAGTCCACTTTGATGCAATTATCGTTTAAAGGCCCTCCGATGAGAATCAGCAAGGTTGTCGTCAAAGCATTCGACGGATCCAGAAAAGCGGTTATCGGCGAAGTTGATCTTCCCATAACTATTGGTCCTCACACTTTCCAAGTCACTTTCCAGGTCATGGACATCCGGGCAACGTACAGTTGTTTATTAGGAAGACCTTGGATACATCAGGCTGGAGCGGTTACTTCAACCCTCCACCAAAAGCTAAAGTTCGTCAAGAACGATCAACTTGTCACAGTTTGTGGGCAACAAGCCTTGCTTGTAATTAACTTGTCATCATCTACTGGTATAGAACCCGAGGAGGTTATTGGAACTCAGTTCCAAGCACTGTCGGTGAGCAAGAACAATGAGTTCAAAGAAGGAACTTCCATTTCTTCAGACAACGATGCTATCAAAGCAGTCGAGAGTACCGATACGACAGGATGGGGACAGCTTGTCATTCCTACTAGCAATACAACAAAGAAGGGTCTTGGTTTTTCTGCAACCTGTACCCGGACAGCTGCCAACGATGAAAGTCTTCATCCCCTTCAAAACTTCTTCCACAGTGGAGGTTTCCTTCACCCAGTGTCTCAAGCAGTACATGCTATCAATAAGGAAGATCCCTCTGACACATATGAAGAATGGAAGTCCTACCTTAACGAGGACGGTTATATGTCTCAGGAAGAGGTGCCTATACCATTTTGCTATCCCGCACAGAGTCTGAGATTTATACCACGATCAGATGTCGAAATGATATATGGAGATTGTGATCCGGAAGGATGTCGTGCTCCGCAAAATTCATTAGAGGAAGACACTCTGATGAAAGACAACTTTGACTACAACTACTATGGCCCAATGGATGGTCTGCCAATGTGGCAACCTTATCCAGGAGATTTGGGGCAAGAAAGTCATCCGAACAATGAAAATCAGCTGAGTCTCATTGAACAGAATACCTGTGTCCCCACCATGTCATGGGATCAACACTCAGGTCATCCTGAAGCTACTCAACATGAAGATGAATTCGCAACGTTTGCAGGACTTGAATTCATCAACTATACTTTTCCTGAGGTTAACGTCATCGAGAGAGATGACTCCTCCAGTTCCAAAGAAGTTTGGGACACTCTGGGAGAACCAAGTGGAAAATACGACTATATGGTCAAGTACACTGTGCCCGAAAGCTCTCGTATCAGGTTCGAAGACATCCAACCTACTAGATGGGGAGATACAGCTAAGAGCACAAATACTATGCAAAATACAACTGAGGAATCCTCCTACGACAACTCTGCTTGGGAGACAGATTCCAATGATCCTGCTCCGCCAGAAATCAGCGTTATTTCTGAAGACAAATCAAGGAAAGTACCAGACTTTGTGATTCACCGAGGAGTTCACCGCCAATGGGTTGCTGTCGATGTTCTGAAGGTCGTTCACCAGTCAAAGTAATTGCCGTCTTTTAACCTTTCACCCTGCCCAGGTGAAACGGATGTTTTGATAGGGCTCGCTTTCTGTAAATTTCCCTCTTCGCTTCACCCAAAGTGACAGAGTTTTATTTTATAGGGCTGTAGTTTCAAGAATCGACTTGTTCATAAATAAAAAACGTCGTTCTGTAATTTCTGCATTAATTGCTGTTTTCTCTTTTCATTTTTTTTCAGAAAATGGTAATCCTAAAAAATAAATCAATAATAAAAACAAGCAGTAAAATAAAACACTGCACACACTTGCATTTTCTCTATCTCTTCTAAACACGAATCATCACGTCATGCAGATTGCTTGTTTTAAACCCCGTTGAAACATACGATCCGATGCCTTCTCCCGACTTTGAGTTCCCGGTATTTGGGGCTGAAGAAGAAGTTGACAACGAAATTCCAGAAGAGATCTCCCGACTACTCAGACAAGAGGAAAGGTCCATTGAACCTCACAAAGAGCCGTTGGAAACGATCAATGTGGGTTCGAAAAAGGAGAGAAAAGAAATCAGGATTGGGGCACTGCTCAGTCCAACTGCCAAAGAGAGTTTGATAAAGCTTCTCAAAGAATTCCCCGATGTATTCGCTTGGTCCTATCAGGATATGCCAGGGTTGGATACCAGCATCGTGGAACATCATTTACCGTTAATATCGGAATATCCGCCAGTAAAGCAAAGGTTGAGACGGACTCACCCGGACATGGCCATCAAAATCAAAGAGGAGGTACAGAAACAGATTGACGCGGGCTTCCTCGCCACATCAGAATATCCTCAATGGTTAGCCAACATTGTACCTGTTTCCAAAAAGGACGGACAGGTCAGAATGTGTGTCGACTATAGGGATCTAAACAAGGCTAGTCCAAAGGACGACTTTCCTTTACCACATATTGACATGCTGGTGGACAGTACAACAAAGTTCAAAATTTTCTCCTTCATGGATGGATTCTCGGGCTATAACCAGATCAAAATGGCGCCGAAAGACATAGAGAAAACTTCATTCATTACCCCATGGGGTACCTTTTGTTACAAGGTAATGCTGTTCGGTTCGAAGAACACCGGGGCAACCTATCAAAGGGCCATGACTACTCTTTTTCATGACATGATACACAAAGAAATCGAGGTATATGTCGATGATATGATTGCAAAATCTAAGATAGAAGAGGAGCATGTGACCCACCTGTCAAAACTATTTGAGCGTTTGAGGAAATACAAACTCTGCTTGAATCCCAACAAGTGCACCTTTGGTGTCCGTTCAAAGAAATTGCTAGGGTTCATCGTTAGCCAGAAAGGAATTGAGGTTGATCCTGACAAGGTCAAGGCCATTCAAGAAATGCCTTCTCCGAAAACTGAAAAACAAGTAAGAGGATTCCTGGGACGTTTGAACTACATCTCCAGATTCATATTCCTTATGACCGTGACCTGTGCGCCGATTTTCAAATTACTAAAAAAGAACCAGGATTGCGTTTGGTCAGAAGATTGCCAAACCGCCTTCGACAGTATCAAGAGGACTCAATGGGGTGTGTACTTGGCCAACAAGACGAAACCAAACGGAAAGAGTCTGCCATCTACTATCTGAGCAAGAAATTCACCGACTGCAAAACTCGGTACACGATGCTTGAGAAAACTTGTTACGCTTTGGCTTGGGCAGCCAAACGTCTTCGCCAAGACATGATTCGTCATACTACTTGGTTGGTTTCCGAGATGGATCCAATCAAGTACGTCTTCGAAAAATTTGCTCTCACGGGAAGAATTGCCCGTTGGCAGATGTTATTATTAGAATATGACATAGAGTACCACGCTCAGAAAGTCATTAAGGGAAGTATTTTAGCCGATCATTTGGCTCATCAACCGATTGACGATCAAGAACCAATTGGGTTTGACTTCCCAGATGAAGATGTCATGTATCTAAAGATGAAAGACTGCGACGAGCCGCTACCCAGTGAAGGGCCAGAACCAGGTTCCCAGTGGGGACTTATCTTTGACGGAGCAGCTAATCATTATGGAAACGGAATTGGGGCAATCATTGTTACCCCTCAGGGTACCCACATTCCTTTCACTACCAGACTTACGTTCAAATGTACGAACAACGAGGCCGAATACGAAGCTTGCATTATGGGTCTCGAAGAAGCGATTTATTTAAGGATCAAAAACTTGGACGTATATGGCGACTCAGCCCTGGTTGTCAATCAGATAAAAGGAGATTGGAACACATACCAATCAGGACTGATTCCTTACAAAGATTATGCAAGAAGGTTGTTACCTTTCTTCAACAGAGTTGAGTTTCATCACATCCCTCGTGATGAGAATCACATGGCTGACGCATTAGCCACTCTCTCTTCCATGATTAGTGTAGGTCAATGGAACGACCTACCTAAGATCGACATAATGCGCCTTGAACGGCCCGCTTACATCTTCACGATTGAAGTAATCCTAGACGAAAGACCTTGGTATCACAATATCAAATGCTTCCTTCAGAAACAAGAGTACCCACCTGGGGCATCCAGGAAGGACAGAAAGACCCTCAGAAGACTGGCTGGAAACTTCTTCCTGAGCGATGATACTCTTTATAAGAGAAATTTTGACTTGGTCTTGCTCCGATGTGTAGACAGACCAGAAGCAGACATGCTTATGAAAGAAATTCATGAAGGATCCTTTGGCACTCATGCCAACGGACACACAATGGCGAGAAAAATTCTGAGAGCAGGGTATTACTGGTTGACCATGGAATCCGACTACTACAAGTACATGAGGAGGTGTCACAAGTGTCAAATATACTCCGACAAAATTCATGTACCGCCATCACATCTCAAGGTTCTTTCTTCCCCGTGGTCTTTTTCCATATGGGGAATTGACATGATTGGCTTGATTGAACCTAAGGCTTCAAACGGACATCGGTTAATCCTGGTAGCCATTAACTATTTCACCAATGGGTCGAAGCAGCGTCGTACGCTAATGTAACCCGACAAGTGGTGGTCCAATTTATCAAAAACAATATCATCTGCCGTTATGGTGTTCCGTGCCAGATCATTATTGATAATGGGTCTAACTTGAACAACAAGATGATGAAAGCGTTGTGCTCAGAGTTCAAGATCAAACATCATAACTCATCTCCCTACCGACCAAAGATGAACGGAGCGGTAGAAGCGGCCAATAAGAACATCAAGAAGATCGTTCAAAAGATGGTTGTAACCTACAAAGACTGGCACGAGATGTTACCCTTTGCTCTTCACGGTTATCGCACATCTGTCCGCACTTCAACAGGGGCAGCCCCTTTCTCTCTAGTATATGGCATCGAGGCAGTTCTCCCCATAGAAGTAGAGATCCCATCAATCCGGGTATTGATGGAAGTGTCGCTCCCAGGATTTTCATCCAGGTACAAACGCGAGAGTGGTGCGGAAAAAACAGAGTCGCCAGCCGTGTAAATTTATCCCAAGAGAGGGAAATGGAACACCGCATAAACCTGAGGAAGAGGGAAAGGAATGGTCATTGCAACCATAGCCTGGGTTCGGGAATCGGTTACGCGAGGGGAAGGTGCTAGCACCCCACGCGTCCATCGTACTCGATGGGATCCACGCTTGTTGTCTATTCTAAGGGTGAGTTATCCTATCATCTAGGGCTGTGCTAAGACGGGGGGAAACAAAGACAGACTCGGTGGGACGTCAACGTCCTAGGCCTACGTACCCCCCTTGTGCAATGGGGAATTCAGAGTCAACGTAGTTCGGACCAAGTTCTTTTTGTGTTTTTTATGAGCGACATTAAGTTCGCGTCCGGCAGTTAGGGTCGATGCCTGTTTGCGACTCAGACGGAAAGTAACGTGCCCTTTTTGAAAATAGCCTTTAGTTTGACAATCCCGAAGGACAAAAAGGTTTGAAGTTTGTTTGTATTTTTTAGGACAGAAGTGACTTAAGTTAGTTCATAACTTGCATTGCACCAAAGTCTAGGGCACAGGGGCGAATACTTAACGCATCGTCCCAAGACAGGACGCTCGCTAAGCACTCTAGAAAGATGAGAGGAAGCCCCTCATTTCTCATTCCCCACGCTTAAGGCTCGTGCGCAATACACTTTATCCTTATTAAGTGTTTTCAAGAAATTTTGAGATGAGAAGAGAGAAGACACAAAGGAAACTCTAAAGGGAAACTAAGCGTCCTAATGTTATCATGCATGGGTGACCTACGGTTAGTGAGGTTTGACGACAACCTAATCCTAAAGAAAAGAAAAGAGGAGGGAAGGAAAGAGTAAGGATGAATATGGATAACTATCCACACCCTCAAAGAACTTACCTCAGCCCCTGCATAAGAGGTTAGCACAAAACAGACACAAGTAATATTAAGGCAAATGAAAACCAAACAATGACATATAATAGTGATTAAATGACCTATAACAATCCAAACATGAATTAAGAAGTCAAGGAAGCAATCCCAAACAATGGCACAAGTGCCTTTTCAAACAGGTAACTAGACATGATCAGAGATATGCATATAAGAAGATCTCACATAAAGAGCAGTCACATAATTAGTGAAACATCTTATAAAATTGGCAAATTAATTATCAATATTGCTCAACCAGAAACAAACAACATATCAAAAACTCCTGCAAAAATTCAAAATATAAGTCACTCAAACAATCATGCAAAGTCAAATGAGAAATATGGTTCAATATGCAAAAAAGGAGGACTAAAATGCAATATGAAATAATTTTAAATATGAGAGAAAAATATTTTAATTCAATTCAATGTATTGGTGAAAAAATGCAAAAAGAATGAGTTCAAAAGGTTTTGTATGCTATGAGAACAAAATTCTACAAGTTTAGGTATGCATGATATGAATAATTCAAAAAAGAAAATAAATAAATAATTATTTCAGACGCTAAAAATAAAATAAAATAATGAAATAAAATTTGGTAAAATTTTATAAAATTATAAATATGATGCATGAATTTTTTGGGGATTTTTTTAATGCAATTAACTATTTTTAAAATTTAAAAATGAATTAGTGCAAACAATTAAATAAAATAAAAATATGGAAATGCATGGGGGTGTAGATAGGAACAAAAACACGTTCAAAAAGGCAACTGGGCTCATATGGGGGTGCGAACAGAAGGCCCAAACCAAAATCCATAAGAAAAAATAAAATAATAAAAAAGGGGTGCACGCGTGAACTCAGTCAATGGTTAGACTCACTATCAGCCCTTGGATTGATCTCACGTCCACCAATCAGTCAAACAAACCTGCATGTACTCATGATAAGGGGCCAGGATTCGCAGCACACCATAGTTAACATACATACATACGCATTAGATCATTCAGAGGACCATGTATTCCCACGTGAGCAACACGTGATTATTTTAATGTGTTGTCACAATTGTGGTCGTCAGATGCATCAAACGTCCAAGATTAAGTCAATAGAATGAAAAGTAATCATGATAAGAGGGCATGATGTGAAGGCACACCATAGTAAGCATGGAAAACAAACACACAATCATTAAATAAAAATCAGAAAAAAAATAAAAGGAGTAAAATGTGGCAAGCTATGGACCGTGAGATCTTGGCAACGGACGGTGGAGATTACGTCCCTTACCTCTCAAAACCCTACCTCGCCGGAACTGCACCAGACGCCGGAACTAGGGTTCCGGTCGTCTTCTCCGACCACCTGCAAATGGAAAAAAACCCAGAACTCACAAACCAATATACCATTTTGTCCAGATTTCAATGAGGATTAATAATATGTCATAAAAAATCCCAAACAACCAACACATAATGAGAAACGAATGAAATAAAGTTTGGTCCCAAAACTTGAAACTCACGAAACAACCAATATACACGTCCAATCTCAAAATAAATACATCAAAATAACCAGTGGACATCACACATCAATATGCATATTTAAAAATAGAGTTCTATGATCATGAAAAAACCCACCAACCTGAGATCACGCCTCCTATATCCTTGCTTTTAGCTGCGAATGAGGATTGATTCGTGCTCTAGGGATCCCAAGAAAGAAGATTGCGGAAGAATTTTTTGAAAATCCCTTGTGGATTGAGAGATTCAATGAGGAAAAGTTTTAGGGTTCAAGCTTTTGTTCCCCTTGAAATCACGTGTTATCTTTCTAACCCTAGCATGAGTTAGTTTAAATACATTAGGTCATCCCACTGATAATGATTTGGGCCTTGGTAATTCTTTGTTTAATGAGTTTTGGATGTGTTTTAGAAAATTGAATTATGTGAGATACACCCTCTTCCATGCATGTACACCCAAATATTTCATGATGGATCACTTAATTTCCAATTGCTAATCACACCTAAATTGAAATTGGGCCTTGAAACATTTTGATTCATGAGTTTTGAATAATTTGGCAATTTTGAATAATGGAAGATAAATGAAGAATAAACCATGGGTCCACTTGATTCAAAGGCCAAAAATAGTCCTTATGGATTGTACTTTGATGTTGGAACATGTCTTGAAGCAATGGAATTAATTATAGGTCACTATGTCCCAAAATGCAAAAGTTGTGAAAATGGAACCCTAAAAACCACTTTGCCTTCTTTTGGTCATAACTTGAGTTTCACAAATGATATGGAGGCCCACTAGTACTTGTTGGAAAGAGGAGAAAAAGATCTTCAACTTTAATGTTCGAGGAAAATTCATTTGAAGCTTCTTTGATGATGAAAAGTCAAGTTGAATGTAGTGTAAGAACTTGCCCAAAAAAGAAACTTTCAAATTATAGGTAATTTCCATATTTAGTAACTTTTGCACCAACTCCTGATTCTTGATAAATGGCATGAAACTTGACTCTTGAAGACTATATGAGGATGTGAGACCTTGAAAACCTTGAAGAGAACCTCAAGCTTTCACGGTCGACTCCCCCTCTCACTGTTGACTTTTCTCCTGATTCTCCTGATTCCCAATCCATTGGCCAATTGAACTTCTCCTGAACCAAACTGATAGACTATCTTCCCTTCCTAGATACTCAGGGACCTAAGGAATACCATAGAATCAAGTCTTTCCCAAAAGATCAGAAATAAACTGACTTTATAGCAAACCCTAATTTTGGTACCCTTAGTCTAGGAGGAAATAACACAGTCTCCAAATCCAAATTCCTCTGAATATGATGTGTATCCTCTCCAACAAAGATAAGATATGTCATTTGGTGATGATAAAAACCCAATCAGCTTGCCCATTGGAGCAATAAACCCAAGTATCTCAAAACCCTAATTTCTGCACTGGTTAGGAGAAAGTGATCCACTTGAACTCTCTTGCTTGACCCTTTGAAGAACATCTTCTCCTCTTGAACTTGCCTCAGGCACCTTGAACCCAAGCTAAGAACCAATGATATGCACACATGATAATACAAAAATGAAATGAAACATAAGCCAGTTAGTACTAAAGTAAGGAGGGCAAATTTTGGGGTGCAACAGCTGCCCCTATTCAATCAACTTGGTCCTGAGGGTATGATAGCGACGGCTTTCAGATAATCAGGATGCACGGAGATTGAATACCAAAGAACCTGAAAATTTGCAATCCTCCACTGGAGAATTAGCCATAAATGTTGTACTGTCACAATACGGACGAGCGTCAGGTATGCTGGGTATAAAGTGAAACAAACTCTCCCAAGTTATGTCATCTCTGCTGATAAAGAGAACTGACAAAGGAGTCTTGAAATATGCCATCCATGCTGATAAAGGGAACTGATGAAAAGAATCTTTAAAAGATTGCTATCCCTGCTGATAAAGAGAACTAGCAAAACAAATGCCATCCCTGCTGATAAAGGGAACTGACGAAAGAAACTTCAAAGGATTGCTATCTCTGCTGATAGAGAGAACTAGCAAAATAAATGCCATCCCTGCTAATAAAGGGAACTGACGAAAGAAACTTCAAAGGATTGCTATCTCTGTTGATAAAGAGAACTAGCAAAATAAATTCCATCCCTACTGATAAAGGGAACTGACGAAAGAAAATATCCAAAAGATTGCTATCTCTGCTGATAAAGAGAACTAGAAAAACAAATGCCATCCCTGTTGATAAAGGGAACTGACGAAAGAAACTTCAAAGGATTGCTATCTCTGCTGATAAAGAGAACTAGCAAAATAAATGCCATCCCTGCTGATAAAGGGAACTGACGAAAGAAAATATCCAAAAGATTGTTATCTCTGCTGATAAAGAGAACTAGCAAAATAAATGCCATCCCTGCTGATAAAGGGAACTGACGAAAGAAACTTCAAAGGATTGTTATCTCTGCTGATAAAGAGAACTAGCAAAATAAATGCCATCCCTGCTGATAAAGGGAACTGACGAAAGAAAATATCCAAAAGATTGCTATCTCTGCTGATAAAGAGAACTAGCAAAATAAATGCCATCCCTGCTGATAAAGGGAACTGACGAAAGAAACTTCAAAGGATTGCTATTTCTGCTGATAAAGAGAACTAGCAAAATAAATGCCATCCCTGCTGATAAAGGGAACTGACGAAAGAAAATATCTAAAAGATTGCTATCTCTGCTGATAAAGAGAACTAGCAAAACAAATGCCATCCCTGCTGATAAAGGGAACTGACGAGCCAAAATATGTCAAGCAAGAACTGAATACCAGGCGAGAACTGGATTTCACTAAAGAGAAAGGCGAAACCAAGGCAAACTTCTAACGGACTCACGGTCCACAGGCAAGATGACTCCGCTGGGGAAGGAGAAGTTTAAATAAAAGACTCTGCCGGGGAGCACAAGTATGAGGAACGCATCCCTCCAAAATCTCCTGAGTTATGCCATCTCTGCTGGGAAAGAGAACTGGCAAGGAAAGTGTCAAACCTGGCTTATGCTTCAAATGCAAATGTTTGAATTATGGCGTAATGCTCCATACGAAATGGAAATGCTACGCGTTTGAGGATGCAATGCGAATGCTTATGATATGCAAAAGGGGTCCCTCCAGCAAAATAAATGCTGGAGAGAAAAGGTCAATTCAGCCGGGGATGACAAAAATAAATTGTCCTCTGAATCCAAGAACTCTGCTGGGAAGGATCACGCTGACCGGCCTTTTGGATCAATAACTTATGCAGGGGATGAAATCCAAAGCATATGCACTCTACCGGGGATTGCACCTATCCTTTACTAAAGGTAACATCCAAAACCTGAGATTTCTCTTCTGCTGGAGGAGTTGAGAATGAGTGCCAATAACGGAACCGGAAGTTTGTTACCGAGGATTGCCAATAACAGATGGGCTTAGGACCTATTGGGGAATGTCAGCCCATAATACCATCCTGCTTGGGGAAAACAGCCCATAATACAATCCTGCTTGGGGATACTGCTGAACTTAGCCTGCCGATGGGGAGAATGACTTTACTCCCATCTTGCTGGGGACTAGAATATGACATCGTTGGTGAAAGCACGCTTCCTGACTGGTTGGGGAAGGTGAACACCCTGATTCTGTGGGGAAGCACCGTCTTGATCCGGAGAAAATACTTCCCAAGTCTCCTGCTGGGGAAGGTCTGCTCTGCTGAGGAAAGTGCAATCTCAATGTTGGGGAAAGCAAACTGCTGGGGAAATGCAATCCTGTTGCCCTGCAAGTCAAATAACAACAAAAGAAATATGCCACAACCTGACTATCACCGTTAATGCCTAAGTAACTTCTACTGCTTTTTGTTATGCTCCGCAAAGCTCGAAGTTTTATATGCAATGTTTATCAAAAATATCGGACGTTCTTTGCAAACAAAACAGTAAAAGTAAAACAAACAACGGAAAGCTCTTTGAGTGAAATGAATATTTTATTGAGAAAAGTGGCCTGTAAATAGGCATTTACAATAGGAAGCAATTCCTAAAAAGAGGTAATTGCGCAAAAGCGAAAAGCAAATACACATGTCGGCAATGTGGGAACAGATATCCACCATGATTCGACTCAGCTATGACCCATATGTCTTGCTTATCCACAAATGTCTTCACCTTCGAAGAGACTAACTGGACTGATTCCTTTCTTTCAGAATTTCCAGGTATTGAAAGTGCTCACAGATCGAACGCATACCATAGCCTTTCGCTTACAGATCCCTAACTTTTGCCTAGATCGCCCTTTTCGGGTTTTCAATCCATTGGGATACCCATTTTTGCCAAAGTTGCCTTTTCAGGTTTTCAACTTTGCGGGTTTACACGTTTCTTTTTACATTTTATCCCTAACTTTTGCCTGAACCTTTTCCTTTTTATGGTTCGCCGGGATGCCCCTTTTTTGCCTGGACTTTCTTTTTATGTCCAACGGGTCTCTTTTATGCGAAGTATTTTTTGACTACGTCTGCGTTCACAGGGGATGTAAAATCTTCGCCATCCATAGTTGAAAGTAGTAAGGCTCCATCAGAAAAAACCTTTCTCACTACATATAGCCCTTCGTATTTTGGAGTCCATTTGCCCCTATGATCTGTCTGAGGAGGAAGGATCCTTTTCAAAACCAATTCACCTGTCTGAAAACTCCGAGGACGCACTCTCTGGTCAAAGGCGTGCTTCATCCTGCTCTGATACAACCGACCATGTGCGATGGCTGCCAATCTCTTTTCTTCAATAAGGTTTAACTGATCCAATCTGGAACGCACCCACTCAGCTTCATCAAGCTTCACATCTGCCAGAACTCTCAAAGACGGAATCTCGACCTCTAAGGGTAAAACTGCTTCCATACCATACACCAATGAGAAAGGGGTTGCCCCAGTTGACGTACGCACCGAAGTACGGTAACCATGTGGGGCATAAGGTAGCATCTCATGCCAGTCTTTATACGTTACCACCATCTTCTGCACAATCTTCTTAATATTCTTATTCGCTGCCTCAACGGCACCATTCATCTTCGGACGATATGGAGAAGAATTGTGATGTTCGATCTTGAAACTCTGACATAATTCCTTCATCATCTTGTTGTTCAAATTCAAGCCATTATCAGTAATGATTCTCTCCGGGACTCCATAACGGCAGATGATATCCTTCTTTATAAACCGGGCTACCACTTGCTTGGTGACGTTGGTGTACGAGGTTGCTTCCACCCACTTTGTGAAATAGTCAATGGCAACCAAAATGAAACGATGCCCATTGGAAGCAGTGGGATCAATCTTTCCAATCATATCTATGCCCCACATTGCAAAAGGCCAAGGAGATGACAACACATTTAGAGGCGTAGGCAGTACATGCATTTTATCTGCGTAGATCTGGCATTTATGGCACTTTCGGGTGTACCTGAAACAATCAGACTCCATAGTCATCCAATAATATCCTTCCCTCAACAACTTCCTAGCCATGGTGTGTCCACTGGAATGAGTACCGAAAGAACCCTCGTGAACTTCCTCCATCAATAAACCTGCCTCGTGTTCATCAACACAACGTAGCAAAACCATATCAAAGTTCCTCTTATACAACACATCATCCTTGTTCAGAAAGAAGTTTCCTGCCAACCTCCTTAGAGTCTTCTTATCCTTGGTGGAGGCACCCTCTGGATACTCCTGTCTCTTCAGAAAAACCTTAATATCATAATACCACAGTTTGCCATCAGATACTTCTTCAATTGCAAACACAAAAGCTGGTCTATCCAGACACATGATTCTAATCGACGGAGTTTCATTCCAACGGTTCACCTTATACATGGATGCCAATGTCGCCAACGCATCAGCCATCTGATTCTCAGCTCGGGGCACATGATGAAAATCCACCATGTCAAAGAAAGGTAACAACCTTCTGGTATAGTTGTTATAAGGCACCAAATTCGCCTGACGAGTCTCCCATTCTCCTGTAATCTGATTAACTACCAACGCGGAATCACCATAGACATCAAGGTTCTTAATTCTCAAATCAATTGCTTCCTCTAACCCCATGATGCATGCTTCATACTCCGCGTCGTTGTTGGTACACACGAATGCTAACCAGGCAGTGAAAGGTATATGAGAACCCTTCGGTGTCATAATGATTGCCCCAATTCCATTACCATATGAGTTGACAGCCCCATCAAAAATCATCTTCCACTGAGATCCAATCTCAGGTCCTTCGTCAAGCAGAGGCTCTTCACAATCTTTCATTTTCAGAAACATAACATGCTCGTCTGGAAACTCAAACTTCATTGGCTGATAATCCTCGACCGGCTGTTCAGCAAGATATTCTGACAGAACACTTCCCTTAATGGCCTTCTGAGAAACATACTGAATATCGTACTCTGTCAAAACCATCTGCCAACGGGCTATCCTTCCAGAAAGTGCTTGCTTCTCAAACACGTACTTAATCGGATCCATCTTCGAAATCAACAAGGTTGTGTGGTTTAACATATACTACCTCAGGCGCTTGGCTACCCAAGCGAGTGCACAACATGTCTTTTCCAGCATAGAGTATCTTGATTCGCAATCAGTGAACTTCTTACTCAGGTAGTAAATGGCGTGCTCTTTCCTACCTGTCTCATCGTGTTGACCGAGCACACAACCCATCGAATTCTTAAGAACCGTAAGGTACATAATCAACGGTCTCCCGGACACCGGTGGCATAAGGACTGGAGGTTCCTGCAAATACGTCTTTATTCTTTCAAACACCTCTCGACAATTTTCATTCCACCTAACCTCTTAATCCTTTCTCAACAACTTGAAAATTGGTTCACACGTGGCTGTCAGATGAGAGATGAACCTAGCAATGTAATTCAACCTCCCCAAGAAACCACGAACCTCTTTCTCTGTCCTTGGCTCAGGCATCTCCTGTATGGCTTTTATCTTTGCAGGATCAACCTCGATACCTCTTTCACTAACAATGAATCCCAGCAATTTACCAGACCTCACGCCGAAAGTGCACTTGTTCGGATTCAATCTCAATCTGAACTTCCTCAACCTTTCAAACAGCTTCTGGAGGTTTACCAAGTGTTCTTCCTCTATTTGTGACTTCGCAATCATGTCATCAACATAGACTTCGATCTCCTTATGAATCATATCATGAAAGAGAGTCACCATTGCCCGCTGATAAGTTGCCCCAGCATTCTTCAATCCAAAGGGCATTACCTTGTAGCAAAATGTTCCCCACGGTGTTATGAACGTAGTCTTCTCCATGTCCTCTGGGGCCATTTTGATTTGGTTATACCCAGAGAAGCCATCCATGAAGGAAAACACAGAATATTGAGCAGTATTGTCTACTAACACGTCAATGTGGGGGAGCGGGAAATCATCCTTCGGGCTCTCCCTGTTTAAATCTCGGTAATCGACACACATCCTGACCTTCCCATCCTTCTTAGGTACAGGTACAATATTAGCAACCCACGGAGGATAATTTGTCACAGCAAGAAATCCGGCGTCCAACTATTTCTGAACCTCTTCTTTGAACTTGACAGCCATATCTGGTTTCGTCCTTCTCAGTTTCTGCTTGACCGGAGTACAACCCTCTTTAAGCGGCAATCGGTGTGAAACAATGTCAGTGTCAAGCCCGGGCATGTCTTGGTAAGACCAGGAGAAGATATCCACATACTCTCGAAGTAACTCAACCAATCTTCTCTTAACAGCGTCTTCCAAAGCAGCCCCAATCTTTACTTCCCGTTTAACATGCTCGGTTCCCAGATTAATAGTCTCAACTTCCTCCTGATGATGTAGAATAACCCTTTCCTCTTGTTTCAGTAGCCTGGCTAATTCTTCTGGTAAGTCACAGTCTTCGTTAGTCTCTTCTTTGGCCTGATAGATGGGGTTGTCGAAGTTATATCGAGCCATAGCTAAGTCATGAGGGATGGAATCTGAACAAAGAAACCTGCATGATGGATGTTTTATGTTTATTATGAGTGCAACAAACAAGAAACACATTGCCATTTTGATGTGGGTTAATGCAAAAAGTAAAAACAGAAAGACAGGGATCAAAATATTTGAATGAAAAAATGTCCTTTATTAATGATAAAAATAGCAAATAAAACATCCAAGCCCTACAAATAAATATCACTACGTCTTGGGCAGAACGTAGGATTCAACATAACAGAAAACAAAAGTAAATTACTCCGGGCGCGTCACTTGGATGACTTTCTCGGAGGACCAGTTGCCTAAACTCTGACCAGGGGTGCATGGACGGATCCACTCATCCATGTCACAGTCATTATCTCCTTCATCCTCAATAGCATTGACTCTGTCGAAGAAAACACCGGCACTGGTGAAACGGACTGGACCATAGAACTTGGGAGGCTCTTCAGAATGCCTAGGTGGCTTGTAATCCAGTCCATGAGTATCTTGTTTTCTTTGAACATCAATGATGCTGCCCCACTTCTGAGAACCACCGGCTTCAACTATAGCGCGCGCCTCTTTGAAAGAGGACATTGGAACCTCTGGTTGTCTGACACCTTCAGGTTGGACAACCACCTCAGGCTGACTGACTGCCTTTGGGGGTTCCTCGGGAATTTTCACGGCTTCAAAGGCTTGGCACAAAGTTTCCTGTATTTCACCATCTACCTCTACATACTTGAAGGTCGATAAGTGACTCACCATGATATCTTCTTCACCACAAACAGTCACAACGTGGCCATCCACCATATACTTCAACTTCTGGTGCAGCGTAGATGTTACTGCCCCAGTACCATGGATCCAAGGGCGACCCAACAAACAACTATAGGCAGGCTGAATATCCATTATGTAAAAGGTGGTGTTGAAAATCTCAGGGCCCACCTTGATTGGCAGAACTAACTCTCCAAAAACTGACCTCTTGGAGCCATCAAAAGCACGTACCACCAAGTCACTTGGTGTACAAATCAACCCACGAGTATCCAATTTCATCAAAGCCTTCTTCGGTAGCACATTCAAAGACGACCCAGTATCAACTAACACATGTGACATCAAAGAACCACGGCATTCCACTGAAATATGCAGAGCGTTGTTGTGATTCCTCCCAGCCGGAGTCAGATCTAAATCGGTGAAACCCAAACCATTACCAGCATTCACATGAGCCATAACCCCTTCTAACTGATTGACGGATATTTCCTGTGGTACATAAGCCATGTTCAGAACCTTCAGTAATGCATTTCGGTGTGCTTCAGAGCACAATAGTAAGGATAGAATGGAAATCTTCGATGGAGTTTGGTGAAGTTGATCAAGAATCTTGTAATCACTTTTCCTGATCAGCCTCATAAACTCTTCTGCGTCTTTTGAGAAAGTATCCCCAACCGGCTTTGTCATAGAATTATTTGCTTCTTGTCTTGAACTGCCAGCTTGATCCTCGGACAGAATAAAGACTCTACCACTACTAGTGATAGCCCCTGCTTCAACAAGATTTTCAACCCCTGTATTTACAGCTGATGTCTCTTCCAATTCCTGCTTCTTACCATTAACAAACACCTCGGCCCCATAGTTCCATGGGATGGCCTTGGTACTCTCATACGGGACTGGTCCAGGAACAGTGATAGTGACCGGCGCTGGTCTCGTCGGTGCTGATATAGTTATTGTCTTGAATGGAATTGTTATCGTGGCAACATCAATCTCTCTGTCAGTAACATTACCCCGCTTACAACCTCTGTCAAACTGTAATATCCCTTCGCTGATCATTTTCTGAATACCTATTTTCAATAAATCACAACCGTCTGGTTGCACCACACATCCTACACAACCTTCATCACAGCTGGGAAATACCCCTCCCCTCAATAGTCTTTCCTTCACCACACCCAAGGGAGTTTAGACTTCGTTCACATCTGAAATCAAACTCAAGTCTTCACAGCCTTCAATAATAGCATTGACCCCCGGCCCACCGTGATTTGGCATCGGGTTTTGATTCACATTTGGAACATCATTGGAGAAATTGATGGCTTTGGAATCCACCAAATCTTGAACCTTATGCTTAAAAGCTTTACAGTTCTCAATATGATGTCCGGGTGCCCCAAAATGAAACTCACAGTGGGCGTTGGCGTCATAGCCGGGAGGTGGATTACCAGTAGGTGGAGCCAATGTTCTCTTCTGAATTAACTGTAGCTTTAACAAGTGCTGAAATAACTGAGCGTAAGGAAGAGGTGGAGTGTCAAAATGCCTAACCCGCCTATTCAGAGGCTGTGATCGGCGAGGAGCCTAATTTTGTTGTTGAGACACTGCTGGCTGCTGAGGTGCTGCTGGGATGGTTACAGAAGCCACCTGCTTATTGAAGTTCTGACGAGGTCCTTCCCTACCACGGTATGATGACACAGAGTTTGTATCTCCCTCCCTCTTCTTATAACCACTGACATAAGGCTTCTTACTTCCCCCAGATGAGGACCCATCACCGCCTGATATTTTTCCCGCTTTGATTCTGCTTTCCATCATCTCTCCTACTAAGATCAAATCAGCAAACTTTCCAGTCATACACGGTACCAGCTTTTCGTAGTAATGACCCTGCAGGGTGGCCATAAACATAGTTATCATTTCACGTTCCAACATGGGAGGCTGAACCCTCGCTGCCAGTTCATGCCACCTCTGTGCGTACTCTTTGAAACTCTCATTGTTCTTCTGCGACAGATTCTGCAACTGTGTTCTGTTCGAAACCATGTCAGTGTTATATTGATAGTGTCTAATAAATGCCCTTGCCAGATCTCTCCAACTACGCATATCCTTCCTCTCTAGTTGCATGTACCACTCCAGGGATGCCCCAGATAGGCTATCCTGGAAGCAATGCATCATCAGCTTCTCATTCTTCGCATGCGCCACCATTTTACTCGCGTATGCCCTCACGTGGGTCCTTGGGCAAGTCATACCATTATACTTCTCAAAAGTAGGAGTCTGAAACTTGTGCGGAATAACAACGCCTGGAACCAACCCCAAATCCTCTAGATCCATACCCAAAGCATCCTAATTCACAACACCCCTTAGGTGTTCCTCAATCAACCGGAACCTCTGATCATTGTCAATCTGGGGCCAGCATCCCCACCTGGCAGAGAAAATGCATCATCTTGAACATCATCATACTGACGGCCATGAATTGCGCCAGCACCGTTACCTCCCCCCACTGCAGTAGGAATCACAACATTTTCTCCTCCGCCCGGAGGAATCACAACACCAACAACAGGAATACTTCCGCCCGGAGGGCCATTATGAACATTATTACCAGTAACACCAGTATGAATGACACCGTCCTCATCAACCCTTACAATCAGTGGCTGAACGAGAGTCCTCAACTGCTCTTGGCCTTGAGCGACACCTTGCATTAATTCCATGAATTGGTTCATGCAAGTCCGCATCTCAGTCATCTCATTTTGTAGCTGATCCATGAATCTCTTCTGATTTTGTCTGGTAGAATACCGATGAATGTGCTGATCTGCAATCCTGAGATTAGAACAAGATAAGAATACCGGAGATAAACACCTGTTATGCAAAAGGATTATGCAAAATGATTATGAATATGCAAATGCAAATGAACATGTTTGAATATTCGCAAGGCGATCCACCCCTTGATTCCAGTTTAACAACAATATAGAATGGAACTTCTGCTCATATATTAAGAAAACCAGAGGAAAACCAAATGTCAACAATCACCAATCCAAGATAACAAGTCTGAACATAATAATCAAAGATCCCAACCAACAAGCCTGGCGGACATAATAATCAAAGATCCCAACCAACAAGCCTGCGGTGGTCCAAATAATGAAAGAAAAAAGAAAACGACGGCATGTCATCAAAGTTTACAAGTGTCAATCCCCCCATCCATTATGCTTCTTGCTCCAGTCTTGAATTTCCTTGAACAGCTTTCTGGTGTCGGGATGCTTCGGTCTCTGAATTAGCTCTTGAATGAGAACGTCTCTCCAATGAATAATCCCTTCCAAATATCGGCAATGTAACTCCCAAGCGTCTTCTCCAGAAACACCATCCATGCTAGGTCCCTCATGTCTAGATCTCTTCACTTCAACTTGGACCTTCAGTTCCTCTATGGAGGCTATGGCTTCATTGAGTCGACCCTCGACTGCTTGTCTCTGGAATACCCCTGATAGGATCTCAGCATCTTTCTTCTTGAGCTGCGACTTCAATTGATCAATCTAAGCCAGATAACCGTCTTCCTTTTGCTTATTCTCAGCCATTGTAGTTTCTCGGTGAGCATTGAACCTGTGAATTTTTAACAAAGCCTTGTCCAATTCCTCCTTCTTAGACTCGAGAACCTTACTGATACCATCTAGAGCTTGTTTCATCCTTTGTCTGGCCGCGACCTTGTCAGCTAGCTCCTTTTCTGTTTCAGCAAGAAGCTTTGTCTTCAACTTGGCGATATGAACAACTTTACCCCGCTCATGTTTCAACTGATAAATCTCTCTTAGTAGCTCACTGTTTTCTTCTCGCAGCTTTTCCTTTTCAGCCCACAACTTGTTAAACTTCTCTATCTCAACTGTGGTAGGAGGCTCAATCAGCAAGGGGTAAGATGGTGGTTCTACCGGGAAGGGAAGAAGCTCCTTTTCTGCTCTCTTCTTAATCCACTCTTCATAGGAAGGAAAAGCCCGATTGTTACATTTCCCGAATGAAGTTTTTCCCTTCTTAGTCACCTGCTTCCAGGCATTCACAATCTTCCTTATCATCTCTTGATCCTCAGTACCATTGAAGAATAAGGACTCTTTGACATCTCGCTCTTCAGGTGGACCTTTCAAAGGATAACCAAACTGCCTGATAACAAGGGAAGGATTATAGTTAATTCCACCTCTTCTCCCTATCAAGGGTACATTAGGGAATTCTCCGCACTTGCAAATAATCTCTATTCCTAGCAAATCACGGTTGAACCAGACAATGTTGTCAGTTGTCAAGCCCATTAACCTCTTTGACCACTTTAGAGAATCTCTCGTATCAACGAAGGCGCCAGTTTCGGGGAGATGGCTCAGAAACCAAGTAGATAAGAGCGGTGGACAACAACTCACGGGTTTTCCCCGCCTGTTTTCATTCTTGTAGTGGACTGAGTGATACACGTCACCTAGCAAGGTAGGTATAGGATTCTTCGAAATAAAGATTCTGACAGCATGCATATCCACCAGATCAGGAACATTGGGAAACAGGACAATCCCATAGATGCACATAGCCAAAATAGCTTGGAAAGCAGTCCAATTCTTCTCTTTAACATGTATGCAAGCTTGATCAAACAAGAACTTCAATAAGAAACCCTTAGCTCCTTGTTTTTCCTCAATATTACTGCTCAGAATGGATTCACTAACATGAAGAGCAATAGCCATTTCTTTTATCCCGGGGTGTTCTTCAGAAAAGAATACTATGTCATGCCTGATGGGGATTCCCAAAATAAATGAGAACTCCTCCAACGTTGGGGCCAAGATGTAGTCTGGGAAAGTGAAGCAACGCAAAGACGGATCATAAAACTGAAGAAGTGTATGAATGGCATCCTTCTCATACTTGGAGATATTGTAGATAAACTTCAGAAGTCTCCCATAGCCTCCACTAAACTCTGTACGAACTCCGGGGCCTGCCATACTAATCAGCTTGTGAATCAATGTCAAGGTCGGATCTGGGAACGAATAGGCAACAGTCTTCTTTCTCTGGACATCCATGCCAAGGTAACCTTAGAAAACCGGAATCAAGAGTAAGATGCAAGCCCTAAAAAATGTCAAACATGTCAGAATGTAAGAAAAATGATATGCTCATGCAAACACGGGATCAAGGCAACACTGCTGGATGTGCTGTGCTATTAACTGAATGAGAACCACAACCTAGAAAACCAGAATTCCAAAAGTACCGAACCGCGGAGATAACCAGGAACCCAGATAATCAAACATTGATGAGAAATCCAGAAAAACCGGGCAGGTTGAAGGTTTCGGTTACCTACAAACCTGCAAACGCCCATCCCCTCTCACGTGTGGGTACTAGGATGTTCAGTATCCTGGGCTCTCAGGTCGAGAAATGATGATACGTTCACCATTTCTGGTTTGGCATCATCATCAATCGAGGAGGCCTCAACTGATTCTCCAAAATGGAAGGTCCTCAGCTTCTGGCACTGAGGTCGAGAAACCATAGTACATTCATCCCTCGGGGTACAGTACTATCGTCAATCGAGGAGTGCCTCCACTGATTCTCTTCAAAAGATAGGGGCCATCCTATGCGAGTTCCAAAGTGGGCCCTCGGATGCGAATGGGTTTGCCACAGGATGTGGTCTGCCACTGTCACCACTAAAGAGGGATGTTTCCACTAAGGTCCTCGATGATCGGTCACCAGAGTCGACAACTCTCTAGATCGACATCCCAACATGCGCAAGACACACATGTTAGAATGCGTCCCAAGATAGCCTCAT
The DNA here is from genome assembly GCA_022829125.1 of Lathyrus tuberosus. Taxonomy (NCBI): domain Eukaryota; kingdom Viridiplantae; phylum Streptophyta; class Magnoliopsida; order Fabales; family Fabaceae; genus Lathyrus; species Lathyrus tuberosus. Next base: position 1,992,402 of record JALAZF010000062.1, on the reverse strand, counting down.
CTGGTTGTGAATTTCGTGAACACACAAACGTACCAAGCGGGCACGTAGGTCCCACTACTCTCCACTCTAGTCCTAGGGTATACTCAAGCCTGGGTATTGGGCTTACCTCTTAGAACAACCCAACTTGCAAAACAGAAACAGCCAGCACAACACAGCAATATCCAGTATGACAGTAATAAAAATGAAATGCAATGCAGAAAATGCGGTAAAAATAAAATACAACAAATAAAGCAAAACAAAAACAAAAGCACCCGAAGAGAACAAAGTCAAGCAAGCGCTAGGATTGACTCGCTTAGGGATGGACCAACATAGGTCAACCAGAGTCCCCAGCAGAGTCGCCAGTTGTCGCTCCTAGGATTTTCATCCAGGTACAAACGCGAGAGTGGCGCGGAAAAAACAGAGTCGCCAGCCGTGTAAATTTATCCCAAGAGAGGGAAAGGGAACACCGCATAAACCTGAGGAAGAGGGAAAGGAATGGTCATTGCAACCATAGCCTGGGTTCGGGAGTCGGTTACGCGAGGGGAAGGTGCTAGCACCCCACGCGTCCATCGTACTCGATGGGATCCACGCTTGTTGTCTATTCTAAGGGTGAGTTATCCTATCATCTAGGGCTGTGCTAAGACGGGGGGAAACAAAGACAGACTCGGTAGGACGTCAACGTCCTAGGCCTACGTACCCCCCTTGTGCAATGGGGAATTCAGAGTCAACGTAGTTCGGACCAAGTTCTTTTTGTGTTTTTTATGAGCGACGTTAAGTTCGCGTCCGGCAGTTAGGGTCGATGCCTGTTTGCGACTCAGACGGAAAGTAACGTGCCCTTTTTGAAAATAGCCTTTAGTTTGACAATCCCGAAGGACAAAAAGGTTTGAAGTTTGTTTGTATTTTTTAGGACAGAAGTGACTTAAGTTAGTTCATAACTTGCATTGCACCAAAGTCTAGGGCACAGGGGCGAATACTTAACGCATCGTCCCAAGACAGGACGCTCGCTAAGCACTCTAGAAAGATGAGAGGAAGCCCCTCATTTCTCATTCCCCACGCTTAAGGCTCGTGCGCAATACACTTTATCCTTATTAAGTGTTTTCAAGAAGTTTTGAGATGAGAAGAGAGAAGACACAAAGGAAACTCTAAAGGGAAACTAAGCGTCCTAATGTTATCATGCATGGGTGACCTACGGTTAGTGAGGTTTGACGACAACCTAATCCTAAAGAAAATAAAAGAGGAGGGAAGGAAAGAGTAAGGATGAATATGGATAACTATCCACACCCTCAAAGAACTTACCTCAGCCCCTACATAAGAGGTTAGCACAAAACAGACACAAGTAATATTAAGGCAAATGAAAACCAAACAATGACATATAATAGTGATTAAATGACCTATAAAAATCCAAACATGAATTAAGAAGTCAAGGAAGCAATCCCAAACAATCGCACAAGTGCCTTTTCAAACAGGTAACCAGACATGATCAGAGATATGCATATAAGAAGATCTCACATAAAGAGCAGTCACATAATTAGTGAAACATCTTATAAAATTTCCAAATTAATTATCAATATTTCTCAACCAGAAACAAACAACATATCAAAAACTCCTGCGAATATTCAAAATATAAGTCACTCAAACTATCATGCAAAGTCAAATGAGAAATATGGTTCAATATGCGAAAAAGGAGGACTAAAATGCAATATGAAATAATTTTAAAAATGAGAGAAAAATATTTTAATACAATTCAATGTATTGGTGAAAAAATACAAAAAGAATGAGTTCAAAAGGTTTTGTATGCTATGAGAACAAAATTCTACAAGTTTAGGTATGCATGATATGAATAATTCAAAAAAGAAAATAAACAAATAATTATTTCAGACGCTAAAAATAAAATAAAATAATAAAATAAAATTTGGTAAAATTTTATAAAATTATAAATATGATGCATGAATTTTTTGGGGATTTTTTAATGCAATTAACTATTTTTAAAATTTAAAAATGAATTAGTGCAAACAATTAAATAAAATAAAAATATGGAAATGCATGGGGGTGTAGATAGGAATAAAAACACGTTCAAAAAGGCAACTGGGCTCATATGGGAGGTGCGAACAGAAGGCCCAATCCAAAATCCATCAGAAAAAATAAAATAATAAAAAAGGGGTGCACGCGTGAACTCAGTCAATGGTTAGACTTACTATCAGCCCTTGGATTGATCTCACGTCCACCAATCAGTCAAACAAACCTGCATGTACTCATGATAAGGGGCCAGGATTCACAGCACACCATAGTTAACATACATACACGCACATTAGATCATTCAGAGTACCATGTATTCCCACGTGAGCAACACGTGATTATTTTAATGTGTTGTCACATTTGTGGTCGTCAGATGCATCAAACGTCCAAGATTAAATCAATAGAATGAAAAGTAATCATGATAAGAGGGCATGATCTGAAGGAACACCATAGTAAGCATGGAAAACACACACACGATCATTAAATAAAAATCAGAAAAAAAATAAAAGGAGTAAAACGTGGCAAGCTATGGACCGTGAGATCTGGGCAAATGACGGTGGAGATTACATCCCTTACCTCTCAAAACCCTACCTCGCCGGAACTGCACCAGACACCGGAACTTGGGTTCCGGTCGTCTTCTCCGAACACCTGCAAATGGAAAAAAAAACCCAGAACGCACAAACCAATATACCATTTTGTCCAGATTTCAATGAGGATTAATAATATGTCATCAAAAATCCCAAACAACCAACACATAATGAGAAACGAATGAAATAAAGTTTGGTCCCAAAACTTGAAACTCACGAAACAACCAATATACACGTCCAATCTCAAAATAAATACATAAGAATAACCAGTGGACATCACACATCAATATGCATATTTAAAAATAGAGTTCTATGATCATGAAAAAACCCACCAACCTGAGATCACGCCTCCTATATCCTTGCTTTTAGCTGCGAATGAGGATTGATTCGTGCTCTAGGGATCCCAAGAAAGAAGATTGTGGAAGAATTTTTTGAAAAGCCCTTGTGGATTGAGAGATTCAATGAGGAAAAGTTTTAGGGTTCAAGCTTTTGTTCTCCTTGAAATCACGTGTTATCTTTCTAACCCTAGCATGAGTTAGTTTAAATACATTAGGTCATCCCACTGATAATGATTTGGGCCTTGGTAATTCTTTGTTTAATGAGTTTTGGATGTTTTTTAGAAAATTGAATCATGTGAGATACACCCTCTTCCATGCATGTACACCCAAATATTTCATGATGGATCACTTAATTTCCAATTGCTAATCACACCTAAATTGAAATTGGGCCTTGAAACATTTTGATTCATGAGTTTTGAATAATTTGGCAATTTTGAATAATGGAAGATAAGTGAAGAATAAACCATGGTTCAACTATATTCAAAGGCAAAAAATAGTCCTTATGGATTGTACTTTGATGTTGGAACATGTCTTGAAGCAATGGAATTAATTATAGGTCACTATGTCCCAAAATGCAAAAGTTGTGAAAATGGAACCCTAAAAACCACTTTGCCTTCTTTTGGTCATAACTTGAGTTTCACAAATGATATGGAGGCCCACTAGTACTTGTTGGAAAGAGGAGAAAAAGATCTTCAACTTTCATGTTGGAGGAAAATTCATTTGAAGCTTCTTTGATTATGAAAAGTCAAGTTGAATGTAGTGTAAGAATTTGCCCAAAAAAGAAACTTTCAAATTATAGGTCATTTCCATATTTAGTAACTTTTGCACCAACTCCTGATTCTTGATAAATGGCATGAAACTTGACTCTTGAAGACCATATGAGGATGTGAGACCTTGAAAACCTTGAAGAGAACCCCAAGTTTTCACAGTCGACTCCCCCTCTCACTGTTGACTTTTCTCCTGATTCTCCTGATTCCCAATCCATTGGCCAATTGAACTTCTCCTGAACCAAACTGATAGACAATCTTCCCTTCCTAGATTCTCAGGGACCCAAGGAATACCATAGAATCAAGTCTTGCCCAAAAGATCAGAAATAAATTGACTTTATTGCAAACCCTAATTCTGGTACCCTCAGTCTAGGAGGAAATAACACAGTCTCCAAATCCAAATTCCTCTGAATATGATGTGTATCCTCTCCAACAAAGATAAGATATGCCATTTGGTGATGATAAAAACCCAATCAGCTTGCCCATTGGAGCAATAAACCCAAGAATCTCAAAACCCTAATTTCTGCACTAGTTAGGAGAAAGTGATCCACTTGAACTCTCTTGCTTGACCCTTTGAAGAACATCTTCTCCTCTTGAACTTGCCTCAGGCACCTTGACCCCATGCTAAGAACCAATGATATGCATACATGATAATGTAAAAATGAAATGAAACATAAGCGAGTTAGTACTAAAGTAAGGAGGGCCAATTTTGGGGTGCAACAGGAAGCTAAGCTTTCAGAAGCTGAATGGTGTCAAAGTCGACACGACGAACTCAATATGATCGAAGAAAAGCGAATCACGACACTATGCCATGGTCAATTGTATCAACAGAGAATGAAGAAGGCGTTCAACAAAAAGGTTCGACCCCGCATCTTCAAGAAAGGAGACCTTGTACTCAAGAATATACAATCGTTTCTAACTGACTCTCGGGGCAAATGGACCCCAAATTATGATGGCCCCTATGTGGTCACGAAAGCTTTCTCAGGCGGTGCCTTGAGACTTGCAACCATGGACGGAGAGGAATTTGCCTACCCCACGAATGTTGATGTAGTCAAGAAATACTTCGCCTAAACTAAAAAAAAACGTCTCGGTGGATTGAAAACCCGAAAGGGCGGTCCAGGCAAAAGTTAGAGACATAAAAAAAAAATAATCCCAATGGATTGGAAATCTCATAGTACAATCCAGGCAAAAATTAGGGATAATGGCAAGTAACTATGTTCAACAGAGGCGAATCCCTCAGCAGCAGTTACACCGTCCATCGGAGGAAAACTCCAGTCAAGGTCATCTTCGACAGAAGCTCAGGATGCCCAGAATTCAATGTTGGTAGAAGGATAATGGTCGTTATGTTTCAACGTAGCCCCTTTTCCCTGTAAATTACCATTTTCTAGCTTTGTATATACTCTTCGGAATGACGCGTTTGGCTGATCTCCATCTTATCAATAAAATTTGAGCCCTTGTGCTTTTGTTTGTAATTCTTATTTGTTTTAGCTTTACAGAACGACATTTTAACATGATTAACGATTCTTGAAATAAAACAAAAAATGAATTTACTTGTTAAAACTTTTTCTGCTTTTTAATAAAGACAGCAATTTCTTTTGACTGTTGAACATCAGAAGAACATCGGTCGCTTCTCCAGAAGTAATCGAACCTCAAAGTGCAGAATCAAAGTACTCCTTCTAACCTAGTACGCCTGAATGAAGGGATCAACTGTGTCAGAGACCTTGTTTCGTCTGACACGCCTCGGCCGAGTTCTTATCTCCTAAGCCCGACCAGCATAGCTCCCAACAGGGACTATCTTTTCTAAGCAAGGTGGAATTGCTATCTTGAACCAGCGATACTTTTTCGCCCCGTGATGGCCGAGTATCCAGTCATGTTCATCTTTTAGTTTGTGTGTCACATCAGTTTTGTCAGCATATACATACATACATCATGCATTATTGATTTGCATTCACATTTCATATTGCATCACTATCACTCTAGTCGGTCTTGTCCCCCAGTGATAGAAGTTCTCTCAATCGAGTTGTCAGTTCTTGCCTCGTCAGGAAACGCTGCGTTTGAACAACCTCGCCTCCAGTTTATTTCTGGAAGGAAGTTATCCCTTGACCACTTTGATAACTTGAACCTCTGAAAAACCAGACGAACTTTCAGTCAGCATCACTCTTAGCCATTAAAGATGATATCCTTGCTTTCCCGGATTAAGGAAAATCCACAGAGAAAGCCTCGTAATCAGAGATTCGGCAGCATGCCAATTTTGCTCCGAAAAGATCGCTGATGAAAAGGTCCTCGACACCTCAAAATTGGACCCCATCATATGGCATTTCTCCGGGAATATCCCGAGAAAAGTATGATGTAAGATCCCACGCAGAAGCAGCCTCTCAAGAGACTCGCTTTCCCCAGATAGAGTCGGAAAATGGCGTCTCCAACAGAGAAGTTTGTGCAACTCTACAACTCAGATGACTGGGTTCACCAGCAGGTCTGACATCAAATTTTTTGTTTTTCTCCATCAAATGGCGTCTCCCCAGGAAAATTCGGCGAGAAGTTTGAGGAAAACCGCTATGAATAGCGTCCCTTGTCAATAAAGCTTATTGACAAAAGAAACTGAGACCAGTTCCTTGGTAGGAAACCAGGATCGAGGGGAAGTTTACATCAGAAACTGAGACCAGTTCCTTAGTTGGAAACCAGGATCGAGGGGAAGTTTAAATCAGAAACTTAGACCAGTTCCTCGGTAGGAAACCAGGATCGAGGGGAAGTTTAAATCAGAAACTAAGACCAGTTCCTTAGTAGGAAACCAGGATCGAGGGGAATTTAACAAGAGAAACTAAGACCAGTTCCTTGGTAGGAAACCAGGATCGAGGGGAGGTTTATCCCAAAAGGAAACTGAGACCAGCTCCTTGGCTGAAGACCAGGATCGAGGGGAAGTTTACCTTTTCTAAGCATCATCGCTTAGCTAAAGAAGATGAATGCGTAAGCTACCATTCATAACCACCATCAAAATTTCGGGTATTCCGATATTTAATCCTCTTGCACCCCGAATGCCCGAACACATTCGTCATTCACACCTTCGGGTCCAAGAAGATTAAATAGGGGCATCTGTCATACCCCAAATTTTGACCACTAAGATTTCCCATCATTGTGAAAATCATCATCACAATATGGAGGGACCATCATACTTCATCAGTCTCCCCAAAGATGGGTGAGCATCCACTACAATCAAAATTAGGGTTTCAAGCCCTCTCAGAGCCTTAGACAAAGGATCAATCAAGGAATGACATGATTTTCAACTTGTCTAACCTCTCAAACATCCACAATGGATCAAAAGGACTCCTACTTCAAGGATCAAGCACAAGGCTGCTCCCTTCTAGGTGGATCAAGTCTCAAGATCGACAATGTCACCAAATTAGGGTTTTGGTCGACCAGGGCCTCCAGATGGAATTTTTTCATCTGGGTACAAGCCAATGATCCAAAACATAACCTAATGTACTCCATGGGACCTCATGGACCCAATCATCAAGTCAATTTTGCCACAGGGGATGCATTCATAAAAAATCAGGAATTAGGGTTTCTTGACCTAATTCACCCCTAAGTTGACTTTTAGGGCAAATCATGAGCCAAGACCTCAAGAGAGGGTTTGAGGGTTTCTAATGAACTATATTGATCCATTTGGAGCAATGGATTAATCCAAGAAGTTTGAGCAACAAGTCTCAATTTCATCTGCACCACAATTAGGGTTTCACGAGGAAAGTCAACTGTAACTTTGACTTTTGACCAGGACATGCTCCCAAGCCCTAAGACATGATTCAATATACCCTATGACACCCATGGAACATGTCCATCAAGTTTGATTTAGGTCAAGGACATGATTTCATGAAGAATTGCACAGTTTGGAATTCATCTGATAAAAAGTCAACTGTGCACAAAAGTCAACTTTGACTTTTTGAGATTTTTCACCAAAATGGATTTTTAACCCTAAAATGATGTTAATGTATGATTTGAATCATCATTCATCAAGAAAAATCAAAGAAAGTGGGATAACTTGTAAAAGGGGTAACCATAAAAACTTAGAAAAATTTCTAAGTTATGAAAAAAGTGACACTAATGTGACAACTTTGGAGGACCATAACTCCTAATCCACAAGGCCATTGTTCCCCATTAAAAGCTTGATTTGTAGATCTCATTGCCCTCTACAAAAGCTTCATACTGACCTATGTCCAAATTCCTCATGGATTTTGAGTTATGGAGTGATCAAAATCAAGAAAAGTCACTTTGTTCCAACACTTGGTGAAAATTTCACTAAGTCAGATTTTACCTTACTTTTTGCCAAATGTAGTGGGATTTTTCACTTGGATTCAAAAGAGATCAAAACCAAACATGTTCAAACAGTTGTTGTATCATGTAAGGGCTTTCCAAAATGGCCAAGAACATTACCAAATTCAATTTGAGTCATGAGATATGACATTGGCAAGTTGCCTTGCTGAAATCTGCCAAGGCAAGGCAGATTTTTACACTTTTGGTCGATTTTCCAAAATCAGCCAAATCCAAATGCTCCTATCCACTTGGACACCTCTGAGGATTGAATCTAAAGGGGACAATCACTGAGCCAAGCCTCCAAAGTCTTTGGAACAAGAAATAGCATGTTGAACCTAGAATTGCCAAAATAGGGACAAGACTCCAATTTAGGATTGGAGCATTCAATGGAAGCATCAAGGTGGCATGGACTGAGCCATTCTCAACTGAATTTAGTCAAGACTTATCCAAGACCAAGGGAACCAGTAGCCTGTGCCCTAACCTCTAGTCAATGGCTAGAGGAGACATCGATTTTCATTTGCCAACATTGGCCAAACCTACTCAGCAGTTGCCATTCACTATTCCTTGCAAAACAAACTTGCTCTACTATAAATAGAGCTCAATTGTGATCAGTTTGAGTACACCAAAGCCATCAAACAGATGCTTTCCTCAAAATCTCTTCTTTCACTCCAATTTTGCCTTCCAAAGCAAGTCACTATCAGGTTTTGAGTTTGAGAGCTTTTCCAATCAAACCAATCACACACACACACACCTCATATACATCATATAGAAGTGATCCAACCACTCACATAACATCTGGAACACAGATTTCACAAAATCACCAGCCAATTGCTCAAGTTCTTGATAGATTTGCATTTGAGGTACCATCTCAAGTTCCAGATCATTTCAATCCATTCCAAGCATTCATACACACTCCATGGCACCTAGGGAAGCTATCCAGATCATTGGAACCTAGTTGTAACACCTCCAACACAAATCACGATCACCAGCTACAAGTGGTAAGCATGAGCTCTTCTAACTCTATGATCCATGCAATTTTTGCTGCACAATAATTTGGCCATATGTTCATAATCATGCATGGAATGTTTCCCCTTAATTAATTGCATTGTTTGAATCGTGTATCAAAAATCCTAGCCTTCATGCAGAAATTAGGGTTCTTGAGGATTTTTCGTGATTTCTTGTTTTATGCTTAATTTAAATGAAATTAATTGTCATAGACATGATCGTGAGGTTGAAACGAGTTAATTGGTGTGTGGATTGCATGATATAATCAAGTATTCAGTGAGATTGGAGAGAAAATGCAAATCAGCCAAACCCAGAACACGCGCGTGTTCTTCAACTGTTCTTGGCGCCATTTTTTGAAAATTCAAATATTTGAATTTTGTGATTTTATTTAATTGATTCAAAAATTAATTTCTCTCTGAGTTTTAATGATTTTGAGTTGATTCTTTTTTTTATAATTCACAAAAATGTTAGAATATTTTATTTTCCCAAAAAATCCCAAAAATATTATTTATTTTGTGTAATTGATATTTTTGCAAAGAATTAATGTTTTAATTGTTTTTGACATTTAAAATATTTTTTCCACCTTGATTTTGCAACTTTTAATGCCTTCTAATTATTTTGTAGGTTAATACTTAATTTTTGAAGCATTAATCCAAGATCACAATTTTTTTTTCATATGTTAAACAATTTTGATCATTTTAATTGAATTTTTATTCAATTAAAACACATTTTGAAAACAAATTAGGGTTTTGGATTAATTCAACCCTCATAAAACATTTTAAAACTTTTTGGGCCTCTAATAGAGTGTAAGACCCAATCCTTTGTAAATACAAACCCATTTTTGTGCCTCACTTATTGTATAAGTCCCGTTGTATTTCAAAAAGTTCGACGCGATCATCGTCCGTCGAAAAAATCATCTGGGCCTCTCCTCGAGCTATAAGACCCATTCAAAATACTTTGGGCCTTTATTAGAGTGTAAGACCCAACCCCCTTGTACAAAAAATTTTTTGGGCCTCATTAGTTGTATAAGTCCCTCTGTACATTTTCAAATAAATGACGCGATCGTCGCCAGTTTAAAAATAACCTTGGGCCTCTCCTTGAGCTATAAGACCCATTCAAAACTTTTGGGCATCTAATAGAGTGTAAGACCCAATCCCCTTTTAACCAAAACACTTTGGGCCTCAGATATTGTATAAGCCCCTTTGCGTTAAAATAAAATCTCGGCGTGATCGCCATTTTAAACGAAAAATCATCTGGGCCTACCCTCGTGTTATAAGCCCCACTCTTTTTCTTTAAAACTTTTTGGGCCTCTTGAGAGAGTGTAAGACCCATCCCTTTGTACAGAAAATATTTTTAGGCCACAGTCACTTGTATAAGTCCCTCTGTACAAATTCAACAGTGAAATCACTGGTAAAACCCTGGGCCTCTCCTTGAGCTGTAAGCCCCAAATCTTTCTTTTGCAAAGCACTTTCTCCTTTGATTTTGACATATACTGTTGTTTTCAATCTTTCTTTGTTGAACAACTAACCAAACAGCATGGAAGCTCTACAACCGAGTAAGTGTTTATACGCTTTCATTTACCGCTTTCATATACATATAACGGTATTGTGGGGCTGTTTCGCTGTAAGTCTTCTTTCATAAACTCATATCAACTGTGTAATAATAGTATAGATATTTAGAGTTTCCCCGGCAACTACGTCTAGCATTAAGCCCGTTGATCACTCTTAAATAGTCAAAACTAGATCCCCATAGGATTACCAGACACAGTCTTCTCTCCTCTTGGGGTTAAACAATATGGAGATATGAAAGGCAGCATTCTCGGTGAACCCTTTCATAGAATGACACTCGTAGAAGTTGTCAAAGAAACTCTATTCCCCAGAGATGATCTTTTCTCCGTGAATGGCATCTTTGAGTTTCTTCGAAATTCTCGAACTTTTCTGGCTTGATCTATTCTCGGTGAATGGCATGTCTTGAATTTCTCGGGGTTTGGGGACCCACGGGCTTCTTAAAAGCACTTGTCAAAAAACTCTACTCCCCAGAGATGATCTTTTCTTCGTGAATGGCATCTCTTGAGTTTCTTCCAAATTCTCAAACTTTCCTGGCTTGATCTATTCCTTGTGAATAGCCTGTCTTGAATTTCTCGGGGTTTGGGGACCCATCGGCTTCTTAAAAGCATCGGCCTCCTCTTGGGCATCGTACAAGGACCCACATGCTTCTTAAAAGCAACCCCGCCTCCTCTTAGGCTTAGTACAAGGACCCGCCGGCTTCTTAAAAGTATTCACAGCCTCCTCTTAGGCTTCGTATAATAATCTCTTCCTCCGGGAATGATAGCCTCCTCTTGGGCTTCGTACAAGGACCCGTCGGCTTCTTAAAAGCTTCCAGCCTCCTCTTGGGCTTCGTACAAATTGTCCCGACGACCTCCTAGAGGTATAGGAACAGAAGTTAGTCATCTGCATAGAACAGTCCTTTCAAAGAGTCTACTACTGTTTCTCAAAGCATAGTACAAAAGATAAAACACTAGACACGGACAGTCTAATATCCTTGAGTCTCAAAGACATTCTCAAGTGACCCCTTCGTTAAATAGGAAGAAAACCCGTAGACTCGGACAGTCTCAATACCCTTCGGATTTCCCACTTCCTTAAAGAACGGGAATAACCCGGATCCTCGAATCAAAGCCTTGAGTACAGCATTGCTCATATAAGAACTGATTTTCTCTTTCAAAATCATTATACTGGACCTGTCACTCAACTGAAACAGTCACTATAGCCTCCTCTTGGGCTTTGTACAATAATTCTCCCCGCAGAGTCAAACATCGTTTAGCCTCTCTCTCGGGCTTTGTACGAGACACATAAGAGACTCCCTTGTTGAGTCAATTACCCCTTTCGCCTCCATCTCGGGCTTTATACGAGATACAAAAAGGTTCTTATTGAGCCAAACAAACCTTTAGCCTCCATCTCGGGCTTTGTACGAGATACAAAAACTCTCTTGTTGAGTCAAATAGCCTCCATCTCAGGCTTTATACGAGATACCAAAAGATTCCCTTGTTGAGTCAAAACCTTTTAGCCTCTCTCTCGGGCTTTGTACGAGACACATATTAGCCTCCTCTTGGGCTTTGTATAAGAAAATCACTGGTTGATCCGATCAACCTTTTAGCATCAAAGCTGTGCCTCGTTCACAGTACACAAACATCAACAACTCCCTTCATCTAATCGCTGTAAGCGGCAAGCCTCTGGATCATCTATATCCATGCCACTGTCCCTCTTTTAGCATGAGAAATTCCTAAGGAAAGATGGCATTGCTCTACACTGAGTTAAAGTCTTCTCCTTCAGGTTAAAATCCCCTTTAAAGGAAATTATGGCATTGCCGGATTCACAAATCCCGGTTAAAGTAATTCTCCTTTATAAACAGTTGTGACAAACAGACCCTCTTTAGAGATGACAAATTCTCTCTAAAGACAAACCCTTTTAGCTTCACATATTAGGCTTTGAACAAGATACAAACTACCTTTCGCTTCATGTCTTGGGCTTTGAACAAGACACCAAAACAACCATTTCCTCCCATAGAATAGGAGGAACTACGAACGCTCTGATTTCCCTGTTTCGGTAAACGAGAATACGTAGGCATAAGATTGAAAGAAAAATCTTAGCGAGCACACTAAACAAAAACCCAAAATCCCATACTCTCACATATCTATCAAGAAGCATCCGTCCTAACATCTAAAACCTCCCACCACTTTTAAAAAAATTAACCCGATAGAGACCCCGAATCTTTGTAGCATCTGTAACCTAACAAACCGCTGTTTAAACTCAGTTTGCAAACAGGGTTAATTTGAGACATCTATTTCCCTTCCTTCATCAGCTTTAATAGGATAAAAAATGAATCGAGCTGTAGACACCAAAGAGCGATAGCGCTTCGCATCCGCGTCCAAAATCGCTCGCTACACTATCCTGCTTGAGCTCCCGAATCTTGGCTATCAAATCCGCACGACTGGTGAAACCTTTCTCCTCGGCCGACTCGTTGTCTGCGGGATGGGCAGCAGCTTCCATCTCAGCGATCCTGGTCTGCAGGCGGTCACGCTCCTCTTGAGCCACCTTCAAAGCAGCGTTGGCCTCGTTCAGCTCGCAGAGGACACGGGCGTGTTCCTCGCACTTGGTCTGCGCCTCTCGCAGATCAACCTCAACTTTGTCCTTCTCCTCCTCGAGGGCAACGTATTCATCCTTCAGTTTCTGTAGCTCGGAGGCAGAGGAAGTCCCCTTATTTAATATCAAAGCAGTCTCGAAGACTCGCATCATGGCCGCCAGGTCCTCGATGAGCGCCTCTTTCCTGGTCGTCCCATCCATTTCCAGAACTGCCTTCACCTCGGCCTCAGCGACGACGGAAGGGCTTCCTCCGAAGAAGTTCCGCTGAAGATGACAGGCGGGCAACAGAAACTTTTCCGTTGGAACAGCCTCCTCGAGGTCCACGAGCACGGGCCCCTCAGTCCTCGCTTTCTTGGCAGGGGTGCCCTCCGAAAGAGGAGATTGGCTACACTATTGAGACGACGAGCTACTCGTCGTCCCGATCGGCACCGTTGTCTGGATAACGTCTCGAACACGGCCCTTAGCTCGTTTGGGAGCCTGCTCAGCAGCCATCTTCATGATACGCTCGGTGGCGTTCGACATTTGAGCTACAAGGGAAAACATGAAACAAGTTAGCACAAGGAAACAATACTCAGTACGCGCTCGAGCAGAACAATGGATTCCTACCTAAAAATAGCTTGGCCTCGTCGAAGGACTTGCACCCAAGGAGAGCCTTGGTGTTTATGTAATGGGCCTAGGTCATAACTCTTCCCCGCGAGTCGAGGATTGATTTCCCGTCTCTAGTTATACACACTGCTCGGCTGACACCGATGACGTACGTGACCAGCTTTGCATACGCTTCTTTGTCGTCCTCCGACAACTGGCTGGGCTTCACAAGGTAGGAATCCGTGCCAAGCGCGAAATGCGCATCCTTCCACTCCAAGGGGTACTTAGACACAAACCTCTCGTTCCCGGCCTCGTCAGTCACAATGTCGTAAAGCGTTCGCACGGCCTCGTGCGTCCCGGGCATGACATAATAAAGTTTATCCTTAAAGTTTCGAACGGAATCCGAGTACGCCCTGAAAAGCTTCCTCGACTGTTTGAAGGAGACCCAGCTGTGTCACCCTTGATCAGATGACCGTTGGATGTGGAAGATACGAAAAAAAGGGAGAGAGTGGCCCCGACGTTGAGGTAGTCACACACGATCTCGAACGCCCGCATAAAAGCGAGAGCATTCGGGTGGAGCAGGGACGATGCCAGGTGCAACCGGTTGAACACCCCCAACTGGAAGTTGTTGAAGGGGAGACGAATACCGGCCTCGTTGAAGGTAAACTCGTACATGGGGAACCTTAGCCTGCGGTAATTCGAGCAGATACGGTGGTGTTTCTGAGGCTGAAAAACCGTCCACTTCGCCCGCTCACCCTCAGCGACATACTCGACGAAGGCAAAAACGTCAGTATCGTCAATGGAAATTCGCGAGTGAATGCGTAAGGGCTCCTCGTCGGCCCAGTCGACGGCCGGACGCACGGGCTCCATACCGGGGATCTGCGCGGGGTCATCAACGTCGGGTTCATTGTCTATCTGGATGATGCCCGCAAGCCTCACGGCCATTTTTACCTGAAAAATAGAGGAAATAGGTGAATTCATTGGCCATGATCAAATCCACCCTTCCACCGCCGATCAAGTGAAAGGGCAGCGAGAGCGCGAGAGCTGCTCGGAACTATAGGGGAACTACCCAATACCTCTACCCCATCTAGGAGCCTTCTTCAGGCCCCCAGTCCTCTCTTGTCTCACTTCCCCGGGACACTCATCGCGAGTCCTCGGGGTGTTCATCGGGTCCTCGGGACATTCATCCCAAACCTCCATCAAATCAAGCGGAACCCTAGAAACGTCCCGCCGTTTCCATCCGGGATCTCCACCGGCGTATCAGAAAACCACCAAACGAAACAAAACGGAAAAGAAAGGGATTAAAAACTTACTTGAGATGGTGGTGGAGGGCAGGCCGATGCGGTGGAAGTGGCGGTGTACGGTGGTGCACGGCGGTTGAGCAGCGGAGAAGAAGAGAAGAGAAGGCCGGAGCGAAAAAGATGGGAACGTGCAAATAACACGAACTCAAATCCATTTTATATGCCCCTCACGGGACTCGAGGAGTCCCTAGGATTTTGAGTACCCTAGGCCTAGCCGCCCCTAGGCACTAATGACAGAACGACACGTGGCACGCGCATTCCCACGTTAACCCTTTCATCTACCATGGTCCTCGTACTCAGAACCACTGATCTCCCCATGGCGCCGGCCAACAGCGACGACACGATTCGAGCAGTTCAAATTTCCTGCCCGTCTAGCACCCCACGACCGTGTCTTCCATAATGCATCATGCCCGTTGACACGGGGACACCTCCCCCGTCTCAGACTGACCCTTAAGTCATTACTCCGGCACCTCGGAGCAACGACTTGGGGGGCTCCTGTTTTGGACTGGGCCAACACCTGCCCTACCATCGGGCAGGTCCAGCCCAATACTGGCAAGGCCCAATGAGTCCAATACGATAAGCTAGTGCCGAGCACATCTAAAGCATTATCGAGCACACTCGTGCCATCTCCCCGTCAGCCATGGGGTAGGCACCACTGTCATGCAGAAACTCATAATCGGGGAGGGCACCCCTCTCCTCGACTCCACGTGTTCCTCCCCGCGAGGTCACGTTCTCTTGTAACTTCTCACTCCCGAAGGAATCAGTCTGCCCTACTTCCGGAGATTTAGGGACCGTTACCCCAGGGCGAAGACCACGTGCTGGTCTTCACTACGCCACGTAAGCCCTGGCAGTGGCCTGGATTGGGCCTTGCAAACTGGCCCAGTGCAAGTAACCGTTGGCCCCGCACTGGGGGCTCTCTATAAATACCCTCTCACTTGAGAAGGTCAGATTACGAAATATTCTAAACTCACATCTCTGTATTTGCTTTTCTCTGACCTTACCTGACTTGAGCGTCGGAGTACCTTGCAGGTACACCCCTCCCCCCCCCCCCCCCGGTATCACCATCACCGGAGCTGAAGTCCATATGACGTTGTTGGCCACTGTCTGACTGTCTGATCCAGGTACGATCATGATCCAAATGACTAAATTAATGATATTGGTGGTGTTTCACTAATTGTGTTATTCCATCTCCATGTTATATTTTCTATTTTTATGTGTTTTAAATTATTTGTCCGTTTACAATATCAATATAGTATTTATTATTTTTTTCATTAGTTTATTTTTATTCAATGTATTATAATTTATGTAACTACTCTATTATTTATTATTAATAAACTTATTTATTTTTTTTACTAAGCATTCAATCTAATGTATATAGGGGTTGATATTCATAAGTCAATAATTTAAATAAATATATATTTAAATATAAAAACTAATATTTAATTTTTAAAATATTTTTTCATACAACATATCTTTCCATATAAGTGAATCTCGTCATTTCTCAATTAATGTAATTTTATAATTGTGTTTTTTAATCAAATTTGATAATTTACTTTTTCAAAATTTTATTGAGTCAAAATTATTAAATATAATCTTTTAGTCATATTCAATAATTTCTTTGGACAAAGGGAGTTTTCTTTTAGTTATTTATAGAACCGATTTGTAGTTTGGAGTAGGTAATTTGTCCATCTTCCATACGAACATGGCTACACATATCAACCACTTGTTTTTTTTTCATTGCAAGTATTGTTGGAAATTCACCACACCCTATGATGATTTCGCTTCAATCTTGATCTCAAGATTGATCACCAGCCCACAAACAATACGTAATAACAATGAAGAACAAAGAAGGAAGAAGAAGAACAAACTAACAGCAAGAAAGAAAAGAGAGAGAAGAGAAATATTTGGAGAAAAGTGTTTCTACCCACGAACTATGGGATTTCTTCTATTGCTATTATTCACTTACTAATCTGCAAACTGTGAATGCAATTGTATTATAATGTACAAGGGTAACTCCCTATTTATAGATTTAGATTTACAAAGGCCCAAAACTCTAAAAGCCCAAAATATCAAATCTAATCTAAATCATATAAAATCTAATCTAATCAAAAACAGAATCTAATCAAATCTAATTACATTTAACACACTACCTAATTCATTGTGTTTAAACTATCTACATTCATCATAGATCTTAGCTTCTTGAATACTTCGACCTGCACTCCCTTCGTCATGATATATGCAATCTGATTCTCAGTTCTGCAGTGTTTCAAATTCATCTTCCCTTCTGCTACCTGCTCTCGAAGATAATTGAACCTCATTTTGATGTGCTTGCTTCGACCGTGAGATATTGGATTCTTCGCCAAATTGATAGCTGACATGCTGTCGATCTTCATGGTAATTGCTCCATGATTCTTCCCTGTAATCTCTTCGACCAAGTTCACCATCCAGGTTGCTTGACATGCACAAAGAGAAGCATCTATATATTCTGCTTCGCATGATGACAATGCCACTACTGGCTCCTTTCTCGAACTCCAAGCAACTGGTGCACCACCTAACATAAACACATATCCAGCTGTGGATTTTCTATCTTCTGCATCACTACACCAACTAGAGTCTGTGTATCCCACTAACTTGCATTCTTTCCCTTCGTCAGTTGCAGGAAATAAAATGCCATAGTCGAGAGCCCCTTTCAGATACCTCAGTATCCTCTTCGTCGCTGTTAGGTGTGATACCTTTGGCTTCTGCATGAATCTACTTACCATACCAACACTGTATGCTAAGTCAGGCCTTGTGTGACAAAGGTATCTAAGTGACCTAATAAGTCTTCTGTATTGGGTTGGGTCGACATCATCTTCGTCTGGATCCTTCGACAGTTGCAGTCTGGTCTCAGCTGGAGTCGAAGTTGAGTTGCAATCTTGCATCTCAAATCTCTTGAGTATTTCGCCTGCATATCTTCGTTGGTGCATCATCAAACCTCTACTAGTCTTGTAAAATTCGTTGCCAAGGAAATATTAGAGATCTCCCAAGTATGACATTTCAAACTCCTTGCTTAGATCATGTTTGAAATCTTCGATCTCCTTCTTGCAACTTCCTGCTATCAACAAATCATCGACATAGAGACATAGTATAAGCAATTTTCCATTAGTTCTTCTTACATATAATCCATGCTCAGTTGTACACTTCACAAATTCCTTTTCCCTTAAGAAGTTGTCGATTTTATTATTCCAAGCTCTTGGAGCTTGCTTAAGTCCATACAGGGCTTTATGCAGCCTGTACACCTTTCCTTCTTCGCCTCGTTCCACATACCCAGCTGGTTGTGCGACATAAACTTCTTCATCTAGGGGACCATTAAGGAATGCACACTTCACGTCCATCTAACATGTGTGCCAATTATTCATATTTGCTAGACCAACAACCAACCTGATTGTTTCGATCCTAGCAACAGGTGCGAACACTTCATCGAAGTCGATTCCTTCCTTCTGAAGAAATCCTTTCGCCACAAGTCTTGCCTTGTGTCGAGTTACTTCTCCTCTAGGATTCACCTTTACCTTGTAAACCCACTTCACATCAATTGCCTTCTTGCCTTGAGGCAATTTGACAAGTGACCAGGTGTTGTTGACTTCGATGGATTCTAACTCTTCATTCATTGCTTTCACCCACTTCGAATCTTTCAATGCCTCAGCTGCATTGACTGGTTCGACATCTGCGTAGAAAACATAATGTACCAGCTCACCCTCTTCATCGACCACATCATCTGATGTAATTACAAATTCTTGCAACCTTGCAGGCATGTGTCTTGTTCGTCGAGGTCTGCTTGAACCTGCTTCATCTGCAACTGGTTCCTGTCGAACTTCTCTTTCGACTTCAGTGGCTGGTTCTTCACAAGAGATTCTCACTGAATCCTTCTTGGCATTCTCAGTCCAGTCCCATTCTTTAAGCTCATCTATGATCACATCCTTGCTGATCACTACCTGCTTATTCACTGGGCTGAACAGCTTGTAACCTCCAGTCGAATGATATCCTATCAAGATCATCTGATTCGACTTATCATCAAAATTCCTTCTCAACTGATCTGGAACATGTCTATGTGCTATAGATCCAAACACCTTTAAGTGACTGAGGCTTGGCTTGACACCAGACCAACATTCTTCTAGTGTGACTCCTTCAAGCTTCTTCGTCAGATATTTGTTCAAAATATACGTTGTTGTCGAAACTGCTTCTCCCCATAATTCTTTGGGTAGATGTTTTCCATTCAACATACTTCTTACCATGTTCATGATGGTTCTGTTCTTGCGTTCTGCAATCCCATTCTGCTGTGGAGTGTAGGGTGGCACCACCTCATGCACAATTCCTTCTTTTCTACACAATGCATCGAACTCTTTCGACACATATTCTCCACCACTATCAGTTCTCAGAGTTTTCAACCTTCGACCACTCTGTCTTTCGACCATGGATTTGAATCTGACAAATACCTCAAACACATCACTTTTCTTCTTGATGAGGTAGGTCCATAACTTTTGACTGAAATCATCTATAAACGTGACAAAATATCTGTTGGCACCAATCGAATCCACCTGGATTATACCACATACATCAGAGTATATGACTTCAAGTATTGCCTTCGACTTCCTTCCTGCATCCTTGCTGAAGCTATTCTTGTGTTGTTTCGACTGAACACACTCTTTACAGACTTCACTTGGAATGTCGATTTCTGGTAATCCTGAAACCATATTTCTTATCTTCAGTTCTCTGATGTCATTGAAGTTGAGATGGCCTAGTCGAAAGTGCCATAACCACTCATCTCTGCTGGCTGCTGTTGCTAGACACTTGTGCTCCATCACATTGAGTTCAATCTTGAAGGTCCTATTCTGAGACATTGGAGCCTTCAAGATTAACCTACCACCTGCGTCGAGAACTCTCATCATCTTGTCTTCGACAACTACCTTGTAGTTCTTTTCGACTAGCTGCCCTATACTGAGGAAATTACTCTTCATACCTGGAATGTACAACACATTGGAAATTGTTGACCTTTTGCCATCTTTCCTCATAATCAGAACATCACCAACACCTTCGGCTGCTAGAGTGTTATCATTTGCAAACTTCACCGTGTTCTTCGACAAGGGCTTCATGTTGACAAACCAATATTTCCTTCCAGTCATGTGTGATGAGCATCCTGAGTCCAAGTACCACTGATCTTGGAATCTCTCTTCATCTTTCGTTGTGACCATCAGCAATGTCTCTTCTTCTTCATGCTTCGCCAGATTTGCATCAGTTTCTTGATTTTTCTTCTTTTCTGGACAGTTACTAACATAATGGCCATACTTCTGACAATTGAAACATTGAATGTGACTTTTATCTGGCTTTCGACCACCACCTCTTCCTCTACCTACAGCACCACCTCTTT
The DNA here is from genome assembly GCA_022829125.1 of Lathyrus tuberosus. NCBI lineage: Eukaryota > Viridiplantae > Streptophyta > Magnoliopsida > Fabales > Fabaceae > Lathyrus > Lathyrus tuberosus. The sequence goes on along the minus strand of JALAZF010000062.1, from coordinate 1,971,976 downwards.
GGTTGCCTTGGTTCCAAGGTTTCTTCTGAGTCGAATTACTGCCTCCTCTATCTTTGTTGCCATTCACGTTTCCTTTGCCTTTCCTTTCCTTTTTTGACTGCGCCTGCAAAGCCATATCACTCTTCGACTTTCCTGCAGCTCTCTCAGCCATCATTTGTTCATGAGACTCAAGTGTCCCTTGAAGCTCTTCCTTTGTCAATACTGACAAGTCTTTCGACTCTTCTATGGCTACTACCACGTGGTCGAACCACTACAAGAATTTTGTTGATTTGCGACATTTGAATTGCGACAGTTATATAAAAACTGCCCTTATTTAACATCCGCGACAGTTGCTACGACGATTATAAACAACCGTCTCAAATAACCTTTAAAAAAATTGAAAATCCAATTAAAAAACCTAGGTCCACGACAGTTCTGGAACTGCCCTCACACCACTTTCACTAAAAAGTAGTGTTCTTGCAAAATTGAAAACAAAAACTGAGAGCCACACGTTAATGACTCACGCTCTTCATCCACGAAAAACTACACCGCGACTCACCACCATCGTCGATCTGAACCCTTTCGCCGGCGATCTATCTCTTTCCTCCACACTCCCTCCGATCTTCACCACCCTCCGCCGCGATCTGAAACTCCCACGACGTTGCCACCATTATCAATCGCACACTGCTACCGAAATTCTCCATCTATCGAATCTGAAGGCACTGTTCATCTCCATGGAAACAGTTCTTCCTCCGATCTTCCCTCTCTATTACAAAGCAAAAACATTTCTTCTTATGGGTCTTCTCCGTAAAGTTTTGGATGATAATACGGGTGTACAGGAGGCTACTTGTTCAGCCTTTGCAACTCTGGAAGAGGTTCTGACTACAATTTCTGTTGATTTACCCTAAAAGAATTAGTTCAGTTTCTAAATTTCTTTTGAATAATAAATTTTTAATATTTAATTTACTTATGATTGGAGGCTGCGTAAGAATTTCTGTTGACTACAATTTCTGCATTTGGAAAGTATCAGGTGATTTCCTAAAAGAATTTCTGTTCCTAAAAGAATTTCTGCATTTGGGAAGTATCAGGTGATTTCCTAAAAGAATTTCTATTTCTAAAAGAATTTCTACAATTTCTCATTTTTCATATTTAATATATCAGTTTCTAAAAGAATTTCTGTTGACTACAATTTCTGCATTTGGGAAGTATCAGGTGATTTCCTAACCTTAACACAATTCTGTTTATGTTTTATATGAAATGAATCGTATTTGAAAGAACACTGAATCTTTACTGTTACTCTATTTTGTCCTTATCATCATATGTATGCTCAGAAGGAAACAATTGCAGCAAATTGTGGATTTCACCATAGGGTTTTAAAGTAAGATTCTAGTTCCCTAAGAACCTGTATAACTTGTCAAAATTCCTATTTGTGCTTCATTTCAAGTTCAATTCCTATACTAATCTTTTTCTTGTTCATCTAGCTTTCTCGGAGGGAGATTAATTTGGAAAAGTTGCGAAGAATTGCTAGCACTTGGATTCCTGATGGAGGAGGTTTGCGTGCAACGACTTGGAAGGTAATGATAATTCCATCCTGTTCATATGCAGTATTAGGCTAGCAAAACGGAATTAGACTGCAGGAGTGGAGAAAGAGAAGACTCTAAAACTAGAATTGGAGATATGTGAGTAGTGGCAGGGCATCGATTGAAGTTGGAGTGTTTGGTTTGTGTTACTTTAATATATATGTAGGTTTCTACCATTGGTATAAAAAATTTCAGCTTATTGAACTTGATGAGGTGCTATAATGTCAAATTGATTTAGTTAATGAAGGAGGGACGGACACAAATAAGGTGGAGAAGAGGAGAAATCATTCCAAACAAACGGCCTGCGGTTTTGGTGATGGAACAAATAAATGGTGGGTCAAAACACTGGGCTGCCAAATATAGCAATATAGAACCGTGTTCATGATGAATAAGATATATGAATTGTTTGAAAAATTATGTAAGTCTCGTGTTTTTCTTGCATTCCATTAGTACAATATCTCATGTGTTTGATATGTTTACAGGTTCCTTCAGAAGAGGCTTTTGACATTGATTATGTGCCCAAGGAAGTCAAATCTCAGCCACTTGCAGAGAAGAAAGCCGCTGGGAAAAAGCCAACTGGTTTGGGTGCTCCTCCAAGTGCTCCCTCGTCAACTGCTGATGCATACCAGAGGATGCTTTCATCTATTCCAGAGTTTGCTAACTTTGGCAGCCTGTTTAAGGTTTATACACTTGATTGTTCTTTCACATATTTATTTTTGTTTATTGTGCCTTCAATGGGTAATACGATATATATGTGCTAATGTTAAATTTCTTACCAGTCCTCAGCACCTGTGGAGCTCACTGAAAAAGAGACAGAGTATGCAGTTAATGTCATTAAACACATTTTTGACAGGCATGTTGTGTTCCAGTACAACTGCACAAACACGATACCAGAGCAATTATTAGAACATGTAATGACTTACATAGATACTTCAAATTTCTTAAAACAGTCCATTCCCAGGCCTTGTTGTAAAATTATATATCCTTGTACACATGTTATCGTATTTGTGGATTCTTCAGAGGCAGATGAATTCACAGAGGTGTTCTCCAAGCCTCTCAAGTCTCTTCCTTATGATTCACCTGGACAGATTTTTGTGGCATTTGAGAAGCCCGAGGGCGTGCCAACACTTGGAAAATTTTCTAATGTTCTGAAATTTATTGTTAAAGAGGTACTTAATCCTCTTTACTTTTATAAAGCTTTTGGGTTTTTTATTATTTGATCTAGTCCCAATATGTATCATTATTAAGTGTATATTTCAAGTGCGAGGATTGTTATTATTTCCTACATTTGGGGAATTTGTGGAAAACAACCTATAAAATATTTTGTAGAATATCTCCGTATAAATTGGATCTTCTTCAGGTTGACCCAACCACTGATGAAGCTGAAGATGATGGTGTTGAAGATGAATATCAGTTGGAGGATCTGGATATTGTTTCGGCAGATTACACGTTGAAAGTAGGGGTATATAATTCCAGGAATGCATGGGAAAGCATGGGCCCTGATTTCAAACGTGTGGATGAGTACGGTCTTGGTCCTAAGGAGAGCTTGGCTGAAGCTATAAATATCGTCACCAACTTCTTGGCTTGCAGCCCTGTGAGGTAAGCCAATGATGTTACATGCTGCTTTATTTATTTACTTTGTTGAGAAAAAATTATTTAGCATTATGTCTGTGTTTGTGTAAAGCGGTTGCACTAAGTTTTGAATCCATGGCCTCTTGTTAATTACCCAATTCCCTCACCATTAACAACCTTATTTCATTAAACTGATTCCAAACATGTCAAGGTGATCATGCAATTTTTAATGTAACATAGTCACTTTAACATTGTTAGATGCTTCCAACATACTAACATACTGCTTCATAAACGGACCGGTTGGTTCAACCGTGAACTAGGGTTGGTCAGAGCGCTTAAAACCGGAACAAACCAGAATAAAACTGCTCAAACCGCCTTGAACCGAGAATTGGAACTAGTTTTGGTAAACTGTATGGTGCAGAAAGAAATCTTAAAAGTATCATCTTAAAACACAATAAGTTAAACAAAGTAGAAAGCAAAAGGACTTGCTCATCATGGATGTGACACACATATTTTACAAATAATAGGCAAAAACAAAAAGAAACAAAAGAAATAATAGCATTTTTACTAAGCAATAAATATTAGATTTAATATTTTCAAAAATTAATATTAAAACATTGCATGGATTATCTATGCGAGTTGTGCTGTGCTTAATTCTCATTATAAGAGGGGATTGGAGAAATAAATCAAAGGAGCAGCGAAGAGAGATATGGAGCAGGTGGAGGTAGTGTTGATGTTGCGAAGTACTTCAATAGTAGGAGCAGACAAAGTAACTAAAATTGTGCTTCTGATGTCGACAAATAGTGTTGGTGTCCAACCAATATGGACGGTTTTGTAATATGATGTAAAGACTATCTAGTGCTAATGTTAGCATTCCTTATGTTTTGTTTATTTTGTTTAATAAATTCTTCTTTTTCAAAAAACAAAAAGACTAGCAAATATGTAGATTTATGTCCCCTTTGCAAAAGTATATAACGCTTTGATTGTGTCTATGTCTTCATACAAGCAGCTGATTGTCCTGTTATGATTTCCATAACCAACTACTCTTGGGCTACTTACCTTCATCTCATGACCTATGGGAGACTCAATTAAAGGAAAATAGGCAAAAGTATGCTTCTATGAAAGAGGAGCTTCTTCTGAATCCGGTAATATACGGCTGGTTTGAACAATTTTAACATGAGATGCATATCTATATTGAACATACCAAGCTCCTGCTTTTCTTTCAATAATCACATTGTTGAATCCAAGATAGTCAGAGCATATCTGGAAGGAACCTAAACACTTAAATTCCACTAAGCAGCATGAGGACAATAACACTGATGGCCCCCTTAGGCGACATGAAATTTCTGTGGAAGATCACCCTTTGAGCCTTGGTAAGGAAAGTCTTTGGAGACAGTATTTTCAGGTAAGTTTCTTCTCCATTTTAAAGTTACTTTAGACACCTTCGGGATAATGAAGTTGATGCTTATCACCAGTTGTTCATTTTCTAGCATATTGAGATAGTGGAACAAATAGATTGAGATTTGCAGCGTACTCATCCAGACATGCCTTTCTTTTCAGCAGAGACATCTTTTAGTCGAAAAAATAGGGTAAATAAATACCCCTTGCTCCTTGCGTTAAGTAATAGTTTTTAGGGGGCTCAACTCTGATCGAATTTTCTATTGATACTTTTGTCAATAGGAAGCGATGTAAAATATTCTTCTCCTGTTTCCCAAGTCAAATCCTGCAATTTGTTATGTGCAAGGCATGAACGAGGTCTTGGCACCTATATACTTTGTATTTAGTACCGATACTGACAAGCAAAATGTTGTAAGCACTTTTTTAGTAGAAACTTTTATCATGTCATATGAATCGGTCCCTTATTTTATTTCCATTGAATAGGGTGAATATATAGTTTGTTTAAAGATGAATACATATTTAGCAGAATATCAAAGTAAATGGTTAAAAGAGGGTCTAACTTGCTGTATAGGAGGCTTTCCACTTTCCAAAAGAGGGATTTACATGCTGCTAATGAATTAACTTAGCCATGTGAATGAAGATTTGCAGTTGAGTACAGTGCTGATTAATCAGTCGGATCTCTCATGACCATCTTGGTATGACTTGCAGTATGCTATGGTGGGACATCATAGTATTGAAGATCAGCTGCAGGACCTGTCATTGAAAAGGCTTGTAGTCACTTTTGTATTTTTTTAAAATAATATTAATAGAGTTGGAATATAGTTAGAATTTATTTATTTTTTAGTTGGAATATAGAGTTGTATAAATATAATATGATATATATGTTTAATTGAATGAAGAATTTGTGATTTTTTGTCCCATTCTGTTCATATTTCTACAATTAATTTTTTTTTTATTTTAAAAATATTTTACTTGCGGATTTACCTGTGGAAAGGATATTTCCTACGAATTTACCTGCAGATGTACCTGTGGAACAGAAAGTTGCGACGGTTTGAACCGTCGTAATCAACAAAAAAAAAATCAAATAGAAATTTATGACGGTTAATAACCGTCGTAATATGTAGATTACGTCAGTTCCCTACCCGTCACGAAAGATAACGACGGTTTGCGTGACGGTTTTGATAACCGACGCGAAACGGCCTCGCGACACACGTTTATGCGACAGTGTCACAACCGTCGTGCGTTGCAAATTACGGCGGTTTTAACCGTCGTAACCTGCCAAAAAAACGGTCGCAATCTGCCAATTTTCTTGTAGTGAACTTAGGAGCCAGCGATCTCAAAATCTTTGAGACTACTGCTTTCATCGTCAGCGTTTCTCCACATACTTTGATTTGATTCACCAGTTTTGTAACTCTGGTGAAGAAATATGTAATAATTTCGTTGTCTTCCATCTGAAGCAACTCATAGGTTCTCTTGTGAGTTTGTAACCTCACCTCTTTCACCTTCTCTGCACCTCCAAATGAATTTTCAAGAATCTCACATGCTTCCTTTGCTGATTCTGCATCGCTAACGTTTCTAAAGTTATCTGGATCAACACATTGATGGATTATAAACAGCGCTTTATAATATTTCTTCTTCAAATCTTTGAGTGCAGCCTTTTCTTGATCCGTTGCATTTTCCCCAAGCGGTGTTACTCCTTCCTTCACAAGATCCCACAGATCTTGATAACAGAAAACCACCTTGATCTGCTTGCACCAATTCTCATAATTTTCTTTCTTGAGAATTGGTAGGGTTGCCAGAAAGTGTCCATTTGAATGATTCATAGCCATCACGATTTTCCTCCTTGAATCGCAACCGGAGCTCTAGATACCAGATGTTGGAAATTCATCACACCCTATGATGATTTGCTTCAATCTTGATCTCAAGATTGATCACCAACCCAAAAACAATACGTAATGACAATGAAGAACAAAGAAGGAAGAAGAAGAACAAACTAACAGCAAGAAAGAAAAGAGAGAGAAGAGAAATATTTGGAGAAAAGTGTTTCTACCCACGAACTGTGGGATTTCTTCTATTGCTATTATTCACTTGCTAATCTGCAAACTGTGAATGCAATTGTATTACAATGTACAAGGGTAACTCCCTATTTATAGATTTAGATTTACAAAGGCCCAAAACTCTAAAAGCCCAAAATATCAAATCTAATCTAAATCATATAAAATCTAATCTAATAAAAAACAGAATCCAATCAAATCTAAAATGAATTTGTCGAAACTATTCGACACATGAATGCTTCGACTTCGACTTTGACACTATGAATTACATTTAACAATTATCTCTGTTGCTTCCATTTTATTTCAAGGTAACTCCACGAAAAAAAATAGTTTTATTGCTCTATTTCTTTTGTATTTTTATTAGAATATCTTACGATATATTTATCCTGTCCAAAAAATAGTATGATATAGTAGTAAATTAATCTATGTCGGAAGTTAGACATGAACATTTATTTTATTTTATTTGGAGAATATGTTTTCTAAACTCATGATAAGTATTAGTTTTTAACGACATAATATTGATGGCAGGTGAAGCCCAACCGATGATGCATTGCAAGTAGGGGTGGAAGTAGGTTAGGCCGATAACAGAGGTCTACAGGCTAGTCTACATAGGCTCAGGTCAGGCCAAGCTATTTTTTTAAATAGAAAAGGCCTAGGTTTTTTTATAAGCCTATTTAGTTAAAAAGGCTAGTCCTCAGGCCATAAAAAAAACCTTTTAAACCTAACAGGCCGGTCTATTTAAACAAATATGAATACTTTTTTTATTATCTTATGTTATATTTTGTACTTTGAGTTAAAATACATAAATAAAAATTGGTTATTTTGGAGAACTTATAAAAATAAGATGAAAACAACTTATGAACAATGTTATAAGTTGTTTTCATAAGTTATCTTAAACAAATAGTCTCAAAAAACTTATGCTAATAGGTATGTTAAAATAAGTCAATGCAAACAAACTTTTAGTCTCATTGATTTTTTAGATTGTTAGTCTATTTAAACAGTATTTTAATTGTGTATTTACATATTTCTAAAATAATTGGCTTTTATGTAGGCTAACAGGCTAACTAGGCCTTACAAAAGGCCAGACTCGGGCCTAAAAATAAGCCAATGACAGGCTACGGGTCAGGCTTAGGCTTCCGTTTTTTTGGCAGGCCAGGCTTAGGCTTGGCAAAGCCTAGCTCGGCCCAGCCTATTTCCACCCCTAATTGCAAGGGCAAAGAGCCATGTCCAGATCTTCTTGCCTGCATTAAGCGTTGTTATGCATTAACATTCGCTCATGGTGGAAGTTGTGTTCAAGACGAATGTTGTTGCATACCTTAGAATTACAATTATACTCTCTCAAGTGTTTGCATCCAAATTAGTGGAATATGTATTGATTTCACTTTTAAATAAAATTGTTATAGTTTTTTATTATATTACTTCACAAGTCTTATATTTAAATACGCTTTTAACAATTCAAAATCTTTAACCAGAAATTGATGATGTTATAGATAGAATTTAAATAATTGATAGAAACGATCATATTACTATATTATAGAATAATTTAAAATTAATAAGAACAGTGTACTTTTTGGGATTCGAGAGATTACCGTTAAGAAGAGTAAGTATGCGAAGAATACTATTCTCATTGTCGTCTAGGGATTTTAGAGTATGTTAATTATCTAATGGGGCAACACTTAAATAGTCAAATAGCTGAGGGTAGAGACGTCTCATTGGGCTTAACTGAATGATCAAATTCATCATAGTACACTCAGCACAAAATCCAATCAAATAATTCATAAGTAATTAGTGTAATACACTACAAGAAAATCTCCTATTAGCTACGGCAAATACACTAGCTAATTCGTAGCTAATCTCTATTAAATAGAATTAGTTGGAGATTAGTTGGGGATTAACTATGATATATATCGTATCATGAATTGGGTGGCTAATTATCTTGGCAAAATTTTCCTAGCAAAATTTCAACTAATCTTAAAAAATCCTTAGCTAAGCCACAACAAAACTGTAACAAAATCTCCAAGTTGAATTTATATTTCCCAACTAAATAGCTACAGTATGGCTACCAAAATATTATAATAAATTTCAAGCTAAATATATGAAACAATTTTATAACTATTTTTTTATTTTGACTTTTTTAATAAATTTTAATTTGACTAATTCGTATTTTTTATAATTATTTAAAATCAAAACTAATTAGACTATTTGTAAAAAATTATTCGTAAAAAATATTTTTTAAAGGTATTGTAATTGTTGATATTTATTTAAATAAATTAAATGAAACTTTTAAAAAATAATATAATTTTTACTTTGTTACTAAAATGAAAATGCAATTCAAAAGTATTTTCATTTTCATATATCTTCATCTTGTTGGACCAATCCATTGGTCAATAACCAAAACATCAATTTTGTAATATCTTTAATAACACTAAAACAATATACATCACAATGATATTCTATTTTATTTTGAATTCAGAAATGACAACTCATGTTTCATTTCAATTCCTGTTTCCAAAATACATTGGAAAACATTGTTTCACCTTGTATCTCCATGGCCTTTTTCAGGTACTTCACTTTGCATGGGTACTTTTGGCATGGATCAAATCATTGAAAGGATTGGCTCCAACATCGGAGCCAAATGTGTTTGGACAAAAGAGGTCATTGCTTTGTCCACAGCTTTTTTGATATCTTCCTCTGTAACTACGGTTCTTGAAGGACCAGTGACATCAGTAAATGGGGCAGACATAGTTCTTCTAACATCTAAGCTACGATCCATAAATGTATGTCTTGTCTTTTTGTGGCCAGAAAATTCTGCCCACACTTTAGGATCAATCATGGGATGAGCAGAAGAGTCTTCTCTATACTTTTCCAATATAGCTGTGTCATATGACTCTTGAAAAACAAATACAAAGAATATAGTAATTATGTAACTTGCATTCATGCTAAAAATTACACATTTAATTGTTAAAATTTAATAACTTACAACAAATAACTTCGATCGCTGAGAGACATATTCTCCATCTTTTCTCTTATGAACACGAGCATACACATCTCTAAATGAAACTGCATGTTTCAACTCCTCTTCCTGCAATTCATGCACATAAACAGTTAAAGCAAAGTTGTAATGTTGAATCAATCATCTATTTCACAGTCATAAGTATACATTATTATTCTTAAAATTCATGGCCAATACACCAGCCACATTAGAAAACACCCAAGCATTTACAAAGTAGCATTGTTACTTTTCTGTTATTCAAAAAACTGATCATGTAATGCCAAGTTCTAACGCCTGGTAAAAAACAACTATCCAAAGATGATCCTTTGGTCCATATGCCATAGAAGAACACTACTACTCCTTCCAACCAATCACTACATGTATTCATTTTCTTTAGCCATATATTTCACATAGCTTCTTTCATTCTACTATTATTAGTTAGTAAAATGCAGCATCCAATTGCAGATAGTAAAATGCAGCATCTAATTGCAGATAGTAAAATGCAGCATCCAAAAGCCAAATGATTACTAAGGTGCTTACAGAATGATTACTTGTTAATAATAATAAGTATAATAATAAATTCATGTTACAGCATGATGCATATGAAATTCTACTAGTAGATATAACATGTTAGATACAAAACTTACCATCCTTTTCTTATGTTCACCTAAGTTTATAGAACCTCCCGTGTGCAACACTGCATCAGGTAAGGCAGCCCTGTTACAACGATTTGCATCGAATTTCTTCTTCCACTCTGGTTTCAACCAAATGTCAACCAAACCGTCCCATACTTCTGCCTTCATTCCTTTGGGACCATGTCCTTTAGTGTCGACTAAATTCGTTGAGTTCACTTCTCGCAAAGCTATTTTTCTTGCATTTTTTAAATGATCAGGAAACCGATCCAAGCATGTTCTCTCCCACACAGTTCTTGCCATATTACGATAATAATCTGATGGGAACTTATATTTATCCTACACCATTATTATAATATAAATGCGAAGAATCTTATATATAATTAGAAAGTATAATACTATAAATTATAAATACTTACCATAAAATCCTTAAATAACTCCTCCTTTACTTCAATCGGATAATTTTTCCACTTTTTAGCTGGAATAGGCATCCTCGTGATCACCCTAGATATAATATCGCGAGTCACGTTTTGAGGAACAAACCTCCTCCTACAAATGGGATATAAACTCATTTGATTAACTAAAACAATACATTAAAATTAAATAATCATTGTAACTCTAGTATTTATAACTCATGAGAATCTTACGGGTTAGGGACTGCCTCAACAAATATAGCTTGTCTCCTATCATGAGATCCTTCACTTGAAGGTACTAAAGTTGAGTTATTAGCAGGTGGATCAGAAGAATGTGGGAAAGAATAAAAAATAGAGCCACACATCTCTTCACTGTTTGAAACTCCACAAGTTCCTCCAGCAAATTTTCTAGCATTACTTTCATCAATTCCTTGTTTGAGTGATTGTTGTTGATTTTTTTTCTCCTGAATTTTCTCCTGAATGAGTTGCCTCTCTTCTTCTTCACCATCATTTTCTTCGCCATCATTATAGGCATAATATTCATCAGTCCCAGCCAGACCTTGCATATATGGATAGTTTATTTAATCAGTTTCATTTAAACTATGCAATTGCAGTGGCCTCGTTGCATAGCATAGTTTCATAAAATTCCAGCTATCAAGCAAGTTATATTTCAATCAAGCACATCCAATCTAACAATTATGAACTAGAAGTCACCAATTACAACCAGTTATTTCTTTCAGAGTAATTGGCATTTATACTGAGAATAAAATCACTAATGCAGTTATTTACAAGGACTTGAATGAAACCATTGAGTTGGATAACTAATTTAAAACATTAAGCTAAGACTTGTACAGATCTAAAGCAGGTACATTTTATCACCAAAAAAGTGGAAACATCTGTATAGATTCATTACATAATTTCCTTTACTCAAAGAAAAGACTCTGAAGTTCAAAGAAAAGGGAAATACCTCTGCAGAATGGTGCACGTGGAGGTGGTGGTGCTGGACTACTGCAAGATTGAGAAGGTTCTGGTTGATCATTATGACCTCTCCCTTGATTGTGTATAATTCTTCTACTAGATTGTCCCATATTGTTGGAAAATTCAAAACTCACTTCTTTACGTTTTTTTACATTATATGCATCAATCGTTTGGTGCTTGAGTAATTTTCGTTGATAATTTTTTTCCTTGATGAGTTGTGTCTCTTCATCTTCAATATCATCATCAAAATCTTCAAAATCATAAATGAATTTCTTCTTACGCTTCAATGCATCAATCATCCCTAACCTTTTCCTTTTGTTCTGGTCAATATGCATACCTATATATATAATGCAATAAGGTTATTAAAATAGAAATATAGTACAACCAATATTTTATCGTTTTGTGAAGATACTATAGTATGACCAATTTGTGATACAGAAGCAAACCTTGATTTCGCAAAGGTAAATTGTGAAGTTGATTGTAACCACTTCCTTGATTTCGTCTAGCTCCTCTACCTCAGATTGTCATATTAAGATATCTAGAAAAAAATTGATTTCCAGCAATTTTTTGTGAATATTCAAACAGCTTCTAGTCAATCATTCTAGTAGAGTAATTGGTGATTAACAAGGATTTTAGCAAGCAATCTTACATCAGTTCAAGTAGCAAAGCATGCAGTAACAATTATTCCAAATTGTTTCTACACTATCATGACAATAAGCCAACTATTTCACAATAAGCTAACTAGTTCAATTTTAATGATTTTCTAACAATGACACATTGACATAAAGCTAACAAAATTCAGTAACAGAATTCTAATATTCAACAGTTAACCAACCATTATAACTAACTTCATAAATGGCATAACATTTCAAACTAACTTCAATTTAAGTTTCACATACTAACTGCAGCTAACCGATAACCCCTAATTCCAACTTCCAAATGAATATAACACTAACTGCACTATCAGATCAGTTTAATCATATAATTCTTCATCTTCATTTAAGAATTCTTCATTTTCACTAAAATCATTCTCATTTAAGTCCACTTTTTCCATTGGGGAATTGGTATCAAATAAGAAAAAATCTTCCTCTTCTATGACAACGTTGTTTGCTTCAAAAGATCCATCATCTTGGTAATAATCATGAGCATCCATCTTATTCAAATCATCTTGCTCACTGTTGAAGCTCTCAGATATAAATAGTTTTTTTCTAACTTTGCAAGCTGCCCACCAATCTTCTTTATTCCTACCATTGTTATGCGGATACATTGTATAGTACACTTGTTGTGCTTGTGAGGCCAAGACAAAGGGATCATTTGAGTTAAGCTTTCATCTGGGCTTAACATCAACTAACCCATATCTCTCATCTACCTTAACTCCATTAATTGGGTCAAACCAATGACACCGTAAAAGAAGTACCTTGTTTTGAGCTCCTAAATATGACAATTCTAATATCTCTTTAATAATGCCATAATAGTCTAGATCATTCTCACCATATATGCTTCCTCGAACACAAACTCCGTTATTTATTGTAGCTTTATTTTGACCATACTCCTTAGTGTGGAATCGATATCCATTAATCATTATGCCATTAAAACAAGTCACCAATTTAGATGGACCATAACTCATTTTTCGAATCACTTGATCCTCAACTTGGCCGGTACTTACCTATGAATCATAATAGACATTGTAATATAAACCAAAAATGAATTCCTTAAGGTGATTCACTCTATTCATGATCTCTATCCCAGTAAGTTGGTGTGGTGGTAAAGAATTCTCTATTTTTGAATTTTTAAATGAGTATCGATCACGACGAAACGGATGTTCAAGAGGAAGTGTAGCGAGCGATTTTGGACGCAGTTCTTAAGCGCTGGTCACTCTCTGCGGTTGAGCTTACTACAGGTCAATTCATTTTTTATCCTATTAAAGATGATGAAGGAAAGGAAATAGATGTCTCCAATTAATCCTGCTTTGCATACTGAGTTTAAACAGCGGTCTATTAGGTTACGAATGCTATCAATGTGGGGGGGCCTTTGTACTGGTTATTTGTATTTTCGCCAATACTGTTTTCTCTCTTTCTAGGACTTTCTGGCGGGGAACAAGGATTAGGATGTTAGGACTGAGGCTTTTTGGTAGATACATGAGAGTATGGGATTTTGGGTTTTTGTTTAGTGTGCTCGCTAAGATTTTTCTTTCAATCTTATGCCTATGTATTCCCGTTTACCGAAACAGGGAAATCAGAGCGTTCGTAGTTCCTCCTATTCTATGGGAGGAAATGGGTGTTTTTGGTGTCTTGTTCAAAGCCCAAGACGTGAAGCTAAAGGTAGTTTGTATCTTGTTCAAAGCCCAAGATGTGAAGCTAAAAGAGTTTGACTTTAGAGAGAATTTTGTCATCTCTAAAGAGGGGTTTGTATGTCACAACTGTTTATAAAGGAGAATTACTTTAACCGAGATGTGTGAATCCGGCAATGCCATAATTTCCTTTATAGGGGATTTCAACCTGAAGGAGAAGACTTTAACTCAGTGTTGAGCAACGCTATCTTTCCTTAGGAATTTCTCATGCTAAAAGAGGGATAGTGGCATGGATGTAGATGATCCAGAGGCTTGCCGCTTACAGCGATTAGATGAAGGGGAAAGAGTTGTTGAAGTTTGTGTACTGTGAACGAGGCACAACTTTGATGTTAAAAGTTTGATTGGACCAACCAGTGGTTTTCTTATACGAAGCCTAAGAGGAGGCTAATATGTGTCTCGTACAAAGCCCGAGAGAAAGGCTAAAAGGTTTTGACTCGACGATGGAGTCTTTTGGTATCTCGTATAAAGCCCGAGATGGAGGCTATTGTTTGTTTGTTTGGCTCGATAAAAACCTTTTGGTATCTCGTATAAAGCCCGAGATGGAGACGAAAGGGATGATGGACTCAACGAGGGAGTCTCTTATGTGTCTCGTACGAAGCCCGAGAGAGAGGCTAAATGTTGTTTGACTCCGCTGGGGAGAATCATTGTACAAAGCCCAAGAGGGAGGCTATGGTGACTGTTTCAATTGAGTGACAGGTCCAGTATGCTGATTTTGAAAGAGAAATTCAGTTCTTATATGAGCAACATTGTACTCAAGGATTTGTTTCAAGGATTCGGGTTGTTCCCGTTCTTTAAGGAAGTGGGAAATCCGAAGGGTATTGAGACTGTCCGAGTCTACGGGTTTCCTTCCTATTCTTAAAGGGGTCACTTGAGAATGTCTTTGAGACTCAAGGAAATTAGACTGTCCAAGTCTAGAGTTTCATCTTTTATACCATGCTTTGAGAGACAGTAGTAGACTCTATGAAAGGACTGATCTATGCAGATGATTAAGTTCTGTTCCTATACCTCTAGGAGGTCGTCGGGACAATTTGTACGAAGCCCAAGAGGAGGCTGGAAACTTTTAAGAAGCCGACGGGTCCTTGTACGAAGCCCAAGAGGAGGCTATCATTCCCGGAGGAAGAGATCATTATACGAAGCCTAAGAGGAGGCTGTGAATACTTCTAAGAAGCCGTAGGGTCCTTGTACTAAGCCCAAGAGGAGGCTAGGTTGCTTTTAGGAAGCATGTGGGTCCTTGTATAATGCCCAAGAGGAGGCCGAAGCTTTTAAGAAGCTGATGGGTCCCCAAATCCCGAGAAATTCAAGGCAAGCAATTCACAAGGAATAGATCAAGTCAGGAAAGTTCGAGAATTTGGAAGAAACTCAAGAGATGCCATTCACGGAGAAAAGATCATCTCTGGGGAGTAGAGTTTCTTTGACAAGTGCTTTTAAGAAGCCTGTGGGTCCCCAAACCCCGAGAAGTTCAAGACATGTCATTCACCGAGAATAGATCAAGCCAGGAAAGTCCGAGATTTTGGAAGAAATTCAAGAGATGCCATTCACGGAGAAAAGATCATCTCTGGGGAATAGAGTTTCTTGACAACTTCTATGAGTGACAGTCTAAGAAAGGGTTCACAGAGAATGCTGCCTTTCATGTCTCCATATTGATTAACCCCAAGAGGAGGGAAGACTGTGTCTGGTAATCCTATGGGGATCTAGTTTAGACTATTTCTAAGAGTGATCAATGGGCTTAATGCTAGACGTAGTTGCCGGGGAAACTCTAAATATCTATACTATTATTACACAGTTGATATGAGTTTATGAAAGAAGACTTACAGCGAAACAGCCCCACAATACAGTTATATGTATATGAAAGCGGTAAATGAAAGCAATAACCACTTACTCGGTTGTAGAGCTTTCTTGCTGTTTGGTTAGTTGTTCAACAAAGAAAGATTGAAAACAACAGTATATTCAAAATCAAAGGAGAAAGTGCTTTGAAAATGAAAGATTTGGGGCTTACAGCTCAAGGAGAGGCCCAGGTTTTATCAGTGAGCGCACTGTTTGAATTTGTACATAGGGACTTACACAAGTGACTGTGGCCCAAAAAAGGTTTCCTGTACAAAGGGGATGGGTCTTACACTCTCTCAAGAGGCCCAAAAAGTTTAAATAAAAAGAGTGGGGCTTATAACACGAGGGTAGGCCCAGTTTGACTTTTCGTTTAAAAATGGCGATCGCGCCGAGGTTTTCTTTTAACGCAGAGGGACTTATACAATAAGTGAGGCCCAAAATGTTTTGGTTAAAAGGGGATTGGGTCTTATACTCTAATAGATGCCCAAAAAGTTTTGAATGGGTCTTATAGCTCGAGGAGAGGCCCATGGTTATTTTTCAAAAGGCGACGATCGCGCCGTTTGTTTTTTACGGTATCGGGACTTATACAATACACTGAGGCCCAAAAATGATTTGGTCAAAAAAAGGATTGGGTCTTACACTCTATTAGAGGCCCAAAATGTTTTGAAAATGATTTATGAGGGTTGAATTAATCCAAAAACCCTAATTTGTTTTCAAAAATGTATTTAAATGAATAAAAATTCAATTAAAATGATCAAAATTGTTTAACATATGAAAAACAAATTGTGATCTTGGATTAATGCTTCAAAAATTAAGTATTGACCTACAAAATAATTAGAAAGCATTAAAAGTGGCAAAATCAATGTAGAAAAAATATTTAAAATGTCAAAAACAATTAAAATATTAATTCTTTGCAAAAATATCAATTATATGAAATAAATAATATTTTGGGGATTTTTTGGGAAAATAAAATATTTTAACATTTTTGTGAATTATTAAAAAAAATAATCAACTCAAAATCATTAAAACTCAGAGAGAAATTAATTTTTGAATCATTTAAATAAAATCACAAAATTCAAATATTCAAATTTTGAAAAAAGGAGCCAAGAACACACCAAGAACACGCGCGTGTTCTGGGCTTGGCCAGATTTGCATTTTCTCTCCAATCTCACTAAATACTTTATTATAACATGCAATCCACATATCATTATGCTCGTCTCAACCTCACGATCATGTCCATGTCAATTAATTTCATTTAAATTAAACATATAACAAGAAATCATGAAAAATCCTCAAGAACCCTAATTTCTGCATGAAGGCTAGGATTTTTGATACACGATTCAAACAATGCAATTAATTAAGGGGAAACATTCCATGCATGATTATGAACATAAGGCCAAATTATTGTGCGAGAAAATATGCATAGATTGAGAGATGACCAAGTATATGCTTACCTCTAGGCCGTGACAGCAAGTGCAATGTGATTTTTGATTTGGAGGTGTTATAGATGAGTGGTGATGATCTGAACAGCTTCCCTACACCCTATGGAGTGTGTTTGAATGCTTGGACTTGATTGAAATTGGCTGGATCATTTCATGGCATCTCAACTGCACTTTGGTTAAAACCTTGAGCAATTGACTGGTGATTCTGAGAAATCAGTGTTCCAGTTGTTGTTTAAGTGTTTGATCAGCTCATATGTGATGTATGTGAGGTGTGTGAGTGATTGGTTTGATTGGAAAAGCACTCAAACTCAAAACCCGATAGTGACTTGCCTTAGAAGGCAAAATTGGAGTGAAAGAAGAGATTTTGAGGAAAGCATCTGTTTGATGGCTTTGGTGTACTCAAACTGATCACAATTGAGCTCTATTTATAGTAGAGCAAGTTTGTTTTGGGATCCACAATGAATGGCAACTGCAGCAGCTGTTTGTTCAATGTTGGCCAATGGAAATCCAAGTCTCCTCTAGCCATTGACTAGAGGTTAGGGCACAGGGATGTGGTTCCCTTGGTCTTGGATAAGTCTTGACTGAATTCAAATGAAAATGGCTCAGTACATGCCACCTTGATGCTTCCATTGAATGCTCCAATCCAAAATTGGAGTCTTGTCCCTATTTTGGCAATTCTAGGTTCAACATGCTATTTCTTGTTCCAAAGACTTTGGAGGCTTGGATCAGTGATTGTCCCCTTTAGATTCAATCCTCAGAGGTGTCCAAGTGGATATGAGCATTTGGATTTGGCTGATTTTGGTAAATCGAGCAAAAATGCAAATTCTGCCTTGCCTTGGCAGATTTCAACAAGGCAATTTGACAATGTCATAACTCATAGCCCAAATGGAATTTGGAAATGTTCTTGGCCATTTTGGAAAGCCCTTACATGATACAACAACTGTTTGAACATGTTTGGTTTTGATCTCTTTTGAATCCAAGTGAAAAATTCCCCTACATTTGGAAAAAAATGAAGACAGATTTGGACTTAGTGAAAATTTCACTAAGTGTTGGAAAAAGTGACATTTTCATTTCTCAGCCATTTTGATCACTCCATAACTCAAAATCCTTAATGAATTGGACTTAGGTCTAGTTGAAGTTTTTGTAGAGGGTAATGAGGGCTACAAATCCATATTTGGATGAGGAAAAATGGCTTTGTGGTTTAGGAGTTATGATCCTCCAAAGTTGGTACCCTTGTCACTTTATTTTTAACTTAGAAAATTTTCAAAGTTTTTATGGTTACCCCTTTTACAAGTTATCCAACTTTTCTTGATTTTTCTTGATGAATGATGATTCAAATCATACATTAACATCATTTTAGGGTTAAAAATCCATTTTGGTGAAAAATCTCAAAAAGTCAAAGTTGACTTTTGTGCACATTTGACTTTTTATCAGATGAATTCCAAACTGTGCAATTCTTCAGGAAATCATGTCCTTGACCTAAATCAAACTTGATGGACATGTTCCATGGGTGTCATAGGGTATATTGAATCATGTCTTAGGGCTTGGGAGCATGTCCTGGTCAAAAGTCAAAGTTACAGTTGACTTTTCCCTTAAAACCCTATCTGTGGTGCAGATGAAATTGAGACTTGTTGCTCAAGCTTCTTGGATTAATCCATTGTTCCAAATAGATCAATATAGTTCATTAGAGACCCTCAAACCCTCTATTGAGGTCTTGGCTCATGATTTGTCCCAAAAGTCAACTTAGGGGTGAATTAGGTCAAGAAACCCTAATTCCTGATTTTTGATGAATGCATCCCCTGAGGTAAAATTGACTTGATGATTGGGTCCATGAGGTTCCATGGAGTATATTAGGTTATGTTTTGGATCATTGGCTTGTGCCCAGATGAAAAATTTCCATCTGGAGGCCCTGGTCGACCAAAACCCTAATTTGGTGACACTGTCGATCTTGAGACTTGATCCACCTAGAAGGGAGCATCCTTGTGCTTGATCCTTGAAGTGGGAGTCCTTTTTGATCCTTTGTGTATGTTTAAGAGGTTTAGACAAGTTGAAGATCATGTCATTCCTTGATTGACCCTTTGTCTAAGGCTCTGAGAGGGCTTGAAACCCTAATTTTGATTGTAGTGGATGCTCACCCATCTTTGGGGAGAATGATGAAGTATGATGGTTCCTCCATATTGTAATGATGATTTGCACAATGATGGGAAATCTTAGTGGTCAAAATTTGGGGTATGACAGATGCCCCTATTTAATCTTCTTGAACCCGAAGGTGTGAATGACGAAGGTATTCGGGCATTCGGGGTGCAAGAGGATTAAATATCGGAATACCCGAAATTTTGATGATGGTTATGAATGGAGGATCGCATTCATCTTCTTTTGCTGAGCAATGATGCTTAGAAAAGGTAAACTTCCCCTCGATCCTGGTCTTCAGCCAAGGAACTGGTCTCAGTTTTCTTTTGTCAACTTCCCCTCGATCCTGGTTTCCTACCAAGGAACTGGTCTCAGTTGCTGAAACAAACTTCCCCTAGATCCTGGTTACCTACCAAGGAACTGGTCTTAGTTTCTGATTTAAACTTCCCCTCGATTCTGGTTTCCTACCGAGGAACTGGTCTTAGTTTCTGATTTAAACTTCCCCTCGATCCTGGTTACCTACCAAGGAACTGGTCTTAGTTTCTTTTGTCAATAAACTTAATTGACAATGCACGCTATGCATAGCGATTTTCCTCAAACTTCTCGCCGAATTTTCCTGGGGAGATGCCATTTGACGGAAATAGTTTTGATGTCAGACTTGCTGGGGAAACCCAGCCGTCTGAGCTGTAGAGTTGCACAAACTTCTCTGTTGGAGACGCCATTTATTTCTACTGGGGAAAGCGAGTCTCTTGGGAGACTGCTGTCGCTTGGGATTTTACATCATACTTTTCTCGGGATCTTCCCGGAGAAATGCCATATGATGGGGTCCAATTTTGAGGTGCGATGACCTTTTCACCAGCGGGTTTTTCGGAGCGAAACTGGCGTGCTGCTGAATCTCTGATTACGAGGTTTTCTCTGTGGATTTTCCTTAATCCGGGAAAGCAAGGATATCATCTTCAATGGTGAAGAGTGATGTTTGTTGAAGGTTCTCTGGTCTTTCAAAGGTTCAAGTTATCAAAGTGGTCAAGGGCCAACTTCCTTCCAGAAATAAACTGGAGGCGAGGTTGTTCAAACGCAGCGTTTCCTGACGAGGCAAGAACTGACAACTCGATTAAGAGAATTCCTATCACTAAGGGACAAGACCGACTAGAGTGATAGTGATGCAATATGATTATGTGAATGCAAATCAAATAATGCATGATGTATGTATGTTTATGCTGACAAAACTGACGCGACATACAAACTGACAGGTGAACACGACTGGATACTCGGCCATCGCGGGGCGAAGGAGTACCGTTGGTTCAGAATAGCAATTCTACCTTGCTTAGGAAAGATAGTCCCTGTTGGGAGCTACCGTTGGTCGGGCTTAGGAGATGAGAACTCGGCCGAGGCGTGTCAGACGAAACAAGGTCTCTGACACAGTTGATCCTTCATTCAGGCGTACTGGGTTAGAAGGAGTACTTTGATTCTGCACTTTGAGGTTCGATTACCTCTGGAGAAGCGACCGATGTTCTTCTGATATTCAACAGTCAAAAGAAATTGCCGACTTTATTTTAAAAGCAGAAAAAGTTTTAACAAGTAAATTCATTTCAAGAATTGTTAATCATGTTAACAACGTCGTTCTGTAAAGCTAAAACAAATAAGAATTACAAACAAGCACAAAGGCTCAAATTTTATTGATAAGATGGAGATCAGCCAAACGCGTGATTCCAAAGAGTATTTACAATGTTAGAAAATGGTAATTTACAGGGAAAAGGGCTACGTTGAAACATAACGACCACTATTCTTCTACCAACTTTGACTTCTGGGCATCCTGAGCTTTTGTCGAAGATGACCTTGACTGGAGTTTTCTGACAGATGATGTAACTGCTGCCGCTGAGGGATTCGCCTCTGTTGAACATAGTTACTTGCCATTATCCCTAATTTTTGCCTGAATTGTACTATGATGTTTCCAATCCACCAGGATGATTTTTTTTATTTTGTCTCTAATTTTTGCCTGGACCGCCCTTTCGGGTTTTCAGTCCACCGAGACGTTTTTTTTAGGCGAAGTATTTCTTGACTACATCAACATTTGTGGGGTAGGCAAATTCATCTCCGTCCATGGTTGCAAGTCTCAAGGCGCCGCCTGAGAAAGCTTTTGTGACCACATAGGGGCCATCATAATTCGGAGTCCACTTGCCCCGGGAATCAGTGAGAAATGATTGTATCTTCTTAAGCACGAGGCCTCCTTTCCTGAAGATGCGGGGTCGAACCTTTTTGTCAAACGCCTTCTTCATTCTTTGTTGATACAACTGACCGTGGCATAGTGCCGTGATTCACTTCTCTTTGATCAGATTCAGTTCTTCGTGTTGACTTTGCCACCATTCAGCTTCGGTGAGCTTAGCTTCCATCAATACTCGGATTGACGGGATCTCTACTTCTATGGGGAGCACTGCTTCCATGCCATACACTAGAGAGAAAGGGGTTGCCCCTGTTGAAGTGCGGACAGATGTGCGATAACCATGAAGAGCAAAAGGTAGCATCTCGTGCCAGTCTTTGTAGGTTATAACCATCTTTTGAACAATCCTCTTGATGTTCTTATTGGCCGCTTCTACCACTCCATTCATCTTTGGTCGGTAGGGAGATGAGTTATGGTGTTTAATCTTGAACTCAACGCACAACTCTTTCATCATCTTATTGTTCAAGTTGGATCCATTATCAGTAATGATCTGACTTGGAACACCATAACGGCAGATGATATTGTTTTTGATAAATCGGACCACCACTTGTCGGGTTACATTAGCGTATGACGCTGCTTCGACCCATTTGGTGAAGTAATCAATGGCTACTAGAATGAACCGATGTCCGTTTGAAGCCTTAGGTTCGATCAAGCCAATCATGTCGATTCCCCATATGGAAAAAGGCCACGGGGAAGAAAGAACTTTGAGATGTGATGGCGGTACATGAATTTTGTCAGAGTATATCTGACACTTGTGACACCTCCTCTTGTACTTGTAGCAGTCGGATTCCATGGTCAACCAGTAGTACCCTGTCTTAGAATTTTTCCCGCCATTGTGTGTCCGTTGGCATGAGTGCCAAAGGATCCTTCATGAATTTCTTTCATAAGCATGTCTGCTTCTGGTCTGTCTACGCATCGGAGCAAGACCAAGTCAAAATTCCTTTTATAAAGAGTGTCACCGCTCAAGAAGAAGTTTCCAGCCAATCTTCTGAGGGTTTTCCTGTCTTTTCTGAGTGCCCCAGATGGGTACTCTTGTTTCTGAAGGAAGCATTTGATATCGTGATACCAAGGTTTGTCGTCTATGACTGCTTGAATTGCGAAGACATAAGTGGGCCTTTCAAGGCGCATTATGTCGATCTTAGGTATGTCATTCCATTGACCTACACGAATCATGGAAGAGATAGTGGCTAATGCATCAGCCATGTGATTCTCCTCACGAGGGATATGATGAAACTCAACTCTGTTGAAGAAAGGTAGCAACCTTCTTGCGTAGTCTTTGTAAGGGATCAATCCTGGTTGGTATGTGTTTCAATATCCTTTTATCTGATTGATAACCAAGGCTGAATCGCCGTATACGTCCAAGTTTTTGATCCTTAAATCAATCGCTTCTTCGAGACCCATGATACAAGCTTCGTATTCGGCTTCGTTGTTCGTACATTTGAACGTAAGTTGAGCGGTGAAAGGAATGTGGGTACCCTGAGGGGTAACAATTATTGCCCCAATTCCGTTTCCATAATGATTAACTGCTCTGTCAAAGATAAGTCCCCATTGGGAACCTGGTTCTGGCCCTTCACTGCGTAACGGTTCATCGCAATCTTTCATTTTTAGATACATGACATCTTCGTCTGGGAAGTCAAACCCGATTGATTCCTGATCGTCAATCGGTTGATGAGCCAAATGATCGGCTAAAATACATCCCTTAACGGCTTTTTGAGCGTGGTACTCTATGTCATATTCTGATAACAGCATCTGCCAACGGACAATCCTTCCCGTGAGAGCAGGTTTTTCAAATACGTACTTGATTGGATCCATTTCGAAGACCAACCAAGTAGTATGACGAATCATGTATTGGCGAAGACGTTTGGTAGCCCAAGCCAAAGCGCAACAAGTTTTCTCAAGCATCGTGTACCGAGTTTTGCAGTCGGTGAATTTCTTGCTCAAATAGTAAATGGCAGACTCTTTCCGTTTGGTTTCGTCTTGTTGGCCAAGTACACATCCCATTGAATCCTCTAGAACTGTGAGGTAAATGATCAGTGGTCTCCCTTCCACTGGAGGTGATAGAATCGGAGGATTCAACAGATATTCCTTGATACTGTTGAAGGCGGTTTGACAATCTTCTGTCCAAACGCAATCCTGGTTCTTTTTCAGTAATTTGAAAATCGGCGCATACGTGGCGGTCATGAGGAATATGAATCTGGAGATGTAGTTCAAACGTCCCAGGAATCCCCTGACTTGTTTTTCAGTTTTCGGAGAAGGCATTTCTTGAATGGCCTTGACCTTGTCAGGATCAACCTCAATTCCTTTCTGGCTGACGATGAACCCTAGTAGTTTCCCTGAACGGACACCGAAGGTGCACTTGTTGGGATTCAAGCGGAGCTTGAATTTTCTTAGACGCTCTAATCATTTTGACAGATGTTCAACATGCTCACTCTCTGTTTTTGATTTTGCAATCATATCATCAACATATACCTCGATTTCTTTGTGTATCATGTCATGAAACAGAGTAGTCATGGCCCTTTGATAGGTTTCCCCGACGTTCTTCAAACCGAACGACATCACCTTGTAACAAAAGTTGCCCCATGGGGTGATGAACGAAGTTTTCTCCTTGTCTTTTGGCGCCATTTTGATTTGGTTATAGCCCGAGAATCCATCCATGAAGGAGAAAGCTTTGAACTTTGCTGTACTATCAACCAGCATGTCAATGTGTGGTAAAGGAAAGTCGTCCTTTGGACTAGCCTTGCTCAGATCCCTGTAATCGACACACATTCTGACCTTTCCGTCCTTTTTGGGAACGGGTACGATGTTGGCTAACCATTGAGGATATTCAGATGTGGCGAGGAAACCCGCATCAATCTGTTTCTGTACCTCCTCCTTGATTTTGATGGCCATGTCCGGGTGAGTCCGTATCAACCTCTGCTTTACTGGCGGACATTCTAATCTTAACGGTAAGTGATGTTCCACGATGATGGTATCCAACCCTGGCATATCCTGATAGGACCAAGCGAATACATCGGGAAATTCTCTGAGAAGCTTTATCAAACTCTCTTTTGAAGTTGGACTGAGCAGTGCCCCAATCCTGATTTCTTTTCTCTCTTTTTCTGAACCCAAGTTTACCGTTTCCAACGGCTCTTTGTGAGGTTCAATGTACCTTTCCTCTTGTCTGAGTAGTCGGGAGATCTCTTCTGGAATTTCGTCGTCAACTTCTTCTTCAGCCCCAATTACTGGGAACTCAAAGTCGGGAGAAGGCATCGGATCGTATGTTTCAACGGGGTTTAAAACAAGCAATATGCTTGACGTGATGATTCGTGTTTAGAAAAGATAGAGAAAATGAAAGTGTGTGCAGTGTTTTTATTTTACTGCTTGTTTTTATTTTATTGTTTTTTAGGATTACCATTTTCTGAAAAAAGCGAAAAGAGAAAACAG
This sequence comes from Lathyrus tuberosus, assembly GCA_022829125.1. NCBI lineage: Eukaryota > Viridiplantae > Streptophyta > Magnoliopsida > Fabales > Fabaceae > Lathyrus > Lathyrus tuberosus. The sequence continues at coordinate 1,946,991 of JALAZF010000062.1, read as the reverse complement.
CAATAAATGCGGAAATTACAGAACGACGTTATTTTATTAATGAACAAGTCGATTCTTGAAACTACAGCCCTATAAAACAAAACTCTATCGCTTCGGGCAAAGCGAAGAGGGAAATTTACAGAAAGTGAGCCCTATCAAAACATCAGTTTCACCTGGGCAGGGTGAAAGGTTAAAGATGGCAATTACTTTGACTGATGAACGACCTTCGGAACATCGACAGCAACCCATTGGCAGCGAACTCCTCGGTGAATCACAAAGTCTGGCACCTTCCTTGATTTGTCTTCAGAAATGACGCTGATTTCTGGTGGAGCAGGATCATTGGAATCTGTCTCCCAGGAAGAGTTGTCGTAGGAGGATTCCTCAGTTGTATTTTGCATAGTATTTGCGCTCTCAGCTGTATCTCCCCATCCAGTAGGCTGGATATCTTCGAGTCTGATACGAGAGCTTTCAGGAGCGGTGTACTTGACCATATAGTCGTATTTTCCACTCGGTTGTCCCAGAGTGTCCCAAACTTCTTTGGAACTGGAGGAGTCATCTCTCTCGATGACGTTAACCTCAGGAAAAGCATAGTTGATGAATTCAAGTCCTGCAAACGTTGTAAATTCATCTTCATGTTGAGTAGTTTCTGAATAACCTGAGTGTTGATCCCATGACATGGTGGGGACACAGGTATTCTGTTCAATGATGCTCAACTGAGTTTCATTACTCGGCTGACTTTCCGGCCCCAAGTTTCCTGGGTAAGGTTGCCACATTGGCAGACCATTCATTGGGCCATAGTAGTTGTGGTCAAAGTTGTCTTTCATCAGAGTGTCCTCCTCTAATGAATTTGGCGGAGCACGGCATCCTTCCGGATCATAATCCCCGTATATCATTTCGACATCTGACCTGGGTATAAATCTCAGACTCTGTACGGGATAGCAAAATGGTATAGGCACCTCTTCTTGAGACATATAACCGTCCTCGTTAAGATAGGACTTCCATTCTTCATCTGTGTCAGAGGGATCTTCCTCATTGATAGCATGTACTGCTTAAGACACTGGGTGAAGGAAACCTCCACTGTGGAAGAAGTTCTGAAGGGGATGAAGACTTTCATCGTTGGCAGCTGTCTGGGTACAGGTTGCAGAAAAACCAAGACCCTTCTTCGTTGTATTGCTAGTAGGAATGACAAGCTGTCCCCATCCAGTTGTATCGGTACTCTCGACCGCTTTGATAGCATCTTTGTATGAGGAAATTGAAGTTCCTCCTTGGGATTCATTGTCCTTGCTCACCGACAGTGCTTGGAATTGAGTTCCAATAACCTCCTCGGGTTCTATGCCAGTAGACGATGACAAGTTTCTTACAAGCAAGGCTTGTTCCCCACAAACTGTGACAAGTTGATCGTTCTTGACGAACTTTAGCTTTTGGTGGAGGGTTGAAGTAACCTCTCCAGCGTGATGTATCCAAGGTCTTCCTAATAAACAACTGTACGTTGCCCGGATATCCATGACCTGGAAAGTGACTTGGAAAGTGTGAGGACCGATAGTTATGGGAAGATCAACTTCGCCGATAACTGTTTTTCTGGATCCGTCGAACGCTTTGACGACGACCTCGCTGATTCTCATTGGAGGGCCTTTGAATGATAATTGCATCAAAGTGGACTTCGGCATAACATTCAGGGTTGACCCTGTGTCTACCAGTACGCTGGCTAAAGCATCGTCCTGGCAGTTAACTGTAATGTTGAGCGCCATGTTATGACGGCGACCCTCTTCAAGTAATTCCTCATCACTAAATCCCAAATTGTTGCAGGAAGTGATGTTAGAGACAATGCTATCAAATTGTCTGATTGTTACATCCTGTTCCACAAAGGCTTGCTCCAAGACTTTTTGTAGAGCCTCCCTGTGGGCTTCTGAACTGAGTAACAGTGATAATACCGAGATCTTTGAAGGAGTTTGTAACAGTTGATCGACAATGTTGTATTCACTCCTTTGGATGAGCTTCAGCATCTCATCATTATTTTTCGAAAGGTCAGGATTACTGGATTGACCGACTGGTGGATCAGGAGCTTCCGTCTGAAGTTCCTTCTCTCTGTTAGGTTCTCCAACTCATCAGTTGAAGATTCTACCACTCCGTGTTACACGATGGATGTCTGCAATATTCACGACGGAGGGTAATGGAATTTCCTTTCCATTTTCAATTATCGTTGCACCGTATTTGTAAGGGATTGCCTTAGCTGATTCATACGGTAGTGGTCCCAATAGATAGATGACTATGGGAACCTTCTGGTTTTTCTGACCATCATAAGTAATCTCGATCCGTTCCCGGTTGGGAACTTTAGATTCGTCAAGTAGAGGGATAATGGCAAAAACATCCCTGGTCTTGTGATGACCAGAGATTGTGACAACGTCCTCAACTTGCTCGGCAAGGTAGTTCGGCGTCCAGTTGATGGGTCCAGAACCCGGATATGGATGAATTTCTCCACGATCCACCTGACCCTGAAGAGCTACTCTCATAAGGTAACACCCTTGGTTACTTTTCGAACAGACGCTACAACGGTCATAATTGTGTGGTGGCACCTGGCCACGCCCACTTTGAATACAATGTAACCTCACTAGGTTAGCTTCCACAGATCGGACATCCTGACTCTGACGCCGAGTGGGGTTTCTGTTATTGATACTAATCTGCTGAGTATCTTCATCCATATAAATTGGCATCCATCAGTGATTTAACAAGTGCTGAAGTGCCTCCTGGACAAGGGTACAACCCCGTTCATTTTTGCAACCTATTTTACAGCTTTGATAGTCGTGTGATATTAAGAATCCGAGTCGGACCTGCTTAGCATGTAACTCTACCAGGTTGGTATTCATCACGCGAATATCGAAGATCTGAACCATGTTGATTTGATAGGAGTTCCTATCATGGTAGTCATGGATCCATCCAAGATCCATCTGACGCTGGAGGGCCTCCTGTATGAAAGAGCATCCCTATTTGTTTACCGAGCAAATCAGATAGGAACTGTAATCGTGCCGCGGCAGATTATGATACTGGCTTTGCCTTGAATGCATTGCCACCAAGTTGGAATTCATTGCACGGATATCGTGGTTCTGAATGACGTTAGAATTCGTGTAAACCATGTTAACTCCACGAACTCGGTGCTCTTGGATCCATCCGAGATCCATTTGTTCCTGTAGAGTTGCTTGCACTACCGAACGTCCTTGATTGTTTTTAGAGCAGACATCACATTGATGATAATTATGAGGTGGCACATGGCCATATCCACTCTGTCTACAATGCATCTTGACCAAATTGGTTTTTAACAAGAGTACATCGTGAATTTGATAGACATTGTTAGTCTCTTTCTCTATCAAATTGACTGCAGCCTTCTCATGTTGAGGCAGCGGGTTCGTGAGAACATTATGATTCGTATCCTTGAAGGATAAGACCCCGCTCCTAACAAGTTTTTGCACGTCGGACTTGAAATTGAGACAAGTCTCTAAGTTATGCCCTGGACCTCCTTGATGATAAGGGCAAATTTGATCCACCTTAAACCAAAAAGGCGGATTTTCCAGTACTGTAAGAGGAGATTTAGTCTGAATGTGCCCCTTAGCCAGTAGTAATGGAAACAGCTCTACGTACGACACGGGTATAGGATCAAACCCTGATGGTCGTGTTGTACGGTTGTTGTTATATGGAGGACAAGCCTGCGGAAGAGGCTTTTGTGTCCTTTGTTGATCAGGTTGGCTCTGCGTAACCTGAGGTTGATACGTAGGAATAGACGCAGGGTTGATAGCAGGAGTCACAGCTGTTACCGGTTGATAACGTCGCCTTTGCTTTCCGAGAGAGATATTCCCAATATCTTGCTCTTTTTTCTTATGGAGAGCACTACCGTATTTTTTAGTACCGCTCGTCGATCCAGCGTCTTTTACTAAACGTCCTTCTCGGACGGCTTCCTCAAGACGTACGCCCATGCCCACCATCTCGGTGAAATCACTGGTTGCACTGGCAACCATTCGGTCATAGTAAAATGAGCTTAAGGTCTTTAAGAAGATCTTTGTCATCTCTTTTTCCTCAAGAGGTGGACAAATTTGGGCGGCAATTTCATGCCATCTCTGAGCATACTCCTTAAAGGTTTCCTTGTCCTTTTACGACATCGATCTGAGTTGATCTCTGTCGGGTGCCATGTCCAAATTGTATTTGTATTGTTGGACGAAGGCAGTGCCAAGATCTTTGAATGTGCTGATCGTGGCACGGTTTAAACCCATGTACCATTTGAGTGCGGCACCGGTTAAACTATCCTGAAAGTAGTGAATCAGTAGGTCCTGATTTTCCGTCTGAGCTGACATCTGCCGGGCATACATCACCAGATGGCTTTGAGGGCAAAAGTTACCCTTGTACTTTTCAAAGTCGGGCACTTGAAATTTGTGCGGGACTTTCACATTTGGGACCAAGCAGAGATCTGCGGCATCCTTTCCAAATAAATCCTGACCGCGAATGACTTGCAGCTCCTTCTGTATTTCCAAGAACTGCTCCTGGAATTCCTCCATTCTATCAAACATAGTTTGCTTCTTACCAGAAGGTGTCTGTCGAATCTGTCCTTCCGGGACAGTGTGCACCACAGGGGGTGGTACCGTGACTACGGTAGCGAATCTTGGCGTCTCCCGAAGTTTGTAACCTTCAGGAGTCTTCAGTATGCCCCTGGCATCTTCGTTTTCCCGAAGTTTGTAACCTTCAGGCCCAGCGGCTTCTGTTGTGATTCCCTGATCTTCAGTGATCGGCGGAACATATCCTTCCGGGATATAGTTAACAGGCATGCCCCAAGGACGATCTTTCGGCATTTGATACCTAGGATCATACTTCTCCACTATGGGCGCTGAGGTGATCTCTGAGATCACAGTTCTTTGTAGCTGAGCTTCTGCCATGGCTTGCATGTCGTTACGAAGCTTTCTCATATCCTCTCTCAGAGCGTCGATCTCTTCCTTCAACTCTCTGTTCTCTTCCTCAAGATCATCCATCTTTTTTTGACGATTGGCCCGAGTATTATACGAATGAGACAGTTTGACTCTAGAACCGAGACACAAATGTGAGATTCGTAGGTAAGAAGAATACGCGATGTGAGAATGATGAATGCAATGATTATATTAATCGTTTTTTGGTTTAATCAAAATAAACTTCGACAATTAGATTGCAAATATCAAACGGTGGGGAAACCCCTTTTTATTGAATTCAAAGGATTACAGAAATGGAAATACAGTAGATTACAAGGTGCAGAAATAGAAACCTAAGCTAATGGGTCCCGAGTCCTCTCTGAAGAGAAATCGGGTGTTGATTCTAGTATCTTCCTTTTCTTTGACCGGGGCTCTTGGGTCGTTGTCGGGTTGTCATTCCTTTGCCAAGTGAAAGGAGCGAGCAAATTCCTTTGGTCATCTTGATTCTCTACAACATGTTGCCCCAAAATTTCAATCAGAGCATCTTTCTCTTTTAGTAATTGCTGTATTTTGATGCACTCTATGTCGAGGGTGCGGTACTTGTTCTTCCAAGACCTTCTCTCCCGTTGAACTTTGTTGAGAGTAACCGAAGCTTTTCAGTTTCTGTCATGAAGTACATGACAGATTCCTTTGGCGGAAGAATTCCGTAACGAGGATAAGGCATTTTTAGCTTGAGAGCTCTAGTTTGTACCCAGTGGAGATAAGGCTCCACCGAGATACAGTCCGATTTTCCTAGAGACTCTCGTCCTTTCTTATGAACATGCTTCCAAGCATGCACTATTTCCATCTTTAGTGCTCTGTCGTTTTCTCCTTCTTTGAAGAAAAGACCTTCCAGATGAACCCCCCGTGGGACGTGTCTCATCGGGTATCCAAACTGACGGCGAACCAACACCGGATGATAGTTGATTCCCCCCTTAGTTCCTATAAGGGGTACGTTGGGGAAGTTTCCACAACGATCAATGATTCTGATTCCAACATAGATCCTATTACACCAATCTATATCAGAGTTGGTAAGAGACATGATCTTCTGCGACCAACGTAAGGCACTCTTGCAATCCCAAAAAGCAGCAGACTTGGGCAAGTGGGAGATAAACCATTTATAAAGCAGAGGTACACAGCATATGATCTCCCCTCCGCTGTACAAATTTCCCAAGTGTACAGAATGATACGCATCTGCGAGCAAAGTTGGCACAGGGTTTCCAATGAGAAAAACCTTAATGGAGTTAATATCGACGAAGTTATTGATGTTGGGAAACAAAAATAACCCGTAGGTGAGCAAGACAAAGATGCTTTCAAAAGTAGTCCCGTTCCCTATACTAGCGAAATATAGGGCTTTCTTAGTTAAGAACTGGGCTGGCAAACCTTGTATGCCACCCTTGGTAGTCATGTGAGTCCTGACCTCAGACTCGTCCAAATGAATTGCTCTTGCAATGGTCTGATTCTTTGGAATTTCTTCCAGTCCAGAAAATGGACCTCAATCAGTTATATGTAAATCGATTAGATGAGAATACTCCTCCAGCATTGGTGCGAGCTGGTAATCCGGGAATGTGAAACAGTGATAAACCGGATCGTAGAATTGGACGAGCGCGTCCATGATTCCCTCAATCACATGGACTCTTAACAATGGTAGCAGACCTTCGTGCTTGGCTCTGAAGGCCTCAGGGTTAGTGATCATCCTTGCCAACCTTCTCAAATCCTCTAACTTTGGAACCTTGAAGGTATACGTATGAGTTCTCCTTCTACCGAAATCCATTAGTGCAATCCTTTTCTCTGATATTTGCAATCACAGTCTTAGTTTAATTTGAAAAACAGAGAGACTAGAAGAGAAATTTTTTGAATGTTTTAATGTTTTTTAAATGAATGCATGAATGCAGCACACAAAAACATAGAAAAAACATGAGGTCAAAGGGTCGTTGTCATGAAGTCAAGGCTCTACCCATCCCCAAAGGTTTATACTAGGGTGATTTTTGTACCTGTACTCATTATCACCAGCTCCTCCCAGGAAAGCAAGACAACAAGCGGATCGCCAGCGAGTTGTAGAGCAATCTTAGAGTAAGTGCCATTCACCGAGAATAGATCACCAGCCTCAAATGAGGGTAGTATCGTGTAACAACTATTCCCGATAGTTTCCGCACTACGAAAGGGTTTGGCTCCTCAGCTTCTCAGACTTAACAATCGGCCCATTGTCTAGGTGAGAGAATGGGTTGCATTGGTCAGCCTCCATTGAGGTTGATGGTCGACCCCGTCGCCATCACTTATCTTAAGTGTATACTCAATCTTTCCACATGCGGCATCACACGCATTCCCATTAGCAGAAAAATAAACACGTATAGCAATTAGGAAAAGCAGTATATATATTTGTCCTAATCATCCTAGACCTTTAAAGCTATGAATCCTAAGTTCCTCACAGAAAATGGGTTCCCCAGCAGAAGCCCCAATCTGTGGTATTCACACAAGAGATGAAAAGGAGAAAAAGAGAGACGGGCCCCACGGTGGGTGCCATTTTTCTGTAGCGAGCGATTTTGGACGCGGTTCTTAAGCGCTAGTCGCTCTCTGCTGTTGAGCTTACTACAGGTCGATTCATTTTTTATCCTATTAAAGCTGATGAAGGAAGGGAAATAGATGTCTCCAATTAACCCTGCTTTGCATACTGAGTTTAAACAGCGGTCTGTTAGGTTACGAATGCTATCAATGTAGGGGGCCTTTGTACTGGTTATTTGTATTTTCACCAATACTATTTTCTCTCTTTCTAGGACTTTCTGGCGGGGAACAAGGATTAGGATGTTAGGACTGAGGCTTTTTGGTAGATACATGAGAGTATGGGATTTTGGGTTTTTGTTTAGTGTGCTCGCTAAGATTTTTCTTTCAATCTTATGCCTATGTATTCCCGTTTACCGAAACAGGGAAATCAGAGCGTTCGTAGTTCCTCCTATTCTATGGGAGGAAATGGGTGTTTTTGGTGTCTTGTTCAAAGCCCAAGACGTGAAGCTAAAGGTAGTTTGTATCTTGTTTAAAGCCCAAGATGTGAAGCTAAAAGGGTTTGACTTTAGAGAGAATTTGTCATCTCTAAAGAGGGGTTTGTATGTCACAACTGTTTATAAAGGAGAATTACTTTAACCGGGATGTGTGAATCCGGCAATGCCATAATTTCCTTTATAGGGGATTTCAACCTGAAGGAGAAGACTTTAACTCAGTGTTGAGAAATGCTATCTTTCCTTAGGAATTTCTCATGCTAAAAGAGGGACAGTGGCATGGATGTAGATGATCCAGAGGCTTGCCGCTTACAGCGATTAGATGAAGGGGAAAGAGTTGTTGAAGTTTGTGTACTGTGAACGAGGCACAGCTTTGATGCTAAAAGGTTTATTGGACCAACCAGTGGTTTTCTTATACGAAGCCTAAGAGGAGGCTAATATGTGTCTCGTACAAAGCCCGAGAGAGAGGCTAAAAGGTTTTGACTCGACGATGGAGTCTTTTGGTATCTCGTATAAAGCCTGAGATGGAGGCTATTGTTTGTTTGTTTGGCTCGATAAGAACCTTTTGGTATCTCGTATAAAGCCCGAGATGGAGGCGAAAGGGATGATGGACTCAACGAGGGAGTCTCTTATGTGTCTCGTACGAAGCCCAAGAGAGAGGCTAAACGTTGTTTGACTCCGCTGGGGAGAATCATTGTACAAAGCCCAAGAGGGAGGCTATGGTGACTGTTTCAGTTGAGTGACAGGTCCAGTATGTTGATTTTGAAAGAGAAATTTAGTTCTTATATGAGCAACACTGTACTCAAGGATTTGTTTCAAGGATCCGGGTTGTTCCCGTTCTTTAAGGAAGTGGGAAATCCGAAGGGTATTGAGACTGTCCGAGTCTACGGGTTTCCTTCCTATTCTTAAAGGGGTCACTTGAGAATGTCTTTGAGACTCAAGGAAATTAGACTGTCCAAGTCTAGAGTTTCATCTTTTGTACCATGCTTTGAGAGACAGTAGTAGACTCTATGAAAGGACTGTTCTATGCAGATGATTAAGTTCTGTTCCTATACCTCTAGGAGGTCGTCGGGACAATTTGAACGAAGCCCAAGAGGAGGCTGGAAACTTTTAAGAAGCCGACGGGTCCTTGTAAGAAGCCCAAGAGGAGGCTATCATTCCCGGAGGAAGAGATCATTATATGAACCCTAAGAGGAGGCTGTGAATACTTCTAAGAAGCCGTAGGGTCCTTGTACTAAGCCCATGAGGAGGCTAGGTTGCTTTTAGGAAGTCTGTGGGTCTTTGTATAATGCCCAAGAGGAGGCTGATGCTTTTAAGAAGCCGATGGGTCCCTAAATCTCAAGAAATTCAAGGCAAGCTATTCACAAGGAATAGATCAAGTCAGGAAAGTTCGAGAATTTGGAAGAAACTCAAGAGATGCCATTCACAGAGAAAATATCATCTCTGGGGAGTAGAGTTTCTTTGACAAGTGCTTTTAAGAAGCCTGTGGGTCCCCAAACCCCGAGAAGTTCAAGACATGCCATTCACCGAGAATAGATCAAGCCAGGAAAGTCTGAGAATTTGGAAGAAACTCAAGAGATGCCATTCACGGAGAAAAGATCATCTCTGGGGAATAGAGTTTCTTGACAACTTCTAGGAGTGACAGTCTATGAAAGGGTTCACAGAGAATGCTGCCTTTCATGTCTCCATATTGATTAACCCCAAGAGGAGGGAAGACTGTGTCTGGTAATCCTATGGGGATCTAGTTTAGACTATTTCTAAGAGTGATCAACGGGCTTAATGCTAGACGTAGTTGCCGGGGAAACTCTAAATATCTATACTATTATTACACAGTTGATATGAGTTTATGAAAGAAGACTTACAGCGAAACAGCCCCACAATACAGTTATATGTATATGAAAACGGTAAATGAAAGCAATAACCACTTACTCGGTTGTAGAGCTTCCTTGCTGTTTGGTTAGTTGTTCAACAAAGAAAGATTGAAAACAACAGTATATTCAAAATCAAAGGAGAAAGTGCTTTGAAAATGAAAGATTTGGGGCTTACAGCTCAAGGAGAGGCCCAGGTTTTATCAGTGAGCGCACTGTTTGAATTTGTACAGAGGGACTTACACAAGTGACTGTGGCCCAAAAAAGGTTTTCTGTACAAAGGGGATGGGTCTTACACTCTCTCAAGAGGCCCAAAAAGTTTAAAGAAAAAGAGTGGGGCTTATAACACGAGGGTAGGCCCAGTTTGACTTTTCGTTTAAAAATGGCGATCGCGCCGAGGTTTTCTTTTAACGCAGAGGGACTTATACAATAAGTGAGGCCCAAAATGTTTTGGTTAAAAGGGGATTGGGTCTTATACTCTAATAGAGGCCCAAAAAGTTTTGAATGGGTCTTATAGTTCGAGGAGAGGCCCATGGTTATTTTTCAAAAGGCGACGATCGCGCCGTTTGTTTTTTACGGTATCGGGACTTATACAATACACTGATGCCCAAAAATGATTTGGTCAAAAAAAGGATTGGGTCTTACACTCTATTAGAGGCCCAAAATGTTTTGAAAATGATTTATGAGGGTTGAATTAATCCAAAAACCCTAATTTGTTTTCAAAAATGTATTTAATTGAATAAATATTCAATTAAAATGATCAAAATTATTTAACATATGAAAAATAAATTGTGATCTTGGATTAATGCTTCAAAAATTAAGTATTGACCTACAAAATAATTAGAAAGCATTAAAAGTGGCAAAATCAATGTAGAAAAAATATTTAAAATATCAAAAACAATTAAAATATTAATTCTTTGCAAAAATATCAATTATATGAAATAAATAATATTTTTGGGATTTTTTAGGAAAATAAAATATTTTAACATTTTTGTGAATTATTAAAAAAAAGAATCAACTCAAAATCATTAAAACTCAGAGAGAAATTAATTTTTGAATCAATTAAATAAAATCACAAAATTCAAATATTCAAATTTTGAAAAAAAAGGCGCCAAGAACACGCACGTGTTCTGGGCTTGGCCAGATTTGCATTTTCTCTCCAATCTCACTGAATACTTGATTATAACATGCAATCCACATATCATTATGCTCGTCTCAACCTCACGATCATGTCCATGTCAATTAATTTCATTTAAATTAAACATATAACAAGAAATCATGAAAAATCCTCAAGAACCCTAATTTCTGCATGAAGGCTAGGATTTTTGATACACGATTCAAACAATGCAATTAATTGAGGGGAAACATTCCATGCATGATTATGAACATATGGCCAAATTATTGTGCGAGGAAATATGCATAGATTGAGAGATGACCAAGTATATGCTTACCTCTAGGCCGTGACAGCAAGTGCAATGTGATTTTTGATTTGGAGGTGTTACAGATGAGTGGTGATGATCTGAACAGCTTCCCTACACCCTATGGAGTGTGTTTGAATGCTTGGACTTGATTGAAATTGGCTGGATCATTTCATGGCATCTCAACTGCACTTTGGTTAAAACCTTGAGAAATTGACTGGTGATTCTGAGAAATCAGTGTTCCAGTTGTTGTTTAAGTGTTTGATCAGCTCATATGTGATGTATGTGAGGTGTGTGAGTGATTGGTTTGATTGGAAAAGCTCTCAAACTCAAAACCCGATAGTGACTTGCCTTAGAAGGCAAAATTGGAGTGAAAGAAGAGATTTTGAGGAAAGCATCTGTTTGATGGCTTTGGTGTACTCAAACTGATCACAATTGAGCTCTATTTATAGTAGAGCAAGTTTGTTTTGGGATCCACAGTGAATGGCAACTGCAGCAGGTGTTTGTTCAATGTTGGCCAATGGAAATCCAAGTCTCCTCTAGCCATTGACTAGAGGTTAGGGCACATGGCTGTGGTTCCCTTGGTCTTGGATAAGTCTTGACTGAATTCAAATGAAAATGGCTCAGTCCATGCCACGGTGATGCTTCCATTGAATGCTCCAATCCAAAATTGGAGTCTTGTCCCTATTTTGGCAATTCTAGGTTCAACATGCTATTTCTTGTTCCAAAGACTTTGGAGGCTTGGCTCAGTGATTGTCCCCTTTAGATTCAATCCTCAGAGGTGTCCAAGTGGATAGGAGCATTTGGATTTGGCTGATTTTGGCAAATCGAGCAAAAATGCAAATTCTGCCTTGCCTTGGCTGATTTCAACAAGGCAATTTGACAATGTCATAACTCATAGCCCAAATGGAATTTGGCAATGTTCTTGGCCATTTTGGAAAGCCCTTACATGATACAACAACTGTTTGAACATGTTTGGTTTTGATCTCTTTTGAATCCAAGTGAAAAATTCCCCTACATTTGGAAAAAAATGAAGACAGATTTGGACTTAGTGAAAATTTCACTAAGTGTTGGAAAAAGTGACATTTTCATTTTTCAGCCATTTTGATCACACCATAACTCAAAATCCTTAATGAATTGGACTTAGGTCTAGTTGAAGTTTTTGTATAGAGTAATGAGGACTACAAATCCATCTTTGGATGAGGAAAAATGGCTTTGTGGTTTAGGAGTAATGATCCTCCAAAGTTGGTACCCTTGTCACTTTATTTTTAACTTAGAAAATTTTCTAAGTTTTTATGGTTACCCCTTTTACAAGTTATCCAACTTTTCTTGAGTTTTCTTGATGAATGATGATTCAAATTATACATTAACATCATTTTAGGGTTAAAAATCCGTTTTGGTGAAAAATCTCAAAAAGTCAAAGTTGACTTTTGTGCACAGTTGACTTTTTATCAGATGAATTCCAAACTGTGCAATTCTTCAGGAAATCATGTCCTTGACCTAAATCAAAATTGATGGACATGTTCCATGGGTGTCATAGGGTATATTGAATCATGTCTTAGGGCTTGGGAGCATGTCCTGGTCAAAAGTCAAAGTTACAGTTGACTTTTCCCTTAAAACCCTAATTGTGGTGCAGATGAAATTGAGACTTGTTGCTCAAGCTTCTTGGATTAATCCATTGTTCCAAATGGATCAATATAGTTCATTAGAGACCCTCAAACCCTCTCTGGAGGTCTTGGCTCATGATTTGTCCCAAAAGTCAACTTAGGGGTGAATTAGGTCAAGAAACCCTAATTCCTGATTTTTTATGAATGCATCCCCTGAGGCAAAACTGACTTGATGATTGGGTCCATGAGGTTCCATGGAGTATATTAGGTTATGTTTTGGATCATTGGCTTGTGCCCAGATGAAAAATTTCCATCTGGAGGCCCTGGTCGACCAAAACCCTAATTTGGTGACACTGTCGATCTTGAGACTTGATCCACCTAGAAGGGAGCATCCTTGTGCTTGATCCTTGAAGTGGGAGTCCTTTTTGATCATTTGTGTATGTTTGAGAGGTTTAGACAAGTTGAGGATCATGTCATTCCTTGATTGACCCTTTGTCTAAGGCTCTGAGAGGGCTTGAAACCCTAATTTTGATTGTAGTGGATGCTCACCCATCTTTGGGGAGACTGATGAAGTATGATGGTTCCTCCATATTGTAATGATGATTTGCACAATGATGGTAAATCTTAGTGGTCAAAATTTGGGGTATGACAGGAAGATATTGACGATGATAGTCAAACCAGCAACATTTCTTACCATGCTCAAGTACAAATGACTTACTATTCCCCATACAATATGGACATGCAAGTTTTCCATGAGTACTCCACCCATTTAACATTCCATAAGCTGGAAAGTCACTTATGGTCCACAATAATGTTGCTTTCATCTTAAAATTTTGTCTTTTGCAAGCATAAAAAATGTTCACCCCATCTTCCCACAATATCTTTAGCTCATCGATTAGAGGTCTAAGATAGACATCTAAACTTTTACCGGGTGATTTTGGTCTCGGGATCAAAAGGCTAAGGAAAATGTATTCTCTTCTCATGCACATACTTGGAGGAAGATTGTAAGGTGTGACAAATACCGGCCAACACGAGTATTGAGGACCACAAAAACCAAAAGGACTAAAACCATCTGTGCAAAGGCTAAGCCTGACATTTCGAGGCTCTTTTGCAAACCTAGGATATGTGGCGTCAAATTGTTTCCAAGCTTTAGCATTAGCAGGATGTGTGATTACTGTTTTATCATGATGCACTCCATCTGCATGCCAACACATATATTGAGCACTATATTTCGACATATATAAGCATTGGAGTCTCGGAATAATAGGAAAATATCGTAACACAGAGAAAGGTACATCTTTTTCCTTTATTAAAGACCCAACCTTCGGTTTGAATCGTGGGTGCCCACACACTAAGCAAGTATAGAAAATTTTTGGGTCTTTGTTTTCTTTATCATACAACATACAATGGTTCGGACATGCATCTATTTTCTCATATCCTAATGTCAAGTCAGTAACCATTTTCTTAGATCTATAAAAATTTTCAGGTAACTTTTCTGTCTCTGGAAGCATGCTTTTAATTATGACAATCATCCGATCATAACAACTCTCACTCATATTATACTCAGATTTTAAATTCAAAAGTTGTGTTACAGCCGATAACTTTGTGTGCCTTTGGCATTCATCCCATAATGGTTCATCAGCGTCTCTTAGCAATGCATACAATTTAAAAGCTGACGGATTGGGATCCTCTTCTAGATTTTGATCCTCTAAAAGATCATCAACATCCATTCCATCTATTACCATATCCACATATGGATTCCCAGTCTCCCAGTCTGTTGAACTACTATGCTCCCATTGATCCTCACCGTGAATGGTCCAATTTAAATAATCTTCCATAAATCCATATTCATACAAATGTTTCTCCACCCAAAATGCTTGTTCCCTAACATAATTCTTGCATTTAAAACATGGACAAAAAATGCGACCTAATGCATCAGCTACTCTTGGGTGTCTTTTAGAAACCTCAATCAATTCATCAACTCCATTCTTAAATTCTTCAGTTACTTGGCCATTATTGTTTTTTCTTCGTCTCATCCAACTTCGATAGGGTCTCATGATTACAAAGAGATATCTGTGAGATAAAGTAAAAGCAATTTTCTTTAGCAGTTTCTGACTTCCTGCAGAAGTTAGATAGCAGTTACTGTCACAACACTAATTTGATTTATCCTAGAAGACTGTAATGAAAACCTATCCTAGAAGACCTATGAGATGAGAGATAGAAGAGGTGACTTGGATGAAGAATGGCCACCATCAACAAGCCCCATTGACTGTAGGGACGTTAGGAAAGGAGGAGAGATCATATGCATACATAATTACTAATTACAGTTATTGAAGGGAGCTACCGCATCATGTAAGCAACCTTGCATTGACTGTAGTCCATTCACTTTACATGTATCTTGTCTACTCATTGAAATGAACGTCTCAACCAAATATTCAACCTTGTGTGGCATACAACGACAAGCCCCACTGATTTGCCATCAAAATGAATAGTACTAAAAGCACAAATATTAAGATACCAGACTTATATATATCAAACAACACCAACATATATGATTGATACTTTCCCTATCACAGTTCCAAAATTAGTTATATATAGATATATAACACTTGCCATACAACGACAAGCCCCATTGATTAGCCATCAAAATGAACAGTACTAAAAGCACAAATATTAAAATACCAGACTTATATATATCAAACATGACCAACAGATATGATTGATACTTTCCCTATCACAGTTCCAAAATTAGTTATATATAGATATATAACACTTGCCATACAACGACAAGCCCCACTGATTCTGTTGTATTCAAATCAATATTCACCATTTTTTAAACACTGACATATACAAGTTAATCTATTATTGATACAACAATAATTAAACCCATAGAAAAATTATATTTAACCTGATGATCAGATTCTGTTGTTGATATCCACGAGTTCAGTAGCGTCAATAGTAGCTTTCGGCATGTTTAACACAAATTTCGTTGATTTTCTAATATTTAGCCTGTCAAATCCTCATATCAAAATACATATGAAGTCCACTATAATTTGTGTGCAGTTTCTAATGCACAATTCCAATCACAGATACTTCATGCTGAACTGAGCATAAGCGTCAAACTACATAATAAAACTACATAATAATACCACCCTTAAGATTCTGTTTTAAGATTATATGTTATAGCTGCGACGAACAACTCGAAAACATAAACATAAAACAGCAGTACCAGAGAATTATAGTTGCGACGAACAACTCGAAAACACAACCATCACTCTGAGTAACTTAATGACACAAATGGCAACAAGACCTAATATGAAACAAATCATCAAACAACTAATATGAAACAAATCATCAAACACCTAATATGAAACAAATCATCAAACACCTAATATGCATATGAAACAAATCATCAAACACCTAATATGCAAGACAAAGAATAAGAAGAAAGAGAGACTTACAGAATTGGGATTAAGCAGCAACTTGCATAACCAAGGTCGGTGTTTATGGTTGGAACGTGAAAAACCTAAATAGAGAAATAGAAACAAAAAATTATGAAAAAATTGCATACAAACTCAACAATGAAGTTAATTGAACATTGAAGAAGAAAACATCGATCGGGTGGAGGAGGACCAGATGGATGGATCGATCGAAAACTGAGATGAATCAGATTGATCGGAAACTGAGATGGACGGATCGATCAGAAACTGATATCGGAAACTAAGATCGGAAACTAAGATCGGAAACTGATATCGGAAACTGAGATCGGAAACTGATATCGGAAATGAGATCGAAAACTGAGCAATTAACCGTGGTGAGTGGTGAGAAAATTATCTATGAAACTGAACACGGTAAACAGTAGATAAAACATTTTTGTTATTTGAAAAAAACTAATGTAACTTAATTATTAATGATAATAATAATAATAATAATGATAATAATAATAATAATAATAATAATAATAATAATAATAATAATAATAATAATAATAATAATAATAATAATAATAATAATAATTTGTTAAACAAAAAATAGACAAGTAATATATGTATATATGTAAATGCTTAAGTGAATATGTGGTAGTTTATATGTGTAATTTAATTGAAGTGTAGTTTTTTTAACTTGGAATTAGCTATAAATTTAATTTGTAGTTAAATAATGGTAGCTAATCCTACATTTTCTTGTAGTGATAACAATTGACCATACTATAATTAATTAATAATTGATTATGTAAATCCATTGATTAAGTAAATAATTAATCTAACAATTTTTCAATTGGATGACAATAATCAATTATTAAAAAATATTAATTTTAATATTATAATATCAATAATTGTCAAACACTAATTAATCAAGAGAAATAAATTTCAACGTTGCAGAAATTGTATCCGATAGGGAAGACAAATCATACATGTTAAAACTCATCACTTTATATAAAAAATGATGAATTTAGAATAACATATTTAAATTAAGAGTAATATGTTATAAAGAATGACCCAAACATATATGCTAATGATAAACTCCCACTAACCTAAAATATCACAAGACTTACTCATGTGTATAAGTCTATGGTTAGTGATTATACTAAAGAGATTTAAGTTATAGGTCATAAAAATCCACATACGTCTAACAATAGTAATTACATATAGCCATGTCCTATTAAGAGAGTAATTACATTTAATCATAAGTATCTTCATAACACAATATCATATTCGATAGGAGTATTGATATTTATTTGTACTTTTATATTATGACCTAACAAATGTGGACTATGGAACATAGAGTAACACAATATTATTGCATGCTAAAGAATTATTGTGATTTTTCAATATCGACTTAAATATCAAATTAAGATGTTTCCCGAAATTAGGAGAATAATAATATATATCTCGGTATAATAGAATAAGACTTCTTGAAGTTATTATATATTTGAAAGTCTTCTTATAATATGTCATATTTTATAATGTGCCCAATAATATATGACAATATGAGAATAATAATCTAAAAAAATTAGATTATATAATTATGTACACATGCACTTCTACTGATTCAATAGAATAAAGATTTATCAAAGTTCGCCAGTATTAAATTCTCTGATATAGAATGGGATACTAATTTTATTTTTAGTGTAAAACTATACAGAGAAATGGTTCTATAATATATCATCATTAGAGTTTTACAAACTCAACCACATATTTTACACATAAATATAATATATCATTATTTATATAATTTCATATGAAAGAGTATGATGGTCATACAAAAAAGTTTACCATCATTTGAGTGAGATCAAATCCTATAATTTTAAATATAATATAGAGTTATATATAACATTTTAATAACTCACTTAAAACTCAAATGTTACAAATATAACTACACACATTTGAAAAACATATTATGTTATACACAGCGGAAAAAATGAGAGTTTAATTAAATCTAATATTGAGGATATAACACAAGTAGTCATAAATTTTCATCAATAACATGAGACTAAAATATCCTCAATATAATTCACTATAAAATAATATTATATTAAACAAATAATATTTGTTTCTCATTTCTATATAATTGACATGTTAAATTCTCTCACTTGATATCTCCCAAAAATTGAAGAACGAGTAAAGGGATACTCAATCATCAGCGACCTTTCGCCTTCTTCCTTTCTTCTCCATCAACACTCCAACAAATTGTACCTTTCTCTATAGAAATGTTTAGATGAGATCTTCAAGAAGGGTCATGTGATTGGTTTGGAGGATTTGGTTTAAAGTCCTAATCTTAGGATTAGGGACCTTCCTTCCTCTAAGCTAGTCATTCCCTTTTTCGTGGTCTCCTTGTTTTGCTAAGTGGTTGGAGTTTTGAATTTAGAAAGTGTCAAATCTAATAGTGGTTACTGGAAAAATGGGAGTTTGGATTGAAAGGGGTGCGAAGAACACAGAACCCACTAAGAAGGCTAATATTTCAATCTGGAAAGCAAAAGGAGGAAAAGGTAATGGTGAAAACCTAGATGTTCTTACTAGTTTTTTCTTTACGAAATTCCCGGATAGGTATAATTCTAGGGAAATGTTCAACATCTTCAAAGACTTTGGCATAGTGGAGGAAGTGTTCATTCCGTCTAGGAGAGATAGAAGGGGGAAACGATTCGGGTTTGTCAGATTTAGGGATGTAGCAAACCCTAGATTATTGGGGATCAAATTAGATAATATTATCATTTTCGGAAAGAAAATTTTTGCAAACTTGCCACGATTTCAGAGGAGTATGAAAAACAGCTTTGTAGGAAATATAAATCAATTGCGTAATAGGAAGGTTGAAGAGTGGGATGAGAGAATCCATCAAAGAGGGAGGACATGGCAACAGAGAAGAGACGATTCTTCCTTTGCTCAGATGGTATCAGGAACAAACAAAGACGAGATTCCTAAAATGGTAAATAGGTCAAAGGTCAATTTCAAGGAGCTCAGGGAATATGAAGGGCACAAAAAACCTAACTTTGCCCA
Source organism: Lathyrus tuberosus (assembly GCA_022829125.1). NCBI lineage: Eukaryota > Viridiplantae > Streptophyta > Magnoliopsida > Fabales > Fabaceae > Lathyrus > Lathyrus tuberosus. Next base: position 1,927,674 of record JALAZF010000062.1, on the reverse strand, counting down.
TTTACAAATTAAGGTGGAGGACAAAGATCTAGCCAGATTCAAGAAGTGCTTTATTGGTGTTGTTAACTAAAGTGGAAATACATACAATATTCAAGACGCTTTGCATTCTAAAGGATATTTTAGAATCAAAGCCACTCCAATTGGGGCGATTTTGTGTTTACTCGAAAATATTGACGAAGGTGAAGTTAAGGCTTTGGTTGAGGAAGACAGAACTTGGGTAACCAAATGGTTCTCTGAGATTCATCCATGGTCCCCAAGTGACGTGGATAACAAGAGACTCACGTGGTTATGTTGTTACGGACTCCCTTGCCATGCTTGGCGTCATGAGTCCTTCAAGTTAATTTCAGGAACGGTTGGAGATTTTATCAGATGTGATGATCAAACAGAGAAGCTAGAGACATTTGATGTGGCAAGATTCTTGGTTAAAACAAAATATGTTTTAAGTTTGAATGAGACGTTTAACATAGGTGTAAACAACGACATTTACAATATCAAACTCATTGAGGACTTTCATGGACCTAAGAGGATACTAGTGGAGGATGGGGAAGAAGTTGTTAGCGAGTCAGTTAATGAAGAAGAAGAAGATGATTTTAACAGTGAAGATGGTGGAAGAGAGGAAGGAGAAGGATGGGACAGTTCAGAAGAAGGAGACGATGGAGATGTGGGTGAGGATGATCCTTCATAAACCAATCTAGGTAGACAAGAACAAACCAGCTGCAAAGCACTCGAATCTACTAAACAGGTAGACGACATATTGGCTGATAACGAGGTCACAGGCAGTGGAGGAACAACTAATGAGGCTGCAGGAACAAGGGTGGACACTAATATCAGTGAGGCTCAAAATATGTTAGAAATAGTGCCTGCTATAGATGCTGCAATGAATCACTCTACAGATGTGGATAAATCTTTATCAGTAAGATTGAAGGATCACTCAGGTTTGGAAAATGGAATTTATGACTCAAGAGTATTTTTTGAGGCCAATGAGTGTAATAAGGGAGTTTGCTTAAGTTCTCAGAATGGACCTGAAGACTTAATTAACAACTCTACACAATTAGGGCCTTGTCAACGCCAGACTGAAGGATTGGGAGCAGGAGAAGATTTAAGGGCTTCAAAGAACAGAAGGAAAAAGTCCACCAAGGATATTTATTCCAATATTCAGATACCATTTTCTCCATCATATTTCGCATCACTTTTACATTCGGACATTCCTAATCATGTAGACTCATCTCTAGTTCAAGGATCCCCTAGAGAAGAGGTTGAAGAATCTGCATCTAGATTTTCTGGTGGAAGCATTTTATGCTATAAATCAGTGAGTGATGGAGGCATAGTTCAAAGCAACTATCGTATTAGAAAATCCGCTGATGACTTACCATAAAAAATATGGTCTGCTATGAAAAGTATGGGGATTGTGGAAACAGAGGGAGACGGGCATTTTGTGGATAAGATCAAGATGATGGAAGAGAAAGACAGGTTGTTTTTTGAAGAAAAGAAGGTGTCAGCTAATAGTATCAAATAAATTATGTTACTTTCAACGTAAGAGGGAGTGGAGGAAGCTTGAAAAAAAGAAAAATTAGAAATATCATCATAAAAGGAAGTGCAGACGTATGTTTTCTTCAAGAAACCAAGTGTAAAACAATGACAGATAAAATAGCCCGTAACTTATGGGGTAGCGATGACGTCGAATGGTCAGCAAGTAATTCTGAATGCCTGTCAGGGGGTTGGTTACAATGTGGAGAAAAAGTTTTATAGAACCATGTACAAGCTTTAGAGGAACAAGTTATCTGTGTGTCAATTCAATTTGGAGTAATAAAAATATCTTCTTCATCAACATCTATTTAGGTTGCAATATAGCGGATAAAAGACGTCTTTGGGCAGAATTAATTGAGTTAAAAGCTAAACACCAAGGGGCAAGCTGGGTGATAGGGGAGACTTCAACGCCATTAAAAATTCTGGTGAAAGGATAGGCAGAGGCATCGAACACAAGGCAGAGATGAGGAAATTCAGAGATTTCTTAGCAGCTATGGATCTTGAAGATCTTCCTGCGATAGGCAATAAGTTTACATACTGCAATTATTCTGGATCTTGTATGAGTAGGCTGGATAGATTTATCATCTCTAGAGATATGGCTAATAAGTGGAATACGATAAACCAATATGTGGGTTTGAGAGATATCTCCGACCACCGTCCCGTTTGGTTATGAGGGAGGAACATTAATTGGGGGCCTAAGCCCTTTAAGGTTTTTGACTCGTGGTTTGAACATCCAAATTTCTTGGAATTTGTTAAGAAGGAATGGGAGTCATTCAAGATAGAGGGCAGTGCTTCTCACATTCTCACTAAGAAATTCCAGCTCCTCCATGCAAGATTATGTTGGTGGAATATCCATGTCTTCGGATGGATAGATTTGCAAGTGGAGAATAACACAGATATTATCAATAAGATAGAGGATAATTTGGCTAACTCTGCTGGTCATGTGTCATTGGAGTCACTTAACGAAATAGGAATTGCTCAGAAAGAATTATGGAAATCGTTACAGTTGAAGGAGAGCATCCTATACCAAAAACCTAGGGTCAGATGGATTCAAAAGGGAGACAACAACTCAAAATATTTCCATAGCTTGCTTAAAACTAGACACATGAAGAACAATATTACTTTCGTAAGATCCGGGGAAGAGATATTTGAGGATGTGAATCGTGTTAAATTAGTAGTGCCGGATGTGAATCGAAATTTGGGAAGCCATATGTAGTTGTTCTCTCGATCGAAGCCCTGGACTTGATGGTTTCAGTTTGGGTTTCATTCAAAAATGTTGGGAGGTGATCCAAGGAGACTTTACCAAGTGCATACAAGAGTTCTTCAACTCTGCTAAGATTTTGAAGGCAATGAGCTCGTCTTTCCTAACTCTGATTCCCAAAGTCGAGAATCCACATAATCTGATCGATTACCGTCCAATATGCCTTATTGGTTGTGTGTATAAAGTGATAGCTAAATTGATGGCAGGTAGGTTGAGGATGGTGATTGGTAAATTGATTTCAAAGTCTCAATCAGTTTTCATACCAGGCCGGCAGCTTCTAGACGGAGTTTTGGTGCTGAACGAAATTATTGATCTTGCAAAAAAGGAAAAATAAAGTTGTGTTCTGTTTAAGGTCGATTTTTCAAAGGCTTATGACTTTGTTGATTGGTCCTATTTGAGATATATTTTAGTAGCGAAGGGATTTGGCCAGCGTTGGATCAATTGGTTAGAAGGGGGAGTTTTCACGAGTTACATGTCTGTATTAGCAATGGCAGACCTACCTCTGATTTTGTGGTGCAACGTGGGTTACGACAAGGAGACCCGTTATCTCCTTTTTTATTCGCTATAGCAGTCGAAGGCTTCGCCACTTTAGTCAAGAGAGCAACCAATCTGGGTATGTTACAAGGCTTTAAAGTTAATAATGATACTGTTTACAATCTTCTGCAGTTTGCCGACGATACGGTAATCCTGTGCAATGGAGCATGGTCTAATTTGTGGTCTATCAAGACAATTTTAAAAGGGTTTGAGCTTATTTCTGGTCTGACTGTCAATACGGGTAAAAGTTGCTTGTTTGGTATTAACGTAGAGAACAACTTCATCAAAGCAGCTGAGCAGTTTTTGACCTGTAAGTCTGGTAAGGTTCTTTTTATGTTCCTTGGCTTAAAAATTGGAGATAATCATAAGAGAATGTCCTACTGGGAGCCGATAATAAATTGTTTCAAGCGTCGATTGGCATGTTGGAAGGGAAATTGCTCTCTATAGGTGGAAGAGTTTCTCTGATAAATTCTGTCATGGCCAATCTTCCCATTCACTGCTTGTCCTTTTTCAAGGCCCCCCTAAAAGTTTTGAAATTTCTGATTAATATTCAAAGAAGTTTTTTACGGCAAGATTGTGATGATAAGAAGGGCATTACTTGGATAAGCTAGGCTGATACTTGTAAAAGCAAAGAGGAGGGTGGTTTGGGGGTGAAAAATCTTGGCCTATTCAACATTGCACTCTTGTCTAACTGGAAGTGGAGAATTTTAACCGAGAGAGAGGCCATATGGAGTCCAATTATGAGAGAGAGATATGGGGATCAATACAAGTTCATTGCTACTAAAGAATTCTACGCTGGAAGTTCAAAAGACTCTCAATGGTGGAGGGATGTGTGTCACATTAAAAATATTCCAATTTCTGCATTGTTCTGTAATTATGTTTCTTGCAGGTTGGGAAATAGGAGCTCCATATTATTCTGGAAAGCAAGATGGTTAGGGAATTCTTCTCTCCAAGAATGTTTTCCTGTAGTATTCCTTGCTGCCGAAAATCTAGATGGCTTTGTGGCTAAAATGGGGAAGTGGGTGAATAATTCTTGGATATGGAATATTCAACTTGTCAACACGTCGCTTGAAGTGATGGAAGAATATAACAGCCTGCTGCTGCTCCTTCATGATGTTTCTGTCAAAAAAGATTTGGCAGATAATTTTATTTGGTTTAAAAGCAGATCCAATAACTATACTGTTAAATCATACTATGGAGAATTGGTCTGAGGGATGGACAGAAATTTCATCGATACCGAAATCAAGGATTTAGTGCAAATTTCGTGGGGCTGTCCCGTCCCATTCAAGGTGCAAATTTTTGGATGATGACTACTATTAAACAGATTACCAACGTGTAACCTTCTTCGTCACAATGTCATTTCAAGTTCTCACGATACGGTATGTCCCTTCTGTTTTCAACACCTCGAGAACACTCTGCATCTGTTCCTTTTCTGTCCCAAAACAACTCTCATTTGGCAGAAAATTAGTATTTGGCTGGAGATTAATAGCATTGTTGAGACTTGTCTTTCTAGACATCTTAAATCTTGGCTATTGGGTTTGAAAGGCAAAAAATACTTGAAAATAGCATTTAGTTTTTGGTTGATAGTATGTGAAGGAATATGGTGGGCCATGAATCAAATTATATTTAACGATGGTGTTTGCGACCCGAAGGGAATAGTAAATAGGATCAAATTTCATTCTTGGTGGTGGATTCTTTTGTTACATAAGGGCAATATGCCTTGTAATTTTTATCAGTGGCATTTGTATCCTTTTCGAATTTTTGTAAGGTTTGAATTAAACCTTATGGTTTATTTGTAAATTGGGTTGGGGTACCCCTGGTACCCCTATTAATGTCAATATTTCTCCTAATTATAAAAAAAAAAATTCTCTCACTTGATAGAGAATGATAGTTGGATTATTAATATAAGAGTTTTAAAATACTTAAACAAATATTCAATTATTTTCTCCATCACACATTGATCATGTCAAATGATGTCAAAATAATGCATCTATTTAAGAAAAAGTTTCACATCACAACAATTTCTAGAATCATATTCCATAATACTCATTACATTTATATAAATAATTTTTTGACTATTCCTAATAAATTGGATCTAACCTAGATTTTCAATTTTTTTATTTTTTATTTTTATATTTTAAGTTATAAATGAGATCAATTTTATAAAATAGAGACACATATAAAGAATTCAAACCTCAATTACATTAATCAAGCATCCGAATTAATATTAATATGATAAGTTCGCATTAAATTGCAATATCAAACTATCCGCATTATCACGTTAAAGATTATAGCAAAATAATGCATACTAATTGTTTAATGCCCTTTAATAGAAGGAAAAACAAGATCCCCGAATAATATGAAAATGCTTGAAATGCAATTTGTAATTTTAGAATTGTGGCATCCAGAATCAACGTACATTGTCCGATTTCTTTAATTAGCAAAATAATATATCATAATTTTAAAACATGCTTGTAATTGAAAATTGAAATCACAAATCAAAATCAAAGGTTAATAGCTATAATATGTATCAATCAGACTCTGATACCAATTAATAGAATTTAAATAACTAATAGACACAATTGATCGTACCTGATCAGAAAAAGATTGGTTGCCAGCAACACGTCGTGAGCTCCTTTACTCCGGTGGTGGTGAGAAGGTGGGGGGTTTACCTGCAAGGTACTCCGATGCTAAAGTCAAAGACGGAGTAAGCAAGTGCAAAAAGGTAGTGAGAGTGAAAATTAGAATACCTGACCCTCTAGTGAAATAGAGTATTTATAGTGTGCCCCCAGCGCTGGGCCAACGGTCATCTGCACTGGGTTGGATCACTAGGCCCAATGTAGACAACTGTCAGGGCTTACATGGCGTAGGGAAGACCAACACGTGGTTTTCTCCCTGGAGCAACTTCCCCGTGATCTTCGGAAGGTGGGCTGACCAATTCTTTAGGAATCGGGTAGTTGCCTGTTGACGTGTCCCAACGTGGGGGACGCGTGGAGATGCGTGGAAGATGTGTGATTTCCTCCCGTACCAGGTAGTGATTTGCTCAACTATGGTAGGCACTAAGTGTGCCCAACGATAGGCAGAACTGGTCCTTAATGGGCCATTAAACGTAACATTGGGTTGGGCCTGCCCGACTGGTGGGCTGGTGCCGATCTAGTCCAAAACAGGAGCCCCTTAAGTCGTTGCTCTGAAGAGTTGGAGTAATGACTTAAGGGTCAGCCTTATACGTCGAGGACCCATTTTAGTAGGGACAACGTGCCCGAAATTCCGAGTTGGTGGAGGACGCAGGCGATTAGGAGCAGGCGATGTTTGACGGTGCAGGAGTCACGGGGGCGTATGTCCGTCTGGCGCCCTAAAGGTCGTCTCTAGTCGGGCATTGTCGTTCGGTGCCTTGGTTGACGACATGGGAAGATGAAAAGAGACGGGCGCGTTCATCACGCGGGCACAAAGGGAACTGAAAAGACGCACGCGGGGTCTCGAGCGCCACGTGTCACGGCCATCAATTCCTCAGGCGGCTAGGAGTAGGGCACTCAAGTGCCTAGGGACGCCTCGAGTCCCGTGAGAGAACTATAAATAGGGGTTGAGTTCGTGCCATTTGCATATTTCTGCTCTCCTGCTCAGACCTTTCTCTCTTTCTCTCTCTCTCTCTCTCTCTCTCTCTCTTCAACTTCCAACTTCGTTCGTTCGCCGCATCGTCGATCCACAACAACCATTCCAAGTAAGTTTCCGGCTCCTTCTCTTTGTTTAATGCGTTCCACGGTGGTTCCTCCGGTGAACCGACGAAGTTCTCGGGGAGACCACGGAGTTTTTGGCAAAAACGGAGAAACTCCTTTAAATTTCTGATGAATGTCCCGGGGAGTTGGGATGAATGACTCAAGGACCTGATGAAGGTCCCGAGGACACGGGATGAGTCTCCCGAGGTCATAGGATGAAGAACTCGGGGACCTGATGAAGGCCTCGAGGACGTGGGATGAATATCCTGAGGACGTAGGGAGAAGGTCCCGAGGGCAACGATGAAGGCCCCGTAGACGTCAGGTGGAGGTCTCGAAGACCTTAGCCGATGGTCTCGAGGGGGTCGTGCCTTGCTATCTAGCTAACGCAGTGGCGACCTCGGCCAGGAGGCCCCTCCGGGATTTCGTGATCATGAAAAAGTTTGGCCTGAGGGAGTATATGTCGAGGAGAGTTTTTAGTAATGTGCAGGTAGAGTCTTGTCGCGCTTTCTTCGTCTCCTCGCCCTTTCACTTGATTTGCGGTGGAAGGGTGGATTTGATCTGGAATGTCAAATTCACCGTTTTCCTCTGCTTTTCAGGTAAAAAATGGATGCCAAGAGAACTGAGGGGGTCATTGAGACTGACGACGAGCCCGACTCACCAGTGGCGTAGACCAACGGTGTTCGGAGAGGAATGCCCGAGGATTGGGCCTGGGAGGAGCCTCTGGGCGTCCCTTCTTTATTTGCCACGAATGATTCCGACGCCTATGCCCCGAGAGCACAACCGAATATGCTCGAGATTCAAAGGAATGAGATTACCTATGTACGAGTTCACCTTCCTAGAAGCGGGCATGCGTCTGCCCTTTAGTGACTTCCAGCGGGAGGTGTTTTCCTGGCTGCATTTGGCACCCTCGCAGCTTCATCCAAATGTAATCGCGTTTGTGCGGGCATATGAGCTCGTATGTCAATACCTTGGCGTCGGGGCCACGATACCCCTCTTCTTCCACATCTTTCATCTGCAGAGACAGACGGTCGAAGGTCGGTATAGCTAGGTGTCCTTTAAGCAACCGAGGAGGTTGTTTCGGGCTTATCTAGATTCTGTCTGGAATTTCAAACACCGGTGGTTCGTTGTCAAGCCCATCACCCACGTGGCCGCCAATACCTTGTATGATCGTGTATTCAGGGAGAAAGATGGACCGCACGAGGAGGTCCTCGAATCAAAGTGTCCCCTAGAGTGGACGGAGGAGCACTTCAAAAGAGGCACATACATTTATATTATCAGTCCTAGTGCGTTGAGCGAGGAGGACCGGCTGTCCTACCAGAAGTTAGTCACGTTTGTCTCCGGTTTCACTTGCACGAAGTTGGTGACCCTGGACGGAAACTTCATGCGCAATGATCGCGGGGAGATCTTAACGGAGGCCCGGCTGATAAACACAAAAGCCCTCCTCGAGTGCGAGACCGATGAGGAGGTTGTCCGGTTCTTAGGTAGCGGGCATCCCCTTTACTCGGTACCCATCAATGTTTCTGCCATTGGTTTATTGATGTTTATTTTCCCTTTTGCAGGTACAATGTCGAGCTTGGAAGAACGCGTGAAGAAGCTGGCGGCTGCCCGAGGTCCGAAGAAAGGTGGAAAGGGGCGAGTCGATCAGTTTCGACAGCAATGCAAGGCCCTAAATTGACACTCGGGGACTCGTCTAGCTCCCCACAGTGCAGCCAATCTCTAACTTCATAGGGATCTCCGAAGAGGCAGCGAACCATTGAACCTGTTCACATTGACCTCACCGAGAGTCTGCCTGATGAGAAGTTTATGCTCCCGCCCTACTACCTGCGGCCTGACTTCTTCTTCGGGGCCAACTCCCCAACTGTCAGCGCTGCCGAGTCCAAGGCTATCTTGGGCGCTGATCGGACTACGAGGAGGAAGGCCTTGTCAGAAGATATGGTCGCGATGATGTGGGTATTTGCCACGGATTTGGTCTTGAACGACGAGACCTGCTCCTCGGCTGAGCTGACCAAACTACATAAAAACTTTGCGTTAGTCGAGGGTGAGATGAAAAAGCTGGCCACAGACCTTGAGGAGTGCAAAAAACAGAATGAGGCTCGGGTCGAGCTCCACGGGGAGATGGAGAAGAAGATGAAGGATGCTGATGAGGAGAGGAAAACTCTCTTAGCCAAGATTATTGAGCTGGAGGTGGCTACCAGGCCCGCTGAAGGTGAGATCGAGAAGACAAGCTTCTGACTTCTCAGGCCAAAATGATATCGAAGATCAGGCTGCTCGAGCAGGACGTTCTGGGGGACGTCGATGTGGGCTTTGCTGCCGCTGTAGAGTAGCTCCAGCTTGTGAACCCAGGTGTTCAACTCATCACTGAAGGGACAACCTTACCATCAGGTGGTTGAAGGTCGGGTTGTCGCGCCAGAAACCGAGGAGGAAGGAGACGACCAGACCATGGCGGACAATTAGCCCGAGGAGAATGCAACTGTCTAGTTCTATCTTTTGTCTAGTTTGTTTGGCATGCACACCCATTTTTTTACTATTGCTTATTTCGGCCTGCGTGCCGTGATTTTGTACTGACTTTTGCCCGGCCAGCGTGCCAGGGGCTTGGATTCTTTTTGTACTTTTTAAACAATGGGCTTCTGCCCGATTGAATGCATTGTCTTTTCTTATCATGTGTGTGATGCATGTATGTTGATTATATTTTTGTTACTTTCGTATTTGCCTAAGTATTTGGGGCCTTTGCTCGACTTCGTTGATCCTCGACAGTGTAGGGAACTGGTCGAGCGGTCGGAGCTGTATCCCGAACTTCGACAAAGCTAAGAGCTTGATCGAGGTCCTAGCTTCGTGGTGTGAACTTCCCATCGCGAGCTGGGTGTCCTGCCTAGTTGGTACGGCGACGGTGGAGCTCAGTCAAGGTATCCTCGTCGGATCAAGGGTCCTCGCGCACACACAAAGTGGGCCCTTGTCTTCTTATCTCGAGGTGGGGAGTTGCGCTTGTACCTTAGTGCGCTCCCGTGATCCCGATGCAGATGGGTCGCGAACAGTGTTTAACTGTAGTATTGTTTAAGTTTTTCAGCGTTCCATGGTCGAGCAAGTTCCTCCCCATGCAGATTTTTGATGTAGTAGGCTCCCGTCCCCATTTTCGCGCGGACACGGTAGGGGCTCTCCCAGTTCGCGGCGAGCATGCCTTCGCGTGAATCTTTCTAGTTCCTTTGAAGGACAAGGGTGCCTACCTGAAATTCGCGTTTGATAACTTTGTTGTCATGGCGTAGAGTTATCTTCTGTTTGTGCGAGGTTTCGCGGAGGGATGTGCCCAACTGTATCTCTTCGACTAGGTCGTGCTCCTCCCTGAGGGCCTCATCGTTCATCTCCTCGTCTAGGGGAGACTCGGTCCTCCTCGAGGGTTCCTTATTTGCACTGGGATCATCGCCTCAGTTCCGTAAGTCAGTCAGAAGGGGGTTTCCCCGGTAGTGGAGTGCGGGGTTGTCCTGTAGGTCTAGAGGACGTTGTGTGGCTCCTCAACCCACCTTTTCTTGGCGTCGCCCAGTCTCCATTTCAGACCTTGCAGGATCAACCTGTTCGTGGCTTTGGTTTTCCCGTTTGTTTGTGGGTGCTCGACCGACGTGAATTGTTGCTTCATGCCCAGCTTGGTAACAAAGTCCTGAAAGTTCTTGTCGGTGAACTGTGTCCCGTTGTCGGTGACAATTTCCTGGGGTACCCCGAACCGGGCAAGTATATTCCTCTTGTAGAAATGGAGTATGTTGTGGGCCGTGATTTTGGCCAAGGCTTCGGCCTCTATCCACTTGGTGAAGTAGTCGACGTCGACAATCAGGTACTTATTTTGGTTCGACCCTACGGTTAAGGGTCCGAGGATGTCCATCCCCCACTAGGAAAACGACCACGTGGACGAAAGCGTTTTGAGCTCACTGGGCAGTGCCAGGTGCATGTCCCCGTGTCATTGGCATTTGTCACACTTCTTGACGTGCTCCTTGGTGTCCTGCTGCATGGTGGGCCAGTAGTATCCTTCTCGCAATGCTTTACGAGCTAGGGATCGCCTGTCCAGGTGTTGCGCGTTGATCCCCTCGTGGATCTCTTGGAGTATGTCGGGGACCATGGACTCATCGACATATCTGAGGAGGGGGATTGAGAAGCCGCGCTGATATAACTTGTTCTCGACAATCGTATATGAGCAGGCACGTCGCCTAACTACTCCGGTGTCCTTGGGGTCGTCGGGTAGTTTTCTCGTGCTGAGGTACTCGTATATCGGGGTCATCCAACAGTGGTTGTCTCCAATGGTATGCACATCAGCCGTGGAGATGGGTGTAACGCCCCAGTTTTATCAGTTTTAGTCTGTTTTATTTATTTGAGTTGTTTTTGATTATTCTATTATTATTTTATTTTTATTTCTGACTTTTATCTGAAAATATGTTATCTTTAGTCGAGATTATATTTTATCGGGTTTTGGGAGCGTTTGCAGATATTTGGGTGTAGGGGTATTTTGGGCGTTTTGATTTATTTGGTTAAGTTAAGAATAGAAAGGTAAAGAGAGAAAAATAGTAAGAAGAGAAAAGAAGAGAAGAGAAGAGAAAAGAAGAAAAGAGAGAAAAACTTGAGAAAGAATAAATCAATCAACCAATTTTTCTACGCGCTATTTAATCGGGTAAGGGTGCGAAACTCGATTATGATATGTTTGTGTATGATTATGTATGTGTTTGCTTGGATGTTTCTTGTTTTTCCATGGCTTTTGAGTTCTAGGTCGGAAATGATAAAATGATTAGGAATCGATGTTTGCACGGTCGGAAATCGATAAAATTTGCGTTGTATGATCACCATGTGTTTATGAGTCATTGCTGATAATTGTTTTGGTGTTGGAATTGATTTGGAATGAAAAATGAGGTTTTTGGAGGTTTTTGGGTAGTGTAACCCGTAACAGCATTTTTCTGGTTCTGGTGTGATTCGCCAGGCGAATTGGGTATCGCCACTAGCTCGCCAGGCGAACTGCTGGCGAATGGGATTCGCAAGGCGAATTCGTAAGTCGCCAGGCGAAATAGGAATTACAGAAAGGGGGTAGCTTCTGTAACTCTTGGTTTTTCTTCTAATTGGTGATTCGCCACTGGCTCGCCAGGCGAACTGCTGGCGAATGGAATTCGCTAGGCGAAATCCATGGCGAATGGGAATTCGCCTGGCGAATGGGAATTCGCCAGGCGAATTCTCAAGTCGCCAGGCGAATTTGGCTGTATCTCAATAAATTCTTTTCTTTGAAAAATTCATAACTTTTGATCTGTGGTTCGGTTTGAGGCGTGGTTTGATGCGTTAGAAAGCTCATAAAATGTACTTTATATTGATGAGGGTTTTGAGAATTGTCGGCCGATTATATTATGTCAGAAATTAGAAAATGTGTTGCTTTGTTGTCGACTTTTGCCGTTTAATTTTGTGAACTTGATGTGTACGTGCAATATGTTGTTGGTGTGGATATTTTATGACTTGTGTACTGTTGAGTGATGAAATTGCATGAAATACATATCGTAATGATAATTTGTGGCCTTACGGCAAGAAATTGCAATGTGTTGTAATTGTTGAGTTATGCATGATTATGGATGAGTAAATGTGTGCATATGAATGTTATGAGTCATTGTATGCCAAGCATCATAATATGCATATTGTGAAGTCGAGTACCATGAGGGTACGAGCGACGGATAGATTCCAATGGGAATCCACTATAACATCGTGAGCCTTAAAAATAAGAGGACCTAAAGCGATTTGATATATCGTGAGCCTTAAAAATAAGAGGACCGAAAGCGATGGTTATAGACGATCGTGTGCCCTTGTGGGGTGTGAGCGATCGGATTGTGAGCCTTATACAAAGAGGACCGAAAGCAATCCATAAACGTCGTGAGCCTTATACAAAGAGGACCGAAAGCGACGGGGAACATCGTATGCCCGACGGGGAGTTACACTAAGTAACGAGCGATGGTTCCAATAGTTCCTGAGTGAACTGGTTCTGAGATGTGATGAGTCGGTACCGCATGTGCATTGCATGGAGTCGTTGTGTCGGTCTCTGTGCATTTGCATAAATCATGGATTAATTGTGTATGAAATTGTGAATGTGACTGATGAGATGAAATATGTATATTTATGTGGTTGATGAGAGTATTGTATATGATCGATATGAATCGGCGACGTATATATAGAATATGTGTGGTATTTAATTGTGGTGCAATTGTGGTGAAAATATTATATATGTGCATTTTTTGTTAATATATAATTATATGCAACTGTGTTATGATTGTGTTTCTCACCCTTCTGCTGTTTTATAATGCTCTATGAGGCATTGCATATTAGAGTTGCTGGAGGTCTTTTTGTGAAGCTTTGCGTCTTCATTCTTTTGTCGGTCGGCTCTGATATGTGACGCCGGGTAGTTAGGGTGGCCGTTTGTGATTAGTTTGTATTATGTATATGTATCTTTTGAATTGTACATGGATGGTTGTATATGACAAACAAACTTTCATGATATATATATATATATATATGAGATTCAGTTGCAGATTTTCCGCTATTATTCTGTTTCTGATTCGTGGGTGTATTACTACCTGAATTGTTGCATATCTATATGAGCAGGTGTTGTATGTTTGTTTCAAATTGATGTGGCGTCCCCGGTCTATGTCGTGTATGTTTTAATTATACTCTGATGAAATTTTGAATTTTCTTTTACCGCTTTAATAGCTTTGGGGGTATAGATTGGGGGTGTTACATTAAGTGGTATCAGAGTCAGTCCGTGTCAGTTTGTGTCAGTCCTTGTTGGTCTTTGTGGTTAGGTGAGCTATTTGTTTAACCATAGTTGTTGTTATTGGAAATGAACAGAATATGGCTGGAAGGAACGACGCTGCTTTAGCTGCTGCAATGCAGGCTATGGCTCAGGCTGTGCAGGGTGCACCGAATGCTACTGGCTATGATGAGTTTCGGAAGAATAAACCACCTGTCTTCAAAGGAAGATATGATCCTGATGGTGGACAGTTTTGGTTGAAAGAGATTGAAAGGATTTTCCGAGTGATGGATTGTGACGAGGATCAGAAGGTGAGACTAGGTACTCACATGTTGCTGGAAGAAGCTGATGATTGGTGGGTTGGTACTCGTCATGTGTTGGAAGCTGCAGCGGAGGAGGAGGAAGAGATCACTTGGGAGTTGTTTAGCCGGGAGTTCTTGAGGAAGTATTTTCCCAAAGATGTCAGAGGGAAGAAAAAGATAGAATTTTTGGAATTGAAACAAGGTAGTATGTCTGTTGTAGACTATACTGCTAAGTTTGTTGAGCTGGTGCAGTTTTATCCACATTATGCGGAGGCGACTGCGGAATTCTCTAAGTGTGTTAAGTTTGAAAGTGGGTTGCGTCCTGAGATTAAACAGGCTATTGGTTATCAGAGGATTCGAAGGTTTGCAGACTTGGTGGATTGTTGCAGGATTTATGAGGAGGATAGTAAGGCTCGTTCTACTCACTATAAGAGTATGACCGACCGGAAAGGGAAGCAACAGGTTCGTGGTGGTCCTTATGTGACACCAGCTGATAAAGGTAGGCAAAGGGGTGCTTTTGATCGAAGGTCAAGTGGGGGAGGAATGTCTAGTCCTCTGAGGTGTTTTAGATGTGGTGATGTGGGACATCGTCAGTCTGAGTGTAGGAAGGATTTGAGGAAGTGTTCTAATTTCGGCGGTGTAGGACACGCGGTTGCTGATTGTGCAAGGAAGAATGTGTTGGTATGTTTCAACTGTGGCGAACCTGGTCACATTAGTACCAAGTGTCTGAAACCGAAGAAGGCTCCAGTTAGTGGGAAAGTCTTTGCGTTGTCAGGGACTCGGACTTCAAGTGCAGATCGTCTGATTCGAGGTACTTGTTTTATTAATAGTATGCCCTTAATTGCTATTATTGATACTGGAGTGACTCATTCGTTTATTTCGTCTGAGTGCGCGAAGCGTTTGAATCTTGTGTTGTCCTTAATGGATGGTGAGATGGTTATTGATACGCCAGCAATGGGTTCAGTAACTACTTCGTTGGTTTGTTTGAGTTGTTCTTTGACCATTTATGGTAAAGAATTTGAGATGGATTTAGTGTGTTTGTCGTTGGAGGGTTTATATGTGGTTTTGGGAATGAATTGGTTGCAATTCAATCGGGTTCATATTGATTGTTATCATAAGCTAGTAAGGTTTCCTTCTCTTGAGGAAGACGAAGACTCGAGTTTCTTATCTACCAAAGAGTTGAAGAAACTTTTGGCGGAGGAAGCTCAGTTGTTCGGGTTGTTTGCATCTTTAACCGTGGCTAGTCAAGTGTCGTTAGATGTGTTTCCTGTTGTGTGTGAATTTCCTGAAGTGTTTCCTGAGGATATTTCAGATGTGCCTCCAGAGAGAGAGGTGGAGTTTTCTATAGATCTAGTTCCTGGTACTAGACCCGTGTCTATGGCACCTTATAGAATGTCGGCATCTGAGTTGGTTGAGTTGAAAAAGTAATTGAATGAGTTGTTGGAGAAGAGGTTTGTGAGGCCAAGTGTTTCTCCTTGGGGTGCTCCAGTTTTGTTGGTGAAAAAGAAAGATGGAAGTATGCGATTGTGTATTGATTATCGTCAGTTGAATAAGGTGACGATTAAGAATAAGTATCCTCTTCCAAGGATTGATGATCTGATGGATCAGTTGGTTGTGCTTGTGTGTTTAGTAACATTGATTTGAGATCGGGGTATCATCAGATAAGGGTGAAAGAGGAAGATATTCAGAAGACGGCTTTTAGGACACGATACGTTCATTATGAATATTCGGTGATGCCGTTCGGGGTTTCTAATGTGCCAGGTGTGTTTATGGAATACATGAATCGTATTTTTCACGAGCATTTGGATCGTTTTGTTGTTGTGTTTATTAATGATATTTTAATATATTCTAAGTCTCGGGAGGAGCACGCGGAGCATTTGCGTATTGTTTTGCAGGTTTTGAAGGAAAGGAAACTTTTTGCAAAATTGTCCAAGTGTGAGATCTGGTTGTCGGAAGTGAGTTTTCTTGGACACGTAATTTCAGGTAATGGTATTTCTGTGGATCCATCTAAAGTAGAAGCAGTTCTACAATGGGAGGCTCCGAGATCTGTTACTGAAATTCGAAGCTTTTTGGGTTTGGCTGGTTATTATCGGAGGTTTATTGAAGGTTTTTCTAAGTTGGCACTTCCATTGACCCAGTTGACTTGTAAAGGGCAAGCGTTCATTTGGGATATTCGGTGTGAGGAGAGTTTTAATGAGCTGAAAAGAAGATTGACGACAGCTCCGATTTTGATTTTACCGGATCCTAATGAACCGTTTGTGGTTTATTGTGATGCGTCTTTGATTGGCCTAGGTGGTGTGCTGATGCAGGAAGGTAAGGTTGTGGCTTACGCTTCAAGGCAATTGAGAGTGCATGAGAAAAATTATCCTACTCATGATCTTGAGTTAGCGGATGTGGTTTTTGTGTTAAAGATTTGGAGGCATTATCTCTACGGTGCAAGGTTCGAAGTCTTTAGTGATCATAAAAGTTTGAAATATTTGTTTGATCAGAAGGAGTTAAATATGAGGCAGCGTAGATGGTTGGAATTCTTGAAGGACTACGACTTTGGCTTGAATTACCATCCTGGTAAAGCTAATGTGGTAGCTGATGCGTTGAGTCAGAAATCATTGCATATGTCGGCTTTAATGGTTAAGGAGTGGGAACTTTTGCAATCATTTAGAGACTTGAGTTTGGTATGTGAAGTGACTTCGGATAGTGTGAGGCTGGGTATGCTGAAGGTTACTAATGATTTTCTGATGACGGTAAGTGAGAAACAGAAGTTGGATGTGAAATTCGTGGATTTGATGTTGGTTGGCGGAAAAGATGCGAGTAGTGATTTTGAAGTGGATGTTAATGGTGTTTTGAGATTCCGTGGCCGAATTTGTATTCCTGATGATTCGGAGTTGAAAAGGATGATTTTGGAGGAAGGACACCGGAGTAATTTGAGTATACATCCGGGAGCGAATAAGATGTACCAAGATTTGAAGAATATTTTCTGGTGGTCTGGATTGAAAAGGGATGTGGCTCAGTTCGTGTATGCGTGTTTGACTTGTCAGAAGTCGAAAGTTGAACATTTGAGGCCTAGTGGTTTGTTGCAACCGTTGGATATTCTGGAGTGGAAATGGGATAGCATTTCGATGGATTTTGTAACGGGATTGCCAAACACTCAGAGAGGGCATAATGCTATTTGGGTGGTTGTAGATAGACTGACTAAATCGGCTCATTTCATTCCGATTGATATCAGTTTTTCTTTGGAGCGGTTAGCTGAGATTTACATCAGTGTGATTGTGAATGTGCATGGGGTTCCGTTAAGTATTGTTTCTGATCGAGATCCAAGGTTTACCTCAAGATTTTGGGAAAGTTTACATAAGGCTTTGGGTTCTAAATTGAGATTGAGTTCGGCTAATTATCCGCAGACGGATGGTCAGACGGAGAGGACGATTCAGTCGTTGGAAGATTTGTTGCGAGCGTGTGTTCTTGAACAAGGTGGTATGTGGGATAGTTATCTTGCATTGATCGAATTCACGTATAACAACAGTTTTCATTCTAGTATTGGAATGGCACCGTTTGAAGCATTATATGGACGAAGGTGTCGAACACCGTTGTGTTGGCACGAATCTGGTGAGAGAACGGTGGTAGGACCGGAGTTGGTGCAGCAGACTACAAATAAGGTGAAGTTTATTCGTGAGAAGATGAAAGCTTCTCAGAGTAGACAAAAGAGTTATCATGATCGGAGACGGAAAGATCTTGAGTTTCAAGAGGGCGATCATGTATTTTTGAGGGTTACGCCGGTAACGGGTGTTGGTCGTGCATTGAAATCGAAGAAACTTACTTCTCGGTTTATTGGTCCTTACCAGATATCCGCGAGAGTTGGTACTGTGGCGTATCAGGTGGCGTTGCCGCCGAATCTGTCGAATTTGCACGATGTGTTTCATGTTTCACAGTTGCGGAAGTATGTTCCGGATCTGTCACATGTGATTCCGATGGATGAGGTTGAGGTAAGGGAGAACCTTACGGTTGACGCTTTACCAGTTAGGATTTTGGATCGCGAAGTGAAGCGGTTGAGGGGCAAGGATATTGCACTGGTGAAGGTAGAGTGGGGAGGCGCTGCTGAGGGCAATTTGACTTGGGAGTTGGAGAGTCGGATGCGGAAGTCGTATCCAGAGTTGTTCGTCTCAGGTATATTTTCGAGGACGAAAATTTCTAAGTGGGGGAGAGTTGTAACGCCCTAGTTTTGTCAGTTTTAGTCCGTTTTATTTATTTGAGTTGTTTTTTATTATTCTATTATTATTTTATTTTTATTTCTAACTTTTATCTGAAAATATGTTATCTTTAGTCGAGATTATATTTTATCGGGTTTTGGGAGCGTTTGCAGATATTTGGGTGTAGGGGTATTTTGGGCATTTTGATTTATTTGGTTAAGTTAAGAATAGAAAGAAAAAGAGAGAAAAATAGTAAGAAGAGAAAAGAAGAGAAGAGAAGAGAAAAGAAGAAAAGAGAGAAAAACTTGAGAAAGAAGAAATCAATCAACCGATTTTTCTACGCGCTATTTAATCGGGTAAGGGTGCGAAACTCGATTATGATATGTTTGTGTATGATTATGTATGTGTTTGCTTGGATGTTTCTTGTCTTTCCATGGCTTTTGAGTTCTAGGTCGGAAATGATAAAATGATTAGGAATCGATGTTTGCACGGTCGGAAATCGATATAATTTGTGTTGTATGATTACCATGTGTTTATGAGTCATTGCTGATAATTGTTTTGGTGTTGGAATTGATTTGGAATGAAAAATGAGGTTTTTGGAGGTTTTTGGATAGTGTAACCCGTAACAGCATTTTTCTGGTTCTGGTGTGATTCGCCAGGCGAATTTGGGATTCGCCAGGCGAATTGGGTATCGCCACTAGCTCGCCAGGCGAACTGCTGGCGAATGGGATTCGCCAGGCGAATTCGTAAGTCGCCAGGCGAAATAGGAATTACAGAAAGGGGGTAGCTTCTGTAACTCTTGGTTTTTCTTCTAATTGGTGATTCGCCACTGGCTCGCCAGGCGAACTGCTGGCGAATGGAATTCGCTAGGCGAAATCCATGGCAAATGGCTGGAGAATGGGAATTTGCCAGGCGAATTCTCAAGTCGCCAGGCGAATTTGGCTGTATCTCAATAAATTCTTTTCTTTGAAAAATTCATAACTTTTGATCTGTGGTTCGGTTTGAGGCGTGGTTTGATGCGTTAGAAAGCTCATAAAATGTACTTTATATTGATGAGGGTTTTGAGAATTGTTGGCCGATTATATTATGTCAGAAATTAGAAAATGTATTGCTTTGTTGTCGACTTTTGCCGTTTAATTGTGTGAACTTGATGTGTATTTGCAATATGTTGTTGGTGTGGATATTTTATGACTTGTGTACTGTTGAGTGATGAAATTGCATGAAATACATATCGTAATGATAATTGGTGGCCTTACGGCAAGAAATTGCAATGTGTTGTAATTGTTGAGTTATGCATGATTATGGATAAGTAAATGTGTGCATATGAATGTTATGAGTCATTGTATGCCAAGCATCATAATATGCATATTGTGAAGTCGAGTACCATGAGGGTACGAGCGACGAATAGATTCCAATGGGAATCCGCTATAACATCGTGAGCCTTAAAAATAAGAGGACCTAAAGCGATTTGATATATCGTGAGCCTTAAAAATAAGAGGACCGAAAGCGATGGTTATAGACGATCGTGTGCCCTTGTGGGGTGTGAGCGATCGGATTGTGAGCCTTATACAAAGAGGACCGAAAGCAATCCATAAATGTCGTGAGCCTTATACAAAGAGGGTCGAAAGTGAGGGGGAACATCGTATGCCCGACGGGGAGTTACACTAAGTAACGAGCGATGGTTCCAATAGTTCCTGAGTGAACTGGTTCTGAGATGTGATGAGTCGGTACCGCATGTGCATTGCATGGAGTCGTTGTGTCGGTCTCTGTGCATTTGCATAAATCATGGATTAATTGTGTATGGAATTGTGAATGTGACTGATGAGATGAAATATGTATATTTATGTGGTTGATGAGAGTATTGTATATGATCGATATGCACCGGCGACGTATATATAGAATATGTGTGGTATTTAATTGTGGTGCAATTGTGGTGAAAATATTATATATGTGCATTTTGTGTTAATATATAATTATATGCAACTGTGTTATGACTGTGTTTCTCACCCTTCTGCTGTTTTATAATGCTCTATGAGGGATTACAGATTAGAGTTGCTGGAGGTATTTTTGTGAAGCTTTGCGTCTTCATTCTTTTGTCGGTCGGCTCTGATATGTGACGCCGGGTAGTTAGGGTGGCCGTTTGTGATTAGTTTGTATTATGTATATGAATCTTTTGAATTGTACATGGATGGTTGTATATGACAAACAAACTTTCATGATATATATATATATATATATGAGATTCAGTTGCAGATTTTCCGCTATTATTCTGTTTCTTATTCGTGGGTGTATTACTACCTGAATTGTTGCATATCTGTATGAGCAGGTGTTGTATGTTTGTTTCAAATTGATGTGGCGTCCCCGGTCTATGCCGTGCATGTTTTAATTATACTCTGATGAAATTTTGAATTTTGCTTTACCGCTTTAATAGCTTTGGGGGTATAGATTGGGGGTGTTACATTAAGTTTCTCGATGCTCGGTCGTGGAAGCACCTCTTGAATGACGGAATTGTTTCCGCCTTTTTTATTTGTGCTTGCATGCTTCGACAGGACGTCTACCCGACTATTGTGTTAGCGCGGGATATGACTCACTTCCGCCGAGGTGAAAATTTTCATCATTTCTTTCACCAGAGCCAAGTATTCGATGAGGTTATCATTCTTGGCTTGGTACTCTGATAAGTGCAAATTGTAGTTATTTTTGTATATATGTTTTGTTGCACTTATCGTTGCTTTTTGTTAAATATCATACGAATAAACCCTGTTTTATTTATAAATGCGTATAGTTTACATTTTAGTGTATATATTGCGTTTCAGGTAAATATCATTGAGTTTAATTGATTTTATCTCATTTTTGTAGGTATTCAAGCAGTGGGATTTTTCCATTGTTGTATAGAGCATTTAATAAACTTTCCAACGCTTCGAACCGGGCGAAAAACAAAATTACGGTTCAAAAGTTATGAAGAAAGCAAGCTTTGGATTTTCAAGCATGCTACGAGCGCGCTTAGCGCGCTCCTAGCCCATGGAAGGAGCTGATTCCAGCATGTAGCGCGCTTAGCGCGATTTGAGCGTGCTAAGCGTAGTTTTAAGGCGGTTTAACCATTTTTAGGGCGCGCTTAGCGTCCAGAGCGCGCTTAGTGCGGTCTGCAATGATGACAGCAATAAATATGGGTAAAAAACACATTTTTTAGGGATGGTTTTGGGGTTTTTGCTCCCAACTCCATCAAACTTCATTTCTTTAGTAGATTAGCTTAGAAAACATCATGGAAGCTTGCATTTGGATGATCCAGAGTCGAATCTCTCGTCGATTGATGTTGACAAACCAAGAAATGTTTGGTTCCTCTTCTCTCTTCTCTTTGTAATTTCTTCTATGTTGGGTTTTGTATATGTTTTTGTTTTGATCTTATGTAATTTGTTGATCATGGTGTTGTATAAAATCCTCTTTACAAATCTTTATCGATGATTGTCTCTGATTTTTGCTTTATGCGCGTGGTTTGGGTTATGTTAGAGATAAACATTGCAAATCTTCATTAGGGATGATTATCTGTTAGTTTCTGGATGCTAGAGATAGATTTAGAGCTAACAATCTATTTGGGTGTCGAAGCTTAATGTCTTTCGTATTTCGAGGCTTCGTGCGCGAGAGTGACGAAGAGAGTAATACAGATATTTTTCTCTCAGCTCGGTGTGTCAGAGATGAACACTTTTGAGAGTGATGCTGGATGATATTGAGGAGTATTGTAGGTTGAGTATAACTGGTCGGTAAGTTTAAGTTTGTGATGAGTGGAATATATACATGCTTGATAAGTATTTTCTCTCTGACGAATTAATTTTCTTGTGTTAATATTTACTTTTCTGTTTTTATGTTTGAAGCATTTTAAACCAAACTCATTAACATTTAAATTGTCGAACGGAAGTTCAGTAGCACCGATCTCTGTGGACACGATAAATTCCCGGAAAAATACTTCCAAAACTTTTGTTGCTTGCCGCTATTCCGCAGCAACAAAATGGCGTCGTTGCTGGGGATTGGTGTTTTTATTGAATCGCATTGTGATAGTTTCTTTGTTTTTGAGTTTTGTAGATATCGTATATATTGTCTATTTTCACTTGTTTATATTGATGCTTGTATATGTTTTACATGTTTTGCATAATTGTGAATATAGTGTATATATTTGTTTCTCTTCACGTTTGCCAAAGGTGTGGTTAGATGTGTAGTTCCGGTTAGAGCTCGAAGAGATGAGAGCAAAGGCGTGAGTGAAAGCATTTGGGTCTTCTGAAGCAACGTGTTGGTTTGTAAATAATAGGCGTCGAACTTACGACGTAAAACAAGCATGTTTTATGGTTTTTTGTTCCATTATTACTTTTTCATTATAGCGTAGGTAGTGTGGTGAACATTCATGAAACAAGTTGTACTCGGGATTGTTCGTAAAATTCTTAAATCTTCACTTTACAACTTGTTTAATTCATTTTCACCCGATCTTTCTGGACCAATTTTTGTATATGAGATTGTGTAGGTGTTAAGTGGAGGCCTACACCAGAACCTTGTTGATGTACTGGTTTTTCTGGTTCTGATGTAGCGTGCTTAGTGCGCCTAACTGCGCTTAGCGCGTCCTGCTGTGCTGAGCCAGTGAATTCTTTTAATTGTTCACTTGGCTCCCCCTTCTTCCCACTTCCACCACGGCCTTATATTTTAGTAATTATTAGTAATTTTCTAATTCTTTTGTTGATTGTTTGGACTCGCATTTAGACCGATATCTTGAAGTCGCATTCAGTGATTTTTCGATTTTGATCGTTTCAACTTACGAATGCGTGGTAATGATAGTGTTTAAATTTGTTTACACGTTCAAGGTATGTGTTTATCGCTTTCTAGACTTTAGCATATTCATGATACTTAGACTTTTTACAACTTCTATGCCATTCATTCTTTTATATACTTGTTCGTATGTGAATCACTTTAGTTCCCACCCTTTTTGTGAGGAAGCCTTCCATTGTTCATATATGCTCGGAGTACCAACATTCTTGTTTTAACTGGATTTCATTATGTTTAATCTTTTGTTTGTGTTGATTATTTGAAAGCATGAAAAGGATCAAGGCATTTTGTTTCATTTTGAGCACAACTACCTAGCCAAATAGTCAATTCACCTTGTGAGTGTGTGATCATTTGTAACCCTTTGAGCCTTTGGTCATTATCCATGTTGTTTGAATTTGATTCTTGTTTATGAGTGTCAAATTCTTTTTTTTTTGTGGATCTTGATTGTTGTTTTTTTTTCTTGAGCCCTCAACTTTGTGTTGTTGTATGAATTTTTACCTTGCCTTAGAAAGTAGGAGTATTCACATGATGATGTGGTTAAATTCAAGTTGGGGAGAGCAATGTTTTCTCACTTATGTTATTGGTTGCTATGAGGTTGAAAAAGAAAAGGAAAAAGAGAAAAATAAGAAAAAGAAAAGAAAAGAAAAGAAAGGAAAAAGAAAGAAAAAAATTGAAAAAGCTTTGAAAAAGAAAAACAAAAAAAGTAGAATAATGTTGTGCTAATAAGTTCTATGTGTTTGGTGTAACACTTGGGATTTTGGAAGAAGTTTGATTGAAATTTTGTGTTTGAACTTTTGTGAGTTGATCACTCCCTTAGGTTTAGGCAAGTTTTTGTTTCGATTAGCTTTAGGAATTACCCCTTGTTTGTTCACCCGACCATATTACAACCCTAAAAGTCCTTTTGATTCTTGCTTTTGTGTTTTCAGAATGATTTTGGATGATTGCATAATTTAGTCTTTTGTATGCAAGATTATTGTGTGAGTGAAAAGTACCTCATTTTATGTTTTTCATCTACCGATGATTGTTTTTGCTAGGTGTGATTCACATTGGAACTTGTGTTGTTTTAGGATGTTTGGCATGATATTTGTATTTTGCATTTGTTTCGTAACTATGTTATCGTCGTAGTTTAGTGGTAAGTATTTACTTTGTGTGTACCATTTTCGATTGAACCATTGCATTTTTTTGTTTGTAAAAACTTGTTGTTGCGTGATTTCTTGGATTTCGCTTTTGTTCCTTTTGATGTTGGCTTTGTTTGAGGACAAACAATTATGTAAGTTGGGGAGAGTTGATAAGTGCAAATTGTAACTATTTTTGTATATATGTTTTGTTGCACTTATCGTTGCTTTTTGTTAAATATCATACGAATAAACCCTGTTTTGTTTATAAATGCGTATAGTTTACATTTTAGTGTATATATTGCATTTCGTGTAAATATCATTGAGTTTAATTGATTTTATCTCATTTTTGTAGGTATTCAAGCAGTGGGATTTTGCCATTGTTGTATAGAGCATTGAATAAGCCTTCCAACGCTTCGAACTGGGCGAAAAACGGAATTACGGTTCAAAAGTTATGAAGAAAGCAAGCTTTGGATTTTCAAGCATGCTACAAGGGCGCTTAGCACGCTCCTAGCCCAAGGAAGAAGCTGATTCCAACATGTAGCGCGCTTAGCGCGGTTTAACAATTTTTTAGGGCGCGCTTAGCGCAGTCTGGGATGATGACAGCAATAAATATGGATAAAAAACACATCTTTTAGGGATGGTTTTGGGGTTTTTGCTCCCAACTCCATCAAACTTCATTTCTTTAGTAGATTAGCTTAGAAAACATCATGGAAGCTTGCATTTGGATGATCCGGAGTCGAATCTCTCGTCGATTGGTGTTGACAAACCAAGAAATGTTTGGTTCCTCTTCTCTCTTCTCTTTGTAATTTCTTCTATGTTGGATTTTGTATATGTTTTTATTTTGATCTTATGTATATTTGTTGATCATGGTGTTGTATAAAATCCGTTTTACAAATCTTTATCAATGATTGTCTTTGATTTTTGCTTTATGCGCATGGTTTGGGTTGTGTTAGAGATAAACATCGCAAATCTTCATTAGGGATGATTATCTGTTAGTTTCTGGATGCTAGAGATGGATTTAGAGCTAACAATCTATTTGGGTTTCGAAGCTTAATGTCATCCGTATTTCGAGGCTTCGTGCGCGAGAGTGACGAAGAGAGTAATACAGATGTTTTTTCTCTCAGCTCGGTGTGTCAGAGATGAACACTTTTGAGAGTGATGTTGGATGATATTGAGGAGTATTGTAGGTTGAGTATAACTGGTCGGTAAGTTTAAGTTTGTGATGAGTGGAATATATATATGCTTGATAAGTCTTTTCTCTCTGGCGAATGAATTTTCTTGTGTTAATATTTACTTTTCTGTTTCTATGTTTGAAGCATTTTAAACCAAACTCATTAACATTTAAATTGTCGAACGGCAGTTCAGTAGCACCGATCTCTGTGGACACGATAAATTCCCGGAAAAATACTTCCAAAACTTTTGTTGCTTACCGCTATTCCGCACCAACATACTCTCCTCGCACCTGGGAGGCCACGAGCTGGGATTCAGTGAATATTTTTACTTCTTCGGCGCCGAGATCCTCGGCTAGTCGTAACCCGGCGAGGAAAGCCTCGTATTCGGCCTGGTTGTTTGACGTCGGGAAGGACAACATGAGGGAGACCTCGATCAGGATACCTTCCTCATTCTATAGGATGATGCCCGCTCTGCTTCCTGTCGAGCTGGATGTCCCGTCGATGTAGATCGTCCATTTTTAGGATCCGTCTGTCAAACGTTCTGGGATGGTCATCTCCGCCACGAAGTCGGCAAGCACCTGGGCTTTTAGGGCCTTTCTCCCTTCGTATTGGGCGTCAAACTCGAAGAGCTCGAGCGACCACTTGAGCATCCTACCCGCCATGTCTGGTCGGCCGAGGAGCTGTCTCACGGGCTGCTCGGTCCTTACCACGATCGTGTGGGCCAAAAAGTAGTGCCACGGTCTTCTGGCTGCAGTGACGAGGGCCAGAGCAACTTTTTTCATCTACTGGTATCTATATTCGGGACCTTGGAGGGCTTTGCTGGTGAAGTAAATCGGCTTTTTCCCATCGGGGGTTTCCTGGATTAGAACCGCGCCGATCGCTTTGCTCATGACGGCGAGGTATAGGAACAACGTCTCCCTGCCTTCTGGTCGCGAGAGGACCGGGGGTTGCGAGAGGACTTGTTTGAGGTGGAGGAGCACCTGTTCGCACTCCTCGGTCCATTCGAACGTGGCCTTCTTGCGTAGGAGTTTGAAAAATGGAAGTGTGTATTGCGCCAATTTGGCCATGAAGCGGGAAAGCGAGGTAAGCATCCCGTATAGCGATTGTATCGATTTCTTTGATTTCGGTGTCAGGAGTTCGGAGAATGCCCTGCACTTGTCAGGGTTCGCCTCGATCCCTCGTTTTGTGAGGTAGAAACCGAGGAACTTGCCTGCCCGGATGCCGAAGGTGCATTTCTCCGGGTTGAACCTCATCTTACATTTCCTCACCGTATCGAAGACACTTTTGAGGTGGGCAGCGTGGTCGACTTCTTCTGCAGATTTCACGATCATGTCGTCCATGTAGACCTCGAGCATGTCGCCGATCTCTCCCCAGAAGACTTTGTTCATCATCCGATGGTAGTTCGCGCTGACGTTCTTCAGGCCGAAGGGCATTACATTGTAGTAGTAGTTGTCCGACTTGGTCATGAAGGCTGTGTGCTGCTTATCGGCATTCTACATGGGGATTTGATTGTACCCCGAGTAAGCGTCCATGAACGACAATAATTTAAAACCTGCAGAATTGGCTGGCTTCTCTGCGATCTTGGACTTGACGTTGATCGAGTTCAGACCATTGGTCACAGCTTCGAAGCATCTCCTAGCAGCTTCAATATCCCCGTGAAGGGTGACGACCCGGCCTCTAGTCGTGTAGTACTTCATCTTCAGATAGACTATAGATGGTACTACCGTAAGCTCGGCCAGAGTCAGCCTTCCCAGGATGCACTGGTACAGGGAAGGGCACTCCACCACCAGGAAGCGGGTCGTAACTTGCCAAGCAGCGTCGTCGCTCCCAAAAGTAACCATCAGCTCGACATAGCCCCACAGTCTGGTGGTTTTACCGTTGAAACCCTGGAGGTCCGAGCCCACGTAGGGGGTCAAATGTGTTTCATTAAGCTGGAGGGTTTCGAAGAGGTGGGCGTACATGATGTTCACTGAGCTCCCTTGGTCGACAGGATCCAGCGGACATTGAAGTTTGTCATCTCTGCCCTGATCAGGAGAGGGATTATGGAATTGGGGGCGCCGTCCGACAACTCCTCGAGGTAGAAGGTGATGGGGTTTGACCTTCCTTTGACCTTCTCGAAGGTGGCAGTCTGCGCCGAGCTCGTCTCTATCAGCGTGTCGAACTTCTGTTTGATCGATCCCACAGAGACCTTGTTGAACCCCCCGCTGGATATAACCATGGCGGCGGGGAAACTTTCCCACGGGCTGCGAGCGGTCACATGGATATCGAGATCGTCGGGGAAGTAGAAGTCCTCTGGTCGGGTGACACACAGAGCAACTTGCAGTCCGTTCTCGCCGGAGGAAGGGGTCGCCTCCTTGACCCTTTGTATCTCCCGGGCCTCTTGTCGGGGAGCGTCATTCCTCTTCGTGTACTGCTTGAGGTGCCCCTCCTTAATCAAGATTTCTATCGCATCCTTGAGGTGGATGCAGTCCTCCGTGACATGTTCGTGGCTCCTATGGAACCTGCAGTACTTGAACTTGTCAACGTTTAGTTTGGGGGTGTTGGCTTCGAAAAGCTGACACCTTCTTTCTGGAATTCCGAGTAGATGCACTCGGCCAGAATTCGTTCACTGGGAGCGTGTGCGCAGCGTGTAGTCTGTGAACCGGCCAGCTGGTCCTCTCGGCTCTCGAGAGTCTCTGGGATGGTCTTCCATTATTCTTTCTCCCCACGTTGGGGGGCGGTGGAGTCCTCGTGCCTGGAGCTTCGGGGGCCCTCTTGATTCCGTGAGTCGGTGGCACAATGGGCGGCCTCTATCTCCTCATACTGGATGTATGATTGGGCCTTATGGAGGAGCTCTTCCAAGGTGCGAGGCTTGTGAATGCCCACAGCCTTGGCGAACTCGGTGCAAGGTCGTAGCCCTCGCTCGATAAAAAACTTCTTCATGTCGTCCGTGGTGGATATCTGCACGGCTTCTCGGTTGAATGTCTCGATGTAATCCCGGAGAGACTCATCTTTTCCCTGGATGATGGCTTCCAGGGAGGCTTCTGTCTTCAGGTGGCGTCGGGAAGCAGTGAAATGCTTGGAGAACTGTCTCTTCAGTTCCTTCCAGGTGGTGATGAACTCTGGTACGAGGCTCTTGTACCACCTCATGGCACCCTTCCGGAGGGTGGTCGGGAAGAGCCTGCATTTAATGGCTCCTCGGACGTTCTTGTAGTCGAGCATTGCATCGAAGCTCTCGGCGTGGTCGTCCGGGTCGGTGGTGCCGTCGTACATCGCCAAGGGTGGAGGTTTCTTCATACCGCCGGGCAGAGGGTCTCCATGATGTCCCTGGACAACGGGGTGCTCTGGTTGTCCTCGTCACTCTTGAAGAGTGATTGTGATGGGGATTGGTCACCTCGGTCGTGCCTGCTTCGTCTGGGGGGAATTCTTGGTCGGCTCTTTGGCTTCTCGCCATGTCTGTCATCCTTGCTCCTCTTCTGGACGGGGGAACGTCATTCCTTTCGAGGAAGGGACCGGTCTCGCTTCTGGGTGACCACGGGTTATGGTCGTTCCAGATGCGGGCGGCGCCCCGGCCTCCGGGGAGAAGGGCTCCTGGAGTCATCATGTCCTGTCCTCCGCCAGGGAGGAGAGGGGCTGCGAGAGATGGGGCGATGATGTCTCCACGGGGGAGACCGATGTTGTCATTCCCTCTCGAGTACTCCTATTCGTTCATTCTACTGAAAGATTATCAGGTTAGTCTCATTGATCGCTGCGAACAGAGCCACTGTGTTCGGATCAGCATTAGGTGGCGCAGAGATCTGGTTGTCAGCGTGTCGGGCAGTGTTGAAGGCCACATCGTCAGAGGAGGGGGAGGCGGTGCGCCCGTCCCTGTGGTCGTCTTCCTCGACGTGGACGACCACGTTGGGATCGTGGTCGTCTATGTTGTTGAATGGGACGAAGGCGGTGTCCAGAGTGTTGGCTTCAGTTCGAGGGCTGGCCAAGATCGTTAGAGATTGGAGGTTGCTTTGATTTTTACGGGAGGAAAAACGGGGAAGCAAAGGGTTCCCACAGACGGCGCCACTGATCATACCTGATCAGAAAAAATCGGTGCCCAGTAACACGTCGTGAGCTCCCTTACTCCGGTGGTGGTGAGAAGGTGGGGGATGTACCTGCAAGATACTCTGATGCTAAAGTCAGAGACGGAGTAAGCAAGTACAAAAAGGTAGTGAGAGTGAAACTTAGAATACCTGACCCTCTAGTGAAAGAGGGTATTTATAGTGTGCCCCCGGTGCTGGGCTAACGGTCATCTGCACTGGGTTGGATCACTAGGCCCAATGTAGATAACTATCAGGGCTTACTTGGCGTAGGGAATACCAATACGTGGTATTCGCCCTGGAGCAACTGCCCTGTGATCTTCGAAAGGTGGGCTGACCAGTTCTTCAGGAAGTGGGTAGTTGCCTGATGAAGTATCCCCGTGTGGGGGATGCATGGAGACGCGTGGAACACGTGTGATTTCTCCCCGTACCAGGTAGTGATCTGCTCGACGATGGTGGACGCTGAGCGTGCCCGACAATGGGCAGAATTGGACCTTAATGGGCCGCTAAACGTAACATTGGGTTGGGCCTGCCCGACTGGTGGGCAGGCGCCAGCCCAGTCCAGAACAACAATATTATAACATATTACTATATTATAGAATAATCTAAAATTAATAAGAATGGTGTACCTTTTAGGATTTGAGAGATTACCATCAGAAAGAGTAAGTATGAGAAAATTACTACCCTCATTGATGTAACGTCCTAATTTATTTATTTAAAATAATATTGTGTGAAATGTATGTGTTAATTGATGTTTGGTGTGTTAAGGGAACCCTTTGGTGTATGGTAGTGGCCTTAGCGAATAGAACTTAAGGCGTTGGGGGTGTGAGACTAAAAGTGTAGAGACTCGGTGGTTGTGGGAGAGTTTTATTATTATTATTATTATTTAAATTGGAATTATTTAAATAAAATAATAGTAATAGTAATAATTAAATATTTATTTTAATTATTATTATTATGGTGTTATACTAAATAAATATTTAGTGGATTACTGTTTATTTAGTTGGAATAATAGTTATTTAGAAATAATAATAATAATAATAATATAATAAAATAAGGAAAATGGGGGAGTGGGGATCAGAAACTGACAGAACGTGAAAAAGAGAAGAGAATGAGAAAGAGTGTTAGGGCAAGAAGAGGAAGGTGATCAAGGAAGGAGAGAGAAGTTCCAATTCAGAAATTTTGCTAGAAATACCAATGTAATGGTGGGATTTCCTTTCGTATAGGGTTTTGTATGATAACATTTTGGTGGATATCCTAATCTCTCTAGGATTGTTATTCACTTCTCAATGTTGTGAGCAATTTGATCTATAATGATGTAATTGCATGTTGATGCTATTGAAATTGTGTGTTGATGTTGTTTGGATTGCGTGTTGGTTGAATGTTGTGATGATGAGTTGTTTGTGTTGTTGTGTGATGTTTGGAATCAGAGTCGAAACCCGAGTTATGAATTGGTATGAAATTTTAGGATTTTAGGATGCGATGGAAACTGATTTTCGTGTAAAAATATAGCAGAAAGCTGCTTCTATCATAGTGGTAATCGGTTACACCTGAGACAACTTACAAACGTGAAAATTGGATTTTTGGGGGGTGTAACCGCTTACCAGTTTTGGTGTAACCGGTTACACTAGGAGGAAAAACTCAAAAAACTTTCAAAATTCATAACTTGAGTTCTAGGCGTCCCATTGAGGTGTCATTCGAAGCATTGGGAAGCTAACGTAATGAAATTTATTTTAAAAATAGTTCCACTACCTAGAATTGATTCAAATGTTGCGTGATGGTGTTAGATGATGTGTGGTTTGTGTGTCGTAGTGTGGAACATACATGAATATGATGTTGTTGCTTGCTATATTATTATATTATTGTTGCTGAATGTTTCTAACATGCGTATGGTCTATGGTGGCCAGCGTTGACGTGATACAGTGGTTATGGTAAATATCATTGTACGTTTCATTGTTGTTGTTGTTGCATGTCTTGTATGAATCATGGATCATGGTGTCTGGACGGTGGTCGGGTTTTGAGTGAGCCTCAATCCCATGGTGGGGATTGGGTGCGAGTAGGAAATTCCTATGGTGATGGAATTAGTGAAGCGTTACCTATGGTAATAGTAACGATATTCTTGGTGAGCCTCGATCCCATTATGATGGATCGGGTGCGAGTAGCTAATTCCTATGGTGATGGAATTAGTGAAGTGTTGCTTATGCTGATGGTGACGATTTTTGGTGGGCTCTGATCCTATGGTGGGGATCAGAGAGATTGAACTAAAGAGTTCGCTATTAGTACCATATGTATTGAGTCGTGAGTTGAGTCTCTTTGCATTTGCATACATGTTGCAATATTATGTGTGGATTGTGCGACGGTGTGAACTGTGGATTAGGTGATTATGCATATGTTGATAAGGTGCTTTGTTGGGAAACAAATGTGAGTTGTGTTGAGAAACAAGTGTGAGTTCTAAGTTCCACATTGCTTATAAAAGTGGAGGTTGAGCACTTTATAAGTGAAAGTACCCATACGTCTATCACCTTAAGGTTTTCGGTGAATATGTGGTGTCTCTCTCACTTGTTTGGGTGAGTCTTTGACCTTTAGGTGAGTGGTTGACCTAATGTGAATGTTTCCCCCTCATGATGACCTATTAGTGGTATCAGAGCCTAGTTCGAGTAAGGGGCCGGCTCCTTGTATCGAAAGTCTTCCTGACATGGTGGTTAGGAGGCATGTTTCGTTGAAGTGACCAAGACGAGATAAGGGTGTCTTTCAACGGCGGTACATGTACGTGGATGAAAGAGCTTCCGCTTGAGGGGGAGCATAGTGGATGGACTCACACTTGAGGGAGAGGTTGTTGGGAAACAAGTGTGAGTTGTGTTGAGAAACAAGTGTGAGTTCTAAGTCCCACATTGCTTATAAAAGTGGAGGTTGAGCACTTTATAAGTGAGAAGACTCATACACCTATAAACTTAAGGTTTGGGGTGAATATGTGGTGTCTCTCTCACTTGTTTGAGTGAGTCTTTGACCTTTAGGTGAGTGGTTGACCCAATGTGAATGCTTCCCCCTCATGATGACCCATCATGCTTACATATTATTATGCATTTCTTTATATGAATGTGATTTCTCACCCCTTCTGTTTGAATGATGTCTTTACACGGGCAACGTGAAGATAATCCGTAGTAGAGGCTTGGATGTGAGTGGAAGAGATTTCTCTTCTTAATACTTTTGTTGAGTCGGCGTCTGCTCTGATATGTAACACTGGGGGAATTAAACGCTTTTATGTTTACTTTATTTTATGGTGGAGATTGCTATGTTATTTGTGAAGCCCGTTATTCTTATAATTACTATGAATTTTGATTATGTTTTGAAATATCAAAATAAATTGTTATTGATGTCTTTCCGCTGTTAAATAAATACTGAAGTTCAGACTTGTTGATTTTTTTCTACTAGTATTATTATTAATAATAATTTGTAAGAGTTGTATGTGTTACATATTATATCTTGTGAGCTGGTTGGTGTTAAAGTAGCATCCTAATTGTTGTTGGTTTTAAATTACTCTGATTTTATTTATAATTACGTGGGGAAAATTAGGGTGTTACATAGTGGTATCAAAGCAGGTCGGTCGGTCTAGCCAGGTTGTTTAATTATTGAAATTCTGGTACAGATGTGTGATGTCTCGCGCAATGTCACAATATCGCAATCTGCTGTATAAACAAGGCAATAATAGTAACAGTAAACCAACACAAGGATTGTTCACCCAGTTCGGTTCAACAACTTACATCTGGGGGCATACCAAGCCAGGAAGGAAGTCCACTATTAGTAGTATCAAATTACAGACTCAACAAACCAGTTGACAATCTACCTAATCTAATCACTACCCAATGACCCTTCTATCTAAGTCCTCCCTAGATAAGAGACTCCATCTCACTCCCAATCATCGCAATGATGTTTAGCAGTCAACATATCCGCCACTGCATCAACAGCTTGATTACCAATAGCTTTTCAACCACAGAAAAGTAGAAGACACACTTCCATGACACACATTGGAGTTGCTTCAAAGCTTCCTCCAAGAACAATACAATACTCATTACCTACAGATTTCTGAGTAATACCACAGTGACCATCTGACAACCCGAGTGGTTCACTTAGACAAAGCCCTAATGATCTACATCTTGGACCCGTACCTGTTCTAGATTACAAGCATTCTATTTATAACTTTTTCCCACTGGATTTGGGCCTTCAAATCATATCAAATCTTCTGTACCAAATCTGCAACAGATTCTGCTACTAAATAGATCTTCAATTAAATCTTCAATCAATTAACTCTAAATATTCTCCATATCTTTCTGCATTGGATTCGCAACAAACTAATCTTCCATGATTGCAACAGAATATATCTCCCATGATATTTGCCTGCAATCTCTTATTTTTTTCAGCAGAATGTTTCATTCAACCAAACCACGTGTAGGCCTAAACATCTCAGACCTGATGTTCACTACTGATGTTACAACATCGGGTGTAACATCAGCACACAACTGCAACCCTCACAAGAAACACCATCTGTTCTGACATCCTCTTCCTGCAGACTTGAGGCACTAGTTGATCCCTCTTTTGCTAATCCACACCACTGATTACTTCAGATTAGGCAAGTGGCTTGACCTGATACTTCACCATGAGCACACCTAACTTTCTTTGGCTGAGAAAGCAAAGAACTGAAATGATGTTTCAACATCAGTTCCGACATCACCTTAAACAACTGCTATGGCTTTGGAGACTATATCCACACATATCTCTTGGAGGGAACACATGAGAACAAATCAAGCTCAGCTTATTTCTTCATGTATCTTCAAATATACAAGAACTATATCATAACCAGAAAGATCCTCCTAATTAGGACACCACTACTTAAGAGATAACTTATCAATTTTTTCACTCCCGCATGAAAGATTTGACAGTGACACTCTTTTGCTTTTGTTCCACCCTCTACTTTCATCAATGTTCTGAACAGATTGGTCTTCAATGCCTGATTTAAAACAGAACCTTACAGTCTTCAATTTGATCCATTCATCTTTTTGTAACTTCTTTCCCCAAAACAACGATATGAGATAATCCTCAAGTAACTATGGTATCTCTAACAAAATGGTTGAAGTTGTCTTGCATCAACTACAACATCATAAAATATCCTGCTGAGGAGACCAAACCCTAATGTCTTTCCAAGAGAATACCTTCCTAGAATCTCACCACTAGAGATACAAGAACCAACCAGGGTTATGTCAGATACCAAGCAGCGGAACACACACCAACTCCTCAACCACCTTAAGGCACTACTCAATGATCCATAAATCAAGTGTCAATAACTCAAGCAGTTCTCCAATACATACTCTATCATGACTAGTCCATCCTTCACTCCAAGGGATCATACAACTGAGCAAGTCCAAAACTCAGCAAAACTATCTTCCTTGCTCATGAACCAGAAAGTATCTTCCCTAGATCTCATCCAGAAATAGACAGGATGCCTGCTCTGATACCAATTTAAATTTTGGTACAGATGTGTGATGTCTCGCGCAATGTCACAACATCGCAATCTGCTGTATAAACAAGGCAATAATAGTAACAGTAAACCAACACAAGGATTGTTCACCCAGTTTGGTTCAACAACCAACATCTGGGGGAATACCAAGCTAGGAAGGAAGTCCACTATTAGTAGTATCAAATTACAGACTCAACAAACCAGTTGACAATCTACCTAATCTAATCACTACCCAATGACCCTTCTATCTAAGTCCTCCTTAGATAAGAGACTCCATCTCACTCCCAATCATCGCAATGATGTCTAGCAGTCAACATATCCGCCACTGCATCAACAGCTTGATTACCAACAGCTTTTCAACCACAGAAAAGTAGAAGACACACTTCCATGACACACATTGGATTTGCTTCAAAGCTTCCTCCAAGAACAATACAATACTCATTACCTACAGATTTCTGAGTAATACCACAGTGACCATCTCACAACCCGAGTGATTCACTTAGACAAAGCCCTAATGATCTACATCTTGTACCCGTACCTGTTCTAGATTACAAGCATTCTATTTATAACTTTTTCCCACTGGATTTGGGCCTTCAAATCATATCAAATCTTCTGTACCAAATCTGTAACAGATTCTGCTACTAAATAGATCTTCAATTAAATCTTCAATCAATTAACTCTAAATATTCTCCATATCTTTCTGCATTGGATTCGCAACAAACTAATCTTCCATGATTGCAACAAAATATATCTCCCATGATATTCGCCTGCAATCTCTTATTTTCTTCAGCAGAATGTTTCATTCAACCAAACCACGTGTAGCCCTAAACATCTCAGACCTGATGTTCACTACTGATGTTACGACATCGGGTGTAACATCAGCACACAGCTGCAACCCTTATATCTTTAACAGACCTGAATGTTACCTAAGCATATCAAAAATGCTAGAAGCTCATGTTGCAACATCAACCATGACATCAGCATTGTTTTAACAAAATTTCAGCCAATTACAAGAACTTACAATTATGTTGGTTCCCTAGTATGCGACAAGTGTGTGAAACTATTTTCGATGCTTATTTTGTTTCCCATTTGATTCAAAATAATTTAATTTGGATAGGTTTCGATTAATTATATTTGTGCACATCCCTAAAGAGTGGTGTCTCTAATGAAAAGTTGAAAAGAATAATCTAATTTATGTTGTATTTGAACATGAGACCGTTTGACTTATGTCATGATCCTTGATGCAAAGCAGCAATTAGAGTCAATGAATTTGTATTTGTTTGATATGAATTTAATAGCAAAGTATATCATTTTGTGCGAATAGGATTTCCTGCATTTGATATAAGCACACATTCACGCATTTAAGTTATTGGTGTTTGTTGGATTAAAATTTGATGGTCTGTGATATAGGTGACAAAATGGGTAGTGGCTTGTAAGACCAGCCCGCGTACCCGCTATAAAATGGCGGATTGGGCTGGGATTTTGTGTCCGTCTACCCGATCAGCCCGCTCCCCTTTAAATCCGCCATGCCTTAAAACCATAAAAAAAAAAAGGGGTTGGGTAGGTCCGCCAACCTGCCAACCTAGTTATCAACCATTCAAAATATTTATTTTGGTTGGTTGAAGGTTAATACTTGAACTATAGTTTTGGAATACTTGTTGAACATTCTATTTTATACATTTATTTGTAAATATATGCAATATTTTTTAAATAAAATTTGTTAAAAAGATGCTTTCTACAAAATTGTTCTATAAAATAAGTGAATAATCTAATTGAAATGTAAAAATAAGTCTATTAATCTATTAAAAAAATGAAAAATAAATAAATAAAAAAATAGGAGGGCAAGCTCGACGCCCGCCAACCCACCACCTTGGCGGGGCGGACTACATTTTTAAGTTCAATTTAACTTGGCGAGCTTGCCCACCCCGCCCCCTTTTATGACGGGCTTAAGGCTGGGCGGGG
Organism: Lathyrus tuberosus; assembly: GCA_022829125.1. Taxonomy (NCBI): domain Eukaryota; kingdom Viridiplantae; phylum Streptophyta; class Magnoliopsida; order Fabales; family Fabaceae; genus Lathyrus; species Lathyrus tuberosus. The sequence goes on along the minus strand of JALAZF010000062.1, from coordinate 1,890,786 downwards.
CGGGAGACCTGTTTTGCCACCCCTAGTCCATGAAATATTGTCACACCCCTAATTTTTTACCCTAAGATTCTGTCTTTCTTGCATAGCATCTTTAGGTTATACATTCTTGTATGTTTTGTTTTATTGTGACTAACAAGTGTGTGCAGGAACATTGATTTCAAGTGTAGATGATACTTATTCTCACAGTCAAGCATTTCAAGGCATGACCAGTTAATCCTGATTTAAAGTGGCCTTAGAATTTCTGCTTGATCTGGGTTTCATTTCTAGGATTATTTCTTCACCCTAGGGCCATTCTCGAATCGGGCAAGAAAGGCTTGTTAGAGATTTGCCTACGTGGTGTCAAAGTTGAAGTTGTGGGTTCACTTACATTAAGGCCTTGGTGCGCTCTCAAATTACTTGTGTATTAAAAGCAAATGGCTCAGACTCGAGATTAAAATTCAAGTGTACCAAGTTCAATGTATAATATCAAGACCACAAGATGCAAATTAAAGGACCTTTGGAAATTGTTAAATTGCTTTGGACACTGTTACGGACAAAGGCTCGTGAAACTGACTTAGATCCTCGAGATGAGATTGGCATAAACTACAAAGAACTGCTTGCACTACTGCGTTACTCTCATGATGCAACACTCAGTGAAATTGATTTGGTGATGTACAACGTGATGAAACAAATTGAGCCCATGACTGGATCATGCCCTAAGAATTTAGAGGTAAATTCAGAAGTAATTGAGGAATGAACTAGAAGTTGGCAAAAAGGCAACTTTCAAATTGACCCAGACCATATAGAGCCCGTAGAGTTTGCTGGATCAAGTTTACTTGCAATTGCATTTATTGACTTGTCTTCTCCAGATCATGGGATACAGGGGTTAGCTTTTGACACTTTATGTATTTAAAATGCATTAGGACAAAGGTAGCAATTGGGTTTTCTCTCCAAGAGCCTAGTCATTAAAGTTTAAGAGAAAATGAACTGAAATTAGCCTCATGAAATATGAATTGAGGTATCCCGTGCCTTTATCTCAAGGAGTCCTTTGAAAAAGTTATTATACAGCCAGCCCTCACAGTTGCGCCCATAAATAGAAAATGGAAGAAAGATTCACAATATAAAAATAATGCTAATCTGACTATTACAAAGGTGACCGTTTCAACCGGTCTAACACCAGTTTGTGTCTTTACAAGTTATCAACAACCTCAAGAAAATATACATGGAAACAAGTAAAATGGTAAATCTACGAGGGCGTCACCAAGCCCTTTTGATGGTGTTGGGACTTGAAAAATCAACAAATAGTGTGGCAACCGCAGTTGAGGAGGTAATGACCCCGAAGTTTTGTTGGAATCGAAACCGGCACCAGGCAACTTGAAGAGCTAGAATTTCCCGGATAGTGATTATTGATGACCTGAAAATGAATGAAAATCCGCTCAGCACACCATTTCACAACAGTTAACTAGTCTTGCACTTCAATCCCATGACAGTATGCATTTAAACTCACAGAGCCATTTCTTAAAATTACGCTAGCTGCACGCCATGCCGCCATGTGGACAACCTGCATAATGCCATGATCATATTTCAGGAACAGTTGAATACATTCGGAAAAAAGCTGCTAACGGTCGCAATGTGTAGTGCACAATTTCTTTTTTTCCACACAGGACTAAGCATATCATCTATAAGTTTGTCAAAGGCCTTACCTATAGTATGAAATTTAAAGGACTCTCGAAGTTGCGGCATGGCATAAAAGAAAAAAGGTCGTCATGGTTGGTGGGAGCAACACGGTTGGATTACCAGCAGCCTCTGAAGATGGAGGCTACGTTACCATTGTCCCTTCACACAAGTGAGGCAGATATCATTAGTACGACACGAATGAAAGGCAACGCGAGGTTTAATCGTACACAAGGAAAGGAAACAAAGAATCCGTTGCAGTGATCGAAATAGTTTTTTAACATTAACCTGGGAGATTCATGGCCTCAGCAGCAGTAGAGATTGGGATTGAGAATCGCCCAAACATAATGGCTACTCTGGAATTACGAGGCTACAGTGTTCGGTCCCGAGGAGTTAGCAGCTTGCCACGCTATAGTTGTAACGGTATCGAGCCAGTTGAAATAATCACTTGATTTCCATTCGCTTATAAGAGTTGTGAGATAAGAGCTTTTCATGAGGTAAAGCAAGATGAAGATAGGAACTCGGTCATCACCATTATCAAGGTTCACTCACAAAAAGCGTCACCTGCAGTTTTTTTCACGACATCCATATCAGCTTTCTTAATTTGCAATAGGGTATAAAATCAAATTCATGGACTAACAGGTTTCAATAAGCTGTCACAGACATAATCTCAATTTGGAAACTCACAATATCATGTTACAAGGAAAATTAACGGCAGCATGCGCTTCCAAACTAAATGATGTGTTTGAATCAAAATAATCAAAACATAATCCAACATGAAATTCGAAAATGGAAGACTTGTTCATTACATCCCAAAACATGTTTCCAACAAGAATCAACGGTTATGGAAAGTTTTCGCATTAATCCAAAGCCATATCAAACATTGTTCAGACAATACCAATGCCTTCCAAAACAATCCAAACATGCTCCTACAAGAATGGAAAATGCAATTATTATGCATCAACTTGAATTCACATTGAGGTCTATAAAAGAGGAAAAAGGACGCATTTAGAGGGGGAACACATAAGCAACATACAAAATCACAGGAGGAAGAAGAAACCATCTGAACGTGCTTCATACAACATCAAATTCACAGTAAAACTCACACACTCACAAGAACAGAGTTCACAAAATACCCACAAACAGAAATTCACATACGCATACATTCACGCCAATACGCATTGCAGAAAGAGAGGAGGGTGATCTGACATACTCGAAGAAGAAAAAGAACTGGCGGACTTATCTTTGGAGGGGAGATTCTGAAACCGTGTTTGTTTCTATCTTCTTCGCCTTCCATCATCGCTTGCCCTTCTTTATCATTACGAAATTCTTTGTAAAATGTAATCACCAGAAATATAGTGGATTGGGGTAAGGGATTGCTGGGATTAGGGTTCTTTATTGTTTTTGTTGTTGTTGATTTAGGGAGGAGGCGATTGAGAGGGCGGCGAGGTTTAGGTTTTCCTTGAAACCCATCGCCGGCGATTGAGAGGAATAGAGAGAGCGGAGAGAGGCCAACGAGAGAAAAGAAGGATTGACAAACGTCTCTCCCTTTCCCTCTAATTTCTATTTCCAGGGTAATCTAATGCATTCGCGCACACACATCATCACCGTGCACCCTCCTTCGCGTGCGTTAGATCTCGCCATGATTGCTTCCAGTGGCCACGATCTGAGGGCCCATCGTGGACCCTCTCACTGGCGAAACATGGGAACCCTCCGTTTTCTTTTTAATCTAACCTTTTTTCTTCTTTCTCCCAGTTGGCTAATTCCTCCTGGAGTTCTGTCCACTTCGCCGCTCTTTCAGCAGAGCTACAACACAATAAACTTCATATTAGAGACTAGCCAAACTACACAAATCACTCAGCAGTGTAGAGAAACTACTTTTCACTACTCAGACAAACTTCATATCAAAGCTTGAAACTTATTTTCACCATTCATATACCAGACAGAAAACGTTTTTTTGCAGATTTAACAAATTTTTTTCAGCAGAAAAACAACACCAACAAGCATCCTATCTAAACGGATCATCAGCACATAACACATGCATTTGCAACAAGAATCCTATGAATCCACTTCTTATACAACAATGTTTAGTAAAAATCCACAACATGCATTTACTAATAATGTCAGTATTCATCAGCAAAACACATGCATTAAAAATAACAGATCATTCAAAACATATCCCGATCAACAACCAAATTTAACATGCAACCTTGCTTTTTAATACCAATCTAACCATATAAACACGATACCCAATCATCACATTAAAACCATGCTTCCACACCAAAACCCAATCGAAAACAGTAACATATCTACCAACATATGGTTCATAACAATAAGGAGATTGAAAACAAAACATTTCTCATTACCTCATTAAACTCCCTCTATCGATTTCAGGTTCCATGGGTGTCTTTTAAAAAGGTTCTTCACAAAGTGTTTTCTGTTGTTGCCTTCCACACCCGTGGATAAGCTATTTAACACAGAAAACGTTATTTGGGCCCTTTACATGTTTTTTTAATTTGGACCTTTTCCTATTTCATGACTATTTTTATCCTAATTAATAGCTAATATATCATTCACTTCATTACAATTAATTTTGTTTAATAATCCTTATTAAACTTTTTAGCTCAGTCATTTTTAAATTACCTTATGTTATGCTAAAAGACTATTTCAATGCTTATTAAAGATATATCTTTATATTTATTAATTATTTTTAAATTAATTTTACCGTATTCCTATATCAATTTAATAATTTCACATCGAATTCTTAATTATTCACTCATTACGAAATTATATGTATTCCTTCTAAACCTAACAACAGACACCCGTGTGAATGCACGGGTCTGTTACTAGTTCCCTCTAATTTCTATTTCCAGTGTAATCTAATGCATTCGCGCACACACATCATCACCGTGCACCCTCCTTCGCGTGCGTTAGATCTCGCCATGATCGCTTCCAGTGGCCACGATCTGAGGGCCCATCGTGGACCCTCTCACTGGCGAAACATGGGAACCCTCAGTTTTCTTTTTAATCTAACCTTTTTTATAAAATAACTTTTTTTTTCTAATATAAAAATACTTTTTATATATATATAAAAACAATCTTTTTTAATATATAAAAACAGTTTTTTTTCTAAATAATATTAATACTTTAATTTTTGTTTTATAACATAGCCATCTCTCTTTTAAATAGAACTTTTTTAATAACTTTTCTCCTTGGAATTAATCATAAACTCTTTTTAAAGTATAACTTTTAGAGATTAATTTTTTAACCATTCTATTAAGATTAGGATAATATAACATTACTTTTAAATTAATGAAACCTTTTTTAATTAATATTTTAATGAATAAAAAATGTTTTCCATTTAAAATAATGATAATAGAAATTTTCTTTAAACTTTTCTCCTCATATTAGAAATTAAATCTTTTAAATAAATCTTCTCCTTAACTAGGATATAAACCCTCCTCAGTGATCCTTTTAAGTTTCTCCTATTTCCTCCTCTTGGTAATTTGTGTTTGCATAGATAATTTTATGTGATGTGTGCACTCTACTCGTATGCATTTTATCTGCTCTAAACTTTTTCAAAAGCAAAACCCTCGATCCAACATCGAGCCATTTTCCACCTATGTAAGTCTATTGCTTTCAGGCATCGCTACCAACCTTTTGGTCACTATACACGAGGCTAGCCCACTTCGCTAGCAGTTTTGTTTATATCTTATATAATTAATTGCATTATATCCAAGGGAAATCCCATGCATGGTAATCAATTATCGTGCATGGTGCATTGCATGTGCATTTCATCCCTCCTTAAGTTTTCATACTCTTTAAGATAAGATTATTTTAGACAACTCTGTGATAGACTTCCTAAGTTAGTCCCCCTTAATTTTGATTTTTACAATCAAACTTTAGCTCACCTAATTCTCCATACAAGAGAATTAGATGTGAATCATCTCAAAGAAGGGACATACAATCCCATACCCCACAAATACAAACAATTCTTAAAAAACTGTGGTGGTTTCTTAAGATGATGACTCATCTTTTCTCCTAAACTTTTAAAACAACTTTAGTATCCCTCAGAGAGGAACTACAGGTGCTCTGATTCCACTCCCGACAGGATATGTAGGCACAAGATGTAACGCCCCAGTTTTGTCAGTTTTGGTCTTTTATTTTAATTGAGTCGTTTGGATTATTTTATTATTATATTATTTTATTTCTGACTTTTATGTGAAAATATGTTATTTTTCGTCGTGAATATATTTTATCGGGTTTTGGGAACGTTTGCGAGATATTTGAGTGTAAGGGTATTTTGGGCATTTGGGTGTATTTTATTAAGTTAGTAAAGAAAAGAAAAATAGAAATAGAGAGAAAAATAGTAGAAGAGAAAGAAAGTAAGAAAAGAAGAAAAGAGAAGAAAAGAGGAGAAGAGAGAAATTGGAGAAAAGCTTGGGAAATCAAGAGAACAAGTTCTAGGAATCGATTAAATCGGGTAAGGGTGTGAAACTCAATTATCTTATTGTTGTGTATGATTATGTATGTGTGGTTGCATGTTGTATTGTCTCGTTCGGTAGTTTTTCGGATATAGGTCGAAATCGCGTAATCGAGTAGAAATCGATGTTTTCACGGACGGAATTCGATATAATTTGTGATGTATGATCTCTATATGTGTATGAACCATTGCTAGTAATTGTTTTGCTGATAGAAATGATTTGGGGATGAAAATGGGAAAAATTGGAGGTATGGAACAGTGTTCGCACAGCAGAATTTTTCTGCTTCTGGTGCAAAGCGCGGGGCGAAAGGCCCTGAGCGCGGGGCGATGTGTCCTTTTCGGCGGGCGGTTTTGAGAGGCGCAGAGGTGCCAAGCTTCTGCCTCTTTGAATTATTTTGGGGTTTTGGTATCGCCTGTGTTTCGCCGGGCGAAGTAGAGGCGAAGCGTGTTTCGCCGGGCGGTGAGCATGCTTCGCCAGGCGGTTGGTTGTTTTTTAAAACAATTTTCCTTTTTTTTAAAATTCATATCCGTCGAACCGTAGTTCCGATTTGAGTGATATTTATATCGTTGGAAAGCTTATGAAATGTACTTTTGGATGATGATGATTTTGGAATTGTTAGCCGATTTAATTATGTCGAAAAATCGGGAATAGTGTCGTTTTGTCGACTTTTGCTGTTATAATTGTGTGAGTTGGATGTGTAAGGTACACCGTACTGTTAATATGAATGTTGTATGGATTGTGTGCTGTGTTGGGATAAGAATACTATGTGTCGATGATGATTTGTGGCCTAAGGGCAAGAAAATACTATGTGTGGTATTTGATGATAAATGCATGATCATGAATGTGTGTAGGTATGCAATGTAAATGTCATGAGTCATTGTATGCCAAGCATCATGATATGTATTGTTGAAACGTCCTGAGTGGCGGTTTGGTTCCTGAGGGAATCTGCTATAACATCGTGTGCCTCGAAAATATGAGGCGCTGCCTGAGGACCTAAAGCGATGGTTGTAGACGATCGTGTGCCCATGATGAGACTTAAAGCGATCCATAACGTCGTGTGCCTCTAAAATATGAGGCGATGCCTGAGGACCTAAAGCGACGGGTGAACATCGTAGGCCCGACGGGGTGTTACTTGAGATTCTCAGTAACGAGCGATGGTTCCAATAGTTCCTGAGTGAACTGGTGATGAGACATGAGAAACATTGGAAGTCGGTACCGCATGGCATGTGCATAGAGTCGTTGTGTCAGTCTCTGTGTATTTGCATAATCATAGATTAATTGTGTATGTTAATTGTGAATGTGAATAATGTGATGGAATATGTATAATTGTGTTTGATGAGGGGTGTATTATGTGTGATTGACGTGTATTGGTGATGAATACCTGATAGTTGTACTGTGTTATGTTTTATTCGATTGTGGTGCATTTGTGGTGAGAACTTTATACTGGTGTATTTTGTGTTAATATATAATTTTATTCAACGGTATTATGATTGTTTTTCTCACCCTTCTGCTGTTTTATAACGCTCTATGAGGCGTTGCAGATTAGAGTTGCTGGAGGTATTTCTTTTTGGTGAAGCTTTGCGTCTTCATTCTTTTGTCGGTCGGCTCTGATATGCGACACGGGTAGCTAGGGTGGCCGTTGTGATTATTTTGTATATCTGATGATATATTTTGGTTGTACATGTATAACTTGATGTATGACAGACATGTTTATATGTATATATGTATATATGTTATTCAGATTTTAGATTTAATTCTAATTTCTGAGAAGTGGGTGTAAGGAACTGAGTTTCCTCTGTATGATTGCTACCCCACTGTTGCATATCTTTATGGGCAGATGTTGTATGTTATGTTTGTTTCAAATTGATGTGATGCTCCCTGTCTATACCATGTTTTCAAATATACTCTGATGAAATTTCGAATTTTTAATTACCGCTTTAATAGCCTGGGGGTATTAGATTTGGGGTGTTACATTAAGTGGTATCAGAGCCAGTCTGTGTCAGTTTGCGCCAGTTGGTGTCAGTCTGTGTCGGTTGTGTCAGTCCTGGTTGGTTGCTGTGGTTGGTTGAGCTGTTTGTTTAACCATAGTTTCTGTTATTGGAAATAAACAGAATATGGCTGGGAGGAACGATGCTGCTTTAGCTGCTGCTATGCAGGCTATGGCTCGTGCTGTGCAGGGTGCACCGAATGCTGGGGAAATGATGAGTTTAGAAAGAATAGACCGCCTGTCTTCAAAGGGAGACATAATCCTGATGGAGCGCAGATTTGGCTGAAAGAGATTGAGAGGATTTTCAGGGTGATGGATTGTGATGAGGACAGTAAGGTGAGGCTGGGAACTCACATGTTACAGGAAGAAGCAGATGACTGGTGGGTCGGTACTCGTCAGGTGCTGGAAGCTGCGGAGGACGAAGAGATCACTTGGGAGGTGTTTAGCCGAGAGTTTCTAAGGAAGTATTTTCCCGAGTGTAGGAAGATTTTGGATAAGTGTTCTAACTGTGGAGGTGAAGGACATGTTGTGGCTGATTGTAAAAGGAAGAATGTGGTGAAGTGTTATAACTGTGGGGAACCTGGTCACATTAGCTCGAAGTGTCCGAATCAGAAGAAAGCTCCGACTAGTGGCAAGGTGTTTTCTTTGGCAGGAACTCAGACTTCAAGTGCAGATCGTCTGATTCGAGGTACTTGTTTTATTAATAGTACGCCTTTAGTTGCTATTATTGATACTGGAGCGACTCATTCGTTTATTTTGTGTGAGTGCGCGAAGTGTTTGAATCTTGTGTTGTCTTTGATGGATGGTGAGATGGTTATTGATACTCCAGCGATGGGGTCAGTAACTACTTCTTTGGTGTGTTTGTGTTGTCCTTGGACCATTTATGGTAAAGACTTTGAGATGGATTTAGTGTGTATGCCATTGGAAGGTTTGGATGTAGTTTTGGGAATGAATTGGTTGCAATTTAATAGGGTTCATATTGATTGTTATCATAAGCTGGTAAGGTTTCCTTCTCTGGAGGAAGACGAAGACTCGAGTTTCTTATCTACCAAAGAGTTGAAGAGACTTTTGGCGGACGAAGCTCAGTTGTTTGGATTGTTTGCATCTTTGACTTTGGATAGTCAGGTGTCGCTTGAGGTGTTTCCTGTTGTGTGTGAATTTCCTGAAGTGTTTCCTGAGGATATTTCAGACTTGCCGCCAGAGAGAGAGGTGGAGTTCTCGATAGATCTAGTTCCTGGTACTAGACCTGTTTCTATGGCACCTTATAGAATGTCAGCATCTGAGTTGGTAGAGTTGAAGAAGCAGTTGAATGACTTGTTGGAGAAGAGGTTTGTATGGCCAAGTGTTTCTCCTTGGGGTGCGCCAGTTTTGTTGGTGAAAAAGAAAGATGGAAGTATGCGATTGTGTATTGATTATCGCCAGTTGAATAAGGTGACGATTAAGAATAAGTATCCGCTCCCGAGAATTGATGATCTGATGGATAAGTTGGTTGGTGCTTGTGTGTTTAGTAAGATTGACTTGAGGTCAGGGTATCATCAGATAAGGGTGAAGGAAGAAGATATTCAGAAGACGGCCTTTAGGACACAATACGGTCATTATGAATATTCTGTGATGCCGTTCGGGGTTTCTAATGCGCCTGGTGTGTTTATGGAATACATGAATAGGATTTTCCACGAGCATTTGGATCGATTTGTTGTTGTATTTATTGATGACATATTGATTTATTCTAAGTCTCGCGAGGAGCACGCAGAACATTTGCGTATTGTTTTGCAGGTTTTAAAGGAAAGGAAGCTTTTTGAAAAATTGTCCAAGTGTGAATTTTGGTTGACGGAAGTGAGTTTTCTTGGACACGTGATTTCAGGTAACGGTATTTCTGTGGACCCATCTAAGGTAGAAGCAGTTCTACAATGGGAGGCTCCGAGATCTGTTACTGAAATTCGTAGCTTTTTGGGTTTGGCCGGTTATTATCGACGGTTCATTGAAGGGTTTTCTAAGCTTGCATTGCCTTTGACCCAGTTGACTTGTAAAGGTCAAGCGTTCATTTGGGATATTCGGTGTGAGGAGAGTTTTAATGAGCTGAAGAGAAGATTGACGACAGCTCCGATTTTGATTTTGCCGAATCCTACTGAACCATTTGTGGTTTATTGTGATGCTTCTTTGATTGGTCTAGGTGGTGTTCTGATGCAAGAAGGTAAGGTTGTGGCTTATGCTTCAAGGCAGCTGAGAGTGCATGAGAAGAATTATCCTACTCATGATCTTGAATTAGCGGCTGTGGTTTTTGTGTTGAAGATTTGGAGGCATTATCTTTTTGGTGCGAGGTTTGAAGTCTTTAGTGATCACAAGAGCTTGAAGTATTTGTTTGATCAGAAGGAATTGAATATGAGGCAACGTAGGTGGTTGGAATTCTTGAAAGACTACGACTTTGGCTTGAATTACCATCCTGGTAAAGCTAATGTGGTAGCTGATGCGTTGAGTCGGAAATCGTTGCGTATGTCGGCTTTGATGGTTAAGGAATGGGAACTTTTGGAATCGTTTAGAGATTTGAGTTTGGTATGTGAAGTGACTTCAGATAGTGTAAGGCTTGGAATGTTGAAGGTTACTAATGATTTTCTGATGACGGTTAGTGAGAAACAGAAGTTGGATTTGAAATTTGTGGATTTGATGTTGGTTGGGGGAAGAGATGCGAATAGTGATTTTCAAGTGGATTCTAATGGTGTTTTGAGGTTTCGTGGACGAATTTGTATTCCGGATGATCCAGAGTTAAAAAGGATGATTTTGGAGGAAGGACACCGGAGTAATTTGAGTATACATCCTGGAGCGAATAAGATGTATCAAGACTTGAAAAAGATTTTCTGGTGGTCTGGTTTGAAAAGAGATGTGGCTCAGTTTGTGTATGCTTGTTTGACTTGTCAGAAATCGAAGGTGGAGCATTTGAGGCCTAGTGGTTTGTTGCAACCGTTGGATATTCCTGAGTGGAAGTGGGATAGCATTTCGATGGATTTTGTAACGGGGTTACCGAACACTCAGAAGGGGCATAATGCTATTTGGGTGGTTGTTGATAGGCTGACTAAATCGGCTCATTTTATTCCGATTGACATCAGTTTTTCTTTGGAGAGGTTGGCTGAGATTTATATCAGTGTGGTTGTGAAGTTGCATGGAGTTCCATTGAGTATTGTTTCTGATCGAGATCCAAGGTTTACATCGAGATTTTGGGAAAGTTTACAGAAGGCTTTGGGTTCTAGATTGAGATTGAGTTCGGCTTATCATCCGCAGACGGATGGTCAGACGGAGAGGACGATTCAGTCGTTGGAGGATTTGTTGAGGGCTTGTGTTTTGGAACAAGGTGGGGCGTGGGATAGTTATCTTGTGTTGATAGAATTCACGTATAATAATAGTTTTCATTCTAGTATTGGTATGGCGCCGTTTGAAGCATTGTATGGACGAAGGTGTCGAACGCCGTTGTGTTGGCACGAATCTGGTGAGAGAACGGTGGCAGGACCGGAGTTGGTACAGCAGACTACAGAGAAAGTGAAGTTTATTCGAGAGAAAATGAAGGCTTCTCAGAGTAGGCAAAAGAGTTACCATGATCGGAGACGGAAGGATCTTGAGTTTCAAGAGGGCGATCATGTATTTCTGAGGCTTACGCCGGTAACAGGTGTTGGTCGTGCTTTGAAATCGAAGAAACTTACTCCTCGGTTTATTGGTCCTTACCAGATATCTGAGAGAGTGGGTGTTGTGGCGTATAGGGTGGCGTTGCCGCCGAGTCGGTCGAATTTGCACGGTGTGTTTCATGTTTCACAGCTTCGGAAGTATGTTCCGGATCCGTCGCATGTGATTCCGATGGATGAGGTTGAGGTAAGGGAGAACCTTACAGTTGAGGCGTTACCTGTTAGGATTTTGGATCGCGAAGTGAAGCAGTTGCGAGGCAAGGATATTGCTTTGGTGAAGGTAGCGTGGGGAGGCGCTGCTGAGGGTAATTTGACTTGGGAGTTGGAGAGTCGGATGCGGGAGTCGTATCCAGAGTTGTTTTTTTCAGGTGAGATTTTCGAGGACGAAAATTTCTAAGTGGGGGAGAGTTGTAACGCCCCAGTTTTGTCAGTTTTGGTCTTTTATTTTAATTGAGTCGTTTGGATTATTTTATTATTATATTATTTTATTTCTGACTTTTATGTGAAAATATGTTATTTTTCGTCGTGAATATATTTTATCGGGTTTTGGGAACGTTTGCGAGATATTTGAGTGTAAGGGTATTTTGGGCATTTGGGTGTATTTTATTAAGTTAGTAAAGAAAAGAAAAATAGAAATAGGGAGAAAAATAGTAGAAGAGAAAGAAAGTAAGAAAAGAAGAAAAGAGAAGAAACGAGGAGAAGAGAGAAATTGGAGAAAAGCTTGGGAAATCAAGAGAACAAGTTCTAGGAATCGATTAAATCGGGTAAGGGTGTGAAACTCGATTATCTTATTGTTGTGTATGATTATGTATGTGTGGTTACATGTTGTATTGTCTCGTTCGGTAGTTTTTCGGATATAGGTCGAAATCGCGTAATCGAGTAGAAATCGATGTTTTCACGGACGGAATTCGATATAATTTGTGATGTATGATCTCTATATGTGTATGAACCATTGCTAGTAATTGTTTTGCTGATAGAAATCATTTGGGGATGAAAATGGGAAAAATTGGAGGTATGGAACAGTGTTCGCGCAGCAGAATTTTTCTGCTTCTGGTGCAAAGCGCCGGGCGATGTGTCCTTTTCGGCGTGCGGTTTTGAGAGGCGCAGAGGTGCCAAGCTTCTGCCTCTTTGAATTATTTTGGGGTTTTGGTATCGCCTGTGTTTCGCCGGGCGAAGCAGAGGCGAAGCGTGTTTCGCCGGGCGGTGAGCATGCTTCGCCGGGCGGTTGGTTGTTTTTGAAAACAATTTTCCTTTTTTTTAAAATTCATATCTGTCGAACCGTAGTTCCGATTTGAGTGATATTTATATCGTTGGAAAGCTTATGAAATGTACTTTTGGATGATGATGATTTTGGAATTGTTAGCCGATTTAATTATGTCGAAAAATCGGGAATAGTGTCGTTTTGTCGACTTTTGCTGTTATAATTGTGTGAATTGGATGTGTAAGGTACACCGTACTGTTAATATGAATGTTGTATGGATTATGTGCTGTGTTGGGATAAGAATACTATGTGTCGATGATGATTTGTGGCCTAAGGGCAAGAAAATACTATGTGTGGTATTTGATGATAAATGCATGATCATGAATGTGTGTATGTATGCAATGTAAATGTCATGAGTCATTGTATGCCAAGCATCATGATATGTATTATTGAAACGTCCTGAGTGGCGGTTTGGTTCCTGAGGGAATCTGCTATAACATCGTGTGCCTCGAAAATATGAGGCGCTGCCTGAGGACCTAAAGCGATGGTTGTAGACGATCGTGTGCCCATGATGAGACTTAAAGCGATCCATAACGTCGTGTGCCTCTAAAATATGAGGCGATGCCTGAGGACCTAAAGCGACGGGTGAACATCGTAGGCCCGACGGGGTGTTACTTGAGATTCTCAGTAACGAGCGATGGTTCCAATAGTTCCTGAGTGAACTGGTGATGAGACATGAGAAACATTGGAAGTCGGTACCACATGGCATGTGCATAGAGTCGTTGTGTCGGTCTCTGTGTATTTGCATAATCATAGATTAATTGTGTATGTTAATTGTGAATGTGAATAATGTGATGGAATATGTATAATTGTGTTTGATGAGGGGTGTATTATGTGTGATTGACGTGTATTGGTGATGAATACCTGATAGTTGTACTGTGTTATGTTTTATTCGATTGTGGTGCATTTGTGGTGAGAACTTTATACTGGTGTATTTTGTGTTAATATATAATTTTATTCAACGGTATTATGATTGTTTTTCTCACCCTTCTGCTGTTTTATAACGCTCTATGAGGCGTTGCAGATTAGAGTTGCTGGAGGTATTTCTTTTTGGTGAAGCTTTGCGTCTTCATTCTTTTGTCGGTCGGCTCTGATATGTGACACGGGTAGCTAGGGTGGCCGTTGTGATTATTTTGTATATCTGATGATATATTTTGGTTGTACATGTATAACTTGATGTATGACAGACATGTTTATATGTATATATGTATATATGTTATTCAGATTTTAGATTTTCCGCTTTAATTCTAATTTCTGAGAAGTGGGTGTAAGGAACTGAGTTTCCTCTGTATGATTGCTACCCCACTGTTGCATATCTTTATGGGCAGGTGTTGTATGTTATGTTTGTTTCAAATTGATGTGATGCTCCCTGTCTATGCCATGTTTTCAAATATACTCTGATGAAATTTCGAATTTTTAATTACCGCTTTAATAGCCTGGGGGTGTTACACAAGATGCGATATCTTGTCGAGCACACTTAGGAATAGAACTTTAGGTCTTCCTATCCCTTAAACCCTTAGCAAACAGATAACGATTAACAGATAACATAACTGATAAAACAAGAGGTTCCTGTAGAGTACTACAAATGCTTAGGATGCTAACACCTTCCCTAGGTATAACCAACCCCCGAACCTTAGACTCTTAGCTTTGCATTTGTATTGCATACTGTGGGACATTCGATCTTTCTCCCTTCCCTTGAATAAATCAAAGACCGGTGGTGAATAAACGATTTGCGATTCAAGTTAATATAATAGCTTGACATCCAATTCTCACCGCGACAAATATAAATTTTTATTTTTGATTTATAATTTAAAATATGAAAATTAAATTTGATTAGTTCGATTTGGATCAAAAGATCATCATTATCCAACAGCGTGAATGTGTAATGTTATAACTGCAGAGATACTTAATCCTATTTTATGACCAACATCAAAACATCATCATCATTTGGTATATTTTTTTATTTAGTTTTTAAAACTTGAATCAGAAAGAAAAGGTGGATTTTTCTTCTTTGCTGATTTTTCATTTTTTTTTCTCTTTAAAATCATGTATCTTTTAAGTTAGGGTTAGTGCCATATTTGGGGTTTTTGGCCCAAACCAAAAAGCCTTTTTGTGTGTTTTTACACCTCAATGCATTTTTCTCATCATATTTTTATTTTTATTCATTATATATCGCTTAAAGTTATTTTATAAGATAATTTATTTTTCTCATAAGCAAAAATTTGATTAAAAAGGGATAATCGGATGTACATCTGATTTGTCCTTGATTAATCGGACGCAAGGTGTCACCTTGTTTAAGGTCAACGACTCATATTGCACTAAAAATACATTAATTAAAACTTAGATTAAAAGAGGTAATCAGATCTACATCTTCTTTGTTCTTGAGTAATCGAACGCAAGGTCTACACTTTGTTTGAGGTCGATTATTCGTCTTCCAAAAAAAAACAAAAACCAATCAAACAACTTTCTTTCCGCTATAACGCGGACAAATATTTTTTTATTTTCGATCAACGAACAATGTTATATCCATTCTAATGCGATTTATAAACAATGCTTCATTCTGGCACATGCGCGACCAGCAAGAAACATTTTCCCGCTCGAATACCATTAAAATATTTTTCATTAAATCAACCAACAAACAAACTTTTGCTACCAATAACTACGTAGCTTCGAGTTCCCAATCGCACTTGGGGATACGTAGGAGTGAGATTCAACGTCTGGTCAAGCTCCTAATAAAAACTTTTTTTTAAAATTATTTTCTTTTCATGTAAATACTTTTAATAATTAGAAGAAACCAAACATTTCAAACTAACATTTCTTTCAAAAACTAATGAAGTAGTTCCCATTGGTTACAACAGATGTCGTGGGGGTGTTAATACATTCCTCACGCATAATCGACACCCGATCCTAAACTTAGTTGCGATGACCTTATTTTTGTTCTTCAAGGATTTTATCGACATTTCCTTTTAAAAATAAAACTTCAATGGAGACTTCATTGTCATTCGAGTGTTCATTCGCTCGGGTATTTTTTCGTGTCACGACACGCGAGAATAATGCAGAATTCATTGTGGACAAGAGGGGTGAGAGGGGAAACCAAAAATAGCGTTCTTTAAAGCCCTTCCAACTATCGATATAGATGCATGAAATCCCGTTTTTAAAGCGGAGGATAGAAATAAGTCAACTTCCTTTGCTCTTGGACAGAGGATTAATATTAAAAAGAGGGAAGAAAAGATTTACATAAGCCGAATCCATGTTTCCATGATACTCGTACCGATATTAGAAAACCCTCACAAAAGCCCAGACAAAAGGATGAACCTACAATGTGGAAATGCGAAGGTGATCTAGTACCCGCTTTTCAAAAGATGTCAAGGGAAGTTGTACTCCTAATTTATAAAAAATACAAGAGTAAAAAGGGACGAAACATCCCTCGAACGCGTGGCATACATTCTTATCTATAAGGACTACCATGATTTTCCAATCTGAAGAAGACCCAACTTCAAAGGGAACCTCTATTTCCCCCATCCTTTTTAACATGAATGAAAGTGATCTCTAAATACTAAGGATATACCCTGGAATAGTCTACGGCATTGTACGCGACCATTCTAATGGTATCTTCACTACTGCATACAAATGTATTCTATGAGTTAGTGGAAAAAGGATCGGTAGTAAAAATGAGTCGTATAAAGACAAAGGAAAGAACAAACTTCAACAACATACCTAGATAAAAGGAAGAGGAATCACTATGTAGAAAATTAATCCATAAAGGGGGAGACGATATTCGACTATGTAGAAGGATGACCCTAAATAAGCGAAACGAAGACCGGGAAAGGAAACTGAAAATATTTATATAGGAGACCTATCACACGTTAGTGGCCCAAATTAAAGAAAAACATCGATCCAAGGGCAATCGACATGTCAAACTAAAGTGCACTTAAGCACTCTATGAATTGCGTCACATCTTAATTGGTCACGTCATCACGCGTGTCAGTAATAAGTGATGGAACATCTCAATGATAGAACCACATTAAATGCGCTTGTTCCCCATTACTTTTCAAAACTGATCCCAAACGATTTATTCTACTCCATGTCGGACTAGGACTTGGAGGCTGGTCAATGACACTTAACGCTTACCTCGACTTCTTAAATGTTCGACAAAGCCTTGGTGGCAACTGTTATGGACCGACCAAAGACCCAATTAACCGATGCCCAATCCGTTTCAAGCCCACTTTACTCGACCAAACGTATAAAACAATTCACATGCTATAAGAAGGTACACAAATTGTGATCTCTAATTTCACTTTACTCATCTTGAATCTTAAACTGACTTTGACATTGGAGTGCTAAATATGCAGGTCCTTCTCGCGACGTCATCGAGGAAAACAAAGTCATTGTTAAAGATCAATAATCTTTCATCTCTTATCATTTTTTCTTCTTTTGAAGGCTAAAATCTCGATTTCTGATTCCCGAATAGAACACTTATAAATTAACAACTTAAAAAATTATATAAAGTTAGATCTATTTTTATTTTAATATATTATATTATTAAAAATAAAAAATATACCTCAATTATAATAGTATAAATCTAATTTAAGATTCAATGTAATGTGTTGTAATCCAAACAACTAATTAATATATTTAAATATAAAAATAATATATAACTTTTAAGACATCTTTCAATACAACATATCTTTTCTTATAAGTGAATGTCGTCATTTCTAAATATGATTTAATGTAATTTTAAACACTCTTGGTCACTATTATAAGAAACAAAAAAAATTTTAGGTTTATTGAATAATTGATGTATCGGATATATAATAATGACCAGATACATAGTTTACTCAATGAATCTAAATTTTTTTGTTGCTTATAATAATGACCACTTTACTTTGTCAAAAATATAAAATTATGAATCAAAGTTATTAAATACTCCATTCGTACTATATGTTTCTTCCTTGAGATTTTCACACTTTTTAAAATAATGATTAATTGTATTGATTTCAATTATAAAACGAATATCATTTACTAAAATAAGCTTATTAATAATAAGTAGTTGATTAGTTATATGATTTAAGATACAATACATAAGGGTAAGTTAGTGGAAAGAAATAATAAATATCACATTGGTATTTTAAAGAGACAAATAATTTGAGACAAATAAAAATAAAAATGATGACACCTATTGTAAGACGGAGAAAGTATATTGATTTAGTCATATTTAATACTTCTTCCGTCTCATTTCACACATATTAAGAAAATGTGATAAATAGAAGAGAGAATAGTATTTTTACCAAACTATGTTTGTTTATTATTGGTGTATTCGAATAATTATAAATGCAAAGTGTGAGAATAATAAATTGAGAGTACTACCTTCGGTCCTATTTATAAAAGAAAATTTACGTTTTAGATTTATTGAATAATCAATGTATCTGAACTTTATCATGAATCAGATACATTGATTATTCAATGAATCTAAAAAGTTAACTTTCTCTTATAAATAAGATCAGAGGGAGTGTTAATTAAATGGTACAATTGGAAGATAAAAATGAAAATTGCATTGAAAATTAAAAACCAACACTTATTTTAGAACAAATAATTTTATCAAATGTGACACATATTTTAAGACGGAGATATTTTAAGACGGAGAGAGTAATTTATTTGGTCAAAGGGAGTTTTCTTTTAGTTATTTATAAAACCGAGTAGTAGTTCGGTTGCAGTGGGAGTAATTTGTCCATCTTCCATAAGAACATGGCTACACATATCAAACACTTATTTTTCTTCATTACAATTCTTTTCATTGCTTCCATTTTAATTCAAGGTAACTTTATTTAAAGGAAACCCTAATGGTTGTCTAGTGGTGAAAGTTTGGGTCTTGAGAGTCTGCTCCTCTCAAGGTTCTGAGTTCGAATCCTACAAGATGTTAACAATCCTTGTGTTGGGTCAGTACATACAGAACTTTGCTCTGCCTTTAAACGGGGTCCCGTTAATAGACAGTGGGATTGGTCCTCTTGGATTAGTCAGTCGCAAAGCTGAATATAAAGATTTAATAAAAAATTTAATTAAAAAAAAATTTTTATTGCTCATGAGTTTAATCTATGTCGGAATTTAGAAATTAACATTTATTTTATTTTATTTGGAGAATATGTTGACTAAACCATAATCTTTGTTTATTCTTCTGTTTGTGGAACATATTAGTTATAATGTCATAATATTGAGAGAAATTCTTATTGCACCCTATATGTTTCTAATGCACCATGTGAATTTCCACATATGCCCCCTGATTCCAGAGATACATCTTCGGAATCACCTATTTATGAATAAACGTTGACATATTCTGGAGATACATCTCCGGAACCATTTTAAACATTCAAAACATATCACTCAGACACCATATATGTTTGAATTGTTCCGAAGATGTATATCCGATAATTTTCTAGAGATACATCTCCGAAGTGTGTCATAACATGTTGTTTTTGGATATAAGTTGTGTATTTGTCTTCAGATGAAGTATAACACACAATCCAAAAAAATAGATGTACGAAATAATAAGAGACTAATAATGGATGAAGTATAACGATATATGTAGAAAATGTCGATCAATCGAGATCTAGAATGTGATAAAACTGTAAAAATAAAGTAGAAAGTATAGTAATACAACAAAATAAAAACAAACTACTACTGGATGTTCCAAACAACATATCCTCTACCTCCTTGGCCATCAATTGCCCCCATCCTCTAGAGATGTCTCCGGTAAAATAGTTGCACATGTGCCTCTACCACCATGGCATCCAGGACTCGCCTGACAACAGACCCCTCAGGGAAGATACCCTCGTCAATTCCTGCCTTCTCAATCTCCACTCATTGATGACACCGAGGAAAAACATCATCAGTATGATCTAACCGAGTCTTCTCCTCCTCTAGTATCTCCTGATGAGCAGGTCTCGGCGAATCTCTTGGAGCAGTCTTCACCATTTACGAATGTGACACCCTGAAGAGCCACCTGATGTATCTGTCGACGTAACTCAAGTCATTTGGCGATATGGTAGTTTAGGCCTCCTCCAGAACCATATGACTCTCATAATCAACAAACATTTCCTCTATCTGTCTACGAATCAAGGTATGAGGAGGAGAGACAGCAGGGTGTCTGGGGATGGTCTAGGTGTACCCAAACTACCACATGACGTGCCCGGGAAGGCGAGGAGCAGTGATACGCGATCTGCAGGCCAACCATTAAGAGTATATTAATATCTTGTTAAATGGCCACATATGACGGTGATCCACATAACTGTTGAAAGGCTCGATCGTCTGGTTCCCTCTGAGCGGGATAAAAGCACATGAACGGGGCATGTCCGCAGTGTACTCATCCACACTCGCCCAACCAGTGATGCATAGGAATTTCTGGAGGATCCAAGCCTGAAATGAAAACAAAACATTCAAGGATCAAGAATTATCAGCAACGGTTTCGCAAATATGAAATGAAAATAACAAAAAACATTCAAGGATCAATAAATATTACCACCAATAGTGTCACTCTTCCTCTGACTTGCTTTGTCTTCCACCGATATCCATCTCTCAACTTCGAATACAGATAGGCCAGGCAAGCCGCCCCCAGTTGTACTCATGGATTTGAGTGATATCCAAAAAGTACTGGAGGTGTGCAATGTCAGAATAAGTGGAATTCGTGTCCACAAATATCCAAATGCCAACCAAAAAATAAAATATGCCCTCAAAGCACAGGCCTTGTGTACTTCCACCTACTTATCATCACCATGAGCCTGTAGTGCATCAACGATCTCATCATCATATTTTTCCTTCAGGGACTCAAACCTAGCATGAGCACCGTTGGTCATATCCACCTCCTCCATCGCCTTCCCTGGATCAGCCCCCAGATGCTCTACCATCATCTCGACTGCCTCGTGTTTGGTCATACTACCATGATTGAGGAATCTCCCAAATAATCGAAAGATGTAACAAACACGAGACATGGTCCAGTGTGATAGACATCTCATCATGCGGGAGATGAAATGAAGAGGTATTAGAATGCCATCTCTCCAAGAATGCATTAAGTATCCCGTGGTTACCCAGGTTGTACCTGATCATGCATAGGTCCTTTAGGCCAGATAATAACAAAACAGACTGAAACTAATACTTCTCTAGTTGAGGCAAGCCAGCAATCTTCCTCCCATGTTTAAGAAGCTTCTAGGGATCACGCACCTGAAATTCTCTAGAAATAATAAATGTCATTAATAATCAATGTTATCAATTAAAATTAACGTTAAAAATAAATAAAAAATCCAACTATTGCTACCTCTCTGTCCCATATATGTCTGGCAGTATGGTTTGAATACAGAGAAAGTAAGGATAAATAAGATGAACCTCCTCCAAAACCCTTTGGCTTGACATATGCGGAAGCCTCACCCTCCAGAGGTGGCACTGGATCAGCAGGATCATCAGCGGGAGGTGGCACTGGATTCGTAGGAGGTGGAACCGATGAATCGTGACCCCTACGGGAGGATGGGAGAAGTGACGCATCAAACGGTGAATCTCGTCTCCTACGGGATGAAGAAGAAGATGGAGTGGAATGAGATAGAGTGGCACGAGGTGAAGTACGACCCCCAGTAGTAGACGGCTCCTCGGAAGTCGACCCCTTTACCTAACCAGAGGTACCTACTGCCTCCAGAACCTGCTGGCTCCGCTCCCGTCGAACGGATGCGTGCTGGGTAACCCTGCCATGTCTCAGTCTGTCGACTATGTCAACCATTATGTTTATAAGATAAAGTAAGGCATATAATTAGTTCACGCAAACAAAACACACAAACAAGAAAATTAAAATAAAAAAAAACAGACTGCAGGAAATTCCGGAGATGCATCTCTTGAAACACCATAAAACAATAACGTTGAACAATTCCAAAAATGCATCTTCGGAAACACCATAAAATTATTAACTTTGAAGGGTTCTAGAGATGCATCTCCTATAATTCCTAAAGTATATAAAACATTGAACTATTACGGAGATGTATCTCCGAAAAGTTCTGCAACTCAGAGGTCGCGACAATGGCATAATGTGCTCCATGCAAGTTGAAAAAACATAATTTGATCACCATTTTGAGTCAACAAACAAGTCATACACTAAGTCTAAACTATGTTACATGACATTCTTACCACATTTCTAACCCTAAGAGTTGATTTCTACACATTTACAGTAAAACTCAAAATTTATCCGAAAACTAAAAAATTTACCTTAAATTTATGGTTTTGATGATGTTGAACGATGTTATTGATGATGTTTAATGTTCCTTTAAGCCTTGTTTGGTGAAATTTGATGTTGTGAAGTTGAAGTGTATTGAGCTGAGTTTGAGGTTATGTGTGTGAACAAACTGTGAAATGAGGAAGGAGAAAAGTCTGGCGCGACTTATGCTCCAAATTGTTCTAGAGATATTTCTCCGAAATATTTCAACATTCAGTGACTTAGGGTCTCATCATCCAGGCTCAATATAACTTTGCATGGGGGACAAAGATTTCCCAACAAACAGGCTCATATTAAAACCTCGCTTGAGAATTTAGATTCTCATCGGCCAGACTCAGTATACAGTCTCGCCTCAAGGACTCGACTATAAAGTATTGCCTGAAGGGCACACTATAAGTCCTCGTTAAGAAAAAAAATAACACGAGATAGATTCAACAAGGGATCCTTAAGAATATGAGCATTTTTTACAAATCATTTCGCTATTTTCAAGCTCTCCTGCTTTAGGGAGTATGCAATGTTATTTTTCTATTGGCTCCAAGAGAGGACATATTGCGTAAAGGTAAGGGAGACCAACATAGGGGCGAGGGACGAGTCCTCCAGCGAAGCCCTTGGCCACCCAAAATGGACGATGAAACGACAAAAAAGCGGTCGCAAGACCTAGGGGCGGGTTCCCTACGGCCTATTTGTCACTCAAAGGGAGAACCGCTCTCCCCATAATCTAAGGAGACTAAGTCCTCCCATGACCACATTCTTTGATCATGAAGATAAGGTAAACCACTAATTGAATCTCTAGCCCAAACCTAATAAGTCTTTATAAATACCTCTCCTCAAAGGGACAAAGTGATGATCTACAAGTCATACTTACTATTTATAACCTAAAGAGAAGCACGCTTCTTGTAACCATAATACATGATCATTCAAACCTCCCGCCTAAAATTCAGCAATGTTAACCACCTATAGAATCTCTCACCTCACGTGAGCGGGTTCCTTAAACGGCCTAAAAAAACTACTGTACATGAATGTTTGTCATCGTGAGCAAGCCATCGCCATCCAAATATGTAATATACCTACTAAGACCTCTGAGTCTCTCTGCTTTTGCAAAAGAAACATGTACACCTTGTATTTTTTAGAATACATATATATATATATCACTACGCCAAAAATCGTTTTTAGCAGCACTACAAAGACAACGCTTTTATCACAAAGCGCTGCTATATGTTGTGAAAAAAATTTGCTGAAAATAAGCGCTGCTAAAGGTTGCCTTTAGAAAGCGCTTTCTAAAAGCGCTACTAAAGGCCGTACCTAGGCTACACTTTAGAAAGCGCTTTTATAAAAGCGCTGCTAAAGGTATAACCTTAGAAAGCGCTTTTATAAAGCACTGCTAAATGTTAACCTTAGAAAGCGCTTTTGAAAAGCGCTGCTAAAGTCCTTAAATTGGCCCCCCATTTGAAAGCGCTTTCTGAAGTGCTGCTATAGGCCAATGAAAAGAAAGCGCTTTCTAAGGAAAAAGCGCTGCTAAATCTAGCACCTAAGAAAGCGCTTTCCAAAAGCGCTGCCTTAGGTCATTTATTAATTAAAAAATAAAAACACCACATTTTCAGAAGAGCCCTATTCATTTTTTCTAATCATTTTCACTCCTTTCTCTCTCGCGACTGTTCTTCGTTTCTCCTTCCTCCTTTCTCCGACCGCCACTGTACTTTCTCCGACCGCGCCATCATTCTCCAACCGCCACTGTACTTTCTCCGACTGCCATCGTTCTCTCTCGCGTCTTCTATTTTCGTTTTCGTTCAAAGAAGAAGAAGAAGCGGAAAACAAAGTAGAAGAAGAGGTATGTACCATTTTCGTTCTCTCTCGCCACTGTTGTTGTTGAATGCTGCTTCTATTGTTGTTGTTGATACAATGTTGGTTCTGTAGTTGTTGTTGATACAATGTTGATAAAATGTGGTTCTGTATTTTCTGAATGTGGTTCTGTTGTTGTTGATACAATGTTGATAAAATGTGGTTCTGTATTTTCTGAATGTGGTTCTGTTGTTGTTGATACAATGTTGGTTCTGTTGTTGTTGATACAATGTTGGTTAGAATGTTTGTCGTTCTGTAACTCTCACACCAAGTGTTCGGTGAAATGCTTGAACCAAGTTTAAAATGCAGTTCGGTTATGAGCTTTTAAGTTAGTTGTGTAGTTAGTTTGAAACGGTTAGCTTGAATATTGAAAAATCTGTTTTGTGAAATTGTTGTATGTGGAGTGTAGTTAGCTTGATTATGTTTGCCATCATGTTTTGCTCGTGTATTAGCTATTGCGAATAGGAGTATTTGGTAACTGCTATGAGCTTGTGATGAGTGAACTTGTGAAATTAGTTTACTGCAGTCAGCTTTGTTATGGCTTAATCTCAAATTCTGTTATGGCTTGCAAATGTGAAAAAGTGTTGTTCTTCTTGGTCTATTGCTTAGTAAACAAAATGGAATTGTTATGCCTTTGAAAATTTGTTATGAGCTAGTTATCAGGTTGTTGTAGTTACTTTGTCACGAGGTCAGCTATGAAATTGTTTGCAAGGGCGTTTAATTTGTGATATATTGTGGTGGTGATTACTTTGTGAATTTGTTATAGGGGTTACTTGTGAAGAATGAAAGTCTGATCATTTACAAGAATCATACACCGTGTGGGTCTAGAAGTTGCTTACTTCTCTACAGGTAAAACCATGTGAATGAACTGTTTTGAATGAACTGCTATGATGGATGTGCATTGCTTGCAATGATTGGGAACTAACTTATTGAATTTGCTATATATAGGGGTTACTTGTGAAGTGTGAAAGTCGGATCGTTTCCCTATGGGTAAATAGTTTTTATTTGGTTTTTGTTTAGCTTAATTAGTAAAATCATGGATAAAAAATGGATGTCTTCCAATCGATTGTCGAAAGAGTACGAGAATGAGGTATCAGAATTCGTTAAGTTTGTTGTTGCGCATGCCAAAAACCCGAGTCGAGTGTTATGGAAGCATGTATTTTTGGGTTTGCCTATTCAGAAACAATTGCTAAAGAAGACTTTGATCAGATATTTACGCATTCTGAATTAGGCGTCGGTGTTATGAATTCATACATCAGGTAATCCATCGATTTTATTTATTTAATTGATCAATTTATTTACTCATTTCAATGAATATTAGAATGTTAGTTATAATAACATATTTATTATAATCCGTTTTTATTTCAGGTTCTTGTATGAAAAATTGATGCTCCCGCGTCAATTGACTGAAAGATACTCCTTCTTGTCTCCCAACTGTGTCAATGCAAATTTAATCAATCGAACTATAGATGAGGTCAAAGATCACTTAGTAGGTGCATTTATGACTAACATTGATACAGAGAAGTTGTATCTTTTACCATATAATACTGGTCATGGGTAAGATTTTCATCCTAACTTCCTTTATTATAATCTTTCGCTTTTTTACTTTGTGTATAACATTTCCATCTATACTTTTGTTTTATTTTACAGTGGACACTGGTTGTTGCTTGCGATTAATCCGATAAAAAAATAGTCTATTATCTGGATTCGCTAGAGGGTGATCAAACAAAATACCCGGAGATGAAGACGATGATTGATACGTAAGTGATGCGATTGTTCTAAATATCCGCGTGTGTATTTATTTATTTATGTGAGATTGTTCTAAATATTCGTTTATATTATGATAGATCCATACAAATATTCCGATCACAACGACAAGCTCGGGTACCAAAGAGCAAAGCAAACAACATTACATGGATAAGAGTGGAGGTATAATTTGTTATTATAATAGTAATGCTACTTGATAACACAAGTCATCTATGATACATATTAATACTTTTTTTCTATGTGTAGTGTCCTCGGCAGCGTAATGGTATCGATTGTGGTTATTTTGTCTTGAGATTCATGAAAGAAATTATTCATTTGGAACAAATAGAGATTCCAAACATGGTATGGATTTATATATAAATTATGATTTATTTTAAGATTTATTATCGGATATTTCATCTAATTAATTACTTTTAACTAAATCATGCATATTATGTTATATGTAGTATTTTGATGAATTCAAGTGTGCCACCTACACGAAAGACAAATTGGAAGAAATAAAGGAGGATTGGTGTCAATACATGGTTGAAATGAGAATTTGTTGAATAGTTTTAGAAATTGTGTTAAGTTTATGGAAGATGTTGTATATATAGGTGATGGAAATGGTGTATAAGGTTTCGAATTGGTGCATGGAATTGGTGTTGTATAGTTTGTATTGAGTTATATATATGTAATGGTTATTTTGGTGTTGTATATATAATGGTTTTTACGGTTTATGTGTTGAATTTTAATCGTATAAAGGCCTATTGTTGAATTATAATGATATAAGGCCTATGTGTTGAATTATAATGGTATCAAAGGCCATGTGTTGAATGATTATGGATTCTGTTAAATTATACAGGTTAAATTATACAGGTTTAATAATTTATTTAAAAAAAAAAGCTTTTAAAAAGCACTTTTATAAAAGACAACGCTTTTTTAAAAAAACGCTGCCTAAAGGTGGGTCATAGGTTATACATAAGACAACGTTTTTAAAAGCACTGCTAAAGGAGGCATACGAAAGCGCTTTTCTTTGAAAAAGCGCTGTCTAAAGGGGGGTCTTTAGCAGCGCTTTTAAAAGCGCTGCTAAAGGGGATCCTACGAAAGCGCTTTTCTTTGGAAAAGCGCTGCTATATGGGGGTCCTACGAAAGCGCTTTTAAAAGCGCTGCTAAAGGGGGTCCTAAGGGGGACCTAAGACAGCGCTTTTCAAAGAAAAAAAATGTTGTCTTTACCTATAGCAGCGCCACAAAAGCGCTGCTAAAGGAAAAAAAAGCACTGCTAAAGGTCTTCTTTGGCGTAGTGTATATATATATATATATATATATATATATATCAGCAATGTTATCTTGACACCCACACTTACACTACATCGTATGCACTGTTCACAAATACTGTGAACAGTGCCGTGAACAGTAAATCCGTACATGAATAGTATGTGAATAGTGTTTGTGAACAGTAAATTTGTACATGAATAGTACGTGAACAGTGTCTGTGAACAGTATCCGTGAACAGTGACTTTTAATAGTAAATTAAAGTTGGTTAATGAAATGTAAAAAGTTGGTTAATATAGTGATGAAGTTAGTTAATAAAGGTCTAGATATTAAAAATAATTTTTACTAGTAAAATAAAGTTGGTTAATACAATGTAAAAAGTTGGTTAATGAAGTTATGAACTTGGTTAATAAACGTTCAGATGTAAAAATAATTTTTAGTAGTACAACAAAGTTGGTTAATGCAATGTAAAAAGTTGGTTAATGCAGTTATGAAGTTGGTTAATAACCATTCAGATATTAAAATTAATTTTTAACAGTAATTAAAGTTGGTTAATACAATGCAAAAAATTGGTTAATGAAGTTATAAAGTTGGTTAATCATACAATTCTATATCAATATTTCTTAAAAAAAAATTTAAATTTTTTTTAAAAAAATAAAAAAATAAAAAAATAATATTATTATAATATTTTACTGTTCACCGTATTGGTGAACAATCAAATACGGTATAGGTGTAAGGGAGTGGTGTAGGAATATCATTTATATATATATATATAGTTACATTTTAAAATATTGTATAACTGATTAGGTAAAATAGCTCAATTGTTATTTGTTAGTTAGATTAGAAGAATGCGGTGTAAATAAGTTATTGATACTTATAAATTTACAAGTTAAAAAAATATAATTAAATTTAGATTTATTATATTTTCCAAAATTAAAATATATCTCAAATATAATTTCAAAATTCTCTAATTTTAAATTGAATATAAAGTGTAATAATTGAATCAACTAATTAATATTTTAATATAAAAATAATATTTAACTTTTAAGGTATCTTTTTATACAATGCACCTTTCCATATAAGTGAATCTCCTATTTTAAAATATGATTGAATGTAACTTTATAATTGTGTTTTTTAATCACATTTAATAGTTTACTTTCTCAAAATTATAAATAGAACAGACTCACAGAGTAGTCAGTTAGGTTAGTTGTAATTTGTCTATCTTTCATAAGAACATGGCTACACATATCAACTACTTGTATTTTTTCATTGCAATTCTCTCCATTGCTTCCATTTTAATTCAAGGTAACTTTATTTAAAGGAAAAAAAATTAGTTTACTACTCATGAGTTTATATTATTTTGAGAATATATTTCTAAACCATAACTTTGTTTAGGCTTCTGTTTGTGGAATTGATATAATATAATAGATTAGAGTTAATCAAACTCATAACATTTTACTCTCTCCTATCATTTTTATAAAAGACACTTCAACTTTTTAGATTAATTAAATAATTAATATATTTTATCTATAATATAGACCAGATACATTAATTATTTAATAAATCAAAAAAGATGAAGTAGTTTTTATCAAAAGGATCGGTGGAAGTAGTTTTTAACGACGTAATATTGATTGCAGGTGAAGCCCAACTGGTGATGCGTTGCATGGGCAAAGATCCATGTCCAGATCTTCTTGCCTGCATTTATCGTTGTTACTCATTAAAATACGCTCATGGTGGAATGTGTTATAAAGACGAATGTTGTTGCCTACCTTAGAATTACAATTATATTCTCTCAAGTGTTTGCATCCAAATTTGTGGAATATGTATTGATTTCACTTTTGAATAAAATTGTTATAATTTCGGATTACATTACTCCATGAGTTTTATATTAAATATCTTCTTAACATTTCAAAATCTTTTACTAGAATCGATAAAATTGTTTTTTTCATTTTTATTGACGATTGTGGTAACTATACCTTATATGAAAAATAAAAGTGATGTTTATGATGTGTTGAAGATATTTCTTTGAAATAAAAAATCAATCTAATTAAAAAATTGCATAATGATAGAGACAGAAAGTATGAATCAATTTGGTTTAATGAATTTTATAATACATTTATGGAATTAATTATAGATAAAACTATGAGATGGGTGCACTACTATAAATATACTTATTTTATCTCGGACACGAAGAGGCGTTTACTTCGGTTAAAGAATCGAAATAATGAAGGACACCATGAAAACCTCCACCTTGCTCCTTAGTTCTGAATAACCAAGGAAAAAATGTCATTGGTTTGATCCCTAGCAACAACATTGTTTTTTTAGGAGGGTTTCTTAATACACCACCCATGTTTCTTAGACACCACGTGAAATTTCATTTTTGCCCCCAATTTTCGGATGTGCAAATCCGGACACACCATTTTGTTAAAATTTTTTCAGTTTTTTTCGGATGTGTACATCCGGAAGAATTTCTGATCTGTAAATCCGGAAAAAATCAAAAGAATTTCATAAAATCATTTACTTCTAAACATAATTAAATCCAATATAATTAAAATCCAACATAATTAAAATTAATATGATTTTTTCAATATAATTAAATCCAATTTAATTAAATCCAATATAATTAAAATTAATATGATTTTTCTTCTAAATGATTAATATGGTATTTACTTCTAAATTATTATTTTTTATATTGAAAAAATTAATTTAATTATATTGGATTTAAAATTATATGGTATTTACTTATAAAATTGGATTTAATTATATTGGTATTTAAAATTATATGGTATTTACTTCTAAATTATAATTAAAATTATATGGTATTTACTTCTAAAATTAATTTAATTATATTGGATTTAATTATATTGAAAAAATGATATTAATTTTAATTATATTGGATTTTAATTATATTGGATTTAATTATATTGGATTTAATTATATTAAAAAAATGATATTAATTTTAATTATGTTGGATTTTAATTATATTGGATTTAATTATATTTAGAAGTAAATGATTTTATGGAATTCTTTTGATTTTTTCCGGATTTGCAGATCAGGAATAACAAAACGGTGCGTCCGGATTTGCACATCCGAAACACAGGGGTATTTTCGTCAGCGCGCATGGTGCCTAAGAAGGTTGGGTGGCGGGATAAGAAATTGCCTTTTTTATTTTCAAAACAATGTAGCGTGCACCATGTACCTATCGATTTTTGTCTATAACCGAGGAAAATATGCTCTTATATACGTCGGATTTTGTTAATAATCGACGGTATAACCATTTTTTTAAATTCCATTTTAACTGACCTGGGTCATTTTTTTACACAGAACCTACATAATAATGTGACAGAATTAGAACATTTGTATTTTATACAGAACATAACACAAAATACCAAATTTATATTGTTTACAAAACCAAATGTACAATGCTTACAATATTTATAATGACATTTGGAATACACAAAACTTCTACCAAGAGAACCTATACATAGTTGGACTTATACACATTTGCAATTATAATGACAAAACCTCTATACAATGCTAGTGTATAGATGTAAATCAAGAAAAACTAGTGTTTACGAGATTCATGATAAGATAGGAAGACACCGGCCCAACGTGGTTGGATGTCATCCATATCTTCTCGTGAGAAAGGCGTTTCGTCGCTAAACCCCTATAATTTAAAAACAATTTAAATTATGATAAACTAACAACAACAACAACAACATTAACTAACAAATATACATAGATTACATGTATATGGATATGGATAGTTAATACCTTAGTCCATGAATTGATAAAGCTCTAGAGACAATATTAAAGATATGTCTCATCATATAGTATCCACATTCATAACCGTTGGGTTTTTTATGCGACTACAAATAATTTTCAAATAGTTACTAATTAATACACACAAAACACAAGTATTACATTAGCAAAAATAAATGAATGTAAAAAACCACAAGTAATACTTACATGTGGTTCTATGAACTTTGGCTTTCTACCTTGTAGATTATGTTTCACAAAATTGTATCCCTCCATAGCTCTGACATGAATAAAAATCATTCAAATGAATAAAAACTATTCAAAATTAAAGGTAAAATTTTAGTAATATAAAAATACCACTTATCCGCTTAAAATATTTTACATATCTTCATCAATATGATAATGTAATGCTTATAAAAAAAAATATGATAATGTAATGAGCATAACATAACTACAACATTTTGATTCAGACATAAAATAATTAGTTGTCAAATTCTGCTACATAAACACTCAGAATAATTAATAATGTGTATAAAATAGATTTATAAATGAAAACACAAATTAAAGCATATACTTACTTATGTATAAACAGTGCCATGTAACAATCTTTATTATCCTTAAACAATTTGTTTTGTATGTGCAGTATGATTGTTTACCGAATTACCTTGAAATTGAATGTTCAATGGATCTATGAAACAATACCTTTTCAATTTTGTTTCAACACACTTCTTTGATGGGTTATCATGAGTGGGAAACATTCATATTGGGTTAAACACTCACCTAAAGGTCAAAAACCCATCCAAACAAGTGAGAGAGACACCACATATTCACCCAAAACCTTAAGGTTATATGTGTACGGGTCCTCTTACTTATAAAATGTTTAACCTTCACTTTTCTAAGCAATGTGGGACTTAGAACTCACATTTGATTCTCAAGAACTCACATTTTTTCTCGACAATCTCCCCCTCAAGTGAGTCCATCCACTATACTTCCCCTCAAGCGGAAGTTCTTTTATCCACATACTTGTACCGCCATTGAGAGCCACCCATATCTCGTCATGGGCATTTCAACAGGACACACAGTCTTACCACTTTGTCAGGAAGACTTTCAACACAAGGAGTCGGTCCCTTACTCGAACAGGGCTCTGATACCACTGATGGGTTATCATGAGGGGGAAACATTCACATTAGGTCAAATACTCACCTAAAGTTCAAAGACTCTCCCAAACAAGTGAGAGAGACACCACATATTCACTCAAAACCTTAAGGTGATAGGTGTATGGGTCCTTTTACTTATAAAATGCTTAACCTCTACTTTTCTAAGCAATGTGGGACTTAGAACTCACACTTGATTCTCAACAACTCACATTTTTTCCAACAATCTCATGCAGAACCCTAATTAAAAGAGAACTCAAATGTTAAAACTTTATGTTAAAGTATGAGAAAAATGAATATAAATTAAAATCATCGTAAATTATACTTATGAGCATCACAATAAGATTACCTGTATGTTTAGCCAATTATCTCCCTTAAAAAATTCCATCAGACAACTCTTATGATGCATATATTCTTGTGCTGGTTCATGTTTTAATTTTAAATGGCAGACGTCTGGAATCTCATCAATCATACTAGATAGTCTATGAGTGTTATCTAGTTAAGGGTGTGTGGTCTAAATATTGTGAATCAAGGCAGAACAACTATCTTTCGTGCTTGCACCACCCATAACAACTTAATCAACTACTTTTTCAAACATATCTAATTGATCTGGATTTGGGTGGTTGAGTGCACCCATTGATTTCAATTTTTCCATCATAAAAACAATTGAATACAATACAAAAATTAAAATACACCGATAATAACAACATACAACGCAAATATTTTAAATTATGCTTATACCTCAATGACATCGCGGGTACACTTCTCTCGTTCAACCTCAACAAACCTCTCTCGTTCCTTCCGCACCTCCTGAAGCATCCTCTATCGCTCCTCCTGCAACATCCTCTCTCGCTCCTCCCACTTCTCCTGATTCCACTTCTTCCGCTCATGTTCTAATACCTACCCCATGTTTTCAGCAACTATCTCTTCAATTTCTTTCCTATGGTTTACTTTGTTAATTGGTTACGATTGTCCAAAATGTAGCTTCAAGCTGCGCCTCTTTTAAGACCTCGAACATGGTCAATATGCTCCTCGGTTCCAATAGCTTATACCAAGATGTCATGACGAGCCTGTGAAACGAAGCTACCAACTTTGGCTTGTTCAACCAGTACATCCTACAACACATTGAATAAACAAAAATTGAATTAACTAAAATAAGTAATGTTGAAAAAAGTGTCTCCATACAATCTTTTCAGTCACTTCTGGTGTAGCCTCTGATGTGAATGAGCCATCTGGTCGTTGACGTGACCTCTTCCATTTCTTTTGTCGTGATGGTGGAGATGGAATGTGATCAAGGCTTCTAGAAGGATCTCCCAACTCTAGTTCCCTTTGTTTTATTTTTTCATTAATCATTTATCATATCCTCCACGAGACAATCTATTTAGATAGATATTTCTAGCTCTATTCACCTTTTATTTTTGGCTTTTAGCCAAGAATTCAGGAGTGGTGTGAGACCTTACAAAATCCTCCAAAACTTTCTTATCAATAAATGAATACTTCACATAAAGAGGCGCTACGTTATCTTTTGATTTTTTTAATATATTCATCTATGTGTCTTAATGTCCCTCCAACACTAACCCGAATATGCAAGAAATTTCTTTTTCAATATACTTTCCTTTGGAAGAATAAGCACTTCCTACATTAACATAATTAATAGAGTTGATATTAGTATTGTACTCGTAAAACAAATTAAAATATTCATAATAAATACCGTAATTTCGGTCTATATGCTATCTTTCAAATCATCATCAACCTCATGCTAATTATCTATCAAAATACTCACTTTAATTCTACCTTGTAATGGCAAGTAACGCTTAAAATCATCATCATTTTCACCATAAGCCTTTGTGGTTCTCAGATGAAAATTAACCGGGGAGTAAACACCATTTTCGTGGGCTTTTTTAACCATGACATACATCATGGCACCTCTAGCCTTACTTTTAATTTTTGTATTAATAGAGGTTGCAGCAGAAGTTGTATGAGAGGTACTAATTGAATCACCCATGTCTGTATAAATTAAGAAAAATAGCAACATATATATCAACTGCAAGCACAAATATTACCAACTGAGCATAAACCAATGTACTCCTTTTGATTCTAATTAAGGTAATTAACATTTTGAAACAACCACCAAACTAAATATTTCACATTTGTCTTTTGTGTTTAACTAGAACATAGAAACAACAATAATAGAAACATACACTTACTTTCTTAACAAGTATGTTACCTAAAAGATGGATAGAAAGTTTGACATTAATCACCAAGATGGATTTTAATGACAATGTGGCAAACAAAAATTCATAAAATTTGTCTATAAAACACTTGTTTTTACTAAGGTTTACATTGGTTTTCTTAGTAAAGTAACACTATCATATGTCTTGTTTTTCTTAGTTCAAACTACAATAACTAAACCACAATCTGACTACAACAACTAAAATGTCTTAGTGGTATTACATTTCAGTTATATTACAATTCAAAATAACTAAACCATAATCGGAATACAAGTTATGATGAAACATATATGGTAACTGTTTGAGTTCTATGGACATTTCAGTGATATTACATTTCAAACAACATCTCAGTGGTAACTACATTTCTAACAACATTCAAACAACATTTCAGTGGTATTTCCATTTCTATGAGAGATGAACATTTCAGTGGTGAGTTACATACCTCAAACGTAATTACGAAGATTTGACGAGTTTTGGAAAAAGACGATATTCGAGTTGATGTTGAAAGAATTGACGTTGAAAAAAGATGATGTTTGAGTTGATGATGGAACAGTTTTGATGAAAATAGCTTAGGTTTTGTTTTGAAAAGAATTACGATGAAGTTAAAGTGTTTGTTGATAGGTAAATGAAAGGTTATAGTCTAGTTTTATGAAGTATTCATGCAAAAGATCAAACACATCAGTTTTTAGGAAAAACCGAGGGAATATATCAATTAAGAATATAATATATAAAAGTCCCACATAGCGCCATATTCTATGAATTCATTTAAATTAACTATCACCTCGGTTTTAAGAAGCAACCAATGTAATTGATTAATTAATAGTTAAAAATAATATAAAAATAATAAATAAAAAAGTATTTGAAAATGTTGATGCAAAAGATATTATCCCTTGGTTGACCAATATAACTGAGGGCAATACAAATAAAATATAAAAATAAATAAAAAAAAGGAAAAAGTGTCATGTGACCTTAAACCAATTTAAAATAAAAATAAAATATAAAATGCAGTAACTAAGATTCGAAGCGAGCTCCCTCGTAGTTATATTCCCTCTGTTTAGAGAATAACCGAGGGTATAAGTTGTATATATTTTAATGTAAAATATAAATGATAACGCTGGAAAGACATATACCTCATTTATTGGTGTGTCGAGGTAAAAGTTTTGTCATAAAAAGTATTATTTGTAGTAGTGGTGAGGTAGCTTAACTTATATGTATTTATGTTAGTTGAGTTAAATGGCTATAAGGTGTGTTGGTCTAAGAATCCTGTCAACAACATTCATTTATATTTTTGTATTAATGTAAACATATTATTGATATTTATAAATCAACAATTTTTAAAAAAACATAAAACTATTGTTTCATATTCCTCTTAAATGAATAGTAAAGTTGAAAGAAAAAACAAATCAAATGACTTGGCTGATGCTATTATGTTAAATCATAGTGTTGTTTATCATCGATGGGGGAAATACTATTAATTGTCATATGTAATGAATATAGATAATAAATCTAAGAGCGGTATAGATGTTTGTAATTCATGAACTACACTGAATCAAATCACATTAATTATTCAATTTATTTTTAATGTTTAGCCATCTTGTCCCTTGTCATTTGGTCAAATTTTGAAAAAATTTCTCTAAAAAATGTTTTGATTCCCTCCTGACTTATGAAGACTTTTTTGTTTTTGCGCCTCATTAAACTTAGTCGTCAGAATAAATGACATGACAAATTTTTTATTTTTATTTTTATTTTTTTAATAATGTGGATTCTTAGATTGACTCTTTTTTTTTTTCTTTTTTTTAATTGATTTTTTAAATTCACGTGGCTTTTATGTTTTTATTTTATATTTTTAGGCTTGGAGATTTTAAAACTTTAAAAGGCCAAAATATTACAATATTTTAGTCTTTTTACCTTTTAAAATCTCCAAGCCTAAAAAATTAAAAATAAAATCCATCTGAATTTAAACAAAAACTCAACTTGAAATCAACATCATTAAAAAAATAAAAAATGAAAAGTCTTGCACGTCATTTATTCTTATGATTGGATTTAATGAAGGGGCTAAACAAATACTCACTACTACGTAACAGAACTTTAACAACGGTTGGTAAAGATATATAATCACGCAGGACCAGACGTTGTTATGTAGAATGTGGTTCTATATATGATACTTACAATTACGACCCAAAAAACCGTTGTGATAAAGTGATGGTCCTAGGTTCGATTCCCAACTGCGCAGTTTTGTTTTTAATTTTTTACTGGACAACGCGTGAGTTATTATAACGGTTATGATAAATAACCGTTGTTAAATTTTCTGCAGAATTTACAATTATATCCTGCTTTTATAATTTATACCAATTTTTAACCTATATTATTGTTCACCATATCACAGCAAAAAATACAACACAGATTTGTGATAAAGTTATAATAACATTAATTGTATCATATTCATGATACACCATAACATCATCACGAATCTTATGTAACCAATACATCAATAATTACACCATCAGTAAATATACAAACCTAATCAACTATAACCTAATTCGTCATTACAACAAATGCAATGAACACTAAAAATAAAAAAATCTAGGTAATCTTCAACTGTTTATTCAGGATCTTCACCTTCAACATCAATTCGTCCTCATTGGCTTTGTAGGTGTTAACCATTCTCTTCTCCCCATTCAAGTTCTTTACTAGTGAAGAAATTATTTGTTTTGCTCTAGGATCCATCTCGTCATCCAACCAAGCAAAGTGAGAATATTGTTTGTATCCTTGAATCTTATACATCCCACAACTATAGAAACGGCGGTCTGGGTTCGAGTCAGTCCATGATGTCATCAACGGAGCGTTGAGACAACACTTGCATACGTACCTTGAACGATTCGAGGACTTGCTTCCATGGCTACAGTCGGACTGCTGAGATATTTTAATGGAAAGATTTGATGGAAACTTTATGGAAAAGAATGAAAAAAAGTATACGGTGAAACTTTATGGAAGGATTTACTGAGTCACTTTCCTATTTCATCTAGTTCATGAAGCTATGAAAAAAAAGTACAAGGTGAATGAAGTTAACACAATGGCTTCGTACTTCTTGTATTTTTCTTCATAGTTACACAAACCATATGTAACATAGCAAAAATATACTTCTTGTATTTATTAAGGTGGTGATGATGGATTTGAAAAAATGAGAACATTCAAGAAAAAAAATTAGAACTCATTTTTAACAAGACAAGTAAACGAAATTGAAGCATATGTGTAATGAACGAACCTCAAGTTAGCGATTAGTGAAGACGTATCTGAAGGTTGAAGTATGTTTAGAGTAATGTTATAAGAGGGAAGAGTGAAATATATTAGGGTTTTCTTTTGAGAGAAACGGCTGCTATGTACTGAACGATAGATACTTTCGCTTGTATACTAAAAAATATCACTTTTCATCACGGTTAGAAATTTCAACCGTCATGCAATTTTCAAAATTTACAACGGTTGTTTAGTAACACCGTGGTTAAATATCTTGGTTAAATAATTTTCAATTTTCTATCTTTTTAAAAGTCCTATAACAAGGGTTGGTTTATTAACATTTGTAAAATCATTTACAATTTAATTTTTAAATAATGGACTTAAGTGACACACACTTAATGTAGTCTAAAAAATTGAAAACGTGTATTTGCTGGGGATCGAAGCATGCTACAAATCATATATTACTACGGTGTTATAAGACAACCGTAGTAATAAATCCAGCTACTCGCTGATGCGCGAACATTATAACTTATTACAACGGGGTAAATGAATCTGTTGTAAACCTGACATTATTGTTTGCGCGTTTTGTAGTAGTGACTCCCTCCTGTCCTTTTTATAAGAGACATTTTACTTTTTTTAGATTCATTAAATAATTAATGTATCTGGTATATAATACAGACCAAATATATTACTTATTTAATGAATCTAAAAAAGTGAAGTGTTCCGTATAAAAAGGACCGAAGTAATATATCTTTATAAAACTGCGAGGGAATCCAAAATTAAATATTACAGGGGGTTTTTTTAAAATTCATCCAAATGGCAAGGAAAAAATAACTATTAACTTTTTAATAAAAACCATTTAATTGTTAAAGTAATTTCACTTTAGTTTAAAACCTACTAATATTTATAAATTGATTTATAATCAATTTGGATTTATAAACCGATTTTATATCTCTTTTAGAACCAATATTTTTAAATAAATTTTATGATTTCAGAAGAAAAAAATTTAAAACAAATGTTTTTTTTACTTTTTAAATTAATCGAACAAAAACATAGTTAAAATTTTTTCTTTTTCTTTTTAAATAATTTTAAGGAAAAAATTTCAAATTTTTTTATTTTCTCAAAATTGTATTTTTTGGTAAATTAAATATATCTTTAAAATTAACTTTCATAAAAATTTAATTATTTTGTATATATTTGATTAAAAAGATATTTATGAATCATGTTTTTAAAAATATTTAGTTAAACAATTTAAGCTGATTTTTAAATTAAATTTTATTAACTGAATGGTTTATAATATGTTAACCATTTAAATTATTCAATTTTGTTGGCTTAGGGAAATTCAATTTGGATATATGGTTAAGTTAACAAAATTTTTCACACTCTTAAATAGTGGTTATAAAATCTTGAAGAAAAGACGGTCTAACTTGTCTTATATTTGTATTTCTTAAATATGCATTTAATAATGAAGTATACATTTAATAGCTTTTAAAATCTCCAAGCCTAAAAATTAAAAAATAAAAGTGAAGATGATTTTTTTAAATAATAAAAATAAAGAAAAAACCAACTTTACACTTCTCGTCATTAAAAAAATTATAAAAATAAAAAATAAAAAGTTTGTCATGTCATTTATTTTGATTACTGGTTTTAAAGAGAAGTCAAAATAAAAGAATCTTTATAAGACACACAGAGAATTCAAACTTTTTTCAGAAAGGGATTTTTTAAAACCCGTCTAAATGGTTAGAAAAAATAACTATTAACCCTTTAATAAAAATTACTATTAACCCTTTTTTCAGCAGCCTTTTGTAATCTAATTTTAATTTACGAGCACCACAATTAGATTACGGGTATGTCTAGCCAATTATCTCTGTTCAAAAATTTCATCAGACAACTTTATGACGCATATATTCTTGTACAAGTTCATGTTTTAATTTTTAATGGCAGATGTCTGGAATCTCATCTATCATACTAGATAGTCTCTGAGTGTTATCTATTTAAGGTGTTGTGGTCTCAATATTGTGAATCGAGGCAGAACAACTATCTTTCGTGCTTGCGCCACCCATAACAACTTTATCAACTACTTTTTCAATCATGTCTAATTGATCTGGATTTTGGTGGTTGAGTACACCCATTGATTTCAAATTTTCCATCATAAAAACAACCAAATACAATACAAAAACCTAAAATACACAAATAATAACAACTTACATCACAAATATTTTAAATTATGCGTATACCTCAATGACATCGCGGGTACACTTATCTCGTTCAACCTCAGCCAACCTCTCTCGCTCCTTTCGCGCCTCCTGAAGCATCCTCTCTCACTCCTCCTGCAACAACCTCTCTCGCTCCTCCCGCTTCTCCTGATTCCACTTCTTCCGCTCATGTTTTAATACCTACCCTATGTTTTCAGCAGCTATCTCTTCAATTTCTCTCCTATGATTTATTTCGTTAATTGGTTGCGATGGTCCAAAATGTAGCTTCAAGCTGACGCCTCTTTCAAGACCACGAACACGACCAATATGCTCCTCGGTTCCAATAGCTTCTACCAAGAAGTCATGATGAGCTTGTGGAACGAAGCTACAAACTTTGGCTTTTTCAACCAGTACATCCTACAACACATTGAATAAACTAAAATTGAATTAACTAAAATAAGTAATGTGAAAAGTATCTCCCTATAATCTTTTCAGCCACTTCTAGTGTAGCCTCTGATGTGAACGAGCCATCTGGTCCTTGACGTGACCTCTTCCATTTATTTTGTCGTGATGGTGGAGATGGACTGTTATCAAGGCTTCTAAAAGGATCTCTTAACTCTAGTTCCCTTTGTTTTATTTTTTCATTAAAAATTTATCATATCC
The DNA here is from genome assembly GCA_022829125.1 of Lathyrus tuberosus. Lineage (NCBI taxonomy): Eukaryota > Viridiplantae > Streptophyta > Magnoliopsida > Fabales > Fabaceae > Lathyrus > Lathyrus tuberosus. The sequence continues at coordinate 1,850,396 of JALAZF010000062.1, read as the reverse complement.
TCCACGAGACAATCTATGTAGATAGATATTTCTAGCTATATTCTCTTTTTATTTTTGGCTTTTAGCCAAGAATTCAGGAGTGGTGTGAGACCTTAAAAAATTCTCCAAAACATTCTTATCAATAAATGAATACTTCACATATAGAGGCGATATGTTATCTTTTGATTTTTTTAATATATTCAACTATGTGTCTTAATGTCTCTCCAATGCTAACCAGCATATTCAAGCAATTTATTTTTCAATATACTTTCCTTTGGAAGAATAAACAATTCCTACATTAACATAATTAATAGAGTTGATATTAGTATTAAACCAAGAAAATAAATGGTCATATGTACTCGTAAAACAAATAAAAAAATTCATAATAAATACCGTAATATCGGTCCATATGTTATCTTTCAATTCATCATGAACCTCGTGCTAATTATCTATCAAAATACTAACTTTAATTCTACCTTGTAATGCCACGTAACCCTTAAAATCATCATCATTTTCACCATAAGCCTTTGTGGTTCTTAGATGAAAATTAACCGGGTAGCGAACACCGTTTTCGTGGGCTTTTTTAACCATGGTATACATCATGGCACCTCTAGGCTTACTTTTAATTTTTGTATTAATAGAGGTTGCAGTAGAAATTGTATGAGAGGTACTTGTCGAATCACCCATGTGTGCATAAATTAAGAAAAATAACAACACATTTATCAATTGCAAGCACAAATGTTACCAACGGAACATAAACCACTGTATTCCTTGTGATTCAGATTAAGGTAATTAACATTTTGAAACAACAACCAAAATAAATATTTCACATTTGTCTTTTGTATTTAACTAGAACATAGAAACAACAATAATAGTAACCTACACTTAATTTCTTAACAAGTGTGTTACCTATAAGATGGATAGAAAGTTTGACATTTATCACCAAGATGGATTTTAATGATAATGTGACAAACAAAACTTTATAATTTTTTTTGATAAAACACTTGTTTTTACTAAAGTTTACATTGGTTTTCATATTAAAGTGACACTATCATGTGTAAGGTTGTTCATGGTACAGTTTAGGGAAAAAACCGAACCGAACTGAAATGAACCATAATAAAAATCTATTCGAACTGAACCGAACCATTTCAATTTACTTAGAACCAAACCGAACTAAAATCATATTGGTTTGGTATACAGTTTAGAAATTCCGAACCATACCGAAACGTTAGAAGATTATTTTTCCAAACCGAACCATTTATTAAAGAACCGAACCATTAAACTATTTCTCAAATTTTTTAAAAAAATATTTAAAACTTATTTTTTAATATTTTTAATTTTCAATTTCGGTTCGGTTATAAGTTCGGTTCGGTTCGGTTTCAGTCCGGTACGGTTCTATAACTGTTTTGTGCAATATGGTTTGGTTCACTAACCAAACATAACGGTTCGGTTATTTTAACTTCAGTTCGGTTCAGTTCAGCAATTCAGTTCAGTTTATGTTTTTTTGAATAACCCTAATCATATGTCTTGTTATTTCTTAGTTCAAACTACAACAACTAAACCAGAATTGGACTACAACAACTAAAACATCTTAGTGGTATTATATTTAAGTGATATTATAATTCAAAATAACTAAACCATAATCGGAATACAAGTTATGATGAAACATATATGGTAACTGTTTGAGTTCTATGAACATTTCAGTGGTGTTACATTTCAAACAACATTTCAGTGGTAACTACATTTCTAATGACATTCAAACAACATTTCAGTGGTATTGCCATTTCTATGAGAGATGAGCATTTCAATGGTGAGTTACATACCTTAAACGTAATGGCGAAGATTTGACGAGTTTTGAAAAAAGATGATATTAGAGTTGATGTTGAAAAGAGATGATGTTTGAGTTGATGATGGAAGAATTTTGATGAAAATAGCCTAGGTTTTTTTTTAAGAGAATGAAGATGAAGTTAGAATGTTTGTTGATAGGTAAATGAAAAGTTATAGTCTCGTTCTATGAATTATTCATGCAAAATATCAAACACATCAGTTTTTAGGAAAAACCGAGGGAATATATCAATTAAGAATATAATATATAAAAGCCCACATAGTGCCTGTTGGCTGGGATTTCGACACTCATTAATGTTGGAAGTTGAGAGGTTTCAAGGTCATATTTTAAAGAAGAACCTGATGAATTCGATAACAAACAGTGACAAGGGTGTTTTGACGGCAGTGAAGATTGGAAATGGGCTATTGAAGTCTGAAATCCTCATTTTTTAGAGGAACAATGTACGTTTCGACAATGAAATGGTGAAGATCTAGTCGAAGAAGTCTTTGCATAGGAGACACTATGATCTAAAACTTAGAAAAATTCTTGCCCAGATTGGAGTTCGACGGAGTCCATTGAAAGAAGCGTTTCGACGGAGGGAATTCAAATGAGACTGCTAACTACCTTCTGGCCTTATCCGTTTCTTGGGACATGTGGAAGATTTTGAGGCGACGAAATGCATGTAGTGGGGAATGTGGCACATTCTGGAGAAATAACCGTTAGATGACGATTATTTTTGATTTAGTATAAATAGGACATTTAGCATTTAGAATAATGTGTTCAACAATTGTACAAAACTCTACATTTTACTCCCAGTACCTGTGCATGAGAAAAGAGTGCTTTTGAGAGAATGTACGTTTGAATACCTTGCTTTACAATCAAATTCACATTTAAATTTTAGTCATTTACCTCTACTTGCAATTTACTTCCTTGTTATTTATCTTATTAGCGATTTATCTTTCTGCAATCTACACTTCTTTTCTTGCTTAAAAGAATTCACAACGTTTTCTTAATAACTTTGGAGAATACTTAAAGAACATTGTATAAATGTTCATGACCATTAAAACCAAGAACTAAATAACAACACATGTCCTAGGATCAATCTAGTCGATCCTGTAATGACCAAAGACTTAGTAACTTTGGAGGGCTAGCGGTTGTTTTTCATTTTTGACGGTAAACAAATTGGCACGCTCGGTGGGACTGGTGTTGTTGGTTAGAATTTGTAGAGATATTTTGAAAGTTCTTTACTTTTTGGTTTTCTGTAGTTTCGTTGTATGAGATTAAGAAGTGGCAAAATAACCATTGATAACGAAGCGAGACCAAGAAGGAGACGTGTACGTGTAACAATGGTGAATCCACCTAATAATGAACCACTCCCTCCTTCGACAGGGGAAACTACAGCCACAATGTCTGTAGCCAAAGTTGTTCCATCCACAGCAAATACGACGGCAGTACCGTCAAACGCTTATACTGGACCTATCTTATCCCCAATGAGGACGCAGGGGCAACCATTGACCCCTCCTCTAGTGGGCACTAGTTCGTTCAGGCCTTTTGTTTCTGGGTTCACCATGCCCTTAGGTGGTCGAGAACAACCATATGGTATGCAAACTTCTATGATGGCAAATTTACATAATGCAACAGCAGCGTTCGACTACCCAGTGGTGAATACGTTTTCGCCAGTACAGGGGTCTAGTTCCGCTATTAACAATATGGGTCGAAATAGCCCACCCCCAAGGATGGGATATTCTACCCAGTTGCCCCATTTTACTACGTGTAATGCCCCGTATTATCTAAATGCTCAATTGGATATCATATGAGTATATATGTGCTCTATCTTTGGTAAACTGGATTAATGGAATCCTCTAAGAGTTTTAAGTATTATCAATTGGGATCAATAGAGCAACTAGTGAACTCTAAAGAGATCAATTATTTTATGAAAGAGACAGATCAATTATTTTAACTCGAGAAAGGATATTAAGGTAACTCTAATAATTGATCAATTGGTGTTAGACGACAAAATATCAATTAGAGATATTTTACTCTATTGGATTATATTATATAATATTGGTATTATATATATATATATATATATATTTGTTAGAAAAAGATAGTAAGAAGAAGAAGAAAGAAGAAAAGAGGAAATGGAGAGAAAGAAGAGAAGAAGCTCAAGGAAGAAGAAGAGAAAGTTGGAACATTGGATCATCATCTTCTTCAAACTCCTCATCGTTTATCAGGTGGGTTCTAGTTAGACGCTCTAAGTTCTAGAATTAAGGATTTAGAACTTAGGTTAGATTTGAGAGAAAATGATTAAACGGATTAATCGATGAAATATAACGGATGCAATTTGATATAAATTGCATGGTGTAGTTGTATTATGCATGTGATCAATTGATGATACTTGTTTTAATGTTTGGAAATGATCTGGTGTGGAAAGGGTGAGTTTTGGAGTATTTTGGAACCCTAAAAACGCAGAAAAAGAATTCTGCTTCTGGTGCGATTCGCCAGGCGAATCAGGAATCGGCAGGCGAATGGGGTCTCGCCAGGCAAAGTACTGGTGAAGGGTGATTCGCCAGGCGAATTTCTTAGTCGCCAGGCAGAAATGAAGAAACAGAACATGTGTGGCTACTGGAACTTTTGGGTTTTTATGAAATAGGGATTCGCCGCTGTTTCTCCGGGCGAAGTACTGGCGAGGAGGACCTCGCCAGGCGAAATCCTAAACCGCCAGGCGAATCTGGCTGTTTTCAAATATTTTATTTTCTTTAAAAATTCATAACTTTTGATCCGTAACTTGGATCGAGACGTTCTTGGTACCGTTGGAAAGCTGGGACGATCCTCTACCCAATAAAAAGTGAAAATATTGAGTATGATGTGGGATTATTTATTTTAGTGGGAATTGAATGAAAACAATGTTATGTGATATGTTGAAATCCATATCTTTTGGAACGTGAATCCGATCGAGGCATGGTTATAGCCGATGCAAAGTTGTGAAAATATCCTACGGGATAAAAGTGAGAAATATTGATTTCGATACCCGATTAAATGAATCGGAGGGAACCCGAAAGTGATGTTTTATGTGATGAATCATTATATGTGATTCTATGATACAATTGTAATATGCTTTTATATAACTTGTGATGAAATTATTATATGTATTTCAAATGTGTAATTGTAATATGCTTTGCCTAATATCGTTATTAAACATTTCCAAGAGAAATATGCATGATTAAAATATGAATTAGGAAGAGTGAGGAAACTTTACCCCAAAACAAATGGCATAGTTTAATGACAGTGGAACCTAGTAATGGCTAGGAAATTGATGAATAACTAATGACAACGCTCGTGCAAGAGAGGCCGAGGCATGTGTCCAGTACTGAATGATATAGAAGAGTGAAACACTAGTATGGAACATGTGTGTAAACCTTTGTGGTTTTTGTGTAAAGGCAAAAGAGGCCTTAAGGCGAGTGTGGCCTTGTGATTGTCGAATACAATCACGTTGTGTATATGATCACGTAATCGTAACCGTTTTCCCTGAGGTGTAGTTTCATGAGTCTCGATCTCCTCCTCTGAAACGTATGCACAATTACTTGGCAGGTTTGATTCCCGCGTGTGAGTACGAATGAAGCCTGTAACGCCCTAAATTCATATTTAGTGATTTGTTAATTAATTATGAATATAAGGTGAGTTGATGACATATTGTTGTGTTTCATGAGCATTGTGGTGGAATTATTTAAATAATATTGATGGTAAGAATAATTGTATCACATTATTCAAATTATTATTATTATTTAAAATAAGAGTGTTAGAAGCCTTGAGGGTATGATGGTCATTGGTGAGGGATAAGTGAGGGTAAGATGGGAAGAGCATATTTAGGGGCATTTTGAGTTAAAACAAGGAATAGTGAGGGGAGTTTTCATTATTCGTGTTATTTTGGTTGAAAGGAAGAAAAAAGTGCTCTGAAGAACACAAGAAGAGTGAAGGAGGCTAGGGCATAGAGGAATTTCCAGTGAAACTTCAAGAGAAGATCGAAAGAATCAAGACTCTAAGGTATGGGGAGTATCACTTTATAATATTTTGATATAAAGATTAGGTGTTGGTGGGTGATTGGGGTTTTGGGGGAAAACCTAGGAATTGGAGGTTAGGGATGATGGATTTTGATGAATTGCTATGTGATGATTGTTGTTATTGACGTATATGTGATAGTTATAAGTTATAATGACATAATCTGTGGTAAATTAAGGATAAAATCTGGTTTATGGGTGTTGAATCGCAGATGGAGAAGTGCTACTATCGCAGGGTTTTTCTGCCAAAATCGCAAAGCCCGCTTAGCGCGGTCTAGCGCGCTTAGCGCGGTCTAGCGCGCTTAGCGCGGTCTGAAGAAATTTTGCCTCTTCGAGGTAGTGAGTAGCGCGCTTAGCGCGACATGGGACTAAAAAATATTATTTTTATTGATTTAAAATTCAGGAAAAATATATGTTTTATATTATATTAATACTGTAATGTTGCTGTGAATTTCTGCTATGTGTTGACGTGTTATATGATGAATTATTTAGTGATGAAAATGATGACCTGATATGATTGATGTATTGTGAGATGTCCATACATGTGATGTCTCGTGATTAGATGATGATATGATGTTATTGATGATTATTAGATGTTTATGTGTGATGTTTGAGGATGAAATGACGATGTGAAGTACCATGAGTATATTGATGATTATGAGATGACGATTCATGATGTTTTGATGATTAAATGATGATATGGATTAACATGAGATTTTGATGAATGATGATGCACATAATGACTTTTGTTGATGATGATGATATTGACATTGTGCATCATGCATTCATATATTTAGACTTCGGTCTATTGACGATGTTAGGACTTCGGTCCAATGACGATGTTAGGACTTCGGTCCAGTGATGATGTTAGGACTTCGGTCCAGTGGTGGCTTCAATCCCATTGTGTGGATTGGGGTCTTTTGACCCGTGCTCCCTAGTGGAGGGTTGATGGCATAGTGCCCATTATTATGACGATTTGGTACCACATGCATTTTTATGACGTTGCATTTCATTCTTGGTGGCATTGCATGATTGCATATGAGTGATATTGGTGATGTGATGTTTTATATGATGTTTTGGGTGAGTCGCTGTAGTATTTGATAAAAACAACTGTTGCCCTGTTAATGTCTTTTCTTTATATGATTTATATTGAATTGTGATTACTCACCCTTCCTGTTTGAATGTTGCCTCCACGTGGGTAACGTTCAGGTGATCAAGTTTAGCTGTGGATGCTTTCGGGGATCTTGAGGTTTATTTGCTTTGGTCGATTTTGAGGGTCTTGCTCTGATAATGTAACATCGAGTTTGGGTCCTTTGAGTCGAACTATGTTGTTTCTTTATTTTGCTGTTATTTGATGATGTGGTTTTATTTTTTATTATTACGATGTTTGTCGGAAACCTTTTATTTGAAAATTTTGAGTTTCGCTGCCATGTGAAGGCTTTTTGTGAAACTTTGAGGAAAACCCTTTTGTTTACAGGGTAATTGTGTTATTTTGAATTAAATGAGAAATGTGCACCCTTCGGGGGAATTTTTATGCCTTACTCTGATATTTGAGTTGTTTCTGCTGCAACATTATTTGGGGGTAGAAAAGGGTGTTACATTAGTGGTATCAGAGCAGGTCGGTCCGTCCGGCCAGGTTTTTACTTGATGTCTGTCCCTGTCAGTCGACGAGTGTGTGTACACTATCAATGTTTTAGTTCTTCTAACCTTGTTGGTGGTGTGTAGGATGGCTGGAAGAAATGATCGTGCAATTGTTGATGCGTTGGAATCGGTTTCTAATGTGGTGGCGCAACTGAATCCAAATGGTGGAGCTCCTGATGAGTTTCGTGCATTGGAGAAGTTTTAAAGGAACAATCCACCGAATTTTGTGGGTACGCATGATCCAGCAAGTGCACACAAGTGGCTGAAGGCGATCGAGAAGATCTTCTGAGTGATGGGGTGTTCTGATGAGCAACAGGTTCTGTTTGGAACGCATATGCTGGAAGAAGAGGCCGAGGACTGGTGGGATAACACCCGTCAGAGACTTGCAGATGTCGGAACTGTGATAACTTGGGTTGTGTTTAAGCAGGAGTTTCTGGGCAAGTATTTCCCAGAGGATGCACATGGCAAGAGAGAAGTGGAATTTCTTGAGCTGAATCAAGGAGATATGACTGTGGCAGAGTATGCCGCGAAGTTTGAGAAGTTGGTGAAGTTTTGTCTGCACTACAATCGTGCTGATGCTGAGATGTCTAAGTGTCTCAAGTTTGAGAATGGGCTGAGACCAGAGATTAAGCAGGGTATTAGGTATCAGCAGATCCGGAGGTATGCTGAGTTGGTTGACAAGAGCAGAATCTACGATGAGGATAGCCAAGCTCGATCTTCTCACTACAAGCAGTTGAGTGAGAAGAAAAGGCAGTATAGGGGTAAGCCTTATACAACCTCAGCTGACAAAGGGAAGCAGAAGGCTTCAGATGTAAAAATGACAAGTGGGGGGAGCATCTCCCACTTCTGGAAAGTGTCATAAGTGTGGTGAGCAAGGTCACCGTGCTGATGCGTGCACCAATATGGTGGTAAGGTGCTATCGATGTGGTAAGAAGGGGTATAGAGCTACTGACTGCAAAGATGAGGGTCCGACATGTTTCAATTGTGGTGAGAAAGGTCATATCAGTACTCAATGTCAGAAGCCGAAGAAGACTGCGACTGCTGCTCAGACCAGTGGCAGAGTGTTTTCTTTGAGTGGTGCAAAAGTTCCAGAGAAGGACAACCTGATTCGAGGTACTTGTCTTATTAATAATATCGAGTTGGTTGCTATTATTGATACTGGTGCTAATCATTCTTTTATCTCGCTTGAATGTGCTAATAGATTGGGTTTGAAGTTATCTGATATGAATGGTAATATGGTAATAGAAACTCTAGCTAATGGTTCTGTTACTACTACCCTTGTGTGTTTGAGATGCCCTGTGACGATTTTTGAGAAGAGTTTTGTGATGGATTTGGTGTGACTACCCTTGCACCAAATCAAGTTGATCTTTGGAATGAACTGGTTAGAGTTCAACTGTGTTCACATCAATTGTTATACCAAGACTGTAGAGTTTCCCGAGTTTGAGGATAGTGGAGAGTTGATGTTCTTGTCTGCTAAGCAAGTAGACAAACTGATGGAAGACGAAGCGTTGGTGTTTGTAATGTTTGCATCATTACAAATTGATCGTGAAGCTGCGAGTGTAGAGTTGCCTGTTGTCTGTGAATTCCCAGATGTGTTTCCAGATGACATCATTGATTTGCCTCCAGAGCGTGAGGTAGAGTTTTGCAGTGGACTTAATACCCCGGTACGAGTCCAGTGTCGATGGCTCCTTATCGAATGTCAGCTTTTGAGCTAAGTGAATTGAAGAAACAATTGGAAGAGTTGCTGGAGAAGAGGTTTATTCAACCAAGTGTTTCTCTGTGGGGGTGCTCCTGTGTTGTTAGTGAAGAAGAAAGATGGAAGTATGAGGTTGTGTGTTGATTATCGGCAACTGAATAAAGTGACTATCAAGAATAAGTAACCGCTACCAAGGATCGACGATTTGATGGATCAGTTAGTTGGGTGTCTGTGTGTTTAGCAAGATTGATTTGAGGTCTGGTTATCATCAGATTCGAGTTAAGCCTGATGATATTCCAAAGACGGCTTTTCAGGATGAGGTATGGACACTATGAATACAGTGTGATGCCGTTTGGTGTATCTAATGCACCTGGTTGTGTTCATGGAGTACATGAATCGGATTTTCCATGAGTATTTGGATAAGTTTGTGGTGGTGTTTATCGATGACATCTTGATATATTCTAGATCCAAAGAAGAACATGCCGAGCACTTGAGGACTGTGTTGCAAGTGTTGAAAGAGAAGAAGTTGTATGCAAAGTTGTCGAAGTGCGAGTTCTAGTTGAAGGAAGTGAGTTTTCCTTGGCCACTGTGATTTCAAGTGGCGGGATTGTTGTTGATCCTTCTAAGATTGATGTCGTGTTACAGTGGTAGACCCCCGAAGTCTGCTACTGAGATACGAAGTTTTCTGGGTTTGGCGGGTTATTACCACAAGTTTATTGAAGGCTTTTCTAAGCTAGCATTACCTTTGACTCAGTTGACTCGAAAGGGTCAAACTTTTGTGTGGGATGTAGCTTGTGAAGAGAGTTTTATGGAATTGAAGAAGGAGATTGACTACTGCTCCAGTGTTGATTTTGCCTAATCTGAGTGAATCTTTTTGTGGTGTATTGTGATGCGTCGAAGATGGGTCTTGGTGGAGTATTGATGCAGAATGGACAAGTTGTTGCCTATGCTTCTAGACAATTGCGAGTTCATGAGAGGAATTATCCTACACATGACTTGGAGTTGGCCGCGGTGGTGTTTGTGTTGAAAATTTGGAGACATTATCTGTTTGGGCTCTAAATTTGAAGTGTTCAGTGATCATAAGAGTCTGAAGTACTTATTTAATCAGAAGGAATTGAATATGAGGCATAGGAGGTGGTTAGAGTTGTTGAAGGATTTCGATTTTGATTTGAGTTATCATCCAGGGAAAAATAAATGTAGTGGCTGATGCATTGAGCAGAAATTCATTGCATATGTCGATGCTTATGGTGAAAGAATTGGAATTAATTGAGAAATTCGGAGATTTGAGTTTGATGTGTGAGGCGTGTAACACCCCCCTTTCTATACCCCCCAAATAATCACATAAATCATTTATGCACATATAAAAAAAATCGCCAGAGTACGATTAAAAACATAGTATAAAAGAGACATGTCACATCATACACGCATTTAATACATACAACACCTGCTCGCAAAGATATGCAACAGTGGGGTAACTTTCAAACAACAAAGGATCTCAGTCCTTATACCCACATCTCAATATTTAGAATAAAAGCGGAAACATCTAAAATATTGAATAACAACCACATATATACATCAACATATATATACATCATCCAGTATGAATCACAAGCAACATCATGTTTATATACACAAATTCATCAGCAAGATACATATGCAAATGTATCACAAAAAGATCAAAACGTCCTAGCTACCCGGTGCTACATATCAGAGCCAACCGACCAACAAGGAAAATGAAGACACGCTTCACAAAAAGACCCGCCAGATACCTAATCTGCAATGCCTCATAGAGCATCATAAAACAGCAGAAGGGTGAGAAATATTATCATAATAACAATGCATATAATTATGTACTATAACATAAACATATAACACATATTCTCACCACAACTCATCATATATCACAATATAGATATATCATCAAGCATATTCATTATGCATACATTCACCATTATCATCATTCCACATAAACATACATATTATGTCTACTATGTCACAATCATCACATCTCACTCAATATATATCGCAAGACATATATATATATAAAACCAAGCATATTCCTCATAATGCTTATCATTCAACATAAACACACATATTCATGTTTATCCATCCATGCACGCCGGCACAATTCTACTCATTCCACATCAACATATACATATATATGTGTATTCATCAATGCACAAATACAATGATGACAAATGCAACTCATAGAGACCGACTCACGACTCTATGCAGATGCGTGCGGCGTACCGACTCATCACCCGAGCTCAATTGAAGAACTCAATGGAAATATCCTCCCTGCCGGGCCTACGATATTTCCCCATCGCTCATACCATCATGGCATCCGATGTTTCTGGATTGTTCACGCAGACACAATCCGATTGCTCAAACCCCACAAGGGGCACACAATCATTCTGAAGATTCCCACGGAATCAAGTGTAACTCATCGCAACGATTACACCCATTGACTACGCAATGTTCAGAGGATCCTCAAATGATCATTTGTGTAATCAATCACTCACACCCCAACAGGGACGCGATATTACACCCCGATTCTCCAAGAATCGCGACACATGAATGCATGTCATGATGTTTCTCATACAAAATGACCACATACACTCATGCAATGCACACATATTTCACAATATAGTCATGCATTCATCACATATAATCCACATACATTCACATCAATTGTATAACAACATACACAATTATCCAAACAATTCAATTTACGGTTCACCGGAAAAGTCGGTTAAAAGTCGACAAAACACACTATTCAGACATCATACATCCATCACCAATACATATCAATCATGCACAACATTTTATCACATATACTCACGTCATATAACAGCACACAAGCTATACGTTACATATCAAAAGCATTGTAGCATGATAACACATCATTCGCACACCAATACGACGGTAAAAATCCAACAATACAACACTTTTTCAAAATCACGGCTTAAATAAATCATCTACTGACCTCCAACCCATTTTTACAAGAAAGAACATTTCATAAGCTTTCCAACGCTTCGAACGGGGGACCAAAACGGACTTACGGATCAAAAGTTATGAATTTTTGAAGTTTTGAAATTTTTCATTTTGTCCAGACCTGCGCGCTGAGCGCGAAATCTGCTGCAAGTTCAGCCTTAAAAACACCATTTTTAGACTTCCGGACATCCGTTTTTCGATTCCGTAAAAAGCTGCGATCTCAGAATTCAACGTACTACAATATTTTCATCATTTAAAGGCTATCCAACACATTTTCCGTCGTTGAAATATTTTAAAACATAATTTTATCATTGAATTCTAAATTCGAACTCGATCGAAACCGCGGAAAAAAACACGCAAACAACCATTCCCGATTAACACCAAACCTTACCCGATGAAATATCAACCTATACCAATGTGACCAGACATATCCAAACACTCTTACTCGATCACAACATCAATTTACACAAAAACCTCAATATATACCAAAAACTCAAAAGGTATAAATTCAACTCGATTCAATCAAACGATCACATTAAATCAAGACCCAACATCACACGACTCTACTACGCGATTTATTCCGAATTTCATCCGTGAAAACATCGATTTCTATCCATTTTTTCTCATTTCGACCTAGAATTGGAAAACTATGGAAAAACAAGAAAACCTTCACCACAATCACACATACATAATCATACACAAAGTTAGGATAACAATATTTCACACCCTTACCCCGATTAAATTCGATTGAAACGGAGCTTTTCCCGATTTTTTCCCACTTTCTCCTCTTTTCTCTCTTCTTCCTCTTCTTTTCTCTTTCTCTTCTTTCTTCTTTTCTTCTTTCTCTCATTTTCTCTCTATTTCTTTCTATTTATATAAAAACATAAACTTACCCAAGCAAAAGACCAAAATACCCCTCAGCTCGAATATCTCCCAAACGCTCTCAAAATGCGATAAAACATCAACAACGATGAAAAATAATATATTGCCAAATAAAAGTCAATAATAAAATAATATAAAACCAAAACCAATTAAATCTACTCTATTAAATAAATCTAACAAAACTGGGGCGTTACAAGGCGACTCCGGACAGTATGAAATTGGGAATGCTGAAGTTGACTAGTGGTATTCTGGAAGAAGAATCAGAGCGGGACAGCAATCTGATTTAAAGTTGGTTGACCCAATTGACTTTGATTAACCAAGGTAACGGAGGTAACTTCCGGATTGACGAGAATGGCGTACTGATGTTCAGAGACAGGGTGTGTGTTCCAGATGTCCCATATATTAAGAAGAGCATTCTTGAAGAAGGACATCGAAGTAGGGTTGAGCATTCATCCCGGTGCTACGAAGATGTACCAGGATCTGAAGAAGTTGTTTTTGGTGGCCAAGTATGAAGGAAGGATGTTGCGAAGTTTTGTTTATGCATGTTTGACTTGTCAGAAGTCGAAAGTTGAGCATGCAGAAGCCTTTAGGTATGATGCAGACCGTTGAGGATTCCAGGATGGAAATGGGATAGTATTTCCAGGGATTTTGTGTCGGGATTGCCGAAGACTGCTAAATTTGGGTGATCGTGGATAGATTAACTAAGTCGGCTCATTTCTTGCCGATGAAGATTAATCATTCTATGCAGAAGCTAGCCGAGATGTATATTAAAGAGATTGTGAAGTTACATGGGGTACCTTCAAGTATTGTGTCAGATAGAGATCTAAGGTTCACCTCGAGGTTTTGGAAGAGTTTGCAAGATGCTTTGGGTACTAAGTTAAGGATGAGTTCTGCCTATCATCCGCAGACTGACGGTCAGACAGAAAGGACTATCCAATCTTTAGAAGATTTGTTGAGGGCTTGTGTGTTGGATCATGGAGGATCATGGATAGCCATTTACCGTTGATTGAGTTCACGTACAATAATAATTTTCACGCTAGTATTGGAATGGCGCCCTATGAAGCTTTGTATGGGAGAAGGTGTAGGACTCCGTTGTGTTGGTATGAATCGGGTGAGAGTGCGGTACTCGGACCTAAATTTTTTGCAAGAGACGACTGAGAAGATTAAGAAAATCCAAGAAAAGATGAAAGCTTCGCAGAGTCGTCAGAAGAGTTATCATGATAAGAGGAGGAAAGCACTTGAATTCCAAGAGGGAGATCACGTGTTTTTGAGAGTGACGCCTATGACTGGTGTGGGTCGAGCTTTGAAGTCTAGGAAGCTCACTCCACATTTTGTTGGTCCATATCAGATATCACAGAGGATATGAGAGGTAGCCTATCGAATTGCTTTACCGCCGTCACTTACGATTTTGCATGACGTGTTCCATGTGTCTCAATTGAGGAAGTACATTTCGAATCTGTCGCATGTGATTCAGATGGAGGATGTACAAGTGAGGGATAATCTGACTGTGAAAGCATTGCCTGTGCGTGTAGATGGTCGAGAGATGAAACAACTGCGAGGTAAAGAGATTGCTTTGGTGAAAGGTCTGTGGGGAGGACCGGCTGGTGAAAGTTGGACTTGGGAACGCGAGGATCAGATGAAGGAGTCGTATCCGACTCTATTTGCTTCAGGTAAATTTTCTAGGACGAAAATTCCTTAAGTGGGGGAGAGTTGTAATGCCCTAAATTCATATTTAGTTATTTGTTAATTAATTGTGAATATAAGGTGAGTTGATGACATGTTGTTGTGTTTCATGAGCATTGTGGTGGAATTATTAAAATAATATTGATGATAAGAATAATTGTATCACATTATTCAAATTATTATTATTATTTAAAATAAGAGTGTTAGAAGCCTTGGTATGATGGTCATTGGTGAGGGATAAGTGAGGGTAAGATGGGAAGAGCACATTTAGGGGTATTTTGAGTTAAAACAAGGAATAGTGAGGGGAGTTTTCATTATTCGTGATATTTTGGTTGAAAGGAAGAAAAGAGTGCTCTGAAGAACACAAGAAGAGTGGAGGAGGCTAGGGCATAGAGGAATTTTCGGTGAAACTTCAAGAGAAGATCGAAAGAATCAAGACTCTAAGGTATGGGGAGTATCACTTTGAAATATTTTGATATAAAGATTAGGTGTTGGTGGGTGATTGGGGTTTTGGGGGGAAAACCTAGGAATTCGAGGTTAGGGATGATGGATTTTGATGAATTGCTATGTGATGATTGTTGTTATTGACGTATATGTGATAGTTATAAGTTATAATGACATAATCTGTGGTAAATTAAGGATAAAATCTGGTTTAAGGGTGCTGAATCGTAGATGGAGAAGTGTTGTTATCGCAGGGTTTTTCTGCCAAAATCGCAGAGCCCGCTTAGCGCGGTCTGAAGAAATTTCGCCTCTTCGAGGCAGTGAGTAGCGCGCTTAGCGCGGGTGGGGCACGCTTTGTAACACCCCCAATCTATCCCCCAATTAATTAAAGCGATAACAAATATATGAGAGTATAATTAAAAAATTCATGGCATAGACGGAGGTGTCACATCAATTGAAACAAAATACAACAACCTGCTCATAAAGATATGCAACAATCAGGTAGCACGTAACAGAGGAACTCAGTTCCTAACACCCACAATTCAGCTACAGAATAAAAGCGGAAAATCTGCAACTGAATCTCATATATATATAACATAAAAGTTTGTCTGTCATACACAGATTCAAACATATACAATCCAAAAAGAACATATACGAATACACAGGATCACAAACGATCTCCCTGACTACCCGGTGCTACATATCAGAGCCGACCGACAAAAGAATGAAGACCTAAGCTTCACAAAAAGACCTCCAGCATCTAATCTGCAATGCCTCATATAGCATTCAAAACAGCAGAAGGGTGAGAAACACAATCATAATATAATTGCGTACAATTATATAATAACACAAAAATACACATACAAAACATTCTCACCACAATTTACACCATAGTTCAAATACAAAACAACACAATGCATAACTCATATATCCATCACCAAGGCATATCAACCATGCACAATTCATTTATCACCAACATGTATATATATCAACAGCATAAATTCCATTCGCAATTCCACACAAAATCAATCCATTCATGATTTATGCAAATGCACAGAGACCGACACAACGACTCTATGCAATGCAATGCGGTACCGTTCCATCCTTCATTCTCATCATTAGTTCACTCAGGAACTATTAGAATCATCGCTTGTTACTTAGTGTAACTCCCCGTCGGGCAAACGATGTTCCCCGTCGCTTTAGGTCCTCTTGGTATAAGGCTCATGACGTTTATGGATTGCTTTAGGTCCTCTCGATATAAGGCTCACGACCCGATCGCTTTAGGTCCTCTTTGTATAAGGCTCATGATCGTCTATAATCATCACTTTAGGTCATCTCGGTATAAGGCTCACGATGTTATAGCGGATTCCCTCTGGAACCGTTTCGTCGCTCACACCCACTAGGGCACACGACATCACAAGAATGCATATCATGATGCTTGGCATACAATGACTCATGACATTCAAATGCACACATATACACATCCATAATCATGCATATACAATCAAACACCACACAATGCATTTTCTTGCCCTTAGGCCACAAACCATCCTCACAACATTTCATCACATGCATTTACATCATATAACATCACACCAGTCATACGATATATATCAAAAGCATATTGCATGATAACACATCAAATACACACCATTAAAAAGGTAAAAGTCGACAAAATGACACATTTCCAAATTCTCGACATAATTAAATCGGCCAACAATCTCGAAACCTTTTTAATAAGAAAGAACATTTTATTAGCTTTCCAACGATACCAAGGATGTTCAAAACGGATAATCGGAACACAAGTTACGAAATTAAAAAGAAAAGGAATCGCGAAATGGCAAAATTCAGCACCCTCTCTGGTCCTACGCGCATTGCCCTGAGCCATACGCGTATTGCCCAGCTCACTCGCCCATCCATACGCGTATTGCCTAAAGTGATACGCGTATGAGCAGAGACCAATTTCTCCCCGAAAAATCCCACTAAAAACTCCATACGCGTAATGCCTCACACGTTACGCGTATTGCCTTGCCAAATACGTGTACCATTACGCAAATCAGCAGATGACCGAGAAAAATGGATTTCCATACGCGTATTGCCCTCAATCCCCCTTGCCATACGCGTATTGCCCAAACCAATACGCGTATTGCCCTATGTGTTACGCGTATGGGCAGAGAAAACCCAGAATTTTCCTGCAGAATTTCTGCTGCGAAATTCCACCAATTCATCTCCCAAATCTCACCTAAACACCAGAAACTTACCAATAGATTGCACAACAACATATATCTAATAGGTATCAACAAAAAAGAACCTGAAAACATGATTTCCGACATAATTTAATCGAATTCTAACAATCTCAACATATTAATGGTTTTGGTTCTATAACCAATTTCAACCCAACAACAAACAATTACATACATACATAATCATACACAAGTATAGAATAATCGAGTTTCGCACCATTACCCGATTAATCGTGTTTTCAAAAGTCGATTGATTCAATTTCTTACTACCCAAGTTTTCCCTCTTTTTCTTCTCTTCTTTTCCTTCTTCCTCTTTTTCTTCTTCTCTTTTTCTTTCTCTCTATTTTTCTCTCTATGTTACTAACTTAAGAAAATAAGTAAAATGACCAAAATACCCCTACACTCAAATATCTCGCAAACGCTCCCAAAACGCGATAAAACATAACAACAATGAAAAATAATATATTATCAAATAAAAGTCAAGAGTAAAATAATATAATAATAAAAATAATCAAATCGACTCGATTAAATAAGTCTAACAAAAACTGGGGCGTTACAACTCTCCCCCACTTAGAAATTTTCGTCCTCGAAAATATTACCTGAGACGAACAATTCCGGATACGACTCCCGCATCCGACTCTCCAACTCCTAAGTCAAATTGCCCTCAGCAGCGCCTCCCCACGCTACTTTCACAAGCGCAATATCCTTGCCTCTTAACCGCTTCAACTCACGATCCAAAATTTTCACTGGTACTGCCTCAACCGTAAGGTTCTCCCTTACCTCAACTTCATCCATCGGAATCACATACGACGGATCCGGAACATACTTCCGAAGCTGTGAAACATGGAACACATCATGCAAATTCGAAAGATTCGGCGGCAACGCCACCCGATAAGCCACAGCACTCACTCTCGCGGATATCTGATAAGGACCAATAAACTGAGAAGTATGCTTCTTCCACTTCAATGCCCTTCCAACACCCGTCACCGGTGTAACTCTCAAAAATACATGGTCTCCCTCTTGAAACTCAAGATCTTTCCTCCTTCGATCATGATAACTCTTTTGCCTACTCTGAGAAGCCTTCATTTTCTCACGAATAAGTTTCACCTTGTCCGTAGTCTGTTGCACTAACTCCGGTCCAACCACCGAACTCTCACCAGATTCATGCCAACACAACGGCGTTTGACATCTTCTTTCATACAACGCTTCAAAAGGTGTCATTCCAATACTCGAATGGAAACTGTTGTTATACGTGAATTCCACCAACGCAAGATAACTATCCCAAGCACCACCTTGCTCAAGAACACAAGCTCTCAACAAATCTTCCAACGACTGAATAGTTCTCTCGGTCTGACCATCCATCTGAGGATGATAAGCCAAACTCAATCTCAACTTGGAACCTAACGTCTTTTGCAAACTTTCCCAAAATCTGGAAGTAAACCTTAGACCTCGATCTGAAACAATACACAATGGAACACCATGCAATTTCACAATCACACTGATATAAATCTCAGCCAATCTCTCCAAAGAAAAACTGATGTCAATCGGAATGAAATGCGCCGATTTAGTCAGCCTATCCACAACTACCCAAGTAGCATAATATCCCCTCTGTGTATTCGGCAACCCTGTCACAAAATCCATAGAAATGCTGTCCCATTTCCACTCGGGAATATCCAACGGTTGCAACAATCCACTAGGCTTCTGATGTTCTACCTTAGACTTCTGACACGTCAAACACGTATAAACAAACTGAGCCATATCCCTCTTCAATCCGGACCACCAAAAGATCTTCTTCAAATCTTGATACATCTTATTAACTCCTGGATGTATACTCAAACTACTCCGGTGTCCTTCCTCTAAAATCATCTTTTTCAACTCCGAATCATCAGGAATACAAATTCTACCACGAAATCTCAAAACACCCTTATCATCCACTTTAAAGTCACCATCCACACTTTGATCTCCAACCGTCATCAAGTCAACAAATTTCACATCCAACTTCTGTTTCTCGCTAACGGTTAACAGAAAATCATTAGTGACCTTTAACATACCAAGCCTCACGCTGTCAGACGTCAATTCACACACCAAACTCAAATCTCTAAATGCTTCCAAAAGTTCCCACTCTTTAACCATCAAAGCGGACATATGCAAAGATTTCCGGCTTAACGCATCGGCCACCACATTAGCTTTACCAGGATGGTAATTCAAGCCAAAATCGTAGTCCTTCAAAAATTCCAACCATCTCCGTTGCCTCATATTCAACTCTTTCTGATCAAACAAGTATTTCAAACTCTTATGATCACTAAAGACTTCGAATCTTGCACCGTAGAGATAATGCCTCCAAATTTTCAACACAAAAACCACACCCGCTAATTCCAAATCATGAGTAGGGTAATTCTTCTCATGAATCCTCAATTGCCTCGAAGCATAAGCCACAACCTTATCTTCTTGCATCAACACTCCACCTAAACCAATCAAAGACACATCACAATACACCACAAACGGTTCAGTAGGATTCGGTAAGACCAAAATCGGAGCTGTAGTCAATCTTCTCTTCAGCTCACTAAAACTTTCCTCACACTGAATATCCCAAATGAACGCTTTACCTTTATAAGTCAACTGGGTCAAAGGAAGTGCTAACTTGGAAAAGCCTTCAATGAATCTTCGATAATATCCAGCTAAACCCAAAAAGCTTCTAATTTCAGTAACAGATCTAGGAGCCTCCCATTGTAGAACTGCATCTACTTTAGATGGATCCACAGCAATACCATTACCTGAAATCACATGCCCAAGAAAACTCACTTCTGACAACCAGAACTCACACTTGGACAACTTGGCAAAAAGTATCTTCTCCTTCAAAATTTACAACACAACACATAAATGTTCCGCATGTTCCTCTCGGGACTTAGAATAAATCAAGATGTCATCAATAAACACAACAACAAATCGATCCAAATGCTCATGAAAAATACGATTCATATACTCCATAGACATACCTGGCACATTAGAAACCCCGAACGGCATCACAGAATATTCGTAATGACCGTAGCGTGTCCTAAAAGCCGTCTTCTGAATATCTTCCTCTTTCACTCTAATATGATGGTAACTTGACCTCAAATCAATCTTACTAAACACACACGCACCTACCAACTGGTCCATCAAATCATCAATTCTCGGAAGAGGATACTTATTCTTAATTGTCACCTTATTCAACTGGCAATTATCAATACACAATCACATACTTCCATCCTTCTTCTTCACCAAAAGAACTGGAGCACCCCAAGGCGATACACTCGGCCTCACAAACGTTTTTTCTAACAATTCATTCAACTGCTTCTTTAACACAACCAACCCAGATGCCGACATACGATAAGGTACCATAGATACAGGTCTAGTACTAGGAACTAGATCTATAGAAAACTCAACCTCTCTTTCTGGAGGCACATCCGAAATATCCTCTGGAAACACCTCTGGAAAATCACACACAAATGGAAACACATCAAGTGCAACTTGACTATCCATTGTCAACGATGCAAACAACCCGAACAACTGAGCTTCATCCGCCAAAAATTTCTTCAACTCTTTGGTAGATAAGAAACTCGATTCCTCGTCTTCCTCAAGAGAAGGAAATCTTACAAGCTTATGATAACAATCAATATGAACCCGATTAAACTGCAGTCAATTCATACCCAGAACCACATCTAAACCCTCCAACGGAAAACACACCAAATCCATCTCAAAATCTTTACCATAAATGGTCAATGGACAACTTAAACAAACCAAAGAAGTAGTTACTGATCCCATTGCTGGAGTATCAATAACCATCTCTCCACCCATCGAAGACAACAAAAGATTCAAACGCTTCACGCACTCAGATGAAATAAACGAATGAGTCGCTCTGGTATTAATAATAGCAACTAAAGGCATACTATTAATAAAACAAGTACCTCTGATCAGACGGTCTGCACTAGTAGTCTGAGTTCCTGCCAATGCAAATACTTTCCCACCAGCCTGAGCTTGCTTTGGTTTCGAACACTTCGTACTAATATGACCAGCTTCCCCACAGTTGAAACACTTCACCACATTCTTCTTGCACTCAGCTGTTACATGTCCTAAACCTCCACAATTGGAACACTTCCTCATATCCTTTCTACATTCAAACTAACGATGTCCTAAGTCACCACACCTAAAACATCTCAGAGTATTAGACATACCTCCCCCACTTGGCCTTTTCTTAAAATTACCCCTTTGCTTACCCTTGTCAGCTGGTGACACATAAAGACCACCACGAAACGGTTGCTTTCCTTTCCTTTCGTTCACACTCTTATAGTGAGTAGAACGAGCTTTGCTATCCTCCTCAAAAATTGTACAACATTCCACCAAATCTGAAAATCTTCTAATCCTTTGATAACTGATTGCCTGCTTAATCTCAGGACGCAATCCGTTCTCAAACTTTACACACTTGGAAAACTCCGCAGTCGCTTCAGCATAGTGTGGATAAAACTGAACAAACTCCACAAACCTAGCAGTGTAATCAATAACAGACATGTTACCTTGTTTCAACTCCAAGAACTCTATCTCTTTCTTTCCTCTTACATCTTCGGGAAAATACTTCCTCAAAAACTCCCTGCTAAACAAAGCCCAAGTGACCACTTCATCTGCAGCTTCCAACACATGACGCGTACTAACCCACCAATCATCAGCCTCATCTTGCAACATGTGAGTACCCAGTCTCACCTTATGTTCCTCAGCACAGTCCATCACTCGAAAGATTGTTTCAATCTCCTTAAGCCAAATCTGAGCACCATCAGGATCATATCTCTCTTTGAAGACAGGCGGTTTGTTCTTCCTGAACTCATCATTCCCACCAGCATTAGGTGCACCCTGTACAACCCGAGCCATAGCTTGCATAGCAGCAGCCAAAGCAGCGTCATTCCTACCAGCCATATTCTGTTCATATCCAATAACAGCAACTATGGTTAAACAAATAGCTCACCCAAACACAACGACCGACAAGGACTGACACGGACTAACACAAACTGACACGGACTGGCTTTGATACCACTTAATGTAACACCCCCAATCTATCCCCTAATTAAATAAAGCGATAACAAATATATCAGAGTATAATTAAAACATTCATGGCATAGACGGAGGCGTCACATCAATTGAAACAAAATACAATAACCTGCTCATAAAGATATGCAACAATCAGGTAGCACATAACAGAGGAACTCAGTTCCTAACACCCACAATTCAGCTACAGAATAAAAGCGGAAAATCTGCAACTGAATCTCATATATATATAACATAAAAGTTTGTCTGTCATACACAGATTCATACATATACAATCCAAAAAGAACATATACGAATACACAGGATCACAAACGATCTCCCCGACTACGCGGTGCTACATATCAGAGCCGACCGACAAAAGAATGAAGACCTAAGCTTCACAAAAAGACCTCCAGCATCTAATCTACAATGCCTCATAGAGCATTCAAAACAGTAGAAGGGTGAGAAACACAATCATAATATAATTTCATACAATTATATAATAACATAAAAATACACATACAAAACATTCTCACCACAATTTACACCATAGTTCAAATACAAAACAACACAATGCATAATTCATATATCCATCATCAAGGCATATCAACCATGCACAATACATTTATCACCAACATGTATATATATCAACAACATCAATTCCATTCGCAATTCCACACAAATTCAATCCATTCATGATTTATGCAAATGCACAGAGACCGACACAACGACTCTATGCAATGCAATGCGGTACCGTTCCATCCATCATTCTCATCATTAGTTCACTCAGGAACTATTGGAATCATCGTTTGTTACTTAGTGTAACTCCCCGTCGGGCAAACGATGTTCCCCGTCGCTTTAGGTCCTCTTGGTATAAGGCTCACGATGTTTATGGATCGCTTTAGGTCCTCTCGGTATAAGGCTCACGATCTGATCGCTTTAGGTCCTCTTTGTATAAGGCTCACGATCGTCTATAATCATCACTTTAGGTCGTCTCGGTATAAGGCTCACGATGTTATAGCGGATTCCCTCTGGAACCGTTTCGTCGCTCACACCCACTAGGGCACACGACATCACAAGAATGCATATCATCATGCTTGGCATACAATGACTCATGAAATTCAAATGCACACATATACACATCCATAATCATGCATATAATATCAAACACCACACAATGCATTTTCTTGCCCTAAGGCCACAAACCATCCTCACAACATTTCATCACATGCATTTACATCATATAACATCACACCAGTCATAGTATATATATCAAAAGCATATTGCATGATAACACATCAAATACACACTATTAAAATGGTAAAAGTCGACAAAACGACACATTTCCAAATTCCCAACATAATTAAATCGGCCAACAATCTCGAAACCATTTTAATAAGAAAGAACATTTTATTAGCTTTCCAACGATACCAAGGATGTTCAAAACGGATAATCGAAACACAAGTTACGGAATTAAAAAGAAAAGGAATCGTGAAATGGAAAATTCAGCACCCTCTCTGGTCCTACGCGTATTGCCCTGAGCCATACGCGTATTGTCCAAAGTGATACGCGTATGAGCAGAGACTAATTTCTCCCCAAAAAATCCTACTAAAAACTCCATACGCGTAATGCCTCACACGTTACGTGTATTGCCTTCCCAAATACACGTACCATTACGCAAATCAGCAGATGGCCGAGAAAAATGGATTTCCATACGCGTATTTCCCTCAATCCCCCTTGCCATACGCGTATTTCCCAAACCAATACGCATATTGCCCTGCGTGTTACGCGTATGGGCAGAGAAAACCCAGAATTTTTCTGCAGAATTTCTGCTGCGAAATTCCACCAATTCCTCTCCCAAATCTCACCTAAACACCAGAAACTTACCAATAGATTGTACAACAACATATATCTAACATGTATCAACAATAAGGAACCTGAAAACATGATTTCCGACACAATTTAATCGAATTCTAAAAATCTCAACATATTAATGGTTTTGGTTCTATATCCAATTTCAACCCAACAACAAACAATTACATACATACATAATCATACACAAGTAAAGAATAATCGAGTTTCGCACCCTTACTCGATTAATCGTGTTTTCAAAAGTCGGTTGATTCAATTTCTTACTACCCAAGTTTTCCCTCCTTTTCTTTTCTTCTTTTCCTTCTTCCTCTTTTTCTTCTTCTCTTTTTCTTTCTCTCTATTTTTCTCTCAATGTTACTAACTTAAGAAAATAAGTAAAATGACCAAAATACCCCTGCACTCAAATATCTCGCATACGCTCCCAAAACACGATAAAACATAACAATAATGAAAAAAAATATATTATCAAATAAAAGTCAAGAGTAAAATAATATAATAATAAAAATAATCAAATTGACTCGATTAAATAAATCTAACAAAAACTGGGGCGTTACACGCTTAGCGCGACCTGGGACTGAAAAATATTATTTTTATTGATTTAAAATTCAGGAAAAATATATGTTTTATATTATATTAATGCTGTGATGTTGCTGTGAATTTCTGCTATGTGTAAACGTGTTATATGATGAATTATTTAGTGATGAAAATGATGACCAGATATGATTGATGTATTGTGAGATGTCCATACATGTGATGTCTCGTGATTAGATGATGATATGATGTTATTGATGATTATTATATGTTTATGTGTGATGTTTGAGGATAAAATGACGATCTAAAGTACCATGAGTATATTGATGATTATGAGATGACGATTCATGATGTTTTGATGATTAAATGATGATATGGATTAACATGAGATTTTGATGAATGATGATGCACATAATGACTTTTGTTGATGATGATGATATTGACATTGTGCATCATGCATTCATAGCATTTAGACTTCGGTCTATTGACGATGTTAGGACTTCGGTCCAGTGAAGGTGTTAGGACTTCGGTCCAGTGATGATGTTAGGACTTCGGTCCAATGGTGGCTTCAATCCTATTGTGTGGATTGGGGTGTTTTGTGACGTGCTCCCTAGTGGAGGGTTGATGGCCTAGTGCCCATTATTATGACAATTTGGTACCACGTGCATTTTTATGACGTTGCATTTCATTCTTGGTGGCATTGCATGATTGCATATGAGTGATATTGGTGATGTGATGTTTTATATGATGTTTTGGGTGAGTCGTTGTAGTATTTGATAAAAACAATTGTTGCCCTGTTAATGTCTTTTCTTTATATGATTTATATTGAATTGTGATTACTCACCCTGCCTATTTGAATGTTGCCTCCACGTGGGTAACCTGCAGGTGATCAGGTTTAGCTGTGGATGCTTTCAAGGATCTTGAGGTTTATTTGCTTTGGTCGATTTAGAGGGTCTTTCTATGATAGTGTAACATCGGGTTGGGGTCCTTTGAGTCGAACTATGTTGTTTCTTTATTTTGCTGTCATTTGATGATGTGGTTTTATTTTTTATTATTACGATGTTTGTCGGAAACCTTTTATTTGAAAATTTTGAGTTCCGCTGCCATGTGAAGGCTTTTTGTGAAACTTTGAGGAAAACCCTTTTGTTTATAGGGTAATTGTGTTATTTTGAATTAAATGAGAAACATACACCCTTCGAGGGAATTTTTACGCCTTACTCTGATATTTGAGTTGTTTCTGCTGCAACATTATTTGAGGGTAGAAAAGGGTGTTACAGAGCCTATATGGTAAAGAGACTTGTGATGGTTAACAGGCCATGAGAAGTGACGGTTCACGGCTAACATGCCGATGATCCCGAATCAATTTCGTATGCCAAGTAACTACAAGGATCCATGACTCGGGTTGATTTCTAGACGTAGAAGCAGACGGGAAAAGGGGATGGCTTGGTAAGGTTATCGATTAGTGAGATTCTTGAGTTAACAGGCTCAGGACATATTCCATTCGTAAGGATTCTTAAGTTAATAGGCTCAGGACGTATTTTCCTTTCGTATGAATTTATGAGTTAAAAGACTCATGACATGTTTCCATATAGTGTGAGATTGTGTACTCAAGGTCATTCCCTTCCCTTTTGACTTGAGTTAGGATTGGCTAGAACCTTGTAAAGCCGAGAGAATCCATAGGATAGGGAACTCACTGAGATTTGATGTATCTCACCCCACTATTGTTGATTATTTTCAGGAGGTATTTGCAGGTTTGATTTACAAGTGGAGCTAGGCTTTGATGTTCCAAGAGAAGCTTAGTTTTAGTTTTTCCGGTGTGTAATCTATTGTATACAATTGATGATATTGTATATTGATCTTAGTTTTTATTTTGGCTAGTGTCCATATCTTGTACCATAAATTGTATTGTGTTTTTAGAATGGTCAAGTATGTGAATTATGCCATTAGGCACTTATGACGGTGTCAGTACCAAATAAAATGCTTGTATTGTATTATTCTAGATATATATTATATAGGGCATTACACTACGAATTCAGCAGCAGTTCTAAGACAGCAAATGTACGAAAGTAACCACGATATGATCCATATTCTGGCCTAACAAATGGGCGCTATATCTAACCCCTTGATTCAAAATACCACCCAAACGAATCAGCAATTGGCAGCGCAGATAACTAGAATTGGATATTTTTTTGGAGTTCCACAAGCCCCTCGACAGGTTCGAAGAGATGTGATAGTCGAAAACCAGGGGGTAGTCCTTGAGGAAGATCCTACAATTAACCAAGTCCAGTGAAATGGGCCCTGTGTAGAGGTGCTTGATCAAGGAGTTAGAGTCGAACCTCCTAGGGTCGAACGTCCTAGGGTCGAACAACTAGTTCCAAGGGAACGGGAACCTAGGGTGGTGATAGTTAATAGGAATCTAGATGCTGACGAAGTCATACATCAAGTTCAAAATGATGGTATGGCTGGGGATAATAATTTTTCAGCCATGGTCGAAAGGATTATGGCACGAAATGGGGTAAATGTTGGCCTTCATAGGCTAAATTACATTTCCCCATTGTCTGATTTCATTCTGCAAACTTCTTTGCCTAGGGGATTGAAAGTCCTAAAATTTACAAAGTTTTTAGGAGATGCTAGTGAGTCAATCGTCGAACATGTGGCGAGGTATTTGACTGAAGTAGGAGATCTTACCAATGACGAAAGCTTAAAAATTAAGTACTTCCCTAGTTCACTTACCAAAAATACTTTCACGTGGTTCACTATACTTCCTACGAGTTTGATCCATGATTGGACTCGTTCAGAGAGATTGTTGCATGAATAGTTCTACATGGGACAGTCGAAGATCAATCTCAAAGAGTTGGCTAGCATTAAGCGTAAATTTTTTGATTCAAACGATGATTACCTTAATAGGTTCCATCTGCTAAAGGTAATGTGTTTTACACAAGTGCTTGAGCATGAGCTGGTCGAAATGGCTGCTCGTGGGTTAGACTATTCAATTTTGAAGAAGTTAGATACCTAGTATTTGAGAGACATGGCCCAGTTGGCCGATAGGGTTCGACAGGTAGAACGCTTGAAGGCTGAAAAATCTAGAGCAACTAAAAACAATAGAAGATAAATGGTAGCTCACGTTGATATAAATGAAAATGATTAAGAAGCGTATAGTGACTCTGTAGACTTCGATGAAAACAAAATTGATCTGGATGAATTAACATAAAGACCACCTTATTCATGCAAGGTCCTTGCACCTTTAAATGGGAAAAATCCCGTCAAACCTAAAAAGAATGATAAGTTTCCTAAGAGAACGTTCACGTTTGATGTCACTAAATGTGACGAGATTTTCGACCTATTAGTCAAAGATGGTCAAATGATAGTGCCTCTTGGCGCTAAAATGTCTCCATTAGAAAAAAGAAAAAAATGAGGCTTTTGTAAATATCATAGTTTTCTCGGCCATAAAACTTCTCAATGTTTCCTTTTCAGGGATTTGGTGTTGAACGCCATCAAGGATGGAAGGTTGAACTTCGGAGATAAGACAAAGTCTCAAATGAAGATTGATTCAGATCCTCTTTAAGTAGGAGATGCACACTACACTGAGCCGACCATCATTAACATGGTTGAAGCTTCTGAAGACTGTTACAAATTCGAAATTACTGAAGGTTTCCAGAGTGAGATGAACGAGACTAAGGCTACAGAAGGCCTGGTGATCGAAGATGAGACTAAGGCTGCTTAAGGCCTTAAGGTCGAAGTTAAGACTGAGGTTGCTGAAGGTCTTAAGAGTAAGGACAAGATTGAGGCCACCGAGGGCCTTGAGATCAAAGACATAAATGAGGCTGTTGAGGGCCTGAAAGTTGAGAAAATTGAGGCTTTTGAGGGCCTTGAAGTTGAGAATATGAATAAGGCCACTGAGGGCCTTAGGGTTAAGCTAGAAGGGTCGAAGATCAATGATGGCGCCAACTTGGAATTCCATATGGTCGAGGTTAGTGGTGAAAGACATGCTAATAAAGAGAGGGCTCGTCGAAATGAGCAACAAATGGGGGTGGCCTACCCTAAAGATGATGAAACCTTGCAAGAATTCCTTCAAAATTGTCAGAAGAAGAAATTTGAAGTTATGTTGTGCCCTAGGTACAGTTCGGTATTTGATAAGAAAACAACTAAAAACTTTGATAGGGTTTGAGTAGTCAGTCAAAGGGGAAACTGGAAAGATACTCACAGTAATTTCACCTTTGACAAGAGGGGGTCCCTCGAAGAATTGAGCAGGGAGGCCCAAGTCTTCAACCAAACAGACCTTCTACCTTTAAGACAACTGTTGATGTACCCAAATGAAAATGGGTAAGGCCTGTTGAAAGAGGAGAAAGAGGCCAATAAAAGTGGCAGAGCTTTGAAGTGGAGAGAGGTTCTTCGATGGCTTATAGGAAGGAGTTTCAGGTGTCGAAGCAACAAGCCTACTGGCCTGAAAACTACAAGGGAAAAAACCCTATGCCGAGGTCGCAATGGGGCAGACAACTAACAAGGAGAAAGGCTGAGAGGGAGGCAAATGAAAAGGCGATGGCTGAATTCAGTATTAATATGCCTTTAGAGAAAAATGGTGTCGAGGAAAAGAAACTAGTGGGAAGGAAATTATTTCCTTATAAACTGGAAGATCTCAAGAGTAAGTTGAGGGACATAGTGAATGATGAAGACATATTGACTGAAAATTTCTTAGATACAGAATCAGAAGCTTCGTTGGACATAACTTGCAATGTGGTTTCTGTGCTGCCCAGAGAATACGACCAGATTACTGGGGTCGAAGAACCGGATGATGTAATGGAAACCAAAATGGCCAAGCATAAGCCAGTTTGTTATTATGTTATGAATAATGGTTGTGTTGAAGAGCAAAATGCCTTCTTTGAAAGGCCTGATGAAGCTATGAGGAGTCACTTTAAACCTCTTTTTATTAGAGGGAAGGTTGAGAATGTGGTAGTTAGTAAGGTTCTTGTGGATGGTGGAGTGGTAGTTAATTTGATGTCGTATTTCATGTTACAAAAGGTAGGAAAGTTTTATACGGATCTTTAACCCCACAATATGGTCTTATCAAATTATGAGGGCAAAATTGGACGCACTCTGGACGTGATTCAATTGGAGTTAACTATTGGAACAAAAACTATACCGACGATGTTTATGGTTGTCGAGTCGAAGGCTAACTATAATTTGCTATTGGGTCGAGAATGGATCCATGGTATTGGTGCAATACCATCCTCAATGCATCAGAGGATCATCATATGGCGAAATGACGACATCCTGGAGAATATCGAGGCTGATCAGAGTTATTTCTTGGCTGAAGTGAATCATGTAGATAGAAGAAACTTTGACAGGAAATTGCAAATATTGACCCTTGTCGACCTGCAGATCTTGCATTCGACCCAACATATGCTGCTTATTACTCCCTTCACTTAGACCTAACCTATGGGTTCCATTGGGATAGAGTGGTTGTTGGTGAGGACCTCAAATTTAAAGGGACATCGTACATCCAACCAACTGGCTAGGGAGATGAGTTTGATGAACATGTCCGAGTCAGAGACATTGGAAAGGATTTCGGCTTATGTAGCCGAAAATAGAATAAAAGCGGATTTAGAGGACGAAGTTAAATATCTGACCGTCGAAGCCAAAGAAAATGATGAGCACTTTAAAGGGTCTGTCATAGACTTTGAACCATAGCCACCTGATAAGGATAAACAAGAAATGCAAGGCTAGAGGCTCAACACAATTTATGACGAAGAGCCTTTAGGATTTGAAAGAGACCCTTTGGCGCCCAATATAAAGATGCTAGCGCAAGATCCTTTGGAAGAAGTTAATCTAGGAGAAGGTACAGAAAATAGGCCAACGTACATAAGTGCTAATCTTAGCCCAGAACTCAAGATCGAA
The DNA here is from genome assembly GCA_022829125.1 of Lathyrus tuberosus. Lineage (NCBI taxonomy): Eukaryota > Viridiplantae > Streptophyta > Magnoliopsida > Fabales > Fabaceae > Lathyrus > Lathyrus tuberosus. The sequence continues at coordinate 1,819,601 of JALAZF010000062.1, read as the reverse complement.
GTGATCTATCTTTTAAAGGAGTTTAAGGACTGCTTTACTTGGGATTATGACGAAATTTCAGGATTAAGTAGGGAGTTGGTCGAACTAAAGTTGCCCATCAAGCCTGGAAGGAAACTAATCAAGCAAAATCCACGGAGATTTGCACCAGAGATTTTGTCGAAGATCAAGCAGGAAGTCGAAAGACTTCTCAAATGTAAGTTTATTCATACAATGAGATATGTTGAGTGGATTGCTAACATAGTCCCTGTTATTACAAGGAATGGGACTTTGAGGGTTTGCATCATCTTCAGAGATCTGAATTCTGCGACCCCAAAGGATGAGTACCCAATACCTGTGGCAGAGATGCTTGTCGACTCCACTGTAGGCCATGGGTATATTAGTATGCTCGATGGGTACTCTGGTTATAATCAGATTTTCATTGCTGACGAAGATGTCCCAAAAACGACATTTCAATGCCCTAGAGCCTTAGGCACCTATGAATGGGTAGTAATGCCTTTTGGCTTAAAAATGCAAGGGTAACTTATGAAAGGGAATTGAATTCGATTTTTCATGACTTCATAGAAACTTTTATGTAGATTTACATTGATGATATTGTTGTTGTCTGTTTCAGGAGTCAGTCACATAGACCATCTTTGACAGGCATTCGTAAGAATGAGGAAGCATGGTCTAAAGATGAATCCACTAAAGTGTGCGTTTTGTGTACAGGCGGGAGACTTCTTAGACTTTGTAGTTCATAAAAAGGGAATTGAAATAAACCATAATAAGATAAAGGCTTTTTTGGAGGCGAAGGCGCCATTAACGAAGAAGGAATTGCAGTCGCTGCTTGGAAAGATTAAATTCTTGAGGAGATTTATTTCAAATTTGAGCGGCAAGACTCAAGCTTTCTCTCCTTTACTTCGAATCAAGAACGGAGATTTCGAATGGGGGCAAGAACAACAAGAAGCTTTAAACAAAATTAAAGAGTATCTTGTTCGCCCTCCAATTTTGTCGCCACCTTGTAGAAGTAGAAGTATGAAATTGTATATTTCTGCGTCAGATGTAACCATAGGGAGCATGTTGGCTCAAGAGGATGAAAATGGTGTCGAAAGAGCCATTTACTATCTTAGTAGAGTCCTTAATGACGCAGAAAATAGGTATAGCATGATTGAAAAGTTATTTCAAATGATGCCAAGAATATCAAAAGTATGCTGGTATACAACATGTTCCTGCAAGCGAGTTACACTCTATTGTGAAGCCTTGGCCTTTCATGGTTTGGGCATTGGATTTAGTTGGTGAGATTCGACCACCATCTTCAAAGAGTCACAAGTATATCTTAGTGGGTATTGATTATTTCACTAAGTGGATTGAAGCCATTCCTTTGGTGAATGTTGAACAGGATGCAGTAATCGAGTTTATACAAAGGCATATAATATATAGTTTTGGGATCCTAGAGACAATTACAACTGGCCAAGGATCAGTGTTTACTGGTCGAAAGGTCCAAAAGTTTGCCAAAGATATAGGGATCAAGTTTTTGGCATCAACATCTTACTATGCTCAAGGGAATGGTCAGGTGGAGGCAATCAATAAGGTGGTTATTGGACTAATAAAGAAACGTGTGAGGAAAAAGCCAAGAAATTGGCATAAGACTTTAGACCAAATTTTATAGGCTTGTCAGACATTCCCTAAAGAGGGTACAAATGCTACACCTTTTTGACTGACTTTTGGACATGATGTAGTGTTACCAGTCGAGGTTTATCTTCAATCAAATAGGGTCCAAAGACAGAGTGAACTTCTATATGAAATGTATTGGAACATGATGTTAGATGAGCTGGTTAATTTAGATGAAGAAAGGCTAAGTGCTTTGGAATTATTGAAGAGGCAGAAAAAGAGAGTAGAAAAGGCGTACAATAAGAAAGTAAAGGTCAAGTCTTTTTCGACTGGAGACTTAGTTTGGAGAGTAATTTTTCCTATGGATAAGAAAGATAGAAGTTTGGGTATGTGGTCCCCAAAATGGGAGGGTCCGTTCCAAGTTGTGCAGTTATTTTCTAATAATGCGTATGAAATCGAAGAATTAGATGAGGATTGAAGGCTCCTAAGAGTAAATGGGAAATATCTGAAGAGATATAGCCCTATGTTACAGGAAGTTAAGATATTAATAGAATAATTTAGATGCAAAACTTATATCCAAAATGGTATATTAAATTAAATTTCAAAATGGCTAAGTCATTACAAACCACAAAATCCAAAATCAAAATAAAGTTCAAAAAATTACATCACAAATAAACAAGCAAGATTATCAAAAGGGTAAAAAGGCCTTTATTTGTTCATACTTTGACTTTGAGAGAAATAGACGACGATCAATTAAAGATTTGTTTGAAGTAAGAGTGTCAGTCTCTTCTTCTAAAGTTTAAGCTCTATCGACATGGTGTACTCCGGCTTGAATTTATTTGTTGAGTTCCTGGCGTTCGAGTCCTTGAAGATCTTGTTCGCGCTCCTTTTCCTTCTTAATCTTTGCTTGCAATTCTCTAATTTGCTTCTCCCAAGCAGCGATGTTGTTAAAGCAAGTTGTGAGTTTTTCTTGATTTTGTTTAAAACTTTGCTCCAACACAGCAACTTTGTTCTTGGATTCAGTTGCAACATCCCATTCAGCTGTTTGGGTGTTTATCTTGTTTTGAATTTTGCTTGCCACATCTCTTTGACGGTTCAGATCTGCAGCTATATGATCAATTAGCAGTCCAAGATCTATAAGTACGTCTGCAACTTCAGGAGGAGTGGCCAAGACATCAACTTGTTTAAGGAGATCCTTGATTTAGAAGGAAGCGGGAGAATTGGCCTCTAAGAATTGGAGCAGGTAAACTTCAAAAACATTCTCTTTTATCTTTTGAAGAAGATTGTCAATAGATTTGTTGCCAGATTGACCTCCAGAAACTGTCGAAGAACTGGAACACTTTTCAGTTGAACTACCTCTTGTATTAAGGATAACCTTAAGATATTCTGCAGGATTGGTCTTCTTCAGGTTGGCTAATTCTTCTTGGGAGAAGGAAGTGGTGGTTCCTGTCGAAGGAGCTTTAAGGTCCTTGACAGTTTCAAGAGGTGGAGTAGTTTTGATTGTTTCATCTGGTCTTGACTCATGCTCTGTTTCTTTTTCTTTTTCTTTTTCTTTTTCTTCTTCTTTTTCTTCTTCGACTTCATCTTCTGGAGCGTTGGCTTCATAGCCAAACATAAAGTGCCCTTCATCATGTTGTTGTTATTCTTTTTCTCCTTCCTCTTCATCTTCATCTTCACTTCGATTAGAAACTAGTGGCGAAGTGTCATCTGCTTCCTTTTATGGGTCATCAACGTCCATGGTATCTCGGATTTCGATAGCAGGAGTTTCTTCTTCCCCATCTTCTTTATTGTTAGGGTCAGTGGTTTGACTTTGTTGGGTGGTGCCTTTAGGAGGAGAAGTTTCTCGTTGTTCTTCAACTAGATCATTTGCTTCACCTGCTGAGCCTTTGTTTGGTTCCTCGTTAGAACTGGGTTGGTTTGAATGGGTGTTGGTATTCGCAGGGATTGCGTGCTTGACACTTGATTGTGTTGTACCACACGCACCATCCTGCAAAAGAAATTGAATCATGATAAATTGAAAGAAGGAGGAGTCGAAAGTTAGTTAAATAATTCAAAGGGAAGTTGTATTACCTTAGGGCCTTCGGCACCTGGGCTGGAATTATCACTCTTATCTTGTTTAAGAGTGCTTTTGGTAACAGGCTTAGAACTAACATTGGTTATTTTAGGAGTAGTCAATGGTTTGATTTTTGTGGTAGTGAATTTTGGTTGAGAAGTGGCATCAGAGACTTTTGCCTTCTTCTTTTTCTTAGAAATTTTAGAAGTATCTGGTGAAAGATCTTTATCTGATTCGATTACTTGGACTTGAGGTTCTTTGGCCTTACGCTTTTTTGGAGTAGGTGGAGGTTTTCGACTAGCTTGGAAAATAATACAGATGTTAACATGTAAGAATGATATGTTAATAAAAAATAAGAGGAACACAAAGTGTACCTTTGTTGTGGGTGCCTTAACAGTGTTTTCGTCATCGCCTTCGTCCTTAGCTAGACTAGTAGCTTTCTTTGCTAGAGCTTTGACTGGTTGTTTTCGGTCGACAGATAGAGAGTATGAGTAAAAAACAGTTTCCACAAACAGAAGAAATGTCAAGAAAACTGTTAGAGAAGAAATTTAACTAAAAGAAATTCTTATATTCCACACCTTCAAGTATGGGAGAGAGTATTTGAACATCCTCTATGCCAATATGAAGACGCCCTTTGAAACTGTCCAAAGTGTGCTTAGTCGGAACCACCCGTTTCGCCAGCTTTTGAGATTCTTGTCAAAGGATTTTCACAAAGTCCCCACAGAAGAACCAATCGGGAAATGGAGGGCTTAAAGCCACACCGAAATCAGTCGTTGGCAGTCGAGGAAACCTTGGAAGATATAAGTTAAAAGAAAACTCATACCTTTGTTCAGGTTTAACATAAGAAGGTAATTTTAAACATGGGAGTTTTTGCATGAGCTTTTCTTTTAAAGTAATTGTTGTTTCACGAATGGTTGGAATAAGATCATCAGGTCGATAGGCAATTTCAAAGTATTTTTGAAATATTTGAATCTCCTTGATGTGAGTTGAAGTACCTTTCTTGGTTTTGTCCTATATAAAAGCAAAAGATGACGTTAGATGTTGAGTAAAAGCATTGACGTTGAACATTTCTCTAAGATAATATTTGCTCCACCAAGTGTCATATTCTTTGGAACAGTAATAAGATGGTGTGAAAGGGATATGAGTAAGTTGAGTAAGGCCAGAGTAACGAGCTATCTCTTCGATACATTCAGCTTCTGTGCGATGCATGTTGTAAAGAATGACTATACTTTTCCTAGAAAAAAAGGGTTTTGGTAAAATCTGGCTAATTCCAAATTGTCGAGAGACAAGGTTTGGCTCGTAGCTGTGAATGACTATTTGGTTTCTAGAGGGTCGAAGTTTGGTGGCGACTAGTTTGGGTGTGAGAAAGGCATCCTATATGGCTATGGATTATACTTCCTAGTCTTTCGACATAGGAGGGAACTTTCGAGCGAACCATTATGGGCCACGAGTCCTTTTGGCGAAGGGAGCCATATAAGGAGTAAAGTTGTAGCGCTTGGCATACATCATTAAATACTCAGTTAGGCTTGATGAAGATTTGAGACTTCGTCACTTGGGGTTACATAGACAAGGCGTGTCCCTTCGACCCGTCTGTTCTTGATCTCATTGCTTTCTTAGTCAATATGTTGCGAGTTGACATCGAGGGTTCGAAGGTGGCATTAAGCCACAATTGAAGTATCCAGAATGGACCAGCTAGATTCAAATTTGAGTTTGATCCATTCTGAATGCTTTTGAGAAGTGCCACACTTTCCCCTAAGGATTTTTATAGGCAACCAAGGATCATTTGGTTGTGGAAAAGTTTTCGACCAGAATGAAGTTGGTTAGCCATGGACATAATTTTTTTTGCGACCTGTAAAGACCTTGAGAACAAAAACACAGCGAGATAACCAGAGAGCTAGAAAAAAATGTGCTCTTCATCAAATACTTCTTTAGCGTCTTGTTTATGATGGTCAGAAATGTATTAGTTGAAGGTAGCTCGATTCCCGTCGAAGCCAATAGTGTCTTATGTCAACAGGTTTGGATTGAAAGAATCTCCTGTGGTTCGAAGGCCAATAATGGCAGCTATGTCGAAGAAAGTGGGGGTTATCATTCCACAAGGGAAGTGGAAGTTGTTGTGAGTGTTGTCCCAGAAGTACAAGGAGGTGAGGAACATAGGTTGATAGTATCCAGGTCCATATTTTGACAGTTGGATCTTGTCGAAGATTTCCATTTCCTTCCAAAAGCCAGCTTTCTGCTTGTCTATCTTTGCCAGCCAAGTCAGCTAGTTCTCAAGATCTTTTGATAAGGGGCAAGAGCGAAATGCTCTAAGAGCAGTGCTCATGTAATCTAAGCTAATGGTGTTTTCTTCAGGCTCAGTTAAAGATGTCGTCTGGGTTTCAGTTCCCTTTTGTGGTTTAGGAGTTTTGGTTTCAGTTGCAGGTTTAGTTTTTCTCCTGCTTGTCATGGGTCTATACCTATGATAAGTTGGGAAGAATTCCCCAAGTTTCACAGGATCTGTGTCAACATCTAGTAAAGGACCAGGAAGAGCATATACTTTTCCAAAAACAGAAATTGGAATTAGTACCTGGGATTGATAGATTCGTCTCTTTTCTTCCTCAAGGGGAGGTTCTGGAACATATTATTGGTTACCTACGACATGAGGGCCGATGATTGTATGGGTAGGACAGAGAACCAGTTGCTTCTTAGCATCTTTAACAGGAGCTGATGTTTTCTTGGACGCCATTAATGATTAAGAATGAGAGTACTTTGAGTTTGTTGAGTGTGCTTATGAAAAGATGAACAGTCGTTCTTGCGCTTAAAGGGAAGAAAAGAGTTCAAAAAGGTGAAAAAGTGGAAAAGAAATGAAAGATAGTATTTATAAAGGAAAAGCGAGATGCTTCATTTTACCCATCATGAGTAGTGGTTAGGATCATGGGGCACGTGTTGGTCTGTTATGGTTGATAGGACGGTTGTAGAGGGTTGCCCACTACTTCCTAGTAAATAGGGGAGTAATGATTGCCTTTTGAGTTCCTGCACTTCTTGATTAGACTATTGAAGCGACGCGGTCATGATGACCGTGACGTCATAACAGTAACGGTACAATAGTGTCGAAAAAGCTTCAAAAAGTGTCTTTTTCTCTTTGCAATCGAAAATGACATTTTTGGGGGGCAATTTGTTGGCTGGGATTTCGACACTCATTAATGTTGGAAGTAAGTTGAGAGGGTTCAAGGTCATATTCTGAAGAAAAACATGATGAATTCGACAACAAACAGTGACAAGGGTGTTTTGACGGCAATGAAGATTGGAAATGGGCTGTTGAAGTCTAAAGACTTATTATTTAGAGGAACAATGAACGTTTCGATAGCGAAATGGTGAAAGATCTAGTCGAAGAAGTCTTTGCATATGAGACGTTATAATCTAAAACTTAGAAAGATTCTTGCCCATATTGGAGTTCGACGAAGTCCATTAGAAGAAGCGTTTCGACAGAGGGAATTCAAATGAGACTGGTAACTACCTTTTGGCCTTATCCGTTTCTTGGGACACATGGAAGATTTTGAGGTGACGAAATGCATGTAGTGGGGAACATGGTGCATTCTGGCGAAATAACCGCTAGGTGACGGTTATTTTTGATTTAGTATAAATATGACATTTAGCATTTAGAATAGTGTGTTCAACAATTGTACAAAACTCTACATTTTACTCCCACTACCTGTGTGTGAGAAAAGAGTGCTTTTAAGAGAATGTATGTTTGAATACCTTGCTTTACAATCAAATTCACATTTAAATTTTAGTCATTTGCCTCTACTTGCAATTTACTTCCTTGTTATTTATCTTCCAGCCATTTATCTTTCAATTTATCTTTCTATAATCTACACTTCTTTTCTTCCTTAAAAGAATTCACAACGTTTTCTTAATAACTTTGGAGAATACTTAAAGAACATTGTATAAATGTTAATGACCATTAAAACCAAGAACTAAATAACAACACATGTCCTAGGATCAATCTAGTCGATCCTATAAGTGACCAAAGATTTAGTAACTTTGGAGGACTAGCGGTTGTTTGCCATTTTTGACGGTAAACAGCGTCATATTCTGTAAATTCATTTAAATTAACTATCACCTCGGTTTTAAGAAGCAACCGAGGTAATTGATTAATTAAAGTTAAAAATAATATAAAATAATAAAAAAATATTTAAAAATGTTGATGCAAAATATATTATATCTCGGTTGACCAATATAACTTAGGGTAATACAAATAAAAAATTAAATTAAATTAAAAAAGGAAAAAGAAAGGTGTCATGTGACCTTAAACCAATTTAAAATAAAAATAAAATATAAAATACAGTAACTGAGATTCGAAGCGAGCTCCCTCGTAGTTATATTCCCTTAGTTTAGAGAATAATAGAGGGTATAGGTTGTATATATTTTAAAATAAAAAATAAATGATAGCGTTGCACGGACATATTACATATACCTCAGTTATTAGTGGGTCGAGGTGAAAGCTTTGTCATAAAAAATATTATTTGTAATAGTGGTGAGGTAGCTTAACTTATATGTACTTATGTTAGTTGAGTTAAATGGATGTAAGGTGTGTTGGTCTAAGAATCCTTACATTATCATTCATTTATATTTTTGTATTAATTTAAACATATTATTTATATTTATAAATATCAACAAATTTTAAAAAAACATAAAACTATAGTTTCATATTCCTCTTAAATGAATAGTAAAGTTGAAAGAAAAAACAAATCAAATGGCTTGGCTGATGCTATTATGTTAAATCATGGTGTTGTTTATCATTGATGGGGAAATATTATTAATTGTCATATGTAATGAATATAGATAATAAATCTAAGACCGGTATAGGTGTTTGAAATTCATGAACTACAATAATCAAATCACATTAAAAATTCAATTTATTTTTTAATGTTTAACCATCTTGTCCCTTGTCATTTGGTTATATTTTGAAAAAATTTCTCTAAAAAAAGTTTTGATTTCCTCCTGACTTACGAATATTTCTTTTTTTGATTTTGTGCCTCATTAAATTTAGTCGTCAGAATAAAAGACATGACAAAATTTTAATTGTAATTTTATTTATTTAATAATTTGGATTGATAGATTGACTTTTTTTTTCTTCTAATTTTTAATTGACTTTTTTTTCTTCTAATTTTTAATTAACTTTTTAAATTCACATAGCTTTTACTTTTTTTTTAGGCTTTGAGATTTTAAAACTTTATAAAAATTAAAATATTACAATATTTTAATCTTTTTAGCTTTTATAATCTCTAAGCCTAAAAGAATAAAAAATAAAATCCATCTGAATTAAAAAAAAAAACTCAACTTGGAATCAACATCATTAAAAATCTAAAAAATAAAAAGTTTTGCACGTCATTTATTTTTATGATTGGATTTGATGAAGGGGCTAAACAAATATATCTTTATAAAACTGCGAAGAAATCCAAATAAAATAGTACAAGGGGATTTTTTAAAATTCATCCAAATGGCAAGGGAAAAATAACTATTAACTCTTTAATAAAAACCATTTAATTGTTAAAGTAATTTCACTTTAGTTTAAAACCTGCTCATATTATAAATTGATTTATAATCAATTTGGATTTATAAACCGATTTTATATCTCTTTTAGAACCAATCTTTTTAAATAAATTTTATGATTTCAGAAAAAAAAATCAAAACAAATGTTTTTTTTTGCATTTAAAATTTTTTTTTTTGAATCAAAATAAATTTTATATATTCAAAAAAACAATACAAAGCAAGGTGATCTCAAAAGATCCAACCACCAAACAAGACAACCTAGACAAATCCTCTAAGGGTAATACATCAACAAACTACCTATGTGTTTCCTTAACTTTCTATTGTTCCACCCTTTATACACCACACTATCTATAATATCTTTTTCTATATTCATACTATGGATATTTTTCTCAAAACAAACCTTGTTCCTATAATTCCATAAGCTATACATGGTTTCAGTAAAAGCCATTTTCATAATGGCTGCTCTCCACCCTTTGCCTTTGGTTTTTGTGACAATCCAATTGAGCTCACTATCCCAACTTAATGGCGTATGACTTATGCCCAGCCAAGTCAGAATGTTACTCCACTTATCTTTCATCAAATCGCAATCAAAAAACAAATGTCTCAAAGATTCCTCCTCTTCTTTACAATTGCTGCAGATGTTGTCCTGTACCATACCAAATCGTTTCAGTCGATCCTTTGTTGGTAGCTTACCATGACATGCTAACGAAAAAAGAGTTAAAATATTTTCTTTTTCTTTTTTAATAATTTTAAGGAAAAATGTTCCAATTTTTTTATTTTCTCAAAATTGTGTTTTCTGGTAAATAAAATATATCTTTAAAATTAACTTTCATAAAAATTTAATTATTTTGTATATATTTTATTAAAAAAAATATTTATGATTTTATTAACTGAATTGTTTATAATATGTTAATCATTTAAATTATTCAAGTTTTTTTGGTTTAGGGTAATTCAATTTGGATATATGGTTAAGTTTACAAAATTTTGCACACTCTTAAATAGTGGTTATGGAATCTTGAAGGAAAAACGGTCTAACTTGTCTTATATTTGTATATTTTAAATATGCATTTAATAGTGAAGTATACATTTAATAGCTTTTAAAATCTCCAAGCCTAAAAATTTAAAAATAAAAGTTAAGAGAATTTTTTAAAATAATAAATATTAAGAAAAAAAAAAACAAACTCTACAATTCTCGTCATTAAAAAAAATATAAAAATTAAAATTAAAAAGTTTATCATGTCATTTATTTTGATTACTGACTTTAATGAGAAGTCAAAATAAAAGAATCTTTATAAGACACCGAGAGAATCCAAACTTTTTTGAAAAAGGGATTTTTTAAAATCCGTCTAAATGGTTGGGAAAAAATACTCCCTCCGTTTTTTATTATAAGTCATTTTTGACTTTCACACGTATTAAGAAATTAATAATTGTGGCATAAAAATGAGAAATTATGAATAGTTTTACAAAATTGTCTTTCATTAATGATATTTAAAAGATAAATTTACATAATTGAAAGAAGAGAAAATAATATATATTTAAAGGTATAATAGGAAAAATAACGTAATTCATTGGTATTATAAAATGACTTATATTATGGTACAAAATATTTTCTTAAAGCTACGTATAATAAAATACGGAGATAGTAACTATTAACCCTTAATAAAAAACATTTAACTATTAAAGCGGTTGCAGTTTAGTTTAAAACCAAATTGTATTTATAAATTTATTTATAATCAGTTTCTATTTATAAACTAATTTTATATCTCTTTTGGAACCAATTTTTATGAACATTTTTTATTTCTGGAAATAAATTTTTTTAAAAAGAGCAAATTTTTTATTTTCAAGAATATTTAAAAAAAAGCCCTTTTTTTTTAATATTTTAAGAAAGAGAAAAAAATTTAAAACAAATGTTTTTTTTTTTGCATTTTAAATTTTCCGAATAAAATAAATATTTAATTTTTGTTTTGTTTATTTTTATAATTTTTCAAGAAAAGAATGTCATTTTTTTAGTTTTTTTAAAAATGTATTTTGTAAAAAATATATATATATTTTTAAAATATATTTTCCTAATGATTTAATTATTTCTATATTTTCAAAAAATATTTAATAAAACAGTTTAAATTATTTTTTAAATTAAATTTGGTTAACCGAATTGTTTTTAATATGTGGTTTATTTTATTAACCATTCATTTTTATGAAAGTTAAGAGTAATTCAAGTTTGATATATGGTTCAGTTAACAATAATTTTGCCACTAAAGAGCGGCGTCTCTTATCAAATCTTAAAGAAAAGAAAGTCTAACATTCGATTTTCTGTGTAATGGCCACACTTCTCTAAATAATTTCAATACTCAATAATTAGTGAAATAGTAATCAAATTAAGTGAGGTCAAGATACTAATCCTATCCTATAGTTGCATGATTAGAAGTTAGAAGCAACTAGACGAAAAGGAGTCAATTCAAAGGCAATGTACTTAAACCAAAATGTTAATTGAGAGAGAGAGAGAGCGCGCGCGAAGGGAAGGAGGAAGAAGAAAGAAAAAATAAGTTTGATCATTGAAGAAATCCTTTCATGTGGGAAATTTTTGAACTATTGAAGTGAAAATAGTTAGGAGTGGTTCAATCATCAAGTGTTCATCATCATATTAATTTTTTTTTTCTTATGAAATTCAGGTTCTATTAGAGGTGGAGTTCTTTTAGATTTGAATGGGATTAGATCAAATTAAATATATTAAATGCATGATGGGGTAGGATATACTATGTTGATTTGGTTGCCTTGTTTGATTTTGTGTCATGAACTGATTGTTGATCTTGATAATTGCATGTGAGTTGATGTATGTGTTTTTATTTTATAAATGTTTCTAGCTCTATCTTATGTTTGGACATGATACTATTGGATTAGGGTTAGAAAAATGATGGAAATTTGAGTAATTTTTGGTTCAAAACACAGTTGTAACCGATTACGTTATGTCAATAACTGGTTACCTCCTAAGAAATGGCCTAAATGTGAGGTAGAATTGTCTTGTATCTGGTAACGTGTTTTTGGTAACCGGTTACGCACCCTGAAACCACCATAAAATGAGTTTTGTAACTTCGATTGAGACGCAATGGAATGCATAGAAGAAACAACAAAGCCTAGCCTTTTCACACAATCAACATTAATAAAAGAATGAGTAGCACCAGTATCAATAATAGCAATCAAAGGCGTAATATTAATATAACATATACCTCTGATCAACCTGTCATCACTGGAAGTCTGGGTTCCTGACAAAGCAAACACCTTCCCTCTAGTTGAATCTTGCTTCGGCTTCTGGCAACGAGTACTGATATGTTCATGTTCCCCACAGTTGTAGCAAGTTACCACATTAACCTTGCAATCAGTAATCAGATGTCCTGACTGCCTACACTTTTAAAACTTCTTCACGTCACTCGTGCACTCACTGACATGATGACCCAATTCACCACACCTATAGCACTTAAGAGGAGCAGGAGCACCTCCCCCACTTGGCCTCTTACCATCAGCAACTCTCTGTTTACCCTTATCAGCTAAAGCACTGTAAGGCTTCCCAAGGTTCACCGTCAGTAACCGTCAGATTACCCTGCTTCAGCTCCAAAAACTCAATCTCCTTATTCCCGCGAACATCCTCAAAAAAGTACTTCCTCAAGAACTCCCTACGGAACACAACCCAGGTAACAACTTCACTTGAAGTCTCCAACACCCGAAGAGTGTTGATCCACCAATCATCATCCTCCTCAGCTAGCATATGAGTACCAAACCGTACATTCTGCTCTTCTGAACAATCTATCACACGAAATATTCTTTCAATCTCTTTGAGCCAAGCCCGTGGTCCATCCGAATCATACTTACCCTTGAAAGTAGGGGATTGTTCTTATGGAACTTTCCCAAGTGACAGAACTCATCATTCCCCCCAGCATTAGGCTGATTCTGAACAGCCTGAGCAACAACCTACAAAGCACCAGCGATAGCATCATTGTTTCTTTCATCTATTTCTGTTTTTCTACCAACAACATCAACAATGGTTAGAAGACAACATCAAAAGTATTCAACTGTCACACCAACACCGACTCAACAACTTAGCCGGACAGACCAACCTGCTCAGATACCACTAATGTAACACCTTAAATAATCCTCGCGTAATTTAAATAAATATCGGAGTAAATTTGAATCAATAATATTTAGGATGTCACAAAACCACAATCAACTGCTCATATAGCATGATATGTAACATATGCAACTTTTAAAAATTCTTTATAATACCTATAACAACCAAGCATGTCTAAAACATCAAGTTTTATTGAAACAGCGGAAGCATCAAAATCAAATAATTATTCATAACATAACTATGTTTTCAAAATAAACATAAGCAACTACAACTCTAGAGATATCCAAAAATCTCAATCAAAACATAACAGACACGACGTTCCATAACCCCGGTGTTACACATCAGAGCAGACGCCGACACTAAAAGTAAAACGAAAAACTTCATCTTCCACTCACATCAACTCCTCTACTGCGAGTTATCTGCACGATGCCCATGTAAAGGCAACATTCAAACAAAATGGGTGAGATATCATAATTATATAATGGAAAGCATGATAATAAGCAAGTATCAGATTATCACATGCACATCACCCATTCCATAACATACATCCACACAACCAACACAACCAAAATCCAAACACAACAACAAATACAATCAAGATGCAATGCATTAAGACACACAACTTGACTCAATGCATGTGGTACCATTCATTTCTATTTCAGAACCTGATCCCTATTTTAGAATCAAAATTCCCGTCGGAATTTCCATTACGTCGCTCACATCCCATCGGGCACACGACCTTCATAATCGCTCACACCCCACACGGGCACACAATCACCTCAACAAGAACACGATCTATAACCAGAATCAGGATAAGACGCTCACACCCCACTTGGTCACACGACTTATCTTACAACTCATGAAATCATGAAATGCACGACAACAACAACATACAATGACCTTCATTTAATCAATTCATCATGCCACTACAGGCCACAACACAACATGCCATAACAGTCTAGCAACATCGACATACAGCATAGCAAGCAACTACGAAGGCATTTACAATTGTGTCACACCACAACATAACGATAACAAGGCGTTTAACACCATCATACAACAAAATTATTCAACTTCTGGTACATAAACCATTTTTTAAAATAAAGTTCGTCGCGTTAGCTTCTTAACGCTTCGAACGACACTCGAATCGGACACCCAAAACTAAAGTTATGAATTTTATAAATTTTTTCAAACATGGTCCCAGTGTAACCGATTACTCAAAATGAGGTAACTGGTTACACCCCTTGTAACCAGCCACTCTTCGCTACTATCTTATGGTGTAATCGGTTACCACAAACAAGGTAACCGGTTACACCCTCACAGAAATTCCGAAAAACCACGTTTTCAACACGTTGTAATCGGTTACCCAAAACCTGGTAACCGATTACACCTGCAGCAGAAGCACTTTTCTACACACCCAAAAATCCCACTTTTCCTACAACTCGAAATACACATTATTTGACCCCAAATTCTATTTTCAAAAGCACTAAAACTCCAATTCTTTTCATAAAAAAAGTTACTCATACTTTACTTCCGACTCTAACACGAAATCAACCATCAACAGCACAACAACTACATCATACAATCCATCAATGGGACAATTTCAACAATAACAATTGCAACAATGCATCATTCTAACATCAGTTGTGTAATACCCCAAAATTTGCTCTCCCTTTTTGTCATCATAGCATAGCATTATCATTTACCATATCATATTCACCTCATTAGCATTGCATTGCATCTTTAACATAGAAAAATGAAGCATAGCATCCCTCTTACCATCAAGGCATGTGATCAGGTGAAAGGTGGACAATCAAGGGATCATTCAAAGCACAAAAAGGTCAATCAAGTTGCCTCAAGGCAAGCCAAGAGGCCTCTCATGTCTCACACTATCTCAATTGATCATCCACAATCTCAAGGAAGTGAGATCCAATGGGAGATTGAAACAATACATACTTCATCATGCAAGAGGTTCAAAAACTGAAGGAAAACCCTCAAAAGAGATAGCTCATTGATCCAAAGTCACCCTCAAATGGCATATCTCATCATCCTTTAAGAGGGTACACAACATACTCTGAGGAATTTGAAATTGAAGACTGCACTTTTCCCTCCTAACCAGAGGGGGCCAAAACTAGGGTTTCTAATAAAATCAGGGAATCTCTGATTTTTTGGACAAAACTTGTTGTCATGGAAATTGGGGTCAAGTCAAATAATCAGAGGAAAAAGTCAACTCTTGACTTTTTGAGGTCAAATTCATGAAATTCATGTTATATGTGTCCAATGTATAAAATTTGATCAAGAAACTCCAAAGGAATCATAAAAAAATCAAGATGTGGAAAGTTACCATTTTTGGAAGAAGTAGGGTTACTAAATAAGGCAAGTTTTGGCCATTTTGCATCAGAGTTTGAACCAAGGCCATTTAAAATTGAAGCACCAAATGAAAATTCCACTCAGCCACAACAAAAGATCTTGTTTCAAGCTTCAAATCCATGTGTAGAACATCTCCATTGGATAAAAATTGAGTGAGATATGATTGACCAAAGTTTGGGCAAAGTAGGTTCAAAACTAGGTCATGACCAAGGATTCTCAGGTCACGCGCATGTCCTTTTTGCAAACAGTTGGTGGACCAAATGTACACCTATTTTTTTCATGGTTAGAGGCTTCATTTGCAAAACTTTTCAACATCAAAGTTGTTCCTTGTAGTGTCATCTTCAATATTCATGTTGGACAAAATTCCATTTGATCAAGTTATGAGGGAGAAATCTTGGTCTCAAGTTAGGGTGGTTATGTTGAAATTTTGTGCCATGCCAGCCTTGCCAATCGACCACCTGGTGCGCCCATCAGCCAGTCTTGTGTGCTTAAGTTCATAGTCATTTTGGAGCATGTTTGAGGCATCATTTCAATTCCTTTTTCACCTCAACATTGTTCTCCAATGTGCTCTCTTTCCAATGACTCCAAAAATACACTAAACCACCCATGGAGTAGAGAGAATTTCATCATCAAATCACCCTATCTCCATTGTTCTCAGCTGCCATAAGAATCAGAAAAGAGAAATGAATGTTATTGTTGTTGTCTCAGCTTGCCCGTGCATTGCTCACCCTCCCAACATTACTTCATTTAGCCAAACATACTTCCCAGTTAGTTAGGGATGACTCACCTAAACCATGCTAACTCAGTTAACCTCACTCAGTTTAACCTTGGTTAACCCACACTATAAATGACAACCTCACTCACATTTCTCATTGGAATTTCATTTTTCCATATTCTCTCCAAAACTCTCTCTGCTTTACTCTCAATCTCACCCTTGCAAAGGATTCTCGAGCTCACATTGTTCATCCTCCTCCTAAATCTTCTTTGATTCTCTCTCAATTTCACCAAAGAGCAACTGTTTTGAAGCTTGGATTTCATTCATCTCAATTGAATCATCATCAACCACTTCAGTTAAGCCTTTATTTGGCCAAGTAAAGCTCAAGGAAGAAGCATTTTTCTCTGGTATTCTTGTGTATTCAAGGCTTCATCAATTTCAGGTTTGAGCTCTTGAACTTGTATTGCACGATTTCTGTTCACTTTCATGTGTTTCTTGTTTATATAAGCTTGTTAGAAGCTATGCGTACTCCTGCTAGTTGATAGGCCTTCTAAAGGCGTAGTTGCAAAACTTAGGGCTTGCTTTAATCTCCTCTGTTCTCTCTATGTGTGATTATTATGTGAAAAATAATGTTGGATTCATGATGTGCATGAGCTTAGCTTCAATTTGGTATGCGATTTGTGTGTTTTGGTGAACATGTGAGGGTTGCAGGTGGTGGTTCTCGCCGGAGAAGGTGACCGGAGGTCCCTCTCCGGCCGATGATCTTGTTTTAGGGTTTTATTTGCAGTTTGAACGTGGACCGTTGGATGTTCATCATCGTGTGGCTTGTGTGATGACATCGCATAAAAATGTCACATGCCTCACACATGTTTTATTTTTAATCAGAGTGAACTTTGTGTGGTGTGGTACATGGTATGGAGGGTGGACATTCATGTACATGCATTGATTTTCATTACTTTGACTTGCCTGTAGACTTGACTTAATCCAATGGTCACGCGTGAGTCAATTTTGTTGACTGAGTGAGCATGCTAGTTATTGTGTATTGCGCGTAATTGGACTTCAGCCAGATTGCTTTTTACACCTCCCTGTTCCAAGGCCCAAACATTTTTGAACTGATGGATTGCTATGTATACACCCCTATCTCATTTCTTTTCATGTTTTATTTTTTCCATTTTTCATACACGTTTGCTTTTCAATTTTTAAAAATACCAAATATCATTATAAAATTCCATAAAAATTCATGAACATCATTAAGGCATTTATAAAATTTTTGATGATTTTATTTTCTGATTTTTATGATATTGTTGCCCCTGTTGCATATTTTCTTTGAATTTTTCATTTGTGTGCATGCCATTGTGATACATGAATTTGTTCATTTTTGTTCTTGATCATCAAAAATGGTTTTGCTTTGCTTCTTTTTGAATTGAGTCATTAATACCTTGAAATATGTCATATGATTTTTATTTGATTTTTTAGGACATTTTATGACATGTCTTGGTGTTCATTTTTGTAATACTTTGCATGTGCATCCAATTTGACCTAAATGCTTTGTATGAAGGCATTTTGCCTTGAATTTTGCATGCTACTTTGATATGTGATTCATTTCTGATTTGTGTATCTCAAAATCATGCTTGAATAATTTTCATGAACCTATTTGATTTTTGTTTAAAACATTTCATTTGAAGCATAATAACATGTCATATCCTCATAATCTTTGTGCATGTTTACATGATTGCTTTGGTGCATACTTGCATGATCATTTGCCTATTTTGTGAACTATTCATTTGACATTATAGGTCATTGGTACATATTATGTGTCATCATTGCATGTTCACTTTCACTTGAACTTTGTGTATCATTAGTATGAAGTACTTGTGTTTTCTTTTTGAACTTCCATTTCAATTCTACTTCTCCTTTTACCTCTTGAATGTCTTGATAGTTGCTTCATGAATACTTATGAGATGTTTGTGAATCATTTTTCATTTCATTTCAATTCTGATCCTTGGATCACATGTTCCATTTATGCATGTTTCTTTCATTTCTTTTCATCTTTCATCTTCCTTTTCTTATGGTAACATGTTCTAATGCCATGGATGATGATTGTTGCTCATTCACTTGAACTTGCTTGATGATAATCATTTGTTTTCCATATGATGCACATTCTGGTTGTGACTAATATGATTTGATTTCTCATCTTATTCTTTTGAGCTTTATTGTACATTAAATGTTTCTTTTACTTCTTATATTTCTTACACATGTTTACTAACCATGTAGGGGCTTTGGTAAGTTGCAATTGAGTGTGGATAAGGAATCCACATTCAAACCTCTTTCCTTTCATCTCTTTTACAATTCAATCTTGTGTTTTGTTAAGCACTTATGTGCTTTCTTTTAATAACTCATCACTTTCCCTTTTTGAGCTACAATTCATCTTCTACTTTAGAAGTGAATTGTCTAACTCATTTCTTCTTTAGACTTTAGGTTTAAAACCTCACAAACCCTTAGGATCACTCCCTTAACTAATCAATTAGGATTGAGTCTTAGTTCATATAGACTTTTACCTTTATCCTCTCTTGAGTCTTTCATCTTCTCATCTCAAAGAAATTTCAAAATATCTAATAAAGGTAGGCATTTATTGCATTTAGGCCTTTCATATAAAGAAAAGATTATAAGGGGTCTTCTCTTATAATCTTAGAATGTGTAGCATATGGCCCATCTTGGGTCAATGTGTTAGACATTTGATCTTGTATGAGGGACTTAAATGCAATACTTGTTGAAAATACAAATAATAAAAAACACTTCTTCATTTCATAATCAACAAAAACACTTAATAAACACAAGTATGCTAGTGTGTTTGAACCTTAACAATTGGAACTAAGTGTGGGGGTCTTCTTCACCCTTAGTGTGCTTTCGTACTCATTCCATCTTGGAATGTGAGAATGTACACATTCCAATGACTAAGATTTTGATACATATCATATGCAAACGAATGAAAAACTCTTAAAAGACAAAAACAAACAATAACGTCTTTCCTTCGGGAATTCTTTTCTCATCTCACTCATTCTCAGCGTACGAGCGTGCTTCTTCTCGTTCTCTTGCAAGATGGTAACACACTCGGACCAGCGAGCTTGCAACACCTGAGCTAGAACGTTAGTCGCTCCCTAAAAAACACAAACAACTTTCCCTAGTGAGGGGAACTACGTCGCTCTGATTCTCATGTTCCCGATGAGATACGTAGGCAGTGGGGTAGGTCCCATTCGAGCACTTCTTTTATTTTCCCTACATTTGTTTCTCTTTCTCTTTCCATTCCTTTTCCCAGTTCTCCAGCTAGC
The DNA here is from genome assembly GCA_022829125.1 of Lathyrus tuberosus. Lineage (NCBI taxonomy): Eukaryota > Viridiplantae > Streptophyta > Magnoliopsida > Fabales > Fabaceae > Lathyrus > Lathyrus tuberosus. The sequence continues at coordinate 1,799,895 of JALAZF010000062.1, read as the reverse complement.
AGTTCCTTTCCAGTATCCTTTTCACCCTTTGATCGAGACAAGCAAGCGTGGATCCCATCGGGTACGATGGACGCGAGGGGGTGCTAATACCTTCCTCTCGCGTAACCGACTCCCGAATCCAGTTCTCTTGGTCGCAAGACCTTGCTCTATCCTTTCCTTCAGGTTTATGCGGTGTTTCCTTTCCCTCTCTTGGGATAAATACACATTGTTGGCGACTCTGTTTCGGTGCCACTTTCGCGTTTGTACTAGGATGAAAATCCTGGGAGCGACAGCTGACGACTCTGCTGGGGACAGGTTGACCTATTGCTGGTCCATCCTAAGCGAGTCAATCCTAGCGTTTGTTTGTTTTTCTTTCATTGGGTGTTTATTGTTGTGCTGTATTTACCGTTTTATCGTATGGTTATTTATTGCCTTACTGTACATTACTGTATTTACTGCTTTTAGCATTACATATCATATTATTACTGTTGTGCTGGACTGTGCTGTTTTCTGTTTGGCGGGATGGGATTTCTGAGAGATGAGCTCAGTACACAGGCTCGAGTATACACTTAGATTTAGAGTGGAGAGTAGTGGGACCTACGTGCCATCTGTGTACGTGGGTAATCACGAAATTCACAGCTAGACGAGGCTATCTTGGGACCCATCATGGCGTGCGCATCTTGCGTATTCCAGGATGTCGATCTAGAGAGCTGTCGACTCTAGTGACCGATCTTGAGGACCTTAGTGGAAATATCTCTCTTTAGTGGTGACAGTGGCAGACCACATTCTGTGGCTAACCCACTCGCGCCCGAGGGCCCACTTTGGTACTTGCATAGGATGACCTTTATTTTTTAAGGTGAGTCAGTGGACGACCTCTTTGATTGGCATAGCATTGTATCCTATGGGCTGAATGTGCTATCGCTTCTCAAACCTCCGAAGCTGACAAGCCTTATTTTCTAGGAACCACATGTGAGTTTGGGTGGGATGTTTACAGGTTTGCAGGTAACCCAGCCTCCTACATACCGTACTTGTGATTCTATGATTATTACAGACAGTGTACCCTATGACAGTGTTTTGAGTATTCATCTCAGATATATTGCCAGATTCAGTGCAGAGACACAGTGCACACAGTTCAACACAGACACAGACACCTGGATACCTGATCACATGCCTTTTGCATTTGCATAATCATATCATAACAGGTTATGTTTGTCATTTTCAGGTACCTACCATATTGTCTGATTCCAATCATGAGTTCCCAAGAAGTTGAGGTTAAAAGGAAGAATAATGTGTCATACAAATTCCCTGATCCTAACCTGGATTTATTGAACAAGATGATAGGCATGGCTGGTTCTGATGTTCTCAGCACTTTTCAAAAGGAATATGGAGAGCTGATTAAGATGGTCTGTGCATTCACAAAGTATGAGAAGGATGGGTTTCATACTTTCTTACAGTTCTATGAACCATCAATGAGATGTTTCCTGTTCCCTGACTACATTTTGATGCCTACTTTGGAGGAATTCTCATTTATTTTGGGAATTCCAATCACGTCTGCTATACCGTACTTTTCTGAAGGTGCTCTTGCCCCTGAAGTAATCGCTGTTGTTCTACATCTGGACCTGTTTATTGTGAAAAGTGGCCTAAGCAGACTCAAAGAAGATGAGGGATTTCATTTGGAGTTTCTTTTTCAACAAGCTCAGGAAGCTGCCAAGGCTAACAATTGGACTACTTACAACCTGACTTTGTGCTTTTCCCCGGTCAACCTGACTTTGTTGATATGCAAGCGATGAAAGTGTTCGTTTCGAAGAATCCGATTCCTACCCTGCTAGGGGAGTTTTATTACTCAGTACACTACAAAAATGAGAAGGCAAGAGGGAGTTTGGTTAGTTATTGTACCCAGTTGTTATGTCATTGGCTCTTCAAACATTTACCTCGGACTGGTGCGTTTGTAGAAACTGCTGAGACAATGAAGTGGTCCAAGAGATTGATAGGTTTGACTGCCAATAACATCATTTGGTTTGATCCCAAATTACTGACGATAGAGCTTACTGTCAAATGTGGAAGTTTTCTGAATGTGCCTCTACTTGGAAGAAGAGGTGGGATTAATTATAACCCGGTATTGGCAGTTAGACAATTTGGTTATGCTTCGAGAAATCCTCCTGCTGATGAAGAGATTAGTGCTTCTCTATTTTTCGTGGGAACCAAGAATGAAAGAGTGCCAGAAGTAATAAATGCTTGGAAATTTAGGCAAAGAGAGGGAAAATTGACTTTCGGCAAAGGAGACTGTAGATCGTACCCTGACTACGATGCTTGGATTGAGATGAAGGTCAAAAAGCTGTTGCTACCCTTTTCCAGAGAGGTTCTCTTATGTCCAGATCAACATTCCATGGTACCGGCTGAAGAGTGCGAGAAATGGAAGAAAATGGTTAGAGAGCTGCAGATAGAGAACTCTGGAATGAGCAGATGTCTTCAGAAAGCTCTAGCTAACAACAAAGAGTTGGAAAAAAGAGCATTGAAAGCGGAGAAAACCTTGGCAGACAAAGAAGAAGATTTTGATTCGATACTTCTGGAAGCTTACCTTGGGAGCAGATGATACTAGTCAGGCTCATAAGGCTACAAAGCAGGCGCTAGCCCGAAGCAAGGATTCGTTAGCTAAACTTCGTCAAGCTTGGGATGAAGTCAGAATTGAAAACTATGAGCTGCTGACCCAGTTAAAAGACAAAGATGAAGAGTTGAAGAAAGCTCATGTAGAAAGAAGAAAGCATCAAGAAGATCTTGACAAAAGCCAAGAACAGATAAGGAACGCTGAAGATAAGCTGAAAACTGCCAACAAAGAGCTTGAAGATGTCACAGCAGAGCTGAAACTGGTTAAAATTCAAGCTGGAATCAAGAGGCGCAAAAGAGCCAATGAAGATGAAGCATTGCTGATGCACGTGGGGTCATTAGAGGATGCATTGGAAAAAAGGGACGTAGTAATCAAAGAGCTGATTGAGAAGCCGCATCATCAGCGTACCCGCATCCTGTTTGAAGAGATTAAGTACTCTAGCCAGAAGCTGAAAGATGTAGAGCTATCAGATTAAGGATTTCGCCATTTCTTTGTCATTTGCAATGGTTACCATCAGGATTGTTGATGGATCCATTTGACTGCTTGTTTCTTATTCTGTTGCTGAAACTATGACTAATGTACTCGAAATTTTTTGGGAATTTGTATGAAAGGAGCTATTTCTGTTCACAATTTCTGGTTTTCAGATATATGTGATGTGTTATCTGCACGCTGACACACTACAAAATCACTATTTCTGGTCATCTGATATTTGTGGTTGGCGTATATGAATACCTCTTCATGGCAAAACTCAATAATCACGATTTCTGGTCGTCGGGAATTCGTGGTTATGATTGGAATCAGGATATGAAAAGTATCTTGAAATGACAAACATAACTGTGCATTTGCATTTGCATAGCATATCATTTTTGCATTGCAGGTTTTCTTTCTTTTGTAGGGGCCTGCTAACCTTTATTTGGTTTTCAGGCACGATAGCTGATACCCCAGTTCATCGATATTCTACCCGACGCAATCAAGCCAGAGTAATGGAACAAGTTCAAACTGAGTTAGCTGATTTGAGGGGAAGAATGGAGCAGTTCATGAACCTTATGCAGGGGATCGCTCAAGGTCAGGAAACTATGAGGGCTGGTCAAGAGGCCATGAGAGCCACTATTCAGAGATTGGAAACTGAAATCCTGAATCACAATGTGCGCACTTCCCCCGTTGGCAATGTCCCTACTGGTGGAGTACATCTGGGACTTGATGATAATGGTTTGGAGGATGGTCCAGAGGATCAGTTTACCACACTCAACAACGACAGGGGTTTCTACAATGATGACCGGAAGTATGAAGGGCTGGATGAAAGACTCAGGGCTATTGAGAGCCAAAATCCTCTGGGGATTGACGTGGAAGACATGGGTCTCGTGCAGGGTGTGAGGATTCCTCCCAAGTTCAAGCTTCCTACACTGGATAAGTACAACGGAAGTACTTGTCCCAAAACACATTTGCAAGCTTACAATCGTAAGATTGCCGCTTACACCGAGGACCAAAAGCTCTGGATATATTTTTTCCAAGATAGCCTGTCAGGCGCCTCCCTGGAATGGTACATTAAGCTGGACAGGGTTCATATAAGGAGTTGGAAAGATTTGTGCGCTGCGTTTCTGAAGCAGTATCAATATAATCTGGACATGGCACCTAATCGTACTTAATTGTAGAGTATGACTCAGGATAACAAAGAGGGCTTTAAGCAGTACGCACAGAGATGGAGAGAATTGGCTGCTCGAGTTCAACCACCTTTGGGTGATCATGAGATGGCTGATATGTTCATGAGCACACTTCAAGGGACGCATTTGGATAGACTTGCTGCATGTCCTTCCATGGGGTTTGCCGATATCGTCGTTGCTGGGGAACGAATAGAAAGTCTGCTGAAATTGGGTAAGATTCAAGATGTCAGTGGGACTGTTGCTTCAAGTTCGAAGAAACCCTTTGCCAATGGACCAAGGAAAAGAGAAGGGGAGTCCAGCGCTGTGTATAGAGGAAAGGGCAGAGGCAGGACTCAATCTTACCATCAGGTGGATGCTGTAACCATTCCGATTCTAGCAGTACAGCAAGCTCCAGATCAGCAAGCTAGACCCCGATTCCAGGCTAATAGACAAAGGGACCATAAGTTTGATCCCTTGCCTATGACATATGCTGCTTTGTTACCACAACTGCTCAAAGAGAAGTTGGTTGAACTTCGGACTATGAAGCCACTAGATACCGGAAAATTGCCTCAAGGTTACGATGCTAATGTTCGATGTGAATTTCATTCTGGTGCGCCAGGTCACTCAATAGAAAAGTGCTGGGCCTTTCAACATAAGGTTCAAGATCTGATCGACGCAAAAGCTATTAACTTCTCTAAGCCGCCGAATGTTCGTGATAATCCAATGCCTCATCATGGAGGTGCCGGCACGAATGCTATTTTTGATGGCGAGAAGTTGAATTTGATTACTGATGTTAATTTGGTAAAGACTCCGCTGTTGATTGTAAAAGAACGTTTGTTAAAAGGAAAGGTATTTCCTGGATGCGCCTCTGATTGCGAGGATTGTTCAAAACAGGTTAATGGCTGCAGTAAGTTGAAAGTTGGACTGCAGGATCTTATGGACGAAGGAAGTCTTCAGTTTGATAAAGTAGAGAAGGAAAAGGATGTTTCTGCTGTTACCATTTACTATAATCCAGTTGAGATACAGGTGCCTGTTGAGGAGCCTGTTGCTATCATCGTGCCCGAGAGGCCGAGACCAGTTACGATTATAGTTCCTGAATCGGCTGCTTATGTGTCCAATAGGGCAGTTCCATGGCAATATGGAACCGATACTCATCAAGGAGGAAGTCAACAGAAAGTAGGGGCTGCTGTTGGTACTAGTATTGAGAATGTCAGTGGACCAAGTGGTTTCACCAGAAGTGGTCGGCTGTTTGCTCCTCATACTTTAAGGAATGATAAAGAGGCTGAAGTCGCTGCAAGAGCAAAAGGAAAACAGGTTGTTAATGACAAGGTGCCTGCTCAGGAAGAGGACCCTAAAATCAATTTTGATAATGATGTTGAGGAATTTATGAGGGTTATCAAAAAGAGCGATTACAAGATCATTGACCAGCTTAATCAGACACCCTCTAAAATTTTGATATTATCCCTGCTAATGAGTTCAGATGCACACCGGGCTGCTTTGTTGAAGGTTCTGAATATGGCATACGTTCCCCAAGAGATTACAGTGAATCAGTTGGAGGGAGTAATTTCTAATGTGAATGTGAGCCACGGGTTGGGGTTTACGAATAGGGATTTGACTCCAGATGGACGTAATCACAACAAGGCGTTGCACATCACACTTGAATGCAAGGGAGCTGTTTTGTCGCATGTGCTGGTTGACACAGGTTCTTCCTTGAATGTGTTACCCAAAAAGGCCCTGATGAAGATTGAAGTAGATGGGTTGATTCTTAGACCCAGTGATCTGATTGTGAGAGCTTTTGATGGATCCCAAAGATCGGTGTTTGGAGAGGTAGAACTACCAATACAGGTTGGTCCACAGATATTCAAGACGATCTTTCATGTTATGGACATTCAGCCTGCTTACAGCTGTTTATTGGGCCGACCATGGATTCATGCAGCAGGCGCGGTTACCTCCACACTTCATCAAAAGCTCAAGTACGTGTTCGAGGGTCAAGTGGTTACTGTTTGCGGCGAGGAAGCTATATTCGTGAGTCATCTATCCACTTTCAAATATGTGGAAATGGATGGAGAAATTCATGAAACCCTGTGCCAGTCTTTCGAAGCCCTGAATATCAATAACTTACCAGAATCTACTTCAGCAGCAGTGGTGTCGAATGTGCCAGGTGGGCCGAGTGCATCAATTGCGTCATACAAGCAGGCCAAAGAAGTGGTCGAAAGCGGAAATGCCCAAGGTTGGGGTAAGGCTATTGATGTGTTCGTGAAAGAAGATAAGTTTGGCATTGGATACCAACCGGGCCAGACGCCAGTTCCCTGATTCCGTGGGCCAATCAGCTTCAACAGTGGAGGAATTATCAACCCTAATCAGTCCTGCTCAGCAATAGAAGATGACGCTGAAAGCTCAGCTTACTTGGAAAGATGGGTGTATGCACTGGCTCCAGGCGAAGTATTGCAGAACTGGTCCAACGAAGAAATCGTTCATGTTGTACACCATTCAGAGTAATAATTCTTGTCTTTCATAATGCATAAAATCCCACACTCTGCCCAAGGTGTGAAGATCCATTTGTAGGGCCACCATATTTTCTCATATAATGTTCAAACATCAATAAAAGGACGTTTTTGTTTACAAATTTGTGTTCCTTTATTCTTTCTTTATTTTTATTTTTGCACAAAGAAAATTAAAAATGATAATGCATTTTCCTTTCTTTTCTTTTTAAACAAAAAATAATCTAAAATAAAGCATAAATCCAATCATGCAGACTTGATTCTGTGAATTCCTCTGAAAATGATTCTGTTATGCCCACGTATGATTTCGACAATCCGATCTATCAAGCTGAGGAGGAAAGTGATGAAGACTATGAACTCCCGGAAGAGTTGGCTAGGTTGTTGAAACAGGAAGAAAAGACCATTCAGTCTCATCAGGAAGCTCTTGAGGTCATCAATATTGGTTCAGAGGAAAGCAAGAAAGAGATCTAGATCGGTGCAAGTCTGCGGGCTGATGTAAAGCAAGAGCTGATAGTCATGCTACGGGAATACGTTGACATCTTTGCTTGGTCATATCAAGATATGCCAGGTTTAGATACAGACATAGTTGTGCATAGACTACCGTTGAAAGAGGATTGTCCACCGATCAAGCAAAAGCTGCGCAGAACAAAATCGGAAATGGCGTTGAAGATCAAGGAAGAAGTACAGAAACAGTTGGATGCAGGTTTTCTGGCAGTAACCAACTATCCTCCTTGGGTGGCCAACATAGTACCGGTGCCGAAGAAAGATGGCAAAGTCAGAATGTGTGTGGATTACAGAGATCTCAACAGGGCGAGCCCTAAAGATGACTTTCCACTCCCTCATATTGATGTGCTGGTTGACAATACCGCTCAATTTTCAGTATTCTCATTTATGGATGGATTCTCCGGGTACAATCAGATAAATATGGCGCCTGAAGATATGGAGAAGACTACATTCATTACCCCTTAGGGTACCTTCTGTTACAAAGTAATGCCTTTTGGGTTGAAGAACGCAGGGGCAACTTATCAAAGAGCAATGGTGACACTATTCCACGATCTAATTCATAAAGAGATCGAGTGCTACGTGGATGACATGATTGCTAAATAAAAGACAGAAGAAGAACATCTGATCAACTTGAAGAAGCTATTTGAGAGGTTGAGGAAATTCAGGTTGAGACTGAATCCTAACAAATGTACTTTCGGCGTGCGGTCTAGAAAATTGCTTGGTTTCATCGTCAGTGAAAAAGGGATAGAGGTTGATCCTGCTAAAGTAAAAGCTATACAAGATATGCCTGTACCGAGAACCGAGAAAGAAGTTTGCGGCTTTCTAGGGAGATTGAACTACATTTCAAGGTTCATATCTCACCTAACTACCACCTGCGAACCAATATTCAAAATGCTTAAGAAAGATCAAACGGTCAGGTGGAATGACGATTGTCAAAATGCATTCGATAAAATAAAAAGATATTTGTAGGAACCTCCGATTCTAATACCTCCAGTTCAAGGGAGACCACTGATTATGTACTTGACAGTGCTCGAAGGATCCATGGGTTGTGTTCTCGGTCAACACGACGAGACAGGTAGGAAAGAACATGCTATTTACTACCTGAGCAAGAAGTTTACAGATTGTGAATCACGTTACTCAATGCTTGAGAAGACATGCTGTGCACTCGCATGGGCCGCCAAGCGATTGAGACAATACATGCTCGCACATACAACCCTGTTGATCTCAAAGTTGGATCCGGTCAAGTATATTTTTGAGAAACCAGCGCTTACAGGCAGAGTTGCAAGGTGGCAGATGGTACTGACAGAGTACGATATTCAATTTACTTCGCAAAAAGCAATCAAAGGAAGTATACTGTCAGATTATCTTGCGCAACAGCCTCTTGATGATTACCAGCCCATGAGATTTGATTTCCCTGATGAGGACATCATGTTTCTCAAAGCGAAAAACTGCGAGGAACCACTTCTGGAGGAGGGGCCTGACCCTGAATCCAAATGGAGTTTGATGTTTGATGGGGCAGTTAATATGAATGGGTGCGGAGTTGGTGCGGTTCTCATTACACCAGAAGGTGTTCACATGCCTTTCACGGCCCGAGTAACTTTCGGGTGTACCAACAATGAAGCAGAATACGAAGCTTGCATACTAGGAATTGAGGAAGCTATTGATTTACGAATCAAGACCCTCGATATCTTTGGTGATTTAGCACTGGTAATCAAGTAAAGGGAACTTGGCACACACATCAGCAGAATTTGATTCCGTATAGAGATTATACGAGGAGATTGCTGACATTCTTTACAACTGTCAAGTTGTACCATGTTCCTAGAGATGAAAATAAGTTTGCAGACGCCTGGCCACTATATCTTCGATGATCAAAGTGCATGGTTGGAACTTTGTGCCCAGGATTGATGTATCTCGTCTTGATAGGCCTGCTTTTGTGTTTGATGTTGATGCAGTGTCTGACGATAAGCCTTGGTACCATGACATCAAATGCTTCTTGAAAAATCAAGAATACCCGCCTGGGGCATCTTCCAATGACAAGAAGACATTAAGAAGGCTAGCCGGTAGTTTCTTCTTGAATAAAGATGGCGTGCTGTATAAGAGAAATTTTGACACGGTTCTGCTCAGATGTGTGGATAGACACGAGGCAGACCTGTTGATGATTGAAGTGCACGAAGGCTCTTTCGGTACCCATGCCGGAGGACATGCGATGGCTAAGAAATTATTGAGATTGGGGTATTATTGGCTGACCATGGAGTCAGATTGCTGCAAGTACGCTCGCAAGTGTCACAAATGCCAGATCTATGCAGATAAAGTACACGTTCCTCCCAATCCGTTGAGTATCATGTCCTCTCCGTGGTCATTTCCGATGTGGGGCATTGACATGATCGGGAAAATTGAGCCTACTGCTTCAAATGGCCATCGTTTCATATTGGTCGCCATTGATTACTTCACTAAATGGGTTGAAGCAGCATCTTATGCCAATGTCACTAAGCAAGTAGTAGCTCGTTTCTTGAAACGAGATATCATTTGTCGATATGGAGTTCCCGAAATAATCATTACTGATAATGGTTCTAATTTGAATAATAAGATGATGGCTGAACTATGCCGGGACTTCAAAATCGAGCATCACAATTCTTCTCCGTACCGCCCGAAGATGAATGGCGCGGTCGAAGCGACCAACAAAAATATCAAGAAGATTGTGCAGAAGATGGTTGTCACATACAAAGATTGGCATGAGATGTTACCATTGGCTTTGCATGGGTATCGAACATCAGTCCGCACGTCCACTGGGGCAACACCATACTCACTTGTATACGGTATGGAGGCAGTTCTACTGGTAGAAATTGAGATTCCCTCTCTCCGAGTATTGATGGACGTTAAGCTAGATGAAGCTGAATGGGTACGAGCCAGATTTGATCAGCTGAGCCTTATTGAGGAGAAACGACTAGCAGCAGTATGTCATGGTAAGCTATATCAGCGCAGAATGAAGAGGGCATTCGATCAAAAAGTTCGACCTCAAGTCTACAAGGTCGGGGATGTGGTAATCAAGAGAATACTTCCTCAGAGTACAGATCACAGGGGCAAATGGACTCCTAACTATGAAGTCCATTCATGGTTAAAAAGGTTTTCTCAGGTGGAGCCTTGTTGCTGACAACCATGGATGGTGAAGACTTTTCATTCCCTATTAATTCAGATGCAGTTAAAAAATACTTCGTATAAAGAGACCCGCTGGAAAAAAAAAGAAGAAAGAATCCAGGCAAAAAAGGGCATCCCGGCGAACCAAAAACAGAATAAAGGTTCGGGCAAAAATTAGGGATATAATTGAAAAGAATTGTACACCCGGTAAGTTGAAAACCCGAAAGGGCAACTTAGGCAAAAATGGGTATCCCGGTGGATTGAAAACCTGAAAAGGCGATCCACGCAAAAGAGGGATTAAAGCGAATGACTGCAGTCTGAATTAATCTGTACGTTCTCTACTCTTCAACGAACTGGCAAAATTCCAAAGGAGGAATTGGTCCGACCACGTGCTTCCGAAGGCGAAGATAATCAAGAGAGTTGGAATACATACTGGCTATAACGGAATCAGAAATCAGTTGGAATCCAATTTCCGCATTATCATTAGGATAGATTTCTTTTCTCAATTTTATGGCAATCGCCTCTTTCAGGGGTTTGCTTCCGATTGTAAATCCGCCAATTTTGGCATTTTATCAATAAAATTGAATATTCAGTCACGAGCTTTTATTTTCATTTTACTGTTTTGTTTGCAAAAGCGTCTGATTTTTGATAATAAAACATTACTTTGAAAATATCTCGGCCTTGCAAAAACATGCACAAAGACAATTAAAATTACTTTGCTTGTTGGACAACCTTGGATGGTGGACTCAAAAGACCACGCAATATCCTGGGGCATGCGCATATTCTTTTTCTGTTGCAGGTAATGAGTATGATCGACCCAAGCAGCACGAAAGTTATCTCTCAGCACAATTGACAGATATTTACTTTGACTTGATACTGTTGTATCTTATTAAGTCGATTCTTTCATTCAAGAGTTCCCACCGAGTTTTGTGACGGCAACGGCGGTCGAAGATGGAATTCTTCTGTGTTGATAACGGTTATTAATGCAGTAAACGCTCCAGGTCAATAACAAGTGCCAACCCTCCGGTACCTTGCAGACGATGTGAAGGGTAGTTCAAGGCAGAGTGTTCGTATAAGAGTTTGAAAATGCTTGGTTTTCTATAAAATCCTCTTAAGAGACGAAACTTTTAGTACTAACATCCCTTGTGGTGTTTACTCTTGACAGGAGGTACCAACAAGTGGTGGTATCATATCTCCCGCAAATTTTCAGCATGTGAAATTTGTCAAAGAATAATCCCCAGCGGAGTTATTGACCATCCTAAGCATGGGGCATGTTATCTCCCCAGCAAAGGATACTCCTGATCTGTTATCCCCCGTAGAGTTTAAAGACGCTTGGTCTTCTGTAAAATCCTCTCAAAAGGCATTCCCCAGCACGATACGCTTTAAAGCAGTTTTCTCTAGTAGAGTGTGTTGTAACCTCATTATCCCCAGCGGAGTCGTCAAAGGGGAAGTTCGCCCAACATGGGGCATTGTGACATTTATCCTAAGCTCGACAATCTTCTTCCTCAGCAGATTACCGTGGAATTGCTTTGGGTTTCCCTAACAGATCCCTAGGGACTCTTTCTCAGCATGTTGCAACGGATTGTCTTTCAACCAAGATTTGCATGTCCCCGGCAGAGCAACCCTGATCCCTAGCAAGGTCGTATCTCTGGTAATAGTACCCCCACAGAGTTCAGCATTGAATCTTGTCTGCTATACTCCCCAGCCGAGTCGCAGTAATTTCCCCAGCAAGGTCCAAAGAGATCGACAGAATCTCTTCTTCAGCAAAGTGTCAGCATATGATATTACCCAGCAGGTGGTGTAATTCTCAGCATTGCTCATTTACAATCCAAAGTCCAATTTATTTTTGGCATGCATACAGTTTGTTCTTATTATTCCAGCCGGTGGAATAATATGGCAGATGGTTGTTCCAGCCAGTGGGATGATCATTATATACAGTTTGTTCATATTATTCCAGCCGGTGGAATAATATGGCAGATGGTTGTTCCAGCCAGTGGGATGATCATTATATACAGTTTGTTCATATTATTCCAGCCGGTGGAATAATATGGCAGATGGTTGTTCCAGCCAGTGGGATGATCATTATATACAGTTTGTTCATATTATTCCAGCAGGTGGGATAGTATGGCAGATGGTTGTTCCAGCAGGTGGGATGATCATTATATGCAGTTTGTTCATATTATTCCAGCAGGTGGGATAGTATTGCAGATGGTTGTTCCAGCCAGTGGGATAATCATTATATATAGTTTATTCATATTATTCCAGCATGTGGGGTAATATTACAGATGGTTATTCCAGCCGGTGGGGCGATCATTATATTACAGTTTGTTCACATTATTCCAGCATGTGGGATAATATTGCAGGTGGTTGTTCCAGCAGGTGGGATGATTATTTGGCAAAGCTTCCAAAGCCGGTTTGGTAAGCATCAAAGTCCAAGTTTAATTTGACAAAGCTGCAAAAGTCCATCTGAGGATGGCAATTTTGAGATTCCAAAGCCTGTTTGGTAATCATTGAAGTCCAACGACAGATTGGTAAAAATCCAGCACGAACTGGTAAAAGTCCATTGTTTAGAATGGCAGAGCAGCTAAAGTCCACCAGCAGTGTGGCAAGCCAGTAGTCGTCTGGCGTCATTCAAAAAGACATTTTTTTAGTCCATCAACAGTATGGCAAGCCAGTAGTCGTCTGGCGTCGTTCAAAAAGACATTTTTTAAAGTCCATCAACAGTATGGCAGGCCAGTAGTCGCCTGGCGTCGTTCAAAAGACAGATCTCTCTGACGACGTTCATTTGAAGATTCAATCCAGCAGTCTCGTTGGGTTTATATCCCTTTTCTTCTTCGTCACCCAGAGCAAATTTTTGGTTATATTTGGTATTCAATCACTATATACCTTGAAACTCTGAAAGCAGTCGCTTTCAGGCATTCAGGTCTACAGCGTTTGAATAGGGGCAGCTGTAATACCCCAAAATTTGCTCTCCCTTTTTGTCATCATAGCATAGCATTATCATTTACCATATCATATTCACCTCATTAGCATTGCATTGCATCTTTAACATAGAAAAATGAAGCATAACATCCCTCTTACCATCAAGGCATGTGATTAGGTGAAAGGTGGACAATCAAGGGATCATTCAAAGCACAAAAAGGTCAATCAAGTTGCCTCAAGGCAAGCCAAGAGGTCTCTCATGTCTCACACTATCTCAATTGATCATCCACAATCTCAAGGAAGTGAGATCCAATGGGAGATTGAAACAATACATACTTCATCATGCAAGAGGTTCAAAAACTGAAGGAAAACCCTCAAAAGAGATAGCTCATTGATCCAAAGTCACCCTCAAATGGCATATCTCATCATCCTTTAAGAGGGTACACAACATACTCTGAGGAATTTGAAATTGAAGACTGCACTTTTCCCTCCTAACCAGAGGGGGCCAAAACTAGGGTTTCTAATAAAATCAGGGAATCTCTGATTTTTTGGACAAAACTTGTTGTCATGGTATTCTACATGTCATTAAGTGTATGTATGTGGAAAATTACCTCTCAATTGGTTTTAGAAGTGGTTCAATTAAGATAAAAAATCAGGGAAATTGGGGTCAAGTCAAATAATCAGAGGAAAAAGTCAACTCTTGACTTTTTGAGGTCAAATTCATGAAATTCATGTTATATGTGTCCAATGTACAAAATTTGATCAAGAAACTCCAAAGGAATCATAAAAAAATCAAGATGTGGAAAGTTGCCATTTTTGGAAGAAGTAGGGTTACTAAATAAGGCAAGTTTTGGCCATTTTGCATCAGAGTTTGAACCAAGGCCATTTAAAATTGAAGCACCAAATGAAAATTCCACTCGGCCACAACAAAAGATCTTGTTTCAAGCTTCAAATCCATGTGTAGAACATCTCCATTGGATAAAAATTGAGTGAGATATGATTGACCAAAGTTTGGGCAAAGTAGGTTCAAAACTAGGTCATGACCAAGGATTCTCAGGTCACGCGCATGTCCTTTTTGCAAACAGTTGGTGGACCAAATGTACACCTATTTTTCTCATGGTTAGAGGCTTCATTTGCAAAACTTTTCAACATCAAAGTTGTTCCTTGTAGTGTCATCTTCAATATTCATGTTGGACAAAATTCCATTTGATATAGTTATGAGGGAGAAATCTTGGTCTCAAGTTAGGGTGGTTATGCTGAAATTTTGTACCATGCCAGCCTTGCCAATCGACCACCTGGTGTGCGCATCAGCCAGTCTTGTGTGCTTAAGTTCATAGTCATTTTGGAGCATGTTTGAGGCATTATTTCAATTCCTTTTTCACATCAACATTGTTCTCCAATGTGCTCTCTTTCCAATGACTCCAAAAACACACTAAACCACCCATGGAGTAGAGAGAATTTCATCATCAAATCACCCTATCTCCATTGTTCTCAGCTGCCATAAGAATCAGAAAAGAGAAATGAATGTTATTGTTGTTGTCTCAGCTTGCTCGTGCATTGCTCACCCTCCCAACATTACTTCATTTAGCCAAACATACTTCCCATTTACCATACCACGTGCTACCCATGCTCATGAAAAAGGAAAGGAATGGAAACTTGTAGAACAAGTTTGTTTGCTGTAGCACACATGAGTTAGCTCATTTCATTAATCTCCACCACAACTGTCATACACCTCCTCCACCATATCACAGCCATGGATAACTCGCCCTAACTAACTTGGCTCAGTTAGTTAGGGATGACTCACCTAAACCATGCTAACTCAGTTAACCTCACTCAGTTTAACCTTGGTTAACCCACACTATAAATGACAACCTCACTCACATTTCTCATTGGAATTTCATTTTTCCACATTCTCTCCAAAACTCTCTCTACTTTACTCTCAATCTCACCCTTGCAAAGGATTCTCGAGCTCACATTGTTCATCCTCCTCCTAAATCTTCTTTGATTCTCTCTCAATTTCACCAAAGAGCAACTGTTTTGAAGCTTGGATTTCATTCATCTCCACTGAATCATCATCAACCATTTCAGTTAAGCCTTTATTTGGCTAAGTAAAGCTCAAGGAAGAAGCATTTTTCTCTGATATTCTTGTGTATTCAAGGCTTCATCAATTTCAGGTTTGAGCTCTTGAACTTGTATTGCACGATTTCTGTTCATTTTCATGTGTTTCTTGTTTATATAAGCTTGTTAGAAGCTATGCGTACTCCGTCTAGTTGATAGGCCTTCTAAAGGCGTAGTTGCAAAACTTAGGGCTTGCTTTAATCTCCTCTGTTCTCTCTATGTGTGATTATTATGTGAAAAATAATGTTGGATTCATGATGTGCATGAGCTTAGCTTCAATTTGGTATGCGATTTGTGTGTTTTGGTGAACAAGTGAGGGTTGCAGGTGGTGGTTCTCGCCGGAGAAGGTGACCGGAGGTCCCTCTCCGGCCGGTGATCTTGTTTTAGGGTTTTATTTGCAGTTTGAACGTGGACCGTTAGATGTTCATCATCGTGTGGCTTGTGTGATGACAACGCATAAAAATGTCACATGCCTTGCACATGTTTTATTTTTAATCAGAGTGAACTTCGTGTGGTGTGGTACATGGTATGGAGGGTGGACATTCATGTACATGCATTGATTTTCATTACTTTGACTTGCCTGTAGACTTGACTTAATCCAATGGTCACGCGTGAGTCAATTTTGTTGACTGAGTGAGCATGCTAGTTATTGTGTATTGCGCGTAATTGGACTTAAGCCAGATTGCTTTTTACACCTCCCTGTTCCAAGGCCCAAACATTTTTGAACTGATGGATTGCTATGTATACACCCCTATCTCATTTCTTTTCTTGTTTTATTTTTTCCATTTTTCATACACGCTTGCTTTTCAATTTTTAAAAATACCAAATATCATTTTAAAATTCCATAAAAATTCATGAACATCATTAAGGCATTTATAAAATTTTTGATGATTTTATTTTCTGATTTTTATGATATTGTTGCCCCTGTTACATATTTTCTTTGAATTTTTCATTTGTGTGCATGCCATTGTGATACATGAATTTGTTCATTTTTGTTCTTGATCATCAAAAATGGTTTTGCTTTGCTTCTTTTTGAATTGAGTCATTAATACCTTGAAATATGTCATATGATTTTTATTTGATTTTTTAGGACATTTTATGACATGTCTTGGTGTTCATTTTTGTAATACTTTGCATGTGCATCCAATTTGACCTAAATGCTTTGTATGAGGGCATTTTGCCTTGAATTTTGCATGCTACTTTGATATGTGATTCATTTCTGATTTGTGTATCTCAAAATCATGCTTGAATAATTTTCATGAACCTATTTGATTTTTGTTTAAAACATTTCATTTGAAGCATAATAACATGTCATATCCTCATAATCTTTGTGCATGTTTACATGATTGCTTTGGTGCATACTTGCATGATCATTTGCCTAATTTGTGAACTATTCATTTGACATTATAGGTCATTGGTACATATTATGTGTCATCATTGCATGTTCACTTTCACTTGAACTTTGTGTATCATTAGTATGAAGTACTTGTGTTTTCTTTTTGAACTTCCATTTCAATTCTACTTCTCCTTTTACCTCTTGAATGTCTTGATAGTTGCTTCATGAATACTTGTGAGATGTTTGTGAATCATTTTTCATTTCATTTCAATTCTGATCCTTGGATCACATGTTCCATTTATGCATGTTTCTTTCATTTCTTTTCATCTTTCATCTTCCTTTTCTTATGGTAACATGTTCTAATGCCATGGATGATGATTGTTGCTCATTCACTTGAACTTGCTTGATGATAATCATTTGTTTTCCATATGATGCACATTCTGGTTGTGACTAATATGATTTGATTTCTCATCTTATTCTTTTGAGCTTTATTGTACATTAAATGTTTCTTTTACTTCTTATATTTCTTACACATGTTTACTAACCATGTAGGGGCTTTGGTAAGTTGCAATTGAGTGTGGATAAGGAATCCACATTCAAACCTCTTTCCTTTCATCTCTTTTACAATTCAATCTTGTGTTTTGTTAAGCACTTATGTGCTTTCTTTTAATAACTCATCACTTTCCCTTTTTGAGCTACAATTCATCTTCTACTTTAGAAGTGAATTGTCTAACTCATTTCTTCTTTAGACTTTAGGTTTAAAACCTCACAAACCCTTAGGATCACTCCCTTAACTAATCAATTAGGATTGAGTCTTAGTTCATATAGACTTTTACCTTTATCCTCTCTTGAGTCTTTCATCTTCTCATCTCAAAGAAATTTCAAAATATCTAATAAAGGTAGGCATTTATTGCATTTAGGCCTTTCATATAAAGAAAAGATTATAAGGGGTCTTCTCTTATAATCTTAGAATGTGTAGCATATGGCCCATCTTGGGTCAATGTGTTAGACATTTGATCTTGTATGAGGGACTTAAATGCAATACTTGTTGAAAATACAAATAATAAAAAACACTTCTTCATTTCATAATCAACAAAAACACTTAATAAACACAAGTATGCTAGTGTGTTTGAACCTTAACAATTGGAACTAAGTGTGGGGGTCTTCTTCACCATTAGTGTGCTTTCTTACTCATTCCATCTTGGAATGTGAGAATGTACACATTCCAATGACTAAGATTTAGATACACTATCATATGCAAACGAATGAAAAACTCTTAGAAGACAAAAACAAACAATAACGTCTTTCCTTCGGGAATTCTTTTCTCATCTCACTCATTCTCAGCGTACGAGCGTGCTTCTTCTCGTTCTCTTGCAAGATGGTAACACACTCGGACCAGCGAGCCTGCAACACCTGAGCTAGAACGTTAGTCGCTCCCTAAAAAACACAAATAACTTTCCCTAGTGAGGGGAACTACGTCGCTCTGATTCTCATGTTCCCGATGAGATACGTAGGCAGTGGGGTAGGACCCATTCGAGCACTTCTTTTATTTTCCCTACATTTGTTTCTCTTTCTCTTTCCATTCCTTTTCCCAGTTCTCCAGCTAGCAGTTCCTTTCCAGTATCATTTTCACCCTTTGATCGAGACAAGCAAGCGCGGATCCCATCGGGTACGATGGACGCGAGGGGGTGCTTATACCTTCCTCTCGTGTAACCGACTCCCGAATCCAGTTCTCTTGGTCGCAAGACCTTGCTCTATCCTTTCCTTCAGGTTTATGCCGTGTTTCCTTTCCCTCTCTTAGGATAAATACACATTGCTGGCGACTCTGTTTCAGTGCCACTTTCGCGTTTGTACTAGGATGAAAATCCCGGGAGCGACAAGTTGCAACATCAACATACCACACACAAAATTCATCAAGAATTACTCAATCCAACAATTACCAATTCATCAAAAATCATGAATAGAGAAAGGAAACACAAACCCTACATGACATAATCTACCCACCATTATCATGTCACTACTACAAAACGCGCAAACAACAACGCCCAAGTCACCATGGTTCTTCCAAAAGCTGTGGTAATATCTCTAAACTCAGGCGCTAACTTTATATTATATTTTTTAATTAAAAATTTATAGGTTATAATAACGGTTGTAAGTATAACCGATATGATAGAATCAAACTTTCATTGGTTCGAACCTCAGCTGTGGCAAAAAAAAATTCATTTAAGGTTAAGGTGCTCCTTTCTTTTTTATTTAATTTTAAATAAGGGATATCACTACGATTATTATGGGTAACCGTCGTGATATAGTTCGCTATTATTTTAAAATATAAAATATAATTACGGTTATAGTTTTAAATCGTAACATATTTTTTAATATATAAATGCAACTATTTGTTGCCCAGTTCATAATAGCCATTTCGCTCTAAAGAAAACCCTAACACAACCCTCTCCTCTCATGAATCTTAACCAATACTATTACAAGTGAATGGAAAAAAGAAGCTTAAAAGATATCCGACGGTAGCAACGTGCGGCGCAAACTCATACGGCGGCGAAGATGGTATGTTCTCCTGCTCTCTTCTTTCTGCTCTTCTTCTGTATGTTGTTGATGTTTAGAATTTAGGATTATTGTTTTAGGGTTTGGTTTTAGGATGCTGTGGAAAACATTATGTTATTGATGTTTTAGGGTTAAGTTTGATTTTTGTTGTATTTCCTTGTAGATACATGGTGATGACGGTGGTAGCAAGCGTATGCTATGGTGAAGTTTCATATGGTTTTTGTTGCCATGAAGAAAAATATAAGAAGTATGAAGTTATTGTATAAACTTCATCCACCTTATATTTCTTCTTCATGGCTTCACAAACTAGATGAACTTGATATATCTTGATTTGTTACAGTTCCACGATTATTTTCAATAAGAGGTGCGTTATTGACTCAATGTATCTTGATTTGTTACAATCCCACTTGGGGTTTTGTTGCTTAAATAATGTATGTTTTTTTATTGTGTTGCATGGATTTGTTGTATGTTGTTGTTGTTGTTGTTGACAAATGTTCTCAAAACAAGAACAAAACATTGCTAAGTCACAAGATAAAGGCTTCTTGTGACTTAGCAATGTTTTGTTCTTTAAATTCTTATACAGGTTGACAAGTTTAGTTTATTATATGCTATGTATATTGTTTGCTTTACTTACCTTTTAATGAAAATGCAATCATTTATATTGACATAGAAACTTATATTCTGAAAATTAAGATGTATTTGAAAACCAACCTATATCAATCAATGTTTTTCGAATCGCATCCGTCTCATTCAACACATTTTATGTTCCTCAACACATAATATATGGTTCAATGGTCTGTTTGCTTCAATTCATTGATATAATTTACAATCGCGTCGATAAGCAACGATGATGAGGTAAACTATAATAAAAGATATCGATGCATTGAAGGAATCAGACCATTGAACCGTATATGTGTTAAAGAACATAAAATGTGCAGAATGAGACGAATTTAATTCGAAACAAATTGCTGTGTTTAAGTTGGTTTTCAAGAATAGTTTAATTTTCAGATTATATATTTCTTTTCCAATTTGAATGGTTGCATTTATTTAAATAGGTGTATGGTAAACCAAGCAATATACATTGGTATATAATAAACTATGGGTGCTTTCCACGATGGTTGTCTACATTAACCGTGATCTAATGTAATTTATTTGCTGTTGCTGGGTTTCGAACCCAGTACCTTATGTATCACAACGGTTGTTAAGCATAACCGTCGTGATATACCGCGCGCTTTCCAGAATACAACAACGGCCCCAGGGCCGTGATTATAAGTAGTGCATTTACCACAACACTCTACATAACAACGCCTTGATCTGCGTTATTATATGTATTTTTCAACCGTTGTTAAAGGGGTTTTCCGTAGTAGTGTGTTAACCTTCAGATCATTAGAACTCCACCCTTACCTTAGAGTTCTTTCCAAAAGCTTCACAACAATGGAGTTTCTTCTCTCTTCCTTGCCCTAGCCTCTTTGTCTCATTGTCTCTTGTTTTCACGATCATACAATTCTCTCTCCCAACTTCCCTTATTTCTCTTTTATTATAATTTTATTATTATTACTAATTCCACTAATAATAATAATAATAATAATAATAATAATCACTAATTATTTAATTTAATAAATTTACTAAATATTGATAATATAATTTAATTAGTCATACTCACCACACCACCAAGTTCTACATTATTGGTCACACATCCCTCAACCCATAAAGTATATTCTTAAGGCCACTGCCCCACGCCAAGGTAGCTCAAACACATCAAAGCACAACACCACAATTATCACATAATTAAAATACGAAAAAATAAATAAAATAAGTCGGGCGTTACACTCAACACCTTTCTAAAAAAGTACAAATACATGAAAAGATGCCATGGTTTAAAAAGGCTTTCAAAAATTCGTTTGTGTAACGACCCGAAAAATCTAAATTATTTATTTAATCATTTATTTAATTAATTTAGAAGGAATTAAGGGGGTTTGTAATGATTTTGGAGAATTATGGATTAAAAGATGCATTTTCGAGTAATTTTAATAAAAAGAATAATCATGTATTATTTATGTTATTATTGTTATTATTAAATTTTAAAATAAAATGAGGAAGGGCAAGGTGGTCTTATTGGAGATAAGTGAGGATAGGATGGGAAGTTCATAAACTGGGATATATGACTAAAAGAGAAAAGGGAACGATCATTCTAACTGATCGTGTTTTGGGTGAAGGAAACTGAAGCAGAGAAGAGGAAGAGGAGAACTAGGGCTTGAGGAATTCTCGAAGAATCTTGAAGAAGGAAGGAAAAGCTTCGGATTATTCTAAGGTATGGGGAGAATTCCTAATTCTTGGTAGTTTACGAAATTGGAGATTGAATAGATTAGGATTGTGTGAATGTGTGTTTGATTTTGATGGTTTTGAATGTGAAATGTATGAACATGATGAGATTATGATGAATGTCACTAGTATGTGTTGATATATGTGTGTCTTATGAGTATTTTGATCAATTTTCGTGTAGAACATTGATTTTGGGGGTTATGAGAATCAAAATTTCAGAAAAATCAGATTTTTGGAAGAAGTAGGTTTTGTCGCGCTCTGACACAGGCCGTGTCACACAACACGGGAACCGTGTCAGCCTACTGGTTGATAAAAATAAAATTTGTGTGTTGCAGGGGTTCTGACACGGGCCGTGTCACAGGACACGGTGGCCGTGTCAGCTTGCTGGTCGTGAATGAGAAAAATTGTTTTTTTTGAAATTGATCCCATGGGTTCTGACACGGGCCGTGTCAGGCTGCTGACTTGCTATTTTTTTGATGATTTGGAATCGTGTCCCAGTTCTTCTGACACGGGCAGTGTCACAGGACACGGTGGCCGTGTCAGACTACTGGTTGTCTCATATTTTGCTGTTTCCTTGCAGTCTCTCGCTGTTTTCTCGTGTTGTTTCTTTAGGGTCGAAGTATTGATTATATGTAATTGATGAACTATGATTTTTATGATGAATGTTGTTGAGATGAAGTGAATGATGCACATGTCGATAATTGAATGAAATGAGGAGGTTAGCATCATTGCATTTCATGGCATATTTTTATGATGGGGCTCCGGCCTATTGGTAGCTTCAATCCCATCGTGCGGATTGAAATGATATGTTGTTATGGTGTGCTCCCATTATGGAGGGTTGATGGCCAGTGTCCATCGCATGGAGGAAAGTCGGTACCGCATTGCATATGTGCATTTTCATTGAAGTTGACATTGCATTTATTATGGAGTAATTATGATGAATCGTATTATGAATTCTAAGTTGATAATGATGTGAATGAATGTGAGTGATGATCTGTTGTTGTTGCTGCTTAATTTATTTGATTTCCATGTCTTTATTTACTATATTGAATTATGTTTTCTCACCCTGCCTGCTTGGAAATGTTGCCTCTTATGTGGGTAACTTGCAGATAACCAAGAGTAGCTTCGAGGTGACGAAGGAGGTAGCTTCGAGTGTCTCGTTTATGTCGTTAATTTTAGAGGTGTCCTGCTCTGTGTCATGTAACATCGGGTTGGGATAAATTGCGAACATTCGTGTTCTTTTGATTTATTTTGGAATTGTATACTGATGATGTTGTTCTAGATTGGATAAATTTCTCATGAAGTTTTAATTGAGTTTACAATGACAAGTTGATTCCGTTGCAAGATTATGATTTCTTTTGATGATGTTTTGAGTAACCCGTGTTACGGGACAGGACTATGAGAATTGTATGATGTGTTGATTATGTACACCCTTGGTTGTGAATTATACTCTGATAACATGATTTATTTCTCTAAAATTGTATGTGGGGTAGAAGGGTGTTACATTAGTGGTATCAGAGTAGGTCGGTCTGTCCGACCAAGTTTTGTGTAGTCAGTCTGTTTTCAGTCGTTACTTGTTAACGATTATTTGTTTTCTGACGTGGTATGTGTTGTACAGAATGGCTGGGAACAACACGCGTGCTCTTGCTGATGCTATTGCAGCTCTCGCTCGGAACCATGCTCCTGATGAGTTTCACGCGTTAGAGAAGTTTCAGAGGAACAACCCACCGAAGTTTGAAGGGACTCATGACCCGGCGAGCGCACAAAAGTGGCTCAAGGCGATTGAGAAGATTTTTAGAGTGATGGGGTGCTCTGATGCACAGCAAATGCAGTTCGGAACGCATATGCTGGAAGAGGAGGCCGAGGACTGGTGGGATAACACCCGTCAGAGGTTGGAAGATGTTGGCACTACGGTGACGTGGAATGTGTTCAAACAAGAATTTCTGGGCAAGTATTTTCCTGAAGATGCTCGTGGTAAGATGGAAGTGGAATTCATTGAATTGAAGCAAGGGAATATGACTGTGGCGGAGTATGCTGCCAAATTTGAGAGGCTTGTGAAGTTTTGTCCTCATTACAACCGTGCAGATGCTGAACTTTCTAAGTGTCTCAAGTTTGAGAACGGGCTGAGACCAGAGATTAAACAAGGGATTGGATGTCAACAGATTCGCAGGTATGCGGAACTGGTGGATAAGAGTAGGATCTACGATGAAGATAGTCGAGCTCGATCTGCTCACTACAAACAGCTAAGTGAAAAGAAGGATAAGGGCCAGTTTAGAGGAAAACCTTATGCAACCCCAGGTGATAAGGGTAAGCAGAAGGTATCAGATGAGAAGAAGTCAAGTAGGGGAGCCGCTAATGCACCTACTAAGTGCTACAAGTGTGGGGAGCCAGGTCACAAAGCTGATGTGTGTACTAACAAAGTTCTGAGATGTTACCGTTGTGGCAAGACCGGGCATAGGATTGGTGATTGTCCGAATAAGGGTCCGACCTGTTTCAATTGTGGTGAACAGGGACATATCAGTACTCAATGCCAGAAACCAAAGAAGAATGCTACTGCTGCCCAGACTACTGGAAGAGTATTTGCTTTGGCGGGCTCAGAAGTTCCCAAGAACGACAACTTAATTCGAGGTACTTGTTTTATTAACAATGTTGAGTTGATTGCTATTATTGATACTGGAGCTACGCATTCATTTATCTCTCTCGAGTGTGCTACTAGATTGGGTTTGAATTTGTCTAACATGAATGGTAGTATGATAATAGAGACCTCGGCTAATGGTTCGGTGACTACTATGCTTGTTTGTTTGAAGTGTCCTTTGACAATCTTTCAGAAGGATTTTGTGATGGATTTGGCGTGCTTACCTTTGCACCAAATCGATGTTATCCTTGGTATGAACTGGTTAGAGTTCAACTACGTTCACATTAATTGCTATAACAAGACTGTGAAGTTTCTAGAGTTAGGTGAGGATGGTGAACTAATGTTCTTATCTGCTAAACAAGTGGATGGACTTTTATTAGATGAAGCGTTGATGTTCGCAGTGTTTGCATCGTTGCCAGCGGATGGTGTGGCCGTCAGTGCTGAGTTGCCTGTGGTTTGTGAGTTTCCAGATGTATTTCCTGAGGATATAAGTGATTTACCTCCGTAACGTGAAGTTGAGTTTGCTGTAGACTTAATACCAGGTACGAGTCCAGTTTCGATGGCTCCTTATCGGATGTCTGCTTCGGAATTGAATGAGCTGAAGAAACAACTAGAAGAATTGTTAGAAAAGAAGTTTATTCGACCTAGTGTCTCTCCGTGGGGTGCTCTGGTGTTGCTCGTTAAGAAGAAAGACGGTAGTATGAGATTGTGTGTCGATTATCGGCAGTTGAATAAGATAACCATCAAGAATAAATATCTGCTTCCGAGAATCGACGATTTAATGGATCAACTCGTAGGTGCTTGTGTGTTCAGTAAGATTGATCTGAGGTCCGGTTATCATCAGATTAGAGTTAAAGTTGACGATATTCCGAAAACAGCTTTCAGAACGAGGTATGGTCATTATGAATATACGGTGATGCCATTTGGAGTTTCTAACGCGCCTGGTGTGTTCATGGAGTATATGAACAGAATCTTTCATGAATATCTTGATAAATTTGTAGTGGTTTTCATAGACGATATCTTGATATATTCTAAATCAGCAGAAGAACATGCAGAACATTTGAAGATTGTGTTACAAGTGTTGAGGGAAAAGAAATTGTATGCTAAGTTATCGAAGTGCGAATTCTGGTTGAAGGAGGTGAGTTTCCTAGGCCATGTGATTTCAAGTGGTGGAATTTCTGTGGATCCCTCGAAGGTTGATGCGGTGTTGCAGTGGGAGACTCCGAAGTCTGCTACAGAAATTCGTAGTTTTCTTGGATTGGCTGGTTATTATCGTAAGTTCATTGAAAGTTTTTCTAAGTTGGCTTTGCCTTTGACGCAATTGACTCGAAAAGGGCAAGCGTATGTATGGGATGTCGCTTGTGAAGAGAGTTTTGTAGAACTAAAGAAAAAGTTGACGACTGCTCCGGTGTTAGTTTTGCCAGACCCGAATGAGTCCTTTGTGGTTTATTGTGATGCTTCAAAGATGGGCCTTGGTGGAGTTTTAATGCAAAATGGTAAAGTGGTCGCTTATGCTTCTAGACAGTTAAGAGTCCATGAGAGGAATTACCCTACACACGACTTAGAGTTGGCTGCTGTAGTATTTGTACTGAAGATCTGGAGGCATTATCTTTTTGGTTCGAAATTTGAGGTATTCAGTGATCATAAAAGTTTGAAATACTTGTTCGATCAGAAAGAGTTAAACATGAGGCAGAGAAGGTGGCTAGAACTGTTAAAGGATTTTGAGTTCGATTTGAATTATCACCCAGGTAAAGCAAACGTAGTGGCTGATGCTTTGAGTAGAAAGTCGTTGCATATTTCGATGCTTATGGTGAGAGAACTTGAAATGATTGAGCAATTCAGAGACATGAGTTTGTTGTGTGAGACGACCGCTGATAGTGTGAAATTGGGCATGCTAAAGCTGACTAGTGGAATTTTGGAGGAAATTCGGGGAGGTCAGAAATCTGATTTGAAATTAGTTGACCAAATAATGAAAATTGATCAAGGTAATGGCGGTGAATTCCGAATTGATGAAGATGGAGTTTTGAGATTTCGAGATAGAGTGTGCGTCCCGGATATTTCTGGAATCAAAAAGAGTATTTTGGAAGAAGGGCATAGAAGTCGATTGAGTATTCATCCTGGTGCTATGAAGATGTATCAAGACCTTCGTAGATTGTTTTGGTGGCCAGGTATGAAAAGAGATATTGCTGAATTTGTGTATGCATGTTTGACTTGCCAGAAGTCCAAAATTGAACATCAGAAGCCTTCAGGTATGATGCAGCCGTTGAATGTTCCTGAATGGAAGTGGGATAGCATTTCCATGGATTTTGTGACTGGGTTACCAAAGACTACAAGAGGTAATGACTCGATATGGGTGATTATGGATATGTTAACTAAGTCGGCGCATTTCTTACCTATTAGAATTAATTACTCTATGCAGAAGCTAGCTGAGATTTATATTGATGAAATCGTGAGGTTGCATGGAACACCTTCGAGTATTATATCGGATAGAGATCCGCGGTTTACGTCAAGGTTTTGGAAAAGTCTACAGGATGCTTTGGGTACTAAGTTGAGGATGAGTTCTGCTTATCACCCGCAGACGGATGGTCAGTCGGAAAGAACAATCCAATCTTTAGAAGATTTGTTGAGAGCTTGTGTACTAGATCGAGGAGGATCTTGGGATAGTCACTTGCCGTTGATCGAGTTTACATACAACAATAGTTTTCATGCTAGTATTGGGATGGCTCCTTATGAGGCGTTGTATGGTAGACGTTGTCGAACTCCATTGTGTTGGTATGAGTCGGGAGATAGTTCTGTACTGGGACCTGAAATTGTTCAAGAAATAATGGAGAAGATTAAAATGATTCAGGATAAAATGAAGATGTCGTAGAGTCGTCAGAAGAGTTACCATGATAAGAGGAGAAAAGCACTTGAATTCCAAGAAGGAGACCACGTGTTCTTAAGAGTCACTCTGATGACTGGTGTGGGACGAGCTTTGAAGTCTAGAAAGCTCACTCCACGCTTTGTTGGTCCGTACCAGATTATGAAGAGAATAGGAGAGGTTGCTTATCGGGTGGCTTTACCACCGTCACTTGCAAATTTGCATGATGTGTTTCATGTGTCGCAGTTGAGGAAGTATATTCAGGATCCGTCACATGTAATTCAGATGGATGACGTTCAGGTAAGAGATAACCTGACAATAGAAGCTTTGCCTGTGAGGATTGATGGTCGAGAATTGAAGCAACTCCGAGGTAAAGAGATTGCTTTAGTGAAAGTATTGTGGGGTGAAGATCAGATGAAGGAGTCGTATCCGACTATGTTTACTTCAGGTAATTTTCGAGGACGAAAATTCTTAAAGTAGGAGAGAGTTGTAACGACCCAAAAAATCTAAATTATTTATTTAATCATTTATTTAATTAATTTAGAAGGAATTAAGGGGGTTTGTAATGATTTTGGATAATTATGGATTAAAAGATGCATTTTTGAGTAATTTTAATAAAAAGAATAATCATGTATTATTTATGTTATTATTGTTATTATTAAAATTTAAAATAAAATGAGGAAGGGCAAGGTGGTCTTATTGGAGATAAGTGAGGATAGAATGGGAAGTTCATAAACTGGGATATATGACTAAAAGAGAAAAGGGAACGATCATTCTAACTGATCGTGTTTTGGGTGAAGGAAACTGAAGCAGAGAAGAGGAAGAGGAGAATTAGGGCTTGAGGAATTCTCGAAGAATCTTGAAGAAGGAAGGAAAAGCTTCAGATTATTCTAAGGTATGGGGAGAATTCCTAATTCTTGGTAGTTTACGAAATTGGAGATTGAATAGATTAGGATTGTGTGAATGTGTGTTTGATTTTGATGGTTTTGAATGTGAAATGTATGAACATGATGAGATTATGATGAATGTCACTAGTATGTGTTGATATATGTGTGTCTTATGAGTATTTTGATCAATTTTCGTGTAGAACATTGATTTTGGGGGTTTTGAGAATCAAAATTTCAGAAAAATCAGATTTTTGGAAGAAGTGGGTTTTGTCGCGCTCTGACACGGGCCGTGTCACACAACACGGGCACCGTGTCAGCCTACTGGTTGATAAAAATAAAATTTGTGTGTTGCAGGGGTTCTGACACGGGCCGTGTCACAGGACACGGTGGCCGTGTCAGCTTGCTGGTCGTGAATGAGAAAAATTGTTTTTTTGGAAATTGGTCCCATGGGTTCTGACACGGGCCGTGTCACAGGACACGGTGGCCGTGTCAGGCTGCTGACTTGCTATTTTTTTGATGATTTGGAATCGTGTCCCAGTTCTTCTGACACGGGCAGTGTCACAGGACACGGTGGCCGTGTCAGACTACTGGTTGTCTCATATTTTGCTGTTTCCTTGCAGTCTCTCGCTGTTTTCTCGTGTTGTTTCTTTAGGGTCGAAGTATTGATTATATGTAATTGATGAACTATGATTTTTATGATGAATGTTGTTGAGATGAAGTGAATGATGCACATGTCGATAATTGAATGAAATGAGGAGGTTAGCATCATTGCATTTCATGGCATATTTTTATGATGGGGCTCTGGCCTATTGGTAGCTTCAATCCCATCGTGCGGATTGGAGTGATATGTTGTTATGGTGTGCTCCCATTGTGGAGGGTTGATGGCCAGTGTCCATCGCATGGAGGAAAGTCGGTACCGCATTGCATATGTGCATTTTCATTGAAGTTGACATTGCATTTATTATGGAGTAATTATGATGAATCGTATTATGAATTCTAAGTTGATAATGATGTGAATGAATGTGAGTGATGATCTGTTGTTGTTGCTGCTTAATTTATTTGATTTCCATGTCTTGTATTACTATATTGAATTATGTTTTCTCACCCTGCCTGCTTGGAAATGTTGCCTCTTATGTGGGTAACTTGCAGATAACCAAGAGTAGCTTCGAGGTGACGAAGGAGGTAGCTTGGAGTGTCTCGTTTATGTCGTTAATTTTAGAGGTGTCCTGCTCTGTGTCATGTAACATCGGGTTGGGATAAATTGCGAACATTCGTGCTCTTTTGATTTATTTTGGAATTGTATACTGATGATGTTGTTCTAGATTGGATAAATTTCTCATGAAGTTTTAATTGAGTTTACAATGACAAGTTGATTCCGTTGCAAGATTATGATTTCTTTTGATGATGTTTTGAGTAACCCGTGTTACGGGACAGGACTATGAGAATTGTATGATGTGTTGATTATGTACACCCTTGGTTGTGAATTATACTCTGATAACATGATTTATTTCTCTAAAATTGTATGTGGGGTAAAAGGGTGTTACAGTTTGCATCATAATTTTCATGAAAAAGTCTCACTGGTTCAGTGGTAACCGATTACCATAAATGGTGTAACCAGTTACACCTGACACATTTTCAAAAATTAAGGTGTTTTTACATTTTGAGTAAATGGTGCAAATTGTGGCGGTTTTTAAGTGTTGTTACGGCGGTTTCAAATGCCACAATTTATCAAAAACAAAATGGTTAGTTTGAAAATAATTTTAAAAGATGTGTGAAAGGTTTAAGATGAACATGCATGATTTTTCTGAGCAATTAACACACACACACACACACACACACTTGAATTGTAATGCATATTCAATCATCTTGATTCTTCCATTAATTTTCCAAAGCTTTTTGATAATTTGAACTTGATTTTTCTAGTCTTCAAGCTTTGAATTATTTTTGTTGATGTGTTTGTCTTCATAAAAACTATAACCAAGGACATGAAGAACTATTCTTCACATTCTCCCCCTTTTTGATGATGACAAAACATCCTTTGAAATTTTACTTGTTCATCAATGGGGAACTTCAATATGTGACTTTTTGAAATGTTGAGTAGCAACTAGAATCTCCCCATATCATGTATATCTCCCCCTTACTTTTTCAATTCAAAAATTTCTCCCCTGAAAGTATTATGAACAAGAACAATTACAATACCTACTATTTCTCCCCCTTTTGATATCATCAAAAAGAAGACAAAGTAGAATAAAGTACAAAGCAAAGTGATAAAATTGGAAGGATATATTTATAATTGAAAAATAATAGCACAAAATTAGACACTTATCTTCTTCATAAGGATTTATTGTCAAAGTTGATATCAATGTTGATGCTTCTTCAAAACATCTTTTGAATCTCTTACTTATATTTCATGCTGCTCCAATCTTTCAAGTTCTATTTCATGCTCTTGAAGTTTTTCGAACAAGGAAGCAGACGTCATGGTAGAAAGACTCTTCTTTTATGATATAGTCATCACCTTTGGTTGCCATTCCTTGGTTAAAGACCTAAGAACTTTAAGATTTAATTCATTGTTAGTAAAAGTATTACCGAGAGCAATCAGGTGATTGGTTAAGTGAACAAATCTCTTTTGTAGAGCAAGGATTGATTCCCTGGGCTTCATTTTGAATAACTCATAGTCTTGTCTCAAAGTATTCAATCTTGATTTCTTTACTTCAACGGTTCCTTCATGAGTTTCCACCAATGTATCCCATATTTGTTTTGTCGTTGTACATTGAGAGACATGAAAGAATTCATCCATGCTAAGTGTACTTTGAAGTATATTAATTACTTTCTTGTCGTAGAGTACCTTCTTCTTATCATCTTCATTCCATGAACTTTTAATATTTCTTGTCTTAACACCATCGACAACACTAATAGGAACAAACAGACCATTTTGTACAACATCCCATATATCTTCTCCTTATTATTCTAGATGTGCTTTCATACAAATTTTCCAAAAATAAAAGTATTCACCACAAAATAATGGAGGCTTGTTATTGCTTCCACCATCTCTGAACAACAGGTTTGTGGAAGGCATTCTGGATCACAAGAGCAGATTACTTGAACCTGCTCTGATACCAATTGTAAGTTTATGCGTGGTCTATAAGAAGGGGGTGAATTAGATTTATTGGAATTTTCTCAATTAGAAGTGTAAGCACTGGTTTTGTTATTTTTCAGAATTGATATGAAAGTAAATATGCTGAAAAATAAATGTAGAAAATAAAAGACACAACGATATATCTTGGTTCCCCTCACAATCCAAGAATACTCCAATCCCCTCACTCACTGTGAGAGGTTTTTCACTATGTCAGATCTTTGTACAAGTCTTCCACCAAGACCTATCCTACAATCTTCTAACATAAGCAACACAATTAATAAGGACAATCCCCTTATGATCTTAACAAAGTACAACAAGAGAACAATCCTCCCTTATTCAATCTCTTGCTTCCAACAATCTTGGACAATAAGGAAATCACGACAATTTGAATTTTTACAAGTGTTTGAAGTTTTATAACAATGTATATCAATTCCTAGAATTGATCTTCTCTATCAAGTAGGCAATTCACAATATGTAACACAAGTGCTCAATGATTATAGTGTTGAAACTTTCAGATATGAATGAAAATGTATGCAGTAAGTTTCAAACAAAAAGTTAAGTCACAAGGCACTTGTTTTGAAAACGAGAGAGTAATGAGTTTGAATTGCTATGAAAGAGAGATGTTTTCAAAATCTGATTTACATGGTTTATATAGTGCCTTAACACCTTTCTAAAAGTGCACAAATACATGAAAATATTCCATGGTTCAAAAAGGCATTCAAAAGTTTGTTTGCATCATAATTTTCATGAAAAGTACCACTGGTTCAGTGGTAACCGATTACTATAAATGGTGTAAATTATGCCTGTTTTAAAGTGTTGTTACGGCGGTTTCAAATGCCACATTTATCAAAAACATAATGGTTAGTTTCAAAATCATTTTAAAAGATGTGTGAAAGGTTTAAGATGAATATGCATGATTTTTCTGAGCAATTAGGATATATATACTTGAATTGTAATGCATATTCAATCATCTTGATTCTTCCATTAATTTTCCAAAGATTTTTTATAATTTGAACTTGATTGCTCTAGCTTCAAGCTTTGACTTCTTTTTGTTGATGTGTTTGTCTTCATCAAAACTATAACCAAGGTCAAGAAGAACTCTTCTTCACAAAAATCTGTATAACAAATGCTTTTATAGTAAAATGTTACGTATCTTATACCTCAATTATTAAGGAAACCGACGGGATATATCATTTAGTTTTCAATAAAATATAATAAATAAAAATATTTTCTTGAATTGTTTTTCCCCTCGGAGTTTTTGAAAAACTAAGGTAATATGTGATTTCTACTTCTAAAAAAATAAATCATGGCGCGCATTGGAATCATATCCACTAGAACAACAGTGATCATCCATATTCAAAAATGTAACGTATCTTTTGGATTTTCAAGGCATTTGAGCTTCTCTGATTATTTCACTTCCTATTCTCCACTTTATTAAACATTATTCCTTGTTTCAACATCTCATTTCCAACTCTTTGTGTCTTCAAACCTAGTTTCAAAGTTTTTTCTTTTCTTCAAAAATGTCTTCAACAACCTTGGATGAAATTTTTTTGTTCGTAATCTATGAAAAGTTTGTTAATTATGATTATTTGAAAGACAAAGGTTTTGATCTAAGGAAAACTATTCACAAATAAAAGTTGAATGGTTACTTTGACATTCTTAATGGACCCATCCACATTAATCTCGTTAAAGAGTTCTAGTTAAATGCCTCCGTAGGGCCATATGGTCATGATGTTGAGTCAATCCAGTCCTATGTCAATGGCTTTCCTGTCATAATTGCTCAATCAGTTATTGCTCAGATAATAAAATATGAAAAGGAAGGCGTTTGTGTTGGACATTATAGATTCAACAATGTCTATAAAGATCACTTTCACATAATTTATGTAAACAACGATAATCTCAGCAGTCCTGCTAGTCTACAACCAATTGGAAAAGTTTTGTATCAACTTCTAGTGTCCAATCTCCATCCAAGAGAGAAAGAACTGGAAACAATTACTTGGAATGCCAAACATCTATTGTTATTCCTTACCAAGAACATCATAGTTAATCTTCCTCTTACCATTTTTAATTTCTTAAAGGAAATGATAATTGTGAGAATAAACTTTGGTTCTGCATCTGGCCTTTAAGTTTTGATGATAACAATACGTGGATTGAAATGGAACAGTTTTGTAAACTAATGATTTTGTCTAGTGTGTAGTTATTAATAAACATGTTCTGACTCTAAAGACATGACGTGTGACTTCATCAGATTCTGGAATCAACACACTCTGACTCTGAAGAAATACAAATATTCACAAGAAGTGGTCAAGTTAGAGAAAGCTCACAGTCAATGATTCTAAAGAACGTTCCTGTTCAAGCTTCTAACTCTGACTCTGAATGAAGAGACTCTAAAGGACTGACTCCCTTTAGGACTCTAAGCTTGTGCTAAATATTCTGAAGAACAAAGTGCTAAAGATTCTGAAGACCAGGTTGTGAGGAACAATGCCAAGACTATAAAGACTGCAGTTTTGAAGACTCTCAACAGGCCCTTGACACTTCTATGCATGCTTCAACAACCTTACATTCAGAAGCCTCTGATAAATAGAAGAATATAAGATCAAATCGTTACGTGAGATAAATAGTACATCGTACCAAATCAAAACATTCCTTCCACTACACGGATTTCGTGGAGTAAGGACATTTATGCTGTGTGATCTTTGTCTCCTATCATTGAAGACGGTTATTCAAAGTTCCAACTCACGCATGAAGATTCCCATTCTACCCTCCAACGGATCTTTCTTTGGCTATAAAAGGAAGACTTTGAAGAATGGATCAAGCTACTACTTTGCTCAATATTCACACTCTATTCAACACTTTCAAGCTGATTTATTTCTCATATATTATTGTGAATATTGTATAAACAGACCTCGAACTTTTAATCATTTTGTGTGATAGAGTCATTGTAATCAAACACAGTTTGTAAATCTCAAATTTGTTTGAGTGATTACCTTGAGTGACTAAGGTTTAGTATGTATACT
Organism: Lathyrus tuberosus; assembly: GCA_022829125.1. Taxonomy (NCBI): domain Eukaryota; kingdom Viridiplantae; phylum Streptophyta; class Magnoliopsida; order Fabales; family Fabaceae; genus Lathyrus; species Lathyrus tuberosus. Next base: position 1,765,742 of record JALAZF010000062.1, on the reverse strand, counting down.
CGAGAAGACAAGGACAATTGTCTTTGTGGTGTCTGTAATCTGTTTGATTATAGTGTATTAAGTCCTTTTGAGAAGGAGAAATCACCTTGGTGGGCGGACTAGAGGTATCTTTGTAAACAGCGAACTAGGATAAAAATAAATTGTTTTTTTTATTATTATTGTTCTTGTTAGTTGAATTGGCTTGTGAAAAAGCTTTGATTTTTAGAAACCCGATTCAAACCCCCCTTTCTTGTGTTTCTCGTAACCTTCAATTGGCATTATAGCTCTGGTTCTAATATTAATAAGACTATCAAATACCTAAACGTGTCAGATAAAGATCTAGGAAAAACATAATGGTTGTCATTCCACCTCTAGTTCCTCCATCCAATGATAGAGATCATTACAAGGCTAAACCTCCTGTTTTTGATGGAGATATATTTCATTATTTGAAGGACAGGATAGAAAGTTTCTTTCTTGGTCACGATGTGGATCTATGGAACATGGTAGTCAATGGCTACGTGCACCCAGTAAATGCAAGTTGTAACAAGATCGAAAGAAGAGTGATGACGGACTAACAAAAAAGGACTATAAAAATAATATCAAAGCAAGAACCATCTTGCTAAATGCGATTTCATACACTGAATTTGAAAAGATCACCAATAGAGATACTACTAAATCTATATTTGACTCTCTAAGGATGGCGCATGAAGGAAACACTCAAGTGAAGGAAACCAAGGCTCTAACCTTGATTCAAAAATACAAAGTGTTCAAGATGCAGGAAGATTTAACAATTGAGAATATGTTCTCAAGGTTTCAAACTTTGGTCGCAGGACTTAAATTTTTGGACAAGAGGTATTCTATTGCTGATCATGTCAAGAAGATCATCAGAAGCTTACCTAAATGTTGGAGACCTAGTGTAACAACTCTGAAATTATCAAAGGACCTCAACAATACCTCTCTTGAAGAACTAGTTAGTTCTTTAAGAAGTCATGAAATTGAGCTCGAGGAAAATGAGCCTAAAAGAAAGAGAAAATTTGTTGCATTTAAGTTTTCTAGAAGATCAGAGAAGACAAGAGCTCTTCAGGTTGATACCGATGCTGAATCAGAAGAGGAATCAAAAGAAGAAGGTTAATTGTCTCTTCTCTCCAGACGCGTGAATCAACTCTAGAAGAAATTGCAAGGAAAATTTAGAGGACAAAGAAGGACATGTGGTCATTCTGAGTCTACTTTTGGATTCAAAAAAGCTGGAGCCAACAAAGAAGTCATATGCTATGAATGCAAGAAGCCAGGTCATTATAAGAATGACTGCCCCAAGTTGAAGAATGACACACCTAAGAAGAAAGACTTCAGAGGAAAAAAGAAGGGTCTTATGGTTAAATGGGATGATTCAGAGTATTCTGACGATGATTCTGAAAAAGAATATGCTAATGTGGTTTTGATGCCACTCACAGAAGATCCTGCTGGAACCAGTCAATCAAAATCAGATTCTGAAGAGGTATTTTCTGAACTCTCTCATTTTGAACTTGAGTCCAGTTTGTCTGAAGTTTTGGAAAAATATCAGAACCTTCTGAACAAATACAAGGATATGAAAAAGATTCATGTATTTGAATCATAAGCCTTCTATAAGCTTCAAAAAGATTTCTTAAGGTTAAATGAAGAAAACCTTACTTTGAAAACAACTTTGTGCCCTCAAGCAAGAGTCAACCTGAGAAAATCACGTCTAAAGCTCCTACAAGTTCTGGTGACATCATACAGAAGTATAATAAATCTTTCTAGAAGTTCCTTGCTAGAATCGTGAATAGAAGCTTAATGGCTTCAAAGATTTATGGCATCAACAGGAACGGGAAAAGAGGTATTGGTTATGATTCTGATTCTAAAAAGGATAGTAAGCCTAATACTCTTGATTCTAATTTTGTTCCCTCCGGGAAACAAAGTGATGTTAGGCCTAAAGGTAATGATGTTGCAAAACCTAAGGCTAAAACAAAAGATCATGCCCGTTTCAATCATGCATTCATGTATAAATATCCTCCACAGAAACCCAAAGTTGTAAAAGGCTCTGGGAAGACTAACCCAAAAGGACCCAAAAAGATGTAGGTACCTAAGGATAAAATAGTTTATCTTGCAGATATCCTTAGCAGTGGAGTTTAGACACCAATCACGGTACCTGAACTCTGGATGATCGCGACATATGATGGGAAGAAGGCATATGTTCCAAGACCTGGAACTTAAGCCTAGAGGCGTCGTCGATTTTTGAGTTGATCAGAAAGGGAAGATCATAGGCTCCAAAATAGTAGGTAATGGTAATCTCCCTTCTATTACTAATGTTCATCTTAATGAAGGACTAATGCATAACCATATATCCATAAGTCAATTAAGTGACAATGGTTATGAAATTATCTTCAATCAAAAGTCCTGTAAAGCTGTCAGTCAAAAGGATGGTTCTGTTCTCTTCAATGTAAAGAGGAAAAACAATATCTATAAGATAAAAATTTATGATTTAAAGATTCAGAATGTGAAATGCCTTATGTTTGTTAATGAAGAGCAATGGACATGGCATAAACGATTGGGTCATGTTAGCATGAGAAGGATTTCTCAGCTTAATAAGCATAATCTTGTAAGAGGCCTGTCAAATCTGAAGTTTTCTTCAGATGCTCTTTGTGAAGCATGTCATAAAGGAAAGTTTTCTTAAACTACTTTCAAAGAAAAGAATGTTGTTTCTACCTCCAGACCATTGGAGCTTCTTCACATTGACTTGTTTGGACCAGTGAAAACTACATCTATCAGTGGTAAGAAGTATGGACTAGTCATTGTTGATGACTACAGCAGATCGACATGGGTAAAATTTCTTAGACACAAGGATGAGTCACATTCTGTGTTCTCTACCTTCTGCTCACAAGTGCAAAATGAGAAAGATCTCAGAATTGTTAAAGTCAAAAGTGACCATGGTGGTGAATTCGAAAATAAAGACTATGAAAAACTCTTTGATGAGAATGGAATTCTCATGATTTCTCCTAACCTAGAACTCCACAGCAGAATGGAGGTATAGAGAGAGGAAGAATATGACTGTGCAATAAATGGCAATGACCATGATCAATGAGAGAAATGTGTCCAAGCACTTTTGGGTAGAGGCAGTTAATATAACATGTTATATTTAGAACAGGGTCTCTATAAGACCTATTCTGGGTAAGACTCCATATGAATTATGGAAGAATAGGAAACCTAACATTTCTTATTTTCATCCTTTTGGTTGTTCTTGTTTTATATTGAACACTAAAGAGAATTTTGGCAAGTTTAATTCTAAGGCACAGAAGTGCATCATGTTAGGATACTCTAAACGCTCAAAAGGCTACAGAGTGTATAACACAGAGACATTGTTTGTTGAAGAATCATTCCATGTCAGATTCGATGTTAAGCTTGGCTATGAAAAGTCAAAGCTAGTTGAGAAATATGTAGATTTGGAGATAACCTATTCAGGTTCTAAAGAAAAGACTCCAAAAGCAAAAGAAGTAGAGGCCAAAGACTCTAAAGCTTCTCAACCAGAAGCAGTTTAAGCACTTATACCTTTGAGAAGTTGCATACAAGTATCTTCACACTCTGAAGAATTGATTATGGGCGACAAAGTTGAACCCATCAGAACCAAATCCTCTTTCAAGCCCTCTGAGGAAACCCTTCTGGGTTTGGTGTCTCTGATAGAGCCTACATCAATTGATGAAGCACTGCAAGACATAGAATGGATTATGTCCATGCAAGTGGAACTCAATCAATTCTCCAGAAATGACGTGTGGGATCTCGTGCCAAGACCCAAAGGCACTCATGTCATTGAAACTAAGTGGATCTTCATAAACAAGTTGAATGAACAAGGAAAGGTGCTAAGAAACAAGGTTCTACTGGTTGCACATGGCTATAGTAAGCAAGAAGGAATTGACTATACAGAAAGCTTTGCACCAGTTTCCAGGTTAGAGTCTATTCGTCTCTTGATTTCATTTGCTGTCAACCATAACATCATTTTTTATCAGATGGATGTTAAGAACGTAATTCTCAATGGTTACATTAATGAAGAAGTGTATGTACACCAACCCCCTGGCTTTGAAACCTCTAAAAATCCTGATTTGTTTTCAAGCTTAAGAAATCCTTGTACGGTCTGAAACAAGCTCCCAAAGCATGGTATGAAAAACTAAGCAAGTTTCTTCTTGAAAATGATATCACCAGAGGGAAAAATGATACAACTCTTTTTTGTAAATAATTCTAAAATGATATTCTTATTGTTCAAATTTATGTTGATGATATTTATTTTTGGTTCTGCTAATGCTACTTTGTGCAAGGAATTTGCTAAGTCTATGCAGGCAGGATTTGAGATGAGTCTGATGGGAGAACTCAAGTTCTTTATGGGAATTCAAATTAATCAGAATCTAGAAGGAACGTACATCCATCAGAGCAAGTACACCAAAGAACTTCTGAAGAAGTTTGACATGTCATAATGCAAGGTGTCTAAGACTTTTATGCATCCCACATGCATCCTTGAGAAGGATGAGGTAAGTGGTAAGATAGATCAGAAGTTATACCGAGGTATTATTAGCTCTCTTTTGTATCTGACTGCTTCTAGACCTGGTATATTATTCAGTGTATGTTTGTGTGCTCGCTTTCAATCAGATCCTAGAGAATCCCACTTAACCGCTGTTAATAGGATCTTCAGGTATCTGAAAGGTATTATTAACCTTGGCTTGTGTTATAGAAAATCCAAGGACTACAAGTTAGTATGCTACTATGATGCTGACTTTGCTGGAGATAGACTTGAAAGGAAAAGAACTTCTGGAAGCTGTCAGTTTCTAGGAGACAATATGATCTCGTGGTCCAGCAAGAGGCAATAAACAAAAGCATTGTCAACTGCAGAAGCTAAATATATTGCAGCCTTTTGATGCAGCACTCAGATGCTCTAGATGAAGAGTCGGCTAGAATATTTTCAGATATATGAGAGTAACATTCCTATACTCAATGATAATACTTCTGCTATTTATTTATCTAGGAATTCTATTATGCATTCTAGAGCAAAACATATTAAGATAAAGTATCACTTTATACGTGACTATGTTCAGAAGGGAATTTTAGACCTAAAATTTATTAATTCAGACCATCAATGGGCTGATATCTATACAAAACCCATTGCTGAAAATAAATTCGTATTCATTCTAAAGAATTTGAAAATGGACTTATGCCTAGAATGAATCTGATGATTGTCTCAGAATGTAAGTATCTCAGAATTGCAAAATATGAATCTGAGATTTGTTTTGATTCTGAGTGTGTGAGTCTTATGAAATGTGAAGTTCTCATGTGTTTAGAGTTGTCCAGTCATCATTTCTTTTATCAAATCTTCTTTTTGGATATTCAACAGTCGGTTCATTAAATAACTGTCAATCAGTGTTGAGAAACGGAACAGTTTTAAAGACAATTGTCGTAGAAAACTGAACCGGTTTTTAATTACTAAGTGACACGTGGGTATAATCAGTATTCTCGAGATTAGGTTAAAAATGTTTGCCTTACTCCCCCTGTCAGATATATGTGTTAATTGCTTGTATGTGTTTTAATTGTCATTATTACCTTTTATTGCCATGATTGCTTATTTCCTTATTTAAACCCACTTCACTCACTTCACACACTTACGCAACTTTTCACTCCCCAAACTTTGTCATTTTCAAACCGAAAAGTATCAAAACCCTAAAACCCTTTTCTCTGCAAATGGCTTCACATCAACAAGAATAATCTTCATCACAACAACAACAAAAACTATCTGCTGAAGAAAGGCATGAAGCAAATTTTCAAAAAGTTATTCGCAAAGCTGCGGCGTACCAACTGCTTGAGTTCATTCCACATCTTCTTCAACCCCATGAACTTCCATTAACCGTGAACCGTGATATGATGGTATACACTAAAGATGCTTAGGACACTCCTGAGGCCACTCTCTCCACACTTGTTGAAAACCTGGAAATTGTTTGTGAACCTATTATTGATTTCTTAAGCTTGAAGGCTCATGGCTTTGATCTCCTTCTTGTTGTTTGCTCACAAGGTTGGAATCAATATTTTGATCGTCTTAATTGTCCAATCTTTCCTGCCCTTGTAAGGGATTTATGGATTCATGCAAAGACATATCCTAAGCAAATAATGTCGTTTGTCTTTGGCAAAAAGATGTTTATAATGAAGAGACTCATTCCAAACTCATTGGTCATGAAGGAGATGGGTACTTAAGTGGACTGATGGGAGAAAGAAGGAAAGATACGATTGAAATGGGAAAAATGATCTTCACTGATGGAGATGTTACTGGAAAAATCAAGGATCTTCAATCTATTATGAGGATTTGGGCAAAAATTATCCTGGGATGCTTCAACCCTAGAAAAGCTAACAGTTCTCCAGACTACATCAACATAGAGCAGAAGTATGCTCTCTTCTTTATCCATACTGATCAGAAAATTAATCTTCCTATATTTCTCTTTAAATTATTTAGAGATGCATTAAAGGATTCAAGGAATGGATGTAGAAAGATGAAGAACTGGATTATGTATGGAAGGCTTATTTCTGACATTCTGATGGAGAGCCAATTGATAGACTCTCTAACAGATGAAGAAAAGAAACTAGGGCTTGTATCATCTTGTGGAAATTTTCTCAATGCCAAAACTCTGAAGAACGTGAATTTGATTCCTGACTTGATAAGTCCAGTTGTTGTGACTCCTAAGGAAGAGGTTCTCAGAAGAAGGATCCCTTTGATTAACTTTCTTCTATTCTCCAACCTAAAGTCTGTTAGCTTTGAGTACAAGAAACCCAACAACAACTCTGAAGCTACCCCGCTGCTCCTTCTTAAGCACCAAAAGCTATAAAAGAGTTAAGAAAGAAGAAGAAGAGGAAAATCCATCAAGGAGATATAGAAGGTCGCTCAAAGAGAGCTAAGGAAACTCTAGCAACTCCTGCTGCTGGTACTATTGCTACTAGCTCTGTAGAAGCAAATCTTGATGCTGCTCTTGTTGGTACTAGCTCTTCTGATTTGGTAACTACTCCTGTCGCTCCTCAACTTTATGATGTTAATATTTCATCCATCTTCACATCCACTATAACCATTCCATTCCTTCAAGAACCCATCACTCCCTCTACTCTTTGATAACACTATTTTAGTGTGTTACTTTGACCCATTTTATGTGGCATTTTTAGTTTAGGATTTATTGATTTGATGTGAATTTGGCTTATTTCAGCATGTTTTAGCTTTGAGCACACTAGGTGCTTCTTTTATGGTTTTTAATGTGTTTTTTTCTAAAAAGAAAGCCAGTTGATGGCAAGTAGAGGCATGACCCGGAGAGACAGATTCTGGAGCAGAATGGAAAGCTGAAGAAAAGGAAGTGATTGATAAATTAATCACTTATTTCATCAAGAGGATTGGAGAAGAAAGTTACTAGGGCTCACGTGGCAGTATTTTGAAGAGCAATGAAGCAAGAGAAATTGGATAAGATCAAGGAAGCTAGAAGGCAAATGGTAGTACGGTGGGGACCACGCTGCAAAAGAGCGCCCAACACCAAACCACCAGCCGTCCGCGCTGCTCCATCACTCTGCCACAGCCGCCTGCAAAAGCAACTTTGTCTCCCACCAACATCTGTACCAGATAACTTGCAAAGGAAGGGTTGAGGGACAACTGGTCCACATTCGGATTTGATATGGGCCTAACCTTATTATCATCAAGAAACCCATGATCCAAGAAAGTAGCAACTCTCACTTCCACTCACCTCTATATAAAGAAGACATGCACATTGAAAGAAAGAGATCTGGAGATTTTAGACACAACAACACCGTTTTTATTTCAGTTGTAGAGTTAGAATATTGGTAGAGGGTCTTCTATTCTCGTCCAGTCCAGTACACTCTGCTGAAAGCTGTCGTGACTAAAGAGAGCTGTTGTTGTTTACCCAACGCAAGAGATTTCCAAGTTACTATTTGGTTGCATTTCTTTACTTAACTTTGTAAGAATATGTTTCCTTTTAGTTTCATTTCATTAGTTTGTACTCAGCTCACTATGAGCTAAACCCTTGTTTGATGAGCCTAATGAAGTTAGTATAAACATTATTTTTATGTTGAAATGATGTGATGTTTAGTGTCTTATTTTGTTATGTGTTTTTATGCTATATACTTGATTCTTAGAGTGATCAACTAGGAAAAAGGTAAAAGCTTGTTGTTGAGAGAGATCCAACAAACAAGTGGATTTCATAACAAAAATGGTTAATAAGTAGGATAGAGATATTCACTTAATTCAACTTGCTTAGAGATAAGAAGTTGAGACCATAAAGAATTTCAGAATTAAAACCAGACGTATTTTAGGGTTACAAGTGAGACTTAGAGATTTGTTCCCTTGCCCTAGTTATGCATGTTTTTGATGTTGTAAAGATACACCACTAGAACACGTTCTGGTCTTTTGAGGCACGACACTTCGCATCATACAAGCATTTTAGCAACAACTATACTAATGGATTTAGCTCATCAACTACTCTCTCTGATATTTTAACTCCTTTTTTAGTTATCAACGTTGTTTTAGTTAACTGTATGTTGCTCTTGTTCTTTATTATCATTATTTTGTCACCTTGCTCATACTTTCTCTTAAACAAAGAAATTAATACTAGTAGTTCAAGGCTTTCATCACTTCCTTGTGGGTTTGACCTTTACTTTATCACTTGCTGCATTATCAAGCATGTATACTTGCATGTGGCACCCTTGCTTAAACCATTTAAAAGAAAAGCATTAGATATAAAGTAGAGCACACGTTTTTGGCACCGTTGCCGGGGAAGTGTATAAAAGTTTGAATTGCTGTATTTATTTTTGTTTAAGATTGTATTTGAGCCTTTAACGTTTGCTGTGATTTGGTGTTACAACAGGCTTAAGCTATTGCATGTGCAGGTCGTTACAACTAGTTTACATGGTTATCCTGAACATGAAAGAATTCTCAGCGCACGAAGGAGATTTTTACGTAATCAGCAATTATTTAGAGATTCCTCAACATCAGCCGTGGCTGAGCCTGAAGGAGTAGTGCACGAGGAGGATACAGGCGAAGAAAGTTCATCCTCATCATCAGACGAGTCACTGTACGAGGCGAACATGGCGGAGCCAGACATCATTGGTATTGCCAAGGACCAAGCGCGCAGCATAAAGGACTATGTTGTCTTTGACCCTAATGCTATGAATACTGGCATTGCTAGACCAGCCATCACAACACCACAGTTCGAGTTCAAGCCTATGATGTTCCAGATGTTGCAAGCTACTGGTCAATATTCAGGCTCTCCCCATGAAGATCCACACCTGCATTTAAAACAATTTCTGGATGTTGCTGACAACTTTAAGATCCTTGACGTGCCTGTGGATACCTTTAGGTTAAGGCTGTTTCCATACTCTCTAAGGGATAGAGCCAAGAGCTGGCTTAATTCTTTGGAACCAAATTCCATTACTACATGGAGCGCTTTGGCAGAAAAGTTTCTGGCCAAGTATTTTCCTCCTTCCAAGAATGCAAAGATGAGAAATGAGATCACATCATTTAGGCAAGGAGATTATGAATTGTTGTTTGATGCATGGGAAAGATTTAAGGAGCTGTTGAGACAATGTCCTCATCATGGGATTCCCATCTGCATACAGATTGAGACTTTATATAATGGATTAATTCCATCCTCAAGGAATATGTTAGATGCATCCAGTGGTGGAGCTCTCTTGTCTAAATCTTATGATGACAGTTACAAGTTGATTGAGAGCATTACTGCCAACACTTATCAATGGGCGATCACAAGGGCCACTACAAGTTCAACTCAAAAGAAACCTGCTGGAGTTCATGAAGTCACTGAGACCACATATCTTGCTGCTCAAGTGGCTCAGATCCACCAAATGATGAAGAATCTGATGAGTCATGAAGTGATAAAGCTTGAACCAATTAAGGTGGTTACTGATGCTACTGAGGTTGCCTGTGTCTACTGTGGAGGACCACATTTATTTGAAGAATGTTCTGCAAATCCTGTTTCTGTTAACTATGTTGGCAATCCTAACAACAACAACAACAGATACAATAATCCATACATCAACACTTACAACCCAGGGTGGCGCAACCATCCCAACTTTTCATGGAGTAACAATCAAAGTCAGCCAAAGCCACAAGCAACAACACCACAAGTCCCACCTGATTTTTATAACCCTAACTATGCTGGGGTTAATCAAGGAAACAACCATCTGGAAAATGTTCTTAAGTCCTTTATTCAAGAAGCAAAGAATCAATTCCAATCACAAGGGGTGAGTATCAAGAACTTGGAAAATCAAGTAGGGCAAATTGCCACTGCTTTGAGCTCAAGAAACTTGGGAACTCTCCCTAGCTCTACTGAGACTCCAACTACACAAGCTGGAGCAAAGAATGTTGAAACATGCCAAGCCTTCAAACTCAGAAATGGCAAATAAATTGAAGAGGCCGCTACAAAGAGCAAAGATTCACGCACTGATTTGTCTATGTCAGACAGTTCTGGAGCAAGAAACAAAGATGATGGAGAACTGTCTTCACCTGAGCAGCAGAAGCACAAAGATGATGTACCCACTGTAGACCCCATTCCTCAAGAGAATCAAGAAGTCATTACTGAGTCCAACAAAATGCAAAAGTTTGTTCAAGAAAGGCCACCACCTCCTTTTCCACAAAGGATAAAAAATGCCAAGGAAGAGCAACAATTTTCAAAGTTTATGGAGATCTTGAAGTAGCTTCACATCAACATACCATTGATTGAGGTTATTCAACAAATGCCAAACTACTCAAAGTTCATGAAGAATGTGCTTACCAAGAGAAAAAGGGTGGGAGAATTTGCTACGGTTGCACTCATACAAGAGTGTAGTCAATTGGTTCAAGGCAAACTCCCTCCCAAATTGAAGGATCCTGGAAGTTTCACTATTCCATGCACCATTGGAGATACCTTTTATGGAAAGGCACTTTGTGATTTAGGGGCTAGCATTAATCTAATGCCCCTATCCATTTTCAAAAAGCCGGGGATAGGCGCTGCCAGACCTACAACTATCACCTTGCAGCTGGCAGATAGAAGTATTTGCTACCCACAAGGAAAGATAGAAGATGTGTTGGTAAGGGTTGACAAATTTGTCTTCCCTGCTGATTTCATTATTATGGACTTTGAGGCTGATGAGGAAACACCCATTTTGTTGGGAAGGCCATTCTAAGAAACGGGTAGAACCTTAATTGATGTAGAAAGAGGAGAACTCGCTATGAGAGTGAACGGGCAGCACGTGGTGTTCAACATACTTAATGCCTTGCAATACCCTGAAGAAGAGGTAGCTGATTGTTCCATGATATCTAGTTGGGAAGGTTTAATCCATAAAAACCTTCTAAGGGCTAGTAATGTGTTGAAAATTGAGCTAGTCTAATTAGAAGATGAAGGACTAAAAGATGGGATCATTTATGGTCCAATGAAGAAGCAAGAGGAAGAATCTGTGGACGTGATAGAATCTACCATTGTTGCTCACAAGCAGCAGCTGCCTTCCATAGAGGAACCTCTTGAATTGGAGCTCAAGCAACTGCCGGAGTATTTACAGTATGCATATCTGGAGGCAGGACATAAGCTGCTAGTTATCATTGCTACAGAACTGCAAGAGGAGTAGAAAGAGCAGCTAATTTCATTACTGAAGAGACACAAGAAGGCAATTGAATGGCAGATTTCTAACATTAAGGGAATCATCCCAGCAATTTGCATGCACAAAATTTTGTTGGAAGAAAATGCTAAGAATATCATTGAAAGTCAACGAAGGCTGAACCCAATCATGAAGGAAGTTGTAAAGAAATAAATTATCAAGTGGCTGGATGCAGGAATTATTTACCCTATCTATGATAGTGTATGGGTGAGTCCCATCCAGTGTGTACCGAAGAAGGGGGGCCTGACAGTGATAATCAATGAGAAGAATGAGCTCATCCCTACTAGAACTGTTTCTGGTTGGAGGATTTGCATAGATTATAGGAAGCTGAATAAGGCAACTAGGAAGGATCATTTCCCCTTGCCTTTCATTGATCAAATGTTGGATAGGCTAGCTGGAAAGGAGTACTATTGCTTCTTAGATAGATATTTGGGCTACAACCAAATTGCAATAGCCCCGGAAGATCAAGAGAAAACAACATTCACATGCCCATATGGCACCTTTGCCTTTAGAAGGATGTCCTTTAGAGTATGTAATTTACCAGCCACCTTCCAACGTTGCATGATCGCTATCTTCTCGGACATCATAGAGAATTCCATGGAAGTCTTCATGGATGATTTTTTAGTTTTTGGAGAGTCATTCAAGGATTGTCTAAAGAATCTGGAGTTGGTGTTGGCAAGATGTGAAGAGAACAACCTGGTTCTTAACTGGGAAAAATGCCATTTCATGGTAAAAGAAGGGATTGTTCTCGGTCATAGCATTTCAAAAGAAGGATTAGAGGTGGATCAAGCAAAGGTAGAGGTAATTGAAAAGTTACCCCCACTAGTAAACATCAAGGGCATTAGGAGTTTCTTGGGGCATGCTGGATTTTATAGGAGGTTCATAAAAGATTTTTCAAAAATAACCAAACCCCTATGCCAGCTGCTGCAGCATGACACGCCTTTTGTCTTCAGTAAGAAGTGCCTTGAATCTTTTAATCTTTTGAAGGAGCCTCTCATATCTGCGCCTCTAGTCAAAACCCCTGATTGGTCCAAGCCATTTGAATTAATGTGTGACGTCAGTGATTTTGCAATTGGTGTTGTGTTACGCCAAAGGCACAACAAAGTTTTTCACACCATCTACTACGCAAGCAAGACTTTGATAGAAGCACAAATTAACTACACAACCACAGAGAAGGAGATGCTGGCAGTAGTGTTTGCCTTTGATAAGTTCAGACCTTACTTGGTAGGAACTAAAGTCATTGTGTATACGGATCATGCAGCAATCAAGTATTTGATTGCCCAAAAAGATGCAAAGCCATGACTCATAAGATGGGTTCTTTTACTACAAGAGTTTGACCTAGAAATAAGAGACAAGAAAGGAGTGGAAAACTCAGTTGTTGATCATGTCTCAAGGCTACCAGAAGAAGTTCAACCCCAAAACAGTGGAGACATTAAAGAAAGTTTTCCAGATGAGAAACTGTTGTTGATTAATGATGGCACGACTCCTTGGTACGATGACATTGTTAACTACTTGGTCAGCAGAGTCATACAACCAAAATTCAACTTCCAACAAAGAAAGAGGTTCTTACACACTATCAAGAGTTATTTTTGGGATGACCCTTATCTGTACAAGAAGTGTGCTGATCAGCTATTAAGGAGATGTGTTGATTATGAGGAGGCACGACAGATCTTGTCATCCTGCCACAAAGCCCCCTATGGTGGACACTTTGGAGGAGTCAGAACTGCAACAAAAGTGCTGCAATCAGGTTATTTCTGGCCTTCTATTTTTAAAGATGCTCATGAATTAATCAAAAGATGTGATAGATGCCAGAGGGTTGGAAATGTGTCTATGAGACAAGAAATGCCACTCACAGGCATTCTTGAAATAGAAATCTTTGATGTGTGGGGCATTGATTTCATGGGACCTTTCCCTTCATCCTTTGGCAACCTCTACATCCTTGTAGCTGTGGATTACGTATCCAAGTGGATTGAAGCAGTAGCAACACCATCCAATGATGCTAAAGTGGTAACCAAGTTCTTGCTCAAGAACATCTTGACAAGACATGGCACACCTAGAGCTATCATCAGTGATGGGGATCCCATTTTTGCAACAAACTTTTTGAAAACTTAATGGCAAAATATGGGATAAAACACAAGGTTGCTACAGCTTACCATCCACAGACTAGTGGACAAGTGGAGCTTTCCAATAGAGAAATTAAGAGAATTTTGGAAAAAGTGGTTAACCCCACAAGGAAAGATTGGTCCAACCACTTGGACGAAGCACTATGGGCGTATAAGATTGCCTATAAAACGCCTTTAGACATGTCTCCCTATAGACTTGTCTATGGAAAGGCGTGTCATCTACCCATTGAATTGGAGCATAAGGCTTTTTTTGGGCTGTGAAGCAACTAAATTTTAATCTTAAAAATGCTAGCCAAGCTAGAATGCTCTAATTAAATGAGTTAGATCAACATAGGCTGTTCTCATACGAGAATGCTGAGTTGTATAAAGAAAAGACCAAAAAGTGGCACGACAAGAAATGTCAGAAGAAGGAATTAGTGAAAGGCAAAAAATTTATACTTTTTAACTCAAGGCTAAAGTTATTCCCTGGGAAATTAAAATCAAGATGGTCTGGACCCTTTATTTTGGAAGAGATTTACCCCCATGGTGCTGTAGAGCTGTTGAATGAGAAAAATGGAGAAAGATTTAAGGTTAGTGGTCAAAGGGTCAAGAATTATCAAGACTTATTTTGGAGAACCCTCACACAACACAAGGGGTTCCCTCCATTTTATTGATTAATGGACACTTGTTTTGGTCAGGCGATAAGACCTTAAAATAGCGCTACTAGGAGGCAGCCCAACTTTATGCAGTTTCTTTTGTTTTTATTTTTGTACAAGATCATGTAAGTTTTTGTGGTGTCAGCTTATGACAAGATGTGACGCGCCAGAAAAGGACAAGAGAAAAGTAGAAATGGAATATGGGAAGATGTGAAGGAATTAATTTTGTTAAGTCCATAAGGAAGATATTAATGCTGATCTGGCAATAATTATTTTCTTTTGGACACGAGAAAAAAATGAATATTTTTGTTTCAAAAGAGGGAGAGAGAATAAAGACTAGCATTGGGATCACGCGCCTTGGGCCATGCGTAGCTGCAGACCAATTATAGCTCAGACTGCCACGTAAGACTGTTCATCTATCAAAACATGCAAAGGCCAATAATGGTGTCTTTTCCGTGGTCAGTCCCAAGTCCCTTCACCCTTTGCCCTAATTATCACAAAAATAAAAATCTTTCTCTCTCCATTTCCCCAAGGCTGTATTTTCTTCTCTCTAATTTTCAAACACCTTTTCAACTTCCCTTCATCTCTCTCTCTCTCTCTCTCTCTCTCTCTCTCTCTCTCTCTCTCCAAATATTCAAAACAACCTTTTCACTTTTCATTCTGTACCCTTCTTCCCGGAACCCTAATCTCTCAAACCCTCTCATCTACATTTCACTCAAAATGACAAAAGATGCAGCCACTGGTCGCCGCTACAAAATTGTAGCAAAGAAAAGTGTCGTCCCCATGGTTGACCTTTCAAGCCAGGAAGAAGACGATACCTTTGTGAACGTTGAAGCCCACAAGAGATTTGTGGATCACTTCAGCAAAATGAATAATTTCGCTGAGAGAGGCTTTATCATGGACAATGAAGATGAAAAACTGGGACTTCGGGGTGACCTAGGAACAACTATCTCAAAAATGAAGTGGGGTAACTTTTGCAAGCAACCAGGTCCTTACAACGCAACCCTGGTCAAGGAGTTTTATTCAAACTTGATAGACCCAGGGCACAAGAGGCTGGAGGTACTAGTTAGAGGAACGAGGGTGATATATAACGAGTCCAACATCAACTTTTACTTCAAGATGGAAAATACTGAAGATGAGTACCAAAACCTAGTACTCACTTCGCAGGAGGATGAGTATGATGCCTACATGGAATCGTTGTGTGTGCTTGGAACGAGCTGGGTAGAGAAAGCAGTCAGAAGAATGGATTTGAGGCCGGAGGTGAAGGTATGGTACCAGTTTGCTAAGCACTCCATCAAGCCAACTGTTCACAATGAGACAGTTTCCAGGGCTAGTTTGGTGTTGCTCCATTGCACAACTGGACTGAGGGAAATTAATATTGGCAAAATCATAGTTCAAGAGATTCATGCGTGCTCAAAGAAGAAGGAAGGAATGTTGTACTTTCCATGTCTCATCACAACCCTCTGTAGAAGGCAAGGTGTGCCAGAATATGACTCTGAAATTTTTGGTTCTCCACAACATCCTCTGGATAAGACTTTGATAATGACACTGATGAAGCCTAAGGGAGCTAGAAAAAGGCCAGCGGCAGTGAGTCAAGCTTCTCCTGGAGTATCTGAACAGCAAGACCCAGCAATGGAAATCCTTCTGCAGATCAACAAGAGTATTTTGCATTTCAGAAGGCAAAGGTAATATGGCAAGAAAACCTGTGGGTCATGCAAGCCCCTTCAAAGTTGCTTGAGCCTCCCAAATTTCCTGACCATATTCTGGGAAATGCTGAGCCTGCCGCTGCTGGGAAAGAAGTAGAAGAGAAGAGGTCTATAAAGAAGGATAAAGCAAAGAAGAAAAAGAAGGAAAAGGAAATGAAGAAGAAAGAAGTAGAAGAGACAAGCAAAGGCCTGTTTGTAGACACCGCACAGAGTCAAGTCAAGCAAAAAAAAAAGTTGAGAAAAGCTTACCTATCCCTACCTCCAGAACCTGAAAGCACTCCCAAACAGAAAAAGATGAAAGCTGAATGGAAGAGGAAAGAGACCACTACAACCCCAACACCACCTATCAATCCTGCCAATAAATTTGATCTCAACAAGCCCGACCAAGAGGAAGGCTCTGGAAAAGATGAGGTGTTAGAAAACTTTTTAGCAGAAGTGGATAAGGATGCTAGGGATCTGGAGATGAACAATGAAGAAGTAGCTGGAGAAAAGGAGGAGAGTAAGGAAGAAGAAAGTCCATTAGAAGAAACTGTGCAGCCTGAGGAGACTGAAGAAGATATGGAAGTAGAAGCATTGAGGAAATACTATTCTTCAACAGAGACTACAGAAAAGGAAGGAAATGCTAAGGAAGATGATGAAGCAGAAAGTGAAGAGACCGAGAAGATTGTCGCTGACCCAGAACCAGATTCTGTCATGGAACCTGCCGTAAATACAGATGATCGTGTTGTGGAGGAGCAGCCAGAGGAAGCTGAGGAACAACCCAAGAAGAAGGCTAAGAGTCCAAAGAAGGTTGCTGGGAAGAAGGTAACTGGTGTCGCGACTGAGGAAGGCAATGAGAAGAAGGAGCAAGAAGTAAAGGGCACTGAGGCAAAGAAGAAGAAAAAGAAACAAGACATGCCTGCACCAAGAAAAAGCTCCAGGCTAAGGGCCTAATGTGGTAAGGTGAAATAGGCAAGCGGTGGCCTGCCTTCTCTTATAACTAAAAAGTGAGGACACTGTCCTTACTTTAAGTTTGGGGGAGGACGCCAACGCTTAGCCTATCTTCACCATTCTAACCCTCTAATATCACAATTTGGATATTCTGTCTACTGTTCTTGCATGTTTCTGCTTCTGGATAATGTTTTGGGAACTATGTTTTGGATGGCCATGTTTTGAGCCATGAATATTTGAATCTTTTGTGGGGAGGTTTTGATGCCCCAAGTACTTGATGATCCATTTTTTTAATCTGCATGTTATTAGTGTTTCATTTAGTCGTTATCTGCTTTGTTTTGTTCAGTCGTTATCTGTTTTGTTTTGTTTTATTTGCTTTAGTTACATGATTTAGTTTAGAGTAAGTATGCCAGAGAATGTTTGGGTTAAATAACTAAAGGTCAGGAATGTCAAATCTCAAAATTGTGTGCTTAAGAATAAAAAGGGGGAAGGAAGCTTTTGAGAAATGAGTAAAGCAAAGTGTAGTAATTGAGCCAAGTGAGTTTTGGCAGAGGAAGATTGATGTTCTCTGTCACGACACCACTAATCTTTCAAACCAGCTCAATTTCTTTTTCAAAAAGAGAACTGATTTGTTGGGAATCATGAGGAAGGTTAAAACCTTAAGAATCACAAAGGGAAGGACAACAGGACTCATATGATGGTTGAGATGATCACAAAAGAGGCACACTCCACATAAAAACACACAAAAGTGTGCAAAAGTGGCAAAGACCACCAACAATAAAGTTCCTGTGCCCGAAACTGGAGGAACAACAAGCATCTCATCATAATATTCAGTTGGACTCATCACAAGTGAGATCCTTCTGAGATGGGATGCTTTGCCAAAAAAAAAAGAACAAAAATACAAAAATAAGTGGAAAAGTGTGATCCCAAGTGTGAAAGTCAAAAATATCATTTGAGAGTCAGAAAAGAATTCCCCAGTGAAACCAAAGGAAGAGACCCAACTCACGAAAGTACAAAAAAAAGGGATCAAAAGAGAGAAATTTTGGCTTATTTTCTAGAAGAGTAAGGTCGTGACAAGAGATGTTAGTTCTCTTTTGAGCTTAACACCACTTTGACCAATTGCAAGGCTGAGCAAGTCTCACTTAATCTAGTTTTATTACCCTCCAAATCTCAAGCCACTTCATCTTTCCAACCTGACCGAGGCTGTTGAACTCCAATTTCATTTCCCTATGTCATTCACTCTCGCATCACCTGAGGACAGGTGATCATTCAAGTTTGGAGGAGTGATAACACTATTTTAGTGTGTTACTTTGACCTATTTTATGTGGCATTTTTAGTTTAGGATTTATTTATTTGATGTGAATTTGGCTTATTTCAGCATGTTTTAGCTTTGAGCACACTAGGTGCTTCTTTTATGGTTTTTAATGTGTTTTTGTCTAAAAAGGAAGTCAGTTGATGGCAAGTAGAGGCATGACCCTGAGAGACGAATTCTGGAGAAGAATGGAAAGCTGAAGAAAAGGAAGTGGTTGATAAATTAATCACTTATTTCATCAAGAGGATTGGAGAAGAAAGTTACTAGGGCTCACGTGGCAGTATTTTGAAGAGCAATGAAGTAAGAGAAATTGGATAAGATGAAGGAAGCTAGAAGACAAATGGTAGTACGGTGGGGACCACGCTGCAAAAGAGCGCCCAACACCAAACCACCAGTCGTCCGCGCTGCTCCATCACTCTACCACAGCCGCCTGCAAAAGCAACTTTGTCTCCCACCAACATCTGTACCAGATAACTTGCAAAGGAAGTGTTGAGGGACAACTGGTCCACATTCGGATTTGATATGGGCCTAACCTTATTATCATCAAGAAACCCATGATCCAAGAAAGTAGCAACTCTCACTTTCACTCACCTTTATATAAAGAAGACATGCACATTGAAAGAAAGAGAGCTGGAGATTTTACACACAATAACACAGTTTTTATTTCAGTTGTAGTTTTAGTTTATTTTCATTCCACAAGTTAGAATATTAGTAGAGGGTCTTCTATTCTCGTCTAGTCATGTACACTCTCCTGAAAGCTGTCGTGACTGAAGAGAGCTGTTGCTGTTTACTCAACGCAAGAGATTTCCAAGTTACTATTAGGTTGCATTTCTTTACTTAACTTTGTAAGAATATGTTTCCTTTTAGTTTAATTTCAGTAGTTTGTACTCAGCTCACTATGAGTTAAACCCTTGTTTGATGAGCCTAATGAAGTTATTATAAACGTTGTTTTTATGTTGAAATGATGTGATGTTTAGTGTCTTATTTTGTTATGTGTTTTTATGCTAAATACTTGATTCTTAGAGTGATCAACTATGAAAAAGGTAAAAGCTTGTTGTTGAGAGAGATCCAACAAACAATGGATTTCATAACAAAAGTGGTTAATAAAGTAGGATAGAGATATTCACTTAATTCAACTTGCTTAGAGATAAGAAGTTGAGACCATAAAGAATTTCAGAATTAAAACCAGACGTATTTTAGGGTTACAAGTGAGACTTAGAGATTTGTTCCCTTTCCCTAGTTATGCATGTTTTTGATGTTGTAGAGATACACCACTAGATCATGTTCTGACCATTTGAGGCACGACACTTCGCATCATACAAGCATTTTAGCAACAACTATACTAATGGATTTAGCTCATCAACTACTCTCTCTGATATTTTAACTCCTTTTTTGGTTATCAACGTTGTTTTAGTTAACTGTGTGTTGCTCTTGTTCTTTATTATCATTATTTTGTCACCTTGCTCATACTTTCTCTTAAACAAAGAAATTAATACTAGTAGTTCAAGGCTTTCATCACTTCCTTGTGGGTTCGACCTTTACTTTATCACTTGCTGCATTATCAAGCATGTATACTTGCATGTGACACCCTTGCTTAAACCATTTAAAAGAAAAACATTACATATAAAGTAGAGAACACTCTTCAAACCACTAATCTAAATAATAACTCTGTTTCTAACCTATCTATTCCTATCTTCTTACCCCCCATATGTTGCTAAACTTTTACCATTTCCACCACCACCAAACACATCTATTTCTGTCAACCACACCTCTCAACTATCCATTATTTCCGGTAATGAGACAGACACTGAACTCATTGTCTACCCAGACAGACCATCTCAACCATTTTTTAACCAAACACCTTCTAGAACAAATATTTGCCTTACACCTTTGGACGATTTATTTCTCTGTTTAAAGAGGATACTGAAAGCAGATTACATGCTCTCACTAAAGTTTGCAGAGGCAACGCAAACTTCTCTGAAGTATGTGCTCTGACTGAGGCCTTCAGAAAATGGCTTAACGCTATTTCTGAAGAGGTAAGCATTGCCGTTTCTGAAGAAAGCTAAGAGGAACCTAAATGCCAAACTTTTGGGTATTATAGAACCTATACATCATAAGGTTCCTGCTACTCTTCTACTCCCTGCACCAAAAGTGATTCTTCCTCCTCCTGTTCCAACTCCAACGGTCCCTACTTAGAATGCTCTTGAAGATGCAAGTGGTTCTGGTACCAAGAAGACTTCAAAAGCTGATGACTATGTTATGAAGAAGTTATAATTTCAGGCTACGGAGAATTTAGAAGTGAAGGAAAAGACATCAAAGATTGAAGGTCTTCTTGCAAAGATCTTATCAAGACTACCTAAATCCTTTGAAATTTAGTTTTAAAAACTTTGTGTGATCTTTGTTCTTTTCTGTTTTTCTATTTTGTACTATTCTATCCTTCTGATTAATGAAATAATATTTTGTTTGGTATATTATATGCTTGTCTTTTTACTCTTTTTGAATGATGACAAAGGGGAAGAAAGAGAATATGATTTTGATATATCTAATTTCTCAGCATGATAATCCAAACATGTTTCTAACTATTTTAACTTGGTAAATTCTGAGAACTTTGAACAAGTTCATCATTCTGACCAAGCATTTCAGGTTCTATAAGCTAAATCATACATATCAGAAACCAGGCTAACGTAAATTCTAATCAAGACTTTGCTAGATTCTGAAATCTAGGCTCTGATCAAATACTTTGAAATCCATAACTGTTGCGGTGAAAATCGGATAACAAGCTATTAATTAGCTTGCATCATTTTCTTTTACAACCGACTTTGATTTATCCAAAGGAAAGGTTCAAGATCGTTAGAAAAACCTAAAGGGGGGGGGGAGATCTAAGGTTCGGGGGTTGGTTATAGAAAGGGAAGGCATTAGCACCCTAAGTATCTGTAGTACTCTACAGGAACCTCTTGTTTAGTTTGTGTTATTCTATGTTTGCTTGCTAAAAGAAAACTGTACTAAGGTAAGGTAAAGACCTATGTATGTACACTAAGTTTGCTTGCCAAGACGTCGCATCTTGTGCCTACGTATCTGACTAAAGAATCAGAGCAACCGTAGTTCACCTAACTAAGGGTGAAAGAAAAGGAAACATTGACTATGGCCAACGTTCCAAAGGGAATGAGCATAAGCTCACGTAGAGTCCACGATAACTCTCTAAGTCTACGTTATGAAGGGAGGAAGTGAATTCTCATGATAGTGAGAACCACACAGAGTTCATGATAACTCTGTAAGTCTGAGTAAAAGGTAAAGTGAGTTCTCATGATAGTGAGAATCACATGGAGTTCATGATAACTCCATCCTATTACTAAACTATGAGGGAAACGGCTCGTATGAGGCCAAGGATGAAACAGGAGTAGTTTATGGACTTAGGAGTCAAAGTAAAGATCTTTCCTTTGGAAGGGGGGTCAGATGAACAAGTATGAACAATATGAACAATAATATAATCAAGATAATATGAACAAGTGATAATAAACCGAAGAATGACAGTAAACACATAGTATCATGCTTAACATGCTAGAATGCTAAAACAATGTCAGGCAAACATACATACAAATATCAAAAGAGCAAAAATCAAGCAGAAAAAAAACATGCTGCAATGTAAATAGCAAGGGATGGAAAGATCTAACCCAAAAATAGAGTGCACGCTAGTGGGCTACTGGCAAGCCAAGATCAAAAGTCAAAACCTCCACTCCAAGAGCATATGGGAAAAGGTCCTAAATTTAAGTCCTCAATCCCAAAACTCGAGATGGTAACCACAGTCCGGTCATTGAGTTTTTTAAGGTTTCGATATTTATTAGTGTGTTTTAAAGAATGTATGAGTAAATAAAATGTACAATAAAAATAAGATATAAATATGAAAAGTGATAATATCAACAAGAATAATAATAAAATCAAGAAAATATTGACAGAAAGTAAAGTCAGTGGTTAATTGATTCAATTTATTGGATCGCTGAATCGGGTCCAATGTAGTGTGAAACCGTCGTAGCACAGTCTATGAGGAAGACTATACTATAGGAGGATGCACAATTTGATCTTTGTGTTAAGACACGATAGAGAAATGATATAGAAGATCATTCTCCGATGAAATCGTGCCACACGAAAAGAAAAGGTGGAGACCTCGTCTTGAGTCACAAACTCTCATTGATTAGTCGAAGGTAACCTATCACGATCTCAAAGTATAGAAAGAAATCTCAATGATCCCTCACTACAGATTTGAAATAATGAAGGTTCGTCGCTTCGCTAACAACGTTCGTGAATAGAAAGACATCATCGGTCAAAACTGAAAATGAAGATATAAGAAAATACAGAATGAAGTAGAAATAAAGTCAGTCTCGTCTTAATCATGATTTAATTGAGAAACCGATAATCTATGATATTCAACTTTCATCGACCGATAAAATAATGAAGGTGGCCTCATACATATCACGACTTTTAGTAATTTGATAAATCGACTAAGTCGTGATTTCTGTAATATCATCGGCCCAAAAATAAAGAAACGGGCTCGAAATGAAAATAAAATCGGTCTCATCTAAATAAGGATTTAGATCGATAAATCGAATACCTTTCTATTAGATTTTCATTGACCAATAAAAATAAATTGAAAAATGGCCTCATATGAATCATGATATTTGCGACTTGAATAAATCAACAAAATCAAGAAGTTTTTTATGTCATAGGCCCAAATAAAAGAAAATGGACTCGAAGTGAAAAATAAAGTTGGTCTCGTATTTAATCAAGATTTATATCGGTAAATCGATAATCTCGATATTTAACTTCATCGACCAATAAAAATAAATAAAAGGTGGCCTCATACTAATCAAGAGATTTATTGATTTTGATAAATCAACAAAACATGATTTTTGTGAGATCATTGGCCAACCAAAAGAAAAATACGGCCTCATACTAATCAAAACTTATTGGTTTGAAATAACCAACAAAGTTAAGATTTTTTCCATGTCATTGGCCTAAAAATAATTTAAAACAAAAATGAGAAATAAAAATATGAGTTACTAAAATCATACAAAATACTGATATTAAAAGGTTCATCATTTTTTAAAAAAACTTCTAAAAATCTAAAAAAAGAAACAAACCATAAAAGTAAATTAAAAATTTTTTTCAAAACAATTAAGAAGAAGGAGGGGCGGATGAGAAAATGGGAAGGCAACATATAGGTGGAATCATGTGGGCCTTAAGGCCCATCATCCACCACACGGTTTCAAAGGAAGGGTGGAGATAACAAGAATATGGATAGAGCCAAAACCTAAACGAACCAGTCCACATCATCATCATTTGAAAATTGGAATCAAACGGACATCCTTTTTCACAGTGCATTAAAAACAGGGGAATAAAGCAACATCACGTTTTCTGATCAAAAACAAAGAAAGGCAATCAAAGCAAAAACACAGTCAAGATCTCCTCGCGTGCGATACTGCTTCAAGTTCTCGTTCCTGATTCAAGGTTTGTATTTCGGATTTCGTTTTGTTTCATCAAGACTTGCCTCAAACTTCTTCTTCTTCTCTTTCGGTCCGATTTGGTTTTTGTGGGCATTGGTGTTGAAGATTGATTGAAGAAGATTAGGGTTGGATGTTAGTTGAAAAGGTTTGAAGAAAAAATGAAGGTTGGGTTATGATTATTGTTGATTGGGTTTAGGGATGAAGAAAGTTATTGAAGGATTTATTGTTGAGTATTTGGTTTGCGAGAAGAAGAGGGTCTTGTTGTGAGGTGGTTTTGAAAAGGGACTAACGGCGGACGGAGAAGGACTGATGAAGAGTCTTTTTTTTAATTGTTTTTGTGAGATAGGGAACTGATATCAAGAAAGTGAAGATTTTCCCCCCAACCGATGGAGGGTTTGTTGTTGTGAAACGTTTAGCTCTTTTGAAAACGAAGGGTTCCAGAATCGTTTGAAGTTTTTGAGGTTGAAGTTATGATGAAGGTTTAGAAAAAAAGGTTTCAGAGAGGTTGAGGTATGGGTAGAAAAATTGAAGGTTGTTGTGAGTTAGCGATGAAGGCTGTTGATTTAGGGTGAGGTTTCGTTGAAAGGTTTGCTCAGAAATTGTTGAAAAAGAAGGGTTGATGAGAGGTTATTGAAGATGGATTGGTTGATGTTGTCGTGGTAGTGTACGATGATGAAGGTTGGAAAGTTAACGATACAAGTATTGTTTATTAAGTGTAAATGGAAGAGGTTTGATAGAGAGGATGGTGGATGAAGGGGTTTTGTGAGAAAGATAAGTTTCAGGTTGTTGATGGTGGACCGAAGTGAAGGAGACAGAGTAGAGTCCTTATTTTCAGTCCTCCCCCCTTCTTACTGTTCGGTTATCTCTTTTTAATTCCAAATGAAAACTTCTCAACTAAGTTTGTAGTATAATGACCTTGTCTGATAATCCTTGACAGGTCCTTTTCATTTCCAGGTTTGTGTGGCAAATTGCAGCATGAGCAGGGTTGTGGCGTGTATCAGAGATTCGTCCTTTATTAGAATGTTGATTTTTTCTATTGGTCAAAGATTTTGGCTTTTTCAAATAAGAAAAATGAGAGAGAACCGAAAAAAAAAGAAAGATTTTTTTGTATTTTTCATTGAAATGAAATGATGGGCTTTATGGTCTCTTTTTGTAAATGGACTCTTTTTGGACTAGGATTTTCCAGAGAAAAAAAGAAAAGAAAAGGATAATAGGAAAAAAAATAAAAACATGGATATTGGATAAAAAGATAATTAATGGGGATAACTATGGAATAAAAATTTGAATGTATTTATTTGAATTAAAATGAGATTGGGAATGGATTAGGAAAGTGGATTATGAAAATGATTTGGATAAAAATAAAACAAAAGGTGGATGATAATAATAGTGAAATGGATAAAGGGATAAAATGGTTAGTCATGCAATGATTGACCTATGATGCCCCTATTTAAATAGCTTTGCCAGACGGCACGAGGAATGAAGATCCTCGGGACATAAAGGTGAAAGGTATTTAAATATAGCAAACCGGAAATTTTTCCCTTAGATGGAATGCTGATGCTAAGGACAAGCGACGAACATGCAAATGCTGACATGTTAAGAACTTCTAGTATGATGATATGATGCCATGATAGTGCAAAGATGCAGACAGACCAGACACCAGAGATAAAGAGTAAACAAACACAGTTGAGCTTACTGGGGAAGGACATAGGTTAGTATCCACGAGGAAGAACTTACTTGGGATACAGACTAACCAACAAAAGAGACTCACAGGGGATAGAAAAAGAAACCGAGGGGGAAACCCTACAGATCCTCCCTGGAGATAAGAGCCAGAGAGGTGTTCTCCACTGGGGAAAGATCTAGGGAGGTAGACGACGCGGTTCAAAAGTAACCAGACGATACTGGGGAAAAGACACATTCTTACTGGGCATGAAACCAGAAAGAAGACATGATCACCATAGGGGATCAGTTTGAAATAAAAGGATAGACATCCTACAAAGATTTTCTGGGTATTTCCTATACTGAAGAGTTCAAACGGGATCTTCAAGAAAAATCAGAAAAGAATGAGGTAAATTCTGCGTCAGATGATGAAAGGTGACTGGACCTTTTGGCTGTGAATGAGGTTAATGAATAAAAAATGTACCAGAACTGGTTGAGATAACAAATATGATTCTGTTTACGGAGGATGCCAGCGATGACTGGACTTTAGGTTCAAGCTTGACACGATTCAAGCAGGAACAAACTGAAATAAAATCCTAAGGTGACTCGATTCAAACCAAAGATGGAGCCAATGATAATTGGACTTTGGGTTCAAGTTTGACACGATTCAAACAGGGACAAGATCTTAAAACAAGAGACAATGTCCGACACGATTCGAACAAGGACTCGGTTCAGGTTTGACACGATTCAAACAAGAACAAGATCTTAAAACAAGAGACAATGTTCGACACGATTCGAACAAGGACTCGGTTCAGGTTTAACACGATTCAAACAAGAACAAGATCTTAAAAGCCAAAGGCGACTCGATTCAAACCAAAGACAGTGCCAACGATAATTGGACTTTAGGTTCAAGCTTGACACGATTCAAGCAGGAACGGTTTTAAACAACAGGAAAGATGCCAGCGTTGATTGGACTTAAGGTTAAACTTATTGGGGAATACTGCACAAAGAATCAAGATCTGACACTCAAAGGTGAAGATTGGACATAAGTCTAGCTTAGCCAAAGGTTTAAGATAAACCGGGAATGTTTTCACTTTACTGGTGAAATAAAGGCTCACATTGTCAAAGAGTATGAAGACAGGAAGAAGGCATGATCTCCACTTGGGGATCAATGTGAAACAAAAGGATAAACAGATTTCCTGGAGATTCTTTTAATGAAGAGTTCAAACAGGATCTTCAAGAAAATCCAGAAAGATAGAGACAGACTCTGCGTACCAGTATGAGTTGGATTTTTGAATGCCAATACAAGCTGGACTTGGAACACCTCATCAAACAGATTGACTGGAAGAAGTACCTTAAATAGGGATCACATCAGACTGACTGAAGGTAAAATTAAAGACGGATAAACTTCTCGTAAGAGATGACCACTTATCGTTGTAGAGGTAATGATAGCAAAACAAACTTCTCATGATGATTGAAATTTGTCGTTGGGTATAACTGCCAAAAAGATATTGGTATTACAACACTGTTGGAGAAAATAAATATGTCTTCAATGGGGATCTATAAAATATTCTTCCTGTGAGACAACGGTGCAAAATAAATGCACTTTCGAAAATGGGTTTAGAAACCACACCTGTCAGGGACCAAAGTTCAATCTAGGAACAAGCTAGAAAGAAACGGTCAAACATGACTCCAATTGAGGAATGAACTCAAATGGGAACTTATCTTATCCACATATGGAAAAGATAACTGAAGCAACCCTCATCCACGAGGATAAAACTATGTGGGGAATTCAGAAGGAATGAGCACTTTATGCCTAGGGCTGACACCTCTATTGGAGATAAAAGACACACCCAGTCACTTGGGGAGATAAACGCCAAAGTGAACAACACAGGTAAACACCATAAACATGTAGCAAAAATGATAATGTTATGCATATGAGTGCTTATGCCATGCTTAAGCTTATGCTGACAAAACAGACAAGAAGTGAAACTGGAGATGAAGTAAACATCTCGACGAGGATACCCAGCCAAACTCAAAAGGTTGGACCATCACTGGGGGTGAAGTAGCTTTACTTCAAGGTTATGTCCTTCTCTGGGGGAAAGAGTACTCCACTTGATATAGCATCTTGACTTCACTAGGAATACCATCATGAGTTTAATTTCTTCATTGGAGAGAAAAGATCCATTGGGAAGTGCCAAGATTAGCTGAAGAGACAACTTACTGGGAGCTGGCAGAGACGCCACAAAAGCTGAGTAGTTCTGCATAACTCATCTGCCCCAGGGTACATGGTCTGTCAGAAGAATACATCAACAGGATTTTATAGAAGAATTGGCATACAAGGTGTTTCAATATCTTCAAACTCTTGGAGAGATTTACCGAATCTCGACATAACTGCCCCTGATTGACTGCTTTGCACGACAGAGCCCATGAACTAATTATGTGTCTTGATCGAAACCCTAGGTTAAAGTTGAGAGATTGATTGGGTTCCTATAGGGAAAATAATTATACAAAGCCTAAGAGGAGGCTGGATTCTACTTGGGGAAAAATCATTATACAAAGCCTAAGAGGAGGCTATCTAATAGTTTATACTCATCCCGAAGTGTCTTGTACAAAGCCTAGATTAACAGCGTCTGCACAACAAAATCCTTGAATTAATTATCCAGTCTGGTTGTTGACAACTGGGGAATAAACTTGCCCCTGTCAGCTTGGTTAATCTGTGAAGAAGATGTCCCAGACTAGTTGACCTTTGAGAGGTTTGTCGAATCTCGACTTGACTGCTTCTGATTAACTGGTCTTGTGATGATAAGTCACCAAGAGGATTTTACAGAAGAATTGAAATGTCAGATGCTTCAATGTCTTCAAACTCTTGAAGAGATCCATGAGTCTTGACATAACTGCCCTAGTTCAACTGTATTCGCAATACAAAGTCCTTTAAACTGTGGTAGAAACAAATGGGGAACAAACTTGCCCCTGTTGATGGGTCATCGGAGTCCAAACTTGTCATGAAATGACCTTAAGAAGGCTTGCCCCAATATTCCGAACTTTGAAGAGTTCTGCCCCTGATTCAACAATTCTTGAAATGATGGATCGGCAAAACCTTCCGCTTAGTTGCCCCTTGACTGAGCTTCCTTTATCAAATCAAATTCCCTAGCTGACTGCATTTGTCGGGATTCCTTTGATGTTGAATCATTTCACAAACAAGTATTGTTCATTTAAAATTGGCAATTTCAGTGCAAAAATTCATGCAAGCTTTTGAAATCAAGTTTTATTGATGAAATACGCACAGTGGAATGATAAAAAACAAAGCGGATCTGGTCATTTACAGAATGACAGACGAAGTGATCAACACACACAACTAGCAAAGATCATTAGGAGTCAGGTTAATCAACCTTGTTGTAGTATGCTTTCAAAACAACCTTACCTCAATTAGGTCTTTTAAGGGTTGTAACGTGGCTTGGTTCACGGTTTATGAAACAAAGATAAAGGCTCAAAATTTGTTTGGTACCCACCCCATCTTCGTGATGAACTCCAATCCTAAGATCAGTTAACTTAAGCTATACATTCAGGTTCCTACAGACTAGGAACGAGCTGATGATCATTGATGATGATTTAGACCTCTTGGATAGTCAGTACTCCCTTACAGAATTTAGTTAATCTTTGAGACTTTGAGACTTCTCCTTGTCTTTGCTGGTTGAGGTCACGATACCTCTTCTTTTGATTTGATTGAGGTCACGATACCTCTCTTTGTTTGCGGTTAGGACCTCCTTTTTGTTTGATTGTTGCTTTTAAACTCCTTTGTTTGGCTGTTGTACAAGTTCTTTTTGTATAAGGCAAAGTTCTGGGCTTCCCATCTTTCTTGGCTTTTGCCTTGAAAGGGACTCGGCTCATCCTTTGATTAAGGATTTTTCAGCTATCCTTCATTATTGTTGCTTGGATGAACAACTTGTACAACGCTAACTCATTTGATTTGATAGAGCTGACTGGTGTCTTGCATGAAGCGCTTGCGTTCGAATGTGTAACCAAGTTAAACTGAGAACTACCCACCCCAAGGTTGAGATTTAAGGGTTTTCTGTGTAAAGAAAGAAAACCCCTACTTCTAGGCTCGAAGGGTTAACGAGGGATTATCTTCCTTATTTCTCCGGTGTTTAGGGATTGAAACAATGCCTTACATCCTCGGCGAGGTTTAATTTAAAGCATACCACATCTATTAGGGATGTAATGTTTTCGTCATCCTCCCCAATCTTTGCTTGAACAAAAGGATAGATATGGGAAAAAAATTTGTCTGTTTTTGTTTTTTTTTTGTTTTTTGTCTTTATGAACACAAAAGTAAATGAGTGAAACAAATGGACTTAATCAAAAGATGCACAAACATTTCATTAATCTTGCCAATTTGAAAGTACAACAATGCTTATAAGCAAATATAATTCAAACATGCAAAGAAAATACAACAAAAATGCTAAATAGCCAAATGATTGCCAGCTTTAGGGAATTGAAATTTCCTTCTTAATCTGCCAAGCTGAGATAGTCATCTTCAGAGTTGATTGTCGAGATCCACCTGAGAATCATCTACACACATACTCTCAGAAAATTCTTCCACCTCAGAGTCTGATGAACCTGCCTGATTAGGCGAAGATTTACTGATTTGGACGCCTTGAGGCGTGAATGAGAACATATCAGAGTCAAACAAAGTCTGAACCTGGCTTCTGAGTACCCTAAGTCTTCAGCTGAATGCCTCTGTGTCCCAGCATGGTGGTCACAACGGATGAGTCTGAAAAAGACAACTTTAAGTCCAATGATGGCTTCAGGAAGCCACCTGGGTTACAGACAAAGGACGGACAAGACTCAAGGCTGAGAAATGCAAATGCAATGCAAATGACATGCAATGAGAATGCAATGCTAATGCAAGCTAATGCAAGCCAAATGGTTTCAAGGAACTCAAAGGCCAACTGCGAACATTTTGGAAACTGAAGAGTTTTGTTTTAAAATCCATGATCTCTAAGGATCTTCGCAAAGAAAATAACATCTGAGTTCTTTGAAATCATTAATGGATGCGAGGAGATGTATGCAATGCACAACCATGGGCACACAAAACATAGATATATGCACACACAAAAGCACACAAGCACAAACATACATATACAGATATTCACAGATATGCACACACAAACAAGAGAGGGCCTAGGTTTGAAGATCACGAGCATGGAGCCATGGTCTACCCATCCCAGAAGGTATATACTATGGGTTTTCATCTGCAGAGCAGGGTTCTAAAAAGTTCACAGAGTCGACAACCCATCTTTCGAATTTTAAAGATTTCCCAGATGACTTGGTAATCAATAAAATTCTCAAGAGGATCTCGTCTGAGTGTAGTATCGCGTGACAACCGATTCAGAAATAGACTCTATCATGTTCACCTCACTACATCCTAAAAGGCCAAGTGGGGTTTGGTAACTACGGTTCTCAATATCACGGGCTCCTAGGTCGAGAGTAGCACGCTTTCACGAACGAATTCGTTCAACATAACTAGACTCTCGAGAGGGCCTCAACTGAGTGACGGTGTTATCAATTCAACTTTTCAGGATTCGACTATCTCAAAGCCTCCTTGAATACCATCATCTTATCCTAATTACACTCAAGTCCGGGTTAGGACTTATCTCACCACTCAATAGTGACACCCTGCACACAGAAAATCCAGTACAGACAGAGATATATACAAATATATACAGATATACAGATATCACAGATGTATACAAGTAAACAAGCAAATAACACAAGCAAACAAACAAGGTAGGCTTAACCCTAAAAAATAAGTATCCCCAGTGAAGTCGCCATTTCTGTTGCGGTGAAAATATGATAACAAGCTATTAATTAACTTGCATCATTTTCTTTTACAACCGACTTTGATTTATCCAAAGGAAAGGTTCAAGATCGTTAGAAAAACCTAAAGGGGGGGGGGAGATCTAAGGTTCGGGGGTTGGTTATACAAATGGAAGGTATTAACACCCTAAGTATCTGTTGTACTCTACAGGAACCTCTTGTTTAGTTTCTGTTATTCTATGTTTGCTTGCTAAAAGAAAACTGTACTAAGGTAAGGTAAAGACCTAGGTATGTACACTAAGTTTGCTCGCCAAGACGTCGCATCTTGTGCCTACGTATCTGACTAAAGAATCAGAGCAACCGTAGTTCACCTAACTAAGGGTGAAAGAAAAGGAAACATTGACTATGGCCAACGTTCCAAAGGGAATGAGCATAAGCTCACGTAGAGTCCACGATAACTCTCTAAGTCTACGTTATGAAGGGAGGAAGTGAATTCTCATGATAGTGAGAACCACACAGAGTTCATGATAACTCTGTAAGTCTGAGTAAAAGGTAAAGTGAGTTCTCATGATAGTGAGAATCACATGGAGTTCATGATAACTCCATCCTATTACTAAACTATGAGGGAAACGGCTCTTATGAGGACAAGGATGAAACGGGAGTAGTTTATGGACTTAGGGGTCAAAGTAAAGATGTTTCCTTTGGAAGGGGGGTCAGATGAACAAGTATGAACAATATGAAATAAATAATATAATCAAGATAATATGAACAAGTGATAATAAACCAAAGAATGACAGTAAACACATAGTATCATGCTTAACATGCTAGAATGCTAAAACAATGTCAGGCAAACATACATACAAATATCAAAAGAGCAAAAATCAAGCAGAAATAAAACATGCTGCAATGTAAATAGCAAGGGATGGAAAGATCTAACCCAAAAATAGAGTGCACGCTGGTGGGCTACTGGTAAGCCAAGATCAAAAGTCAAAACTTCCACTCCAAGAGCATAGGGGAAAGGGTCCTAAATCTAAGTCCTCAATCCCAAAACTCGAGATGGTAACCACAGTCCGGTCATTGAGTTTTTTAAGGTTTCAATATTTATTAGTGTGTTTTAAAGAATGTATGAGTAAATAAAATGTACAATAAAAATAAGATATAAATATGAACAGTGATAATATGAACAAGAATAATAATAAAATCAAGATAATATTGACAGAAAGTAAAGTCAGTGGTTAATTGATTCAATTTATTGGATCGATGAATCGGGTCCAATGTAGTGCGAAACCGTCATAGCACAGTCTATGAGGAAGACTATACTATAGGAGGATGCACAATTTGATCTTTGTGTTAAGACACGATAGAGAAATGATATAGAAGATCATTCTCCGATGAAATCGTGCCACACGAAAAGAAAAGGTGGAGACCTCGTCTTGAGTCACAAACTCTCATTGATTAGTCGAAGGTAACCTATCACGATCTCAAAGTATAGAAAGAAATCTCAATGATCACTCACTACAGATTTGAAATAATGAAGGTTCGTCGCTTCACTAACAACGTTCGTGAATAGAAAGACTTCATCTGTCAAAACTGAAAATGAAGATATAAGAAAATACAGAATGAAGTAGAAATAAAGTCGGTCTCGTCTTAATCATGATTTAATCGAGAAACCGATAATCTATGATATTCGACTTTCATCGACCGATAAAATAATGAAGGTGGCCTCATACATATCACGACTTTTAGTAATTTGATAAATCGACTAAGTCGTGATTTCTGTAATATCATCAGCCCAAAAATAAAGAAACGGGCTCGAAATGAAAATAAAATCGGTCTCATCTAAATAAGGATTTAGATCGATAAATCGAATACCTTTCTATTAGATTTTCATTGACCAATAAAAATAAATTGAAAAATGGCCTCATATGAATCATGATATTTGCGACTTGAATAAATCAACAAAATCAAGAAGTTTTTTATGTCATAGGCCCAAATAAAAGAAAATGGACTCGAAGTGAAAAATAAAGTTGGTCTCGTATTTAATCAAGATTTATATTGGTAAATCGATAATCTCGATATTTAACTTCATCGACCAATAAAAATAAATAAAAGGTGGCCTCATACTAATCAAGAGATTTATTGATTTTGATAAATCAACAAAACATGATTTTTGTGAGATCATTGGCCAACCAAAAGAAAAATACGGCCTCATACTAATCAAAACTTATTGGTTTGAAATAACCAACAAAGTTAAGATTTTTTCCATGTCATTGGCCTAAAAATAATTTAAAACAAAAATGAGAAATAAAAATATGAGTTACTAAAATCATACAAAATACTGATATTAAAAGGTTCATCATTTTTTTAAAAAACTTCTAAAAATCTAAAAAAAGAAACAAACCATAAAAGTAAATTAAAAATTTTTTTCAAAATAATTAAGAAGAAGGAGGGGCGGATGAGAAAATGGGAAGGCAATATATAGGTGGAATCATGTGGGCCTTAAGGCCCATCATCCACCACACGGTTTCAAAGGAAGGGTGGAGATAACAAGAATATGGATAGAGCCAAAACCTAAACGAACCACAGCACAAGGTAAAGACTCAACCAGTCCACATCATCATCAGTTGAAAATTGGAATCAAACGGACATCCTTTTTCACAGTGCATTAAAAACAGGGGAATAAAGAAACATCACGTTTTCTGATAAAAAACAAAGAAAGGGAATCAAAGCAAAAACACGGTCAAGATCTCCTCGCGTGCGATATTGCTTCAAGTTCTCGTTCCTGATTCAAGGTTTGTATTCCCGATTTCGCTTTGTTTCATCAAGACTTGCCTCAAACTTCTTCTTCTTCTCTTTCGGTCCGATTTGGTTTTTGTGGGCATTGGTGTTGAAGATTGATTGAAGAAGATTAGGGTTGGATGTTAGTTGAAAAGGTTTGAAGAAAAAATGAAGGTTGGGTTATGATTATTGTTGATTGGGTTTAGGGATGAAGAAAGTTGTTGAAGGATTTATTGTTGAGTATTTGGTTTGCGAGAAGAAGAGGGTCTTGTTGTGAGGTGGTTTTGAAAAGGGACTAACGGCGGACGGAGAAGGACTGATGAGGAGTCTTTTTTTTTAATTGTTTTTGTGAGATAGGGAGCTGATATCAAGAAAGTGAAGATTTCCCCCCAACCGGTGGAGGGTTTGTTGTTGTGAAACGTTTAGCTCTTTTGAAAACGAAGGGTTCCAGAATCGTTTGAAGTTTTTGAGGTTGAAGTTATGATGGAGGTTTAGAAAAAAAGGTTGCAGAGAGGTTGAGGTATGGGTAGAAAAAATGAAGGTTGTTGTGAGTTAGTGATGAAGGCTGTTGATTTGGGGTGAGGTTTTGTTGAAAGGTTTGCTCAGAAATTGTTGAAAAAGAAGGGTTGATGAGAGGTTATTGAAGGTGGATTGGTTGATGTTGTCGTAGTAGTGTACGATGATGAAGGTTGGAAAGTTAACGATATAAGTATTGTTTATTAAGTGTAAATGGAAGAGGTTTGATGTAGAGGATGGTGGCTGAAGGGGTTTTGTGAGAAAGATAAGTTTCAGGTTGTTGATGGTGGACCAAAGTGAAGGAGACAGAGGGAGTTTTCATTGAGTAGAGTCCTTATTTTCGGTCCTCTCCCCTTCTTACTTTTCTGTTATCTCTTTTTAATTCCAAATGAAAACTTCTCAACTAAGGTTGTAGTATAATGACCTTGTCTGATAATCCTTGATAGGTCCTTTTCATTTCCAGGTTTGTGGGGCAAATTGCAGCATGAGCAGGGCTGTGGCGTGTAGCAGAGATTCATCCTTTATTAGAATGTTGATTTTTTCTTTTGGTCAAAGATTTTGGCTTTTTCAAATAAGAAAAATGAGAAAGAACCGAAAAAAAAGAAAGATTTTTTTTGTATTTTTCATTGAAATGAAATGATGGGCTTTATGGTCTCTTTTTGTAAATGGACTCTTTTTGTAAATGGACTTTTTTTGGACTAGTATTTTCCAGAGAAAAAAATAAAAGAAAAGGACAATAGGAAAAAAACAAAATAAAAGCATGGATATTGGATAAAAAGATAATTAATGGGGATAACTATGGAATAAAAATTGGAATGTATTTATTTGAATTAAAATGAGATTGGGAATGGATTAGGAAAGTGGATTATGAAAATGATTTGGATAAAAATAAAACAAAAGGTGGATGATAATAATAGTGAAATGGATAAATGGATAAAATGGTTAGTCATGCAATGATTGACCTATGATGCTCATGCAAAAAATGTTACGACATCTAAGGGGTCAAAATTTGGGGTACAACAATAACCTTGTTTTGATACCACTCAATAGAGAAGCTCTGAGGAAGCCAACTCTGAGTGTGCATGTTCTGATACTCAAATAGAAATTCTGAAAGAATACTTCTGATCTCAAGATGCTGCAATCTAAGGCAATTCCTTAATCACTACAACTAGGATGCTGCCATAATGGAACATAGTGAACAAATTCCTGTGTGAAGAGAAAGTTGTAACAACTTGGCTTTTGCCACATGGGAAGTTATTTCATTCATTCTAATTTACAAAATTTATATGTTTTAAGATTATTTTAAGTGATGAATTCAGGGGGAACTTGCAAACCTAACTCTGATATTCTAATATGAAAAATAATGTTTAACAATATAAAATTCAGGGGGAGCTTACAAACCTCACTCAGAAACTTTTTATGTGATTTAATTGTGTAAAATTGTTCATCAAAATACATGGTTTTGTCATCATAAAAAAGGGGGAGATTGTGAGAACAAGTTTTGGTTCTGCATCTGGCCTTTAAGTTTTGATGATAACAATACATGGATTTACATGAAACAATTTTGTACACTAATGATTTTGTCTAGTGTGTAGTTTGAGATAAACAGGTTCTGACTCTGAAGCCATGATGTGTGGTGTCATCAGATTCTGGAATCAACACACTTTTACTCTGAAGAAATACAAATATTCACAAGAAGTGGTCAAGTTAGAGAAAGTTCGCAGACAATGATTCTGAAGAACGTTCGTGCTCAAGCTTCTGACTCTGACTCTAAATGAAGAGATTCTATTAGACTGACTCCCTTTAGGATTCTAAGCTCATGCTGAAGATTATGAAGAACGAAGTCCTGAAGATTCTGAAGACCAGGTTCTGAGGAACAGTGTCAAGACTCTGAAGACTCTCAACAGGCCCTTGACTATTCTATGCATGCTTCAATAAACTTACATTCATAAGCCTCTAATAAATAGAAGAAGATTAGATGAAACCGTTACGTGAGATAAATAGTACATCGTACCAAATCAAAACATTCCTTCCACTACGCGAATTTCGTGGAGTAAGGACATTTATGTTGTACGATCTTTGTATCCCGTCATTAAAGACGGTTATCCAAGGTGCCAACTCACGCATGAAGATTCCCATTCTACCCTCCAATGGATCTTTCTTTGGCTATAAAAGGAAGACTTGTAAGAATGGATCAAGCTGTTACTTTGCTCAATATTCACATGCTATTCAACACTTTCAAGCTGCTTTATTTCTCTTATATTATTGTGAATATTGTATAAACACACTTAGAACTTTTGTTTTTTTGTGTGATTGAGTCAATGTAATCAAAATTTGTGTTAATATACTTTGTAGAAGCAATCTTGTAAAACATAGTTCACAAATCTCAAATTTGTTTGATTGATTACCTTGAGTGACTAGGGTTTAGTCTGTATACTCAAGAAGACAAGGACAATTGTCTTTGTGGTGTCTGTAATCTGTTTGATTGTAGTGGATTAAGTCCTTTTGAGAAGGCGAAATCACCTTGGCGGGTGGACTGGAGGTAGCTTCGTTAACAGCGAATTAGGATAAAAAATAACTTGTTATTTTTATTATTCTTGTTCTTGTTACTTGAATTG
Organism: Lathyrus tuberosus; assembly: GCA_022829125.1. NCBI lineage: Eukaryota > Viridiplantae > Streptophyta > Magnoliopsida > Fabales > Fabaceae > Lathyrus > Lathyrus tuberosus. Next base: position 1,728,495 of record JALAZF010000062.1, on the reverse strand, counting down.
GTTTTTGAAAAAGATTTGATTTTTAGAAATCCAATTCAAACTCCACATTTCTAGTGTTTCTTGCTACCTTCAATAATCACCTCTAGGGATGAAATGACTTCCCTCATACCATAAAGAAGAGTTCTTTATGAAATTTTCTCTATGTTAGGGATAGTTAATAGTGATACTATTGTAGTTGAGTGTAGTCAGAAATTTGAATATGTGGAATAATTATTTGTTGTCCCGTTTTTAATTAATGAAATATTTCCTTTCATATTATTTTTTATTCGTTTTTATTGATAACAAAAAACTTTGAGAATTACTAATTAGAATTACTAATTAATAAGAAAAAAAGAAAAAAAAAATTAACTAAGAAAAAAAGGAAAGATTGGAAGGCTCCAAGTGAGAAATCATTGGAAAAAACTTAAATGAAGTTATTGGGATTCGAAACGCGTTCCTTAATAGCTATGTTACTTCGGTTTTAAAGAAACACCGAGGTATTAGGTTTAATATATTTTTTCAGAAGATTTGACGCTTGTTTTTAAAAAGAAAAAATCAAACATGTCACTCCCAGGACCTATAAGCTTAGTTTTTGGCATGTTCGAGGTGAAACCTTAGTCATAAAAAGTATTATTTGAAGTAGTGGAATGCAAAGTGATAAAAAAAATTACTTATCTTGGAGTGTGTTGTCATGCCTTTGGTGATGTCTCCAAGTATGTTGTCGATTGGATGATCCTTGGAGGTTCTCCAAGCCAAAGGAAAGTCGTCCGTTGCAGTTGGACTTTCATCCTTCTCCTTTTCACAATCGTTATCTTCTTCTTTTTCAAGTTCCACCGCCTTGGACTGGTCAATTCCTTCTTCGGGTTCTTTGATAATGTCTTATGATGATACACCTACATTATGAAAAGAAATACCTTTCCCGACATTTTTTGGATAAGATTCATCAAAGGTGACATGTACTGACTATTTAACAATAAGTAATATTTTGTTATAAACCCTATAAGCTTTGCTCAATTGGGAGTATCCAAGTAAGATACCTTTATCGGCTTTCGCATCAAACTTTCCAAAATTATCCTCCCCATTGTTTAAAATAAAGCATTTGCATCCGAAAACATGAAGATGTGACACATTAGGTTTTCTACCATTTAGTAGTTCATAGGGAGTTTTGTCTAAAATAGGACATATTAATATCCTATTCAAGACATAACATGTCGTGCTAATGACATTAGCCTATAAATACTTAGGTAGATTACCCTCATTGAGCATAGTTCTAGACATCTCCTCTAAAACACGATTTTTGCGCTCCACAACACCATTTTGTTGTGGAGTTCTTGTAGCTGAAAAATTATACTCAATGCCATGTTTATCACAATAATTCTCAAAGAGGTGGTTTTTAAATTCACCTCCATGATCACTTCGAATAACAACAATTTTTAAATTCATCTTGTTTTGGGATAACCTTGCAAATTGAGTGAAAGCTAAAAAGGTCTCATCTTTACTATGCAAGAACATGACCCAACAAAATCTCGACTAATCATCTACAATCACAAAACCATAGTAGTTACCACCTATGCTTTTGGTCCATGAACGACCAAAGAGGTCCATATGAATAAGTTTAAGAGGTCTCGAAGTTGAAACAATGTTTTTCAATTTAAATGAGACTCTTGTTTGCTTACCCAGTTAGGTTGCATCATAAAGATGCTCTTTTGAAAACTTTAAGTTTGGTATACCAATTACTAAATCTTTTGAAGTCACCTTGTTTAGTAAATCAAAGTTGATGTGAGCTAGGAGTCTATGCCATAACCAAGAGTCTTCACTCATGGTGACAAGACACTTAGTTTCAGTCATGGATACATCATCTAGATTAAACATATATGTGTTTTTAACCCCCAAGCCCTTAAACAAACAATCCTTATTTTCAGTGTGCTCAAATATGCAATATGTTTTTGAAAAGGTTACTTTAAATCCATTGTCACATAGTTGACTTATGTTAAGAAGATTGTGTTTAAGACCATCAACTAGCATAACATTAGAGATAGTAGTAGATGAGGGATTACCTACACTACCTTTTCCAAGTATCTCTCCCTTACTGTTGTCTCCATAAATAACAAATCCTTTCTTCTTTGGCACAAAGTCAATGAATAGAGAGATGTCACCCATCATATGTCTTAAGAATCCACTATCGAGAAACCATAACTTCTCCGTAGAGCCAAGACATTCAACCTATAGAATCACACAAGGGTAATAGGTACCCAATTTTTATTGGGTCCTTGAGAGTGAGTGAAATCAAGGTTGTATTTGGGTAGCCATTGAAAAACACCTTTAGGAACACAAAGTCCCCTAAGCTTGCATTTTTCAATAGTGTGACCCTTTTTGCAACAATCATGACAAGAAAGATTGTGATGAGATATGCTTTGCTACTTGAACCCTTTTTAACATATTTATGATTTTTATATAAAGGGTTCAAAGACTGTTTAAACTTTGATGGATCAATAGAAAATGCAACCTTAGGTTGTAATGCCTTGTCCAATTTAGCTTGAAGAGTATTTACCTCATTTTTCCAAAGATGACAAGTTTCACAACCGAAACATGAAGGTTCATAATCCTCATTCTTATCATTTTGAATATCTACCATAGATTGCTTAAGAGCCTTCATTTTCTCATTAGTTTCTGAAACTTTAGCTTCTAACTGTGCAAAAATTCTTTTGTTTGAAGCTAATTTTTTAAAGGCATTTGTGGCTTCTCTTTATAGATTTTCAAAAGCTTTTTGTAATTGAGAATAAGACAATTCATTAAAAGATTCAAGCTTAGAATGACTTACATTCTTCTTCTTCTTCTTTTTGTTGGCCATGAAGAAAAGTTTAGCCGATTCAATACTTGAACATGAGCTTTCATCACTTGAGTAATCATTTTCACTTTCCCAAGTAACATAGGCTCTTCTAGACTAGCTTGCTAGATTTCTTGTGATGGCTTTTCTCTTTGTCCTTCTTGATCAACAGACACTCCGACCCATAATGACCTTCTCTTCAATAGTCATAACATAAACCTCTATATTTACCTTTCTTATTCTCGTCTTCCTTTGAAGAGTTCAAAAGCCTTCTAAATTTCATTATGTTTTTGTCAGAGTGTTTTACTATGTTCTTCTTTATGTACCTATTGTACCTTTTGAAAAACAATCCCATTGCTTCATCATCGAAATTCTCGTCATCACTTGATTCACAATCACTATGCTAATTGGTTGAGGACTTTGAGCTTGAAGTCTTTAGAGCAATAGACTTCTTCTGTTCCTCCTTGACCTTATATTTCTCCTTCTTCATCTTCTTCTCAAGCTTTTTCTCATGTTTTTCCAAGCAAGTGAGTTCTTGCTTATGTTCTTCTAGCTTGCCAAATAGAGTTATGAGATCAAGTATCTTAAGATCACTCGCTTCTTTAATTGCGGTGACCTTGGGTTGCCATAGCCTATTAAGACATCTCAAAACTTTATTAGTAGCTATATCATTGGAGATAGGATTTCCTAGACCCTTCAAGCGATTGATAAGATGTATGACCTCATTAGTTCCCTCATGGGAAACTTCTAATGCGTCCCACATAGCTTTGGCGGTCTCACAATGAGAGACACGATAATATTCATCAACACCAAGTGCAGATGTGAGAATATTTTGTGCCTTCCAATCATGTGACCTTAATTTCTTATCATTATCATCCCATTGTGCTTCCTGTTTTTTTATGATGACACCTTTACCATTTTTCATTGTAATTTGGTTAGGACCATTGATGATGGCATCCCATAAAACCTTATCAATGGATTTTATATGGATACACATACAAGCTTTCCAATAGCCATATTTTTCACTGGTGAATATTGGAACTCTATTGTACACCCCTTTAGGTTTGATAGCCATTTTCTAATAAGCAAGTCTTGAACCACAAAATGAATTAGGTCTCGTGATACCACATTTTAGACGAAGACAACTTATCTAGAGGGGGTGAATAGATCCCCAATAAAATTTGATTGACAAAAAACTGTTTTTCAAAAATGATGGCTAGCGGAAGTAACTTGGATGGATTCTTCTAAATCGAACCGCTATCAAAAGGCTTGGATATGTGTATGTGAAAACAAATCGTAGATAATGATAAGCAAATTTAATCAATATGTTTTAATCTCAATTACTAGAAGCCTACTTAACAAGCAAATCTATTTCCAATGATAAATCAAACAAAAACACTATTAAGGAAAATTATTAAACACCTTGTACGCAATTGGTTAATCACACAAATGATGAACACAATAATTTGTTAATGAAATGTAAGAGAGAAAGAGAGAGAGGGGGGGGGGGGAGATAGATAGAGAGAGAGAGAGAGAGAGAGAGAGAGATTGCACAAGGATTTGTTTAGGTAGTTCCCTAATCGGCCTTGTTATGGGTATGTCTACCCTCAATTCGAATTCAAATTGAGATCATGAAATTAACCTTACTTTGCAAAAGTAGTCTACAAGAGAAATGTAGAAATGCAACCCTACAAACTCTAAGTTTGATGTTGATCCTAGCAATTTCTCTTCCCTTTATCTGAGCTTGATCAAGTCACACAACAATGCAAATTTAAGTCACCGTCTCACGCTACTCCTTTGCAAGAACCGTAGCCCTTCAAAGCCTTCACTCTATCAAATCCAAACTTGAGTAATCTTGTCCAAAACCTTCAAATCCACACTTTGATCTTGAAGGAAAACCCCACCTTGGTTTTCTTATTTGAAATCCCTTAAGATCTCAACTTAATTTACAATACCACAAGCTAAATTAGACCTTACCAACTTGATTCTAGATGGCACCCAAATAATGAATCATTATGTGTACTTTCTTTGTGTGTATGCATTAAACCAAGGTTGAATATGATGACAAATCTTATTATGTTCCAGGTTTCGTTTATGATTTTACCAAAATCATTGAAAAAGAAATGATGCATATATGAAGTATTTATATGCATGCATGTTTGGAAGCAAAAGGAATGCAAAAACATTGAAAAAGTTGAGAATTTTTGAAAATTTTTGTTGCACAGGCCGACCTATGAAAGCCATGTGCCGACGTGTTCGAAGGCCATGTGTTGACCTATACAAGTCATGCGCCGACCTCTAAAGTTCATGTATCGACCTGTAGAGGCAACACATCTAACAGAGCATATAGGCTTGAACAATGCAGTACATGAGCCGACCTATGGAGCGGATGTGTCGATACATAGAAAAGGTTTTACTTCTATGTGTCGGCCTATGATATAATTTTTCACAAAAATTAATTTTGATGCATTTTTTATGCATGAAACCTTTTCCATACATGTTTTCAAATGCTTTTATGCTTCCTAATGCAAAGATTCACATCAAGAATCAAAGGATACCATCCAATATACATTAACACTAAAGTATCCTAGTTTTGACATCAAGAAAAATGCATCTAATGGAGAGTTGCACTCACACCACAGTCATAGATCTTTCTTGAGAACATTGCCCCTACTATCAAAATTACTTGCTAGACGACAATACCCTTAAGAGGACCCCCTCTTGATGTGGTTTTCGGGTTAACCCAACAAGACAAGTACGTCCGATAGGCCAACACTATGCAACCATCGATGCTTCAGGTTCTAAAGGGGTCTTAGAGTCACAGATCCAACAGGAAAATATCGTCGCCTTTGGGCAATTACTTGTTGGACAATAATATCTTCAAGAGGGTCTACTCTAAGTGAGGTTTTCCTGTCACCCCAACAAGACAAGCAAGTCCAGTAGGCTGACACTATGCAACCATCATTTTATCTTATATTTCTTCTCGAGACTCAGGTGTAGAGCCTATCTCACAACGTGTCTCAAGCAACCAGATCTTCCACCACAGTACCATGAGAACCAATGGCAGATAAGCAATGGAAATAACACAATAAGATAAAGCAAATAAGATAGAAGAAAACAAGTAAACGAATCTAGCATTCATCATAAATCAAACTAAATTAGGCTTGACTCTTTTTACAGGAGAATTGTCCCCAGCTGTCGCGACACGTAAAAATGACCACAGTCGTTTGCACGCTCGAGATGATAACAGAGTCTCCACTGAAGTTTATATATTCCAAACGGAAAGGTAAAATATCAATAAATCCTTAAAAAGGAAAAACAAAATGGTCTTCGCAATCAAATTTACGTTCGATAATCGGTTATGCAAGAGGAACTTATTACCACCCCTCACATCCGTTGTACTCAACGGGAATCATTTAACTAGATTTGCGAATAGATTGTTAACTTATGTTATATGTTTTGTTCTAGTTATTAAAAGGTTGAAAGGAAAAACAAAAAGGACAAAAAGTATGTATTTTTATTAGGGTGCTTGACAAGATTGAGATTCTTTCTCCTACGTATCTTCAGGTACGATGAGGAATTCGAAGCTATCTAGTTCTTGGAAAGACAAAGATGTTTTTAGGTTTTTGTTATAGTGCATGACGAGACGTTGAATATCGCTCCTACGTATCCCCATGTGCGATGGTGAACTTAAAGTTATGTAGTTATTGGTAGAAAACCATGTATTTTTTGGTTGATTTTAATGAATGAATGTTTAGGTCACATTCTAGCAGTTAAACGTTGCTTGTAGTTTTGCATGAGAGGCTTAATCATTTGTTTGTATCGTGGTAGAATGGATAAAACATTGTTCGTTTTTGAAAAGGTTTTTGATCGCGCGGGGGAAAGAAAAAGATAGTCTGATTGGTTTGAGTTGTTTTTGTGTGGATGACGAGTACTTGAACGGTAGGATAAGTATGACCATCATCCAAATTCTCGAGACTAGGATGTACAAGCGCGCCCAACTAATCTTTTTCATCCAAGTTATTTATGAAATTTGTGAGGAAAATTAAGTCATATTTCTTTAACGGATGAAAAATATTCACGCGGGAGGCTATTTACAGTCATCACACAAATATTTTGAACTAGGGAGGACAATTACGTCCAAATAATCTTTTTCGTCCATGAAAGAATGAACTAGATTCGGTTATTTAATGAATTTTGAAATGGAAGACAAGTACTTGAATGGTAGGCTAAGTACGCCAATCATACAAATACTCGGGGACAATGTAGGATAGTTACATTCGTCTAATCCTTTTTCAACCGATTGTTTATTTGCGAAAAAGTTTTTGAAACATTAAAAGTTTGAAAAGAACTTGATGAGATCAAGCGTTTTGATTCGTGTTTTTTTAAAGAAGCATTTGATTTTTATTTGCAAAAACAGGTTTTTGAATTTGATTTAAAAAATCTTGATATTAATCAAGTTTTAGTATTTTTGAAATGTTGATTTTATTAATTAAAATGATTTTTAATTAACCAAAAAAAATCAAAGCAAGATAATAAGAGACAAAAGAAAGCGGGTGCAAACAGATGGAGAAAGTGATGAATAATGTAAAATAATGATGGGCTAAAGACCCAACAAGCAACATTAAAGACCCGACACTATCCCCAAACAAAAACCCTAACCCTTGTTCTTCAATATTTGGTTTGATTACATCTTGATTACATCAACAGGAAGCATGAAGACAATAAAAATGCAGTAAATAACATAGAGCTACATGAAAAGTAAGGAAAAATTATGGAAAAAACCTCGCCGGGATCCTAATTCTCCAGTTTTTTGGTGAGTTATTATCACCTCAGGTAAGTCTTCAATCCACTATTTGCAAAAGATGTAAGGGAACAACATGGTGTATGTTGATGTAGTGTTCAACTCGTTAATCCATGAAACAAAATTCATGTATTTAAATTTCCATTCTAATAGAACAATGTTCATTTTAAACTAATGTTTATTTCATTTTGTTTTAAATCTAATTCTTCTCACGGCTTGTGCATTGTGTATGGGTGACAAAGTTGATGATGGTATGTAAGGTGTTATGCTGAATGTTTTTACTTTGTATTCAAATTCAACTCAATTTTTATGGATGGATGAGATACATATGACATGGATGCAATGTATGGATTGCTCAATGTAATGAGACATTGTAATTTCAATTGTAACAAAGCAGAAGTTATTTCATCTTGAATTTTACTTCACTTTGAATCCAATTTGTTTTTTTTTTTTTTTTATGTTTGTGAATGATGGAACAATAATGATAAAAATATGATATAAACATTTAGTTTTTTATTTGAACGATGGTTATGAAAACATGGTTTTTAATGAACCAAATGATGATGATAATAATGGGTAATAGTTTTGGTATTTTATGATGCAAAAAGTGCCATGAAAAATGATATGAAATAATGAATGAAATACACCAATGGGCGGGGAAATAACCAAATTGGAAAAAATGAACACAAATGCACCAATCCTCCTTATTGACTTTTATTCTAACTTTGATGGATCAAATTAAAAATGCAATGTATGTAATGCAAATGAGTTAGGAAAAAAGAAAATGGGGAAGACAAAATTAAGGTATGACAATCTACGATAACAGTTGACTTTAGAAGATAGAGGAAAAAGAACTTATTTACATTTGGCATGTCACACTCTATTTAAAAGGAAAAGAAACATTTTTGCGAGTGTTTGCATGGTATCAAAGTTCTCCAAGGTTACTCGTCAAACATCTAGAAACTTGTATCAATGAATGATCTCAAGTTAGTTGGCTTAAAGCATCATGATTGTCATGTCTTGATGCCACAACTTCTACCAGTGGCTATTTGTGTCATCCTTACAAAAAATGTAAGAGTAACTATAACTAGATTGTGCTTATTCTTCAATGTTATATGTAATAAAGTTCTCGATTTCCAAAAAATAGATTAATTAAAAGATGAGGCTGCAATAATCTTGGGTCAATTAGAGTGTATTTTTCTCCATCATTTTTTGACATATGTCTCACTTACTTGTTCATCTAGTTAGAGAAATCAAATTTTGTAGTCCAGTTTATTTAAGTTGGATGTATATAATAAAGCGAAACATGAAGATCTTTAAAGGATATACGAAGAATCATCACCGACCTGAAGTTTCGATCATTGAAAGGTACATCACAAAAGAATCTGTTGAATTTTGTTCAAACTATTTGTCGAAAATAGAGTCTATATAAATTTCAAAGTCTCGTCATGATGACAAATATGGAGGTAGAGGTACTAAAGGTTTAAATGTTAAGTCAATGAATCAGTATGTAGCTCTTGAAACAAATTTCTATATAATGAATAATCTTGAGTGAAGTTCAACCTTACATAGATACTCACAAAAAAGTTATGACAACAAAATGTCCCCGAATGAGTGACAAACGGCTGTTGACAGAGCATAACAAAAAATTCATAAGATAGTTTAATAAAATGATTTCTAATTATGATACTTCATCCAAGATAATTAAATGGTTGACATACATGCCAAAATTCAATGGGATAACTGTAACACCCCCAATCTATACCCCCAATTAAATAAAGCGGTAAAAGAAAATTCAAAATTTCATCAGAGTATATTCAAATCATCATGGTATAGACAGGGAGAATCACATTATATTGAAACAAACCATACAACACCTGCTCATAAAGATATGCAACAGTGGGGTAGCAATCAACAGAGGAACTCAGTTCCTTACACCCACAATTTAGTTTTTAGAATAAAAACGGAAAATCTAAAACTGAATATCATATATATATATATATATATATATATATATATATATATATATATCACATAAAGGTTTATCTGTTATCAACAGAATCAGGTATATATACAACTCCAAAAGATAAAGATGCATATACACAACATCACAAAATAGTCCTAATCGATCTCCCGACTACCCGGTGTTACATATCAAAGCCGACCGACAAAAGAATGAAGACATAAACTTCACAAAAGACCTCCATCATCTAATCTGCAATGCCTCATAGAGCATTATAAAACAGCAGAAGGGTGAGAAATATTATCATAATAACAATGCATATAATTATATATCTTAGCATAAGAATACACATATCAAGTATTCTCACCACAATTATCACATGCCAACACATAAAGCATATATAGATTATATTCACATAATCACATATTCACACATAATGCATATGTTTATATATAAAACATATCATTCATAATTCAATGCATTTAACCCGAATGCAAATCAATTCGCAAATGCTATCACAAGCTCAATCACATAATTACTCCATTCCCCCCTTACATATTAATCATGCACAATACATTTATCACAAATGCATATCACAATATCTCACACATAATCAATTAAATCATGATTTTCCACATATAAACAATGCAATCATAATTTATATAAATGCACAGAGACCGACACAACGACTCTATGCAAATGCCATGCGGTACCGACTTCCAATGTTTCTCATCACTAGTTCACTCAGGAACTCTGCTGGAACCATCGCTCGTTGCATCACTGTAACTCCCCGTCGGGCATACGATGTTCCCCGTCGCTCACACCCCACACGGGCACACGACATTTATGGATCGCTCACACCCCACACGGGCACACGACCCGATCGTTCACACCCCACATGGGCACACGATCGTCTATAATCATCGCTCACACCCCACATGAGCACACGACGTTATAGTGGATTCCCTCTGGAACCAATCCGTCACTCAGGACGTCACAACAATGCATATCATGATGCTCAGCATACAAGAACTCATGACAACCAATGCATCTTCACACATATATGCAACCATAAACATGCATATATAACCAAATACAACACATTGCATTTATTTGCCTTTCGGCCACATTCCATCACCACAACATGCCATCACATGTATTCACATCATATAACATCACACAAGTTATACGATATCCATATTAAAAGCACATTACATGATACACATCATTTACACTTAATTAATACGGTAAAAGTCGACAAACTGACACTATTCCAAATTCCCGACATAATTTAATCGGATAACAATTTACCAATCATCATAATCACGTAGTACAGCTCAATAGCTTTCCAACGATACCAAGAATGTAAAAATCGGATAAATGGAATCCAAGTTACGAAAGAAAACGAAAAACGATATTTGAAAAATCACATTTTTACACTTCTCCTGCCCATACGCGTATGGACCTGTGTCATACGCGTACGGCCAAATCCCTTACGCGTACAATACACAAATCACCAGATGTCCGGGAAAAATGAAGTCCCATACGCGTATTGGCCCTGAAACGTGCCTCCCATACGCGTATTGCCCAAGTCAATACGCGTATGGCCTGCCCCAATACGCGTATGGCCAGGCGAAATGCAGAATTTTCCTGCAGAATTTTGTTCTGCGTTTTTCACCCAAACCACACCCAAATTCATCTTCTAACTCTATAAAAATACCAATTTGATGTACAATAACATATATCTATCATGTATCAACAACAAGGAACACGAAAACATCATTTCCAACACGATTAAATCAAATTCTAACACTTTCTACACAAACGGGTTTATACAAAAACTCATAAAAAATCATCAACAACAACAACACAATCATACATAATGATATACATTGATGAGATAATAAGATTTCACACCCTTACCCGATTAAATCGATTCTAGAAGTTGATTTGATCCAACCTAGCTTTTCCTCTTTTTCTCTCTTTTTCTCTTCTCTTCTTTTTCCTTCTTCTCTTTTTCCTCTTCCTATTTCTTTTCTCTCTATTTTTCTCTCCCTTCTATTTCTATCTCTTTTTCTTTCTTTTCTTTATAAGTTATAAAAATATATTATAAAATGACTAAAATGCCCCTCCTCTCAAATGCCCCGCAAACGCTCCCAACATGCTATAAAACATAAACATACCGATGAAATATATTTCGGGAAGTAAAAGTTGAAAAGAAATAATAATTTAATACAAATATTTTATCTATCAGAGAAATTAACCCATTAGCTCAATTAGCATATAAAATACAATAAATCCACATATTTCACAAAATTCACATAAATGAAATAAATAAATATAATTAAATAAATCGGGGCGTTACAACTCTCCCCCACTTAGACATTTTCGTCCTCGAAAATATCACCGAGACAAACAACTCCGGATACGACTCACGCATCCGACTAACAAACTAACAGGCCTACCAAAGGCACACCACGAATAACACAAACTGACAACCAACCTTGCTAACAACAACTACCACAACGACACGACAACGACGACAACTACAACGACAAGATGCAAAGCCCATACAATGCACTTGACGACCAACTAAAGACTCAAAGAATCCACAAGTTACAAACACACACAGGTTCACTCTTGAACCGAAACACAACAAGAACACAAGTTCCACGACCCAACATCGTTTCAATAAACTCTACATAACCACAATACCAACATCCTTGTCACACCACATTATTACAACAATTCTACGATTTCGCACTCGACCATATAACCAAGACATCCATCTACATAGTAGCCCATGAATAATAGCTAAACCTTTCACTTATCACTTCCATTCTGAAACGTCCAATGGTTCCATCATTCTTACATATTTCCGACATTCCACCTACGAACTCTTACAAGTCACACACTCATATATGAATGATGCCACCTCACGCTTCCGTTGCACACTCTGATTACTCGTAACCATCAAAACCATCAACTTTACATCCAAAGTCTAACTCTTCCTCATATCCGCCAAAAATCACTGTTAATATATCCAACCACACTCTACCGTGTTACCTCACACACCAGACACAAGTCTCAGAACTGCTCCAATCACTTTAATTCGCTGACCATCAAAACAGACATGCATAACAACTTTCGACTTAACTTTTCAGGCACGACCTTAGCCTTTCCCGAAGGGTAATCCAAGCCAAATTTATAACGCGTCACGAATTCCAACCCTCCTCGTTGTCTCATACTCTATTCCTTCACACCAAACAAGCACTCTAAACTCTTGTGATTACAAAACACTTCGAACCTAGAACCTTAAAGATAATACCTCCAAATTTTCCAACACAATACGACCGCAACCAATTCCAAATCCAGAATAGTATAGATCCTTCCATAAATCCTCGATTGTCGTAAAGCATAAGCCACGACTTTACCCTCTTACATTAACACAATGACTAAACTTGTCAAGGACACATCACAACACCTCACAAACGGTTTATCAGGATCCCGCAGAATCAAGGCCGGAGCCGTAGACAACTTCTACATCAGTTCTCTGAAACTTTCCTCACCATGAACATCTCAAATAAACGACTTACCTTTTGTAAGTCAACGGAGATACCAGAAGTACCAACTTAGCAAAGTCCCCAATAACCAGCGGTAACAACCAACTAAAGCCCAAAAAGATTTTAATCTCCTTAACTAACTTCGGAGCCTCTCATTGTAGAACTGCATCTACTTCCGATGAATCCATAACCCAACTCTCAACCGAATGACATATCCAAGAAAACTAACTTTTTCAACCAAAAATTCCCACTTGAATAACTTCACATAAAACTCCGTCTCCTTTCAACACTTGTAATTCAATTCTCAAACACTCTACCTGTTCTTTCTCTGAGTTTATAACAAATCTGAATATCCTCAATCAAAGCCACTACGAACTTATCCAATTAAATATAGAAGATACGATTCCTCTATTCCACAAATATTACAGACGCATTATTATGACCAAACAACATCTCTGCACCTTGTAATGCCCAACCAAATTCCAAAAGATGTAAACTCTTAAAGCTTTTGCAAAATTTTCACTGGGTAACTGGTTACTCATATACAGGCTTAACCGAGTAAATAATAGCCTAATCCGATGATAATAAACCTAGCCAGTCCCATTAAAGAGATTAAAGCCTCAACTCGCAAAATTCACTATCCTTACTAAACGTTCCAAACAATTGTAATTTCAATCCAACTCAACCAAACCATTCCAATCATCTATTCCCGAAAGTGGACAATTATTCTCAATCGTTACCTTATTCAACTGTCAGTAATCTATACACAATTCCTTCTCGCGACAGTCCAGATTCCATAAATCCCAACATATATTAACCACCAACCAAAAAGAGCTCTCAAATATTACATCCACACCTAAGGTCTTCTCAAGATTTCCATTAATGCTCTAAAATTCCAAAGACTCCGAACCTCACCAGAACTCTAAGTTTTGCTCCCCATAGTCTCAATACCACCATACCTCTCATACTTGTTATTCCATTCAATTATCCTTCCTTTTTGTTACTAACTATACTGGAGCTCTCTAAGACAACACCTTAATGTTCCATCCAAAACGCATCTGAAAACCATGCACAACTGACGGCCTAACACTGTGACTTTCCTGCCAATTTCCAGAACACTAGCCTCACAAATATAACAAACACCTTAGTCTCAACTCCAAAGAGTGTCCTACTCACTTAGCAGATATAACCTTGACTATTCACCTTCATCCAATTTAAGTTCACACTCTACTCTCTGAGAACAACCCTTAGTAATACCCAAACATTCTCCCTCAGAGACATTCCAACTTAACCCACATACACAAACCTCTAATCCGTCTCATCTTTCGATATAAGAATCTTCATCGACTCATCAAAACAATCCGTAATCATTTTCTTAATTCCAAACAATTCATTGCACACACTAACAAAGCCGGAAAGGCACGTCTATTTCATCCAACATAATTCCCATCTGCTATCAACAAGAGATTAAGGGTGATCAGTTCCTCAATTTGTCAATAAACAGCCGACAATCATGATGGGGCATAAACCGTCTTTACCAAACTATAATAACATTCCTTACATCCTGTGCACGAAACTACTCAAGGCACAAATCCTTAGTTGAGATAAGCCTTGCCTCCGCATCCATTCTGGAACCGGGAACCACACTGTCCAAAGAGCACTTACAATCTTGCAATTCACAACCCACTGAGCCAACACTCCACACCTGAAGCAGCATGGAGAAGTACCAGCTTCTCCCTCACTTATCTCAATCTAAATCCTAAAAACAAGGACTAGAAAAACGAGAAAGTACTGACAGTGTTCCACACACATATCACGTACTAATAAACAAACAACACCGACAGTATTCAACTGTCACACCAACTGACTCAACAACTTGGCCGGACGGACCGACCTGCTCTGATACCACTAATGTAACACCCCAAATCTATACCCCCAATTAAATAAAGCGGTAAAAGAAAATTCAAATTTCATCAGAGTATATTCAAATCATCATGGTATAGACAGAGAGAATCACATTATATTGAAACAAACCATACAACACCTGCTCATAAAGATATGCAACAGTGGGGTAGCAATCAACAGAGGAACTCAGTTCCTTACACCCACAATTCAGTTTTTAGAATAAAAGCGGAAAATCTAAAACTGAATATCATATATATATATATATATATATATATATATATATATATATATCACATAAAGGTTTATCTGTTATCAACATAATCAGGTATATATACAACTCCAAAAGATAAAGATGCATATACACAACATCACAAAATAGTCCTAATCGATCTCCCGACTACCCGGTGTTACATATCAGAGCCGGCCGACAATAGAATGAAGACATAAACTTCACAAAAGACCTCCAGCATCTAATCTGCAATGCCTCATAGAGCATTATAAAACAGCAGAAGGGTGAGAAATATTATCATAATAACAATGCATATAATTATATATCTTAGCATAAGAATACACATATCAAGTATTCTCACCACAATTATCACATGCCAACACATAAAGCATATATAGATTATATTCACAGAATCACATATTCACACATAATACATATGTTTATACACAAAACATATCATTCATAATTCAATGCATTTAACCCGAATGCACATCAATTCGCAAATGCTATCACAAGCTCAATCACATAATTACTCCATTCCCCCCTTGCATATTAATCATGCACAATACATTTATCACAAATGCATATTACAATATCTCACACATAATCAATTAAATCATGATTTTCCACATATAAACAATGCAATCATAATTTATGCAAATGCACAGAGACCGACACAACGACTCTATGCAAATACCATGCGGTACCGACTTCTAATGTTTCTCATCACTAGTTCACTCAGGAACTCTGCTGGAACCATCGCTCGTTACATCATTGTAACTCCTCGTCGGGCATACGATGTTCCCCGTCGCTCACACCCCACACGGGCACACGACATTTATGGATCGCTCACACCCCACACGGGCACACGACCCGATCGCTCACACCCCACATGGGCACACGATCG
Source organism: Lathyrus tuberosus (assembly GCA_022829125.1). NCBI lineage: Eukaryota > Viridiplantae > Streptophyta > Magnoliopsida > Fabales > Fabaceae > Lathyrus > Lathyrus tuberosus. The sequence goes on along the minus strand of JALAZF010000062.1, from coordinate 1,712,318 downwards.
TCTATAATCATCGTTCACACCCCACATGGGCACACGACGTTATAGCGGATTCCCTCTGGAACCAATCTGTCACTCAGGACATCACAACAATGCATATCATGATGCTCAGCATACAAGAACTCATGACAACCAATGCATCTTCACACATATATGCAACCATAAACATGCATATATAACCAAATACAACACATTGCATTTATTTGCCTTTCGGCCACAGTCCATCACCACAACATGCCATCACATGTATTCACATCATATAACATCACACAAGTCATACGATATCCATATTAAAAGCACATTACATGATACACATCAATTACACTTAATTAATACGGTAAAAGTCGACAAACCGACACTATTCTAAATTCCTGACATAATTTAATCGGCTAACAATTTCCCAATCATCATCACGTAGTACGGCTCAATAGCTTTCCAACGATACCAAGAATGTAAAAATCGGATAAATGGAACCCAAGTTACGAAAGAAAACGAAAAACGATATTTGAAAAATCACATTTTTACACTTCTCCTGCCCATACGCGTATGGACCTGTGTCATACGCGTACGGCCAAATCCCTTACGCGTACAATACGCAAATCACCAGATGGCCGGGAAAAATGAATTCCCATACGCGTATTGGCCCTGAAACGTGCCTCCCATACGCGTATTGTCCAAGTCAATACGCGTATGGCCTGCCCCAATACGCGTATGGCCAGGCGAAATGCAGAATTTTCCTACTGAATTTTGTTCTGCGTTTTTCACCCAAACCACACCCAAATTCATCATCTAACTCCAGAAAAATACCAATTTGATGTACAATAACATATATCTATCATGTATCAACAACAAGGAACACGAAAACATCATTTCCAACACGATTAAATCGAATTCTAACACTTTCTACACAAATGGATTTTTACAAAAACTCATAAAAAATCATCAACAACAACAACACAATCATACATAATGATATACATTGATGAGATAATAAGATTTCACACCCTTACCCGATTAAATCGATTCTAGAAGTTGATTTGATCCAACCTAGCTTTTCCTCTTTTTCTCTCTTTTTCTCTTCTCTTCTTTTTCCTTCTTCTCTTTTTCCTCTTCCTATTTCTTTTCTCTCTATTTTTCTCTCCCTTCTATTTCTATCTCTTTTTCTTTCTTTTCTTTATAAGTTATAAAAATATATTATAAAATGACTAAAATGCCCCTCCTCTCAAATGCCCCGCAAACGTTCCCAACATGCTATAAAACATAAACATACCGATGAAATATATTTCGAGAAGTAAAAGTTGGAAAGAAATAATAATTTAATACAAATATTTTATCTATCAGAGAAATTAACCCATTAGCTCAATTAGCATATAAAATACAATAAATCCACATATTTCACAAAATTCACATAAATGAAATAAATAAATACAATTAAACAAATCGGGGCGTTACAATAACTTGGACTGCATACGAAATTTCTAATTTTTCATTTTATACAAAAGAAAAAGATGATTGTAGTACAATACAAAATAACGGGGTTATGATTGAGGATGAATTCATGTATTTATCTAGTTCGAAAGATAAGAATCCTATATTGACATCTAGAACATTCTATGATGTCATTGAGAAGATTTTGGAGATTTATTATGTTATTTTCAAAGTGTCTTTATTTAAATGCAAGTGGGTTTCCAATAACAATGGGGTAACGCTGATGAGTTAGGATTCACACGGGTTGACTTTAGCAAGACAACTTATATACCAAACCATTCATCATGGCTACTAAAGAAAAAAAATTAATGTGATAAACCCTTCAGACTTATCTAGGAGATTGTCAATAGTTCTCCAAGGAAAACACATTCCTCATAGTGATGAAAATTTTGATATTCCCTCTACTCCTTCTTACGCAACACAATTGTCTACTTTATTTGAAGAAGTTGATATAGATTATGTGCATGTTATTCGTAACGATCATCAAGAAGGCATATGAGAAAATTAACAAGGAAATATTTTTTTATTTATAATTTATTGTAATTTATAATTTCTAAAGCTATTTACTAATAAATATTATTATTTGAAATTATAGGTGTTTAAAGTCAAGACACCAAGATACTATTATTTGATGTACTAATGTGTAAAGTGTAGATCGTTTATGCCATTTTCGTTTTGATGTAATATACAATTTTTTGTTCTTAATGCAATTTGGTCTTTGATGAATACAATTTTTGGTCGGATACGATTCACAAATGGGGGTGTTGTTGTTTTTTATCTTATATGATTTAGTAAAATTCAAGTTTAAAATTGGGAATTCTGTAAAATTACAAAATATATATTTAATAAAACAATTAATTTCACAATGATTGTTTAATACGATCGTTGTTATAAGTAGAGCGCTATCTAAAATAATAAACGTCAAAAATGGCGTTGCAGGGTATCAAATTTAGGACCTATAAATAATTTCACAATGGTATTTTAAAACAATCATCGTTATATATAGCGCACTTTCCAATTTACTACAATAGGTAGTATACCGTAATTATAAACTACACACTTACAACCATTCTTTACTTTACCATAGTTGATCAACCATGATAGTATTCCTTTTCAAAGTGAAATTTTTCTGTAGTAGTACTTCTTGTCATCATATCGTAGATATTTTCACTAAAGATCGCCACTTATGTTATTTGAGGGTTTCCATAACTATAGGAGTGATAGATTAAGGAATAATCATAGTTATGTATTTATGTATTTGTAGTTACCTGATATATATAGCTTCTTAGTAGCCTCATCTTTGTATATGTAGTTACCTAATATATAGTCTAATTAGTGATCTTTGTATATGGTTGTTACCTAATATATAACAGCTATATAACTTGTATATATTGGTTGATCATGAATAAAACAGATACATAATTATATTCTTTTAAGGAAGAAAGAACAAACAAAAGTTTTATACTCTCAAGTTCTAAGGATCTTAAAATACAAATACACCATATCTATCTAACCGTAGAGAAGTATTCTTCTAACAACACATGGCACATTTCTATAATAAAAGTGATTCATGCAAGAGCATGAAATTTATGCTAGTCTACAATAAAAGTGGTTAAAATATTTACAAGACAAGATGCATAGTAAACATCAATCATCAATTATTTATGAGTATAGTATTATCATCCTTGTGATATCTTTCTAGGTCTTCAAAGTTGGTTGCTCATTTTCTCCTTTGGAGTTGTTCTGCCCTAATTGAAGAGACCTTTGCCTCCAACTCCTATTATAATTGTTGTAGCTGTTATGGCGATTCCTTCCCGGCAAAGGAATTTGAAAAGAAGGTGGCATTTTTGGATGAGTAGTTTTCTGTGTTTCACCATCAACATTATTGCTATTTGGCACACCAATAACAAATCTCTTGGATTGATCAGCCATATCTTTAAGGAAGAAAGTGGTTTTTCTTTGAGTTGTTCTCACTTTGATGCTATTTATTACGAATACCATGGACCCGGTTTTATAGATGGAGGAAGAATAATATCTCTATGCATTGTTGCTTATGCTTAAGAGGAAAGTTTTGACTATTTTATTAGTAGAAAATATTCTCTTTAAAAATATATCTATTATCTTCTTTTTCAATCATGTTCGTTTTTGTTTTAATTCATGTTATATTCATTTACGATAACTATATCTGGGAAGATATTGATTCGTTATGTTGCTTTGTAGACACTTGGATAATTAGTGTGTAAAATAAAATAAAAACACTTGGATAGTTGGAAACTCCGGAGATTCTATTTGGATTGTATTTTTTATAAGCAAATATTATATTAAAGTGAGTACAATGGCTACTCAACTCTAATACAAAAGACTCAACCCTAATACAAAAGAGAAAATAAGAGCATTAATATAAACAATCAAGGAGAATTTTCAACCAATCTTCCATAGTGCAAAGAAGAAGATCCTTATGTCTAGATCCAAACCAGTTACAAGCTAAAGACTTAGCCACCAAAACAATATTTCGGACCCCTTTAGTCCAACCATTAAAAGAGTATCATTCTTAATGAGCCACATTGCCCTAACCACGACAAGTCAGATGATAATATGCAAGTTCTTCTTTGATTTTCCACGCATAACAGAATCATAGAGAAGCAAATGATCTGAAATGTCAATCCAAGGATTCAACCTTCTCAAACCATCCCAGTCAAGAATATAGTACCAAACATTAATTTCAATAGAGCATTGAAGAAAAAGATGAGAATGGGATTCCTTTGGACCACAACAAAGAGGACAAACAAGACTATGCACATCTGTGATAACGAACAACATCACTGAATTCTCATAGTGACCGTATTGAGTCCTAAACATCATCTTTGGAATATCTTCGGCCTTCAATTAAATCAGATGATAGACTGACTTCAAATCAATCTTGTTAAACACACAAGCTCAAACCAACTGATCCATAAGGTTGTCAACTCTAGGAATAAAATATTTGTTCTTGATAGTAACATTATTCAGCTATCGATAATCAACAAATTACCTCATACTACCATCTTTCTTGTTTACCAATAACATTGAAGCTCTCCAGGATGATACAATTGGGCTAACAAACTTCTTTTCAAGCAGGTCTTCCAACTGTTTTTTCATTTCATCCAACTCTGACGCAGACATCTTGTATGGTGCCATCGACACAGGTCAAGTATCAGGTACTAAATCTATGGCAAACTCAACTTCTCTCTCTGGCGGTAGATCAGTAATGTCGTTTAGAAATACATCTGGAAATTCGCACATTACAGACAAATCAACCATCACTACTTTACTTTCGACCTTCAAAGAAACAAACATAACAAATACTTGGGCTTCATATTTCAAGAATTCTTCCATTTTACTAGCAAATATAAACCTCGAGTCTTCCTCTTCAACAAACTCAGGAAACATCACAGCCTCATCCAAAAACATGCACTCTTGCAATCAGTGGCATGCTGAACCAACACCTAAAACATCTCAGAGAAACAGAAGCTCCTCCCCCACTTGATTGAATCTCACTCCTGCTGGCAAGCGGTTAGGAGAGAAAAACGAGCATCGATAAATTTCACACACATTTAGTATGCAAGAGAAATAAACAAATTTCATAAACTTAGGCCGAATGAAACAACCGGGCACTACTACCAACTATGTAACACCCTAAAACCCACATGACTCTTATTTAAATAAATTCTTGAAAATAAAACATTTTTAAACACCAAGGGTGACACACATCTCTTTAACATAAACATACTTCTAAAAAAATTTAAAATATGTAGCGGATAATCTCAAACAGGTTCAATTTAATAAATCCAATCAGATAGTTTAACGCTCAAACATGAGGGAAAAAACCCCATAAATATCATAAAAACAAAACACGAATCAAAACAAATAATGTCCCTGTGTTACACATCATAGTGACACCGCAGAACTAAGCGAAACTCGAAAATGTAAATAGAGAATGAAATATGCACCATTCTCCAACTCACAGCTATTGCCTACTACCTATATCTTAAACAAAGGCATAACAAGACTCACAACAACAGAAAAGGGGTGAGAAAAACTTTACAAAAATTATTGGTGTATTAGTCAACTAGGATATCATACATAGACATAACAAAATCATCTGTAAATGACAACAACAAATCACAATGCAAATGTATGAATGCAATGTACTCCTCCTCCAAAAATACATATGGTACCAAAATTATGGATGTCCGAGTTACTTTACGGAATTATCCACATCTCTAATTTCTCTTTGGAAAATATTCTCTCTGAACAATGAGACTGTCACTAGCTCTCTCTTAGCACTGGACCTCATCACTGGCTCTCTCTCTATGCACTGGACCCGTCACTGGCTCTTTTTGAGCAATAGACCTCATCATTGGCTCTCTCTGAGCACTCAACCTCGTTTGACCAAGGTCTTACCTATCTCTGATATACATCAATGCATGAGACTCAACAACAATTCTCAAAACACATAAGCAACAATTCAACTCGAAAATCAAAGAAACGGTATTCACATCTCATACTCGAAAAATGTTCTCTCTGAACAAAATGTCATATCTGGACATGGTTCTCTTTGAACCATAATTTTCCAATGCAAGGCCATCACATTAGTTCTCTTTGAACTACACAACTAGAAAATATGCTATACAATTATAACTCAATCATATAAACATATCATATTCACACATACTCATCAAAAGTACAAAATTTTAACATATTATCACAATACTACTCACCACAGAGTAATTCACATTTTTACTTATGACACACCACCAAAAGGGTAAGGCAACAAATAATCAAGGCAAATCTAGCATTATCAAAACAATTCTGAATAGTCAAATTACTCAAATTTCAACTTAAATCAATAATATTATTATAAATTACTCAACAACTTAATTTAACTCTCTTGGCTCGACAACCTTAAACAAATAAAAAAAAATTACTCAAAAATCAGCCTTATAATGTCAAAAGACTTCAAACTCAACTCAAGTGTATCCTATATTTTAATAACTAACTCTAAACAACTCAAAAGCAACTATGACAAATCTATAACAACTCAAACCAAATAAAATTGAACTCATAAACTCATCAAAAATGTAATGAAAGGTCACTGAAATCACCAACTACTAGAAACTCAACCTTCTTGATTCAACTCGATCAACCACACGATTGAAACTTTAAAACGGAATATATGACTTCAAAATAACACCAAAAATTACATACTTATGATAAAATTATAAAACTCTCTAGTTTGAAAGATCATTAAACTCTCTTTCTAAAGCAACTGGCGGCACCCCAAACAAACTTACGAAACTTAAGTTACGCGTGAAACATGGTGACCAAATCAGAACTGAAATTGACTATGCCTCTGGTTTAAAAACTAGAAAACTACTACTATTATAACGCTCTTGGACCCAATTTTCCAACTTTAAAAGAAAGATCATTGTGTTAGCTTTCTAACGCAACTGAAGGCACCTCAAACATACTTACGAAACTTAAGTTATGCATGAAATAAGACGATCAATCCCCTTCTATGTCTATTTGCAATTTCTAAGTTTTTTCCCTATTGAACATATTTGAAACTCGCTTGTTTCATCTATTTGAGTTCTAACAGTCCCCAAAAACATATAGATAAACAACCATACTGTCATACCCAAAAAATTTCCATACCTTTCATTCAACTTCATCTGGCTCATGCATTCAAATTCATCTACATTCCTCTATCCTAAAAACTTAATATCATTCAAACATCATTCATTTGCATAAGGTAACATCATTGGTTCAAAAGGTTCAGGATTTTAACTGGATTGTCTCAACATTTGGAATATTGATGTGGATTGATGGTCGAGAGATGAAGCAACTACGGGGTAAAGACATAGCTTTGGTGAAGGTGTTGTGAGGTGGACCAGATAGCAAAAGTTGGACTTGGGAAAGTGAAGATCAGATGAGGGAGTCGTATCCGACTCTATTTCCTTGAGGTAATTTTCGAGGGCAAAAATTCTTTAAGTGGGGGAGAGTTGTAACACCCCAAAATCTGTAAGAATATTTATTTAATTTATTTAAATATAATATTCGTGAATTTTTGTGAATTTTGGTGGTTTGTATCGATGTTTTGGAGCTTTGGTTATTTATTTAAATAATAGTATAGGAAGAGTTCAGTTGGTAAAGAGTGTCTCCTAGGCCATAGTTCATTATTGGATGAGTTGCTTCCCTCTCCCAAAAATGGTTCTTCACAAGATAGATGTTATATGTCGCTCTTTTATCTGGACTGGCAAAGAAGGGATAAGTAGAAAAAGTCCTGTTTCGTGGAATAAGATGTGCAACCCTATAAAAAATGGAGGATTGAACATAGTTAATCTTGAGATTTGGAATAGTGTTGCAATGTTGAAGTGTCTGTGGAGCATTTTCCTTAAAAGTGATAACCTATGGGTCAAGTGGGTCCACAGTTATTTTTTAAAAGGTCAATCTATTCTTAATTGTGCTGATGATGATAACAGGTGCACATGGATTCTGAAGAACATCATCCAACAGAGATATTTGATAAATGGTATGTAGAACTTGTGGGATGACATGATAAGCAGGAAGAAGTTCCAAATGATGAAGGTTTATTTGTTACTAGTTGATCCGGAGTATTCGAACAGGTCCACGTATGCTGGTCGTCAGATGGGCAAGGTGCTCGGAATGTTGATGAGGAGAGGAGAGGGGTGTACCTGCAAGGCACTCCGACGCTCAAGTAAGAAAGGGTCAGAGAAAGGGGCAAGTACAAAGTGTATTCTTAGGATGAATCTTGGATACCTGACCCTCTCGAATGAGAGGGTTTATATAATGTTCCCCAGCGCGTGGCCAACGGTCCTATTTTCAGGGGGAAATAACCGTTTTCCTGAAGAATAGGTAACTGCCCAAACTAGCCATTATGACGGGCAGGATGCCCAAACTAGCCGTTATACCGGGCAGGGAGGTAGTTGCGGGCGTCTGTTCGTCAGCTGTCGGGGAGTTGTAGTCTGTGCGTGACGGGCAATACTTCCGGGCAGGACTGAGCAGTCCGTGACCGGTTGTAGGGGCAAAAGGGTACTTTTGTCCCCTTAATGGACTGGATCCAAGCCTTTGGGCCGTTACTGTAGCAATCATGGATTGGGCCGCGCATGGCCGTTGGCCCAGTCCAGAACAGTAGCCCTCCAAGTCGTTACTTCCGAGCGTGGAGGTGACGACTTAAGGATAGCGTACAGTCCCGGGGAAGTGGAGTGTTTTGCTTGTTGGCTATGGATGCCCGTGGTTTCTATTGCCCGCTGTGGCTGTTGGTCGTGGTCGTTAAGCGTTTCCCATTACAGATGGATACTAACAGTCTAGTGGAATATAAAACGATACGGGGGTTGCCACGTGTGTGTTGGAACTTGTGTCGCTGACGCTTAGGAAATGATGGCTAGCGGGTAGTCATCATGACCTATGTGCGCGTGGGGATGCACGTGACCTCCTGTATAAATAGGAGGGAAAATTTTCATTCTGAACTTTTTCCTTCAATCTTCACCAAATTTCCTGCTCGCGAAATCTGCCCGTTGCATCCTTCGCCGTTTAAAGCTCCGAGCAACTTTTTTCAGTCTTCTATTTATAAGTAAGTTGTCTCTTTTCCTTGTTTTGCTTCTTATTGATGTTTATTTAGACATTGCATGCGGTTAGGTTAGATTTTAGGAGACTTAGGGTTGTATATGTGGTAGCCGCTGGTGGTGGATGATGGCTCCGCCGTCTTCACCGCCGTTAGCCTGTTGTTACGTTGTGTGTGAAGAGTCTGTCAGTGACGTCGTCGCGATGGTGACGTGCACGTGACCGTTCTAGCGTTGCGTTTCGTGGAGTTGTGAGTTGAATGAAAACCTCGTGATCTTGCTTTGGAGAAGTTCCTCGTGTGATAGGAGAGTTCCGGGCATTGTCTCGCGGGGAGACTTTTTCGTAGTGTTGTCAGGGCTTAGGTCGGGGACGTCGTCCTCAGCCCTTAGCGCGCCCTTTCACTTGTTCAGTGGTGGAAGGGTGGATTTGATTAGCTGTCGAATTCACTATCTTTCTCTACTTTTCAGGTGATGGCGACAGGGCCCAGTGGAGATATTGTATTAGATTCGTCCGAGGAGGAGTCTGGTTCCTCGGGGAGCAGTAGCACTCGGTCCTCGAGTGGGTCCACCGAGCAGGACATGGACTATGAGCAAAAGGATGAACTGCTGGACGATGATCAGGAAGAGGTGCCCGAGGAGGAGGTATCCGAGGAGGGTGCAGCGGAGAATAAAGCAGAGGAATGGGAGGTGGCCGAACCCTCTGAGCATGCGTCTGAATTCGCGACCTACATAGGGGATTGTTTCCATACGGTGGGAGATTACGGGAACTGGAGAGTCCATTTCCCCGCCCCTGACGAGCGCGTCTGCATGAATTATGGGGAGCGCTTTACGATGTATGAATATGTTTTCAAAGAGCTGGGCTTGAGGCTTCCATTCACAGATTTCCAGCAGTCTGTCTTCTTATATCTTCGCTTGGCCCCCACTCAGCTCCATCCCAACTCGTTAGCCTTCCTACGAGCGTTCGAGTTGGTGTGCGAGCACTTGCAAATAGGGGTGACCATCCCCTTCTTCTTCACCATTTTTCACCTCCAATGATAGACTTCTGGGAGGAGTTACGGTTGGGTCTCCCTAAAGCAGCCGTACAAGCTGTTCAAGCCTTTCTCTGAGTCCATACAGACATTTAAGACGAGGTACTTCGTCGTGGAGCCCGTGTCGGAGGCTGCCCAGGATATCACATTCTGCTGGGAGGTTGAAGTGGACGAGAACGGCGAGGATAGGATTAATGAGGAGGGGAAATACATCGGGCGGAGGTTGTTGAAATATCCCTTCCATTGGACCGGGGAGCATTTTACGAAGCCCCCAAAAGACTATGTTTTTGAGCCTGCGAATTTAGACGAGGGGGATGCTGCTTCATATGAAAGGTTGTTGCAGTACGTGAACTCGTTCCGGATGGCCGAGTGCGTCACGAAGAAGAAGGAGGCGATCCTCGAGGCCGATGGTGGCTTTCGGGTGGAGCCTTGTTTTATTAATGTTAGGGCACTGCTGGGGTGCAAAACTTACAGAGATGCCATAGATCTGCTCGGTATTTAACCTTAAAATATTGCTTTGCACTGCTCATTATTTTCTATTGTCTGACGCCTGTTTTTGTCTTTTGCAGCCACTATGCCTTCAGCCCACGAAAGGATGGTGAGGAACGTGGCCGTACAGAAACAAGCTGATGCAGCTGCTATTACTAAGGTTCGTCCTTCCCCTGCCCGTGCGGTTGGTCCTTCCCAGCCTCCTCAGGGGAATGCTTCTCCGGACAATGTTCAGCGGTCTCCAATGCCTCTGGCGACCAGGTCTAAGCGTCCAAGGAACGAGGCAGTGGATCTGGGCAAGGCGCCAGAGAAAGCAAAATTTGAGTTGCCTCCTTGTGTAATGGATAAGAGGTTCTTTGAAGGGACCTCTTTGGTGATCCCTCATGCTGATTCTCTGCATTTGCAAAGCCTGGACCGTCGAAGCAAGAGGGCGCTGGTGGCCCAGGATGCCTCTGCGGTGGTCAGGCTGCTGGAGATGGCGGTCACCTATGCCGAGGGGGACACGGCCACTGAGAGTGAGCTGACTATTGCCCGAGGGAAGGTGTCCGCTCTTGAGGAGAGTTTGAGGAAGGTCAGGGAGGAAGCTAAGGTTGCCAAGGAGGCGAAGGAAAAGGAGGGCGAGGAGGTTTCCCGGTTGAAGGGGGAGAAGGTTACACTTGAGGCTGAGAAAAAGGCCGCTGAGGATTTGGTCGCGCAACTGCAGGCGGCCAATGCTCCTGGTGAGGAGGAGCCTGAGGATGTGAAGATGCTAAAGACAAGGTCAGAGTTAGTTGCCCGACTGGTGGTGGTTGAGGATGACAACGTAGTGCTTGGCGAGGAATCCTTCAAGAACGCAGTGTCTCAGCTTCAGGTGGTGAATCCTGGTGTTGATTTGGTGACCGAAGGCACCGATTTCCTGGCGTACGTTAAAGACGGGCAAATTGTGATACCAGAGTCTCTCCTTGCCGGCCAAGCTAGAACCCAGACTTCTCCGCCCAATGATGAACGAGTCAAAGACACTGAGGAATGATGTTTGCAGATGATGATGTTTTGCCGGCCTGCGTGCCGTGTAGCTTGTTGTAATTTTATTTGATTTGGGGGGGGGGGGGCGTGGCCCCCCCTTTTTATGTAATTCGTACAATCTTTGGCCCTTGTGGCCCTTTTTTACTTTATGTCCGGTTTATGTTGGCAGGTTTTGTTACTTATATGATTTTTGTTTATATTGCTGTGCTTTACATTAGCGGTGCCTGTATGACTGCCCGTCGGAGGGTGTGTCTGTTAACAGAGCTTTCTTTTGAAAGATTGCTCGTTGTGTGTGAATTCGCCAGTGTGGAGAACTGGTCGAATAGTCGGGGAAGGTCCTGGCGAGGTTGCGGATCTCAGGTCGCGATTGAGGCCTGAGATCGCGGCGTGAACGTCCCATCGCGAGCTGGGGTTTTGCCAATCGTGGTACCTGGGCGAAGGCGATGCTCGATTGAGGACCGCCGACGAGCGGAGCTCTGGCTCATTTACTTGAGCGGGATTCCACTTTGTGCGTATGCATCGTTTGTACCTGAACGAGCATGATGACTGTTGGGTGGTCCTTTGATGCGAGGAAGCCTATTGTGACTTTAGCTGTAGTACTGCTTAAGTTTTTCAGCGTTCCATGGTCGAGGGATTTCATCCCCGTTGAGGGTCTCGAGGAAGTAGGCACTGTTCTCCGTTCTGGCACGGACTCTGTACGGCCCTTCCCAGTTGGCTGCTAGTTTGCCTTCGCGAGTGTCCTTGTGGTTTCTTCGCAGGACAAGGCTGCCCACATCGAACTCTCGTCGTAAGACTTTAGCGTTATGCCTGATTGCTATTTTTTGCTTAAGAGATGCTTCGCGGAGGGCTGCTCCTGTTCGGATTTCCTCGACAAGGTCGAGCTCCTCTCTTATTGCTTCGTCATTCATTTCCTCGTCTAGAGGTGATTTGGTCCTTCTGGACGGTACGTGAATTTCAATGGGTATAACAGCCTCTGTGCCGTATTCTAAGCGGAAAGGTGTTTCCCCGGTGGTAGACTGAGGAGTGGTGCGGTACGCCCATAAGACGCTGTGGAGCTCCTCGACCCAAGCTTTCTTTGTTTCATCCACTCTTCGCTTGAGGCCACGAAGAATGACACGATTGGCCGCTTCTGCCTGCCTGTTGGTCTGGGAATGTTCTACAGAAGCGAAATGTTGCTTTGTTCCGAGATGGGCGACAAAGTCTTGGAACTTCTTGTCCGTGAACTGCGTTCCATTGTCCGTGGCAATTGCTTGGGGAATCCCAAAACGGGCAAGGATATTCCGCTTGTAGAAGCGCAGAATGTTAAGTGTTGTTATCTTTGCTAAGGCTTCTGCTTCTATCCACTTTGTGAAATAGTCTACGCCCACTATCAAGTATTTGTTTTGGCTGGACCCCGTCACGAAGGGTCCTAGGATGTCTAGGCCCCACCAGGCGAATGGCCACGGGGAGGTCATGCTTTTCAGTTCGTTAGGTGGAGCTAGGTGCATATCCCCGTGTCGTTGGCATTTGTCGCATCTCTTCACATGCTCTTTGGCATCGTGCTGCATGGTTGACCAATAATACCCTGCTCGGAGGGCCTTGCGGGCAAGGGACCTTCCTCCTAGGTGCTGGGCGTTAATGCCTTCGTGGAATTCTAGTAATACGTGAGGGATAACTTCCTCCTCTATGCATTTGAGCAGTGGGATGGAGAAGCCTCGTCGATAGAGTTTGTTTTCAAGGATGATGTACGAACAAGCTCTTCGTCTGATGGTGCTGGCTTCCTTGGGGTCATCTGGAAGCTCGTCCCTGGTGAGGTAGTTGTACACGGGTGTCATCTAGCAATCGCTGTCCCCAATCGCGTGTACGTGTAGGGTCGAGGATCCCTTGTTGATGCTGGACCGGGGAAGTATCTCTTGGATGACTGACCTATTTCCGCCTTTTCTCTTAGTACTTGCTAGTTTGGACAAGATGTCTACTCGCACGTTATGTTCGCGTGGAACATGTCTCACTTCTACCATTCTGAACCTCGCTATTTTTCCCTTGACCAGGGTTAGGTATTCAGAGAGACTGTCGCTTTTGGTCTGATATTCTCCTGATATCTAGAGGGCTACGAGCTGAGAGTTCGTGCAGATGATGATTTCTTCAGCCCCTAGGTCTTCGGCTATGCGCAAACCGGCGAGGAAGGCTTCATACTCGGCCTGGTTGGTCGACGTGGGAAAGGACAATGTGAGAGAAGCCTCGACTATGGTCCCTTCGTCGTTCTCCAAAATTATCCTTGCCCCGCTGCCGGTCGAGCTGGATGCTTCGTCTACATAGATGGTCCATCTATTTGCTATGTGGCCCAGGGAGTCTGAGAACGTCATTTCCGCTACGAAATCAGCCAGAGCTTGGGCCTTAAGAGCTTTCCTGCTTTCATACTGGATGTCGAACTCGGACAGTTCCAATGACCATTTGAGCATTCTTCCTGCCATGTCTGGTCGTCCCAGTAATTACTTTATGGGCTGATCCGTTCTTACCACGATCGTGTGAGCCAAGAAATAGTGTCTCAGATGTCTGGCAGCGTTGACGAGGGCCAATGCTACCTTCTCTATCTGTTGATATCGCAACTCTGGGTCCTGCAATGCTTTGCTCGTGAAGTATATTGGCTTTTGTCCATCAGGATTCTCGCGAATGAGAACGGCGCTAACGGCCTCGGCAGTGACGGCGGGGTATAGGAACAAGACTTCCCTAGTGTCTGGTCGTGATAATACGGGCGGTTTCGACAGAGCTTGCTTCAAGTGAAGGAGGGATGTTTCACATTCCTCGGTCCATTCAAACGCTGCATCTTTCCGTAAGAGCTTGAAGAAAGGAAGGGCGTGTTGGGCAGATTTTGCCACGAATTGGGACAACGAAGTAAGCACCCAGTTGAGGGATTGGATGTTCTTCTTAGACGTGGGCGTTGGGAACTCGGAGAATGCCCGACACTTGTCGGGATTAGCTTTGATTCCTCGTTCTGTTAGGTAGAAGCCAAGGAATTTACCTGGCCGTACACGAAACGTGCACTTCTCTGGGTTAAAACGCATTCGATACTTTCTTGCTTGCTCGAAGATTTTGCGAAGATGGGCGATATGATCTAGTTCCTCGTGGGACTTGATGATCATATCGTCCATGTATACTTCGAGCATGTCGCCTATTTGTCCTTAGAAGACTCTGTTCATCATTCGTTGGTACGTAGCGCCGGCGTTCTTCAGCCCGAAGGGCATCACGTTGTAGTAATAGTTGCCCGATTCGGTCATGAAGGCCGTGTAAGTTTTATCGCTCGCAGCCATTGGGATTTGATTGTAGCTCGAGTAGGCGTCGAGGAAAGATAAAAGCTTAAAACCCGCTGAGTTATCTACGAGCTTATCGATATTGGGGAGGGGGTAGGCGTCCTTCGGACAGGCCCTATTAACATCGGTATAGTCAACACACATCCTCCATTTGCCATTATTTTTTCTTACAAGTACAATGTTTGAGAGCCATGTAGTGTATTTGGCCTCAGAAATAAACCTAGCTTCTAGAAGGTCTTTGACAGCTTTCTCCGCAGCTTCCATCTTTTCCGGGGACTGTTTCCTTCTGCGCTGGGCAATGACTTTGACGGCTGGATCAATTGTAAGCTGGTGGCAAGCGACGGATGGGTCCAATCCTAGCATTTCAGCAGCGCTCCATGCGAACAAGTCTGCGTTCTCCCGGAGGCATGCTTTTAGTTGTCTCCTGGCCAGGTCGGGGAGGTCTGCTCCGATCTTTACTCCTTGTTGGGGGTCTTCTCCGAACGGAACGATCTCGAAGTCGCCATCTGGGACGGGGCGTAGGAGATGGCCGCTATTGTTGGACTGGCTGCCCGAAGTCGTTGGGTCTTTGGCGTGATCTTCCTCGCTGAAACGGCTGTCCAAGTCGATAAATTCGACCTGGGGGAGTGGTTTTGGCTGCTCGGAGCTGCTGGGCAGGGGGGAACGACCAGAAGTCCTTGGTCATGCTGAGATGGTGCTTAGTCCTTTTGATGCTGCTTTAAAGCACCGACGGGCAGCTTCGACGTTGCCGTGGAGGGTGGCGACCATCCTTTTAGAAGTGTAGTACTTCATCTTGAGATGTACGGTGGAAGGTACAACAATCAACTATTCCAGGGTTGGCCTTCCAAAAATGCACTGGTATAGTGACGGGCATTCAATTACTAGAAACTGTGCTTTAATTGCTCGGGTTGTCTCTCCCGAACCAAAGGTTATGATGAGCTCTACGTAACCCCGGGGCCTTGTCACCGCTCCGTTGAATCCTTGCAGGTCGGATCCAACGTATGGAGTATGGTGAGAGTCATTCAGCTGCAGTGTTTCGAACAGGTGGTTGTACATTATATCAACCGAGCTGCCCTGGTCCACGATTATTCTGCGAACGTCGAAGTTCGCCATCTTTTCTCGAATGAGCAGTGGAATGCTTGAGTTCGGTGCTCCGCCGAGGAGCTCTTCCTTGTAGAAGGAAATAGGAACGGATCCTTTGTGAGTGGTGTCCAGCGTAGTGACTTCATTGGAGCTTTTGTTGATCAATTGATCGAATCTCCTCTTGACTGAACCGACCGTGATTTTAGTGAGTCCACCACCAGAAATGACCATGGCTGACGGGAAGGCCTCCCACGGGCTGTGAGCAGCGAGGTACGTGGAGATGGACAGACTATCAGGGATGCGGAAGTCCTCTGGCCGAGTTATGGACATAGCGACCTGTACGTTGGTGTCATCAGAGGGTGGAGTCTCTTCTGCAACCTTTTTGTTCACCTGGGTTTCCTGTCGGGGAGCATCTTTCTTTTTCGCGAACTGCTTCAGGTGGCCGTCGCGAATAAGGATCTCTATTGCATCTCTGAGGTGAATGCATTCTTCCGTCGTATGACCGTGACTCTTGTGGAAGCGGTAATACTTGGATTTGTCTACACCCGGTATGGCCGGCAGCTGTTTGGGGAAACGGACTCCCGCTTGCTTGAATTCCGAGTTGGCATACTCGGACAATATTTTCTCCCTCGAGGAAGTGAGGGGGGTATAGTCATGGAACCGCCCAGAAGGTCCCTTCTATTCGCGTGCATCACGAGGCCGATCGTCGCATTTTTTATCTCCTCGATGGGGTGTCGAGGTTTCTTCAGCTCTGGACGAGCGGGCACCTTCATGGTGTCGAGAGGCCTGGATAGAGTGTGCAGCAACCTTCTCTTCGTACTGTATATGCGACTGGGCTTGGAGGAGAAGGGCGTTAAGGTTCCTCTGTGGATCGAGGCCGATGGCTTTCGCGAAGTCTGAGCTAGGACGTAATCCCTGCTCGAGCAGGAATTTCTTCATCTCGTCGGTCGTTGGCACTTGGACGGCCTCCTTGTTGAACTGTTCAATGTAAGCCCGAAGAGGCTCATCTCTTCCCTGTACGACAGCTCCGAGGGACGCCTCGGTCTTCGGATGGCGTCGCAATGTAGTAAAGTGACGGGAGAAAATCCTCCCCAGCTGCCTCCAGGATGTAATGGATTCTTCTGGCAGCTGCTTGTACCATGTCATTGCTCCCTTCCGGAGCGTGGTCGGGAACAGGCGGCATTTGATGGCTCCTCGTACCCCTCTGTAGTCCAAAAGAGCATCTATGTTTTCTATGTGCTCATCTGGGTCAGTGGTTCCATCGTAATTCCCTAGAGTCGGAGGCTTCTCTAGTCCTTTAGGGAGACGGGTGGCCAAGATCCTGCGGGACAACGGGCCGCGAGGCTCGTCGTCGCTGTCCGAACTTGGAGTTGATGGTGATCGTTGTCTGCGCTCGCGGCGGCGGTCTCTACGAGGCGATGGTGAACGTAGCCGGTCACGAGGTCTGACCGGTGGAGAATTCCAATCCTGCCTCGTTCTCTTGTGTCTTGGTGATGATCGATCTCGCGGGGAGATCTGGTCGCGCTTGCGAATGTGTTGTGATTCAGGCTCATGCCTCGATGTATGGTCTTCCCCACACCTAGGTGGCGGGCTTCTTGATTTTCGGTGCTTACTCTTTGGAGGAGAGGATCTTGGAAGAGATGCTCCCTCGAGAGCTCCTATTCTCTCTCCTTGCTGCAAGATAGGAGGTTTGTGCGATTGACAGCTTCCAAAAGAGCTGCAACGGCCAGGTCGGCGCTGGGAGGGCCAGGAATTGGTCGTTCACCCGACGGTAGCTGTTTTCCTCCTTGCTCGGTGGGAGGAGGAGTTGGAGACGCAGTAGCCCCGTCTCGAAGGAAACGGGAATCAGAAAGTAACAAAGAACTGCCGTCAGCGTCCACCTTATTGACGGGAACGAGAACCGTAATGTCAGCACCTTTTGTGGAGTTCTGAGCGGCCATATGTGGGCGGATCAAAGAAAGTATGTTTTGATCTTTTAGTTTCCGAGGAGGAAAGAAAGAAGGGGAGAACAAGGAGTTCCCACAGACGGCAACACTGATCCGGAGTATTCGAACAGGTCCACATATGCTGGTCGTCAGATGGGCAAGGTGCTCGGAATGTTGATGAGGAGAGGAGGGCGGTGTACCTGTAAGGCACTCCGACGCTCAAGTAAGAAAGGGTCAGAGAAAAGGGGCAAGTACAAAGTGTATTCTTAGGATGAATCTTTGATACCTGACCCTCTCGAATGAGAGGGTTTATATAATGTTCCCCAGCGCGTGGCCAACGGTCCTATTTTCAGGGCAAAATAACTGTTTTCCTGAAGAATAGGTAACTGCCCAAACTAGCCGTTATGACGGGCAGGATGCCCAAACTAACCGTCATACCGGGCAGGGAGGTAGTTGCGCGCGTCTGTTTGTCAGCTGTCGGGGAGTTGTAGTCCGTGCGTGACGGGCAATAATTCTGGGCAGGACTGAGCAGTCCGTGACCGGTTGTAGGGGCAAAAGGGTACTTTTGTCCCCTTAATGGACTGTATCCAAGCGTTTGGGCCGTTACTGTAGCAATCATAGATTGGACCGCGCATGGTCGTTGGCCCAGTCCAGAACACTAGTCAAGACCAACAACTCAGTAACTTGGCACTCACTGATTTGTCATAACTTGGCAAGACCAAGGGATGTGCAAACTATGTGGCTGGCATGTCATAGTCGGCTTGCCACAAAAGCTAGATTAAAGAAGCTTGGTTTGGGTCACGACGATAAATATAGAATGTGCAATGACAAAGAGGAGACTATAGAGCATTTGTTGTTCGAATGTAACGATACTAGAAGTATTTGGGAGTATTTCCTCGACTGGTTAGAAATCCATCACAGACCGAAGAATTGGGGGAATGAGTTGCCTTGGTTGGTGAGGACTACAAAGGGCAAAGGGTGGAGAAAAGATTTCCTGAAACTAACTGCAACAGAAGTAGTTTATGGTGTGTGGAATTATAGAAATAGAATTATTTTTTATGGTCAATGTGACAAAGATAGTGTTATTAGAAACATTAAGGATTGCATAGTCTTTAGAGGATGGCAAAAAGGCTAAGTATAGAAATCATTTAGCAAAGTTGCTCATGTAAGTAGTCTATTGTTAGACATTATTTGTCTTTGAGTTTATGGCTGGACCTTTTGGGTCGCCTTCTGGACTTTGTATTGTTTTTTTTAGATATATAAATATTCTTTATTTCAAAAAAAAAAAGGAATATATTGTATTATTATTTATTTAAATAATATTAGAAGGATTAAGGGTAAATTAGACTTTTAAGGAGGAGTTAGTGAGGGTAATATTGGGAAATCCCATTTTAGAAGCCCAAGGGTTAGGTTTAACAAAAAGGAGAATTTGAGAGGAATAGGATTCATTTTGTTAGACCGTGAAAAGAAGAAAAAGGCAAGAGCTTTGAGGAAAGAGGGAAAAGCCTAAGATTCGAGAAAGTTTCCAAGAACTCAAGAAAGAAACCTTGGAATCGACAATCTAAGGTATGAGGAGTATTTCCTTTCATTGTTTTCGATATAGGAATTCCACTACAAGAAAATTGGCAAATTACGACGGTTCATTTTGGCAGATTACGGCGGTTTGAACCGCCACAAATTGCAAGCCGTGACGGTTTTTGTTCTATCTCGTTAAAACGTGTGTCGCCAGCATGTTCTACGACAGTTTAAATCCAACAGCCTTTAATATTTGCGACAGTTCTGGAACTGCCTTAAAAATAAAATTACGACGGTTTTAACCGTCATTAATTTTACTTAGGTTTTGTAACAATTCAAAATCCGCAGGTAAATCTGAAGAAAATTTTAAATCCGCAGCTAACTTCGCAGCTAATTTACTTCTAAAATAAAAAATATATATATTTCTTCCCAACAGTAACATTGAAATTTATAGCATCAAACTAATGTTATGTTAGAGCAACTTGTATACAAAAAATAGAAGTGCATTAAAGATAGTAGTATATTCACAAAACAAGACGCAATCATGATCCTGTAAGTTTCAATAGAAATTATAGCAGTATTTACTAGATTCATAGTTCATTTACAATCTTATATACTACAAAATGAGGCTGAGACTTGTTTTTTTTAACACATTCAATAAAAAAACTTATTATTACTAAGAAACTATAATTATACTTCTTCCATTTTTTCCATATTCCCGGTAAGCTTCATAGAAACATTTGAGCTCCTCCTTACTCCATAGCTGAAATGGTGCCTCCTTGCCCTCTTAATGTAATGTTATTGATGAATCACATGTTCAAAACCCAGAAGATGCAAGTCTTCCAATGAAAAATATAACGCATTTACAATGAAGTATAGAGTATTTCTTAATTTTATCAATCACCTCCAGACTTGATACACCAAATTTTTCAACATAATACCTTTAATGTTTTTAAACTATAGCATATAATGAGTTAATTAAAAATTGGATGATATAGGGACCAACAAATTAATTTAAACAAGAAAGAGAAAAGACATACACTGCCACAGGCTGATTGAGGATTATTGAACTGCTCTGTTGTCAATCCTAACTTCAATACTTTTTCCTATTCTTCCCTCCCACATAATCAATTTTTGCAGGCCTTTCTTGTAGTTCGGATTTCACAATCACCTATTGCATAACATGTCAGCTAATAGCCAAATATCTCACAGAACGCTAGTTGAAGAATAAAGCTAAAGATATTGATAAAAGTACTCTTTACCATATGGCAGTTGGGGATTCTTTAAATCTTCAGACAAAAGACTATTTTCATCAATCATATCTCAATCAAAATCAATTTTCACTTTAGGGGAACTCTTCACAACCTTCTTTAATGCAAAATATGAACCAACATTCCATGAAGGATTTTTAGCTTCGATCTATGTGCAATACATAACATATTTATAATTAGAACTTGTCAGATTGTCAGACAGTGGAGTTAATTAGGAAAAACTAGGTGAAATTAGTTAATTAGGAACACACTTAGATTATCATACTATTTCATTCCAGATTCTCCAATGTTACAGTAGTGAAACTGTGTATCAGGTAAGTAAACAGATACTTTTGGCATTGTGTGGCATGGCACATTGATAAATACTTAATAAACTACAATTCCCTATTCCATTTCCTACACTATTGATGCTTCCTAGCGTCCCCAAATAGTAGATATTAGCTAAAAAAATTCAGGTAAGAAACTTCAACATATGTTTCCACCTTCCACCATTATTAATATATATTCAAACTCAACACAGGTAAGAAACTTCATATTCTTCTTTATCAAACATGACACTTTGAAAAGTTGTATTGACTTGAAAGGAACACTGACAAAAAGGTTGACATTGAATGTGGAAGGTGAATAGCAGCACCCACCTTTTCAGTTAAATCAAGTGCTCCACTGATAATTGTGGTCTCATCATGTGTAAGCTCGCCTCCTTTCCCGGCCTAAAAAACAAGCAAGTTCAATGCTAATTAAATCGGAGACCAAAACAAAAATAGTTGAGCAACTTCACCAAGGCTGACAAGATTTATTCTGTTTACAAAAAATGAATACTGATTCATACCTCCTTGCCATGAATGGAGATAGACAAAAATGGCAATTTCTTAAACCTTAGCATAGGAAAGATAGACAAAAATGCATCTAGGAGATAGTTCACGATAACATATAGTGAAGGAAGCTGAACAAGGACCTGACCACGAGGTACTATTGAGATGCATTCACAGTATTCGACTTTTACATTCTCATATCGCCGGAGAAGATGAGAAGTTATTGCAACCCCCACTTCCGTAGTTGCTCTACGACACTGTCCTTGATACCCTAGTTCTATTGCAAGACACTTAGGTCCCACGGTAAGTCTATCAACTGCTTCATCCATATCTGACCGAAGAATTGAGTTATGTCGGTTCTTGACAGCCACAAGAGCTTCCTCTTGGACCAATTGTGCTAATCTTGCTCCAGACCATCCTGGAATTAATAAATTTGTTCAGAGATTGAAATGAAAATTTCAAAGTTAAGACAAAGAGTCTGTACCAGGTAGGTTCTGAGCATAGCTGAACAAATCAACAGAATCTGACAGTTTTACTTTGGTAGCATAAATTTTCAAAATATCAAGTCTTCCTTTTGCACTTGGGGGGAGAATCTTGATCTACAGGAAGAAAAAACTAAATGAACATTAACAGTGTATTACCACTAAAAGTGAGAGGAAGAAATCAGTAACTCAGTCACAGAAAGAAACCTTTCTATCAAGGCGACCTGGTCGAAGAAGTGCAGGATCTAACAAATCCCTACAAGAGAAGAGAGAGTTCATACTTGTGAAAAGAATGAATCCACAGATTTGTTTTGAGCAACAACAAATACCTATCATGTGACATAAAAACACAATTAACAACTTCAAATAATTGATATGGGAACTAAGTTAATGGATAATGTGTTAGATTTGTGGAAATAAGGGAAAATTTGTGTATACAAAATCAAACTAACAGTATTAACCACGCCAGGCGATTGAATACTTTGCGAAGATGTGGCTTCTTAAATCGAGAAACACATGTCAAAACACATTCCCAAACATCTTCATAGTAACTCACATCCTTATCAACAACAATAACTATTGCCTAATAATAATTCAGAACAAAAATCTAAAATCAAATCCAGAATTACAACAGTTTAAGATTAGCTTTATGATATTGCATAATGCATCTGACTCCTAGGTATACATGACAATTAAGTATAATGTGGCTTCAAATATTTCTCTCCCCACAATTAAGTATACATGCCACTTTTCATTGTGTAATGGACTAGTAACCCAATGATTCAATACGAAAGGGCCAAGTCTAATTATAGGTATATATATGCATGAAAAATGCAGCATCTATAAATGAAGTTAATTAAAAAATATGTGATGCTGATGATAATGTGAAATTACCTAATGTAAATCCAATCATCAATTATCCATCCAGGGGAAATTGCAATCAGAGGCTTCTGTATTTCCACCAAATCCACAAGAGTTACCATTTTTCAATGAACCATGTCTATAACAACTTGTTCTTCTAGCATAATTGTAAGCTCCATAGTTCATACACTGCATAGTTCATAATTGATAGAAGTACTTGGAAAGTAACGAAATTCAACCTTGGTTGCTTCTTCCATCCATCAAAATGAGCTTGTAGTATTATAAATCACATATCAATATGAATGTATTGTAATTGCTCGACCAAATCGTACACGCAAACACATCCAACATGAAGCAAGTGAATCAAATTTAACAAAAAGTATGCAAATCATGTGACATGAGCACAACACACCAACAATCCCTATAAACACTTCAAAATCAATAATAGACTAACAGGGTCAAAACATTGAATGCTCAAAATAATCTCAGCAATATAGTATTTATTAAAAGGAATTTGTGACATGAATTGTAACCGCAACAGCACAAGATAAATAAAACAATATCAGGACAGCAACCTAAACAAACATTTGTAGTATGTAGAGAGTTACCCAAGGTTGATGATTCAACTGAGTTGCTGCAAATTTGTTGGCGTTGAATTGTCGTGCGACTAGCGTTGGATCTGGTACGAACTTGTTAAGCGATTTCGTTGCCGAAGTTGTTCATGGTATGAAACAGAGCAGAGTTGATACGATAACTTCTTCGTCAGCTCCAATTTAGGCATCGAACCAATCTTTGAGCCCTTTCCAAAATCCTACTACACAAACTCAGAACCCACAACGCAGCTCGTTCTCATAAACCGTAATGCCAGTGCTGTTTAGATTAGAGTAAATTTTTGAAAACTCGATTGAATCTTTGGGTAGTTTGGTGTAGTTTGGCTGAGTTAGTGAGCTCAAGTTGGGTTGAAAATGGAAGAGGTGAGGGTTGTAGTGGTTTGTTGGAGTGGAAAAATGATGGAGACGATGAAGGGTGGAAAACGGAGGTGGAGGTTGTTATATTTTTAGATGGTTGTGCGGAGCGTTTAAGGGAGGTGAAGAAGAAGAGGGGTTTTGGAAATGTAGAGGAGTGAGTTTTAAGGTGATGACGGAAAGGATAATGGGTGAGTGGTGGGGTTTGGTTTGTCGGAAACGGTTAGAAAAAGGGAGATTGTTGGCAGCGGGTGGTGATGAAGGGTTTGGAGGAAAGGATTCTTGAGAGATTTGATAAGGGTTTTGAGATTTGGAGAGAAAATTGGAATTGTATCGATGAATTTGGGAATCCGAAAATTGGTAAAATTGGAATTGTAGTGTTTGATGTGTTTAAAGCGGATTTTGAGTTTATGTGGGTTTGTGGGTTTATGAGTAAATTGGTGATTTAGGTGTTGTTTTTGTGGATTGAGGATGAATATGAAGGGTTGAAATTTTGAAGGCTTATGAGATTTTGAGGTTTAGGATAGTGTAATAAATCGGCCTAATAATCGTTGGTTTTGTGTCCTTGTTGCCTTAATGCCTTATGGATGTTTTGGGGATGTTTTGGGGGGTAAATGAGGCTGAACCCATAAGGTTTTTGGGGTCTGATATGCTACTGATGCGTAGCAGCGATTGCAGAAAATCGCGACCTCGCAAAGCGAAGGAATCCTTCGCAAAGCAAATATTCGCCCCAGACTCGCTTGGCGAACAATGTTGTTTTGAGATTCTGGGATGGAATTTAAATCTGGTTTTTAGTTCGCACAGCGAACTTCCCAGCGAATGACTTCGCTAGGAGAATAGAGGTGGCGAGGGAGAGACAGAATGGGGTTCCTCTGGGTTTTTGTGTGGGATTTTTGGGTTCGCTGGCACCTCGCTAGGCGAACACCCCAGCGAACAAGTTCGCAAAGCGAACGTTCCAGCGAACGCCTGCTGTTCGCGAATTTGATTTATGATTCTTGTGTTGTCTTGATGCTTTGAGTTGTGATTATTTTGATGAATTACCATGATTATATTGATGATTATGAGATGATGATTTCATGATGTTTTGATGAATAAATGATGATATGATTAACATGAGATTTTGATGAATGATGATGCACGTAATGACTTTATTGATGATGATGATAATAATGTTGTGTATCATGCATTCATAGCATTTCAGACTTCGGTCTATGGTGGCTTCAATCCCATTGTGAGGATGTGAGGTAATTTTGACGTGCTCCGGTTCTTGTGTAGAATCGATCCTATTGACGGAGATCTTTGGAGGGTGATGGCCTAGTGTCCATCGACTTTGACGAATTGGTACCACATGCACGAGTCTTGTTGTGCATTGCATTTATTTGGCATTGATGTGATTTGTGATATCGTGATCTTTGATGATTTCCTTTGTGATGACCCTGATGATGTTGTATATGATAATGACAACATTTTATGCATATCCTGTTTTTATATTGATTATAATGAATTGTGATTACTCACCCTGCCTGTTTGAATGTTGCCTCCATGTGGGTAACGTGCAGGTGATCAGGCTTAGCTGTGGACGCCTTCGAGGACTTTTGGAGTTTTTTTGTTTTTTGTCGATGTAGAGAGTCTTGCTCTGATAATGTAACATCGGGTAGGGTCGTTGAGTCGAACCATGTTGAGTTGTTATTTTGTTGTTATTATGAAGGATTATGGCTTTATTGAAAACCTTTCGATTTTGAATTATTGAGTTCCGCTGCTATTTGATGGCTTTTTTATTTAATTTGAGGAAAACCAGTTGTTTACGGAGCAACCGTTTTATTTGAGTTTATTGAGAAATGTGCACCCTTTTAGGTGGTTCTGATTTTTACTCTGATATTATGATTATTCTGCTGCAATATTTGTGGGGTAGAAATGGGTGTTACAACCTCCTCTTGGTGTGGTTTTCGCGTTAACCCAACAAGACAAGTACGTCCGATAGGTCAACACTATGCAATCATCGATGCTTCAGGTTCTAAAAGGTTCTTAAAGTCACAGATTCAACAGGAAAATATCGTCGCCTTTCGCCAATACTTGTCGGACAACAATATCTTCAAGAGGGTCTACTCTAAGTGTGGTTTTCCTGTTACCCCAACAAGACAAGCAAGTCCAGTAGGCTGACACTATGCAACCATCATTTTATCTTATATTTCTTCTCGAGACTCAGGTGTAGAGCCTATCTCACAACGTGTCTCAAGCAACCAGATCTTCCACCACAGTACCATGAGAACCAATGGCAGATAAGAAATGGAAATAACACAATAAGAATAAGAAAATAAGATAGAAGAAAACAAGTAAACGAATATAGCATTCATCACAAATCAAACTAAATTAGGCTTGACTCTTTTTACAGGAGAATTGTCCCCAGCTGTCGCGACACGTAAAAATGACCACAGTCGTTTGCACGCTCGAGATGATATCAGAGTCTCCACCGAAGTTTATATATTCCAAGTGGAAAGGTAAAATATCAAAAAATCCTTAAAAAGGAAAAACAAAATGGTCTTCGCAATCAAATTTAGGTTCGATAGTCGGTTATGCAAGAGGAACTTAATTGCACCCCTCACATCCGTTGTACTCAACGGGCATCATTTAACTAGATTTGCGAATAGATTGTTAACTTATGTTATATGTTTTGTTCTAGTTATTAAAAGGTTGAAAGGAAAAACGAAAAGGACAAAAAGTAAGTATTTTTATTAGGGTGCTTGACAAGATTGAGATTCTTTCTCCTACGTATCTTCAGGTACAATGAGGAATTCAAAGTTATCTAGTTCTTGGAAAGACAGAGATGTTTTTAGGTTTTTGTTATAGTCCATGACGAGACGTTGAATCTCGCTCCTACGTATCCCTATGTGCGATGGGGAACTTAAAGTTATGTAGTTATTGGTAGAAAACCATGTAATTTTTGGTTGATTTTAATGAACGGATGTTTAGGTCACATTCTAGCAGTTAAACGTTGCTTGTATTTTTGCATGGGAGGCTTAATCATTTGTTTGTATCGTGGTAGAATGGATAAAACATTGTTCATTTTTGAAAAGGTTTTTGA
This sequence comes from Lathyrus tuberosus, assembly GCA_022829125.1. NCBI lineage: Eukaryota > Viridiplantae > Streptophyta > Magnoliopsida > Fabales > Fabaceae > Lathyrus > Lathyrus tuberosus. The sequence goes on along the minus strand of JALAZF010000062.1, from coordinate 1,685,409 downwards.
TCGCGCGGGGGAAAGAAAAAGATAGTCTGATTGGTTTGAGTTGTTTTTGTGTGGATGACGAGTACTTGAACGGTAGGATAAGTACGACCATCATCCAAATTCTCGAGACTAGGATGTACAAGCGCGTCCAACTAATCTTTTTCATCCAAGTTAATTATGAAATTTGTGAGGAAAATTAAGTCATGTTTCTTTAACGGATGAAAAATATTCACGCGGGAGGCAATTTATAGTCATCACACAAATATTATGAACTAGGGAGAACAATTACGTCCAAATAATCTTTTTCGTCCATGAAAGAATGAACTAGATTCGGTTATTTAATGAATTTTGAAATGGAAGACAAGTACTTGAATGGTAGGCTAAGTACGTCCATCATACAAATACTCGGAGACAAGGTAGGATAGTTATGTCCGTCTAATCCTTTTTCAACCGATTATTTATTTGCGAAAAAGTTTTTGAAACATTAAAAGTTTGAAAAGAACTTGATGAGATCAAGTGTTTTGATTCGTGTTTTTTTAAAGAAGCATTTGATTTTTATTTGCAAAAACAGGTTTTTGAATTTGATTTAAAAAATCTTGATATTAATCAAGTTTTTGTATTTTTTAAATGTTGATTTTATTAATTAAAATGATTTTTAATTAACCAAAAAAAAATCAAAGAAAGCTCATAAGAGACAAAGGAAAGGGGATGCAAACAGATGGAGAAGGTGATGAATAATGTAAAATAATGACGGGCTAAAGACCCAACAAGCAACACTAAAAGACCCGACACTATCCCCAAACAAAAACCCTAACCCTTGTTCTTCAATATTTGGTTCGATTACATCTTGATTACATCAACAGGAAGCATGAAGACGATAAAAATGCAGTAAATAACATGAAGCTACATGAAATGTAAGGAAACAATTATGGAAAAAACCTCGCCGGAATCCTAATTCTCCAGATATTTGGTGAGTTATTATCACCTCAGGTATGTCTTCGATCTATTATTCTCCCTCTTATACTTCACTCCTCTTCCTCCTAATTCTTCTTCTTACCCCCTTGCTTCTTTGGTCGCCTGATACGGGTGAATGCTTTTTTTTTATAAGCAAGAATATATTAACGCGAGAACAAAGGGTTCTCGAACCCGCTTACAAAAAAGAAACGAGGCAAAGCTCGACAAAAAAGAAAATTACAACCAATTAAGCCTTAAGTTAAATATAACAAAGGACACTTGCTAAATTCATAAAAGCTACAATTGGTTCCGGTAATTTTCCCGATAAAAGTCCACCTCCAAAACAATGTCTTAATGTTCTAAACCGAATCAAAAATATTCCACCTATCATTCCTAAAAATGATACCATTCCTCAAAAGCCATATGTGCCAAGTGATTGCTAACCAAAGACTCCCCTCATTCCCCTTCTTCATTCTACTTCTCTTACCAAACACATACCACTTTAAAAAACTCTCCTTTATATTCCTAGAATCATAGTCCTCAAAGCCAATCCAATCGGCGACTTCCTTCCAAATCAATTTAGCAACAACACAATTCAATAAAATGTGAATTAAAGATTCATTAGAATTACGACAAAAAACACAATTCAACTCACCATCCGAAAAAACACAACCTCTAATTTGAAGACAATCATTTGTAGGAAGCCTACCAAGAAAACATCTCCATCCAAAAGCTTTTATTTTTTGAGGAACTTCCACCTTCCAAACAATAGAAAACACCTCTTCAAAATTATTGCACGAACCAAAAGGAATTCGGATTTTGCTAAGAATCTCATAAAAACTTTTAACCGAAAAGCCCTCTTCCGAAGGCCCGCCCCACGACACGAAATCTTCCCCGGAATTAGGCGGCTGCCATTGTATTAAAGCTGCCCGGAACAGCCCCAAAGGAAGCGGCTCTAACCTCTCCCGAGGGCCCACAACCCCAAAATCACCCCACCTCCAAACTCCTTCAATCCACCCTCCCATACAAGCTACCGAAATCTCCTTAAGGCGAGAACACTCATAAATGGAAGGAAAAACCTCCTTTAAACAACCCTCTACAAACCACCGAGAATGCCAAAAGGATGTTGAAAAACCATTTCCAATAGAAAAACAACAATTGGAAGCAAAAATATTTTCCGAAAAACCTTTATCCAAACTACCAATATCTTTCCACCAAAAGGAGGAAAACGAAGAGTTAATCGAAGTGTTCCCAAAATCCACCACCCTCAATTTAATGTCTCCATATCTCGCCTTTAAAACTTTATACCACAAGGCTTTCGTTTCCTTCAAAATCCTCCATCTCCATTTATTAAGAAGAGCCAAATTAAAATCATCAATTCTTTTCAACCCAAGACCACCCTTTTCAATCGGAAGACACACTTCCTTCCAACTCACCCAATGAATTTTCCTCTTATCATCCTTTCCCCCCCAAAGAAAATTACTTTGAATACTAGTAATCTCTTTAATAATCTTTGTCAGGGCTTTGTAAAAAGAAAGCATAAAAATAGATAAACTAGATAAAACCGACTTCAACAACGTAAGGCGACCACCAAAACTAAGAAACCGGTTATTCCAACAAGAAAGCCTCTTCCTAAGTTTTTTGACCAAATCCGCCCACATAGCCAAAGAGTTAGAAGAATACCCAATGGGTATTCCAAGAAAAACAAACTTATTATCCTCCCTTCTACACGCAAGGAAATAAGAAGCTACCTCCATGAACCGAGAATTAATATTAATCCCAATAAGTTTACTTTTATGGAAATTAATACCCAACCCCGACACAATTTCAAAGCCCCTCAAAATCGATTTTATAGCCCAAACATGTTTCCAACTCCCCTCTCCTACCAACAAAGTATCATCCGCAAATTGAAGAATATCAACCAAACAATTACCGTTAATTTTGAAACTCTCAAATTCCCCAATCTCCACCGACTTACTCACCAAACCTTTCAACCCTTCCGCTACTATAATAAAGAGAAAGGGAGAGAGAGGATCACCTTGACGCAATCCTCTCCCTACCTCAAATTCCTTCGTTGGACTACCATTAACCAACACCGACATCTTACTAGAAAACACCAAAGATTCCATCCAACCCAACCAAACATCCCCAAATCCCATTCTCCTTAACATATATCTAAGAAAATTCCAACTAACCTTGTCGTAGGCCTTTTGGAAATCAACTTTGAAAAGCAAGCAACTTCTACCTTCCTTCTTAGCCAAATCAACAACTTCATTAGCCACCATAACACCATCGAGCAATTGTCTCCCCGGAACAAAAGCACTTTGATTATTAGAAATGACCGAATTTAGCACCATTTTAAGCCTTCCCGCCAAAAGCTTAGAAATAGCTTTATAAACACAACCTATAAGGCAAATTGGCCTATAATCATCCAAACCCAAAGGATTAGGAGACTTAGGCACTAAGGTTAAAAAAGAAGAAATAAAAGACTTTGAAAGAATGCCATCCGAATGGAAGCTTTGGAAGCATCCAATAAAATCTTCCTTCAAGAAGTACCAACACTTTTTAATGAATAAAAAAGAATAAACATCGGGCCCCGGACTCTTCGATCCGTCACAACTCCAAACCGCATTCCTAATTTCCTCCTCCGTAAATGGTGCTTCAAGAAACTCCCTCTCCGAAGAAATAATCCCTCTAAAAAGGACACCATCAAGAACGGGTCTTTCAAAATCCTCTTCAACAAATTTAGATTCAAAATGACTCCTCACGACCTCCTTCACCTCCTCCACCTTATCAACTATACCGTTACCCAATAACAAAGAACCAATAAAATTACGCCTCCGCCTTTCCTTAATCACATTATGAAAGAACTTGCTATTAGCATCCCCGTCATTTAACCACTTAAGTCTTGATTTTTGAATAAGTAAATTCTCCTTAATCTTTAGATTCAACCAAAATTTTCTACTAGCCAACTTCTTCTTGTTCAACAACTCCACTCCTTCCAAAGAACCAAGATCCACCTCCCTATCGTCATCCTCATTCAACTCCCTCACCCCTTCTTCTAATTCCAAATTATATCTTCCAAAAATGTTGTTATTCCACCATTTGAGACTAACTTTCAACATGCGCAATTTTTCCTTCAAGACAAAATCTTTTCGACCATACACTTCCATCTTTTTCCATTCCTTTTCCACAAACGGAACAAAGCTACTATCCGAAAACCATTCATTTATAAATATAAACGGTTTCGGACCCCAATCCTCTTTATCCACAATCAACCAAATCGGACAATGATCCGAAATGTCCCTATCTCTGATCAATTGACCAACTGCCCCCCACTTTTCCACTATCCCATCGGACACCAAAAAACGATCAATCCTACTCTTCGCCTTACCCCCACTACCATACCAACTAAACTTCTTACCCTTACAAGGTAAATCCACCATTCTACTTTCGCAAATGAACTCGTCAAATTCTCTCCATTCCGAACTAGAGTAAAAAGCGGTTCTCCCTCTTCTCTCCCTCGAATTTTTTACCGCATTAAAATCTCCCCCAAACAACCAATCGCCGTCCACAAAAGAAGACTTTAATTCCAACAACTTCCTCCATAACCTTCTTTTCAACTCCATGGCACAAGGCGAGTAAATGTTCATAATATAAAAAAATTTATCCTTCCATTTCGCCTTGACACCTAAATTTAACCGGACCTCCAAAACTACATAAAACCTCAACCGTACTCACTTTCCATAAAACAAGTAAACCTCCTGACATTCCTACCAAATTAGAGAAAGAATACTCCACCTCCTCCCTCCCCCAAAAACTACGCGCCACCGCATCCGATAAATCTTGAATTTTAGTTTCTTGAAGCATAAATAAATCCGCATTTCCGGAATTAATAATATGAGCAATTCTTCTCCTCTTCACTCTACTACCACCCACTCTAATGTTTAAGGATCCAACAATCATTTCAAAATATTTGAAGTCGCCTTCCCTCCTACCAATTTAATCTTATCTTCTCTCTCCATTTCTCCAATTCTTTTTTGAAAGTCCCCTTTAGCTTCTCCATCTACTATACCGAGTCTAGAAAAAGCACTCCACATTTTATCTCCAATATTAGAACCTAAATTCTCAACAATTCTCAAATTACATCTGTCAATATCCGTAGCCTCCGAATGATCACCATGACAACGAACCATACTCCCGTCACCCTTCAAAACACTCCCCCCACTTGCTGTAGAAAAATACGAATTAGACAGTTTTGAAACAACTGGAAGAATATTACCAACCCCCTTCCTTTTCCTTTTATGCTTAATCCTTCCTTTTGTTCCCTTTTTTATCCCTTTGAGGGGCCCACCAATTTCATAGAGTTGTTTAAGTTTAACACACTTCAAAACGTTCCTTCTCTCCTTAAAATGTTTTCCAACTAGACGTGGGGACCCCACCTCCTTGTGCATTTCCAACGAAGTACACCCCAAGCCTACCTCATCTCTATCAAACGTACACTCAACCACTGTCCCCACTGAATCAGCCGTAAAATATCTGCCACCTATATTGCTACTATGACAATCCTTCCCTTTTACTGATAACACAACCTCATCAAAAACACCAATATCAACCTTTTTATCAGACCCAATGGATAAAGGAGAGACACAAAGAACTGTACGACCCGTGACCTCCGTGTAACTTTGCGTCCTCCCCCTGACACACAATGGGCTTGCCGGAACTGCTTCCCTTACCGGAGATAAAACTTCCTCCGCCGAATAATCGCCAGCTTCGTCACCTCCATGTTCACCCGCCGAAACATCGCCTGCTTCATCACCTCCATAGCCACCCGCCTCACCATTGCCAAACATATCATTAAGGCTCTCCTCCTCAGACCCACTCCCACAAGAAGAGTCCTCAATTCCATCAAAACAAAAAGAAACTTTCTCACGAATAAAAATGGTAAACATAATGTCGTCTATCATCACCTTCACTTCTTATTTTCTCACAGAGGAGATTGGAACTTTAACCAAAATCCTAACAACGTTCTTACGAAGACCCTTCCAATACCTCTCATCTACTTCAACAAACTCCCCTAACCAGTTACCTACCAAAGCAAAGAAATCAGAATTCCATGCCTGGCAAGGAACTCCTAACAGACGAAACCACACTTCCCTCTCATAGTCTACATCGGTTGGTTTCCAAGGTCTAATAGATAAAAACCAAACCTTCCACCAATTCTCACCTTCCACTATCAACTCCTCAATAGCACCATCCTCAGATTCTTCCAAAAGACACAACGATGAGCCTAACGGTGTTGCCGTAATGGAAAAAATGCCCTCAGCTTCAAAGGCTGACTGAATAGAATAAGATTTGCCCCGATTCAGAAGAACACCCACATAAGCTTTCCTTAAACATTCAGTCCTTCCCACCTCTGAAACATACTTCAAAAGGGGCTCCACAGTCTGATCGCCTTTCTCCTTAGCCGCATCTTCATCCCCTACAACCGCATCTGCAAAAGATTTACTCCCTATTCTAGCATATGGAATAAAACCTCTCAAGTTGGTGCCTCCGTTGCTCGTCCCTCCTGGAGTAGCATTCTCCCTGTTTCCCACCACACCTAACTCCCTCCTTCCTCTACTATACCTCGGCGGATTCGCGTAAATTTTCCTCCCATCCACATGAATATTATCAAGCTTAATTGCTAGAATTCTCACGTCCTCGACTCCACGAAACCTAGCGAAACCGAATCGCTTCCCGAACTTGTTCCTCCTTGGAGATATCACCACTTCCACCACCTCCCCCACGCAACCGAACAAACCAAAAACATCCACCGCTTTTAATCTATCCGGAATTTCAGTAAAGTAAATGGACGAAAGCGACTGAAACTCCTCCTTCTCTTTCACAGTCGAGTGAATATCCCATCTCAAAGCCACATTCCGAAAACCCTTCTTCCTTACAACATTCCACTCCATGTGAGGAAACACTAAAAAAGCTCCAAACAACCGAGAAACAAGACATGCACCGCACCGTTGACACTGAGAAAAACCCAACGCAAATTACCACCCAGGACAATCCAAAGGAGAAGGTCCCTGGTTCGAAAACCAGGAATTTAAACCAAACACCCCTCCGATTTCCAAGTAATAATCTGATAAGAAGCCCAGCGGGAAGAAGATCAGAGAGCAAGAAGATCTAACCGAAACAAAATGCATGCAATTCTAGAGAAGGAAGAGACTTTCTCTCTCTTCATTTCTGAAAGATGATTTCTGTTTTATTTGATACAGGTGAATGCTAACCTCGATACTTTCTCTCTCTACATTGTAATTTACAGGTGAATGCTAACCTCAGACTTTGGATAATGGTGGAAGGGATTTTTTTTTGTAGTATTTCTTTGGGATTTAAGGTCGTTTCTGCAGAGCTTCTTTAGATTTTTTTAGGAGTCCTTTAGAGTGAATTAGGGGTTGGTTTTACAGGTGAAGTTAGGGGAGTAAGTGATCCGCGTGAAGGGGGTTTTTTTGGGGGGAAGTGTGAGTGTGATTGAAGATTTTGGGGGGAATTGCAATGAGGTGAGTTGAGCAAGGGAAATCGTGAAATTTAAAGTGCAAAAGACGTGAGTGTAATGTATGTATGTGAGATGGGATGACGGGATGTAAGGGAACGACATGGTGTATGTTGATGTAGTGTTCAACTCGTTAATCCCTGAAACAAAATTCAAGTGTTTAAGTTTTCATTCTAATAGAACAACGTTCATTTTAAACTAATGTTATTTCATTTTGTTTTAAATCTAATTCTTCTCATGGCTTGTGCATTGTGTATGCGTGTTATGTAAGGTGTTATGCTAAATGTTTTTACTTTGTATTCAAATTCAACTCAATTTTTATGGATGGATGAGATACATATGACATGGATGCAATGTATGGATTGCTCAATGTAATGATACATTGTAATTTCAATTGTAACAAAGCAGAAGTTATTTCATCTTGAATTTTACTTCACTTTGAATCCAACTTGCTTTTTTTTTTTTATGTTTGTGAATGATGGAACAATAATGGTAAAAATATGATATAAACATTTAGTTTTTTATTTGAACGATGGTTATGAAAACATGGTTTTTAATGAACCAAATGTTGATGATAATGATGGCTAATATTTTTGATATTTTATGATGCAAAAAGTGCCATGAAAAATGATATGAAATATTGAATGAAATACACCAATGGGCAGGGAAATAACCAAATTGGAAAAAATGAACACAAATGCACCAATCCTCCTTATTGACTTTTACGTTAACTTTGATGGATCAAATTAAAAATGTAATGTATGCAATGCAAATGAGTTAGGAAAAAAGAAATTGGGGAAGACAAAATTTGGGTATGACAGTCTACGACAACAGTTGACTCTAGAAGATAGAGGAAAAAGAATTTATTTGCATCTGGCATGTAACACTCTATCTAAAAAGGAAAAGAAACATTTTTGCGCGTGTTTGCATGGTATCAAAGTTCTCCAAGGTTACTCGTCAAACATCACGAAACTTGTATCAATGAAAGATCTCAAGTTAATTGGCTTAAAGCATCATGATTGTCATGTCTTGATGCCACAACTTCTACCAGTGGCTATTTGTGTCATCCTTACAAAAAATGTAAGAGTAACTATAATCAGATTGTGCTTATTCTTCAATGTTATATGTAATAAAGTTCTCGATTTCAAAAAATAGATTAATTAAAAGATGAGGCTGCAATAATCTTGGGTCAAATAGAGTGTATTTTTATCCATCATTTTTTGACATTATGTCTCACTTACTTGTTCATCTAGTTAGAGAAATCAAATTTTGTGGTCCAGTTTATTTAAGTTGGATGTATACAATAAAGCAAAACATGAAGATCTTTAAAGGATATACGGAGAATCATCACCAACCTGAAGCTTTGATCGTTGAAAGGTACATCACAAAAGAATCTGTTGAATTTTGTTCAAACTATTTGTCGAAAATAGAGTCTATATGAATTCCAAAGTCTCGTCATGATGACAAATATGGAGGTAAAGGTACTCAAGGTTTAAATGTTAAGTCAATGAATCAGTATGTAGTTCTTGAAGCAATTTCTATATAATGAATAATCTTGAGTGAAGTTCAACCTTACATAGATACTCACAAAAAAGTTATGAAGACAAAATGTCCCCCAATAAGTGACAAATGGTTGTTGACAGAGCATAACAAAAAATTCATAAGATGGTTTAATAAAATGATTTCTAATTATGATAGTTCATCCAAGATAATTAAATGGTTGTCATACATGCCAAAATTCAATGTGATAACTTGGACTGCATACGACATTTCTAATTTTTCATTTGATACAAAAGCAAAAGATGATTGTAGTACAATGCAAAATAACGGGGTTATGATTGAGGATGAATTCATGTATTTATCTAGTTCGAAAGATAAGAATTCTATATTGGCATCTAGAACATTCTATAATGTCAGTGAGAAGATTTTGGAGATTGATTATGTTATTTTCAAAGTGTCTTTATTTAAATGCAAGTGAGTTTCCAATAACAATGGTGTAGAGCTGACGAGTTAGGATTCACACGGGTTGACTTTAGTAAGACAACTTATATACCAAACCATTCATCATGGCAACTAAAGGAAACAAATTGATGTGATAAACCTTTCAGACTTATCTAGGAGATGGTCAATAGTTTTCCAAGGAAAATACATTCCTCATAGTGATGAAAATTTTGATATTCCTTCCACTCCTTCTTACGCAACACAATTGTCTACTTTATTTGAAGAAGTTGATATAGATTATGTGCATGTTATTCGTAACGATCATCAAGAAGGCATATGAGAAAATTAACAAGGACGTATTTTTTTTATTTATAATTTATTGTAAGTTATAATTTCTAAAGCTATTTACTAATAAATATTATTATTTGAAATTATAGGTGTTTAAAGTCAAAACACCAAGATACTATTATTTGATGTAATAATGTGTAAAGTGTAGATCGTTTATGCCATTTTAGTTTTGATGTAATATACAATTTTTAGTTCTTAATGCAATTTGGTCTTTGATGAATACAATTTTTGGTCGGATCGGATACGATTCACAAATGGGGGTGTTGTTGTTTTTTATCTGATATGATTTGGTAAAATTTAGGTTTAAAATTGGGAATTATGTAAAATTACAAAATATATATTTAATAAAACAATTAATTTCACAATGATTGTTTAAACGATCGTTGTTATAAATAGAGCGCTATCCCAAATAATAAACGTCAAAAATAGCGTTGCAGGGTATCAAATTCAGGACCTATAAATAATTTCACAATGGTATTTTAAAACAATCATCGTTATATATAGCGCACTTTCCAATTTAGTACAATAGGTGGTATACCGTAATTGTAAACTATACACTTATAATCATTCTTTACTTTACCACAGTTGATCAGAAAAATACTTGCATATGAACGAACATAACACGTGTATTTACAAACAACCAATAATATTTTTTATATTAATTAAAAATAAAAAAAAAAAATATTTTCTCTCTCCTGTATAATAACCACCACCCCATGATTCCAATTATAATCGAAATTAAATTTATAATAAATTAAAAAGTTTCTCTCTTTTCATTGGTTATTCCCAACAATAAAAATTTAGGTGCGTTTCCATGCAAGTTCTTCTCCAATTGATCAACCATGATAGTATTTTTTTTTTCAAAGTGAAATTTTTCCATAGTAGTACTTCTGGTCATCATATCGTAGATATTTTCACTAAGGATTGCCACTTATGTTATTTGAGGGTTTCCATAACTGTAGGAGTGATAGATTAAGGAATAATCATAGTTATGTATTTATGTATTTGTAGTTCCCTGATATATATAGCCTTCTTAGTAGCCTCATCTTTGTATATGTAGTTACCTAATATATAGTCTAATTAGTGATCTTTGTATATGGTTGTTACCTAATATATAGTCTAATAGTGACTTGATAACAGCTATATAACTTGTATAAATTGGTTGATCATGAATAAAACAGATACATAATTATATTCTTTTAAGGAAGAAAGAACAAACAAAAGTTTTATATTCTCAAGTTCTAAGGATCTTAAAATACAAATACGCCATATCTATCTAATCGTAGAGAAGTATTCTTCTAACAACACATGGTACATTTCTATAATAAAAGTGATTCATGCAAGAGCATGAAATTTATGCTAGTCTACAATAAAAGTGGTTAAAATATTTACAAGACAAGATGCATAGTAAACATCAATTATTTATGAGTATAGTATTATCATCCTTGTGATATCTTTCTAGGTCTTCAAAGTTGGTTGCTCATTTTCTCCTTTGGAGTTGTTCTGCCCTAATTGAAGAGACCTTTGCCTCCAACTCCTATTATAATTGTTGTAGCTGTTATGGCGATTCCTTCCCGGCAAAGGAATTTGAAAAGAAGGTGGCATTTTTGGATGAGTAGTTTTCTGTGTTTCACCATCATCATTATTGCTATTTGGCACACCAATAACAAAGCTCTTGGATTGATCAGCCATGTCTTTAAGGAAGAAAGTGGTTTTTCTTTGAGTTGTTCTCACTTTGATGCTATTTAATACGAATATCATGGACCCGGTTTTATAGATGGAGGAAGAATAATATCGCTATGCATTGTTGCTTAAGCTTAAGCGGAAAGTTTTGACTATTTTATTAGTAGAAAATATCCTCTTTAAAAATATATCTATTATCTTCTTTTTCAATCATGTTCGTTTTTGTTTTAATTCATGTTATATTCATTTACGATAACTATATCTGGGAAGATATTGATTCGTTATGTTGCTTTGTAGACACTTGGATAATTAGTGTGTAAAATAAAATAAAAACACTTGGATAGTTGGAAAAGCCGGAGATTCTATTTGGATTGTATTTTTTTATAAGCAAATATTATATTAAAGTGAGTACAATGGCTACTCAACTCTAATACAAAAGACTCAATCCTAATACAAAAGAGAAAATAAAAGCATTAATATAAACAATCAAGGAGAATTTTCAACCAATCTTCCATAGTGCAAAGAAGATGATCCTTATGTCTAGATCCAAACTAGTCACAAGCTAAAGACTTAGCCACCAAAACAATAATCCGGACCCCTTTAGTCCCACCATTAAAAGAGTATCATTCTTAATGAGCCACACTGCCCTAACCACGACAAGTCAGATGATAATATGCAAGTTCTTCTTCGATTTTCCGCACATAACAGAATCATAGAGAAGCAAATGATCTGAAATGTCAATCCAAGGATTCAACCTTCTCAAACCATCCCAGTCAAGAATATAGTACCAAACATCAATTACAATAGAGCATTGAAGAAAAATATGAGAATAGGATTCCTTTGGACCACAACAAAGAGGACAAACAAGACTATGCACACCTGTGATAACGAACAGCGTCACTGAATTCTCATAATGACCGTATCGAGTCCTAAACATCGGCTTTTGAATATCTTCGACCTTCACTCAAATCAGATGATAGACTGACTTCAAATCAATCTTGTTAAACACACAAGCTCAAACCAATTGTTCCATAAGGTTGTCAATTCTAGGAAGAGGATATTTAATCTTGATAGTAACATTATTCAGCTATCGATAATCAACACATTACCTCATACTACCATCTTTCTTGTTTACCAATAACATTGAAGCTCCCCACAATGATACAATTGGGCTAACAAACTTCTTTTCAAGCAGGTCTTCCAACTGGTTTTTCAGTTCATCCAACTTGTAGCGAGCGATTTTGGACGCGGTTCTTAAGCGCTGGTCGCTCTCTGCGGTTTGAGCTTAAACTACAGGTCGATTCATTTTTTATCCTATTGTGAGCTGATGAAGGAAGGGAAATAGATGTCTCCAATTAACCCTGCTTTGCATACTGAGTTTAAACAGCGGTCTGTTAGGTTACGGATGCTATCAATGTGGGGGGGCCTTTGTACTGGTTATTTGTATTTTCGCCAATACGGTTTTCTTTCTTTCTAGGACTTTCTAGCGGGGAACAAGGATTTAGGATGTTAGGACTGATGCTTTTGATAGATACACGAGAGCATGGGATTTTTGGTTTTTTGTTTAGTGTGCTCGCTAAGATCTTTTCTTTCGATCTTATGCCTACGTATTCCCGTTTACCGAAACAGGGAAATCAGAGCGTTCGTAGTTCCTCCTATTCTATGGGAGGAAATGGGTTGGTTTTGGTGTCTTGTTCAAAGCCCAAGACGTGAAGCGAAAAGGTGGTTTGTATCTTGTTCAAAGCCCAAGATGTGAAGCTAAAAGGTCTCAACTTTAGAGAGAATTTGTCATCTCTAAAGAGGTTTGTCTGTCACAACTGTTGGGTGACTGATTATAAAGGGAGGATTACTTTAACCGGGATACGCGGATCCTAGCAATGCCATAATTTCCTTTATAGGGGGTTTTAACCTGAAGGAGAAGACTTTAACTCAGTGTAGAGCAATGCCATCTTTCCTTAGGAATTTCTCATGCTAACCGAGGGACAGTGGCGTGGATATAGATGATCCAGAGGCTTGCCGCTTACAGTGATTAGATGAAGGGGAAGGAGTTGTTGATGTTTGTGTACTGTGAACGAGGCACAGCTTTGATGCTAAAAGGTTGATTGGATCAACCAGTGGTTTTCTTATATAAAGCCTAAGAGGAGGCTAATATGTGTCTCGTACAAAGCCCGAGAGAGAGGCTAAAAGGTTTTTGACTCAACGAGTGAATCTTTTATACTCAACAAGAGAGTGTTTTTGTATCTCACACGAAGCACGAAATGGAGGCTGAAGGGGTAATTGACTCAACGAGGGAGTCTCTTACGTGTCTCGTACAAAGCCCGAGAGAGAGGCTAAACATTGTTTGACTCCGCTGGGGAGAATCGTTTGTACAAAGCCCAAGAGGAGGCTATGGTTACTATTTCAGTCAAGTGACAGGTCCAGTATACTGATTTTGAAAGAGAAAATCAGTTCTTATATGAGCAACACTGTACTCAGGGATTTGATTCAAGGATCTGGGTTATTCCGGTTCTTTAAGGAAGCGGGAAATCCGAAGGGTATTGAGACTGTCCGAGTCTACGGGTTTCCTTCCTATTTAACGAAAGGGTCACTTGAGAATGTCTTTGAGACTCAAGGAGATTAGACTGTCCAAGTCTAGAGTTTCAACTTTTGTACTATGCTTTGAGAAATAGTAGTAGACTCTATGAAAGGACTTTTCTATGAAGATGACTAAGTTCTATTCCTATACCTCTAGGAGGTCGTCGGGACAATTTGTACGAAGCCCAAGAGGAGGCTGGAATCTTTTAAGAAGTCGATCGGTCCTTGTACGAAGCCCTAGAGAAGGCTATCATTCCCGGAGGAAGAGATCGTTATATGAAATCTAAGAGGAGGCTGTGAATACTTCTAAGAAGCCGTAGGGTCCTTGTACTAAGCCCAAGAGAAGGCGGGGTTGCTTTTAGGAAGCCTGTGGGTCCTTGTATGATGCCCAAGAGGAGGCCGATGCTTTTAAGAAGCCCGTGGGTCCCAAACCAAAGAAAAGTTCAAGAAAAGTCTCACCGAGAATAATTCATTTAGTGAACAGTTCTGAGGTTTGAAGAAATTCAAGAGAAGTTTCACCGAGATTAATTCATCTCTTGGGAATAGAATTTCTTGACAATTCCTAAAGAGGATAGCCGAAGAGAAGACTGTATCTGGTGATCCTATTGGGGATCTAGGTGTCTATTTCTATGAATAAACGAAACGGCTTCACCTAGTTCTAGACGTAGTTGCCGGGGAAACTCTAAATATCTATACTATTATTACACAGTTGATATGAGTTTATGAAAGAAGACTTACAGTGAAACAGCCCCACAATACAGTTATATGTATATGAATGCGGTAAATGAAAGCAATAACCACTTACTCGGTTGTAGAGCTTCCATGCTGTTTGGTTAGTTGTTCAACAAAAAAAGATTGAAAACAACAGTATATTCAAAATCAAAGGAGAAAGTGCTTTGAAAAAGAAAAAGATTTGGGGCTTACGGCTCAAGGAGAGGCCCAGGTTTTTATCAGTGAGCGCACTGTTTGAATTTGTTCAGAGGGACTTATACAAGTGACTGTGGCCCAAAATGTTTTCTGTACAAAGGGATGGGGCTTACACTCTCTCAAGAGGCCCAAAAAAGTTTAAAGAAAAAGAGTGGGGCTTATAACACGAGGGTAGGCCCAGTTGATTTTTCCGTTTAAAATGACGATCGCGCCGAGGTTTTCTTTTAACGCAGAGGGACTTATACAATAAGTGAGGCCCAAAATGATTTTGGTTAAAAGGGGGTTGGGTCTTACACTCTATTAGAGGCCCAAAGTGTTTTGAATGGGTCTTATAGCTCGAGGAGAGGCCCAGAAGGTTATTTTTTTTAAAAGGCGACGATCGCGCCGTTTGTTTTTGACGGTATCGGGACTTATACAATACACTGAGGCCCAAAATGTTTTGGTCAAGAAAGGATTGGGTCTTACACTCTATTAGAGGCCCAAAGTGTTTTGAAAATGATTTATGAGGGTTGAATTAATCCAAAACCCTAATTTGTTTTCAAAAATGTATTTAATTGAATAAAAATTCAATTAAAATGATCAAAATTGTTTAACATGTGAAAAACAAATTGTGATCTTGGATTAATGCTTCAAAAATTAAGTATTGACCTACAAAATAATTAGAAAGCATTAAAAGTTGCAAAATCAAGATGGAAAAAATATTTTAAATGTTAAAAACAATTAAAACATTAATTCTTTGTAAAAATATCAATTATATGCAATAAATAATATTTTTGGGATTTTTTGATAAAATAAAATATTTTAACATTTTTGTGAATTATTAAAAAAAGAATCAACTCAAAATCATTAAAACAGAGAGAAATTAATTTTTGAATCAATTAAACAAAATCACAAAATTCAAATATTTGAATTTGTGAAAAAGGCGCCAAGAACACGCGCGTTTTTCTGGGTTTGGCTGATTTGTGTTTTCCATCCAATCTCACTGAATACGTGGTGATGATCTGAACAGCTTCCCTACACCCTATGGAGTGTGTTTGAATAGTTGGACTTGATTGAAATTGGCTGGATCACTTTGTGGTACCTCAGCTGTAACTTGTTTGAAAATTTGAGCAACCAGCTGGTGATTTTGTGAAATTGGTGTTTCAGAAGTGATCTAAGTGTTTGATCAGCTCATATGTGATGTATATGAGGTGTGTGAGTGATTGGTTTGATTGGAATTGCTCTCAAACTCAAAACCCGATAGCTACCTTGCTAAGAAAGGCATTTTTGCCAAGAGAAAGAGATTTTGAGGAAAGCATCTGTTAGATGGCTTTGGTGTACTCAAACTGATCACAATTGAGCTCTATTTATAGTAGATCAAGTTTGTTTTACAAGGAATAGTGAATGGCAACTGGTAAGTAGGTTTGGCCAATGTTGGCAAATGAAAATCCAAGTCTCCTCTAGCCATTGACTAGAGGTTAGGGCACAGAGCTTTGGTTCCCTTGGTCTTGGATAAGTCTTGACTGATTTCAGATGAGAATGGCTCAGTCCATGCCACCTTGATGCTTCCCTTGAATGCTTCAATCCAAATTTGGAGTCTTGTCCCTATTTTGGCCATTCTAGGTTCAACATGCTATTTCTTGTTCCATGGACTTTGGAGGCTTAGCTCAGTGATTGTCCCCTTTAGATTCAATCCTCTGAGGTGTCCAAGTGGATAGGAGCATTTGAATTTGGCTGATTTTGTTAAATCGAGCAAAATTGCAAATTCTGCCTTGCCTTTGACAGATTTCAGCAAGGCAACTTGCCAATGTCATATCTCATGGTGTAAGTTGAATTTGGTAATGTTCTTGACCATTTTGGAAAGCCCTTACATGATATAACAACTGTTTGAACAAGTTTGGTTTTGATCTCTTTTGATTCCAAGTGAAAAATCCTTCTACATTTGATAAAAAGTGAAGCAAAATCTGACTTAGTGAAATTTTCACTAAGTGTTGGAACAAAGTGTGATTTCTTGATTTTGATCACTCCATAACCCAAAATCCTTAATGAATTGGACTTAGGTCTAGTTGAAGTTTTTGTAGAGGGTAATGAGGGCTACAAATCCATCTTTGGATGAGAAAAAATGGCCATGTGGTTTAGGAGTTATGACCCTCCAAAGTTAGTGTATTAGTGGTACTTTTTCCATAACTTAGAAAAATTTCTAAGTTTTATGGTTACCCCTTTTACAAGTTATCCCACTTTCTTTGGTTTTTCTTGATGAATGATGATCCAAATCATACATTAACATCATTTTAGGGTTAAAAAACCATTTTGGTGAAAAATCTCAAAAAGTCAAAGTTGACTTTTGTGCACAGTTGACTTTTTATCAGATGAATTCCAAATTGTACAATTCTTCAGGAAATCATGTCCTTGACCTAAATCAAACTTGATGAACATGTTCCATGGGTATCATAGGGTATATTGAGGCATGTCCTAGGGTTTGGGAGCATGTCCAGGTCAAAAGTCAAAGTTACAGTTGACTTAAGCTTAAGCGGAAAGTTTTGACTATTTTATTAGTAGAAAATATCCTCTTTAAAAATATATCTATTATCTTCTTTTTCAATCATGTTCGTTTTTGTTTTAATTCATGTTATATTCATTTACGATAACTATATCTGGGAAGATATTGATTCGTTATGTTGCTTTGTAGACACTTGGATAATTAGTGTGTAAAATAAAATAAAAACACTTGGATAGTTGGAAACGCCGGAGATTCTATTTGGATTGTATTTTTTTATAAGCAAATATTATATTAAAGTGAGTACAATGGCTACTCAACTCTAATACAAAAGACTCAACCCTAATACAAAAGAGAAAATAAAAGCATTAATATAAACAATCAAGGAGAATTTTCAACCAATCTTCCATAGTGCAAAGAAGATGATCCTTATGTCTAGATCCAAACTAGTCACAAGCTAAAGACTTAGCCACCAAAACAATAATCCGGACCCCTTTAGTCCCACCATTAAAAGAGTATCATTCTTAATGAGCCACACTGCCCTAACCACGACAAGTCAGATGATAATATGCAAGTTCTTCTTCGATTTTCCGCACATAACAGAATCATAGAGAAGCAAATGATCTGAAATGTCAATCCAAGGATTCAACCTTCTCAAACCATCCCAGTCAAGAATATAGTACCAAACATCAATTACAATAGAGCATTGAAGAAAAATATGAGAATAGGATTCCTTTGGACCACAACAAAGAGGACAAACAAGACTATGCACACCTGTGATAACGAACAGCGTCACTGAATTCTCATAATGACCGTATCGAGTCCTAAACATCGGCTTTTGAATATCTTCGACCTTCACTCAAATCAGATGATAGACTGACTTCAAATCAATCTTGTTAAACACACAAGCTCAAACCAATTGTTCCATAAGGTTGTCAATTCTAGGAAGAGGATATTTAATCTTGATAGTAACATTATTCAGCTATCGATAATCAACACATTACCTCATACTACCATCTTTCTTGTTTACCAATAACATTGAAGCTCCCCACAATGATACAATTGGGCTAACAAACTTCTTTTCAAGCAGGTCTTCCAACTGGTTTTTCAGTTCATCCAACTTGTAGCGAGCGATTTTGGACGCGGTTCTTAAGCGCTGGTCGCTCTCTACGGTTTGAGCTTAAACTACAGGTCGATTCATTTTTTATCCTATTGTGAGCTGATGAAGGAAGGGAAATAGATGTCTCCAATTAACCCTGCTTTGCATACTGAGTTTAAACAGCGGTCTGTTAGGTTACGGATGCTATCAATGTGGGGGGGCCTTTGTACTGGTTATTTGTATTTTCGCCAATACGGTTTTCTTTCTTTCTAGGACTTTCTAGCGGGGAACAAGGATTTAGGATGTTAGGACTGATGCTTTTGATAGATACACGAGAGCATGGGATTTTTGGTTTTTTGTTTAGTGTGCTCGCTAAGATCTTTTCTTTCGATCTTATGCCTACGTATTCCCGTTTACCGAAACAGGGAAATCAGAGCGTTCGTAGTTCCTCCTATTCTATGGGAGGAAATGGGTTGGTTTTGGTGTCTTGTTCAAAGCCCAAGACGTGAAGCGAAAAGGTGGTTTGTATCTTGTTCAAAGCCCAAGATGTGAAGCTAAAAGGTCTCAACTTTAGAGAGAATTTGTCATCTCTAAAGAGGTTTGTCTGTCACAACTGTTGGGTGACGGATTATAAAGGGAGGATTACTTTAACCGGGATACGCGGATCCTAGCAATGCCATAATTTCCTTTATAGGGGGTTTTAACCTAAAGGAGAAGACTTTAACTCAGTGTAGAGCAATGCCATCTTTCCTTAGGAATTTCTCATGCTAACCGAGGGACAGTGGCGTGGATATAGATGATCCAGAGGCTTGCCGCTTACAGTGATTAGATGAAGGGGAAGGAGTTGTTGATGTTTGTGTACTGTGAACGAGGCACAACTTTGATGCTAAAAGGTTGATTGGATCAACCAGTGGTTTTCTTATATAAAGCCTAAGAGGAGGCTAATATGTGTCTCGTACAAAGCCCGAGAGAGAGGCTAAAAGGTTTTTGACTCAACGAGGGAATCTTTTATACTCAACAAGAGAGTGTTTTTGTATCTCACACGAAGCACGAAATGGAGGCTGAAGGGGTAATTGACTCAACGAGGGAGTCTCTTACGTGTCTCGTACAAAGCCCGAGAGAGAGGCTAAACATTGTTTGACTCCGCTGGGGAGAATCGTTTGTACAAAGCCCAAGAGGAGGCTATGGTTACTGTTTCAGTCAAGTGACAGGTCCAGTATACTGATTTTGAAAGAGAAAATCAGTTCTTATATGAGCAACATTGTACTCAGGGATTTGATTTAAGGATCTGGGTTATTCCGGTTCTTTAAGGAAGCGGGAAATCCGAAGGGTATTGAGACTGCCCGAGTCTACGGGTTTCCTTCCTATTTAACGAAAGGGTCACTTGAGAATGTCTTTGAGACTTAAGGAGATTAGACTGTCCAAGTCTAGAGTTTCAACTTTTGTACTATGCTTTGAGAAATAGTAGTAGACTCTATGAAAGGACTTTTCTATGAAGATGACTAAGTTCTATTCCTATACCTCTAGGAGGTCGTCGGGACAATTTGTACGAAGCCCAAGAGGAGGCTGGAATCTTTTAAGAAGCCGATCGGTCCTTGTACGAAGCCCTAGAGAAGGCTATCATTCCCGGAGGAAGAGATCGTTATATGAAATCTAAGAGGAGGCTGTGAATACTTCTAAGAAGCCGTAGGGTCCTTGTACTAAGCCCAAGAGAAGGCGGGGTTGCTTTTAGGAAGCCTGTGGGTCCTTGTATGATGCCCAAGAGGAGGCCGATGCTTTTAAGAAGCCCGTGGGTCCCAAACCAAAGAAAAGTTCAAGAAAAGTTTCACTGAGAATAATTCATTTAGTGAACAGTTCTGAGGTTTGAAGAAATTCAAGAGAAGTTTCACCGAGAATAATTCATCTCTTGGGAATAGAATTTCTTGACAATTCCTAAAGAGGACAGCCGAAGACAAGACTGTATCTGGTGATCCTATTGGGGATCTAGGTGTCTATTTCTATGAATAAACGAAACGGCTTCACCTAGTTCTAGACGTAGTTGCCGGGGAAACTCTAAATATCTATACTATTATTACACAGTTGATATAAGTTTATGAAAGAAGACTTACAGTGAAACAGCCCCACAATACAGTTATATGTATATGAAAGCGGTAAATGAAAGCAATAACCACTTACTCGGTTGTAGAGCTTCCATGCTGTTTGGTTAGTTGTTCAAGAAAAAAAGATTGAAAACAACAGTATATTCAAAATCAAAGGAGAAAGTGCTTTGAAAAAGAAAAAGATTTGGGGCGTACGGCTCAAGGAGAGGCCCAGGTTTTTATCAGTGAGCGCACTGTTTGAATTTGTACAGAGGGACTTATACAAGTGACTGTGGCCCAAAATGTTTTCTGTACAAAGGGATGGGGCTTACACTCTCTCAAGAGGCCCAAAAAAGTTTAAAGAAAAAGAGTGGGGCTTATAACACGAGGGTAGGCCCAGTTGATTTTTCCGTTTAAAATGACGATCGCGCCGAGGTTTTATTTTAACGCAGAGGGACTTATACAATAAGTGAGGCCCAAAATGATTTTGGTTAAAAGGGGGTTGGGTCTTACACTCTATTAGAGGCCCAAAGTGTTTTGAATGGGTCTTATAGCTCGAGGAGAGGCCCAGAAGGTTATTTTTTTTAAAAGGCGACGATCGCGCCGTTTGTTTTTTACGGTATCGGGACTTATACAATACACTGAGGCCCAAAATGTTTTGGTCAAGAAAGGATTGGGTCTTACACTCTATTAGAGGCCCAAAGTGTTTTGAAAATGATTTATGAGGGTTGAATTAATCCAAAACCCTAATTTGTTTTCAAAAATGTATTTAATTGAATAAAAATTCAATCAAAATGATCAAAATTGTTTAACATGTGAAAAACAAATTGTGATCTTGGATTAATGCTTCAAAAATTAAGTATTGACCTACAAAATAATTAGAAAGCATTAAAAGTTGCAAAATCAAGATGGAAAAAATATTTTAAATGTTAAAAACAATTAAAACATTAATTCTTTGTAAAAATATCAATTATATGCAATAAATAATATTTTTGGGATTTTTTGATAAAATAAAATATTTTAACATTTTTGTGAATTATTAAAAAAAGAATCAACTCAAAATCATTAAAACAGAGAGAAATTAATTTTTGAATCAATTAAACAAAATCACAAAATTCAAATATTTGAATTTGTGAAAAAGGCGCCAAGAACACGCGCGTTTTTCTGGGTTTGGCTGATTTGTGTTTTCCATCCAATCTCACTGAATACGTGGTGATGATCTGAACAGCTTCCCTACACCCTATGGAGTGTGTTTGAATAGTTGGACTTGATTGAAATTGGCTAGATCACTTTGTGGTACCTCAGCTGCAACTTGTTTGAAAATTTGAGCAACCAGCTGGTGATTTTGTGAAATTGGTGTTTCAGAAGTGATCTAAGTGTTTGATCAGCTCATATGTGATGTATATGAGGTGTGTGAGTGATTGGTTTGATTGGAATTGCTCTCAAACTCAAAACCCGATAGCTACCTTGCTAAGAAAGGCATTTTTGCCAAGAGAAAGAGATTTTGAGGAAAGCATCTGTTAGATGGATTTGGTGTACTCAAACTGATCACAATTGAGCTCTATTTATAGTAGATCAAGTTTGTTTTACAAGGAATAGTGAATGGCAGCTGGTAAGTAGGTTTGGCCAATATTGGCAAATGAAAATCCAAGTCTCCTCTAGCCATTGACTAGAGGTTAGGGCACAGAGCTTTGGTTCCCTTGGTCTTGGATAAGTCTTGACTGATTTCAGATGAGAATGGCTCAGTCCATGCCACCTTGATGCTTCCATTGAATGCTTCAATCCAAATTTGGAGTCTTGTCCCTATTTTGGCCATTCTAGGTTCAACATGTTATTTCTTGTTCCATGGACTTTTGAGGCTTAGCTCAGTGATTGTCCCCTTTAGATTCAATCCTCTGAGGTGTCCAAGTGGATAGGAGCATTTGAATTTGGCTGATTTTGTCAAATCGAGCAAAATTGCAAATTCTGCCTTGCCTTTGACAGATTTCAGCAAGGCAACTTGCCAATGTCATATCTCATGGTGTAAGTTGAATTTGGTAATGTTCTTGACCATTTTGGAAAGCCCTTACATGATATAACAACTGTTTGAACAAGTTTGGTTTTGATCTCTTTTGATTCCAAGTGAAAAATCCTTCTACATTTGGCAAAAAGTGAAGCAAAATCTGACTTAGTGAAATTTTCACTAAGTGTTGGAACAAAGTGTGATTTCTTGATTTTGATCACTCCATAACCCAAAATCCTTAATGAATTGGACTTAGGTCTAGTTGAAGTTTTTATAGAGGGTAATGAGGGCTACAAATCCATCTTTGGATGAGAAAAAATGGCCATGTGGTTTAGGAGTTATGACCCTCCAAAGTTAGTGTATTAGTGGTACTTTTTCCATAACTTAGAAAAATTTCTAAGTTTTATGGTTACCCCTTTTACAAGTTATCCCACTTTCTTTGGTTTTTTTTTATGAATGATGATCCAAATCATACATTAACATCATTTTAGGGTTAAAAAACCATTTTGGTGAAAAATCTCAAAAAGTCAAAGTTGACTTTTGTGCACAGTTGACTTTTTATCAGATGAATTCCAAATTGTACAATTCTTCAGGAAATCATGTCCTTGACCTAAATCAAACTTGATGAACATGTTCCATGGGTGTCATAGGGTATATTGAGGCATGTCCTAGGGTTTGGGAGCATGTCCAGGTCAAAAGTCAAAGTTACAGTTGACTTAAGCTTAAGCGGAAAGTTTTGATTATTTTATTAGTAGAAAATATCCTCTTTAAAAATATATATATTATCTTCTTTTTCAATCATGTTCGTTTTTGTTTTAATTCATGTTATATTCATTTACGATAACTATATCTGGGAAGATATTGATTCGTTATGTTGCTTTGTAGACACTTGGATAATTAGTGTGTAAAATAAAATAAAAACACTTGGATAGTTGGAAACGCCGGAGATTCTATTTGGATTGTATTTTTTTATAAGCAAATATTATATTAAAGTGAGTACAATGGCTACTCAACTCTAATACAAAAGACTCAACCCTAATACAAAAGAGAAAATAAAAGCATTAATATAAACAATCAAGGAGAATTTTCAACCAATCTTCCATAGTGCAAAGAAGATGATCCTTATGTCTAGATCCAAACTAGTCACAAGCTAAAGACTTAGCCACCAAAACAATAATCCGGACCCCTTTAGTCCCACCATTAAAAGAGTATCATTCTTAATGAGCCACACTGCCCTAACCACGACAAGTCAGATGATAATATGCAAGTTCTTCTTCGATTTTCCGCACATAACAGAATCATAGAGAAGCAAATGATCTGAAATGTCAATCCAAGGATTCAACCTTCTCAAACCATCCCAGTCAAGAATATAGTACCAAACATCAATTACAATAGAGCATTGAAGAAAAATATGAGAATAGGATTCCTTTGGACCACAACAAAGAGGACAAACAAGACTATGCACACCTGCGATAACGAACAGCGTCACTGAATTCTCATAATGACCGTATCGAGTCCTAAACATCGGCTTTTGAATATCTTCGACCTTCACTCAAATCAGATGATAGACTGACTTCAAATCAATCTTGTTAAACACACAAGCTCAAACCAATTGTTCCATAAGGTTGTCAATTCTAGGAAGAGGATATTTAATCTTGATAGTAACATTATTCAGCTATCGATAATCAACACATTACCTCATACTACCATCTTTCTTGTTTACCAATAACATTGAAGCTCCCCACAATGATACAATTGGGCTAACAAACTTCTTTTCAAGCAGGTCTTCCAACTGGTTTTTCAGTTCATCCAACTTGTAGCGAGCGATTTTGGACGCGGTTCTTAAGCGTTGGTCGCTCTCTGCGGTTTGAGCTTAAACTACAGGTCGATTCATTTTTTATCCTATTGTGAGCTGATGAAGGAAGGGAAATAGATGTCTCCAATTAACCCTGCTTTGCATACTGAGTTTAAACAGCGGTCTGTTAGGTTACGGATGCTATCAATGTGGGGGGGCCTTTGTACTGGTTATTTGTATTTTCGCCAATACGGTTTTCTTTCTTTCTAGGACTTTCTAGCGGGGAACAAGGATTTAGGATGTTAGGACTAATGCTTTTGATAGATACACGAGAGCATGGGATTTTTGGTTTTTTGTTTAGTGTGCTCGCTAAGATCTTTTCTTTCGATCTTATGCCTACGTATTCCCGTTTACCGAAACAGGGAAATCAGAGCGTTCGTAGTTTCTCCTATTCTATGGGAGGAAATGGGTTGGTTTTGGTGTCTTGTTCAAAGCCCAAGACGTGAAGCGAAAAGGTGGTTTGTATCTTGTTCAAAGCCCAAGATGTGAAGCTAAAAGGTCTCAACTTTAGAGAGAATTTGTCATCTCTAAAGAGGTTTGTCTGTCACAACTGTTGGGTGACTGATTATAAAGGGAGGATTACTTTAACCGGGATACGCGGATCCTAGCAATGCCATAATTTCCTTTATAGGGGGATTTAACCTGAAGGTGAAGACTTTAACTCAGTGTAGAGCAATGCCATCTTTCCTTAGGAATTTCTCATGCTAACCGAGGGACAGTGGCGTGGATATAGATGATCCAGAGGCTTGCCGCTTACAGTGATTAAATGAAGGGGAAGGAGTTGTTGATGTTTGTGTACTGTGAACGAGGCACAACTTTGATGCTAAAAGGTTGATTGGATCAACCAGTGGTTTTCTTATATAAAGCCTAAGAGGAGGCTAATATGTGTCTCGTACAAAGCCCGAGAGAGAGGCTAAAAGGTTTTTGACTCAACGAGGGAATCTTTTATACTCAACAAGAGAGTGTTTTTGTATCTCACACGAAGCACGAAATGGAGGCTGAAGGGGTAATTGACTCAACGAGGGAGTCTCTTACGTGTCTCGTACAAAGCCCGAGAGAGAGGCTAAACATTGTTTGACTCCGCTGGGGAGAATCGTTTGTACAAAGCCCAAGAGGAGGCTATGGTTACTGTTTCAGTCAAGTGACAGGTCCAGTATACTGATTTTGAAAGAGAAAATCAGTTCTTATATGAGCAACATTGTACTCAGGGATTTGATTTAAGGATCTGGGTTATTCCGGTTCTTTAAGGAAGCGGGAAATCCGAAGGGTATTGAGACTGCCCGAGTCTACGGGTTTCCTTCCTATTTAACGAAAGGGTCACTTGAGAATGTCTTTGAGACTTAAGGAGATTAGACTGTCCAAGTCTAGAGTTTCAACTTTTGTACTATGCTTTGAGAAATAGTAGTAGACTCTATGAAAGGACTTTTCTATGAAGATGACTAAGTTCTATTCCTATACCTCTAGGAGGTCGTCGGGACAATTTGTACGAAGCCCAAGAGGAGGCTGGAATCTTTTAAGAAGCCGATCGGTCCTTGTACGAAGCCCTAGAGAAGGCTATCATTCCCGGAGGAAGAGATCGTTATATGAAATCTAAGAGGAGGCTGTGAATACTTCTAAGAAGCCGTTGGGTCCTTGTACTAAGCCCAAGAGAAGGCGGGGTTGCTTTTAGGAAGCCTGTGGGTCCTTGTATGATGCCCAAGAGGAGGCCGATGCTTTTAAGAAGCCCGTGGGTCCCAAACCAAAGAAAAGTTCAAGAAAAGTTTCACTGAGAATAATTCATTTAGTGAACAGTTCTGAGGTTTGAAGAAATTCAAGAGAAGTTTCACCGAGAATAATTCATCTCTTGGGAATAGAATTTCTTGACAATTCCTAAAGAGGACAGCCGAAGACAAGACTGTATCTGGTGATCCTATTGGGGATCTAGGTGTCTATTTCTATGAATAAACGAAACGGCTTCACCTAGTTCTAGACGTAGTTGCCGGGGAAACTCTAAATATCTATACTATTATTACACAGTTGATATAAGTTTATGAAAGAAGACTTACAGTGAAACAGCCCCACAATACAGTTATATGTATATGAAAGCGGTAAATGAAAGCAATAACCACTTACTCGGTTGTAGAGCTTCCATGCTGTTTGGTTAGTTGTTCAAGAAAAAAAGATTGAAAACAACAGTATATTCAAAATCAAAGGAGAAAGTGCTTTGAAAAAGAAAAAGATTTGGGGCTTACGGCTCAAGGAGAGGCCCAGGTTTTTATCAGTGAGCGCACTGTTTGAATTTGTACAGAGGGACTTATACAAGTGACTGTGGCCCAAAATGTTTTCTGTACAAAGGGATGGGGCTTACACTCTCTCAAGAGGCCCAAAAAAGTTTAAAGAAAAAGAGTGGGGCTTATAACACGAGGGTAGGCCCAGTTGATTTTTCCGTTTAAAATGACGATCGCGCCGAGGTTTTATTTTAACGCAGAGGGACTTATACAATAAGTGAGGCCCAAAATGATTTTGGTTAAAAGGGGGTTGGGTCTTACACTCTATTAGAGGCCCAAAGTGTTTTGAATGGGTCTTATAGCTCGAGGAGAGGCCCAGAAGGTTATTTTTTTTAAAAGGCGACGATCGCGCCGTTTGTTTTTTACGGTATCGGGACTTATACAATACACTGAGGCCCAAAATGTTTTGGTCAAGAAAGGATTGGGTCTTACACTCTATTAGAGGCCCAAAGTGTTTTGAAAATGATTTATGAGGGTTGAATTAATCCAAAACCCTAATTTGTTTTCAAAAATGTATTTAATTGAATAAAAATTCAATTAAAATGATCAAAATTGTTTAACATGTGAAAAACAAATTGTGATCTTGGATTAATGCTTCAAAAATTAAGTATTGACCTACAAAATAATTAGAAAGCATTAAAAGTTGCAAAATCAAGATGGAAAAAATATTTTAAATGTTAAAAACAATTAAAACATTAATTCTTTGTAAAAATATCAATTATATGCAATAAATAATATTTTTGGGATTTTTTGATAAAATAAAATATTTTAACATTTTTGTGAATTATTAAAAAAAGAATCAACTCAAAATCATTAAAACAGAGAGAAATTAATTTTTGAATCAATTAAACAAAATCACAAAATTCAAATATTTGAATTTGTGAAAAAGGCGCCAAGAACACGCGCGTTTTTCTGGGTTTGGCTGATTTGTGTTTTCCATCCAATCTCACTGAATACGTGGTGATGATCTGAACAGCTTCCCTACACCCTATGGAGTGTGTTTGAATAGTTGGACTTGATTGAAATTGGCTAGATCACTTTGTGGTACCTCAGCTGCAACTTGTTTGAAAATTTGAGCAACCAGCTGGTGATTTTGTGAAATTGGTGTTTCAGAAGTGATCTAAGTGTTTGATCAGCTCATATGTGATGTATATGAGGTGTGTGAGTGATTGGTTTGATTGGAATTGCTCTCAAACTCAAAACCCGATAGCTACCTTGCTAAGAAAGGCATTTTTGCCAAGAGAAAGAGATTTTGAGGAAAGCATCTGTTAGATGGATTTGGTGTACTCAAACTGATCACAATTGAGCTCTATTTATAGTAGATCAAGTTTGTTTTACAAGGAATAGTGAATGGCAGCTGGTAAGTAGGTTTGGCCAATATTGGCAAATGAAAATCCAAGTCTCCTCTAGCCATTGACTAGAGGTTAGGGCACAGAGCTTTGGTTCCCTTGGTCTTGGATAAGTCTTGACTGATTTCAGATGAGAATGGCTCAGTCCATGCCACCTTGATGCTTCCATTGAATGCTTCAATCCAAATTTGGAGTCTTGTCCCTATTTTGGCCATTCTAGGTTCAACATGTTATTTCTTGTTCCATGGACTTTTGAGGCTTAGCTCAGTGATTGTCCCCTTTAGATTCAATCCTCTGAGGTGTCCAAGTGGATAGGAGCATTTGAATTTGGCTGATTTTGTCAAATCGAGCAAAATTGCAAATTCTGCCTTGCCTTTGACAGATTTCAGCAAGGCAACTTGCCAATGTCATATCTCATGGTGTAAGTTGAATTTGGTAATGTTCTTGACCATTTTGGAAAGCCCTTACATGATATAACAACTGTTTGAACAAGTTTGGTTTTGATCTCTTTTGATTCCAAGTGAAAAATCCTTCTACATTTGGCAAAAAGTGAAGCAAAATCTGACTTAGTGAAATTTTCACTAAGTGTTGGAACAAAGTGTGATTTCTTGATTTTGATCACTCCATAACCCAAAATCCTTAATGAATTGGACTTAGGTCTAGTTGAAGTTTTTATAGAGGGTAATGAGGGCTACAAATCCATCTTTGGATGAGAAAAAATGGCCATGTGGTTTAGGAGTTATGACCCTCCAAAGTTAGTGTATTAGTGGTACTTTTTCCATAACTTAGAAAAATTTCTAAGTTTTATGGTTACCCCTTTTACAAGTTATCCCACTTTCTTTGGTTTTTTTTTATGAATGATGATCCAAATCATACATTAACATCATTTTAGGGTTAAAAAACCATTTTGGTGAAAAATCTCAAAAAGTCAAAGTTGACTTTTGTGCACAGTTGACTTTTTATCAGATGAATTCCAAATTGTACAATTCTTCAGGAAATCATGTCCTTGACCTAAATCAAACTTGATGAACATGTTCCATGGGTGTCATAGGGTATATTGAGGCATGTCCTAGGGTTTGGGAGCATGTCCAGGTCAAAAGTCAAAGTTACAGTTGACTTAAGCTTAAGCGGAAAGTTTTGATTATTTTATTAGTAGAAAATATCCTCTTTAAAAATATATATATTATCTTCTTTTTCAATCATGTTCGTTTTTGTTTTAATTCATGTTATATTCATTTACGATAACTATATCTGGGAAGATATTGATTCGTTATGTTGCTTTGTAGACACTTGGATAATTAGTGTGTAAAATAAAATAAAAACACTTGGATAGTTGGAAACGCCGGAGATTCTATTTGGATTGTATTTTTTTATAAGCAAATATTATATTAAAGTGAGTACAATGGCTACTCAACTCTAATACAAAAGACTCAACCCTAATACAAAAGAGAAAATAAAAGCATTAATATAAACAATCAAGGAGAATTTTCAACCAATCTTCCATAGTGCAAAGAAGATGATCCTTATGTCTAGATCCAAACTAGTCACAAGCTAAAGACTTAGCCACCAAAACAATAATCCGGACCCCTTTAGTCCCACCATTTAAAGAGTATCATTCTTAATGAGCCACACTGCCCTAACCACGACAAGTCAGATGATAATATGCAAGTTCTTCTTCGATTTTCCGCACATAACAGAATCATAGAGAAGCAAATGATCTGAAATGTCAATCCAAGGATTCAACCTTCTCAAACCATCCCAGTCAAGAATATAGTACCAAACATCAATTACAATAGAGCATTGAAGAAAAATATGAGAATAGGATTCCTTTGGACCACAACAAAGAGGACAAACAAGACTATGCACACCTGCGATAACGAACAGCGTCACTGAATTCTCATAATGACCGTATCGAGTCCTAAACATCGGCTTTTGAATATCTTCGACCTTCACTCAAATCAGATGATAGACTGACTTCAAATCAATCTTGTTAAACACACAAGCTCAAACCAATTGTTCCATAAGGTTGTCAATTCTAGGAAGAGGATATTTAATCTTGATAGTAACATTATTCAGCTATCGATAATCAACACATTACCTCATACTACCATCTTTCTTGTTTACCAATAACATTGAAGCTCCCCACAATGATACAATTGGGCTAACAAACTTCTTTTCAAGCAGGTCTTCCAACTGGTTTTTCAGTTCATCCAACTTGTAGCGAGCGATTTTGGACGCGGTTCTTAAGCGTTGGTCGCTCTCTGCGGTTTGAGCTTAAACTACAGGTCGATTCATTTTTTATCCTATTGTGAGCTGATGAAGGAAGGGAAATAGATGTCTCCAATTAACCCTGCTTTGCATACTGAGTTTAAACAGCGGTCTGTTAGGTTACGGATGCTATCAATGTGGGGGGGCCTTTGTACTGGTTATTTGTATTTTCGCCAATACGGTTTTCTTTCTTTCTAGGACTTTCTAGCGGGGAACAAGGATTTAGGATGTTAGGACTGATGCTTTTGATAGATACACGAGAGCATGGAATTTTTGGTTTTTTGTTTAGTGTGCTCGCTAAGATCTTTTCTTTCGATCTTATGCCTACGTATTCCCGTTTACCGAAACAGGGAAATCAGAGCGTTCGTAGTTTCTCCTATTCTATGGGAGGAAATGGGTTGGTTTTGGTGTCTTGTTCAAAGCCCAAGACGTGAAGCGAAAAGGTGGTTTGTATCTTGTTCAAAGCCCAAGATGTGAAGCTAAAAGGTCTCAACTTTAGAGAGAATTTGTCATCTCTAAAGAGGTTTGTCTGTCACAACTGTTGGGTGACTGATTATAAAGGGAGGATTACTTTAATCGGGATACGCGGATCCTAGCAATGCCATAATTTCCTTTATAGGGGGATTTAACCTGAAGGAGAAGACTTTAACTGTAGAGCAATGCCATCTTTCCTTAGGAATTTCTCATGCTAACCGAGGGACAGTGGCGTGGATATAGATGATCCAGAGGCTTGCCGCTTACAGTGATTAGATGAAGGGGAAGGAGTTATTGATGTTTGTGTACTGTGAACGAGGCACAGCTTTGATGCTAAAAGTTTGATTGGATCAACCAGTGGTTTTCTTATATAAAGCCCTAGAGGAGGCTAATATGTGTCTCGTACAAAGCCCGAGAGAGAGGCTAAAAGGTTTTTGACTCAACGAGGGAATCTTTTATACTCAACAAGAGAGTGTTTTTGTATCTCACACGAAGCACGAAATGGAGGCTGAAGGGGTAATTGACTCAACGAGGGAGTCTCTTACGTGTCTCGTACAAAGCCCGAGAGAGAGGCTAAACATTGTTTGACTCCGCTGGGGAGAATCGTTTGTACAAAGCCCAAGAGGAGGCTATGGTTACTGTTTCAGTCAAGTGACAGGTCCAGTATACTGATTTTGAAAGAGAAAATCAGTTCTTATATGAGCAACACTGTACTCAGGGATTTGATTCAAGGATCTGGGTTATTCCGGTTCTTTAAGGAAGCGGGAAATCCGAAGGGTATTGAGACTGTCCGAGTCTACGGGTTTTCTTCCTATTTAACGAAAAGGTCACTTGAGAATGTCTTTGAGACTCAAGGAGATTAGACTATCCAAGTCTAGCGTTTCAACTTTTGTACTATGCTTTGAGAAATAGTAGTAGACTCTATGAAAGGACTTTTCTATGAAGATGACTAAGTTCTATTCCTATACCTCTAGGAGGTCGTCGGGACAATTTGTACGAAGCCCAAGAGGAGGCTGGAATCTTTTAAGAAGCCGATCGGTCCTTGTACGAAGCCCTAGATAAGGCTATCATTCCTGGAGGAAGAGATCGTTATATGAAATCTAAGAGGAGGCTGTGAATACTTCTAAGAAGCCGTAGGGTCCTTATACTAAGCCCAAGAGAAGGCGGGGTTGCTTTTAGGAAGCCTGTGGGTCCTTGTATGATGCCCAATAGGAGGCCGATGCTTTTAAGAAGCCCGTGGGTCCCAAACCAAAGAAAAGTTCAAGAAAAGTTTCACTGAGAATAATTCATTTAGTGAACAGTTCTGAGGTTTGAAGAAATTCAAGAGAAGTTTCACCGAGAATAATTCATCTCTTGGGAATAGAATTTCTTGACAATTCCTAAAGAGGACAGCCGAAGACAAGACTGTATCTGGTGATCCTATTGGGGATCTAGGTGTCTATTTCTATGAATAAACAAAACGGCTTCACCTAGTTCTAGACGTAGTTGCCGGGGAAACTCTAAATATCTATACTATTATTACACAGTTGATATGAGTTTATGAAAGAAGACTTATAGTGAAACAGCCCCACAATACAGTTATATGTATATGAAAGCGGTAAATGAAAGCAATAACCACTTACTCGGTTGTAGAGCTTCCATGCTGTTTAGTTAGTTGTTCAACAAAGAAAGATTGAAAACAACAGTATATTCAAAATCAAAGGAGAAAGTGCTTTGAAAAAGAAAAAGATTTGGGGCTTACGGCTCAAGGAGAGGCCCAGGTTTTTATCAGTGAGCGCACTGTTTGAATTTGTACAGAGGGACTTATACAAGTGACTGTGGCCCAAAATGTTTTCTGTACAAAGGGATGGGTCTTACACTCTCTCAAGAGGCCCAAAAAAGTTTAAAGAAAAAGAGTGGGGCTTATAACTCGAGGGTAGGCCCAGTTGATTTTTCCGTTTAAAATGGCGATCACGCCGAGGTTTTCTTTTAACGCAGAGGGACTTATACAATAAGTGAGGCCCAAAATGATTTTGGTTAAAAGGGGGTTGGGTCTTACACTCTATTAGAGGCCCAAAGTGTTTTGAATGGGTCTTATAGCTCGAGGAGAGGCCCAGAAGGTTATTTTTTTTAAAAGGCGACGATCGCGCCGTTTGTTTTTTACGGTATCGGGACTTATACAATACACTGAGGCCCAAAATGTTTTGGTCAAGAAAGGATTGGGTCTTACACTCTATTAGAGGCCCAAAGTGTTTTGAAAATGATTTATGAGGGTTGAATTAATCCAAAACCCTAATTTGTTTTCAAAAATGTATTTAATTGAATAAAAATTCAATTAAAATGATCAAAATTGTTTAACATGTGAAAAACAAATTGTGATCTTGGATTAATGCTTCAAAAATTAAGTATTGACCTACAAAATAATTAGAAAGCATTAAAAGTTGCAAAATCAAGATGGAAAAAATATTTTAAATGTTAAAAACAATTAAAACATTAATTCTTTGTAAAAATATCAATTATATGCAATAAATAATATTTTTGGGATTTTTTGATAAAATAAAATATTTTAACATTTTTGTGAATTATTAAAAAAAGAATCAACTCAAAATCATTAAAACAGAGAGAAATTAATTTTTGAATCAATTAAACAAAATCACAAAATTCAAATATTTGAATTTGTGAAAAAGACGCCAAGAACACGCGCGTTTTTCTGGGTTTGGCTGATTTGTGTTTTCCATCCAATCTCACTGAATACGTGGTGATGATCTGAACAGCTTCCCTACACCCTATGGAGTGTGTTTGAATAGTTGGACTTGATTGAAATTGGCTAGATCACTTTGTGGTACCTCAGCTGCAACTTGTTTGAAAATTTGAGCAACCAGCTGGTGATTTTGTGAAATTGGTGTTTCAGAAGTGATCTAAGTGTTTGATCAGCTCATATGTGATGTATATGAGGTGTGTGAGTGATTGGTTTGATTGGAATTGCTCTCAAACTCAAAACCCGATAGCTACCTTGCTAAGAAAGGCATTTTTGCCAAGAGAAAGAGATTTTGAGGAAAGCATCTGTTAGATGGATTTGGTGTACTCAAACTGATCACAATTGAGCTCTATTTATAGTAGATCAAGTTTGTTTTACAAGGAATAGTGAATGGCGGCTGGTAAGTAGGTTTGGCCAATATTGGCAAATGAAAATCCAAGTCTCCTCTAGCCATTGACTAGAGGTTAGGGCACAGAGCTTTGGTTCCCTTGGTCTTGGATAAGTCTTGACTGATTTCAGATGAGAATGGCTCAGTCCATGCCACCTTGATGCTTCCATTGAATGCTTCAATCCAAATTTGGAGTCTTGTCCCTATTTTGGCCATTCTAGGTTCAACATGTTATTTCTTGTTCCATGGACTTTTGAGGCTTAGCTCAGTGATTGTCCCCTTTAGATTCAATCCTCTGAGGTGTCCAAGTGGATAGGAGCATTTGAATTTGGCTGATTTTGTCAAATCGAGCAAAATTGCAAATTCTGCCTTGCCTTTGACAGATTTCAGCAAGGCAACTTGCCAATGTCATATCTCATGGTGTAAGTTGAATTTGGTAATGTTCTTGACCATTTTGGAAAGCCCTTACATGATATAACAACTGTTTGAACAAGTTTGGTTTTGATCTCTTTTGATTCCAAGTGAAAAATCCTTCTACATTTGGCAAAAAGTGAAGCAAAATCTGACTTAGTGAAATTTTCACTAAGTGTTGGAACAAAGTGTGATTTCTTGATTTTGATCACTCCATAACCCAAAATCCTTAATGAATTGGACTTAGGTCTAGTTGAAGTTTTTGTAGAGGGTAATGAGGGCTACAAATCCATCTTTGGATGAGAAAAAATGGCCATGTGGTTTAGGAGTTATGACCCTCCAAAGTTAGTGTATTAGTGGTACTTTTTCCATAACTTAGAAAAATTTCTAAGTTTTATGGTTACCCCTTTTACAAGTTATCCCACTTTCTTTGGTTTTTCTTGATGAATGATGATCCAAATCATACATTAACATCATTTTAGGGTTAAAAAACCATTTTGGTGAAAAATCTCAAAAAGTCAAAGTTGACTTTTGTGCACAGTTGACTTTTTATCAGATGAATTCCAAATTGTACAATTCTTCAGGAAATCATGTCCTTGACCTAAATCAAACTTGATGAACATGTTCCATGGGTGTCATAGGGTATATTGAGGCATGTCCTAGGGTTTGGGAGCATGTCCAGGTCAAAAGTCAAAGTTACAGTTGACTTAAGCTTAAGCGGAAAGTTTTGACTATTTTATTAGTAGAAAATATCCTCTTTAAAAATATATATATTATCTTCTTTTTCAATCATGTTCATTTTTGTTTTAATTCATGTTATATTCATTTACGATAACTATATCTGGGAAGATATTGATTCGTTATGTTGCTTTGTAGACACTTGGATAATTAGTGTGTAAAATAAAATAAAAACACTTGGATTGTTGGAAACGCCGGAGATTCTATTTGGATTGTATTTTTTTATAAGCAAATATTATATTAAAGTGAGTACAATGGCTACTCAACTCTAATACAAAAGACTCAACCCTAATACAAAAGAGAAAATAAAAGCATTAATATAAACAATCAAGGAGAATTTTCAACCAATCTTCCATAGTGCAAAGAAGATGATCCTTATGTCTAGATCCAAACTAGTCACAAGCTAAAGACTTAGCCACCAAAACAATAATCCGGACCCCTTTAGTCCCACCATTAAAAGAGTATCATTCTTAATGAGCCACACTGCCCTAACCACGACAAGTCAGATGATAATATGCAAGTTCTTCTTCGATTTTCCGCACATAACAGAATCATAGAGAAGCAAATGATCTGAAATGTCAATCCAAGGATTCAACCTTCTCAAACCATCCCAGTCAAGAATATAGTACCAAACATCAATTACAATAGAGCATTGAAGAAAAATATGAGAATAGGATTCCTTTGGACCACAACAAAGAGGACAAACAAGACTATGCACACCTGCGATAACGAACAGCGTCACTGAATTCTCATAATGACCGTATCGAGTCCTAAACATCGGCTTTTGAATATCTTCGACCTTCACTCAAATCAGATGATAGACTGACTTCAAATCAATCTTGTTAAACACACAAGCTCAAACCAATTGTTCCATAAGGTTGTCAATTCTAGGAAGAGGATATTTAATCTTGATAGTAACATTATTCAGCTATCGATAATCAACACATTACCTCATACTACCATCTTTCTTGTTTACCAATAACATTGAAGCTCCCCACAATGATACAATTGGGCTAACAAACTTCTTTTCAAGCAGGTCTTCCAACTGGTTTTTCAGTTCATCCAACTTGTAGCGAGCGATTTTGGACGCGGTTCTTAAGCGCTGGTCGCTCTCTGCGGTTTGAGCTTAAACTACAGGTCGATTCATTTTTTATCCTATTGTGAGCTGATGAAGGAAGGGAAATAGATGTCTCCAATTAACCCTGCTTTGCATACTGAGTTTAAACAGCGGTCTGTTAGGTTACGGATGCTATCAATGTGAGGGGGCCTTTGTACTGGTTATTTGTATTTTCGCCAATACGGTTTTCTTTCTTTCTAGGACTTTCTAGCGGGGAACAAGGATTTAGGATGTTAGGACTGATGCTTTTGATAGATACACGAGAGCATGGGATTTTTGGTTTTTTGTTTAGTGTGCTCGCTAAGATCTTTTCTTTCGATCTTATGCCTACGTATTCCCGTTTACCGAAACAGGGAAATCAGAGCGTTCGTAGTTTCTCCTATTCTATGGGAGGAAATGGGTTGGTTTTGGTGTCTTGTTCAAAGCCCAAGACGTGAAGCGAAAAGGTGGTTTGTATCTTGTTCAAAGCCCAAGATGTGAAGCTAAAAGGTCTCAACTTTAGAGAGAATTTGTCATCTCTAAAGAGGTTTGTCTGTCACAACTGTTGGGTGACTGATTATAAAGGGAGGATTACTTTAACCGGGATACGCGGATCCTAGCAATGCCATAATTTCCTTTATAGGGGGATTTAACCTGAAGGAGAAGACTTTAACTCAGTGTAGAGCAATGCCATCTTTCCTTAGGAATTTCTCATGCTAACCGAGGGACAGTGGCGTGGATATAGATGATCCAGAGGCTTGCCGCTTACAGTGATTAGATGAAGGGGAAGGAGTTGTTGATGTTTGTGTACTGTGAACGAGGTACAGCTTTGATGCTAAAAGGTTGATTGGATCAACCAGTGGTTTTCTTATATAAAGCCCTAGAGGAGGCTAATATGTGTCTCGTACAAAGCCCGAGAGAGAGGCTAAAAGGTTTTTGACTCAACGAGGGAATCTTTTATACTCAACAAGAGAGTGTTTTTGTATCTCACACGAAGCACGAAATGGAGGCTGAAGGGGTAATTGACTCAACGAGGGAGTCTCTTACGTGTCTCGTACAAAGCCCGAGAGAGAGGCTAAACATTGTTTGACTCCGCTGGGGAGAATCGTTTGTACAAAGCCCAAGAGGAGGCTATGGTTACTGTTTCAGTCAAGTGACAGGTCCAGTATACTGATTTTGAAAGAGAAAATCAGTTCTTATATGAGCAACACTGTACTCAGGGATTTGATTCAAGGATCTGGGTTATTCCGGTTCTTTAAGGAAGCGGGAAATCCGAAGGGTATTGAGACTGTCCGAGTCTACGGGTTTCCTTCCTATTTAACGAAAAGGTCACTTGAGAATGTCTTTGAGACTCAAGGAGATTAGACTGTCCAAGTCTAGAGTTTCAACTTTTGTACTATGCTTTGAGAAATAGTAGTAGACTCTATGAAAGGACTTTTCTATGAAGATGACTAAGTTCTATTCCTATACCTCTAGGAGGTCGTCGGGACAATTTGTACGAAGCCCAAGAGGAGGCTGGAATCTTTTAAGAAGCCGATCGGTCCTTGTACGAAGCCCTAGATAAGGCTATCATTCCCGGAGGAAGAGATCGTTATATGAAATCTAAGAGGAGGCTGTGAATACTTCTAAGAAGCTGTAGGGTCCTTGTACTAAGCCCAAGAGAAGGCGGGGTTGCTTTTAGGAAGCCTGTGGGTCCTTGTATGATGCCCAATAGGAGGCCGATGCTTTTAAGAAGCCCGTGGGTCCCAAACCAAAGAAAAGTTCAAGAAAAGTTTCACCGAGAATAATTCATTTAGTGAACAGTTCTGAGGTTTGAAGAAATTCAAGAGAAGTTTCACCGAGAATAATTCATCTCTTGGGAATAGAATTTCTTGACAATTCCTAAAGAGGACAGCTGAAGAGAAGACTGTATCTGGTGATCCTATTGGGGATCTAGGTGTCTATTTCTATGAATA
Source organism: Lathyrus tuberosus (assembly GCA_022829125.1). NCBI lineage: Eukaryota > Viridiplantae > Streptophyta > Magnoliopsida > Fabales > Fabaceae > Lathyrus > Lathyrus tuberosus. Next base: position 1,647,269 of record JALAZF010000062.1, on the reverse strand, counting down.
AACGAAACGGCTTCACCTAGTTCTAGACGTAGTTGCCGGGGAAACTCTAAATATCTATACTATTATTACACAGTTGATATGAGTTTATGAAAGAAGACTTACAGTGAAACAGCCCCACAATACAGTTATATGTATATGAAAGCGGTAAATGAAAGCAATAACCACTTACTCGGTTGTAGAGCTTCCATGCTGTTTAGTTAGTTGTTCAACAAAGAAAGATTGAAAACAACAGTATATTCAAAATCAAAGGAGAAAGTGCTTTGAAAAAGAAAAAGATTTGGGGCTTACGGCTCAAGGAGAGGCCCAGGTTTTTATCAGTGAGCGCACTGTTTGAATTTGTACAGAGCGACTTATACAAGTGACTGTGGCCCAAAATGTTTTCTGTACAAAGGGATGGGTCTTACACTCTCTCAAGAGGCCCAAAAAAGTTTAAAGAAAAAGAGTGGGGCTTATAACTCGAGGGTAGGCCCAGTTGATTTTTCCGTTTAAAATGGCGATCACGCCGAGGTTTTCTTTTAACGCAGAGGGACTTATACAATAAGTGAGACCCAAAATGATTTTGGTTAAAAGGGGGTTGGGTCTTACACTCTATTAGAGGCCCAAAGTGTTTTGAATGGGTCTTATAGCTCGAGGAGAGGCCCAGAAGGTTTTTTTTTTAAAAGGCGACGATCGCGCCGTTTGTTTTTTACGGTATCGGGACTTATACAATACACTGAGGCCCAAAATGTTTTGGTCAAGAAAGGATTGGGTCTTACACTCTATTAGAGGCCCAAAGTGTTTTGAAAATGATTTATGAGGGTTGAATTAATCCAAAACCCTAATTTGTTTTCAAAAATGTATTTAATTGAATAAAAATTCAATTAAAATGATCAAAATTGTTTAACATGTGAAAAACAAATTGTGATCTTGGATTAATGCTTCAAAAATTAAGTATTGACCTACAAAATAATTAGAAAGCATTAAAAGTTGCAAAATCAAGATGGAAAAAATATTTTAAATGTTAAAAACAATTAAAACATTAATTCTTTGTAAAAATATCAATTATATGCAATAAATAATATTTTTGGGATTTTTTGATAAAATAAAATATTTTAACATTTTTGTGAATTATTAAAAAAAGAATCAACTCAAAATCATTAAAACAGAGAGAAATTAATTTTTGAATCAATTAAACAAAATCACAAAATTCAAATATTTGAATTTGTGAAAAAGGCGCCAAGAACACGCGCGTTTTTCTGGGTTTGGCTGATTTGTGTTTTCCATCCAATCTCACTGAATACGTGGTGATGATCTGAACAGCTTCCCTACACCCTATGGAGTGTGTTTGAATAGTTGGACTTGATTGAAATTGGCTAGATCACTTTGTGGTACCTCAGCTGCAACTTGTTTGAAAATTTGAGCAACCAGCTGGTGATTTTGTGAAATTGGTGTTTCAGAAGTGATCTAAGTGTTTGATCAGCTCATATGTGATGTATATGAGGTGTGTGAGTGATTGGTTTGATTGGAATTGCTCTCAAACTCAAAACCCGATAGCTACCTTGCTAAGAAAGGCATTTGTACCAAGAGAAAGAGATTTTGAGGAAAGCATCTGTTAGATGGCTTTGGTGTACTCAAACTGATCACAATTGAGCTCTATTTATAGTAGATCAAGTTTGTTTTACAAGGAATAGTGAATGGCAGCTGGTAAGTAGGTTTGGCCAATGTTGGCAAATGAAAATCCAAGTCTCCTCTAGCCATTGACTAGAGGTTAGGGCACAGAGCTTTGGTTCCCTTGGTCTTGGATAAGTCTTGACTGATTTCAGATGAGAATGGCTCAGTCCATGCCACCTTGATGCTTCCATTGAATGCTTCAATCCAAATTTGGAGTCTTGTCCCTATTTTGGCCATTCTAGGTTCAACATGCTATTTCTTGTTCCATGGACTTTGGAGGCTTAGCTCAGTGATTGTCCCCTTTAGATTCAATCCTCTGAGGTGTCCAAGTGGATAGGAGCATTTGAATTTGGCTGATTTTGGCAAATCGAGCAAAATTGCAAATTCTGCCTTGCCTTTGACAGATTTCAGCAAGGCAACTTGCCAATGTCATATCTCATGGTGTAAGTTGAATTTGGTAATGTTCTTGACCATTTTGGAAAGCCCTTACATGATATAACAACTGTTTGAACAAGTTTGGTTTTGATCTCTTTTGATTCCAAGTGAAAAATCCTTCTACATTTGGCAAAATGTGAAGCAAAATCTGACTTAGTGAAATTTTCACTAAGTGTTGGAACAAAGTGTGATTTCTTGATTTTGATCACTCCATAACCCAAAATCCTTAATGAATTGGACTTAGGTCTAGTTGAAGTTTTTGTAGAGGGTAATGAGGGCTAAAAATCCATCTTTGGATGAGAAAAAATGGCCATGTGGTTTAGGAGTTATGACCCTCCAAAGTTAGTGTATTAGTGGTACTTTTTCCATAACTTAGAAAAATTTCTAAGTTTTATGGTTACCCCTTTTACAAGTTATCCCACTTTCTTTGGTTTTTCTTGATGAATGATGATCCAAATCATACATTAACATCATTTTAGGGTTAAAAAACCATTTTGGTGAAAAATCTCAAAAAGTCAAAGTTGACTTTTGTGCACAGTTGACTTTTTATCAGATGAATTCCAAATTGTACAATTCTTCAGGAAATCATGTCCTTGACCTAAATCAAACTTGATGAACATGTTCCATGGGTGTCATAGGGTATATTGAGGCATGTCCTAGGGTTTGGGAGCATGTCCAGGTCAAAAGTCAAAGTTACAGTTGAATTTCCTCGCGAAACCCTAGTTGTGGTGCAGATGAAATTGAGACTTATTTCTCAAGCTTCTTGGATTAATCCATTGTTCCAAATGGATCAATATAGTTCATTAGAGACCCTAAAACTCTCTCTTGAGGTCTTGGTTCATGATTTGTCCCAAAAGTCAACTTAGGGGTGAATTAGGTCAAGAAACCCTAATTCCTGATTTTTGATGTATGCATCCCCTGAGGTCAAATTAACTTGATGATTGGGTTTATGATGTCCCATGGTGTATCTTAGGTTATGATTTGAAGCATTGGCTTGTGCCCAGATGAAAATTTTCCATCTGGAGGCCCTGGTCGACCAAAACCCTAATTTGGTGACACTGTCGATCTTGAGGCTTAATCCACCTGAAAGGGAGCATCCTTGTGCTTAATCCTTAAAGTGGGAGTCCTTTTTGATCCTTTGTGAATGTTTGAGAGGTTAGACAAGTTGAAGATCATGTCATTCCTTGATTGATCCTTTATCTAAGGCTCTGAGAGGGCTTGAAACCCTAATTTTGATTGCAGTGGATGCTCAACAACCCTTGAGGCATTTGGTGAGGCATGATGGTTCATCCACATTATGATGATGATTTGCACAATGATGGGAAATCTAAGTGGTCAAAATTTGGGGTATGACAGATGCCCCTATTTAATCCTCTTGGACACGAAGGTGTGAATGACGAAGGTATTCGAGCATTCGGGGTGCAAGAGGATTAAATATCGGAATACCCAAAATTTTGATGATTGTCATGAATGGTAGCTTGCGCATTCATCTTCTTTTGCTAAGCAATGATGCTTAGAAAAGGTAAACTTCCCCTCGATCCTGGTTTCCTACCAAGGAACTGGTCTTAGTTTCTGAAATAAACTTCCCCTCAATCTTGGTTTCCTACCAAGGAACTGGTCTTAGTTTCTGAAATAAACTTCCCCTCGATCCTGGTTTCCTACCAAGGAACTGGTCTCAGTTTCTTAAATAAACTTCCCCTCGATCCTGGTTTCCTACCAAGGAACTGGTCTTAGTTTCTGAAATAAGCTTCCCCTTGATCCTGGTTTCCTACCAAGGAACTGGTCTTAGTTTCTTTTGTCAATAAACTTTATTGGCAAGGGACGCTATTTGTAGTGGCTTTCCTCAAACTTCTCGCCGAATTTTCCTGGGGAGATGCCATTTGAGTGGAAAAAGTTTTGATGTCAGACTTGCTGGGGGAACCCATTCGTCTGAGTTGTAGAGGTGCACAAACTTCTCTGTTTGGAGACGTCATCTGTCGATTCTACTTGAGAAAGCGAGTCTCTTGGGAGACTGCATTCGTTTGGGAGCTTGCATTATACTTTTCTCGGGATCTTCCCAGAGAAATGTCATATGATGGGATCCAATTTTGAGGTGCCGATGACCTTTTCATCAACGGTCTTCTCGGAACGAGACCGGCATGCTGCTGAATTTCTGATTACGAGGCTTTCCCTGTGGATTTTCCTTAATCCGGGAAAGTAAGGATATCATCTTCAATGGCAAAGAGTGATATTTGTTGAAAGTTATCTCTGGCTTTTCAGAGGTTCAAGTTATCAAAGTGGTCAAGTGCCGACTCTGATCTAGAGATACACTGGTGGCGAGATTGTGCAGACGCAGCGTTTCCCGACGAGGCAAGAACTGACGCACTCGATTGAGAGGACGGTTATCACTAGGGGACAAGACCGACTAGAGTGATAGCGATGCAATATGAATGCGAATGCAAATCAATAATGCATGATGTATGTATGTATATACTGACAAAACTGACGCAACACACAAACTAAAAGATGAACATGACTGGATACTCGGCCATCGCGGGGCGTATAGAGCTATCGCTGGTTCAAGATAGCAATTCCACCTTGCTTAGGAGAGATAGTCCCTGCGGGGAATACCGTTGATCGGGCTTAGGAGATGAGAACTCAGCCGAGGCGTGTCAGACGAAACAAGGTCTCTGACACAGTTGATCCCTTCATTCAGACGTACTGGGTTAGAATGAGTACTTTGATTCTGCACTTTGAAGTTCGCTTACTTCTGGAGAAGCGATTGATGTTCTTTCGATGTTCAACAGTCAAAAGAAATTGCCATTTTTATTAAAAAAGCAGAAAAAGTTTTAACAAGTAAATTCATTTTTGTTTTATTTCAGGAATCGTTAATCATGTTAAAAACGTCATTCTGTAAAGCTAAAACAAATAAGCATTACAAACAAAAGCACAAGGGCTCAAATTTTATTGATGAGATGGAGATCAGCCAAATGCGTGATTCCAAAGAGTATATACAAAGTTTAGAAAATGGTAATTTACAGGGAAAAGGGCTACGTTGAAACATAACAACCACTATCCTTCTACCAACTTTGAATTCGGGACATCCTGAGCTTCTGTCGAAGATGACCTTGACTGGAGTTTTCCTCCGATGGATGGTGTAATTGCTGCTGAGGGACCTGCCTCTGTTGAACATAGTTACTTGCCATTATCCCTAATTTTTTCCGGGATTATACTATGAGATTTCCAATCCACCGGGATGATTTTTTTTTGTATGTCTCTAACTTTTGCCTGGACCGCCCTTTCGGGTTTTCAATCCACCGAGACGTTTTTTTTTTTAGGCGAAGTATTTCTTGACTACATCAACATTCGTGGGGTAGGCAAATTCCTCTCCGTCCATGGTTGCAAGTCTCAAGGCACCGCCTGAGAAAGCTTTCGTGACCACATAGGGGCCATCATAATTCGGAGTCCATTTACCTCGCGAATCAGTGAGAAATGATTGTATCTTTTTGAGCACGAGGTCTCCTTTTCTGAAGACACGAGGTCGAACCTTTTTATCGAATGCCCTCTTCATTCTCTGTTGATACAACTGACCGTCGCATAGTGCCGTGATTCTCTTTTCTTCGATCAGATTCAGTTCGTCGCGTCGACTTTGACACCATTCAGCTTCGGTGAGCTTAGCTTCCATCAATACTCGGATTGACGGGATCTCTACTTCTATGGGGAGAACTGCCTCCATGCCATATACTAGAGAGAAAGGGGTTGCCCCTGTTGAAGTACGGACAGATGTACGATAACCGTGAAGAGCAAAGGGTAGCATCTCGTGCCAGTCTTTGTAGGTTACAACCATCTTTTGAACAATCTTCTTGATGTTCTTGTTAGCCGCTTCTACCACCCCGTTCATCTTGGGTCGGTAGGGAGATGAGTTATGGTGTTCAATCTTGAACTCTGCACACAACTCTTTCATCATCTTATTGTTCAAGTTAGACCCATTATCAGTAATGATCTTGCTTGGAACACCATAACGGCAGATGATATTGTTTTTGATAAATCGGACCACCACTTGTCGGGTTACATTGGCGAATGACGCTGCTTCGACCCACTTGGTGAAGTAATCAATGGCTACCAGGATGAACCGATGTTCGTTTGAAGCCTTGGGCTCAATCATGCCAATCATGTCGATTCTCCATATGGAAAAAGGCCATGGGGAAGAAAGAACTTTGAGATGTGATGGCGGTACATGAATTTTGTCGGAGTATATTTGACACTTGTGACACCTCCTCATGTACTTGTAGCAGTCGGATTCCATTGTCAACCAATAGTACCCTGCTCTTAGAATTTTTCTTGCCATTGTGTGTCCGTTGGCATGAGTGCCAAAGGACTCTTCATGAATTTCTTTCATCAGCATTTCTGCTTCTGGTCTGTCGACGCATCGGAGCAAGACCATGTCAAAATTTCTCTTATAGAGAGTGTCACCGCTCAGGAAGAAGTTTCCAGCCAATCTTCTGAGGGTTTTTCTATCTTTTTTTAGTGCCCCAGAAGGGTACTCTTGTTTCTGAAGGAAGCATTTGATATCGTGATACCAAGGTTTGTCGTCTATGACTGCTTCAATCGCGAAGACGTAAGCGGGCCGTTCAAGGCGCATTATGTCAATCTTAGGTAAGTCATTCCATCGACCTACGCTAATCATGGAAGAGAGAGTGGCTAAAGCATCAGCCATGTGATTCTCCTCACGAGGGATATGATGAAACTCAACTCTGTTGAAGAAAGGTAGCAACCTTCTTGCGTAGTCTTTGTAAGGAATTAATCCTGATTGGTATGTGTTCCAATCTCCTTTTATTTGATTGATAACCAGGGCTGAGTCGCCGTATACGTCCAAGTTTTTGATCCTTAAATCAATCGCTTCCTCGAGACCCATGATACATGCTTCGTATTCGGCCTCGTTGTTCGTACATTTGAACGTAAGTCGAGCGGTGAAAGGAATGTGGGTACCCTGAGGGGTAACAATGATTGTCTCAATTCCGTTTCCATAATGATTAACTGCTCTGTCAAAGATTAACCCCCATTGGGAACCTGGTTCTGGCCCTTCACTGGGTAGCGGTTCATCGCAATCTTTCATTTTTAGATACATGACATCTTCGTCTGGGAAGTCAAACCCGATTGATTCCTGATCGTCATTCGGTTGATGAGCCAAATGATCGGCTAAAATACTTCCCTTAACGGCTTTCTGAGCGTGATACTCTATGTCATATTCTGATAGCAACATCTGCCAACGGGTAATCCTTCCCGTGAGAGCAGGTTTTTCAAATACGTACTTGATTGGATCCATTTCGGAGACCAACCAAGTAGTATGACGAATCATGTACTGGCGAAGATGTTTGGCTGCCCAAGCCAAAGCGCAACAAGTTTTCTCAAACATCGTGTACCGAGTTTCACAGTCGGTGAATTTCTTGCTCAAATAGTAGATGGCAGACTCTTTCCTTTTGGTTTCGTCTTGTTGGCCAAGTACACATCCCATTGAGTCCTCTAGGACTGTGAGGTAAATAATCAGTGGTCTTCCTTCCACTGGAGGTGATAGAATCGGAGGATTCAACAGATATTCCTTAATACTGTCGAAGGCAGTTTGGCAATCTTCTGACCAAACGCAGTCCTGGTTCTTTTTCAGTAATTTGAAAATCGGCGCACAAGTGGCGGTCATAAGGAATATGAATCTGGAGATGTAGTTCAAACGTCCCAGGAATCCTCTGACTTATTTCTCAGTTTTTGGAGAAGGCATTTCTTGAATGGCCTTGACCTTGTCAGGATCAACTTCAATCCCTTTCTGGCTGACGATGAACCCTAATAGTTTCCCTGAACAGACACCGAAGGTGCACTTGTTGGGATTCAAGCGGAGCTTGAATTTTCTTAGACGTTCGAACAATTTTGACAAATGTTCAACGTGCTCACTCTCTGTTTTTGATTTTGCAATCATATCATCGACATACACTTCGATTTCTTTGTGTATCATGTCATGAAAAAGAGTAGTCATGGCCCTTTGATAGCTTGCCCCGACGTTCTTCAAACCGAACGACATTACCTTGTAGCAAAAGGTACCCCATGGGGTAATGAACGAAGTTTTCTCCATGTCTTTCGGCGCCATTTTGATCTGGTTATAGCCCGAGAATCCATCCATGAAGGAGAAAACTTTGAACTTTGTTGTGCTGTCTACCAGCATGTCAATGTGTGGTAAAGGAAAGTCGTCCTTTGGACTTGCCTTGTTCAGATCTCTGTAATCAACACACATTCTGACCTTTCCGTCCTTTTTGGGAACGGGTACGATGTTGGCTAACCATTGAGGATATTCAGATGTGGCGAGGAAACCCGCGTCAATCTGTTTCTGTACTTCCTCTTTGATTTTGACGGCCATGTCCGGGTGAGTCCGTCTCAACCTTTGCTTTACTGGCGGACATTCCGATCTCAATGGTAAGTGATGTTCCACGATGCTGGTATCCAACCCTGGCATATCCTGATAGGACCAAGCGAATACATCGGGAAATTCTTTGAGAAGCTTTATCAAACTCTCTCTGGCAGTTGGACTGAGCTGTGCCCCAATCCTAATTTCTTTTCTCTCTTGCTCTGAACCCAAGTTTACCGTTTCCAACGGCTCTTTGTGAGGTTCAATGGACCTTTCCTCTTGTCTGAGTAGTCGGGAGATCTCTTCTGGAATTTTGTTGTCAACTTCTTCTTTAACCTCGAATACCGGGAACTCAAAGTTGGAAGAAGGCATCGGATCGTATGTTTCAAATGGGTTTAAAACAAGCAATCTGCATGACATGATGATTCGTGTTTAGAAGAGATAGAGAAAATGCAAGTGTGTGTAGTGTATATTTTACTGCTTGTTATTTTATTTTTGAATGTTTTTTAGGATTACCATTTTCTGAAAAAAGCAAAAAGAGAAAACAGCAAATAATGCGGAAATTACAGAACGACGTTATTTTATTAATGAACAAGTCGATCCTTGAAACTACAGCCCTATAAAACAAAACTCTGTCGCTTCGGGCAAAGTGAAGAGGGATATTTACAGAAAGCGAGCCCTATCAAAACATTCGTTTCACCTGGGCAGGGTGAAAGGTTAAAAGATGGCAATTACTTTGACTGATGAACGATCTTTGGAACCTCGACAGCAACCCATTGGCGGCGAACTCCTCGGTGAATCACAAAGTCTGGCACCTTCCTTGATTTGTCTTCAGAAATGACGCTGATTTCTGGTGGAGCGGGATCATTGGAATCTGTCTCCCAGGCAGAATTGTTGTAGGAGAATTCCTCTGTTGCATTTTGCATAGCATTTGTGCTCTCAGCTGTATCTCCCCATCCAGTTGGCTGGATGTCTTCGAACCTGATACGAGAGCCTTTGGGAGCGGTGTACTTGACCATATAGTCGTATTTTCCACTCGGTTCTCCCAGGGTGTCCCATACTTCTTTGGAACTGGAGGAGTCATCTTTCTCGATGACGTTGACCTCGGGAAAAGCATAGTTGATGAATTCAAGTCCTGCAAAAGTTGAGAATTCATCTTTATGTTGAGTAGTTTCCGAATGACCTGAGTGTTGATCCCATGACATGGTGGGGACACAGGTATTCTGTTCAACGACGGTCAGTTGATTTTCATTGTTCGGCTGACTCTCTTGCCCCAAGTCTCCTGGATAAGGTTGCCACATTGGCAGACCATCCATTGGGCCATAGTAATTGTGGTCAAAGTTGTCTTTCATCGGAGTGTCTTCCTCTAATGAATTTGGCGGAGCACGGCATCCTTCCGGATCACAATCCCCGTAGATCATTTCGACATCTGATCTTGGTATAAATCTTGGACTTTCTGTAGGAAAGCAAAAAGGCATAGGCACCTCTTCCTGAGACATATAACCGTCCTCATTAAGATAGGACTTCCATTCTTCATCAGTGTCAGAGGGATCTTCCTCATTAATAGCATGTACTGCCTGAGACACTGGGCGAAGGAAACCTCCATTGTGGAAGAAATTTTGAAGGGGATGAAGACTTTCATCGTTGGCAGCTATCCGGGTACAGGTTGCAGAAAAACCAAGACCCTTCTTTGTTTTATTTTCAATAGGAATGATAAGCTGTCCCCATCCGGTTGTATCGGTACTCTCGACCGCTTTGATAGCATCTTTGTAGGAAGAAATCGAGGTTCCTCCTTTGAACTGATTGTCCTTGCTACCCGACAGTGCTTGGAACTGAGTTCCAATAACCTCCTCAGGTTCTACACAAGCAGATGATGACAAGTTACTCACAAGCAAGGCTTGTTCCCCACAAACCGTGACAAGTTGATCGTTCTGAATGAACTTTAGCTTTTGGTGGAGGGTCGAAGTGACCGCTCCAGCCTGATGTATCCAAGGTCTTCCTAATAAAAAACTGTATGTTGCTCGGATGTCCATGACCTGGAAAGTGACTTGGAAAGTGTGAGGACCGATAGTTATGGGAAGATCAACTTCGCCGATAACTATTTTTCTAGATCCGTCGAATGCTTTGACGATGACCTCGCTGATTCTCATCGGAGGGCCCTTGAATGATAATTGCATCAAAGTGGACTTCGGCATAACATTCAGGGTTGACCCTGTGTCTACCAGTACGCTGGCTAAAGCATCGTCCTGGCAGTTAACTGTGATATTGAGCGCCATGTTATGACGGCGACCCTCTTCAGGTAATTCCTCATCACTAAATCCCAAATTGTTGCAGGAAGTGATGTTAGAGACAATGCTATCGAACTGTTTGATTGTTACATCCTGTTCGACAAAGGCTTGCTCCAAAACTTTCTGTAGAGCCTCCCTATGTGCTTCTGAACTGAGTAATAGTGATAATACCGAGATCTTTGAAGGAGTCTATAACAGTTGATCGACAATGTTGTATTCACTCCTTTGGATGAGCTTCAGCATCTCATCATTATTTTTCGAAAGGTCGGGATTACTGGATTGACCAACTGGGGGATCGGGAGCTTCCGTCTGAAGTTCCTTTTCTTTGTTAAGTTCTCCAACTCCTCGGTTGAAGATTCGACCGCTCCGTGTTACACGACTGATGTCTGCAATGTTCACGACGGAGGGTAATGGAATTTCCTTTCCATTCTCAATTGTTGTTGCACCGTATTTGTAAGGGATAGCCTTAGTTGATTCATACGGTAGTGGTCCCGGTAAATAGATGACCACGGGAACCTTCTGGTTTTTCTGACCATCATAAGTAATCTCGATTCGTTCCCAGTTGGGAACTCTGGATTCATCAAGTAAAGGAATGATAGAAAAAACATCCCCAACTTGATCGGCAAGGTAGTCCAGCGTCCCGTTGATAGGTCTGGAACCTGGGTATGGGCGAATCTCTCCGCGATCCACTTGACCCTGAAGAGCTGCTCTCACAAGGTAACACCCTTGGTTACTTTCTGAACAGACACTACAACTGTCATAGTTGTGTGGGGGCACCTGGCCACGCCACTTTGAATGCAATGTAACCTCACTAGGTTAGCTTCCACTGATCGGACATCCTGACCCTGACGCCGAGTGGGGTTTCTATTACTGATACTAATTTGCTGAGTATCTTCGTCCATGTAGATTGGCATCCACCAATGATTTAACAAGTGCTGAAGTGCCTCCTGGACAAGGGTACAACCCCGATCGCCTTCGCAACCCGCTTTACAGCTTTGATAGTCATGTGATATTAGGAATCCGAGTCGGACCTGCTCAGCATGTAACTCTACCAGGTTGGTATTCATCACGCGAATATCGAAGATCTGAACCATGTTGATTTGATAGGAGTTCCTATCATGGTAGTCTTGGATCCATCCAAGATCCATCTGACGCTGGAGGGCCTCCTGTATGAAAGAGCATCCCTGTTTGTTTACCGAGCAAGTCAGACAGGAACTGTAATCGTGCCACGGCAGATTATGATATTGGCTTTGCCTTGAGTACATCGCCACCAAGTTGACATTCATTGCACGGATGTCGTGGTTCTGAATGACGTTAGAATTCGTGTAGACCATGTTAACTCCACGAACTCGGTGCTCTTGGATCCATCCAAGATCCATCTGTTCCTGCAGAGCTGCTTGCACCACAGAACATCCTTGGTTGTCTTTAGAGCAGATATCACACTAGTGATAGTTATGAGGTGGCACATGGCCATATCCACTCTGTCTACAATGCATCTTAACCAGATTGGTTTTCAACAAGAATACATTGTGAATTTGATAGACGTCGTTAATCTCTTTTTCAATCAGATTGACTGCAGCTTTCTCGTGTTGAGGTAGCGGGTTCGTAAGAACATTGGGATTCGTATCCTTGAAATATAAGACCCCGCTCCTAACAAGCTTTTGCACGTCAGATTTGAAATTAAGACAGTTCTCAATGTTATGCCCTAAACCTCCTTGATGATAAGGGCAAGTTTGATCCACCTTAAACCAAAAAGGCAGATTTTCTGGTACTGTAAGAGGAGACTAAGTCTGGAAGTGCCCCTTAGCCAGTAGTAACGGAAATAATTCTGCGTACAACATGGGTATAGGATCAAACCCTGATGGTCGTGTTGTACGGTCGTTATTGTATAGAGGACGAGCCTGCTGAAGAGGCTGTTGTGTCCTTTGCTGATTAGGTTGGCTCTGCGCAACCTGAGGTTGATACGTAGGAACAGGCGCGGGGCCGATAGCAGGAGTTACCGCTGCTACTGGTTGATAACGACGCCTTTGCTTTCCGAGAGAGATATTCCCAATATCTTGCTCTTTTTTCTTAGGGAGAGCACTACCGTATTTTTTAGTACCGCTCGTCGATCCAGTGTCTTTTACCAAACGTCCTTCTCGGACGGCTTCCTCAAGACGTACACCCATGCCGACCATTTCGGTGAAATCACTGGGCGCACTGGCAACCATTCGGTCATAGTAAAATGAGGTTAAGGTTTTTAAGAAGATCTTTGTCATCTCTTTTTCCACAAGAGGTCGACAAATTTGAGCGACAATTTCACGCCACCTTTGAGCATACTCCTTAAAGGTTTCCTTGTCCTTTTGCGACATCGATCTGAGTTGATCTCTGTCGGGTGCCATGTCCAAATTATATTTGTATTGCTGGACGAAGGCAGTACCAAGATCTCTGAATGTGCTAATCGTAGCACGGTTTAAACCCATGTACCATTTGAGTGCGGCACCGGTTAAACTATCCTGAAAGTAGTGAATCAGTAGGTCCTGATTCTCCGTCTGAGCTGACATTCGCCGAGCGTACATCACCAGATGGCTCTGAGGGCAAGAGTTACCCTTGTACTTTTCAAAGTCGGGCACTTGGAATTTGTGCGGGACTTTCACGTTGGGGACCAAGCAGAGGTCTGCGGCGTCCTTTCCAAATAAATCCTGACCGCGAATGGCTTGCAGCTCCTTTTGCATTTCAAAGAACTGCTCCTGGAATTCATCCATTCGGTCAAACATAGTTTCCTTCTTACCGAAAGGTGTTGGTGGAATCTGTCCTTCCGGGACAGTGTGCACCACAGGGGGTGGTACCGTGACTACGGTAGTGAGTCTTGGCGTTTCCCAAAGTTTGTAACCTTCAGGAGTCTTTAGTATGCCCCTGGCCTCTTCGCTTTCCCGAAGTTTGTAACCTTCAGGCCCAGCAGCTTCTGTTGTGTTTCCCTAATCTTCAGTGATCGACGGAACATATCCTTCTGGGATATAGTTAACAGGCATTCCCCAAGGACGATCTTTCGGCATCTGATACCTAGGATCATACTTTTCTACTATGGGCGTTGAGGTGATCTCTGAGATCACAGTTCTTTGTAGCTGAGCTTCTGCCATGGCTTGCATGTCGTTACGAAGCTTTCTCATATCCTCTCTCAGAGCATCGATCTCTTCCTTCAACTCTTTGTTTTCTTCCTCAAGATCATCCATCCTTTTCTGACGATTGGCCCGAGTATTGTACGAATGAGACAGTTTGACTCTAGAATCGAGACACAAACGTGAGATTCATAGGGAAGAAGAATACGCGATGTGAGAATGATGAATGCAATGATTATATTAATTGTTTAAGGTTTAATCAAAATAAACTTCGACAATTAGATTGCAAATATCAAACAGTGGGGAAACCCCTTTTTATTGAAATTCAAAAGATTACAGAAATGGAAATACAGTAGATTACAAGGTGCAGAAACAGAAACCTAAGCTAATGGGTCCCGAGTCCTCTCTGAAGAGAAGTCGGGTGCTGATTCTGGTATCTTATTTTTCTTTGACCGGGGCTCTTGGGCCGTTGTTAGGTTGTCATTCCTTTGCCAGGTGAAAGGAGCAAGCAAATTCCTTTGGTCATCTTGATTCTCTACAGCATGTTGCTCCAAAATTTCAATCAGAGCATCCTTTTCTTTTAATAATTGTTGTATTTTGATGCACTCTATGTCGAGGGTGCGGTACTTATTTTTCCAAGACCTTCTCTCCTTCTGGACTTTGTTGAGAGTAACCTGAAGCTTTTCAGTTTCCGTCATGAAGTACATGACAGACTCCCTCGGTGGAAGAACTCCATAACGAGGATAAGGCATCTTCAGCTTGAGGGCTCTAGTTTGTACCCAATGGAGATAAGGCTCCACCGAGACACAGTCCGGTTTTCCTAGAGACTCTCGTCCTTTCTTATGAACATGTTTCCAAGCGTGCGCTATTTCCATCTTTAGCACTCTGTCATTTTCTCCTTCTTTGAAGAAAAGACCTTCCAGATGAACACCCCGTGGGACGTGTCTCATCGGGTATCCAAATTGACGAAGAACCAATATCGGATGGTAGTTGATTCTTCCTTTAGTTCCTATGAGGGGTATGTTGGGGAAGTTTCCATAACGGTCAATGATCCTGATTCCCTCATAAATCCTATTACACCAATCTATATCAGAGTTGGTAAGAGACATGATCTTCTACGACCAGCGTAGGGCACTCTTACAATCCCAAAAAGCAGCAGACTTGGGCAAGTGAGAGATAAACCATTTATAAAGCAGAGGTACACAGCATGTGATCTCCCCTCCACTGTACAAATTCCCCAAGTGTACAGAATGATACGCATCTGCGAGCAAAGTCGGCACAGGGTTTCCAATGAGAAAAACCTTAATGGCGTTAATATCGACGAAGTTATTAATGTTGGGAAACAAAAATAACCCGTAGGTGAGCAAGACAAAGATGCTTTCAAAAGCAGTGATGTTCCCTATACTAGCAAAGTACAGAGCTTTCTTTGTCAAGAACTGGGCTGACAAACCTTGGATGCCACCCTTAGTAGTCATGTGAGTCCTGACCTCAGAGTCGTCCAAATGAATTGCTCTTGCAATGGTCTGATTCTTTGGAATTTCTTCCAGTCCAGAAAATGGAGCTCGATCGGTGATATGTAAATCGATCAAATGAGAATACTCCTCCAGCGTTGGCGCTAGCTGGTAATCCGGGAATGTGAAACAGTGATAAACTGGATCGTAAAACTGAATGAGCGCATCCATGATTCCCTCAATCACATGGACTCTTAATAGTGGTAGCAAACCACCGTGCTTGGCTCTGAAAGCCTCAGGGTTAGTGATCATCCTCACTAACCTTCTCAAATCCTCTAATTTTGGAACCTTGAAGGTATACTGGTGAGTTCTCCTTCTACCGAAATCCATTAGCGTAATCCTTTTCTCTGATATTTGCAATCACAGTCTTAGTTTAATTTGAAAAACAGAGAGACTAGAAGAGAATTTTTTTGAACGTTTTAATGTTTTATTAAATGAATGCATGAATGCAGCACACAAAAACATAGAAAAAACATGGGGTCAAAGGGTCGTTGTCATGAAGTCAAGGCTCTACCCATCCCCAAAGGTTTATACTAGGGTGATTTTTGTACCTGTACTCATTATCATCAGCTCCTCCCAGGAAAGCAAAACAACAAGCGGATCGCCAGCGAGTTGTAGTGCAATCTTAGAGTAAGTGCCATTCACCGAGAATAGATCACCAGCCTCAAATGAGGGTAGTATCGCGTAACAACTATTTCCGATAGTTTCCGCACTACGAAAGGGTTTGGCTCCTCAGCTTCTCAGACTTAACAACCGGCCCATTGGCTAAGAGAGTGAATGGGTTGCGTTGGTCAGCCTCCACTGAGGTTGATGGTCGACCTCGTCGCCATCACTTATCTTAAGTGTATACTCATTCTTTCCACATACGGCATCACTCGCATTCCCATTAGCAGAAAAATAAACATGTATAGCAATTAGGAAAAGCAGTATATATATTTGTCCTAAAACATCCTAGACCTTTTAAAGCTAAGAATCCTAAGTTCCTGACAGAAAATAGGTTCCCCGGCGGAAGCCCCAATCTGTGGCTTTCACACAAGTGAAGAGAAAAGAGGGAAAAAAAAAATTTTAGAAATACCCGGCCCCACGGTGGGCGCCATTTTTCCTGTTGGCGGCCACCGCCATAAAAATGACTTACCCAAGGTTTAAATTGTAAGAAAGAAAGAACCGGCCCCACGGTGGGCGCCATTTTTCCTGTAGCGAGCGATTTTGGACGCGGTTCTTAAGCGTTGGTCGCTCTCTGCGGTTTGAGCTTAAACTACAGGTTGATTCATTTTTTATCCTATTGTGAGCTGATGAAGGAAGGGAAATAGATGTCTCCAATTAACCCTGCTTTGCATACTGAGTTTAAACAGCGGTCTGTTAGGTTACGGATGCTATCAATGTGGGGGGGCCTTTGTACTGGTTATTTGTATTTTCGCCAATACAGTTTTCTTTCTTTCTAGGACTTTCTAGCGGGGAACAAGGATTTAGGATGTTAGGACTGATGCTTTTGATAGACACATGAGAGCATGGGATTTTTGGTTTTTTGTTTAGTGTGCTAGTTAAGATCTTTTCTTTCGATCTTATGCCTACGTATTCCCGTTTACCGAAACAGGGAAATCAGAGCATTCGTAGTTCCTCCTATTCTATGGGAGGAAATGGGTTATTTTTGGTGTCTTGTTCAAAGCCCAAGACGTGAAGCGAAAAGGTGGTTTGTATCTTGTTCAAAGCCCAAGATGTGAAGCTAAAAGGTCTCAACTTTAGAGAGAATTTGTCATCTCTAAAGAGGTTTGTCTGTCACAACTGTTGGGTGACTGATTATAAAGGGAGGATTACTTTAACCGGGATACGTGGATCCTAGCAATGCCATAATTTCCTTTATAGGGGGTTTTAACCTGAAGGAAAAGACTTTAACTCAGTGTAGAGCAATGCCATCTTTCCTTAGGAATTTCTCATGCTAACCGAGGGACAGTGGCGTGGATATAGATGATCCAGAGGCTTGCCGCTTACAGTGATTAGATGAAGGGGAAGGAGTTGTTGATGTTTGTGTACTGTGAACGAGGCACAGCTTTGATGCTAAAAGGTTGATTGGATCAACCAGTGGTTTTCTTATATAAAGCCTAAGAGGAGGCTAATATGTGTCTCGTACAAAGCCCGAGAGAGAGGCTAAAAGGTTTTTGACTCAACGAGGGAATCTTTTATACTCAACAAGAGAGTGTTTTTGTATCTCGCACGAAGCCCGAGATGGAGGCTGAAGGGGTAATTGACTCAACGAGGGAGTCTCTTACGTGTCTCGTACAAAGCCCGAGAGAGAGGCTAAACATTGTTTGACTCCGCTGGGGAGAATCGTTTGTACAAAGCCCAAGAGGAGGCTATGGTTACTGTTTCAGTCAAGTGACAGGTCTAGTATACTGATTTTGAAAGAGAAAATCAGTTCTTATATGAGCAACACTGTACTCAGGGATTTGATTCAAGGATCTGGGTTATTCCGGTTCTTTAAGGAAGCGGGAAATCTGAAGGGTATTGAGACTGTCCGAGTCTACGGGTTTCCTTCCAATTTAACGAAAGGGTCACTTGAGAATGTCTTTGAGACTCAAGGAGATTAGACTGTCCAAGTCTAGAGTTTCAACTTTTGTACTATGGTTTGAGAAACAGTAGTAGACTCTATGAAAGGACTTTTCTATGAAGATGACTAAGTTCTATTCCTATACCTCTAGGAGGTCGTCGGGACAATTTGTACGAAGCCCAAGAGGAGGCTGGAATCTTTTAAGAAGCCGATCGGTCCTTGTACAAAGCCCAAGAGAAGGCTATCATTCTCGAAGGAAGAGATCGTTATATGAAGCCTAAGAGGAGGCTGTGAATACTTCTAAGAAGCCGTAGGGTCCTTGTACTAAGCCCAAGAGAAGGCGGGGTTGCTTTTAGGAAGCCTGTGGGTCCTTTTATGATGCCCAAGAGGAGGCCGATGCTTTTAAGAAGCCCGTGGGTCCCAAACCAAAGAAAAGTTCAAGAAAAGTTTCACCGAGAATAATTCATTTAGTGAACAGTTCTGAGGTTTGAAGAAATTCAAGAGAAGTTTCACCGAGAATAATTCATCTCTTGGGAATAGAATTTCTTGACAATTCCTAAAGAGGACAGCCGAAGAGAAGACTGTATCTGGTGATCCTATTGGGGATCTAGGTGTCTATTTCTATGAATAAACGAAACGGCTTCACCTAGTTCTAGACGTAGTTGCCGGGGAAACTCTAAATATCTATACTATTATTACACAGTTGATATGAGTTTATGAAAGAAGACTTACAGTGAAACAGCCCCACAATACAGTTATATGTATATGAAAGCGGTAAATGAAAGCAATAACCACTTACTCGGTTGTAGAGCTTCCATGCTGTTTAGTTAGTTGTTCAACAAAGAAAGATTGAAAACAACAGTATATTCAAAATCAAAGGAGAAAGTGCTTTGAAAAAGAAAAAGATTTGGGGCTTACGGCTCAAGGAGAGGCCCAGGTTTTTATCAGTGAGCGCACTGTTTGAATTTGTACAGAGGGACTTATACAAGTGACTGTGGCCCAAAATGTTTTCTGTACAAAGGGATGGGTCTTACACTCTCTCAAGACGCCCAAAAAAGTTTAAAGAAAAAGAGTGGGGCTTATAACACGAGGGTAGGCCCAGTTGATTTTTCCGTTTAAAATGGCGATCACGCCGAGGTTTTCTTTTAACGCAGAGGGACTTATACAATAAGTGAGGCCCAAAATGATTTTGGTTAAAAGGGGGTTGGGTCTTACACTCTATTAGAGGCCCAAAGTGTTTTGAATGGGTCTTATAGCTCGAGGAGAGGCCCATAAGGTTTTTTTTTTTAAAAGGCGACGATCGCGCCGTTTGTTTTTGACGGTATCGGGACTTATACAATACACTGAGGCCCAAAATGTTTTGGTCAAGAAAGGATTGGGTCTTACACTCTATTAGAGGCCCAAAGTGTTTTGAAAATGATTTATGAGGGTTGAATTAATCCAAAACCCTAATTTGTTTTCAAAAATGTATTTAATTGAATAAAAATTCAATTAAAATGATCAAAATTGTTTAACATGTGAAAAACAAATTGTGATCTTGGATTAATGCTTCAAAAATTAAGTATTGACCTACAAAATAATTAGAAAGCATTAAAAGTTGCAAAATCAAGATGGAAAAAATATTTTAAATGTTAAAAACAATTAAAACATTAATTCTTTGCAAAAATATCAATTATATGCAATAAATAATATTTTTGGGATTTTTTGATAAAATAAAATATTTTAACATTTTTGTGAATTATTAAAAAAAGAATCAACTCAAAATCATTAAAACTCAGAGAGAAATTAATTTTTGAATCAATTAAACAAAATCACAAAATTCAAATATTTGAATTTGTGAAAAAGGTGCCAAGAACACAAGCAAGAACACGCGCGTTTTTCTGGGTTTGGGTGATTTGCGTTTTCCATCCAATCTCACTGAATGCGTAATCATATCATGCAATCCACATATCATTATGCTCGTCTCAACCTCACGATCATGTTTATAACACTTAATTTCATTTAAATTAAACATAAAACATGAAATCACGAAGATACCTCAAGAACCCTAATTTTTGCATGAAGGCTAGGATTTTTGATACACGATTCAAACAATGCAATTAATTGAGGGAAAATATTCCATGCATGATTATGAACATATGGCCAAATTATTGTGCAAGGAAATATGCATGGATTGAGAGATGACCAAGTATATGCTTACCTCCAAGCCGTGACAGCAAGTGCAATGTGATTTTTGATCTGGAGGTGTTACAGATGAGTGGTGATGATCTGAACAGCTTCCCTACACCCTATGGAGTGTGTTTGAATAGTTGGACTTGATTGAAATTGGCTGGATCACTTTGTGGTACCTCAGCTGCAACTTGTTTGAAAATTTGAGCAACCAACTGGTGATTTTGTGAAATTGGTGTTTCAGAAGTGATCTAAGTGTTTGATCAGCTCATATGTGATGTATATGAGGTGTGTGAGTGATTGGTTTGATTGGAATTGCTCTCAAACTCAAAACCCGATAGCTACCTTGCTAAGAAAGGCATTATTGCCAAGAGAAAGAGATTTTGAGGAAAGCATCTGTTAGATGGCATTTGTGTACTCAAACTGATCACAATTGAGCTCTATTTATAGTAGAGCAAGTTTGTTTTGCAAGGAATAGTGAATGGCAGCTGGTAAGTAGGTTTGGCCAGTGTTGGCAAATGAAAATCCAAGTCTCCTCTAGCCATTGACTAGAGGTTAGGGCACAGAGCTTTGGTTCCCTTGGTCTTGGATAAGTCTTGACTGATTTCAGATGAGAATGGCTCAGTCCATGCCACCTTGATGCTTCCATTGAATGCTTCAATCCAAATTTGGAGTCTTGTCCCTATTTTGGCCATTCTAGGTTCAACATGCTATTTCTTGTTCCATGGACTTTGGAGGCTTGGCTCAGTGATTGTCCCCTTTAGATTCAATCCTCTGAGGTGTCCAAGTGGATATGAGCATTTGAATTTGGCTGATTTTGGCAAATCGAGCAAAATTGCAAATTCTGCCTTGCCTTTGACAGATTTCAGCAAGGCAACTTGCCAATGTCATATCTCATGGTGTAAGTTGAATTTGGTAATGTTCTTGACCATTTTGGAAAGCCCTTACATGATATAACAACTGTTTGAACAAGTTTGGTTTTGATCTCTTTTGATTCCAAGTGAAAAATCCTTCTACATTTGGTAAAAAGTGAAGCAAAATCTGACTTAGTGAAATTTTCACTAAGTGTTGGAACAAAGTGTGATTTCTTGATTTTGATCACTCCATAACCCAAAATCCTTAATGAATTGGACTTAGGTCTAGTTGAAGTTTCTGTAGAGGGTAATGAGGGCTACAAATCCATCTTTGGATGAGAAAAAATGGCCATGTGGTTTAGGAGTTATGACCCTCCAAAGTTAGTGTATTAGTGGTACTTTTTCCATAACTTAGAAAATTTTCTAAGTTTTATGGTTACCCCTTTTACAAGTTATCCCACTTTCTTTGGTTTTTCTTGATGAATGATGATCCAAATCATACATTAAAATCATTTTAGGGTTAAAAAACCATTTTGGTGAAAAATCTCAAAAAGTCAAAGTTGACTTTTGTGCACAGTTGACTTTTTATCAGATGAATTCCAAATTATGCAATTCTTCAGGAAATCATGTCCTTGACCTAAATCAAACTTGATGAACATGTTCCATGGGTGTCATAGGGTATATTGAGGCATGTCCTAGGGTTTGGGAGCATGTCCAGGTCAAAAGTCAAAGTTACAGTTGACTTTCCTCGCGAAACCCTAATTGTGGTGCAAATGAAATTGAGACTTATTGCTCAAGCTTCTTGGATTAATCCATTGTTCCAAATGGATCAATATAGTTCATTAGAGACCCTCAAACTTTCTCTTGAGGTCTTGGTTCATGATTTGTTCCAAAAGTCAACTTAGGGGTGAATTAGGTCAAGAAACCCTAATTCCTGATTTTTGATGTATGCATCCCCTGAGGTCAAATTGACTTGATGATTGGGTTTATGATGTCCCATGGTGCATCTTAGGTTATGATTTGAAGCATTGGCTTGTGCCCAGATGAAAAATTTCCATCTGGAGGCCCTGGTCGACCAAAACCCTAATTTGGTGACACTGTCGATCTTGAGGCTTAATCCACCTGAAAGGGAGCATCCTTGTGCTTAATCCTTAAAGTGGGAGTCCTTTTTTATCCTTTGTGAATGTTTGAGAGGTTAGACAAGTTGAAGATCATGTCATTCCTTGATTGATCCTTTGTCTAAGGCTCTGAGAGGGCTTGAAACCCTAATTTTGATTGCAGTGGATGCTCAACAACCCTTGAGGCATTTGGTGAGGCATGATGGTTCATCCACATTGTGATGATGATTTGCACAATGATGGGAAATCTATGTGGTCAAAATTTGGGGTATGACACAACTCTGACGCAGACATCTTGTATGGTGCCATCGACACATGTCAAGTATCAGGTACTAAATCTATGGCAAACTCAACTTCTCTCTCTGGCGGTAGATCAGTAATGTCGTCTAGAAATACATCTGGAAATTCGCACACTACAGGCAAATCAACAATCACTACTTTACTTTCGACCTTCAAAGAAATAAACATAACAAATACTTGGGCTTCATATTTCAAGAATTCTTCCACTTTACTAGCAAATATAAACCTCGAGTCTTCCTCTTCAGCAAACTCAGAAAACATCACAGCCTTATCCAAAAACACGCACTCTTGCAATCAGTGGCATGATGAACCAACACCTAAAACATCTCAGAGAAACAGAAGCTCCTCCCCCACTTGATTGAATCTCACTCCTGCTGGCAAGCGATTAGGAGAGAAAAACGAGCATCGACAAATTTCACACTCATTTAGTATGCAAGGGAAATAAACAAATTTCATAAATTTAGGCCGAATGAAACAACCGGGCTCTACTACCAACTATGTAACACCCTAAAACCCACATGACTCTTATTTAATTAAATTCTTGAAAATAAAACATTTTTAAACACCAAGGGTGTCACACGTCTCTTTAACATAAACATACTTCTAAAAAAATTTAAAATATGTCGCGGATAATCTCAAACAGTTTCAATTTAATAATCCAATCAGATAGTTTAACGCTCAAACATGAGGGAAAAAACCCCATAAATATCATAAAAACAAAACAAGAATCAAAACAAATAACATCCCAGTGTTACACATCATAGTGACATCGCAGAACTAAGCGAAACTCGAAAATGTAAATAAAGAAGGAAATATGCACCATTCTCTAACTCATAGCTATTACCTACTACCTATATCTTCAACAAAGGCATAACAAGACACACAACAACAGAAAAGGGGTGAGAATAACTTTACAAAAATTATTGGTGTATTAGTCAACTAGGATATCATACATAAACATAACAAAATCATATGCAAACGACAACAACGAATCACAATGCAAATGTATGAATGCAATGTACTTCTCCTCCAAAAATACATATGGTACCAAAATTATGGATGTCCGAGTTACTTTACGGAATTATCCACATCTCTAATTTCTCTTTGGAAAATATTCTCTCTGAACAACGAGACCGTCACTAGCTCTCTTAGCACTGGACCTCATCACTGGCTCTCTCTCTATGCACTGGACTCGTCACTGACTCTCTTTTAGCAATAGACCTCATCATTGGCTCTCTCTGAGCACTCAACCTCATTTGACCAAGGTCCTACCTATCTCTGATATACATCAATGCATGGGACTCAACAACAATTCTCAAAACACATAAGCAACAATTCAACTCGAAAATCAAAGAAACGGTATTCACATCTCATACTTGAAAAATGTTCTCTCTGAACAAAATGTCATATCTGGACATGGTTCTCTTTAAACCATAATTTTCCAATGCAAGGCCATCACATTAGTTCTCTTTGAACTACACAACTAGAAAATATGCTATACAATTATAACTCAATCATATAAAAATATCATATTCACACATATTCATCAAAAGTACAAAATTTTAACATATTATCACAATACTACTCACCAACAGAGTTATTCACATTTTTACTTATGACACACCACTAAAAAGGTAAGGCAATAAATAATCAAGGCAAATCTAGCATTATCAAAACAACTCTAAATAGTCAAATTACTCAAATTTCAACTCAAATCAATAATATTATTATAAATTACTCAACAACTCAATTTAACTCTCTTGGCTCGACAACCTTTAACAAAATAAAAAAATTACTCAAAAAGCAGCCTTATAATGTCAAAAGACTTCAAACTCAACTCAAGTGTATCCTATATTTTAATCTCTAACTCTATACAACTCAAAAGCAACTCCGACAAATCTATAACAACTCTAACCAAATAAAATTGAACTCATAAACTCATCAAAAATGTATTGAAAGGTCACTGAAATCACCAACTACTAGAAACTCAACCTTCTTGATTCAACTCGGTCAATCACATAATTAAAACTTTAAAACGGAATATATGACTTCAAAATAGCACCAAAAATTACATACTTATGATAAAATTATAAAACTCTCTAGTTTGAAAGATCATTAAAATCTCTTTCTAAAGCAACTGGCGGCACCCCAAACAAACTTACGAAAGTTAAGTTACACGTGAAACATGATGACCAACGCAGAACTGAAATTGACTATGCCTCTGGTATAAAAACCAGAAAACTACTACTATTATAACGCTCCTGGACCCAATTTCCCCACTTTAAAAAAAAGAGCATTGTGTTAGCTTTCTAATGCAACTGAAGGCACCTCAAACATACTTACGAAACTTAAGTTATGCATGAAATAAGACAATCAATCTCCTTCTATGTCTACTTTCAATTTTCTGAGTTTTTTCCCTATTGAACATATTTGAAACTCGCTTGTTTCGTTTATTTGAGTTCTAACAGTCCCCAAAAACATATAGATAAACAACCATACTGTCATACCCAAAAAATTTTCATACCTTTCATTCAACTTCATCTACATTCCTCTATCCTAAAAACATTCATATCATTCAAACATCATTCATTTGCATAAGGTAACATCATTGGTTCAAAAGGTTCATGATTTCAACTGGATTGTCTCAAAATTTGGAATATTGAGAATTTGATCAGATTATTACTTATGGAACAAGATATTGTGGACTTCAAGAGGATGATATCGGTCTTATGGATTAGGGTTTTGTTGTGCTTGCTTATGGTGCAAGAAGATTTTATTAGTCTCCATTGAATAAGGATTTTTAAGTCAAATCAAGTTATTACTTGGGAAAGAACAAAAGCATACCACAGTGACTTTTTGTCAAAGTCAACTATGGAAATTGACCTTTTGACCTAATCTTTGATAGCCTTATTTCAAGAGTAAACCATGGCCAAATTTGGTGTCCAAAGGGATATAAATCATTCATTATTGCAGTTGACTTTTGGTCAACAGAGTCAACCATGGAAGGTTGACTTTTTGTTGACCAAGTCAATTAGATTTTATAATCATACATTTGGTATTGATATGGAAATCCAAAATTCAAGGCAGTTTAGATTCAAAGCATTTAAAGAGAATTCAAGTTCAAATTCAAAGTGGAGAAAAGTAAGTTACAAAGTCAACACTACATTTCAA
Source organism: Lathyrus tuberosus (assembly GCA_022829125.1). Classification (NCBI taxonomy): domain Eukaryota; kingdom Viridiplantae; phylum Streptophyta; class Magnoliopsida; order Fabales; family Fabaceae; genus Lathyrus; species Lathyrus tuberosus. Next base: position 1,621,760 of record JALAZF010000062.1, on the reverse strand, counting down.
AAGTCAAAAGTACATCTCAACATTCAAAAATACCAAAAAATACATCATATCGGAAAATTACATGAAAAAAATCCAAGTTTGACCTACAGTTGACTTTTAGCCAACTGTTGACTTTTGGTCAAACAGTTGACCAAAGTATGACCACACTCATCCTAAGCCTATTTCTTTTAAATCTCCAAGTGTTCTCCATCTTCATGTCATTATAGCCATTTGCTTGATTGTGCCTTCATGTGGCCCTTATGTTGCAAAACCATCATGACAAGCCATCCAAACTTACATAGCAGCCATCCAATGACCAAACTTGCATACCAGTTGTTCAACCTGCACCTGACCAACACAAATCAGCATCACATTGCAAAAACAAATATCTATCCAAGTGCATATGTCTAACATAAAGGCATGCTCATGTACACAACAACTTGAAATCCATCAAGATATATTAAGACCAAATAATCTCATCTTAACCATGTTACACAAGTTGCAGCAGTTTCATGACAAGATGCACATACAAACAGAAACATGATGCAGATACAGTGCAATCTAGGTAGCTGAGATCCAACAATCCATGTCATGTACATATCCTAACACTATGCAGGTGCAGAGCTCAATGCAGCCTGCAGAGTACCACAACTCAAGTTATGCAATGTACATAATCCAAACTAAACATTCAATCATACATACCTCAAAGCATAGCATAATTTTTGCAACTCATAATAAATATATGCTCAAGCATGACTCCTCATACACAATACCACATAACCACAATCTCCATCAACAAATTATTACAATGCACACATACTCAATCCAAGCCAAGCATAACACAATGTCAAGAGAACCACAAACATACCTAATGTAATACATTCAAAATGATCATAGCACACACATCATCATACATAGCAGCCATGAAGAAAAAATCAGACTTCTATCGAGAACCAAGATGCAAACTAAGGTTTATCATCCAAATCATCAAGTTCAAAATAGCAATCATACGCATGCATTACTACCATAACTGTTATGACAGTTTAATACAAATTGACAGCCAAGTTCAGCTCAAATGCATATACATCATCACATATACACAACAGTCACAACATAGATCTGATACATACACTTAATGAAACAAGAGCAAGGGAAAGCACATACATGTTATAATATACCATTCAATCATACACAAACAAAGCCATCATACACAAACAAATTCTTAATCATGCTAATGCAATATGCCTATACACAACAGTCATGGCCTAAGGTCCATACATATATCCATTGTCATAATTGTCTTAACAGTTTTAAAATAATGTCTAATTGACTACCTCGTAAAACACTAACTATCCTAACCCACAATTAATATCTAAACACCTCTAAAATAGCCTACCCTAACTCTGCCCCATTTCCCTAACTAATTGCCCAAATTAGTTAGAAATCTCCCTCCAATTTTCAATTGAAATAACTAACCTCTAACCAATCTCAACTAACTTCAAACAAGCTCATAACTGACTCTCAACAGCCAGTGCCACGTGCCCCCTATACAATTCACCAAATAAGCTCATAATGAATTTTTTACTGTTTTCATAGTCTCAAAAAATTCTAAAAAAATTCTCGAAATTCTTATTTTACCTAATTAGATTAAATTTCGTGTTTTTAGATTTTTCTGAATTTATTTTAATCATTTTTTCCTATTTTTTCAAAATGCTGACAGACCCTTTCACAACGGGTATTTAAACCAACCGTTGTAATAGGTAGTTTTTTTTACTTATTTTTTCAAAATGATGACAGACCTTTCACCACGGGTAATTTAAACCAACCGTCATTATAGGTAGCGTCTTGTCATGGGTTCAAGTCCCAGCACCAGTATTTTTGGTTTTTTACTTATTTTTTCAATTCTCATTACCAACATTATAGGTGGCGCGCATATTGAGTTTATTCACTATCCTTAAACAAATCTTGGTCGTCCATTTAGTGATTATCAACGGCCAAGACACTCCTATTAGTGATCCGCGTGAAACCTAAAACTTAGACGAACTACATCTTCTACCTCCAAACATCATCTTTCAATTACGATACTCTATTTCTCCACTAAACCAAATTTCAGAACAAATTTCAGAACTCGAGTTAGCAATGTTAGTTGTTGGTGTTCTTTTTTAATTATTGTTGTTCTTGTTGTTCTTTTTTATTATTGTTGTTCTTGTTGTTATTATTGTTATTATTGTTGTTGATGTTGTTGATGTTGTTGTTCTTGTTGTTATTATTGTTATTGTTGTTGTTGTTGTTCTTATTCTTCTTCTTCTTCTTCTTTTTCTTCTTCTTCTTCTTCTTCTTCTTCTTCTTCTTCTTCTTCTTCTTCTTCTTTTTCTTGTTCTTGTTCTTGTTCTTGTTCTTGTTCTTGTTCTTGTTCTTGTTCTTGTTCTTGTTCTTGTTCTTGTTCTTGTTCTTGTTCTTGTTCTTGTTCTTGTTGTTGTTCTTGTTGTTGTTATTGTTGTTCTTATTCTTGTTCTTGATGTTCTTACTGTTGTTCTTGTTCTTATTGATGTTCTTGCTGTTGCTCTTGTTCTAATGCTGCGAGTTTTTTTATTTTATTAAAAGACATACAACAACGGTTTTTTTAAAATAACCGTCATTATAGGTAGTTCTAATGCTGTATTTTATTTTATTTTATAAAAAGACATACAGCAATAGGTATTTAAAATAACCGTCATTATAGGTAGCGCATTTTCCATTTTATTACAACGGTTACTGGGCCGTCATTGTACGTACCGCATATACAACAACCCTCTATATAACAACGCCTTCGCCTGTGTCATTATATGTCATTTCCAACCGTTGTTAAATGGGTTTTTTGTAGTAGTGTGTATATATATATATATATATATATATATATAGTTTTTCTACAAATTTTTGTACATATTTTTGTTCATATTCTATTATGGTAGAAAATGTGGTATACAATAGACGAATTAAAAAGAATGTGGTATATATAAAATTTAAAATGATTATTTAAAAAAATAAATAAATTCGCCACGGTTGGATCACTCAACTATGGTGAAATGTGGCGCGCTATCTATTTACTGTCCATGGTTTGCCTGAGAGTCGAACCCATGACCTAACAACATTTCACCATGGTTTATATTTCAGATCGTGGTGAAATGTGATGCACTCCTAGTTTCTCACTACAAGCACTAGCCCATGGTGGAAAGTAGCACACTTTTTATCACACCCTTTGTTGCCACAGACCAATAATTATGGTGAAGTTCTTTTCCCAACTATGGTGAAAGATATTTTTTGTAGTAGTGGAAAACGTCTCGCACCCAAATTGCGGAAAAGGTTGTTGAAACCAAGTTTCTCCATGAGAGTGTTATCTCTAGTGATGAGGGTGTCCATCATCTATGACTTTAAATGTTGAGACTCATTTGCCTCTATTGGAATCCTATATTCTTAAAATGAGGAAGAAAACTCTGGCCAGTTGCCATGAAAAAGGAAGCTTGTCTAGATCTTTTCTAGTCCCTTCATAACTACTCTTGAAGAGCTCTTTAGATTGATTTTGAAGGTGGATCATAAAACTTAGAGTTGAGGTCATCGAGTCATCAATTGGTTTTTGCAGAATGTCTATTTACTTGCTAATACTTTGACCTTGACTAGTTCCATGCTTACGACAGATCAGGAGTTCCGGAACAAATACGAGAGGGTTCGATTTAAAGTCGAGGCTCTAGAGAAGGATTTCAAGTAGACTCATCATTCAATAGATGATTCGATTAAGAATGCAAAAGTTTTCAAAAGGAAGGCAAAGACTGACAAGGGTAACTTGACAACTACCAAAAACTCCTAAGAGAATAAAAAGAAAAAACTATCCTTCTTGTGGGAGAGTAAAGAATATTTGAAGGATAAGTTGAAAGAGGCGTGTGACAAGGCAAGATCCCTTATTAACTAAAGGGTTATCCTGGAGGGCCACTTTGCTAAGGAAAATTTAGCCCTCCTTAATAGCCTAATCTTTACGAATCAGCAGAGATTTGAAGTAGTCGTGGTTGAGATCACCTTTATTAATTCCGTTGTTGATCTTAATTTGGAAGGTATTGGTCCGGATAAGGCGTTTGTAGAGGAGAACTTGGTATACGCTCATGATAGTTGATGTTTTATATCTTCTTTGTTTTTCACTACAACAAATAACGCTTTTCATGACAAAGCTTTCACCTCAAACAATAGAAAACTGAGGTATAAAGCCAATGCACACTATTTTTTATTATTTAAAATATAAAAAACATCAATTCCTCGGTTTTTAAAATAATCGAGGTGAAAAAATAACTCAGTACAAGCTTCCATTCTCATCTATTGCAGTTTATGATTTTATTTGTTTATATGTGTAAACAAACCGTTCTAACCCTTCGGTTTTCTATTTAAACGATGTATAAAATAATAAGATTTTACTATAAAAGCACTCGTTAAACAGATTTTACAATAATCCTTACTTATACGAGGTCAACTCAAACTCGCAAGCATCATTCTTTGGGATGGATTGCAAGGCAGAAAAAATCTTCAATGTTCTTATATCTTGAACAAAAATCTTTTTCTGCCCTTGTTATCTATCTCACATAATGGTGTTGATGTTGTTGATGTTGTTGTTGTATTTTTTGGAATAATCCTCAGTTAAATAAGGGTACTCAATTGATATATTGCAAATGCAGAAAAGTTTTCTTGCTTCAAGTTACCCAAAGAAAAGAGCTTAACCAACAATAAAGTGAGCGCAACCTTTGAAAAGAGCTTAGTTAATAGATTCCAAGTTCAGAAAATCATTCTTGCTTCAAATTAAATAAATAATGGAGCTTAACCAACAAAGAATGGAACTAGCTCAACCTCTGAAAAGTACTCAGTTGATAGATTGCAAGTGCAGAAAATCATCTGTGTTACAAAAAAATTGTTTTAGTGAGTATGCAACAAACTTTGGATATCACCGAAGATTTGTTGTAAACAATGTTTTTAATATTATGTGTAAACAATGTATTTTCAAAAAAAAAATAGTCACCTCAGTTTTCTTTTTCACTTAGGGGATAGTTAATATAAAACCGAGGAGGTTAGTAAGCATATTTTACTTTTAAAACACTCGTTAAACAGATTTTACCCTAATACTAAATTATATGAAGTCATCCCAAAGAGAAGAAATATTCACAACCGTTCATTTCTATCATGAGTTGCTACTACAGATTTTACAATGGATTTTTAATATTCTATATAAACAATGTAATTAAAAAACAGCTTATCCACCTTGGTTTTCTTCTTGGTCGAGGGGATAGTTAAACATTTTTTTACTATTTGTCCTTAAATAAATCTTTAGCGTCCATTTAATGTTTTTCAACGCTCAAGAATCTGTCATTAGTGATCTGCGTGAAGCACCTTAATCGACATTTGTTATAAAAGCATGCTGAATATTGAAAATCTAACATAAATGAAACATAAAGACGTTTAGAAAAGTTCTCTAAAATGGATTACAGGAGCAGAAAATTACTTGGGTTTAAGGTTTGTTTTCTTAAATATTTATTTGAGTACAAAATCATATATTTGAATATTGATTTTATTTATCTAACACTTATTTTGTTTTGCTTCAGAATCAAATGCATGCAAGATCCGAAGAGACAAACCTTACACCCAACATTTGATCTTCTCCAATGTTTAATAATTCAAAGATCTAAAATCTAGATCTTTTGAGAATTTAATTTTTACCTTGTTCTCTAGGAAATTTGACTTTTATTTTAAACAATTTAATATTTTTGGTAAATAATATAATATTTTGGGCAATATTCTGTGTAAATAATGTAACAATTTTTTTTTTAAAAAAGAAACTATCTAACTCCTCGGTTTTCATGATAAACCGAGATGAAATATACGCTAGTTTTGAAAATAATAAAAGTGTTGTTGTTGGGATTTGAACCCGTGTTCATTTAGCTTTACCTCTCAGTTTTAATAACTATGAGGTGATAAGTTGCGAGTTATCATGTCGTCGTCCATTAACTCACTTCTATAGCCGAGGTATTATGCATGTCGCGTCCGAGATATGAAGCGTTTTTTTAGTAGTGTTTGCGTGTTCGTGGACTTTTTGTCCTGGCCTTTTATTGTAATCTAATACAAATATCACGGGTTGTGCCCAATTTTATTTGAATACTTTATGTTAATGCATCTAGTGTTTGTTTTGTTTCACTTATCTACTAGCAACATTGTTCTCGACCAAAAGTATCTCTACTCTATTTCTTCCCGATTAAAACTCTTGAAAAGGTGGATCACTTTAAAAAGACGGATAATTCTTTATAAATATAGAAGACAAAGTGTACAAGATATAAGGTGGAGCTAGTAAATTGGCATAAGAAGTGCATGAAAAGTCCGCCAAAGAAAACAAAACAAAAGAAATATAAAAAAAAAAAACAACCAGCAGCTCAAAGAACCAAAACTACCATCAAAAGAATCATATAGAACCCAGAAAAAACAAACCACCACCAACAAATTAGCGTCCTCTAGGTGCTGCAACTTAATTAGTACAATGCCCCAAAAAAACCAAGTGCAACTTAATTAGTAAAATGCACAAAAAAAAAAAAAACACAAGACACACTAGAACTGCAACTGGCACACCTATAATAGGATCCACAAGTCAATTAGAGAAAGAACGAGAATACCCAGACAACCTACTAATAAAATATCCTTTTCATGCAAATGAGATACACTTATCATCCATGTTCTCTTAGAACATGTAAAAATGAAATTACCATGTCTTATTCTTTCTCTTTACTTTATTAACCTTCAAAATCTTTGTCAAATAATTTAGGAAAATGCTAAAACTTACTAAGAATTAATAACAAGAAAGGGAAGAAAATGAGTTGTCATGTTGAAATTGAATGACCCATTTTGATAACCATCCACCCATGTTTTGCTATTAATTATCGAATGTCACATAACCACTTAATTATATTGACATAACTCTAGAGAGAGATGCTCTCTCCTCTTTTTAGAAAACCTTCGCCCAAATCTTTATGGTTTGATGTGTTGAGAATGTAATTCCTTGTGTCGAAGCAGGTGTAGCTCGACAGAAATAAAGATGTGTCAAAATTAGTCTTTTGTGTGTGTGTCGAGTTGTATTAGATGTCGAAGTGTCGAAGCAGGTTGTTTGGCACAAGATTTCGACTTAGACCAAAAATAAAATTTTTGGGATTTTGTATATTTTGGGCTTTACCTTAGGGAGAAAGCTAGCTCAATTATAAATAGGGAGTAACCCTATTATAAATTGTAACACACAACAGAAAGTGCAGTTGCACAGTTGAATAATATTTTCTTAGTTTGAGAGCATAGAGTTACTCTGCAAAAATTATCTTTTTCCTCCCCAATTTTTTGTCAAACCCTAATCTTCTTTCTTATTCAATTTTCTTTCTTTCTTCTTCTATTAACAATTGATGCGTATAATCATTTTTGCAATCAAGGTGTGTGAAAGCTCAAATGGTTTGACTACATTTTGGTAAAACATAATGGTGGAAAAAATGCCCCAACATGAAGATTTATTTCCCAGACCAAAGATGTCAAATAGAATGTCACAACATGAATATTCAACATCATGACTGTCACAACAGGTTTTGTTTAAATCTGTTCCAAGTTCAAGGCACGATTGACAGTGGATCAAGGATCAAAGATATAAAGCCCAACTCAGCAGAAGGCTATAAAAGAAGACCAAGGCCTAATACAGAAGAGAGAGAGAGAGAGAGAGAGAGAGAGAGAGAGAGACAGATGACGACATAGACTTAGGAATCCTATTTTATAAAGTAGGGTTTAGGTTTTGAGAGTCGTAGGTTTCTCTTGTAAGTCTCCCTCTGTATCGATTTGATGCAGTGTGGTAGACATAGGTACTTGTACAGATTTAGAAGCCCGTAGGCAATGAATCGTGTAGTGTTCTTGGATGAAGCTTTGAAGCAAATCCAAGTTAACTTGTTAGTCAAGGATGCTTGACTGAACTTTGTATTGGAAGGGGTGTCTTTAAATAGGGATGATACAGTTATGAGGTATTAACTGTTAGATAATAACAGGTTGTGATTTAGGGAGTGAGATAGGTTTCTCTTATCAATTAGATGTGACTTCTAATGATAAAGTCTTCATTGGGTAGTGATAGGTTAGCGTGGGTGCTTTCTCTAAACCTGAGGTTGTTTACATAAAACTATACTACAGATAGTGAATTTTTCTTCCTGGATTAGTATCCCCCAGATGTAGTTGAGTTGCACCGAACTGGGTCATCATATTCTGTGTTGTTTATCATTCTGCAATTTACAATTCAGTTTTGATTAACATGTTGGATCAGATATCGTACCATCTGTATTTCTGCAGTTCTGATATTCAAGGTATCAGTCTGTTGTTCTGTTCTTGTTTAGATGATTATATGGAACAATGTCTTGACATGTGTTAGGACATCTGTTGTCTGCAATGCCAGAATTTTAATTGGTATCAGAGTAGGCATCCTGTCTGTTTCTGGATGAGATCTTTGGGAGATACTTTCTGGCGTTTAAACAAGGAGGATTTTTGGAGATCAGATCATCAACTCAGACCTACTCAAGGGTATTCATGTATGGGATGAATGTTCTAGATCGAAGGTAACAACCCGGTGGTTGTTCATGTTGCTAAGGTGGTTCTACAACAACTGCAGGAGAAATGGCTAGTTCTCTTGTTGGGGTGTCTTATAAGATGTTATGACATCTTATTAGGGCAAGCAAAGTTTGTTCCTTGGTGGTTCCGCTGCATATGTTTCTGATGGAAGAGCTCTAGAATTATGGGATTCTGGAGTTGTTGCTGAAGACAGATGGTGGAAGATCTCAATCGTCGGCCTCTATAGTTGAAGATATCTGAATCTTTTTATTCCAAAGTTTGGAGTGATGGAATGAAGGGAGTTGTTGGAGGATGTCTGTTATGGTGACTTGGTACTTGGAAGTTTGGTTCCATGGTGCAGTTTGAAGTTAGTTGAAGAGGAGAGAAGTTGAGTTTAGGTTTATCAAGCTCTTGCTCTGGGAGTTTGATAAATTATTGATCGGCTAGGTTGTCAAAGATACTTGAGAATTCTCTCAAGTCCACTCATAAAGGCGTCTCAGTCGTGAATCTGGAGTCTTCTAGTTATTCTTCTGACTAGAAGTTGTTTCTGTGAAACACAAACCTGAAGAAAGTGGAGGTGATTTATTTTCACTATCCAAAATAGCAAGGAAGGGTTCATCTCTCCTAATCCAAAGGGGGGATCCAATCTATATGGAGTGTTCAGAACTGTTGAGGTAAATAGGGTTCGTTCAGAGAGAATCTTAGTTACTCGAGTCAAGGGTGGCAGCCTTGGTATCTCAACAAGTTGTGTGTCAAAGAAGATACTTGCAAAAGATTGAATACTTGATAAGTGTTCATGAAGTGATCTGGTGGAGTGTGGCTTCAACAGTGAAACAGGGTTATTGAACGAGGATTTAAGATTAATTGCTATTTGTGTTACTCACAAGTATTTAATTGGTTATCCTTGCGTGTGAAGTTCAAGATTGCTGATGTTCTATACGATGTTGGAACATCTCTTCATCTGGTTTATGCAGAATCATGGGAGGGGTACTGCATAAGCTTTTGGTTCTATTTCTCTTGGGTGTTGACCTGAGAATCTGCTCAGTATGGTGAGGCAGAAGCATCTGATCTCTGAATAGTTTCCTGGCAAGAAACTGGTCTAGACAATGGTGATGTGGAAGATGAAGAATAAGACATCATAATCTTGATGGATGGTTCTTGAATCAGTTTAATTCTGATCTAAGAGTATTGAAGTGCAGCAGGTGTGTTCAAGTTGTTACAAGAAGCATCTGGTGTTTATCTGGAAAGTGTCCTGGCAAGAGACTTGTCCAGAATGGAGTGTTGGTGATGGAACAGCTTGGATCAGTTTATTTCTAATCTAGGTACTTAGGAGCATGGGAGCTTGCTCATTTTGAAGGTCATGGTTAAGTGGCAGTTATCTCTTTCTTTCTACAGACTGCTCTACTAAGGAAAGTGGCATTCTTTGGTATGGCTATGGTGTAGTCTAGGACTACTTTATTTTCTGAAGATTCAAACGTGGCAGGTGTGAAGTCTTTGGAGTTTCAAAGCAGTTATTCATCAAGGTGTGAGCTTGAAGGGAATATCTGTGATAATCAGGATGGAGGTTGTCTACTCAAACTTGGTTGTTGAATCAAGTCTATGAGAGCATGGAACTCTTGTTCTGTTAAAGGGATGAGGTTCTTCTAAGTGGCAGAAGGAGGAGCTGAATTCAGCAGCTGGATGTCATATCAGAATGTTCTGACATCTAGCTTAACATCAGAATCTTAGCTGGTGATGTGACACATCAGCTTAAGATAAGATGATCTACAGGAGAATAGAAGTTATGGATGCTTCAAAAAGGTCTATCTCATGCAGTTTGCGGGAGCTATGGATGGAGAAGATGTTACATGTCTAAAGGCTTGGTAGATCCAAGATGTCTTACTATGGAGCAAGTAGTTCATGTAACTTAAAGATCATATTTCATTGGTGGATCAGTGTATCTTGTGGGAGTTCTGAAGAAGAATGAGATCAGTCAAAAAGTGGAATTTGGTTGATCTTTAATGTGCATTCAAGTAGTGTGCTTGGAACTAATTACTCTTGGGCAGAAGAGTAGTTGGTTGAAAACGTAAGGAGGATCTGGTTCATCTTGGAGAATGATGGGTAAAGTATTGTCTTGGAAGTCTGATGTGAATGGGACATGCTAGAAGTGAATCAGTTTGGTGCTTGTGGAGCAAATGGGCTAAAGAATTATGGAGCATGTATACGATATCTGACATCATTAAGAAGATAACAAACTAAGAGGTAAGGTATCTCTTTGAGGAATACAACATTCCAGATCAATAGGATTTTATCTCAAGGAACATGGAGGTCTGTACATGAGAATTCAAGAGGAATTCGTGTGGTGTAAAGATGGGTTCAAGAAGAGAGGGGTCAATGGAGCTTTGATCTCAATCTAAGAGTTTGTTAATTTAGAATGTTGATCCTAATGTGACCTTACGGGAAGCATGATGGTGTTCATGTGTGAGTGATTATTGGTTCTTGTCAGAAGAAGCAATAAGTGCAGTTGATGATTGTGTTCAGCAGGTAGGTTGGACAGAGGGTGCGCTCTTGAAGACATGAAGATGCGTCTTATGTTTTCCATTCATCTACATAAGTGTTCATTGGGGGAGCACTGGTTATCTTAAATAGGGGGAGTTGCTCCTTGATCTAAGAAGTATTACTGCAGTGGTGCAGATTGTTTATCAAGATTGTTTGTGGTTTCAAGTAGTTTGTGATAGATTGCCTCTGGTGAGAATTATTTGTCAGACGAGATGTCGTGACATTACTCTAACTGGTATAAGTTCTGGGTGAACTTATCAGGGTATTTTGATTCTGTCATTGGTGTCAATGGATTGAATTAGAAGTGGTACAAGTATCTCGGAAATTTCTGCTGATGGAAAGGTCTATGGAAAATTTTTGTAGTAAACAAGCTTGCTAATTTTGGATTAAGGAAGTGATTCAGAATAAACAGAAGATGGGTGTAATTATAGTCCTGTTTGTGGGTACCATAAATTTTACAATATCACATTAGGTATCAGGACACTGTTCATAAGCAACTTCAAGGACAAGTCAGAACAGGCGGAATCTTTCGAAACTAACTTGACCAGCAGTTTTTGCACTCATTGACTAGCCTTTTGTTTCTATGAAATGGATTGGCTCTACCTACTTAGTTTCTTTAATATTTAAGGACGGTCGTGCTAGAACATCTTCCTTAAGATGAGAACAAATGGGTTTTGTCCGTGTTTGGGTAAGCATAATCTGGGTTTGGGCTTACATGGGACACTTTTGCCATCTTTTGGCTAAAAAAGGGGAGAATGTCTTCTTGTCTGCTACTGAGAGGTGTATGAGCATCTGTGCTACTGATATGGAAAAATGTATCAAAATATCAAAGGATGTCCTAACGTTTGTTCTAACATCCTGAGATTGTGTTTTGTGATCAGAGTTAAGAAGGAAGTGTGTATTTGGTGTCACAAGGGAATGAGGAGGTTATCTTCTTCCTCCTTCCACTGCCTGCACCATCAAGTTGAAGAATGTATTAGTCAAAATTTGTCAAAAGGGGGATATTGAAAGCTCAAATGGTTTGACTAAATATTTGTAAAACATAATGGTGGAAAAAATGCTCCTACATGAAGATTTATGTCCCAGACCAAAGATGTCGAATAGAATGTCACAACATGAATATTCAACATCATGACTGTCACAGCAGGTTTTGTTTAAATCTGTTCCAAGATTCAAGGCACGATTGGCAGTGGATCAAGAATCAAAGATATGAAGCCCAACTCAGCAGAAGGCTATAAAAGAAGACCAAGACTTAATGCAGAAGAGAGAGAGAGAGATAGAGAGAGAGAGAGAGAGAGAGAGAGAGAGAGAGTACGATATAGACTTGGGAATCCTATTTTATAAATTAGGGTTTAGGTTTTGAGAGTCATAGGTTTCTCTTGTATGTCTCCCTCTGTATCAATTTGATGCAGTGTGATAGACATAGGTACTTGTACAGATTCAGAAGCCCATAGGCAATGAATCGTATAGTGTTCTTGGATGAAGCTTTGAAGCAAATCCAAGTTAACTTGTTAGTCAAGGATGCTTGACTGAACTTTGTATTGGAAGGGGTGTCTTTCAATAGGGATGATACAGTTATGAGGTATTAACTGTTAGATAATCACAGGTTGTGATTTAGGGAGTGAGATGGGTTTCTCTTATCAATTAGATGTGACTTCTAATGATAAAGTCTTCATTGGGTAGTGATAGGTTAGCGTGGGTGCTTTCTGTAAACCTGAGGTTGTTTACATAAAACTATACTACTGATAGTGAATTCTTCTTCCTGGATTGGTATCCCTCAGATGTAGGTGAGTTGCACCGAACTGGGTCATCATATTCTGTGTTGTTTATCATTCGGCAATTTACAGTTTAGTTTTCATTAACATGTTGGATCAGATGTCGTAACATCTGTGTTTCTGCAGTTCTGATATTCAAGGTATCAGTTTGTTGTTCTGTTCTTGTTTAAATGATTATGCAGAATAATGTCTTGACATGTGTTAGGACATCTGTTGTCTGCAATGTCAGAATTTCAGTGTGATTGATTCACTCGAGTGAAAAGTGAAGCAAAAGGAATTTTTATCGGTTGATTGAATCTTTTTCATCAAGATTGGTTCAGAATTACTCAAAGTTTTAAGTTATTTCCAACATGATGGTAGTCTCCTCCCACCTTCATGGTGGTTTCCATCTACCACTCTTATGGTGGTCACTTCCCCCTCTATGAAGGAAAATACTTATTTCATTCGACATCACACTCATGCTTCTATCGGAATTAGCTTTGTCATCGGTTCCTCTCTTTCTCCACAGCAAAACACTATTAAGCTGCTTCTCTCTCTTTTGATCCGGCCGCCGCCGGAGCCACCACCACAAGAAAATGGAAAGCTTGTTAAGGTTGTTCTTAGTACCTCAAACTTAATAATGGTATGTGTATCTCTTTTCCATGTTTCCGCTCTCACATCCTTGATGTTGGCTACATTTTGTCCAACCCCAAAGCCTCTGTGGATTTACTATAGGTTGCAATCTATCTCACTTTCAGATCTGCCCACTTCTGTTTCTTTGTTGGCTATTTTATCATTCTGTCTTTTGGGGTTTAAGTATGAACACTTGGTGTTTGATAAAAAGCCTCAAAGGATTTTTGTGTCTTAGAGAAGCACTAACTCTAGTCATCAATTAAGTTTTGAACATTCCATAAAAGTGGACAATCTTGAGATCAAAGGCACTCGAAATGCGCCGACACAACACTACTAGAAAATTCTCTTTTAGTGACCGAAAAATTTCGGTCATTCTAGTGACCGAATTAGCCACCAAAATTAAACATCATGTTAGTAAAATTTTAAAAGTCACTAAATCGGTCACTAAATAAAATTAGCCACCGAATTAGCGACTGATATTTTGTGACCATAATTTTCATTCTCAAATAATCATTTTTATACAAATAATTCATAAAAAAATTCAGTGACCGAAATTTCGGTCACTAATAATTTTTTTGTTTTTTTTCATTATTAAGTTGCTTCCCTCTCAATTTTCTCCTTTTATTCATTTTTTTTAATTTTTTAGTCAAAATTTTACATTTTTATTGTTTTAACAAATAAAACATATATTTATATAAATAATTAACTCATACAAATTTATTAATTTAGATAAAATATAATTTTAGTAAAATCTTTTTAAATAGTATTTGAAAGTTCTATTTCATTAATATTATATACATTTCAAATGTAAATTATACAATAAAAACTAAATGGCTTAGTGGATACCCGAAAGTCTCACAAAAGAAAGTGCATTGATTCGATTCCTACTAGAGACAAAAAATTATTTTATTTTAAAATCGGTCACTAATTTCAGTCGCTAAAATCGGTCACTAATTTCGGTCACTAACTTTGTCTCTAAAGGTTAGCGACTAGCATTTTTTCAACCGAAATTTGGTAGTCGCATTATTGGTCGCTAAACGTTTTAGTGACCGAATTTTAGGTTTTTTCGGTCTCTAATTCGGTCACTAAACGCGAATTTTTTAGTAGTGCAAGTCAAAGAAATCATCCATAATTTGATTTGAAAAAATACTATGAATTCTCATTCATATATTGCCACTAATGGTGTTTTTAAGAGAGTTGATGAATGGATGATATGCTGTTGTTTCTGGTTTAGTTGTGTTTGTTTAGTTTGTGATCAATCTATGAGTAATGTCTTTTATATTTATGATTTTTTACCAGTAGAGATGCTTCTAGACTATGGATGGGGTATGTCATATTTCCTATGTCTCTTGATGTTTGTAATGTTTTATGGCTTATGAAATTGTGGTTTATATAAAAAAAATGAAAATAAAAATAAAATAAAAAATAAAAATAAAAACCACTTAGCTATGTAAAGCTTTTATTATTAGATTGCCACGTGGATTTTTGCATTTCGTTTTAGGCATTTTTCGTACAAAATAGCATCGCTCAATAATTTATGTGTTAACTAAGGATTAACAAAGGTTCTAAAACAATGGAAATAATTAATCGATCAACCCAATTCAAATCATCATTTCTATAATTTTCTTTTATCGAATGTAATATTCCAAACACTGAGTATAAGCATAATGATTTCTTTTATAATTGTTTGAAAGATGTATAAAAAAAAACACAAGAGCTAGGCCCTCACTTGATAACAACAAGCAAAAGTTTCATACTCTAAAGTTGAAAGGCTCTTAAAATACAAACACACCATATTTATCTAATTTAAGAAAACTACTGTTCTAATACTACCTGACAGATTTCCATGTCTATTTTCTATCTTGCCCTAGATTCATGCAAGAGCACGAAATAGTAAAAGTACTTATAATATATACAAGATGCATGGTAAACATCAATTATTTTTTACTATACTGTTATCTTCCTTGAGTTATCTTTCTAGGTCTTCAAAGTTGATTGCTCATTTTCACCTTTGGAGTTGCCATTGTTCTGCCCTAAATGAAGAAACCTTTGCCTCCAACCCCTATTATAATTATACAGGCTGTTATAGCGATTCCTTCCTGGCAAAGGAATTTGAAAAGAAGGTGGTGGCATTTTTGGATGAGTAGTTTTCTGTGTTTCACCATCATCATTATTGATATTTGGCACTCCAACAACAAATCTCTTGGATTGATCGGCCATGTCTTTAAGGAAGAAAGTGGTTTTTCTTTGAGTTGTTCTCACTTTGAGGCTATTTAATACGAATACCATGGATCTGGTTTTATAAATGGAGGAGGAATAATATCTCTTTGCATTATTGCCCAAGCTTAAGAAGAAAGTTTTGACTACTACCTCTGCCTCAAATTATAAATCACTTTGTAAAAAATATTTGTCCCAAATTATAAGTCACTTTACAATTCCAATACAACATTAATGACATTTTTTCTAATATATCTTTAACTATTTATTTCTCTTTCTTCTGTTGATGCTATTAATTTTTCTTTTCTTTGTAATTAATGAAAGACAATAATGTAAAGTCATACATAATTTCTCTTTTCCATACAACATTAATTATTTTTTTTAAACTGTGTGAAATGTCCAAAACGTCTTATAATTTTGGACGGAGTGAGTATTTGATTAATAGAAAATATTCTCTTTACAAAAATATCTATGTTACTTTCCTTTTTCAATCATGCTCGTTTTTTTGTTTAAATTCATGTTATATTCATTTACGATATATCTGGGAATATATTTTTTTTTGGAAATCAACTATATCTGGGAATATATTGATTCGTTATGTTGCTTTGTAGACACTTGGACAATTGGTGTGTTAAATAAAATAAAAAACACTTGGATAGTTGGACACGCCAAGAGATTCTGTTTAGACTCGTATCTAATAGGACTTATCGAATAGTATTCCAATTATGTACCTTGTAGTTTACTACTTTCACACATAATAATGTTGGCTAACTTATGTTCTAAGTTATTTGAAAAATGAGGAAATTGAGAAAAAATTGATAATGATTGAAAGAAAGAAGTTTTTATTACTCTCTCCGTCTCAAAATAAAAGTCTTTTAAGGTTGTTTCACATAGATTAAGAAAAATAATAATTGACTAATTAAATATAACAATTTTACAAAATTATCCTTAATTACCATTGGTTGTTATAAAGGTGTAATGTGATGTATTGTCTTAAAAGTTGTGTAGATAATAATTATTAGGGGTAAAGTTGGTAAAAATTAATAATTGTTGTATTGAAAACGTAAAACGACTTTTATTTTGAGACAAAAAATTTTGGCTAAAAAGACTCTTATTTTGAGACAGAGGGAGTATAATGGAATTGAATCACACATACAAAAAGAGAGCTATTTATATAGTTATAAGAAAGCATTAATTAATTAACTAACCAAAAATTGGAAACCTGTAACACTTTACTTATACAAAACTGAATTAATTCCAAATACTCTTTTTAATTCAGACTTTCTAAGCTCCTCGTTCCCATTAATCCTTTAAGATCTTCAAATCTTATATAATTCATGGGCTTTGTCAAGATGTATGTCAATTGCAACTCAAACTTGTAATACTCAATGCTCAACCTCTCTTTACTAGCTAGATCTCTTAGAAAATGGTATCTCTTTTCTATGTGTTTGCTCCTACCATGGTTTATAGGATGATTTGTCAAATCAATTGTTGAATGATTATCCACTAGCAACTTGATTTGCACACAATTACCCACATACAACTCTTCAAGCAACATCTCTAACCAAAGTGTATGACATGAAGTATAAGAGACATAACATACTCTTCATCACATGAAGACAAAGTCACAATTCCTTGCTTCTTTTAACTCTATGAGATTTGTGGTAATCCAAGCATGAACAAGTAACCAGTTGTGATCTTTCTATCATATTGATCACCACTCCAACGTAAATCAGAATAACCATGCACCTTGGTTTTCATTCTTGTGTTTTTTTTATTTAGCACGAGTACTCCATGATCAGTTGTACCTCTAATATACTTTAGGATCCTTTTTGCTGCAAGTAGATGACATAGCCATGGTTTCTCGTTGAATCTACTAACTAATTCCACAATCTAATATATATCAAGCATTGAATTGCAAAGATACCTTAATGAGTCAATTATCTGCTTGTACAAAATTTTATCCACCCATTCATCTTCTCACTCTTTCTTCAATTTGATGTTGGTCTCCATAGGTGTGTGTGTGTGTGTGCAAGATTATAATTGCCCATATTGAACTTCTTCAGTTTGTCTTCTGCATATTTCTTCTGATGTAAGAAAACTTCGTAATTTGTGTTCACAATTCCCATTCCTAGGAAATAGGCCAAATTTCCTAAGCTTGACATCTCGAACTCATTCTCCATTCTTGACTTGAGTTTTTTCAATTCATCTTCATTAGAACATGTAACCAATAGATCATCTATATAGAGGCATATGATGACTTTGTCTTTTTCACTTGAGCCTTTCACGTACACTCCATGTTCTGATGTGCACTCGTTGAAACCTAGATGGATCAATCTATCAATCCTCTTGTTACATGTCTTAGGTGTTTGCTTCAATCCATGCAAATATTTTCTCAACCTATACATCATCCTTTCACGCCCTTTCAACTTAAAATTTGGTGGCCGCTTCACATAAACTTCTTCTTCTTTTAGAGATCCATTGAGGAAGAATAACTTTAAAGTTGGTGCATCTTCCAATATCTATATTTTTCAATGGCTACAACCAGTCATATGGCTTCAAGTCTAGCAACTAATGCATAGACTTCATTAAAGTCAATTCCAAGCTTTTTAAGAAATCATTTTGCCACCAATTTTGCCTTATACTTCGCAATTTCACCATTTGGATTCAACTTCAGTTTGTAAACCCACCTAACATCTATTGCCTTCTTGCTTGATTAGTTGACTAGCTTCTAGGTTTTGTTCTTTTCAATGGCCTTGATCTATTCACTCATTGCATCTTACCAATTATCATCTTTCAAAGTCTTGAAAATGGTCAGTTGGTTATGACTCATTCATCATGGCTTCTTCAATAAGTTTACAATATTGTCTAATGGCTTAATTAGGAAACCTCTCATAATCATTCAATATTACTGACTAAGTTATGGCCCTAGTTGATCTTCTCACCTCCTGAGGTTGTGCAAATTCAGTCTTAATCTCTAGTTCTTGTTCATTATCTTGAAGAGTGGTTATAATGTGACTTAAACCTTCACCCTTATGCATTGAGTTGATCAAGTTTCATCTCTCTTTTCATCGAATTCCACATCTCTACTAATCATCATCTTGTTCTTAATTGGTGAGAAAAAAACTTGTAGGCACCTGTTGAATGGTGGCCTACCAATATCATGGCTTGGCCTCTATCATCAAGCTTCCTTTTGAGTTACTTAAGTACATATTTATAACATAATAAGGCAAAATTCTTGAAATGTCTAACACTTTGTTTCAATCCTGACCAGGCTTCATATGGTTTTTTCTTGTGAAACTTCTTTGTTGGACATATATTGATTATGTAAACAACATTAGAAGTAGCCTGATCCCAAAAGTGGTTTGGCATTTGTCTTGCCTTAAGCATGATTGTTGCCATGTTTAAAATAATGTTTTCTTTCACTCAACAATGACATTATGCTGAGGGGTGTAAAGTGTTATAGCTTCATGCTGAATCCCTTCCTTTTCACAAAACTAAGAAAATCCAGTTGAGGTGTACTCACCACAACCATCATTTCTCAAGCTTTTGATTTCACATTCAGCCTACTTCTTAACTAACAACTTGAATCTCTTAAAATTGGTGAGCATCTCACTTTTCTTCTCCAAAAGATAAATCTGCATATATCTAGTGAATTCATCTATGAAAGTTAAGAAGTAGAAATTTCCTTCTAGTGACTTTAATTCAAATGGACCACACACATCTGAGTGCATAATCTCTAATTTTGGATGTGACTTCATTTTCAAGTCATATTTGAATGGCCTTCTTGCTTGCTTGGCAATGCAATACTCTTCACAATTGTTTTGGCTTCGTGATTATGCAAAAGTGATACAATAACTTTTTCATGTGCATCAAGTTGAGACTCCTAAAATTGAGGTGGACATATCTTTGATGCCAAATCCAATTTTGGTATTCAATTATGGTTGATGCAAGAAATTGATGGTCTAGCATGTTGATCATAATCTTGAATTTTATGTTAGTTGACAATGGTTCTTTCAAGATTAGCTTGGAACTTACATCAACCACCTTGAGCTCTTTAATTTCTATTCTCATTGTGTATTATTTGTCAATAAGTTGACCTAAGTTGATCAAGTTGCTTGCCATGGAAGGAACATACATGACATGACATATGATAACTTCTTGTCCATTCTTTTTCTTCAAAAAATGCTTCACATTCCTTCTCATGTGATCATGTTATTATCTGTAAATCTAATGGACCTCCTCATGGATTCATCAAGATTAATGAACCTGTTTTTATTACCTGTCATATGATTATTGCACCCTATGTCAAGGTATCGAACATTGGTATTGTGTTTAGTCAACTATGTACCAATCATCAAAATTACCTCTTCTGAGACACTACTTCCAACATAAGCAAATTATGTTACACCCTTGTCAGTCTCCTTTGATTTTTTGTTGAAGTAAAAGTCCATAGCACAATGTCCAAACTTTTGGTAACAATAGCATTGGACTTCCTTTATCTCTACCTTCTTTTTGAATTTCGGATTGTGAGGAATATTATTCTTGCTTGTCTCACCCTGACTTCTTGAGTTCTTGCATGCACCATCACTTCCATTCCACTTCTTCTTCCACTTTTATTTTCCTTTGTTGTTCTTTCAGGAGTCTTCTTTAATTTTCTTGAATAATTTTGCCTGCAAAGATTGTTCAATCACCTTTTGTGAATTTCTCTATTTCAGCCCCCAACTTATGAGTTTTAAGAGATGTTTTCAATTTTTTAAGCTTCATTTGAGATAATTATTTGGACTCTTTAATTGCCACAACAATGTGATTGAACTTGTAAATAAGAGCGTTTAGAACTATCTCAACTTTCGGTAGTTAAAAAATCTTATGAATAAGAAGATGAATGATGGTGAATCAAATGTAGAGAATATTTCTCATATTGTTTCCTCAAAGATTGCAACTTGACTTTCTCTGATTTCTCATCCTCACCATACAACGTATTGAGATTATCTCATGCATCTTTGGTTGTCTCTTACTCAATCGTCTTCTCAAAGAATTTGAATCCACATACTGATGGATCAATTACAAGCCTTTCTCGTCTTTCTTACTCATTTCACGATGAGTAGTTCTTTGCGCATCAGTAGCATTTTCATATAATACCAAGAAATCATCATTCATGATTTCAAGTACATCTTAAAATATGATTAAAACTTTCATCTACGGATATTAATTATTATATTGTTCTCCCTTGAAAACTGTTAGATTAGTTAGGAATTGATTGGATGTTATATTTCCATTTTTTTATAGATGGAGATTGAGGATCGAACTGGTGTTCAAATACCAGTTTATTGGATAACTTATATTCTAAGTTACTTGCAAATTGAGGAAATTAAGAGAATTGAGAATGATTGAAAGTGATAGGTTTTTATTAGAATGAATTTGAATCACATACAGAGAGAGAGCTATTTATATAGTTAAGAAAACATTAACTAACTAAATAGCCAAAAACTCAATATTGTTACGTTTTGCTTGTGTTGTAAGTCAAATTTGCAACATTTTTAACTGTCACTAATAATTATATACAAATCTAAATTAATTCTTAATAAATTAAATTATATGTGCTTAATATACGCATATATTAGATTTTTTTTAAAATAACCTATTTATTCAATTTAAATACCAAAATAACATTGTTTTCAATTTATTTACCAAAATAACATAGTTTAAGAAAGCATCAACAAGAATACGTCATTTGATTTGGAGTGTATGTATAAATTAAAACGCATGCGCCATTTGATTTGGAGCATACATGCATGAGTAGCCAAATCAAATGGCGCCTACATGTTGCTATGGAGTGCATGCGCCATTTCAAATTGTGCATCCTTCTTTTATATATATATATATATATATATATATATATATATATACATTGCATTAGGAAATGTAATTAAAAATAGGTTAAAAATATAGAAAAAATAGAAAACAAATAAAAATATTATTAATATGCATTAAAGGTTACAACAACTGATTAAGAAATTAATGTCCGACCCGATCAAAACGACCCACGGCTCCACATCCCGGTACATTAACATGCCTTCGAGGTCTACCACGATTTTGTTGAGGTGTTTTTGGTCTTTGTGTATTGGTCAACGGAAAAGGTATTTGGTGCGAGGGTCCTGGCGTATTTGACATATTTTCAATCATTTGTCCCTAATAGTCGGGGGTTGCTGCTAACGGCGTTGCCGTAATTTAGTTCTGTGCCCATGTTTTTGAAGTTGGATCACAGTGGTTAGGTTAGGTGAGAATGGTATGGCACTGTCGTAATTTAGTTCCGTGCTCATGTTTTCGAAGATTAATGCATGTATAATTGAGACAAGACTAATGCATGTATGATTGAGACAAGACTAATGCCTGTATAATTGAGATACACAAATAAAAATATATATATTAAAAATAATATTAATACACTTGTATAATTGAGACAAAACAATAATATATTAAAAATTTTATTGGATGAAACTAGACTTCTATTAATACACATGAAGTTAACATTTTATTGTACCGCAAATCTATCATGCACCACTACACTAAAATATTGCAGTACAATTCTACCAAACACCAGTACACAAAAATATTTGTTATGGCTCAAACACCACAATACATGATTAATGCATATCTCAATGGTGAGATATTTGATTGTACCATAACTGGTTTTAATTTTCGTAATACCGATGTTACTCGGTTTTCAATTAATAGATTATCAAATTTTTATCATTTGAAAGCGAGATTAGAAAAGAAACTACAGTGTGGTTCAGTGGGCCAGATCATCTACAAGAATTCAGTGTTTTTTACCGACAACTAAGTCAAATTTTTTCAGTTAAAGGTTTGAGATGATGAAGATGTTCATAATATGTTTCTCAATCATGAGTATTCTGGTTTCAATGCTATTGAGCTTTATATTATATTACAACAACATCAAATGTCTCAACTTATTGATCATTCTCAAGTTTTTTGCGAATCTGATGACGAACAAACTGAAGTCGATGTTGTAGACGAAGAAGAAGAAGAAGCTGAGGTCTTGGTTGATGAAATGGTAAACAATTCCACTACCGACCACGGGGAAGACCTATTACCGGCCAGTAATGTTTATTGTCCACCTGAACACATGACAAGCCTGGACTTGGGTGCAGATGAACCATTAACAGATATTTTTTACAATCCATATACGCAAACACAATGAGTATTAAAAGAGGGAGATAATTTTCGAACAAAAGAAGACTGTGTCCGAGCTATAAAACAATATCACATGGAATTATCAGCTGATTATAGAGTCGGCCGAATGAATGTGACTCTGTATAAGATCTACTGTTGTAACAAGGTGTGCGCGTTTCGATTGACATCATCTTACCAGAAGAGAAGCGATTCTTGGAAGATAGGGTCTATGGGTCCAGAGCACACTTGTATAATCACCAATCCAATGCAGGATCATTGCAAACTCAGCTCTCAGTTGATATGCAATGAAATTTTGTCTGTCATTAGCGACAATCCGTCGTTGAAGGTGAGTACCATAATCTCGCATATCGTTCAAAGATATAATTATACTCTGTCGTACAGGAAAGAATGGATAGCTAGGACTAAGGCGGTTGAAACAGTGTTCGTCAATTGGGAGGAGTCATACAAAGAACTTCCAAAATACTTGGTGGCACTTAAACAATATGCTCTAGGGAGTGTTGCCATTTTGGAGACCTTGCCGGCATATACCCCAGACGGGACTTGTGTTACTGGAAATGGCATATTCCACCGACTCTTTTGGGTCTTTGAACCATGTATCAAAGGTTTTGCAAATTGTAAACCTATTATACAAATTGATGGAACATGGTTGTACGATAAATATAACAGAACGTTACTCATGGCAGTGGCACAAGATGGCAACAACAACATTTTTCCAATCTCCTTCGCTCTAGTTGAATGGGAGACTGCTAGGGGTTGGAGTTTTTTCCTAAAAAATCTCCGATTACACGTGTCTCCCCAACCTAACTTATGTTTGATTTCTGACAGACATCCATCAATCGAGAGTGGATATAAGAATCTTGATAACGGCTGGCAGGATCCTCCTTCAACGCATGTCTATTGCATTAGACACATCGCTCAAAATTTCATGCGGGAGATCAAAGACAAGACGCTGCGGAAGAATGTTGTGAACGCAAGGTATGCATTAACAAAACCTCCCTTCAAACACTACTGTGAAGAAATCAGATTGACAAATGCAGATGCATTAAGATGGATCGACAATATTCAATTGGAAAAGTCGACCAGGGCATACGACAATGGCCAACGATGGGGCCACATGACAACAAATTTCGTGGAATCAATGAACTATGTATTCAAATGCATCTGAAACCTACCGATAACTAATTTGGTAAGGGCAACATATTTTAGGCTTGGGGTACTTTTTGATATTAGACATTCAAAATAGAGTTCTGCCTTACAATCTGGACAGTTGTTCAGTGATAGTTTGATGAAATTCATTAAGGACAAAGTTGCCAAAGCTAACACACATGTGGTCACAGTGTTTAACCGTAGTAAAGGTTGGTTTAGTGTTGCTGAGTCAATGGATCGCAATGAAGGGAGGCCGAGGGGATCCTACCGAGTGGAACTAGATAGAAGTTTGTGTGACTGCGGAAAGTTTCAAGCCTTTCGTATGCCTTGCTCCCATGTCATAGCAGTATGTTCAAAGGCTCGCCAGGACCCTTCCTACTTATTGTCCGTTGTTTACCAAGTCACTAGTCAATGCAATATCTACAGTACTAGTTTTCAGGTGGTACCAAAAGAGGACTATTGGCCTGCATATGAAGGGGAAATTGCTATGCACAATGAAATTATGCGAAGAAAGAAAAATGGTTGCCCTAATATCATGTGTATTCGAACGGAGATGGATACGGCAAACAAAATGGTAAGATTATGTAGTTCATGCCGTCAGCCCGGGCACAATCGTACAAAATGTCTCAATGTTGGATCAATCATAACATCATAATTTTAAATGTAACCTTGTGTCTTTATATCAACAACAACTTTCATTCCATTAATATCATAACATTCAATAACAATAATTTAAAACCAGCAAGTAACAATAATTTAAATACTAAAACAACAAAACAAACAAATATAACAACTAAACAACATAACTAAGCGATTACAACCATCAGGACCATTTCCTGAGAACTATACATCAACGTATGAACATCTTGGTCATTAGTAACATTCTCCTAGAAACGAACTTCTCCATTTTGGTTGAACGGGGTAACAAGCCTATCAATTCTTCTGATCTTTTCACCCTCTGGAATGTCTCCATCTAACCATCGGTTCATGCTCTTATTAAGATGTTCGAACGTCAGTGTATTTCAGAGGCGGATCTTCATCGGAGGTTTGACTGGCGAGAAAATTAAATCGTCATTTCTCTTGTGGATATATGGAACCTAGTAGAGATATGAGGAAGAAGAAGAGGAAGCCATTTTGACAGAAAAATGGAAGGAGACTATCAGAAATGGAAAGAGAAAAATGCGAGAAATGAAGAGAAGATGGTGTAGTATTTAAAGAAAACCCATAATGTAGTAGCCAATTGAAATGGCGCATACACACATGATCCAAACCCTAAAAAATTTTTTAAAAAATGAGGATGCCCCCTATGAAATGGCGCATGCATTATAAATCAAAGAAGAGGCTCCATTTCATATGGTTACTGTTACATGTATAAGCCATATCATATGATGCATGTGAACAAATTTTGATGCTTGCGCCATTTGATTTGGCGTATCCTCTCTTTCTCATTCTGAAACTATGATATTTTGATAAATAATTTAAAAAATTTATTATTTTCGTATTTAATTAAAAAAATAAGTTATTTATAAAAAAAATCTATATATTATCTATTTCATTTAAGTCGTCGAAACTTAGACGAGACTTACGAGTAGTTAATTGAGTTCAAAATCTCATTTCATCTTGTTTAGTTTGCCAGCTGGTCTGTCAAACAAAAAATCATTTTTATTTAAAGTATTTTTTATTAAAAATTAGATATAATATTTTAATTTAAAAAATAAATATGTATTTATAAATGCAAGTAATGATGTGCTTTTTCATGTTGTCAACTTGTCCTGTTTATAGCATTTTTCTCCTGTATTAACTCTAATTAAGAGTATAAAAAGGAAAATTCGTATGATTGAAAATAATAAGTGAATAAAACAAACAAGTATCTAAAGCTCATGATACTAATTCAACATTATCAACAAATTTAACAATTTAATCTACAATTATTTAAAAAATTATATTTGTTACCTGGGTCATTATTGAACAATTTAAAAATAATATATAATTTTTATTTGTTTATTGAACTCGTTGGCCAATATGCCTTGTCCTTGTTTTTTAAACAAATTTTAATCTATTTAAAATAACGAATTAAACAGGTTGGTTTGGAGCACATGACTTCTTTTTATTACAAAGAGGACTTAAACCCAATAAAAAATGACTACCAAAACGTCCTTAAAGAGGCGGTATCAAATCAGGTAGAGCAGTTGGAACTTCACAAAAAACACAGAAATCTTGATCAATACATCCTATTTGCTAAAGCGTCGGTACATAAATTTGCTTCTTGCTTCTCAATAAATATGGGTATGTAATAATTTGAAAGACATGACATTTTACCCATTGCCCCCTTATATATATATATATATATATATATATATATATATATATATATATATATATATATATATCACGTTATTGTATTTATTATCAATTTTGCTATAAATTGGTTCACAAATTTTATATAAATATAACCTTCTTAAAAAATTTAAAAAAAATTAATTTCATTACAAACA
This sequence comes from Lathyrus tuberosus, assembly GCA_022829125.1. Classification (NCBI taxonomy): domain Eukaryota; kingdom Viridiplantae; phylum Streptophyta; class Magnoliopsida; order Fabales; family Fabaceae; genus Lathyrus; species Lathyrus tuberosus. Next base: position 1,595,164 of record JALAZF010000062.1, on the reverse strand, counting down.
ATCTCGTACAAACAAATCATCTTAACTATATCAAGGGAATAACTAAAATAAAAATACTTAAAACACCAAAGTTTGAAAATTGAAAGAGTATCAAGTCAATGTGAACATATCTCCAAGCAACGTGCATAAAAACCAAATGATGTATCCTTTATACTTTTATTACACTCATTCCGTTTATCTTATCTGCCTTTTCTATGTATTCGAGCACAACTACAAAGATAAGGTCGGTCAATGCAACAAAAAGAAAACCCACTTAGAGATAATTTATGTTGGACTATAATATTTTCGAAATGTAAGTAAATGATAATTATGGATTACCTAGTTGGTAACTTAGTTGGTAATTGTTCCATTCAGGAATCCAAAATAGAGGCTCTATTTCCACGAAGAAATTATAAATGATGAAAGTTGAATAATTGGTGATTTTTAATGGTGATTTCGTTCTTTTTTATGGTGATGTGGGTGGATATGTATGATTATCACTCCAACGTTCAAATTAGTTTAAAATTTAAGATGAGTATAAAAAAAGTGGAGATCAGAGATTGTTTCTTGCTCTTAGCATGTGAACTGTTTTAATACTTTGGGTCGAATAGAGTGAATTAGGCCTTGGTGTTAAAGTGTAATCCAAATTGACATTTAAGTTAGATTTCATTTGGTTTTTCATTTTAATTTCATTTAGATTAGACTCGTGTTTAAAACCAAAGTAGTAACAGAATTTCTCATATAACCAATTCAGTTAGTCTCTCTCTCTCTCTCTCTCTCTCTCTCTCTCTCTCTCTCTCTCTCTCTCTCTCTCTCTCTCTCTCTCTCTCTCTCTCTCTCTCTCTCTCCATCTTCTTCATCATCAACCTTGTGCACCAACAATTGATATTTAGATCTCTAGTTCATATTCAGATCGGGAAACACGATTGTACGTGAGGCGTGTGTGGTTGATTTCGATTCTGAAATTCATAGTGAATTGAAGTCTAAAATCAAAACAGAATCACATTTCTTGATTCTGAGGGATTGGGAAACAAGAGTCTTTGTGTGATTTGAGTGAAGTTGCACAAGATTAAAAATGAACGGCAGAAACGGTAGCTTGAACACAAAGCTTCTAGTCTTTGATGAAAGAACTGGAATTGATGGATGTAATGGTGAAAAATTGAGATTAAGTTATTGATTAACTTAAATTACAAAGCAAGAGTCGCCACCCGCTTTTTATTGTTTCCAAAGGAATAGGAAAAGAACGAATAAAACCCACAGAAGATTTGAAAACAAAACTAATAAAACAAAAAGACAAGGGTACGGAAGTTGGTTATGCAAAGGGAAGGTGTTAGAACCCATAATATCTATAGTACTCTATAGGAACCTCTTGAAAACCTGTGTTTAGCTTAAAACTGGGTTGTTTGCAAAAGATTTGGGAGATGAGAAGAGAAATATTTTTTAGGATTTTTGTTTGACAAGAGTTCCTGAGCCTCGTGCCTACGTACCAACAAAGTGCAATGGAGGATCAAAACCTCATAGTTCGTCGTAACAATAACAAAAATGTTTGTTTTGATTGATTTTAAATGAATAAACATTTCGTCGTATTCGAGTGGAAACTCAACTTATTACCCATAATTAATGAGGAAGGAGAATTTACATCATCTTAAGATGGAGGACTTTTGCTTAGATTGAAATCAACAAGTCTATCACTCAACATCTAAGTGGAAAATGTCAACACTTCTCTACATTATTGTGGAAGTATATGAGTTGTATCACTACAAGAACACAACTAATGATTCGAGCACAAGATATCTAAATATCAATTGTTGGTGCACAAGGTTGATGATGAAGAAGATGGAGAGAGAGAGAGAGAGAGAGAGAGAGAGAGAGAGAGAGAGAGAGAGAGAGAGACTAACTGAATTGGTTATATGAGAAATTCTGTTACTACTTTGGTTTTAAACACGAGTCTAATCTAAATGAAATTAAAATGAAAAACCAAATGAAATCTAACTTAAATGTCAATTTGGATTACACTTTAACACCAAGGCCTAATTCACTCTATTCGACCCAAAGTATTAAAACAGTTCACATGCTAAGAGCAAGAAACAATCTCTGATCTCCACTTTTTTTATACTCATCTTAAATTTTAAACTAACTTGAACGTTGGAGTGATAATCATACATATCCACCCACATCACCATAAAGAAGAACGAAATCACCATTAAAAATCACCAATTATTCAACTTTCATCATTTATGATTTCTTCGTGGAAATAGAACCTCTATTTTGGATTCCTGAATGGAACAATTACCAACTAAGTTACCAACTAGGTAATCCATAATTATCATTTACTTACATTTCGAAAATATTATAGTCCAACATAAATTATCTCTAAGTGGGTTTTCTTTTTGTTGCATTGACCGACCTTATCTTTGTAGTTGTGCTCGAATACATAGAAAAGTGTTGACATCTAAGTGGAAAATGTCAACACTTCTCTACATTATTGTGGAAGTATAGGAGTTGCATCACTACAAGAACACAACTAATGATTATCCTTAAGAAAAGGTTTAAAAGGAAAAGGTGCACAAAGACACAAAAGTTTTGAATGAATTTTGTGTTTTTTAAATCTTTTGAAAATGTTTTGATATGCTTAAGATGTCTTAGCATTTATTTAAGAAAGAGATTTTGAAAATCACTTGACAAAGTGAAGGTTTATTGAGAAAGTGGTTCAAGTTTGAAAACAAGAAGGTTTTGAAAAAGGGAGAAGATTTTGAAAATTTAAGAAGGGAAGGAGATTAAGAGACTATTTGTTAGATGTCAAACATGCTATATATTTCTATTTGATACTTGACATTTTTTAACTCTTTTATGACAAATTGTGGATTTTACTCATGAATTGTTGTTATTCTTCAAACATTGTGAATATACATTTGGTGCTTGTAATATGTGTGTTATTGTGCAGAAAAAGGAACTAAATGATCAAAAGATGTAAGACACAAAGAAATGATACAAGTTGCCAAAGAAAGGAAGAAAACATCAGCAAGTTCGCTTTGCGAACAACTGGTAAAGTCCCAGCGAATGGTCCCAGAATTATGGCAGTAGGAAAAGGGACTAAAGTTCGATTTGCGAACTCCCAGCGAATGTTCGCTGATTTCATCGCTTTGCGAGGACCTGGCGAAGGACACCTTTGAGATGGCAGAAGCAAAAGGGGCCTAAGTTCGCTTTGCGAACTTGTAGGCAAATAGTTCGCTTTGCGAACTTATGCAGAAACTCAGAGGCGGTTTAGCTTATCAGAAGGAACTTCAGGTGCCAAAAGTGTAGTTCGCTAGGCGAACTAAAATTTCGCAGTGCGAACATGTCTGATTTCAAATGTACTATAAATGTATTTTGTGAATTTTCTTGGGATCATAACTTCACTTTATCACACCAAAACCTATTTTTCTTATATTTCTTCATCTAAGAGAGATTCTTTACATAGAGAAGCTGGATTTGCATTCGATCTTGATTATTCGACGCGGATGCCTTTTCATCTCCTCACAAAACTTGTGAAACAAGCTACCATGAATATGTGTAGCTAAACATATTTTGTGTCAAGATTAGAGGTAGTTAATCTTGCTTGTATGTATTTCTTTTGATCTTTTGTATATGAACAAGGTTGATGATCAATATATGACGAAGTTGTTTGCTTTTAATGGTATATTTGTTGTTTGAATCACTCTAGACATAGATTTTCCAAATCTTGACCTAATATCATCATCTCTTAAAAACCAAACTCTAGATATAGATTTGGGGTTTAATATTCGCTTTGTATTGATCTTAACGTTTGTTGTTTCGATTGTTAGCGTGAGACATCATCTAACGATTTAAACAATAATACTCACGAATTTACTTTAGACATAAACTTATTTGCAAGGATACGCAATTGTATTGATCGAAACTAAGTTCATATGCTTGATTAATCGGATACGTATGAAAAGGATTAACGAAATCTAGTCTTGACATGATTTTCTAAAACTTACAACATCTTTGTTCTAATTTACTTCTTTGCTACAAACTTATGTTACAAAACCAAGAATCATTTGAAAACCCTTTACCTAAAATGGTAAACTATTGAACGGCAAGCATTGATATCACACAATCCCTGTGGATACGATAAAACACCCCCCGAATTACTCTTCAACACTATTCTAATGCATAAAATAAATAACAAGACATAAATGGTATCATTGTAAGGTAGCTCAAGAGGAAGCCTTTGTGTGTGCATTGTGAACTAACCAGGATCTAGCCAGAATTTGACAAGAGTCAAAACCAACATTCTATTCCTTTAGAGTAGGCCATAAGCATCAAGTAAGCACAGGGTAAGACAAGCATCAGTTGAAAGAAGAACTCAAGTTATAAGGTCAAAGCTATGTATCAGAGCCAAGGTCTTCAAAGATCAACCAAAAGTCTCAAGTATCAGATGAATCCAATAGCATAGGGAAAAGTAACCAAAGTTCATAGGTCCAAGAATCAAACTCCAAGTCAAGCTAAGGATAGTAACCATTAGTCCAGAGATTAGATAACCAATCTTTTAAGGGTTTTTCCTTTATTAATGTCTTTAAAAGTAAAAGAAAATGTCCAAGTAGACAAAGGAAAAAGAAGCATAAACATAAAAAAAAATATGAAATGTAATGCTAAAATAAAGGTATAAAAGTAAATGGGAAAAAATTAAATGATAAGAAAGTAAAGGTGCATAAAATAAAGTTAGCATAATATTAATGTTAGTATTGATGTTAGAGTTAATGAATCGATTCGGGACAAATTTAGCGTTATGTTAAGCAATCGTAGCACAATCTATTAGGAAGATCATACTATGGGAGGTCGGTCAATAACAATTTATGTACCATACATGTTAGAGATATGGTAGAAAACATACTCCTAAAACATATAGAACAAGTAAAAATCAAGGAGGGATCAAGCACTAAGGCAAGGAGATTGGTCCATTACATCAATCATTCTTCATGACCACTTAGGAAAACTTATGCATTAATCCAAATACCTCAAATGATCCATGATCAGTTGGAAGGTAGATTTGAAATGATGAAAGTTCATCAAGCATCAATCCAAACTTCATGAACAAGATGGACACTAAATCATCCAATTGATCAAGAGAAAGGAAAAGAAAAGGAGAAGGAGATGAAGAGAGAAACCAAATTGAGTCATGACTTAAGATTCATCTCTCATCAATTTCAATCACCTCTCTTGGTGGATTAAGGTACAAAACCTATCTGTGAGGGCTATGGTCTTTCATCTATTTCATTTTAATGATGTCAACAAATATACTGAGTATTAGATTGTAATTTGAGCGATATCACTTCTCTTTGTCGGGAAAATTGCATCTAGTCATTGTTGTTCATGTGTCTAGACATATAGGACCTTGTCTTATCCATATATATATATGTGCATGATCATTATACTAGTGTCTAGTATATTTGTCTGGATCCTGGTCAGTTACAATATGCAAAAAATGCATTTTATGTAAAAATTCAGGTTATGCGCTGAGCTGCCATATGCATGAGTCGACGCATAATTACTGGTGCAAGACTTATAAAATAAACGGGTAAGCGCATGATTCTGAGAATGCAGAAATTGCATTCATGAGTCGATGCATGATGACCTTGGGTCGACGCATATTGGTCAAATTTTTATAGTATTTTCCACGGGTCAGCGCACGCCGACCCTTATTAAAGTATGTGTCGACTCATAACTTGCCTGAACTGATTTTTTCACAAAAATTTTTTCTATTATTTTTGTTATATCTTTTAGTGGGTCTTTTTATTCTCTATAAATAGTTTGGTCCTCTCATTATCCAAATAACAAGAAACGTGAAAATAGATACCATTTTTCTCTTCATCTTCATCTTCATTATTGAGTAAACAAACAATCACACATAATCATCTTTGTTTGTGTCGCCCATTGATCGAAGTGATAACGTTCAGAATTTAGGAAGTGTATGATCTTCATTTTTTTGGTTGAGAGCTTGGTATGTGTTTCTTGAATAAAACCAGTTGGTTTTATCCTCCAAGAATCAAAGAGATTTTGGGGGTTTTTGCACAAACCGTTTCGTTCTACATGGATTCAGCCGGGCGAAGGTAACCGAAGATTGGAGTAATTGTTCGGTTTAGTAGTTGTAATAGGAGGATCGTAGAAGAGAGGTTTGGGTTTGAATTTTTGGTAGATCGCAATTGATCGAGTGAAGGTAACCGAAGAACGGTGGTTTCTTTCAGTTTAGTAGCGTGGGACGGTAATTGGATCAACCATATTCGAAGCACTTGATTCATCTTGAATCAAGGGGAGAGAAGACTCTGCATCAACGATCGAAGACGTTCGAGGGTTTGGATGTTCATTGTTCTTCTCTTGTAATAAACCATTTGCAACAGCTACATATATATATATATATATATATATATATATATATATATCAATTCCAATTGTGGAATTGGGGGAAGACGTACCCAAAGCGAGGACGATTGGGGAACTGCCTAATCAAATCTCATTTGTTCTCTCTTTCCCTTAACTCTTTTACATTTCAGTTTATTCGAATTTGTGAAGTCGCAATTTATCAAAATTTCTGTCGTAGTGTAATCTTGAGCTGAGAAACTGTTTTGTTAAATTGATACAATTCCTTGAATTGTATCTTGGAGCAGCTTTACATTACATTCCATAGAAATTCTGCACTTAGTGTGTTTACGCACACCAGGTGTTTGATAATTTGTTTCAAAGCAAAAATCGAACGCATTGTTGTTAATTGTTTATCGTTTTACCTCATTGGTTTGGATTAAACATCAAGCAAGTGATATTTTGTTGATTGTGTTTTAAGTGTAGTAATCAAACTGAATTTTTTCTCTTCTGTACTCATTCTCAATATATTCGTGCATATCCGATCCTTTTAGTAGAAGGTTCGTGGTAGACGTACAATCCAGTTGTTGCTTCCGTTAAATATTTTAAAACTAAATTTTTGGTAACCATTTGCGTGTAAAACTCAAGGGATCGATTCAACCCCCTTCTAGATCCATGGCCATCGTCTAACAAGTGGTATCACGAGCTCCGGTTAATTCTGGTGCTTCGGTAAAACTTCTTGGATCATGGCGAACGAACCTAAAAGGGCTTATAATAGAGCTCCAGTTTTTACAGGCGAAAATTACAGCTACTGGAAGGATTGTATGCGCGTTCATATAAATTCCATAGATCGGAAGGTTTAGAATGTTATTTTAAACAGTCCCATGGAAATTACTATGACAAATGCGGAAGGCATTGTCGTTCCTAAACCCGGAGCTCAATGGAATGAGGAGGACAATAAAAAGTACAGCTATGATTGGAAGGCTCGTAATATGATCATCTCCTCCTTGGGAGTTGACGAGTATTATCGAGTCTCCTATTGTGAAACGGCCAAAGCCATGTGGGATGCTTTACAAGTAGCCCACGAAGGCACTAATTGATGTTAAGTTGGCTCGTATTAATACACTAACGCAAGAGTTTAACTTGTTTTACATGAAGCAATGGGAAACCATTGCGGATGTGCAAAAATGATTTACTCACATTATCAACAAATTGCATGTTCTTGGTAAACCAATTCCAAATAAGGTTGCTACTAACAAGATTTTGAGGTGTTTAAATAGGGAATGGCAACCGAAGGTCACCGCTATCAAGGAGGCCAATGATCTTGCTACACTAGACCTCACAACACTTTTTGGTAAACTCGATGAGCATGAGCAAGTGCTCATTAGCTTGGATAAACATGAAAAGAGTATCAAGAAAGATAAATCAAAAGATATGGAGAAGAAGTCGATAGCTCTTAAGGCTTCTTGTTCAAAGTCCACACATCAAGAGCTAAGTGATGATGAAGCCAATAATGACAAAGATGAAGAATCCGGTAATGATATGGGCTTATTTGTGAAGAGGTACAATAGATACGTTCGTAAGAACGAGATTTAACACTCGAACAAAAATCTAGTCAAATTTAGGAAGCAATCTAGAAGCGAAGGAAATAAGAATGGCAAGGTAAAAGGGACGTGCTACAACTGTGGAAAATCCGGGCACTACAAGCCAGATTGTCCATCTCTAAAGAAAGACAAAGATAGGGATAATAACAAGAGTCGCTCAAACAAAAAGTCCAACAAATCTCGACGAGCATACATCACTTGGGAAAGTGATAGTGAATCGGAGAAAGATGATTCATCAAGCGACGAAAGTGAATCTGTTAACTTTTGTCTTATGGCACGCCACAACAAAGCAAAAGAGGTAAATCACTCTAAATATGATCATGTTAATACTATGTCGCATTTAGAGTTACAAAAGGCTTTTGACATGTTAGACTATGAGGCTAAGGAAGCATTTCAACGCTTAGCCTCAAATAAAAAGATTTTCTCGTATTTGGAGAAGAAGGTTTTCGATTCCGAAAAGGAATTAGAAGCCCTCAAAAACTCTATAGTGGACACATCAAAAGCCAAGGTTGAAGAGGACCCTACCTCTTGGTTCAATTGGGGTTGTGACACTTGTCACATTTGGCAATGAGAGGTGAGAACCCTCAAGGCCAAATTGGACAAGGCTTTTAAGCCAAAAGTTACGTTTGCTATCGATAGATCACATTTTCGTGAGAGCATGAATAATCCATATCAAAAGTATACCTATGTGATTCGAAATAGTGATAGAAAAGGTAAATTCCAAATGAACCGTAATTGTCTTTACTGTTGTAAGCCTGGTCATACTATTGCAAAATGCCGATTCAGAAGGTTTCTTGTTCCGAAAGGCATCTACCAATGGTTACCCAAGTGCGGTCTTGGTTTCACTCACCTTAAAGGACCCAATGAGAATTGGGTACCTACTCTTCCTTGATTGTTATTATAGGTACAAAGTCTTGAGACCACCGAAAGAAGATGGGTTCTGGATAGTGGTTGTTCGAGACATATGACCGGAGACATATCTCTTTTTATTGACTTTGTGGCGAAGAAAAAGGGGTTTGTCACCTACGAAGATAACAACAAGGGACAGATTCTTGGTAAAGGAAGTGTAGGTAACCCCTCATCTACTACTATCTCTGATGTACTTCTTGTGGAAGGCCTTAGACACAATCTTTTAAGAATTAGCCAACTATGTGACAAGAATTATAAAGTATCATTTTCAAAAGATTGTTGCATAGTTGAAGATAGTGACAAAAAGAACGTGTCTAAGGGCTTGAGGGTGAACAACGTCTATATGCTAGACTTAAATGAGGTATCTTTGAATGGAGACAAATGTCTAGTCGTTGTGAATGTAGATTCATGGTTGTGGCATAGACGGTTGGCTCACATCAACTTTGATTTACTTAACAAAATAGTCTCTAAAGACCTAGTCATCGGTTTGCCCAAAATTAAATTCACAAGGGATCACCTTTGTGATGCGTGTCAAATGGGGAAGCAAACAAGGATCTCATTCAAATCTAAAAACATTGTTTTAACTATGAGACCCCTTGAGCTCCTCCATATGGACCTCTTTGGACCATCTAGGGTTAAAAGCCTAGGTGGTAACTATTATGGGTTTGTAATAGTCGATGACTTTTCTAGGTTTTGCTGGACTATTTTCTTAGCAAATAAGAGTGATACCTTTTCGGCCTTTGAACGATTTGCTAAGTTATCTCAGAACAAGTTAAACACAAACATTGGGTCAATTAGAAGTGACCATGGGGGTGAGTTTGAAAATCATTTGTTTGAAGCATTTTGTGATTCCAACGGAATTGATCATAATTTTTCCGCACCACGTACCCCTCAACAAAATGGGGTAGTGGAACGTAAAAATAGAGTTTTGGAGGAACTTGGAAGAACTATGATCAATGATAGTGGACTACCAAAATACTTTTGGGTCGACGCCATTAGTACGACTTGTTATGTTTTGAATAGGGTGCTCATCCGACCTATTCTAAACAAGAAACAGTATGAGCATTTAAAAGGGCGTAAGCCAAATATCTCTCACCTTCATGTATTTGGTTGCAAATGCTTTGTGTTAAACAATGGGAAAGAAACTCTTGGTAAGTTTGATGCCAAGGTCGACGAGGGTATTTTTCTTGGATACTCTCAGTCAAGTAAAGCGTATAGAATTTATAATAAGAGGTTACGTGTAGTTGAAGAGTCAGTTCATGTTACCTTTGATGAGTCTTATCCGAGAAATGTCGGAGAAGGTAGTTCTTTTCATGGTGCAGGTGTACCTACTGAGGACATACTCAAGGACACTGATAAGGAAACTGATCAGCCTGATGTAGTGCATATTGAGGAGGAAAAGGATCACCAACCGTTGAAAAGTGAGGATGATCATCATTCTGATAAAGATGAACTTCCTCCAGCTTGGAAGTCTTCAAAAGACCATCCAATTGACAACATACTCGGTGATATCTCTAAGGGAGTAACCACTCGCTCTAAATTTAGTAATTTTTTCTATTACTCTGCTTTTGTGTCACAAGTTGAACCTAAAAATGCTAAGGAGGTGTTACTCAATGAGCATTGGTTTCTATCAATGCAAGATGAACTAAATCAATTCAGGAGAAATGAGGTTTGGGACCTTGTCCCCCCTCCGCGAGATCATCGAGTAATTGGCACCCGATGGGTGTTTAGGAATAAACTTGATGAAAATGGAGTAATAACACATAACAAAGTGCGGCTTGTAGCGCAAGGCTATAACCAAGAGGAAGGAATCGACTATGAGGAAACTTATGCGTCGGTTGCCTGACGCGAGGCTATACGCCTTTTACTTGCTTATGCTTGCACTAAGAACTTCAAATTATTCCAAATGGATGTTAAAAGTGCTTTTCTTAATGGATATATAAATGAAGAGGTTTATGTTGCCCAACCTCCGGGGTTTGAATCCCATGAATATCCTGATCATGTCTACAAACTTAAATGTGCTTTGTACGGACTTAAACAAGCCCCTAGGGCTTGGTATGAACGTCTAAGCAAATTTTTACTTGATCAAGGGTATTCAAGAGGGAAGGTTGACACAACCCTCTTTATTAAACGTCAAGGAAAACATTTAATCTTGGTACAAATTTATGTTGATGATATTATCTTTGGGTCTACTAACATGACCTTGGTCAAGGAGTTTTCTAGTTTGATACAGAGAGAGTTTGAAATGAGCATGATGGGGGAGCTTAACTATTTCCTCGGATTGCAAATCAAACAACTCGAAGAGGGCACATTCGTGAGTCAAATGAAATACTGTCTTGAGCTTCTCAAACGTTTTGACATGCTAAACTACAAAGCAATAGATACTCCAATGCCTACTTGTGCCAATCTTGATCGTGACGAAAATGGTAAGGATGTAGAGATAAAGAAGTATCGAGGTATGATTGGATCGCTTCTTTATCTTACCGCATCACGACCCGACATTATGTTCAGTGTATGCATGTGTGCGAGGTATCAAGCACGTCCCAAGGAATCCCACTTAAAAGCAGTTAAGCGCATACTTCGATACCTCTTCGGTACTCCAAAGTATGGGTTGTGGTATTCCAAAGGTAGTGTTTGTTCCTTAGTTGGTTATTCTGATTCTGACTTTGTCGGGTGCAAGTTGGATAGGAAAACTACTAGTGCCACGTGTCACCTTTTTGTAAATTCCTTGGTGAGTTGGCATAGCAAGAAACAGGTTTCGGTTGCTTTGTCAACAGCCGATGCGAAATACGTTGCCGCAGGTAGTTGTTGTGCTCAAGTCTTATGGCTTAAACAACAATTGCTTGATTTCAATTTAAAACTTGAGCGTATTCCCAATTTGTACGATAACACTAGTGCAATAAACCTAACTAAGAACCCCGTATTACCTTCACGCACCAAGCATATCGAAATACGCCATCATTTTCTTAGGGATCATGTAGAGAAAGGTGATGTGATCTTTGAGCATGTTGATACTAAAAATCAACTTGCTGACATTATTACAAAACCGTTAGCCACTGAGCCTTTCTTTCACATCCGTAGGGAACTTGGCATTCTCGATATCTCGGATCGTGTGTGATAATCCTTTAAGATAGTGATCTTCACATATATATACATGCTTGTTTATTCTTTTGACTAACAATGCAAAAAGATATTTAGCTATATGTGAGGGCTCTTATCGTCATGGTGATCAAGGTAATATCGTTCCGATTTATAGATGTTTAACATATTTTGTGCCATATTAAGTACCTTAAACTTGATGTTTATTGCTTTTTGAGCACATGTTGTTCATGTGGATGTTTGTTCTATGTGTGTGCATGTTTATTTATCCTTTGGAACTTATGTTTGCAAAATTTCAATTTTTTCTTTCATTTTTTCCTTGCATGCGTCGACCGGACCATATCATAGGTTGACTCATAAACTGATGCATTTGTTAAGGGAAAAAAATGGGTTAGCGCAGGATAACCTGCCGTCGGCGCATCCTCATATGTTTGAAAAAATTTCAGTTTCAGCACTTGCATGCGTCGACGCACCCTGTACATAGGTCGACGCATAACTGTCACTTTTAGAATTCCTGCATTAATTGGAATGCGTGCGCCGACCTATTGCTACTTATTCCCACTACATATTTTCACTACTCTTAAATTCTTGTTCATTACATGTAATCATATTATATTTTATGGTCTCCCTCTCTCTATTTCTTCCATTAAACCTCATCAATACCCATTAATCTCCATCAAAATCCCTAAAAATAAAAACCCACAAAAAGTGAATCCTCAAGGGTATAAGAACAAGGGTTTCTAACGACTGATCATCATCCTCTCTATTTTCGTGCACTGTTCATCATCCTCTCTACCACTGTGTGAACTGTTCATCTTCTTCAAACCTTCATAAAAAATGGCTTCCAGACGAACAATCGGTAAAAGAACAACCAGAGCTTCATCTTCCGGAACCTCTTCACAACCGATAATTGTTAACTCTTTAGTTTCTGATGCACTATCTAGTCCTTATGAGGCATTGTTTAGTAATCGTGATGTTATACCACAACATGGTTTCTATGTATTGATGGGTGAAGATTATCACATTCGTGAGATAACTGAAATAGTCAATGTTCAGAATCTTGGTGAGTTCCTGGAATGTGATGATAAGTACATTAGTGATCTGATTTGAGTGTTCTACTGTGGAATCAAGGGTAAATTTAAGGAGGCTGAGTTTAAGTTTTCTATGAATAATGCACTTCATGATGTGAACAATGATTTATGGGCTACTTTGTTTAGCTTGAACACAAATGAAAATCTACCCAGAGTAACTGATAAAACGTTTGTTCAAAACTTTGAGTTTAACACTGCTCTAAACTCTATGTTACGGGAACCATATCCTGACGATGTTGTGGCAAGTGACGTCTTTCCGAAAAATGTCACTACCGGTCATTTGAAATTTGAAGACCGCATTTTGCAATGGATTGTTGCTCGTATTTTGAGACCTAATAAAGGTGGATACTCACGGGTTGAGAAGGCTGAAGTTCATCTCATGTATATTTTGAAAAATCGGATCAAAATCAACTGGCCATACTATTTTGCATATCGGATGTTCGTTACCCGCAGCTCCAACAAATATCAAGCTCTAGGTTATGCATCCTGTATTCAGAACATCTTGAACAAGGCTGGGATTTCAGTTCCAAATATTCCTTACATTGAGATTTCATCTGAACAACAATTTCAACCAAAAACCCTCACCATGATGGGCTACAATTGGGATTCGGTTAATAAGAAGTTCAATTACCGACACAGATCGACTCATCCTTTTCAACCTGAACCTGAAGAACCTGTTCATTATGAAGGAAATGATGATGAGGACGTATATGATGATGTTCATCAAGATGTTAATGATGCTGATGTGGTTATGCAAGAGGAAGACAACGAAGCATGGATGGGCGATCAACATGAGGACAATTCTGAGAATCAGGGCTAGGGAGATTGGTAAAACAACTGCTGGACTATTCTTGGTGACGCATATATTCCTTCCACCTATGGCGAGGAGTATGGTTGGCAGCAACCTAATTATTCGGAACCTCCAACTCCACAGCCTCAGTATGATTTCCAAGCATCTGAAGAGATTTTGGCAAGGTTAAATGAGATGAATCTTCAACAGCAAGAATTCCAAGCATTGCAAGAGCTACAATGCTCAGGAAGAACGGTTCACAAACTTATCCGATCAAGTCTCGGCTCACATCACTAACTTCAACAGGTTTGCTGACGCGTCTATGACTCACTTCAACCAAATGGACGAGAACTTGACTCAACAGAATCTGAATCTTGCCAACATCCTTGGTACTCTAAATCGCACCCTGATCGAACTCAACTTGCACCTAGAGGATTTGCCACCACCAGGCCAGCATTATGGGGGAAGAGGTCATCCATATAGGGGGAGGAGGCCATAGAGATTAGGGCATCATATTACTAGTGTTTTGCATTTATGTTTTGTTATTTGCTTTGCATGTTTTCTCCTATTGTTCAACTTTGACTTTTGCTTCAGTTTTTTTTGCAATTCTTACGTATGGAATGAATTGTCTTTGCGATTTATGTCCCGTATTTATCCGCTTTCAATTTTACATTAACTATATCATATGTGGATGCGTGTTAATGTTGATGTGTTGCAAATATGTGATGGATATTTACGTGTTATAGTTTTATTTTGACCACTTTCTTCTCTTCTTTTTTATGTTGACAACGGGGGAGAAGGATAGCAAGCAGAAAATTAGCAGGAAATTAATCAAGTGTTAAAGAGAGTGGGAGCTTGTTCGTTCATAAATTAAAAATCACGTGAAAGCTAAAATAGTGTTTCCATCATCAAAAAGGGGGAGTACGTGAGGGCTATGGTCTTTTATCTATTTCGTTTTAAAGATGTCAATAAATATACTGAGTATTAGATTGTAATTTGAGCGGTATCACTTCTCTTTGTCGGGCAAATTGTATCTAGTCATTGTTGTTCATGTGTCTAGACATATAGGACCTTGTCTTATCCATATATATATGTGCATGATCATTATACTAGTGTCTAGTATATTTGTCTGGATCCTGGTCAGTTACAATATGCAAAAAATGCATTTTATGTAAAAATTCAGGTTATGCGCTGACCTGCCATATGCATGAGTCGACGCATAATTACTGGTGCAAGACTTATAAAATAAACGGGTAAGCGCATGATTCTGAGAATGCAGAAATTGCATTCATGAGTCGATGCATGATGACCTTGGGTCGACGCATATTGGTCAAATTTTTATAGTATTTTCCACGGGTCAGCGCACGCCGACCCTTATTAAAGTATGTGTCGACTCATAACTTGCCTGAACTGATTTTTTCACAAAAATTTTTTCTATTATTTTTGTTATATCTTTTAGTGGGTCTTTTTATTCTCTATAAATAGTTTGGTCCTCTCATTATCCAAATAACAAGAAACGTGAAAATAGATACCATTTTTCTCTTCATCTTCATCTTCATCATTGAGTAAACAAACAATCACACATAATCATCTTTGTTTGTGTCGCCCATTGATCGAAGTGATAACGTTCAGAATTTAGGAAGTGTATGATCTTCATTTTCTGGGTTGAGAGCTTGGTAGGTGTTTCTTGAATAAAACCAGTTGGTTTTATCCTCCAAGAATCAAAGAGATTTTGGGGGGTTTTTGCACAAACCGTTTCGTTCTACAGGGATTCAGCCGGGCGAAGGTAACCTAAGATTGGAGTAATTGTTCGGTTTAGTAGCTGGAATCGGAGGATCGTAGAAGAGAGGTTTGGGTTCAAATTTTTGGTAGATCGCAATTGATCGAGTGAAGGTAACCGAAGAACGGTGGTTTCTTTCGGTTTAGTAGCGTGGGACGGTAATTGGATCAACCATATTCGAAGCACTTGATTCAACTTGAATCGAGGGGAGAGAAGACTCTGCATCAACAATCGAAGACATTCGAGGGTTTGTATGTTCATTGTTCTTCTCTTGTAATAAACAATTTGCAACAGCTACATATATATATATATATATATATATATATATCAATTCCAATTGTGGAATTGGGGGAAGACGTACCCAAAGCGAGGATGATTGGGGAACTGCCTAATCAAATCTCGTTTGTTCTCTCTTTCCCTTAACTCTTTTACATTTCAGTTTATTCGAATTTGTGAAGTCGCAATTTATCGAAATTTCTGTCGTAGTGTAATCTTGAGATGAGAAACTATTTTATTAAATTGATATAATTCCTTGAATTATATCTTGGAGCAGCTTTACATTACATTCCATAGAAATTTTGCACTTAGTGTGTTTACGCACACCAGGTGTTTGATAATTTGTTTCAAAGCAAAAATCGAACGCATTGGTGTTAATTGTTTATCGTTTTACCTCATTGGTTTGGATTAAACATCAAGCAAGCGATATTTTGTTGATTGCGTTTTAAGTGTAGTAATCAAACTGAATTTTTTCTCTTCTGTACTCATTCTCAATATATTCGTGCATATCCGATCCTTTTAGTAGAAGGTTCGTGGTAGACGTACAATCCAGTGGTTGCTTCCGTTAAACATTTTAAAACTAAATTTTTGGTAACTATTTGCATGTAAAACTCAAGGGATCTATTCAACCCCCTTCTAGATCCATAGCCATCGTCTAACACTATCATCAACCCAAAGCACTAAAAGTTATTCAATTAATCATTTAATGGTAGATTTGAATTGATGAAGATTCATCCAACCTCATCAACACCCAAAGTCCATTGATATTGAGGAAGATTTTGATTAATCAAGTCCTAATCCAAGTCTACAGAAGTCAAACAATATTTAAATGGCAAAAAAAAAGATAAAACATTAAATGATTTTTAAAAATTATTTTAAATGGAAAATAAAAGAGAAAATCCAAACGAAGCATCTAAACATCAAATTAGAGCTCAATAAAACAAGGAAGATCAAGAAAACTCCAAGGATCAAGATCTCAAAAGATTAGATCAAAAATATTTGAAAATGATAGAGGAATAATTTGTTAAAGTCAATTATAAAAGAAAAAAAGAAAATAGTAAAAAATGCTCAAACAAATTTTAAGAATATGGAAAAATCACACAAGATAGAAAATATTTTTAGAAAATTATAGAAAAAATTGAGTGAAAAAGGTTACGGAAACTATTTTTAATGAGTTTTTTGAAAGAAAATGAAATTAAAAAAAAAAGAATTAAAATGAAAAAGAAATAAAATGTGCATACGGCTATGAGAGGTGTCACGCTGGGATTGGCCGAATTCAAATGTTTCCAACCAGCGCGCACGAAAACATCATCTTCAACCTTTGAAACCCTTGATTTAGCAAATCCATGAACTGTAAATTTAAGCCTAACCACACACATGGTTAACTTCGTTTTACTTCATTGTTCATGTCTCCAAGCTCAAGATCAATTTATTTGATCTGAGCATGGAGTATTTTGCAAAATACGAAGAAATCCTAACAACTTCAAGCAAAAATTAAACTCCAAATACGAATGATAAATTGCAAGTAAGTGAGGGGAAACACTCAGTGCAAGGTGTTGAACAAACTGGTAAAGAATTTTGGATGAGAATCTGCTCGTATCTACCGTTCCTAAATAAGCTTCAAAGATCTGAAATGGTGGAATTGGTTTGAGCATTTCAGGTCACGGTTACCTTCTATAATGCTTGGGTTAGCTTCAGAGGAGACCGGTGATGAGTTATGGGCAAAGAATTTGAGTTGAAATGAAGTGAAAATATGGATTCGATCTTCTGGTTTTGAGCTTCAAATCAACAGGGGTTCTTTGGTTGTTTAAGCTTGGTTTTGAGTGCAGAATCACTCTCTATTTATAGGAGAATGAGTGAGATCATGGCTTGTGTGAAAATCTGATCCCAAACATGTGAATGGAGTGAGAAATTTCTATATTCAAGTGTGTGAGAAATTGGCACAAAATTTGTGACTTGCTGAGCTCATTCAGGTCGTTTTGCACTTAGTGGAATGCGTTTTCCCATCATAAACAAGTGTGCACATGATTTGGGGGCCCCAAGTTATGTTTGCACATGCTTTCTAAAATTATAGGTCATTGTGTGAACATAGTTCAGGTCACCAACTTCCAACTGAGGCCAAATGAAATTCCCTTGTGCATTTTCTAATTTTACTTGAGCCAAATGTTACTTTCATGGCAATGAAGACAATGCAAAAAGAACCACTTCAATTGGGTGCTTGATGAGAAAATGGAAAGCTTGGAAAGTTGAGGGAAAACCACTGAAAATTAGGTCCGACATTAGGTCAAACAGGTCATGACCTAGTTTTCTACACAAATGGCCTTCAAGGTTTGGGGTACTTAGAGCATGAATTGATGTCTGGCCTCTAAATAAAAGTTGTAAGGGACATCATGTAATACCCCAAATTTTGACCACTTAGATTTCCCATCATTGTGAAAATCATCATCACAATATGGATGTACCTTTATGCTTCATCAGTCTCCCCAAAGATGGGTGAGCATTGACTACAATCAAAATTAGGGTTTCAAGCCCTCTCTGAGCACTTAGACAAAGGATCAATCAAGAAATTACATGATCTTCAACTTGTCTAATCTCTCAAACATCCACAATGGATCAAAAAGGACTCCCACTTCAAGGATTAAGCACAAGGCTGCTCCCTTCTAGGTGGATCAAGTCTCAAGATCGACAGCATCACCAAATTAGGGTTTTGGTCGACCAGGGCCTCCAGATGGAAATTTTCATCTGGGTACAAGGCAATGATCCAAAACATAACCTAATATGCTTCATGGAACCTCATGAACCCATGCATCAAGTCAATTTTGCCTCAAGGGATGCATTCATCAAAAATCAGGAATTAGGGTTTCTTGACCTAATTCACCCCTAAGTTGACTTTTGGGACAAATCATGAGCCAAGACCTCAAGAGATGATTTGAGGGTCTCTAATATACCATATTGATCCATTTGGGACAATGGATTGATCCAAGAAGTTTGAGCAACAAGTCTCAATTTCATTTGCACCACAATTAGGGTTTTAAGGGAAAAGTCAACTGTAACTTTGACTTTTGACCAGGACATGCTCCCAAACCCTAATACATGATTGAATATACCCTATGACACCCATGGAACATGTCCATCAAGTTTGATTTAGGTCAAGGACATGATTTCCTGAAGAATTGCACAGTTTGGAATTCATCTGATAAAAAGTCAACTGTGCACAAAAGTCAACTTTGACTTTTTGAGATTTTTCACCAAAATGGATTTTTAACCCTAAAATGATGTTAATGTATGATTTGAATCATCATTCATCAAGAAAAATCAAGAAAAGTGAGATAACTTGTAAAAGGGGTAACCATAAAACTTAGAAAATTTTCTAAGTTAAAAATAAAGTGGCAAAGGTACCAACTTTGGAGGACCATAACTCCTAAACCACAAGGCCATTTTTTCTCATCCAAAGATGGATTTGTAGCCCTCATTATCACCTACAAAAACTTCAACTACAAGTCATTCCAATTCATTAAGGATTTTGAGTTATGGAGTGATCAAAGTGGCTGAAAAGTGAAAATGTCACTTTTTCCAACACTTAGTGAAATTTTCACTAAGTCAGATTTTGCCTCACTTTTTGCCAAATGTAGGGGGATTTTTCACTTGGAATCAAAAGAGATCAAAACCAAACTTGTTCAAACAATTGTTGTATCATGTAAGAGCTTTCCAAAATGGCCAAGAACATTGCCAAATTCAACCTACACCATGAGATACAACATTGCCAAGTTGCCTTGCTGAAATCTGTCAAGGCAAGGCAGAATTTGCAACTTTGGTCGATTTGCCAAAATCAGCCAAATTCAATTGCTCCAATCCACTTGGACACCTCAGAGGATTGAATCTAAAGGGGACAATCACTGAGCCAAGCCTCCAAAGTCCATGGAACAAGAAATAGCATGTTGAACCTAGAATGGCCAAAATAGGGACAAGACTTCAAATTTGGAATGAGGCATTCAATGGAATCATCAAGGTGGCATGGACTGAGCCATTCTCATTTGAAATCAGTCAAGACTTATCCAAGACCAAGGGGACCAAAGCTCTGTGCCCTAACCTCTAGTCAATGGCTAGAGGAGACTTGGATTTTCATTTGCCAACATTGGCCAAACCTACTTACCAGCTGCCATGCACTATTCCTTGCAAAACAAACTTGCTCTACTATAAATAGAGCTCAATTGTGGTCAGTTTAAGTACACCAAAGCCATCTAACAGATGCTTTCCTCAAAATCTCTTTCTCTTGGCAAAAATGCCTTTCTTAGCAAGGTAGCTATCGGGTTTTGAGTTTGAGAGCAATTCTGCACAAACCAATCACTCACACACCTCACATACATCACATATGAGCTGATCAAACACTCACATAACTTCTGAAACATCAATTTCATGAAATCACCAGCTGGTTGCTCAAATTTTCAAACAAGTTGCAGCTGAGGTACCACAAAGTGATCCAGCCAATTTCAATCAAGTCCAACCATCCAAACACAATCCATAGGGTGTAGGGAAGCTATTCAGATCATCACCACTCATCTGTAACACCTCCAAATCAAAAATCACTTTGAACTTGCTGTCATGGCTTGGAGGTAAGCACATACTTGGTCATCTCTCAATCTATGCATATTTCCTCGCACAATAATTTGGCCATATGTTCATAATCATGCATGGAATGTTTTCCCTCAATTAATTGCATTGTTTGAATCGTGTATAAAAAATCCTAGCCTTCATGCAGAAATTAGGGTTCTTGAGGTCTCTTCGTGATTTCTTGTTGTATGTTTAATTTAAATGAAATTAAAGTACATAGACATGATCGTGAGGTTGAGACGAGCATAATGATATGTGGATTGCATGATATGATTACGTATTCATGGAGATTGGATAGAAAACGCAAATCTGAGAAACCAAGAACACGCGCGTGTTCTTCAGCTGTTCTTGGCGCCATTTTTCATAAATTCAAATATTTGAATTTTGTGATTTTGTTTAATTGATTCAAAAATTAATTTCTCTCTGAGTTTTAATGATTTTGAGTTGATTCTTTTTTTGATAATTCACAAAAATGTTGAAATATTTTATTTTCCAAAAAAATCCCAAAAATATTATTTATTTCATATAATTGATATTTTTGCAAAGAATTAATATTTTAATTGTTTTTGACATTTTAAATATTTTTTCTACATTGATTTTGCAACTTTTAATGCTTTCTAATTATTTTGTAGGTCAATACTTAATTTTTGAAGCATTAATCCAAGATCACAATTTGTTTTCCATGTGTTAAACAATTTTTGATCATTTTAATTGAATTTTTATTCAATTAAATACCTTTTGAAAACAAATTAGGGTTTTGGGTTAATTCAACCCTCATAAATCATTTTCAATACCTCTTTGGGCCTCTTGAGAAAGTGTAAGACCCATCCCCCCTTGTACAAAAACTTTTTGGGCCTCACTCATTGTATAAGTCCCTCTGTACAAGTAAACGGCGCGATCGTCGCCCGTTTAAAAATAAAAACCATCTGGGCCTCTCCTTGAGCTATAAGACCCATTCAAAAACACTTTGGGCCTCTATTAGAGTGTAAGACCCAATCCCCCTTTTAACCAAAACAATTTTGGGTCTCACTTATTGTATAAGTCCCTCTGCGTTAAAAGAAAACCTCGGCGCGATCGCCATTTTTTAAAACGAAAAATCATTTGGGCCTACCCTCGTGTTATAAGCCCCACTCTTTTCTTTAAACCTTTTTGGGCCTCTTGAGAGAGTGTAAGACCCATCCCTTTGTACAAAAATCATTTTTTGGGCCCCAGTCACTTGTATAAGTCCCTCTGTACAAAGTCAAACAGTGCGCTCACTGATAAGACCCTGGGCCTCTCCTTGAGCTGTAAGCCCCAAATCTTTCTTTTTCAAAGCACTTTCTCCTTTGATTTTGAATATACTGTTGTTTTCAATCTTTCTTTGTTGAACAACTAACCAAACAGCATGGAAGCTCTACAACCGAGTAAGTGTTTACCCGCTTTCATTTACTGCTTTCATATATATATAAACTGTATTGTGGGGCTGCTCACTGTAAGTCTCCTTTCATAAACTCATATCTACTGTGTAATAATAGTATAGATATTTCGAGTTTCCCCGGCTACTACGTCTAGAACTAGGTGACGCCGTTTCACTTATTCGTAGAAATAGACGCCTAGATCCCCAATAGGAGCATCAGATACAGTCTTCTCTTCGGCTGTCCTCCTTAGGAATCGTCAAGAAACTCTACTCCCCAAGATGAATGTATTCTCCGTGAATGGCATCTTTGAGTTTCTTCCAAATTCTCGAACTTTCCTGACTTGATCTATTCCTTATGGATAGCTTGCCTTGAATGTCTCGGGGTTTGGGTACCCACTACGGTCATAATCTTGGACCTTAACTAAGGGACCCTCTTTAAAAGCTAAAAGTCGCTGGATAGTAAACCTCGCACGTTTACCAGTGGTTTTTATCTCTAAAAGAGTTATCTCTCCTAATGGAAAGGAGATGATAGACCCACGGGCTTCTTAAAAGCATCGGCCTCCTCTTGGGCATTATTCAAGGACACTACGGCTTCTTAGAAGTATTCACAACCTCCTCTTAGGCTTCGTATAATGATCTCTTCCTCCGGGAATGATAGCCTCCTCTTGGGCTTCGTACAAGGACCCGTCGGCTTCTTAAAAGCTTCCAGCCTCCTCTTGGGCTTCGTACAAATTGTCCCGACGACCTCCTAGAGGTATAGGAACAGAACCTAGTCATCCTCATAGAACAGTCCTTTCATAGAGTCTACTACTGTTTCTCACAACATAGTACAAAAGATAAAACTCTAGACATGGACAGTCTAACTTCCTTGAGTCTCAAAGACATTCTCAAGCACCCTTCGTTAAATAGGAAGGAAACCCGCAGACTCGGACAGTCTCAATACCCTCTGGATTTCCTGTTTCCTCAAAGAGAAGGAAATATCCCTGATCCTCAAATCAAATCCCTGTGTACAGTGTTACTCATATAAGAACTGATTTTCTCTTTTAAAATCAGTATATTGGATCTGTCACTCAACTAAAACAGTTACAATAGCCTCCATCTCGGGCTTCGTACGAGATACCAAAATTCTCCCCAGTGGAGTCAAAACAACCTTTTCGCCTCTCTCTCGGGCTTTGTACGAGATACAAAAACACTCTCTTACTGAGTATAAAAGATTCTCCAACTGAGTCAACTCTTTGCTAGCCTCCTCTTAGGCTTTGTATAACGATATGCCCCACTGGGTCGAACCCTTTTAGCATCCATCTTGGGCTTTGTACGAGATACAAAAGCCTTTAGCCTCCATCTCGGGCTTTGTACGAGATACAAAAACTTTTAGCCTCTCTCTCGGGCTTTGTACGAGACACAAAATAGCCTCCTCTTAGGCTTTGTATAATGATTTTCCTACCGGAAATTAGCCTCCTCTTAGGCTTTGTATAAGAAAACCACTGGTTAATCCAATTAACCTTTTAGCATCAAAGTTGTGCCTCGTTCACAGTACACAAACATCAACAACTCCTTTCCCTTCATCTAATCGCTGTAAGCGGCAAGCCTCTGGATCATCTACATCCATGCCACTGTCCCTCTTTTAGCATGAGAAATTCCTAAGGAAAGATGGCATTGCTCTACACTGAGTTAAAGTCTTCTCCTTCAGGTTAAAACCCTTTCTTCGGAAATTATGGCATTGCTCGGATCCGCGTATCCCAGTTAAAGTAATTCTCCTTCTCCCTCTTTAGAGATGACAAATCCTCTCTAAAGTCGAAGTCTTTCAGCTTCACGTCTTGGGCTTTGAACAAGACACAAATAGACCTTTTAGCTTCATATCTTGGGCTTTGAACAAGATACAAATCACCTTTCGCTTCACGTCTTGGGCTTTGAACAAGACACCAAAAACCAATTTCCTCCCATAGAATAGGAGGAACTACGAACGCTCTGATTTCCCTGTTTCAGTAAACGGGAATACGTAGGCATAAGATCGAAAGAAAAGATCTTAGCGAGCGCAATCAACAAAAAAACCCAAATCCCATATCCCCATCAATCAAAAGCAGTAATTCAAAAGCATCAGTCTTAACACCCTAACCCTTGTTCCCCGCTAGAAATTCCTAGAAAGAAAGAAAATCGTATTGGCGAAAATACAAATAACCAGTACAAAGGCCCCCCACATTGATAGCATCCGTAACCTAACAGACCGCTGTTTAAACTCAGTATGCAAGCAGGGTTAATTGGAGACATCTATTTCCCTTCCTTATTCAGCTCACAATAGGATAAAAAATGAATCGACCTGTAGTTTTAAGCTCAACCGCAGAGAGCGACCAGCGCTTAAGAACCGCGTCCAAAATCGCTCGCTACACATCAAAAGGAATATTTGGAAAAAATAACAGCCCATAAAATTTGAAAATTGAAGAAGTTAAGATCTTTGGAACATAGGCATGCCATACTTGAGCTTTAGGCCAAATTTCACTAAGTCCACAAAGTGACCTCTAATGTTTCCAAACTTTTGATGATCTTCCAAGCATAATTGGATGTTGACTTGTAAAGGGAAGTTGGAAGGGATGTCAAGAAGAGTCATTTTCCCAAAGAATCACTCAAAAATGTTGAAGTATGAAGAAGTCATGATATTTGGAAGTTGGACTTGAAATGTTGACTTTTTAGGTCAAACCACCTTGAATGATCTTGCAACCTTGGACCTTTTCTTGCATTTCAAGGTACATTGATGATCATATGAACTAAAAATGATGTATTATTGATTGTCCTTTGATGAAACTTGTAATGGCTTGAGGAAACTTGTTGATGAAGGCATGGAAATAAGCACATGAACCTTTGAAGTTTCTTGAGAAACAAGCTATCAAACTTTGAAATATATTTGATCAAATGAAGTTGAATAATGATTGAGACCCTATGCTTTGAGATTAGAGGTCATGCTTTAATGAGTAGCCTTTGAAAATAAATGGTTGACCACACATTGGCTTGAGGAACTCAAATCCTAGTTGAGGAGACAGTCACTTGATGCTCTTGATTCCAAACTCTACCTTGCAAAAGAAACAAAGGGGACAAAGCATATTTTTTGTATTTTGATTAATGATTAGTGAATTATAAAGCATATAAATACAAAAAATGTAAAAGATATACAAAGATGTGCTTGATGATCTCGACAAAAGGCAATCCCAAAGATGAGAGGATTAAGAGACAACCAAGTTTGTGATCTTGATGCATTGTAAAGATGCAAAATGAGGTGGGATCTTATAGGTAAAATTTAGGGTATGATAATGGATGATTCAGATGCATGTGTTATTTGGTGCTCAAGATGTTCTTGGTCTCATCAATGACGCTTATGCAGCGGTTGCAGCAGATGCAACTAAACCGCAAAGAAACACGCATAGAGAAATGAGGAAGAAGAATCAAAAGGTGTTGTTCTATATCCATCAATGCGTGGATACGAATGTGTTTGAGAAGATCGTTGATTCAATGAAGACGAAGGCTATGTTAGACACACTGGTATGATGCTACGACTGCATCAGTGAAAAAGGTGGAGCTTTAGTCTCTACGTAAGCAATACGAGAATTTCAACACGAAGAACAATGAGAAGGTACTTGATTACATCTCTATAGTGATTCTGATCACAAATGAGATGAAATATTGTGGAGTGACTCTCTCTGAACAAGTAATCATGGAAAAGATACTCAAATCCCTTACTCCTCAGTTTGATTACATTGTTGTAGCAATTGAACATTCTAAGGGCCTTAGCACCATGAGAATTGAAGAGTTGCAGAGTAGTCTAGAGGAACGAGAGTTGCGTCTGACTGAGAGAACCTCTGAAAAAGAGGAAGAGTAGGATTTAAATTAGTCTTTTGGTAGGAAGAATCAGAAGCAGTCTTGGTCAAAGACCAAGAAGAGACATGAAGGTGGTTATTAGAAATCAGAAGCCTCAAACTCTGATCAGAAGAAACATTAGAAGGGAAAGAAAAAGTTTGACAAGAAGAAAGTTCAATGCTACTATTGTAAGAAGTTTGGTCAATTTGCTGCTGACTGTTGGTCAAATAAAGAAAAGATATCAGAGAAAGAAAACATAGCCAGAGGTGAGTCTGATGATGAACCTGTGTTATTTATAACTTATAAATCTAATGGTGGATATTTGGTAGACTAGTGGTATATGGACACTGCGGCTCAAATCACCTAACTAGAAACAAATAATGGATGATTAACTTTGACTCTAGAAAGAGGACAAAGATCAGATGTGTTGATGATAAGTATCTGAGTGCTGAAGGAATGGGAAATGTCAAGGTCAGAGGGAAGAATGGAAAGATTGTTATGATCAAGGATATTATATATGTTCCTAGCATGAAGAGCAATATGATGAGTGTAGGTAAGCTAATTACGAAAGGTTTCTCAGTTACTATGAATGGTAATCTCTTGAAGTTATATGATTCCGATTAGAAGTTGATTATACAGTCTAAATAAGGAAGTAACAAAACATTCAAGGTAAATGTGGAAACAGTTGAAACTAAATGCCCTAGTGCATAAGGTGTTAAAGGTGAGAGTGAGTTATGGCATAAGAGATTGGGGAATCTGGACTTCAGAAGCTTATTCCCAGTTTCATGTTACCCATGTATGGTCGAGAAAGGAACTTTGGAATGCCTACAGAAGTAATGGCAAGCCTGCATGGGAGTGGTTTGACGTTCGGCAAAGGCCCGTCCTCAATGTTTTTACCTTATCATGGATTGGGACCGCTGGGTAACCAATTTAGTTGAACCACAGGGCTGGGATTTCCTCCTCCGGCAATCCCAACTTTTACGTCCATTTCTGTCGTCGTCATTAGACAACAGATGGACGAGAGTAACCACAAAATGGTTCATATGCTGACTCAGCAAATGGGAACCATATTAAAGCCATTAATTCAAGACTCGACTCAAAGTTACCAACAATTGGCAACTCAAATGACTTGGATATGTGACTTTTTTGGAGCTCCTAGGGCCCAAGCTTGACAGAGGACCCCACCTCGACCGGAGACGCCGATCTGACACAAATTGAGGTTCGACAAGACCGTCGAGCAAGAACCCTATGTGGTCGAGCCAATGCTTAGGGTGGCCCAAAGGCCTCCCATTGTGCTTGTTAATAGGAGTTAAGACCCCGACTAGGTGGTTAGGCATGTTCGACAAGATGTAGCGGTTGGAGAACAAAACCTAGAGGCCATTGTCAAGCGAATCATGGTCAGAAATAGTGTCAATCCTGGCCTGCAAAGGCCAACCTAATCATCTCTATTACCAGATTTTGTTTTACAAATAGAGTTACCAAGGGGATGGAAGGTACCAAAGTTTACCAAGTTCGCTGGGGAGACTCAGGAGTCAACCGTCGAACATGTCGCTAGATACCAAACTAAAGCTCGTGACATAACGAATAATGAGGATCTAAAAATGAAATACTTCCTAAGCTCCCTCAAAAAGATTGTGTTTACTTGGTTTACGATGTTGCCTCCACAATATGTCCATACATGGGCGCAGTTGGAGAGACTGTTCCATGAACAGTTCTACATGGGGCATTCAAAAATAAGCTTGAAGGAGTTGGCCAGCATGAAACGAATGGCCTCCGAGTCGATTGACCAGTATCTTGATAGGTTTAGACTTTTGAAAGCAAGATGTTTTACTCAAGTCCCTGAACACGAGCTAGTCAAAATAGCGGCTGGCGGTCTAGACTATTCTATTAGGAAAAAGTTAGAGAGTCAGTACCTTAGAGACATGACTTAATTGGCCGATAGAGTTTGACAACTCGAAAGGTTGAAGGCTGAAATGTCCAGAACAGGTAAATACCATAAGAAAGAAAAAATGCCCTACGTCGTGGCTGATGCATACTCCTCGGACGACGAAGAACTCGTCGATGAGAGCGAATTCAACGTGGATGAGCTCAAGCCATGTCCTATATATGCTTGTAAATTACTGAAACCATCGAACAGGAAGAATCCCGTTGATACCTAAAAAAATGGATAAATTCATTGCAAAAACGTATACAATTGACATAACTAAGTGTAACAAAATATTTGATTTGTTAGTCAAAGATGGGTAAATAATTGTGCCTCGGGGCTTGAAAAATCCCCCATTAGAGCAAAAGAAAAAAGGGGATTCTGTAAATTTCATAACTTTCTTGGTCATAAAACTTCTCAATGTGTTTTTTTCTGGAATTTGGTACAAAAAGCTTTGAAAGAGGGAAAGCTCCAATTTGGAAAAAAGCCGAAGATGCATGTGGATACATATCCATTGAAAGTGGAGGAAGCCTTGTATACGGAACCGTTTGACTGTATGATGGTCGAGGCTACTGAAGGTCTCGACAAACCCGTCACTTCTGAGTCCGTGGAGTGCCTGGTGGTTGAAACTACTGAGGGTTTTGACTCAATAGTTAAGGATGCATTGAAGGTGGTTTATCCTACCGCCGGAGAAGGATTGGCTGACTTCCAAGAGAAGTGAAGAGTACGAGGGTCTGAAGTTGTGTTCTGTCCAAGATGTAACGCCGTCCTCGACAAGAAAGCCATTGAGAAATATGAAGTTGGCCAAAAGCAGACGCTGGATGGGCAAAGTGCCTCCATCCTAAGGTTTATGTTGACAACAAGGGGGCACCGCAGCGAAATAAAGAGTTTCAGAGGCAGTTCTCACAGACGCACCCCAGGACCTTTATTCCCCCGTCCAACACTCCACAAGAGAAATGGGTGGAACAAGTGAATCAGAAAGGAAGCAAGAGGACAAAGTTTAGAGTTCTCGACTTGGGGGAAGAAGCTAAGAGGCTAGAGCAAAGAACTCAACCCAGAGGATATATGGTTTCTCCCAACTACAAAGGGAAAAACCCCATGACCAGGACCCAGTGGAGTCGGTACTAGAGAAATAAGAAAGCTGGAAAAGTAGCTTCGACATTGCAGCCTAAACCCGTCGAGACCTCTGGGCAGCGGAGAGGTATCCAAGAGGGAGCCCAGTCGAGAAAGAAAGAATCATGGCAAAGCAGACGTTCTCCATGACTGTTGAACCTTCAGGAGAAAAGCAGGTCGTCTCGACCCAGAAAATGTAGTACGCTCCGTCGGTTGAGGAGGAAGAGCCAAAATACACTCCTCAATATGAAGAAGAGCCACAATATACTCCCTAGTTGGAGGAAGAGCCAGGATATACTCCCCAATTGGAGGAAGAGTCATAGTACACTCCCCAATCAGATGAGGAACCTGAGTACATCCCTTCGCTAGACGATGAGATGGTTGATGACACCTATGGTGAAGACTTTCTCATTAATTGTGGGATCATGTCACTGTTACCCATGGAATATGATAGAGTGTCGAAGGTTTCCGAAGCCGACGAAGATTTTCAGTCAGACGAAAAATGGTGAAGACAAGCCATTATGTTACTATGTGATGAACAACAGGGTGGTGGAGGAACACAAAGCCACATTTGAGAAGCCTACCCCGGGGATGATGTACCATCTTAAGCCTTTATTCATAAGGGCAAAAGTCGATGGGATGCCAGTAAATAAATATTCAGTGACTGTGGGGCAGCTGTCAATATGATGTCTCACACACTATTCAAGAAGATGGGGAAGTGTGATATAGACCTTCAGCAACATAATATGGTCCTCTCCAATTATGAAGGGAAGACCAACAACATCTTATGAGTGATTCAAGTTGAATTGGCCGTGGGTACGACCACCCGGTTGACGTGGTTCATGGTGATAAACTCCAAGGCAATTTTCAATTTGTTATTGGGGCCAGACTTACTACAGGATTGATGAAGCGAAGGGCTCAAAGAAGTCTTTCGGCTAATATTTAGCTAATGTCGACCCATGTGACGACAAGTCAGAAGTTTACGCCTCTGCTGAGAATCGAAATCAGTTATTGAGTTTAGATCCAGACTATGGATTTATCTGGGACACTAAAGAGGCGACGACACCTGAAGAGGTGAATCCACCTACGGGGTGGCATAAGGTCGGTGAAGATGATCACTGAGTGAGAAAGCTTGACTCGAATTTCGACCTATTTGGCTAAAAACAAGAAAATTGCGGCATTAGAAGCTGAAGAATTGTAGAATTTGGCCGTCGAGGCCGAACACGAGGAGTTTGACTGTAACACCCCATTTAATTATTTAGTCGTTTTATGATTTATTTTGTGTGATTGTTTGGCATTGACTTAATTAAGGGTGTGTGGTTAAGGGCGAGTGTGAGAAATTAGTCTTAATTGAGTAATATGCATAAAAGTCTTAGAATAATATTATAATGATAATTAATCAATAATAAATGAGACACATATTATTAATATTATTATTATTATTATCATGATTGATATTATTATTATTATTATTATTATTATTATTATTATTATTATTTGGATAGTGGCTAAAATTAAGGAAAAATAAAGAGTAATTAGGAAGAGGTTAACAAGGGTTAGAGAGGGGAAGCAGTTAACACGTGAAAAGGGAACACAAAAAAGAACAAGGGAGAACTAGAACAAGAGGATTTTTATCCACCATTTTTGAAGGATCAAAGCTTGAATTTTAGGTAAGGGGAGAATGGGATTCATTAATGGTGATAATAACATGAGAGGGTAGTGAGGGTTCCTTTCCCTCTTAGGATTTTCTGTACATTCTTCCTTTTCCTTGTCTGATTTCTATGGTTGTGTGATGGTTGCTGTTAATTTGTAAATGTGTATTGAATGTGTGTATGAATCTGTGTTGTATGTTGATTTCGAATGGAAAATTCGTGCAATTTGGTGCTGTTGTTGCTGGGTTCTTATATGGAACCAGACCTGAAAATTGGGGTTTTTAGGGATTAACGAAAATGGACTATAATGGTAGAAAACGTTGAAAAGAATGATATAGCACAAACCCACTAATGATAGACTAGTGTAGTTGTTGATTTGGGTCGAAATCAGGAGCATGGAAGTGCTCTAATAGGGGAAAATCGCACTGATGCGAAACTGGGTATTTTTCTGTGCAGGCAAGTCAATACGCGTAACACCCAGGGCAATACGCGTATGAGGGATACTCTCAGAGGGAAATACACGTATGATACGCACCTCGTCCCCAAGCCAGCATGACCTTCTGCTCATACGCGTATGAGCAGAAGGGATGGGTCCATACGCGTATGGGAGTAGCCTTACGCGTATAGTGAGTTCTTGAGGGGAATTCTGAGGGAAATGGACTCTAACCGTACGCGTACTACAGGAGGCAATACGTGTATGGAGGCCTAGGCAATGGGGCCATACATGTATCATACGCAGGCCTGGGGCGATGGAAGTTGACCATACGCGTATGGGACAGGGCCATACACGTATGGGCAGGTTGTGGTGAAAATTTCCCATTTTCGCGATTTCTGTCCTGATTTCGCATGTACTGCAATTTATATTGATTCGTAAGACTAAGATGGTGTAATTGGACATAGGAGAAACTTGTAATAACATTAAATAGAATAAAATGTGGGATTTTATGAGAATGTCTAGTTGAGACGTGTTGGATGTGTGAGCCAAGATTATCGTGTGTGGACAGTCTTGTGTTGTGGTGGTAATTCCGGAGAGAATTACGGTGAGCACGTGGCTCGCATGTGATCATTGAGGATCGTGAATTATGCTTTAATAATTATTATATTGTGCATAATGTTGTGTCATGCATTCATGTCATTAGATGTGGAGATAAGCTAGGTGGGAATCTATGATGGGTGCCTAGTCTTGTTTGGACTCTATGTAGGAGTCGAGTGGAGATAAGTTGTAGTTCAGAGGAACGTATACGACTTATCCGAATTCTGACGGGAATCAGGTTCTAGGGTGAACCGTATGTGATGGTGATGGTACCGCATGCATTGTGTCGAGTCAGTTGAGTCACATTGCATATGTAAATGATTGAATATGGGTTGTTTATGCCGAATGATGGTGTGGCACTTGTATGTGCGTGGTAATTGTATGATTGGTGTTTTGTGTATGAACTACTCCTTAGCATGTTTTTTCACCCTGTATTTATTAAATGTAGTTCTCACCCCTTTTCTGTTTGTTGTGTCTGTGCTTCTTGGGGAGTACAGATAATCAGGTACCTGAGTAGTGCTTGGAGCATTGTGTTGCTATTTGATCGAGTCTTAGGAGTCGCTCTGATATGTAACATGGGCAGGATGAGGAATTCGTGATTTCTTTATGTTATTTGACTTTGTATTTGTTACGTATCTGGTTTGGATTTAAATTGTTGTTGAACCACGTATTATGTGGAGAGTTGATGTATTTGGAGTTTACATGTTAAACCGTTTGATTTAATTTCGTTGTTTAATCAAATTACTTATTTTTATGAAATGAATAAAATCTGAAGCAAATTGATACTTCACTTTGATATTTTTTTTGTAACGTGACATCCTACGTGTATTAACTCTGATGTGTTTCCGCAATATTTTCATATTTTTAATTATTATGCGGATGGGTAGAGTAGGGTGTTACAATTAGTATCAGAGCAGGTCGGTCCGTCCAGCCAGTGTCGTAGTAGAGTCTGACTATAGAGTGAATATAGTCATGTAATTTTCTAACCTGTATTGTTGGTTGTTCCTTAGTAGGCGACATGTGTGTGAAAACATGGTCGATGCTTATTTTGTTTTCTATTTGCAAGTTGGGAATGGAATAAGTGAGGGAGAGGCTTATGTTTCTCCAAGATGCCTCAAGTGTGGCGTGATGGCTCAGTGTGTCGGTGGATGCTATTATAGTTGGGTAAAGATGGTTTATGCCCTGTCATGATTGTCGGCTTCCTATCGACAAATTGAGGAACTGATCACCCTTAATTTCTTTTTGATAGTAGACGGGATCATATTGGATGGAATGGACGTGTCTTGCCAGCTTAGATGGTGTGTACAGGGAATTGTTTGGAGTTAAGCCAAGTGCTTACAGATTATTTTGGCAATGTCGATGCAGATTGTTATATCTGAAGATGAGGCAAATTCGAGTTTCTTGTCTGTCGGTCAAGTTGCGGTGTCTCTGGGGGAGAATGATCAGGTATGGTTGATGGTTGCTTCTCTGGGAGTAGAGAGCAAGGTGACGGCTAGAGATAGGCCAGTGGTGTGTAATCCCTGATGTTTCCTAAAGATAACTGTGACTTGACTCCAGAGTGTGGATCTGGGTTTGGTGATAGTAGAGAGCTAATTGTCTGCTAAGTAAGTGGATGAACTTCTAGAAGATGGAGCCTTGATGTTGTAATGTTGCATCATTGCAAGTGTTAAAAGATAATAAGTTATTTGGGAAACTTTCAAAATGTGAGTTCTGGCTGCATGAGGTGAGTTTTCTGGGACATGTTATTTTTTGTGATGGCATAGCAATGGATCCATCCAAAGTAAGTGTTGTACTTCAGTGGGAACCTCTGAAATCAGTGACGGAGATTAGGAGTTTCTTGGGTTTGGCAGGTTATTACCGCGAGTTTATCGAGGGATTTTCTAATTTGGCCTTTCCTCTGACTCAGTTGACTAGAAAGGGTCAGGCCTTTGTGTGGGATATCTTGTGTGAAGAGAGTTTCAGGGAATTGAAGAAAAGGTTGACTACAGCGCTAGTATTGATTCTACCAAAGCCAGATCAAACTTTTGTGGGATATTGTGATGTGTCTAAGATGGGATTAGGCGGAGTATTGATGCAAGATGGTAAGGTAGTGGCTTATGCCTCACGAAAATTGAGAGTGCATAAAAGGAATTATCCTACTCATGATCTTGAGTTAGCTGCAATAGTTTTTGTGTTGAAAATTTGGAGGCATTACTTGTACGGATTGAGGTTTAAAGTGTTCAGTGATCATAAAAGTTTGAAATATTTATTTAATCAGAAAGAGCTAAATATGAGACGGAGGAGATGGTTGGAATTCTTGAAGGACTATGATTTTAGCTTGAGTTACCATCCCAGTAAAGCTAACGTCATAGATTATACTTTGAGTCGGAAGATAATTCATATGTCGACATTGATGATTAAAGAGTTGGATTTAATTGAACAATTTAGAGACTTGAGCATGGTTTGTGAACTGACTCCGAAGAGTGTGATGTTGGGTATGCTGAAAGTTAATAATGAGTTCCTTAGTGAGATTAGAGAGAGTCAAAAACTTGATTTGAAGCTGGTGGATTTGATGACCGCGGGAGGGTCGGATGCAGAAAGTGACTTTAAAGTATATGATTTTGGTGTGT
Organism: Lathyrus tuberosus; assembly: GCA_022829125.1. Classification (NCBI taxonomy): domain Eukaryota; kingdom Viridiplantae; phylum Streptophyta; class Magnoliopsida; order Fabales; family Fabaceae; genus Lathyrus; species Lathyrus tuberosus. The sequence continues at coordinate 1,561,092 of JALAZF010000062.1, read as the reverse complement.
TGAGATTTAGAGGCAGAATTTGTGTGCCAGATAATCTTAAAGTGAGAACAATGATCTTAGAGGAAAGCCACGGGAGTAGCTTGAGTATTCATCCAGGAGCTACAAAAATGTATCAGGACCTTAAGAAATTGTTTTGGTGGCTAGGTATGAAGAAAGACATAACTCAGTTTGTGTATGCTTGTTTGACTTGCTAGAAGTCAAAAGTGGAACATTAGAAACCTTCCGAGTTGATGCAAGCGATGGAAATACCAAAGTGGAAGTGAGATAGTATCGTGATGGATTTTGTGACTGGGTTTCTGAATATGGCGAGAGGCTTTGATGCTATTTGGGTGATTGTGGATAGACTAACGAAGTCGGCACATTTTATACCGATTAACATCAGTTTTCCGTTGGCAAAGTTAGTGAAGATTTATATCAGAATAATAGTGAAGTTGCACGGGGTTCCGTCGAGTATTGTATCTGACAGAGACCCGAGGTTTACTTCTAGATTTTTGGAAGAGCTTGTAGGAAGCTTTGGGTTCTAGTTTGAAGTTGAGTTCTGCTTATCATCCGCAAACAGATGGACAGTCTGAGAGGACTATTCAGTCGCTGGAAGACTTGTTGAGAGCTTGTATACTCGAGCGGGGAGGTTCTCGGGATACTCATTTGTCATTGATTGAATTTACTTATAATAACAGTTACCATTCTAGTATCGGAATGGCGCCTTTCAAAGCATTGTATGGTAGGAGGTGTAGGACACCTCTATGTTGGTATGAGTTGGGCGAGAGTACTGTGCTCGGACCCGAGATTGTGCAACAGACTACTGAGATAATTTATATGATTAGAGAGGAGATGAAGGCCTCTTAGGGTAGGCAAAAAAGTTATCATGATAATAGGAGAAAATACTTAGAATTCAGTGAGGGCGACCATGTGTTTCTGAGGGTCAATCCTGTGACCGGTGTTGGTCGTGCGATGAAATCGAATAAGTTGGATCCTAAGTTCATTGGACTGTATCAGATTTTGCCAAGAGTTAGGGTTGTTGCTTATAGAGTGGCACTGCCACCTAAACTTTCGAATTTGCACGACGTGTTTCAAGTGTCGTAACTTCGAAAGTATATTGCTTACAGCTCCTATGTGCTTCAGAGGGATGGAGTACAGATTCAGGATAATATTACCATGGAGGCGATGCCGATAAGGATCGAGGATCGCAAGATGAAGCAGCTAAGGGGCAAAGACATTCCTTTAGTGAGAGTAGCTCAAGGAGGAGCTGCTTGAGGAAGTGTGACCTGGGAATTGGAGAACAAGAGGCGAGAGTCGTATTCGGAATTGTTCTCATCAGGTACATTTTCGAGGACAAAAATATTTTAAGTGGGTGAGAGTTGTAACACCCCATTTAATTATTTAGTCGTTTTATGATTTATTTTGTGTGATTGTTTGACATTGACTTAATTAAGGGTGTGTGATTAAGGGCGAGTGTGAGAAATTAGTCTTAATTGAGTAATATGCATAAAAGTCTTAGAATAATATTATAATGATAATTAATTAATAATAAATGAAACACATATTATTATTATTATTATTATTATTATTATTATCATGATTGATATTAGTAATACTATTATTATTATTATTATTATTATTATTTGGATTGTTGCTAAAATTAAGGAAAAATAAAGAGTAATTAGGGAGAGGTTGACAAGGGTTAGAGAGGGGAAGCAGTTAACACGTGAAAAGAGAACAAGAGAAAGAATAAGGGAGAACTAGGACAATAGGATTTTTCCACCATTTTTGGAGGATCAAAGCTTGAATTTCAGGTAAGAGGGGAGAATGGGATTCATTAATGGTGATAATAACATGAGAGGGTAGTGATGGTTCCTTTCCCTCTTAGAATTTTCTCTACATTCTTCCTTTTCCTTGTCTGTTTTCTATGGTTGTGTGATGGTTGTTGTTAATTTGTAAATGTGTATTGAATGTGTGTATGAATCTGTGTTGTATGTTGATTTCGAATGGAAAATTCATGCAATTTGGTGATGTTGTTGCTGAGTTCTGATATGCAAGCAGATCTGAAAATTGGGATTTTTGGGGATTAACGAAAATGGACTATAATGGTAGAAAACGTTGAAAAGAATGATGTAGAACAAACCCACTAATAATAAACTAGTGTAGTTGTTGATTTAGGTCGAAATTCGGACCTTGAAAGTACTCCAATGGGGGAAAGTCGCACTGATGCGAAACAAGGTATTTTTATGTGCAGGCAAGTGCAATATGCCTATGGGGGACACTCCCAGGGGGTAATACGCGTATGATACATACCCCGTCCCCAAGCCTGCACGACCTTCTGGTCACACGCATATGATACGCGTAAGGGATGGGTTCATACGCGTATGGGAGTAGCCTTACGCGTATAGTGAGTTCTTGAGGGGAATTCAGAGGGAAATGGCCTCTGGCCATACGCGTACGATAGGAGGCAATACACGTATGGAGGCCTGAGAAGTGGGGCAACACGCGTATGATACACAGGCCTGGGGAGAGGGAAGCTGGCCATATGCGTATGAGGCAGGGACATACCCGTATAGGCAGGATATGGTGAAAACTTCCCGTTTTTGCGATTTCTGTCCCGATTTCGCATGTAATGCAATTTCTCTTGATCCGTAAGACTAAGATGGTATAATTGGACAAAGGAGAAACTTGTAATAACATCAAATAGAATAAAATGTGGGATTTTATGAGAATGTCTAGTTGAGACGTGTTGGATGTGTGTGAGCCAAGATTGTCGTGTGTAGACTGTCTTGTGTTATGGTGGTAATTCTGGAGAGAATTACGGTGAACACGTGGCTCGCGTGTGACCATTGAGCATCATGAATTATGCTTGAATAATTATTATATTGTGCATAATGTTGTGTCATGCATTCATGTCATTAGATGTGGAGATGAGCTAGGTGGGAATGTGTGATGGGTGACTAGTCTTGTTCGGACTCTATGTAGGACTCGAGTGGAGATAAGTTGTAGTTCAGAGGAACGTATATGAATTATCCGAATTCCGACGGGAATCAGGTTCTAGGGTGAACCTTATATGATGGTGATGGTACCGCATGCATTGTGTCGTGTCAGTTGAGTCACATTGCATATGTAAATGATTGAATATGGGCTGTTTATGCCGAATGATGGTGTGGCACTTGTATGTGCGTGGTAATTGTATGATTGGTGTTTAGTGTATGAACTACTCCTTAGCATGTGTTTTCACTGTGTATTTATTGAATGTAGTTCTCACCCCTTTTATGTTTGTTGTGTCTGTGCTCCTTGGGGAGTACAGATGATCAGGTACCTGAGTAGTGCTTGGAGCATTGTGTTGCTATTTGATCGAGTCTTAGGAGTCGCTCTGATACGTAACACGGGCAGGATGGGGAATTCGTGATTGCTTTATGTTATTTGACTTTGTATTTGTTACGTATTTGGTTGGGATTTAAATTGTTGTTGAACCACGTATTATGTGGAGAGTTTATGTATTTGGAGTTTACATGTTAAACCGTTTGATTTAATTCCAGTGTTTAATCAAACTACTTATTTTTATAAAATAAATAAAATGTGAAGTGAATTGATATTTCACTTTGATGTTGTTTGTAACACCCTAAACCCCCGCGACAATTTAAACATAATTTATCAGAGTAAAAATAAAATACATGGATTTAGGATGCTACTTCTACTACTCAATTTAACATGCGCACAATAATAATACGGTGATATTATAATTAAACATGACATTTTAACATTCATGCACAGCGGAAAAGTCAACTCAGGTAAAAACATGTTTAGTCACACACAACATTCTTAATTAAAATAGTAATAGTATATAACATAATTCAAAAGACTCTAGCGTTCCGACACCCCCGGTGTTGCAAACTCAGAGCAGACACGACTCGATAACTCACACCAGAAAACCTCGTCTTCACCACTCCACCTGCGACTACTCCTGCTTATCTGCACGTTACCCACATAAAGGTAACATTCAAACAGAAGGGGTGAGATTCTCAATCAATATAAAGAATGCATAGCATAAGTATGAAAGCATAAAAAAATACAGAATCCACCCTATCACAACAACATCATCACAACAACATTCATCATACAACAGATAATCAACATACAAGGATTAAATACAATGAGACCCACGACTCGACTCAATGCATGTGGTACCAATCGATCCCTGTTTCATGATCACAGTTCCCATCGGAACTCTCGACCCCTGTTTCATGGTCAAGTATGACCCCTATCTCATGATCACACCAACGACCCATATTTCATGGTCATGTACGACCCCTATTTCATGATCGCACCAACAACAGCGATTCCATCAAGGAGTTTGGATAGACGATAATGCCCCATCTGGGCACGCCATCCCACAACTATGCAACCTGTCATGCATGCAACGACAACGCACAACAACAACAACAACAACAAAAACAACGAATATAACAGTAATCACATGCACACGATAACCAACACATCAATACATCATAATACTAGGATGCAACCGCAGTTCATACCTGCCACAACAGCAATATATAAATATATCATGCATACACATCGACGACTCCATCGTCTCCACTCACCACACAAACAACACGCTCAATTTCCATTTAGCACGTCAAAGGATTGGAATTCTAGTTTTGAAATCAATTTTTATAAATAGTACGCGAAACCAACTTTCCAACGCTTCGAACAGCGACGGAAACGGACCTACGGATCAAAAGATATGAATTTCTGAAGTTTTAGAGAATTCGGTTCGTCTCAGCCCAATTCGCCTGATACTCGCCTGGCAAAGCACCAGCGAAACCACTTTCGCCTGGACAAATCCCCATTCGCCTGACGAATTCCACTTTCGCCTCCTGTTCTCCTGGCGAAGCAGTGGCGAATCCAACTCCCCCATACAAAATCTAAAAACTCTAATTTTTCACTCCCCTTTTGCTTCTACATTCGCTTGGCGAATGTCAGGCGAATCCACTTTCGCCTGGCGAATCTGGGCGAATCAGTAATCTTGCGATTGTGATTCTGCACGATTCATACCTCACATTTCCCCTGAATTTGGTATCATACAGTCCAGAAAACACCAATAAGGTAGCAGCAAATGACATATACACATATACAACACAAATCTATAATCAATTGCATAATTTTCTCTTCCTACCAAACCCTCTAACCTACAACCCAATTCCCAATTCTCACCAGAAACATAACAGGGAGATCCTAATGATTTTCTACCCTCATACCAATACTATGCAACTCTTAAGAGATAGAGAGCTCCACCCTTACCTTAGGATTTTTGAAATCTTTCCTCAACAATGGAGCTCTTCTTGACCTAACTCTTCTCTGCTCTTTCTTCTCTTCTCTAAAACACGTACTGACCACACTTTCCTTTCTAACCCTTTTTCCTATTTATATTTCCTTGTTATTCCCAAATATTATTATTATCTAATATTATTATTATTATTTCACCCAAAATAAATAATAACAACAATCTCCTCAATAATTTAAATAATAATATTAACCAACTAACCCATCCTCCAACACCTTATCCTTCATAACTCCAAGGGCACTACCCCCACCCTAAGGGTAACCCACACTTAATCCAAAACACATCCATACACGACACATACAATAATATTCAATTTAATTAGGAAAAATAATTAAATTAAATCGGGGTGTTACAACTCTCCCCCACTTGGAATATTTTCGTCCTCGAAAATTTACCTCATTCGAACAACTCTGGATACGACTCTCGCATCCTGCTCTCCAACTCCCAAGTCATATTTCCACCAGCAGCGCCTCCCCACACTACCTTCACAAGAGCGATTTCCTTGCCCCTCAGTTGCTTTACCTCACGGTCTTCAATCCGTACTGGTAAGGCTTCAACTGTAAGGTTATCTCTTACTTCCACATTATCCATCAGAATCAAATGCGACGGATCCGGAACATACTTCTGAAGCTGCGACACATGGAACACCTCATGCAAATTCGACAAATTGGGTGGCAACGCCACTCTGTAAGCAACAGGTCCAACTCATGCAGATATCTGATGCGGACCAATAAATCGAGGAGTGAGCTTCCTCGACTTCAACGCACGGCCAACCCCGGTCACTGGAGTGACTCTCAAAAACACATGGTCTCCTTCTTGAAACTCGAGATCTTTCCTTCTCTTATCATGGTAACTCTTCTGCCTACTCTGCGAAGCTTTCATCTTTTCTCGAATCAACTTCACCTTTTCGGTAGTTTGTCGAACAATCTCGGGTCCAAGCACTACACTCTCACCAGATTCGTGCCAACACAAAGGCGTCCGACACCTACGACCATACAACGCCTCAAAAGGTGCCATTTCGATACTGGAATGATAACTGTTGTTATAAGTGAACTCGATCAGCGGCAAATGATTATCCCAAGCACCTCCTTGTTCAAGCACACAAGCCCTCAACAGGTCTTCCAAAGACTGGATAGTTCTTTCCGTCTGACCATCCGTCTGCGGATGATAAGCCGAACTCAACCTCAACTTCATTCCCAAAGCTCCCTGTAAACTCTCCCAAAATCTGGAAGTAAACCTTGGATCTCGATCCAACACAATGCTCAACAGAATCCCATGCAATTTCACAATCACTCGGATATAAATCTCCGCCAACTTCTGCAAAGGAAAACTGATATTAATCGGGATGAAATGTGCCGACTTCGTCAGTCTATCCACTACTACCCAAATGGAATCATGTCCCCTCGGCGTATTAGGCAACCCGGTCACAAAATCCATAGAAATACTGTCCCACTTCCACTCTGGAATGTCTAACAGTTGCATCATACCAGCAGGTTTCTGATGTTCCACTTTCGACTTCTGACAAGTCAAACAAGCATACACAAACTGAGCCACATCACGTTTCAATCCAGGCCACCAAAATATCTTCTTCAAGTCTTGATACATCTTCGTAGCTCCTGGATGGATACTCAAACTACTCCGATGACCTTCTTCTAAAATTATTCTTTTCAACTCAGGATTATCAGGAATGCAAATCCTGTCACGGAATCTCAACACACCTTGCTCATCTACCCTGTACTCATTACCTGCTGCTTGGTTATCCCCAATCATCAACTCCACTAGTTTCACATCCAACTTCTGACTGTCTCATATATTATTAATAAATTCATTGTTGATTGTCAGCATACCCAACATAACACTATGCGGTGTCTGATCACAGACCAAACTCATATCTCTAAACTGTTCAATCAATTCTAGCTCTTTAACCATCATAGCGGACATATGTAATGATTTTCGACTCAGAGCATCAGCCACGAAGTTAGCCTTGCCTGGATGATAGTTCAAGCCAAAATCACAATCCTTTAAGAATTCTAACCATCTCCTCTGCCTCATATTCAATTCCTTCTGATCAAATAGATACCTCAAGCTCTTATGATCACTGTATACTTCAAATCTGGAACCATAGAGATAATGCCTCCAAATTTTCAATACAAAAACCACTGCGGCTAATTCCAAATCATGAGTCAGATAATTCCTCTCATGTACCCTCAACTGTCATGAAGCATAAGCTACAACCTTACCATCCTGCATCAGCACACCTTTTAGCCCCATCAAAGAAGCATCACAATACACTACAAACAGTTCATTTGGTTCAGGTAGAACTAACACTGGAGCTGTGGTCAACCTCTTCTTCAGCTCAATGAAACTCTTTTCACAATGAACATCCCACATGAATGCTTTCCCCTTGCATGTCAACTGAGTTAACGGAAGTGCCAACTTCAAAAATCCTTCAATAAACCTTCGGTAATAACCAGCCAAACCCAGGAAACTTCTAATCTCGGTCACCGACTTCAGAGTCTCCCATTGTAGAACGGCGTCTACCTTGGGCGGATCCACAACAATACCATCACCAGAAATAACATGACCAAGAAAACTTACTTCTCTCAACCAGAATTCACACTTAGACAACTTCGCATAGAGCTGCTTCTCTCTCAGCACTTGCAACACAATCGCAAATGTTCAGTGTGTTCTTCTTCTGACTTAGAATAGATCAGAATATCGTCAATAAAGACAACCACAAACTGATCCAAGTACTCATGAAAGATACGATTCATATATTCCATGAAGACACCAGGTGCATTAGTAACTCCGAACGGCATCACCACATACTCATAATGTCCATATCGAGTTCTGAAAGCCGTCTTCTGAATATCTTCGTCTCTTACCCGTATCTGATGATATCCCGACCTCAAGTCAATCTTGCTAAACACACGAGCACCCACTAACTGGTCCATCAAGTCATCTATTCTTGGAAGCGGATACTTATTCTTAATCGTTACCTTATTCAACTGTCTGTAATCACTACACAACCTCATACTACCATCCTTTTTCTTTACCAACAACACTGGAGCTCCCCAAGGTGATACACCTGGTCTCACAAATTTCTTCTCTAACAAGTCTTTCAATTGCTTCTTTAGTTCTGACAATTCTGATGCCCACATCCTGTATGGTGCCATAGAGATAGGTCTGGTACCAGGGACAAGATCGATAGCGAACTCAACTTCTCTCTCTGGTGGTACATCAGCAATGTCATCTGGAAACACTTCAGGAAATTCATGCACCACTTGCAATTCACTAATCATTGACTTACTCTCCACTGACAAAGATGCAAACAATGCAAGCACCTGAGCTTCTTCTTCCAAGAGCTCTTTCAACTCTCTAGCAGACAGAAAACCATCTTCTCCCTCTTCCTCAGGAGTAAGAAATCGAACCGACTTATTAAAATAGTTAATATGAACATGATTGAACTCTAACCAGTTCATACCCAAAATCACGTCGAGACCTCCCAACGGTAAACAAATCAGATCTACACCAATGTCTTTACCAAAGACTGACAATGGACAATTCAAACAAACTAAAGAAGTAGTCACCGATCCCTTAGCAGGAGTTTCGATAACCATCTCCCCTTTCATAGGAGAAACAACAAGGCCTAGCCTTCTTACACAATCAACAGCAATAAAAGAGTGTGTTGCACCAGTATCAATAATAGCTAGCAAAGGCGTATCATTAATATAACATGTACCTCTGATCAATCTGTCCTCACTGGAAGTCTGAGTCCCTTTCAAAGCGAACACTTTTCCTCCAGCCGAAGCTTACTTTGGTTTTTGACAACGAGTACTAATATGGCCCTGTTCCCCACAATTGTAACAAGTAACCATATTAGCTTTGCAGTCAGCAATCAGATGTCCTGCCTGTCCACACTTGAAACACTTCTTCACATCACTCGTGCACTCACTGACACGATGCCCCAACTCACCACACCTAAAACACTTCAGAGGAGAAGATGCACCTCCCCACTCGGCTTCTTGTCATCAGCGTGTTTCTGTTTACCCTTATCAGCTGGATATGCGTAAGGTTTCTCACGATTCACCGGTTGTTTTCCTCTTCTCTCGGCTAACCCCTTATAGTGAGCCGATCAAACCTTGCTACCTTCCTCAAATATTCTGCAACAATCCACCAAATCAGGAAATTTTCTGATCCGCTGATACCCAATTGCCTATTTGATCTCAGGTCTCAACCCATTCTCAAACTTGACACACTTCGAGAACTCAGCATTTGTCGCACTGTAGTGAGGATAAAACTTAGCCAAATCGGAGAATTTAGCAGCATACTCTGTAACCGTCATATTACCCTACTTCAGCTCCAAAAACTCAATCTCATTATTTCCTCGGACATCTTCAGGGAAATACTTCCTTAAGAATTCTCTACTGAACATAGGCCAAGTAATGGCCTCACCTGCTGCTCCCAACACTTGACGAGTACTAACCCACCAGTCATCAGCCTCCTCAACCAACATATGAGTACCCAACCGCACCTTCTGTGCCTCATGACATTCCATAACCTGGAAGATTCTCTCAATCTCCTTGAGCCGAGTCTGGGCTCTATCCGGATCATACCTTCCCTTGAAAGTAGGCGGGTTGTTCTTTCGAAACTCATCATTCTCGTTAGCACGCGGCGGATTCTGCACTGCTTGAGCCATAACTTGCAAAGCAGCAGCAAGAGCAGCATCGTTCCTTCTAGTCATTCTCAATCTGCCACACACCAACAACAAAACACCATGGTTAAGGAACCGTCACTAACACTAACACTAAACAACTAACACACGACAACGACTCGACAACTTGGTCGGACGGACCGACCTGCTCTGATACCACTTTGTAACACCCTAAACCCCCGTGAAAATTTAAACATAATTTATCAGAGTAAAAATAAAATACATGGATTTAGGATGCTACTTCTACTACTCAACTTAACATGCACACAATAATAATACGGTGATATTATAATTAAACATGACATTTTAACATTCATGCACAGCGGAAAAGTCAACTCAGGTAAAAACATGTTTAGTCACACACAACATTCTTAATTAAAATAGTAATAGTATATAACAGAATTCAAAAGACTCTAGCGTTCCGACACCCCCGGTGTTACAAACTCAGAGTAGACGCGACTCGATAACTCACACCAGAAGACCTCGTCTTCACCACTCCACCTGTGACTACTCCTGCTTATCTGCATGTTACCCACATAGAGGTAACATTCAAACAGAAGGGGTGAGATTCTCAATCAATATAAAGAATGCATAGCATAAGTATGAAAGCATAAAAACATACAGAATCCACCCTATCACAACAACATCATCATACAACAAATAATCAACATACAAGGATTGAATGCAATGAGACCCACGACTCGACTCAATGCATGTGGTACCAATCGATCCCTGTTTCATGATCACAGTTCCCGTCGGAACTCTCGATCCTTGTTTCATGGTCAAGTATGACCCCTATCTCATGATCACACCAACGACCCCTATTTCATGGTCGCGTATGACCCCTATTTCATGATCGCACCAACAACAACGATTCCATCAAGGGGTTCGGATAGACAATAACGCCCCATCTGGGCATGCCATCCCACAACTATGCAACTTGTCATGCATGCGAAGACAACGCACAACAACAATGACAACAACAACGAATATAATAGTAATCACATGCACACGATAACCAACACATCAATACATCATAATACACTACGCCAAAAATGATTTTAGGCAGCGCACCTTAGACAGCGCTTTTTTCCAAAAGCGCTGCTATAAGTTAAATAAAAAATAAAACACGGAAAGTATGTACGAAATTGTGTAAAAACGCTGCTAAAAGGCCCACCTTAGACAGCGCTATTCAAAAGCGTTGCTAAAAGGCCTACATTTGACAGCGATTTACAAAAGCGCTGCTAAAAATCCCACCTTAGACAGCGCTTCTAAAAAGCGCTGCTAAAGGCCCATGTACGAAGCGCTGATAAAGGCCCATATTAGAAAGCGCTTTACTTAAAGCGCAGCTAAAGGCCCAACTACAAAGCGAAAGCGCTGCTAAAAGCACTCATTAGATAGCTCTTCACAAAAGTGCTGTCTAAAGTCGTTTAAAATTAAAATTAAAAAACATATTCTATTCATTCTTTCTATTCTCAGAACTGTTTCTCTTCTCTCGCGAAAAACCCTAAACCCAGAAAAAATCTCCGTCCTCCGTCCTCTCACGCACCTCCGTCCTCTCTGGCGAGGCTTCTGGGTTCCACAATCAGATGAAGATTTTTCACGGTATACTTTTTCTTAGCTTTTTCACGGCCATAGCTTTTTCTTTGATTTCTTTTACATTTGTTTCTAGTAAATTCATGCAATTGTTTAGTGTAAGTTCATGCAATTGTACAGTAGCAAACATGTACATTTGAATACCATTTAATATTTTAACCACATTCTGAAAAATATTAAAGAACTGTAACAAATCCTTTCTTTTTGAATTCATTTCTCTTATCTCTCCATTCTATCTGCAGCATTTTTGTTTCACACATAAATATTTTTCCTGCGCACTGCCAAACTCTAAAGTAGGAACTACAGGTCTTTTACTACATGGACACGCCACATACTCCTTTCTTTGGTTTATGTCATTTGTAACTTGAATACTTTTGTACTTTGGAATCACTGTGAACTCTCAATTTTTGTATCCAACCTTGTACATTATGAATATTTGTCGTGGAATCACTTGGAGCTTGAATATTGAATTCCTTTTTTATTCTTTCTGATGAGAACTGCTCACTTGTAATTGAATATGGTACGCAAGTAAGGCAGTTTGTTGCATGGGAAGATGATTTACTATGCATAGCAGCTTCTATAAGTACACCAAGCCATTGTGGACTTTGCTGGTAATCCGCTAGTGTTGTTAGGCTTGTAATTCATACTGCTTGTACCTTGTCCTTTTAAATCAATCATAACACACATTCTTGTAAAAAAATTATTCAGTTTTGTACTTGGAATTTTAGAAATGAACTTGACTTGTATCTCAAAATTCTTGTGTAGAATTAATTTGAGCTTTGTATACTTCTTGCATTTTTTGTTTCACACATTAATTTGAGTTTCACACATTTTTCTCTAATCTCATTTTTGTTTAATTTCCTACATTTTGTTATCTTAAGAAAACCGTACGCTTTTGGGTTTATTTTTTTGTTTTATTATCCTTAGATCTTTTGAATTTTATATCCTTAGATAATAGAATTGTGAGAATATTGTGATATTGCATTATTTTGTAAATGAAATGTAACTATTACAATCTCTTATTACAGGTTAGATGGCTAGTAACGAGGATCACCCACATGATGATTCTATTCATGGTGGAGATGAGACCGGTAATGCAGTGGAAAGGGAAATTAGACGAGGAATTACAATTATGAAGCGACTCATTCGTGATAGAGATCGAGGCATAAAACATGATGTGCATTGGAGTCAAGATAACCAACTAATTGAGCCTAACGGTTCAACGTTGACAAGTTATCTTGGTTCAGTTGCAAGGAGAGAAGTTCCAATTACTTGTGATGATTGGAGAAACAAATTGTTGAAAGACGCTAAAGACAAAATATGGATTGAGATACAGGTACCATATGTGATGTTATTTGTTTTTAATGTCGATTATGTATTTAAATTACTTATACTAACACACTCTGTGTATGATTTTCGTAGAGGTCTTTCAACATTGATGATACCAGAAAAGATTATATACTCGGATTGGCCGAAAAAATACATAGAGGGTTTAGATCTTTTTTATCAAACAAGTATCTTAAGGATGCGGATAAAAAATTTATTGATGCAGAGCTTCCACAGAAATATGCAGATTTGATTACACCTCATGAATAGGAAACTTTTAAATCCAAACGAAAAACCCCATAATTTGAGAGTGTAAGTGACATAAATCGACAACGAGCATCAAGTCCTGCGTATCCATACAAAAAAGGGCGTATGGGATATGCACGCTTACAACAATCTATAGTAAGTATCTATAAATTGCAATGATATACTTGTTCATCATGAGTTATTTTTGATCATGTTATTTGGCTTAATGTGTAGTTAACAAAGGAGAAAAGTTCTGAAACATCTCTTCCAGACCATGTTTTGTGGAAGGAAGCCCCCGTGGGTAAGGATGGAGTTGTTAAAGAAGATGTTCAACAAATTTTTGAGAAATGTGTAAGTATAACATTATTGCTTGAATTAAATCAAACGTTTATTAACATATAATTAAGTCAAATTTTCAATATTCATATGAATTTCAGGAGATTCTATCTCAGTCTATATCTCCAGATGAAGACAATGATTGCAGGAGGCTACTTAGTCGAGCATTAGATGTTCGTGAGTATTCTGGTCGTGTGAGGGGTAAGGGATATGGGATCACTCCAACATCCTTGAAAGAACCAAAGAAAAAATGGCAAGCAATAAAGAACTGCAGGCAAAGTTGGAAGCATTAGAATCTGAAGTTCGTGAATTGAAAAAGGAAAAAGAAAGAGATAAAAAAGAAAGAGATTAAGCTTCAGCTTTTAAAGATACTAGTGAGAAAGATAGTATCAATTGTAATTTTCAACCGAATATTTCCGAGGTAATTATATATATTATTATGAAATTAAATTAGCTTAATTTATTTAATTGACATATATACACATTAACAATGTCATATTTATTATTGGTTTTAGGGCATTTCCCGTTGTCAACTCTATTTATCGTCACCGACTTATCGGATGGTTGGCAAGGGAAAAGTGCATAACACTTTGGGAGAAATGATTCACCATAAATCGCTCCCCACTGGATTTTTGAAAGTATCGATTGATATTGTTTTAGAGGGGGATGCCTTATTAACACTACCTGACGATGTTTCGGATGCAACATTGTTGGGAGATGCAATAGGATCGTTTGTTGCATGGCCGTCAAGCCTTATTTGCCTAGATGATAAGGTAAGCTTAAAACCATTATGAACCTTTGGGTATTCAAATTTTTTACGGGCATTTTATGTACATTTTTTTTACATGGTAATGTTAGACTCCAACAAAATCCAAATCAAATGATAAGGGGATTATGCGGGAAACCGAGTCGGTTGCATCGAGAAAAGAGGTACAACACAATTATATGATATTTATGCATGGAAAATGTTAATTCGTGATCTTATACTTCACCTAACTAATTATATGATATTTAGATTCAGGCTAAAGAGATTGAACAAGTCAGTAGGGGTAAGATGCCTGAAATTAGCAACACTCCCACACAAACAAAGGGTGTTGCTAAGAAGACCGCGGCTAGAAAAAAACGTACTTCTCAGTATAGGTCGTGCCTTCAGACATGTTTACTTATAACAGATATTCCGGATGGTGGTACTCGGCTTATACCTATGGAGGAAGGTATTTTTGGTTCTGAATATTTGGAAACAATTGGTAGAGAGGACATGGAGCAAGTTTTTAAACATTTGGAATTGGGCATCGGTGTTGTCGATACATACATTCGGTATACTCCGATCAACTTTGTTTAATTAATTGAACAATTAATTTACTCATTTCAAATGAATAGTCTAATATGTTAATGATGTTTTTATTTAAGGTTTCTGTATGACAAATTGATGCGCCTGCGTGGATTGGATCAAAGATTCGCTTTCTTATCTCCCATGACTATCAACTCATGGTTAATCATACAGAAACCAGATGAAGTCATACAGTATATACTCAGTTTATTTATGGCCAGCAAAGATACAGAAAATTTGTTCTTTTTACCATATAATACTAGCAACGGGTTAGATTTTCATTCTAACTTCATCTATTATAATTTTTTGTTTTTTGAAGTTGTGTAGAAAGTTTCCATCTAACCTTTGTTTTCATTCTAACCTTTGTTTAATCTTACAGTGGACATTGGTTGTTGGTGGCAATTAATCCGATAAGAGAAATTGTATATTATCTGGATTCTTTACACAATGATCAAGCAACATACCCAGATATGAAGAAATTGATTGATACGTAAGTGAGATTGTTCTAAAAATTCGTGTGTATATTTATTTATTTATGTGACATGTTCTAAATATTCGTTTATATTTTATTAGCGTTATACAAGTTTTTCGATCACAAAGAGATATTCAAGTTCCAAAGAGCAAAGCCAACAACATTACATGGATTAGAGTGGAGGTATATTTTCACAATTTTGATTATATTAGTGATGATACTTGATAAAACTAGTTAAGGGGTATATCCTGATATATATCCGTATTTTCTTTCCATGTGTAGTGTCCTCGTCAGCGCAATGGAATAGATTGCGGATATTTCATGTTGAGGTTTATGAAAGAAACTCTTCTTTTGGATCGAACAGATATTCCATCCAAGGTATGGATTTCTAACTTAGGAATTATTTTAATATTTACCACATATGTCTCATATAATTAAATAGTTTTAGCTAAATCATACTATGTTATATTATTATGTAGTACTTTGATGAATTCAAATGTGTTCATTACTCAAAAGATCAATTGGATGAACTTAAGGAGGAATGGTGTCAATTCATTATTGAGCTGAGAGTTTTATAAGGTATATTGTCTTTCTTTCATTGATGAGAATTTTGAGTATATATAAGTTTGAGTTTTGATGAATATGTCGTCATTAGTATATTAAATTGTGTTGCAATGTTGTTGTTGTTTGTTATAGAAGGTTGGAATCATAAATTGTGTTGGTGCTGCCAAATATTGATTGATATCTTGTCCATAGAAGGTTGGAATCATATACTGATTTTCATAGGCACTTGGCGATATTCAATAACTCATGATCATTTGTTGACATTTTTGGCAATGCTTGCAGCTTGAATATCAGATTTGGCAATGCTTGCAGCTTGAATATTAGATAAGAACAATGCCTTCTTTGTTTTCTTCTATATTTTGTCTAATGTTGTTGTTGTTTTGTTTCAGGTTATATGTGCAGATGTAGAAGATAGAGCTAATAAGTTCATTGTTGTTATTTTTTAGCTTGAATATCAGATTTTTTGTAGCTAACAAGATATATGAATTGTTGTTGTTTTTTAGCTTGAATATCATCAATTTTTTGTATATATAAATTATTGGATTAAAGATGTATATATAAATAGACAAATTTGGTGCATATTTATTGTATTGAAGCTCTAATTTATGAAAATTTGGTGCAAATTCTAAATGCATATTCTGGTGCAAAATGTGGTGAAAACCTGGTGCAAAATATGGTGATAATCTGGTAAATATTTATTGTATATATCAGACAGCGCTTTTTTAAGTTTTATATATAAAAAATTTCATGGACATTAGACAGCGCTTCAAAGAAAAAAGCGTTGTCTGAAGTGGGGATTAGACAGCGCTTTAAATAAAAAGCGCTGCTTAAAGTAGAGAATAGACAGCGCTTCTAAAGGAAAGCGTCGTCTAAAGCAATGCCTAAAGATAACCAAAAGCGCTGTCTAAAGTCAAAGCGCTGCCTAAAGGGGTTCTTTAGATAGCGCTTTTACAGACAAAGCGTTGGCTAAAGTGACAAACAGATTGCGCTTTCAAAGTAAAAGCGCTGGCTAAAGCAGACATTTAGCAGCGCTTTCTCATTAACTAAAGCGCTGTCTTTACTTATAGCAGCGGTCGAATAGGCAACGCTTTTAAGCGCTGTCTAAGCCCAAAAAAAGCACTGTCTAATCCCTTCTTTGGCATAGTGATACTAGGATGCAACCGCAGTTCGTACCTGCCACAACAGCAATATACAAATATATCATGCATACACATCGACGACTCCATCGTCTCCACTCACCACACAAACAACACGCTCAATTTCCATTTAGCACATCAAAGGATTGGAATTATGGTATTGAAATCAATTTTTATAAATAGTACACGAAACCAGCTTTCCAACGCTTCGAATGGCGACGGAAACGGACCTACGGATCAAAAGATATGAATTTCTGAAGTTTCAGAGAATTCGGTTCGTCTTAGCCCAATTCGCCTGATACTCGCCTGGCAAAGCACCAGCGAAACAAATTTTTCCTGGCGAAATCCCTATTCGCCTGGAGAATTCCACTTTCGCCTCCTGCTCTCCTGGCGAAGCAGTGGCGAATCCAACTCCCCCATACATAATCCAAAAACTCTGATTTTTCACTCCCCTTTCGCTTCTACATTCGCTTGGCGAATGTCTGGCGAATCAGCAATCTTGCGATTGCGATTCTGCACGATTCAGACCTCACAATTCCCCCGAATTTGGTATCATACAGTCCAGAAAACACCAATAAGGTAGCAGTAAATGACATATACACATATACAACACAAATCTATAATTAATTGCATAATTTTCTCTTCCTACCAAACCCTCTAACCTACAACCCAATTCCCAATTCTCACCAGCAACATAACAGGGAGATCCTAACGATTTTCTACCCTCATACCACTACTATGCAACCCTTAAGAGATAGAGAGCCCCGTCCTTACCTTAGGATTCTTGAAATCTTTCCTCAATAATGGAGCTCTTCTCGACCTAACACTTCTCTGCTCTTTCTTCTCTTCTCCAAAACACGTACTGACCACCCTTTCCTTTCTAACCTTTTTTCCTATTTATATTTCCTTGTTATTCCCAAATATTATTATTATCTAATATTATTATTATTATTATTTCACCCAAAATAAATAATAACAACAATCTCCTAAATAATTTAAATAATAATATTAACCAACTAACCCATCCTCCAACACCTTATCCTTCATAACTCCAAGGGCACTACCCCCACCCTAAGGGTAACCCACACTTAATCCAAAACACATCCATACACGACACATACAATAATATTCAATTTAATTAGGAATAATAATTAAATTAAATCGGGGTGTTACATTTTTTTTGTAATGTGACATCCTACGTGAATTAACTTTGATTTGTTTCCATAATATTTTCGTATTTTTTATTATTTTGCGGATGGGTAGAGTAGGGTGTTACATTAACAATGGCCAACAAGGCCAGACAATAGCTTCAGAAGGTTGGAGGCTCGACTGTATCTATGACAACAAGCTTTTGGGGTTTGAAAAAGACCCGTTGAATGAAGTACAAAGGATGCAAGCACATGACGTATATAAGCGCCAAAGTCGGGCTAAACATGAAGGTTAAGTTAGTCGAATTATTGAAAGAATACAAAGATTGCTTTGCCTGGGATTATGGAGAGATGCCTGGTTTGAGTCGAAGCGTGGCAGAACACTGATTGCTTATTCATCCAGGAAAAAGGCCAGTAAAGCAACATCCTCGAAGGTTTGCTCCAGAAGTCACACTGAAGATTAAGCGAGAAATTGAGAGGTTACTCAAAAGTCGGCTCATCAGAACTGCAAGGTACGTCGAATGGTTGGCTAACATTGTACCCGTTATTAAGAAAAATGGTACACTTCGAGTCTGTATAGATGATATCGTGGTAAAATCTTCATCTGAAAATGGTCATTTGGACCATCTTCAACGCTTCTTCGAGAGAATGAGAAAATATGGATTAAAAATGAATCCACTAAAATGTATTTTCTGTGTACATGCAGGAGACTTTCTAGGGCTCGTGATACACAAAAAAGGCATCAAGATCAATCAGAACAAGAAGAAGGCAATCTTGGATCTTAAGCCTCCTTCGACGAAGAGACGACTACAATCTTTGTTGGGAAAAATCAACTTCTTGAGAAGGTTCATACCAAACTTAAGCGGCAGGACGAATGTTTTCTCGCCACTACTAAAAATCAAGAAGGAAAGTGACTTTCACTAGGGACAAGAGCAACAAATGGCTTTCGACACCATCAAGGAGTATCTCATAAGGCCTCCTATTTTATTGCCTCCTAGTAGAAATAAAAATATGAAGTTATATATTGCTGCATCTGATTTGACCATAGGAAGTATGTTAGCTCAAGAGGATGATAGTGGAGTCGAAAGACCCATTTACTACCTCATTCGGATCTTAATAGATGTTGAAACAAGGTACACTATGATTGAAATTGTGCCTATGCTTGTACTTCTCATGTATGAAATTAAAGCAATATATAAAACTAGTTTATGTTTCGTCTCATTTCGATGTTATTAAACATATGTTGTCTAAACCCATTTTACATAGTCGAATTGGGAAATGGACACTCACGTTAACTGAGTTCTCTCTGACTTACGTGCCTCTAAGGGCCATGAAAAGTCAAATTGTGGCAGACTTTATTTTAGACCATGCAATAGTCGAGCCAATAGTAAATATGGTCGACACCGACCCTTGGAATTGTACTTCGATGGGTCAAACCATAAAAACGGACCTAGCGTCGGGGTCCTAATAATCTCCCCGAAAGGGATTCCGACTAAGTTCAAATGTCAGGTGGACGGGAATTACTCCAACAACAAAGCAGAATACGAAGCCCTAATCACCGGCCTCAAGATCTTGAAAGATCTGGGGGCAGAGAAGGTTGAAATCAAGGGTGACTCGAAGCTAGTGATCAAGAAGATCACACGCAAATACAAGTGCATCAAGAACATTTGTTGTTGTATTTCGAAGTGGTGAACCAACTACCGAATCAGTTCGAAGTCGTCAGCATCGAATATGTGTCTAGAATAGAAAATCAAGAGGCCAATGAGTTGGCCTAGATTTCCTCTGGTTACAAGGTGTCGAGCGACAAGCTAAGAGACTTCGTCGAAGTCAAGGGAAAGGTGGTGTCAAGCCTTTTACCAACACCTAACGTGCTAACTTCAACGGGTAGTGGGACGAAAGCTGTGGGCGAAATCCTGGACAGCATGGAAGTGTTCGCCATTGACAACATGACAATATTAGATTGGCGGAGGCCAATTGTAGAGTACTTAGAAAACCCGGTCGGAGCCACCGACAGGAAAATCAAGTATAGGGCTCTAAGTTATGTCCTTATGGGCAACGGACTGCTGAAAAAGACTCCTGAAGGCGTGTTACTCAAATGTTTGGGTGAGACAGAAGCGTATCTAGCCATATCAGAGGTTCATAGTGGTACTTGTGGAGCTCATCAGGCTGGCCAGAAAATGAAATGGTTATTGTTCCGACATGGTGATTATTGGCCAAGCATGTTAAAGGATTGCATCGACTTCACTAATGGGTGCCAGGAATGTCAGAAGCATGCCAGCATTCAACATGCCCCAGCCAACGAGTTGCACACGATCGTCAAACCATGGCGGTTTCGAGGATGGGCGTTGAACATTATAGGAGAAATTCGAACGACGTCAATAAAGCAACAAAAGTTTATCCTAGTAGGGATTGATTACTTCACGAAATGGATAGAGGTCATACCACTGGTCAGAGTCGACCAAGAAGCCGTGATAGAATTCATTCAAATACATATCATTTACAGATTCAGAATCCCCAAAAATATCACGACTGATCAAGGATCGGTCTTCGTAGGTAAAAAAGTACAAGATTTCGCAGATGAAACAGGTTTCAAATTGTCACTTCCACACCTTACTATGCCCAGGCGAATGGACAAGTCGAGGCCACTAACAAAGTGATCATTGAGCTGATCAAGAAACACATCGCTAAGAAACCTAAGAATTGGTACAAGACGTTGGATCAAGTTCTATGGGCTTGTCGAACGTCACCCAAGGAGACGACAGGTTCGACGCCTTTTTGTCTTCCATTTGGCCATGATGTTGTGTTACTGGTAAAGATCTGTTTGCAGTCAATAAGGTTACAACATCAAAGCGAAATCCCTTCAGAGCACTATTGGAGTATGATGTTCGACGAGATAGTCAATATAGACGAGGAAAGATTAAGTGCTTTAGACGTGCTAATGCGACAAAAGGCGCGAGTGGCCAAAGCATACAATAAAAAAAAGTCAAAGGGAAAACCTTTGCAGTAAATGATTACGTTTGGAAAATGATTCTACCTATGGACCAAAAAGACCGAAAGTTAGGAAAATGGTCACCAAGTTGGGAGGGACCGTTTTAGGTGATTTAGACATTCACGAATAATTCCTATGATATTCAAGAATTAGGCATTGATTGACGAATCTTAAGAGTAAACGAAAAGTATTTGAAGAAATATAAACCCATGCTCCAAGAGATTCAAATTAAAGAAAAATGAAACTTTCATTAATAAAAGCCGAAGACGGCTTACAAAACGACCAACAAAAAATTCAAAGTTACATCATTCCAAAACCAACGGCTTGGCTAGAAAACTAGACTTAAAATCCTCTAAGAGAGTTGTTTCATAAGCAATCCGGAAGCCGAAATGAGCTCTCTTCTCGATCAACTGCGCAATCCTATCCTTGATCTTGAGGGTCGTTTCGCCATAAATAATTCCTTGACAAACTTCTTGGTCGATGTCGTCTTGTGTCGGAAGAGGCTCAGACAAATCTAGCTCAACCTTTTTTTGTTGGACGGCGACAATCTTCTTGTTGAGTTCATCTATCTGGGCCTGATAGGTCGATATTTGTTAGTCGAAGGACTGATGTTTGTCGAGATGCTCTTGACGTTTGGTCTCGAAGTTGGTAAGTTTATGCACACAAATCTCACTTCGATCCCACTCTATCCTCTTCTCGTATCGCATGGTCTTGATCTCGAAATTAGCATGATGCCGAAGGGTCGGATCCCTATTGAGCTGACTAAAGAAAGCTTCAAACTAGATTAAGTACTAGGACAGTGAATCGGGAATGGGATATTGAGAAATCTCGTCAACAATCTTGAGCACATCAGTTCTTAATACATATTCCTCTTCTTAAGTTGTTGAAGCTTAAGGTTGACAATGACATTCACTTTTGGCGGAGGTACTGGAACTGAGGCAGAAGGCCCAAAATCAGTAGACACTTGCCGAAGCTTTTGGAGCCTTCCCAAAGTCTCAGTTGGATTCTTTTCCCTCATGGACAAAATCTCCCCAAGACTAAGAGGGCTGCTGGAGTCGTCATTTTGCAAAATTTGGTCAGGTTGGAATCGTCTTCCCTAAGCATGTTTCTAACAGCGGCTGTTAAAGTCCCATGAGCTATTTCATCCTGGGTTTCTAGATTAGCAGCAGCAGCCGTTGAGGGCTCCGGATCCACGTCAGGATGTGCGTCGAGACCCTGGATGTTTTCAATCGAGAGACCCTGAAATTCATCTTTTTTTTAGGGCTCAGACTGGTAGGAGTTTCCATTAATTCGTCAGCAGGGGGTCCCTGAAAAAAGAATTCCTAGGTCAATATCAGGAAAGTGTTACAAGGCTAGATGACAGGAACAGTCGGTACCTCAGGTGTCGTTGGCTGATGAGGAGGAGTCAGAGTTAAAACCTCATAAGGGGGAGTCGAGATAAAAAGACCAGCAGTTTGGTCATTCGACGAAACGACATTCAGGTCGTCTTCTTGACACAAATGATCTGTTTTTCTTCTTCAGAGTGACATGCGTCGATGTCGTTATAGAAGGGAAGATTTAAGAGTGGGTACTACTCTCTGAAGCTTCGTCTTTCGGTGGTACTTCTTCTACAACCTGAAAACAAGGGATGTCAAGGGCTTGTCGAAAGGATAATTCATGCAACTTTAAAACACTGGGCATACATGTGGTTTTGAAGAAGATGTCATACCCCAAATTTTGACCACCAAGATTTCCCATCATTGTGCAAATCATCACCACAATATAGATGTACCATCATACCTCATCAATCTCCTCAAGGATTGTTGAGCATTCACTACAATCAAGAATTAGGGTTTCCATCCCTCTCTGAGCATCTGGACAAAAGATCAATCAAGAAATGACATGATCTTCAACTTGTCTAACCCCTAAAACACCCATAAGGGATCAAGAGGACTCCTGCACCAAGAATCAAGCACAAAGTTGCCACATTCCAAGTGGATCAAGCCTTGAGATCGCCAGTGTCACCAAATTAGGGTTTTTGTCGACCAAGGCCTCCAGATGAAAATTCTCTTTTGGGCATGAGCCATTGTTTCAAAGCACAACCCAAGATACTCCAAGGGACCTCATGGACCCAATCATCAAGTCAATTTAGCCTCAGGGGATGCATTCATAAAAAATCAGGAATTAGGGTCTCTTGACCTAATTCACCCCTAAGTTGACTTTTGAGGCAAGACATGAACCTAAACTTCAAGACATGATTTGAGGGACTCAAATACACCACATTGATCCATTTGCAACAATGGATTGATCCAAGAAGCTTGATGCACAAGTTTCATTCTCATCTGGACCATAATTAGGGTTTTGAAAAAAAAAGTCAATTGTGCCTTTGACTTTTGACCAAGACATGCTCCCAAATATTGGGACATGATTCAAGACACCCTAAAACACCTATGGAATCAATCCATTAGGTTTGAATTAGGTCAAGAACTTGATTGCACAAAGGATCGCACAGTTTGGATTTCATCGGACAAAAAGTCAACTGTACACAAAATCAAGTTTGACTTTTTGGAATTTTTCACAAATATGGTTCCCCTAAGTCAAAAACAATGTTAATGTATAATTTTGATCATCATTCATTAAGAAAAATCAAGAAAAGTGAGGTTTCTTGCAAAAGGGGTAACCTTAGGAAACTTAAATTTTTCTAAGTTATGGAACAAAGTGGCTTTGGTACTAACTTTGCAAGGTCATAACTCCTAAACCACAAGGCCTTTTTCTCCCATTCAAAGCTAAAGTGAAAGTCCATCTGACATACTTCAAATATGGCAACTACAAGAGACTCCAAATCCTCATGGATTTTGAGTTATGGATTAATCAAAATCACAAAAAGTGAAATTTCCAATAAGTCAGAATCTGTCTTACTTTTTCCAAAATGTAGAGGCATTTTTTACTTGGATCCAAGCTGAACCAAGACCAATGTTGGACATCAAAGTTGAAGTATTCCATGAGGGTTTTCCAACGAGTACCAGATCATCTCCAAATTCAATTTGAGCTGAGAGTTCCAACCCTTGGAACATGGCATCATGGACTGATTTTGTTCAAGGCAGATTATAGGTTATTTGCTCGATTTGGCCAAATCAGATGATTCCAAGCCTTGTCATCCATTTGGACACCTCAAGGGATAAAATCAAAGAGGAATGATCTGATCTACAAGTCTCCCAAGTCCAAGGAACTACATATAGCAATAAATGCCCTAAAAAGGCTAAAAAGCTCAAAGAATCCAATTTTGTTTCAAAGCATTCAATGGATACATCAAGGTGGCATGGACTGAAGCAATTCTAACTGAATGAGTCAAGATTCAGCTCTGAACCAAAGGACCATAGGCATGTTCCCTAACCTCAAGTCAATGGCTAGAGGAGACTAAAGATGCCTTTATGCTACAATTGGCCAAGGGACTGTCCAAGTTGCCATTCACTATTGCTTGCAAAATAAACTTGCACTACTATAAATAGAGCTCATTTGTGATCAGTTTGAGTACACCAAAGCACTATAACACTTGTTTTCCTCAAAATCTCTCTCATTAGGCCAAAATGCCTTCTTTTGCAAGTCACCACTGAGTTTTTGAGTTAGAGAGCAATTCCAGCACAGATCATGATCCAAACACATCTAATGTATCATATCTAAGCTGTTCAAACACTCACCCTTGATCTGAAACACCAAAATCAGAAAGTCAACCTCCAAAACCTCAAATTTTGACTGTTTTGCATTTTGCAAGCCATGTCTTGATTCAGTCACTTTCAAAACCAAACAAAGCCTCAAACACACTCCAAATATCATCCTCAAATTGTCCCAATTGGTTTCCCTCATCTGGAACACCATTTAAGAGAGTTACTATCTTGGTCACTTTTGCCCCTTTTGCAAGAAAGAGCCAATTCTTATTCCTGAGGATTCCAGCTGGTTTTGATGATCCTAAAAGCTTCTAAGGGATTAATCAAGAGTGTCTAAACATTGGATTACTTCTGTCACAAGGATCTTGATAGATAGCACAAGGAGCTTCAAGAGGTAAGTGCATCACAACTTGAACTCTTTAAATCATGCATTGTTTTGATGTCCATTGATCATGGACATCTCATTTATATCATATATGTTGTGTTTGAACCAATTTGCCATGCTATTGTTGCCTGTGTAATGAGATAGCATAGAACATGCAAATCTAGGCCTTTTTTGAAACCAATATCGGGTTTTAAAATAGGGACATCTTTAGAAAAATCTAAAAGTACCATTGGATTCCTCATGAAATTCTAGGCAGGATGCACCTAAATTTTGTCCAAATCCATGGAAAATTGAGGAAGTTAGAGCATTCATGCAAATCCGTCAAGACTTGGTTTTTTGCCTTGGCCAGGCCTAAAAACCAAGTCACCCATATATGTTTATGGGGTGGTTTTGATACACGGATGTATCACCACCCCAGTGGTAGCGTGCATATGTGTTTGGATGGGAGGTCGTGGGTTCAAGACCCACCCAGACCATTTTTCCATTTTTGCCATATTTTGCTATTTTTCACATATTTTATGGTTTTTGTTAATTAATTCCAAAATTAATTTCTCTCTCAATTTTAATTATTTTTGTTTGGTTATTTTTTTGAAAATTCACAAAAATGTTAAAATATTTTATTCCACAAAAATTTCACAAAAACATTATTCATTTCATATATTTGGTATTTTTGTAAAGAATTATATTTTTATTTGTTTAAGAATATTTCGTTCTCTTGATTTTGCAAATTCAAATGATTTTCCAATCATTCTATGAATGAAACTTGATTTTTCAAACATTAATCCAAGATCACAACTTATTTTTCACACATGTTTTGATAATTTTGATCATTTTAATTGAATTTTATTCAATTAAAATACTTTTCTTAAATCAAATTAAGGTTTTGATTATTTTCACCCTCACAAATCTTTTTTCAAAACTTTTGGGCCTCTAATAGAGTGTAATACCCAACTCTCTTTTATACATAAATAATTGTGGGCCTCAGTCATTGTATAAGTCCCGATACGATTCTCAAAATAACGGTACGATCGTTATTTTTCATTTGGGCCTCTTCTTGAGTTATAAGCCTCATCCCTTGTTCAAAAACAAACTTTTGGGCCTCTAATAGAGTGTAAGACCCAATCCTTTTGAAAATAAACCTTTTTGGGCCTCAGTCATTGTATAAGTCCCGATATGTAAAAAAATCTTGGCGCAATCATCGTTTGCAAAACATTTTCATCTGGGCCTACCCTTGTGTTGTAAGTCCCATTTCTTTTCTTTTTTTAAACACTTTGGGCCTCTAATAGAGTGTAAGACCCAACCCTCTTTCGTACAGAAAATCTTTTTGGGGCTCAGTCGTTGTATAAGTCCCGATACAATTTTCAGAACAACGGTACGATTACTATTTTTCATCTGGGCCTCTCCTTGAGTATAAGCCCCGATCTTCTTTTCAAAATAACTTTCCCTTTTGATTTAGGTTCAAACTCATAGTTGTTATCAAAACTTTCTTTAATTTCTTGAACAACTAAACATACAGCTGTTACAATGGAAGCTTACTCACCTGTAAGTTTTAAACAACTTTCTTTTACATACTTGCACACACACACACACACACACACACACATATATATATATATATATATATATATATATATATATATATATATATATATTTGTTTGTGCTGGAAGCTTGCTCACCTGTAAGTCCTCCTACCCTCTTTTTACATATAGTATATATTTCATCTGTATATATATGCATGTATATTATCTGCTTAGAGTTTTTCCCAACAATTAGGTCTAGGATTAGATAAAGCCAGTGGTCACTCTTTCAACACAGTCAAAACTAGTTCCCCATAGGAATTTCCAGATACAGTCTTGCCTTCTCTTGGGCTTATACAATATGGAACAAAGAGAAAGACATTATTCTCAGTGAAACTTTTCTCAGACTGTCACTATTAGAAAATTGTCAAAGAAATTAATTTCCCCCAGAGAGGATTAATTCCCGGTGAAACCTCTCTTGAATTTCTTCAAACCCTAGAACTGTTCGCTAAAGAAAAGATTATTCCCGGTGAAACTTTTCTTGAACTTTTCTTAAGTTTGGACCCACAGGCTTCCTAAAAGCATCCTCGGCCTCCTCTTAGGCTTTGTACAAGGACCCTCAGGCTTCTTAGAAGTTCTCAACCTCCTCTTGGGCTTAGTACAAGGACCCAAAGACCTCTTACAGGTGTAGGACAGAACTTAGTCATCCTTCATTAGAGCAGTCTTTCCAAAGGGTCAAAACCTTGGACAATTTAGGGTTGATTCTCATCCCTTAAAACACCAGCCTCCTCTTGGGCATCATACAAAGATAAACCTTCCCATACCGGTAGACTTGGACAGTCTCACCTCATTTTGGATTTCAAAGAAACCCTCAAGTTTCCCGAAAGCACGGGATAAACCCTAATCATTTCATCAATCACTAGCAGAGTTAAAACCTCTATAGGTTTCAAAACTCAATTTTTAAACTTTACTTTTCCCCCAGCTAGGGACAATCACTATCAATAAACCTTTATCAAAACCTCAAGGCATATGA
Source organism: Lathyrus tuberosus (assembly GCA_022829125.1). Classification (NCBI taxonomy): domain Eukaryota; kingdom Viridiplantae; phylum Streptophyta; class Magnoliopsida; order Fabales; family Fabaceae; genus Lathyrus; species Lathyrus tuberosus. Next base: position 1,533,323 of record JALAZF010000062.1, on the reverse strand, counting down.
TATTTCAACTCTTCTTCATTCCTCAGCAAAAATTGATTCCCCAATTTGGACCTGTCTCTGGATCTCAATAATCCTCAGCAGAAGTTAGCATTCTCTTAGGCTTTGTATAAAGATCTTTCCTCACTCTCTTGTTGAGTCAATCACTTTTAGCCTCCTCTTAGGCTTTGTATAAGAATCTTTCTTCACTCTCTTGTTGAGTCAATCACTTTTAGCCTCCTCTTAGGCTTTGTATAAAGACCTTTCCACACTCTCTTGTTGAGTCAATCGTATAAAACAAAAACACTCTCTTGTTGAGTCAATCTTCTTTCTCAAAAGCACTCTCTTGTTGAGTAAACCTTTTTTTAGCCTCATTCTTGGGCTTTGTACAAGACACCATATAAATATCTAAGCAGAGTCATTCTCTTTCTAGTCTCCTCTTAGGCTTTGTATAATGATTTTCCTCAGTAGAGTCACCCTCAATCTTCGGCTTTGTACATATAAATTATACTCTCCACCTAAGTCAACCCTTTAGCCTACATCTTGGGCTTTGTACAAGACACATAAAAATATTCCCCAGTGGAGTCAAAACCCTTTCAGCCTCCTCTTAGGCTTTGTATAATGATATCCCCCAAAAAGTCAATCTCTTTTTAGCCTCAATCTTGGGCTTTATATAAGACAGATAATAAACCCCCCAGTGGAGTCAATCAACCTTTTAGCTTTAACCTTGGGCTTTGATCAAGGCACACAAAAAATCAACATCCCCTCAAAGGAAATCAAAAACCTCTCTGTAGGAAGACATTTCTCTGTATATCACAATATCAAAATAGATAATCAAAACAAACCTTAATCCCAGTTAACTGCTATAAGTGGCACACTTGTTGATTCAAAAATCCAAGTTGTCGTCCATCTTTTATCCCGGTAAATCCTCTCTTTCATCTAATTGATGTAAGTGGCAAGCCTCTGGATTATTTATATCCACACCATTGTCCCTCTCTTAGTATGACAGATTCCTAAGGAAAAATGGCATTGCTCAACACTGAGTTAAAGTTTTCTCCTTCAGGACAAATCCCCTATAAAGGAAATTATGGCATTGCTGGATTCTCATATCCCAGTTAAAGTAATCCTCCTTTATAATCAGTCACCCTACAGTTGTGATAAACAGACGATATATCTCCTTTAGAGATGACAAATTCTCTCTCAGTCAAAACCTTTTAGCTTCAATCTTGGGCTTTGAACAAGACACAAATACTCCCTTTAACTTCAATCTTGGGCTTTGAACAAGACACCAAAACATCATCTTTTCCTCCCATAGAATAGGAGGAACTACGATTGTTCTGATTTCCATGTTATCATTACGGGAATACATAGGCATAAGATTGCATAATCTTAGTGAACACATCAATTAAAAACTCTAGGTCCAGTACCTTCACACACAAATCAAAAACCTTAGGTCCAGTACCTTACCAAAAACATCAAAAAACCCGAACATCAATAAAAACTCTCTCTCAAATAAGAAACTTTCCCAACCCACGACAGACTAACACCAGTAAGTAGAAAGCAGTAAGTATAATTGTTAATGACCTGTGGATAACCACATATAGGATGGGTAATTGACAACTCCCCATTGTATAACCTGACCCCGAACTCCCCAATCTCTTAGCATTTGTTAAGGAAAACATTTGCATGCAAGGTGAGTTTTAGATAGCTTCCCTTTCCTTTCCAGCTTCATAGGATAAATAAGAAATCAGAAAGTAGCACCCCACTCCTACCATTGCGGTGAGGAAAAACCCATGGCGATAAGGTGGTCGCATCACCGACAAAAATTGTACGCTATAGAAGAGACAACTTTTATCTTCTTGGAAGGCTGAGGGGGAGTAGCTATAGTGTTTGGAGCACGCTTCCGACCCTAGAGGACAAAGATACGACATGGTTAACATAGACGGATTCTCAAACAAAGAGTTAAGGAAAAGGAGTGTTACCTTTTTGTTAGGTCTTTGATTGGCTGCATTTTGGCTAAAACAAGTTTACAGTAAGATGTTGGGTAAGATGTCCTGACATGGTTGCTCAGACATTAGTATAGATGTGGTTATAATACTTGGCAAGATGTCGAGCAAGATGTTGAAGCATCTTCATCAACTGTCATGACAGTATTACTGTCATGACAAATGTCATGACATTTTGGTATGGTACAGTAGGCGCTATTGTTATGTGATTTTTAGACAGATGCCGAAGACAATGTCATGACATCTTGGTCTAGTACAATAGGTGCTGCTGTTATGTGATTTTCAGACAGATGTTGAAGACAATGTCATGACATCTTTGTCTAGTACAACAGGCACTACTATTTTATATCTCTTGACAAGTTTGATTTTATTTGATGAGAATCTTTTAGATATATCTCATCATTATGTGCAGTTCAAGGAGATTTATTAGGAGCAAGTCCAGATTTAATTGGATTTCATAAAAAAGATCTTTGAGAGTTTTTAGGAAACTATAAAATATTTGTTCCTATTTTTATGTGAAGATCTTGCAGCTGATTTAAAACGTGAAGATTGGACCAGATTGAAGAGTCCAAGCCCATACTACAAGAGTCTATAAATAAAGACTTGCTAGACCTAAAAGAGATAGCACACACAACAACAAGTCGTCGGTGCAACATAAGGGTTTAGGGTTTTGAGAGTCTCTTGTGTAGTTTGTAAGTCACCCATGTATCTTTTGATACTATGTGGTCGACATAGGTTGTTATAAATTGTTCACTCTTAAGCATTTAAGCATTGAGTATCTGTTATCACGTGGTGATTGTAAAGAGAATTGAGAGGGGTCTCATATCTAGGAGAGTCTTAGATAGAAGTTGCACGGGTAGTGATTAAGTGAGAAGTTGTAAACGCGGGAATTTAGCTTTGAATTAATACTATATAGTGGATTTCATTTCTGGCTTGGTATCCCTGATCAGTGCATTTTAATGCACATTTTCTTATATTTGTACTTAGGCATTTACTTAGTTTGTTTTGTTTATTTTACTGTTTTATTATGTTTTTATAATTAAGTCTTTGTTTGCCGTTAATCTATTTTCGCACCTTATTTTCAGCTTTAGCGGTTTTTCGATATCTGTCCACTGTTCGGATCATAACTGCAGCTACAAGAATTAGATTTACGCGTTCTACCAGGCATGGAATGCTAAGACAGAGAGCTACACATTTCATGTTTAAGGAAAGAGCTGATTCGGAGTGAATGAGGGTCAAATAATTCGTTGAAGTCAGGGCCCGAATTATGCCGTTAGAAATATTTAGTTTTGGGCTGGGTTTTTTTATGTTTTTCGACCCAGTTGGGTTATGTCCTGAATTTGTTGTTTCCCTATACCTAGTAACAGCTGCGATATTGTTCAACAATTTCTTTTCATTATTCATAATTTTGGTTTTTGCTTTTGTACGATTGAATGGAGAACTAATCTCGAGGATTAATCTACTGTAATCGATTTCCGACGACACTTTGAGGTTCTTTTAATTTCCAATAAAATTCATTCCCTCTCAGTTCTTCTCTGTGACATCTTGTTTGCTTAATTCAATTTATCTTAGGGATAATTGATTTATTTCGATGATTGTATGTTCTTAAACTTTAATCGTGTTTGCTTAATCCGCGTGTGTTTCTCGTGTTTGCTTAATTCACGGTTACTATATCTCATCCGTTTTCTTAATTCAAAAATTAGGAATATGTATCATATAATATCAATTGAGCTTGTTTGATTATTATTATAATCGAAAAGGGGATAGAGTCCGCTTAGGAATTGAGAATTATTTGGATCGATGATAAGTTGGAAAACTAAAACAGCAGATTGCCCGTTTTAGCGTAATTGATAATCACTTATTTTCTTTTGTTTTTCTAAATCGAAATTGAAAACCCCCATAAACTATTATTATAGTTGGTTAAATTCAGTACAAGAATCCTTGTGAGAACGACATCCGAGTGTCGTTTCCCTTTACTACTTTTTCAAAAATACTCGTTTCTGATCAGTACGCGACAGCGGATCAAATTGGCGCTGTTGCGGGGGATTCTTGTTGATTTTAGCCAATTTTAGAATTTTAGTTTAGAGTTTTGTTAGATTTGTTTTTTTGTTTTGTGCTTGTTGATTTTCAGGGTTGCAGTACAGTGCTAAGCATTTCAGCCTGTCAGGTGAGTTTGGAAGCTACTATTTCGATTTGCTCCGATTTTTTTCCAGAAAATTAGAAAAAAAAATTGTTGAACAATACTCATTTAGAATAAAATTCTAAAAGATTTTGACCCTGAAAATCGCAAATTCCTTATTTTCCTATTTTATTTGATTTATTTTTTATTTTCATGTTTTCAAAAAACTCTGAAATTTTTTGTGGAGATTTATTCTGATTTTATTTGATTTTTAGTCATATTTTTATAATTTTTAGATTTTATTTTAACTGCTTTCCTATTTTTCCACTCTTTTTCTCAATAGGGACATTCTTGGTAGTTTTGCATTTGTTGAATTGCTGAATTGGTTTTGTGCTTTCTCATTCTTTGTTAATTTTTTCCCCCTTTTGATAACATGGCTGAACAAAGAATATTAAGAGAGCTTGCTGCTCTTGATGTTCATTACAATGATTTAAGTATTGAATATACTGATGCTGCTGTTCCTTTATAATGGAATTCTGGTTTAATACACTTGTTGCCAAGGTTTAATGGTCTTGCAGGTGAGGATCTGAATAAGAATCTGAAGGAATTACAGATTGTGTGCTCTACACCTTCCGGACCTTCACTAGAGGACCTTGTCAAGAAAATGGCTATAAATGATTTCCAATTTCAGCAACAAACAGATTCTACTATTTAGGCTTTGCAGACACAGATTGGACAGCTTGCCACTTTAGTGAATGCCATTCATCAAGCTCGAGAATCAAACCAACTACCTGCCCAAACAGTAGTGAATCCAAAAGAGTTGCTTTCTGATTTAGTTGATGATACTTATTCTGAATTGTGTTCTGATTTTCCATCATTAGCAGATTTTGATGATACTTACTCTTGTGATTCATGTACCGACACTAACATTTGCTCTGTTTGTGCTGAGATTAATGCTGCCGTGCAGGGTGATGTTTTTCATGCAGATGAAGTTATAGATGAAGTTGTTTATGCAGCTAAATTTCTTCACATCACGACTGCCCCAACCTCACCATCCATTGAATAACCTCTTTCCTTAGAGATTAAACCACTTCTTGATAATCTGAAATATGCTTATTTAGAGAGGGATGAAAAGCTTTCGATTATAATTTCTTCTAACCTTAATTTTGATCAAGAAAATAAGCTTTTGCAGGTTTTGAAGAAACATAAGATGGGAATTGGATGGACCTCGATGGAAGATGGAAGAAAATTAGTGAGGCAACCCCTTAATCCTTTGATTCTTGATATTGTGGAAAAAGAGATCAATTTCACGTGCCCATTCGAAACTTTTACTTATCGAAAATTCTTCTTTGATCCTGGAATAAAAGGAGAAGACACTAATAAATATTTCAAGGTCAATGGATGCTACCCAAAGTTACTCTATGAGATCCTCACTTTGGAAGAAGCGACTGTAGAAGAGCTCTCTTTGGGAAAGGCTGCTTATGTGATCACATATCCGCCTTGACTCCTCGAGTGTGTTCTTTCCTTTCTCTCATTCTTATTTTATATTTATGTTCTTTCATTGAGGATAATTTATGTTTTAAGTGTGGGGGAGGGAACCATTTCTTTATTTTGTTTTCTTAATTTTGTTTTAAATTTTCTTTTCTTTTGGTTTTGTTCGAAAAAAAATAAAAAATAAAAAAATAATTTTTTTTAGAAACACAATGCATCTTTTGAAATTTTTAGGCTATGGATTAATTTGAGGTTAGATTGTGGAGACTTGGAAAAAATTCATAAGATCGGTACAGTTTTAACACCTTAAGTCTCCCGAATATGGAAATCAATTTAAATACTTGTTATGACATAGCCTTAAGAACTCATTCTTTAATAGTTCTTAAGTAGTTTAACTTAGCAGTCAACACCATCTAAAAAGTACACACTGAGTAATTAAGCTGATGCAAATAAGTGAATGATCCCGTGCTTAATAAGAAATCTAAATAGAAATCCGTCTTTTAAGTTAGGTGACCCTCACCCGGTCACTTAGGCTAACGGCTGTGAAACCTTCAAAAAAGAAAAAATGGTTAAATTTGAATTGTTGAAAAGATATGGATCATAGTCACTAACAAGCTTATTTACCATGTGTGTGAATAGATAACGGGCTTAATGTGATTGCATTAGAATGAAAGAGAGCAAAAAGGAGGATGAGTAAGTTAGGCTTAAGCATAATAACATGATTCAGATTGGTTTGTATATGAGGGATGTTTATGACCGCACAATTGCGGATTTGTGTTCTTACGATATCCTTAATGTGCAAAATTAGTACCTATTGATACAATCTTGACCGAATAAGAGTTGGTAGCTTAGAATGAGTATCCGAATGCTATTGTTTTTCATGAGTCTTGATACTATTTTGCTCGGAGTGCAAAAGTTCAAGTGTGGGGGAATTTGATCCGTACATTTTAATGCACATTCTCTTATATTTGTACTTAAGCATTTTCTTAGTTTGTTTTGTTTATTTTACTGTTTTATTATGTTTTTATAATTAAGTCTTTGTTTGTCGTTAATCTATTTTCGCAGCTTATTTTCAGCTTTAGCGGTTTTTTGATATCTGTCCACTGTTCGGATCATAACTGGAGCTACGAGAATCGGATTTACGCGTTCTACTAGGAGTTAGAAAGCTAAGACAGAGAGCTACACGTTTCATGTTTAAGGAAAGAGCTGATTCGGATTGAATCAGGGTCAAATAATTCGTTGAAGTCAGGACCCGAATTCTGCCGTTAGAAATATTTAATTTTGGGCCGGGTTTTTTTTATGTTTTTCGACCCAGTTGGGTTATGTCCTGAATTTGTTGTTTCCCTATACCTAGAAACAGCCGCGATACTGTTCATCAATTTCTTTTCACTATTCACAATTTTGGTTTTTGCTTTTGTACGATTGAATGAAGAACTAATCCCGAGAATTAATCTGCTGTAATCGGTTTTCGCCGACACTTTGAGGTTCTTCTAATTTCCAATAAAATCCATTCCATTTCAATTCTTCTATGTTATATCTTGTTTGCTTAATTCAATTTATCTTAGGGTTGATTGATTTATTTTGATGATTACATGTTCTTATACTTTAATCGCATTTGCTTAATCTGCGTGTGTTTCTCGTGTTTTCTTAATTCACAGTTACTATATCTCATCCGTTTGCTTAATTCAAAAATTAGGAATATGTATCGTATAATATCAATTGAGCTTGTTTGATTGTTATTATAATCGAAAAGGGGATAAAGTCCCCTTAGGAATTGGGAATTATTTGGATCGATGATAAGTTGGGAAACTAAAACAGCAGATTAACCGTTTTAGCGTAATTGATAATCACTTATTTTAATCACTTATTTTCTTTTGTTTTTCTAAATCGAAATTGAAAACCCCCATAAACTGTTACTATAATTGGTTAAATTCAGTACAAGAATCCTTGTGAGAATGACATCCGAGTGTCGCTTCCCTTTACTACTTTTTCAAAAATACTCGTTTTTGATCCGTGCGCGACAGCGGATCAATCCCCCGGACGTAGGTGTTGTAGTACACCGAACTGGTTTAACAATTGTTGTGTGTTCATTTACTTTATGGTGTTTGTATTATGTTCCTCATTATCCTTGTGTGAGAAGCAGAGATCAAGTGTCACGACATCCTGTCCGACATCTTAGTGATCTGCTTGACCAGAATTCCAATTGGTATCAGAGCAGGCATCCTGTTCTATTTCTGGGTGAGATCTAGGGAAGATACTTTCTGGTACGATGGACAAGGAGATCAAGAAGAGGAAGATGTTACTACTGATGATATCTCAATTGGCTAATTTGTAGCTAAAAAGGGGGAGAGACAAAGTATTTGTGGTTTCTTGTTGTATGCAACTACTTAGGGGGACATGATAGTGTGTCATGCTTGTGCTGCTTGCTACTGCTTCTGCTGTTCCGCTGCATGTGCTCTGATATGTGGGGGTTTTCCCTTGAGGGGGAGGACTAATTGTGTATGATAGGGGAGTACTGTAACCTGTCAGATTGTACAAGCTTCTGAGTTGGATGTGTTTTACTACTGCGTGCTTGCTTTTGGTTGAATGCCCTTAATGCATAGTTGCTTGGTTTGTCATATTATGGCTAAAAAGGGGGAGAAGTAAGTAGTAGTAGTGTTCCTTGGTTGTTTCCTTGAGGGGGAGATGAATATGTTATTCAAAGGTTGTTTTAGCCAGAATTTGCCAAAGAGGGAGATTGTTAGGTCTTTGATTGGCTGCATTTTGGCAAAAACAAGTTTACAGCAAGATGTTGGGTAAGATGTCCTGACATGGTTGCTCAAACATCAGTATAGATGTGGTTATAATACTTGGCAAGATGTTGAAGCATCTTCATCAACTGTCATGACAATATTACTGTCATGACATATGTCATGACATTTTGGTCTGGTACAGCAAGCGCTGCTGTTATGTGATTTTCAGACAGATGTCAAAGACAATGTCATGACATCTTGGTCTGGTATAGCAGGTGCTGTTGTTATGTGATTTTCAGATAGATGTCGAAGACAATGTCATGACATCTTTGTCTGGTACAACAGGCGCTGCTGTTTTAGATCTCTTGACATATTTGATTTTATTTGATGAGAATTTTTTAGATATACCTCATCATTATGCGCATGTCAAGGAGATTTATTAGGAGCAAGTCCAAATTTAATTGGATTTCATAAAAAGGATCTTTGAGAGTTTTTAGGAAACTATAAAAGATTTGTTCCTATTTTTATGTGAAGATCTTGCAGCTGATTTAAAACGTGAAGATTTGACCTGATTAAAGAGTCCAAGCCCATATTGCAAGAGTCTATAAATAACGACTTGCTAGACCTAAAAGAGATAGCACACACAATAACAAGTCGTCGGTGCAACATAAGGGTTTAGGGTTTTGAGAGTCTCTTGTGTAGTTTGTAAGTCACCCATGTATCTTTCGATACTATATGGTCGACATAGGTTGTTGTAAATTGTTCACTCTTAAGCTTTTAAGCATTGAGTATTTGTTATCACGTGGTGATTGTAAAGGGAATTGAAAGGGGTATCATATCTAGTAGAGTCATAGATAGAAGTTGCAGGGGTAGTGATTAAGTGAGAAGCTGTAAACGGGGGTGTTTAGCTTTGAATTAATACTATTATAGTGGATTTCATTCCTGGCTTGGTAGCCCCCAGACGTAGGTGTTGTAGTACACCGAACTGGGTTAACAATTGTTGTGTGTTCGTTTACTTTCTGTTGTTTGTATTTTGTTCCTCATTATCCTTGTGTGAGAAGCAGAGATCAAGTGTCACGACATCCTGTCCGACATCTTAGTGATCTGCTTGACCAGAATTCCACTTCTTATGAGGAGTAGCCTCAGTATCGGAGATTTGGATTATTTCGGTGGGAGACTCCTTAGCTGGTTGTGCAAGAGGGACTTTGCCGCTCAAAACGACGAAGGCATCATGTAATTTTTGTAGAAAGACGGAGCTGTCAAAATACCAGCCCTGGTAGCTTGACCACCATGTGTTGAACTCTTTAGTTGTGAAGAAAGAATTTTGGAACTTGAAGGCTGGGAGAGCTCAAGGTGTTGAACCTTGTGGAATTTAAGGCAGGCCACATGGCCATTAACATTCAGAGTTCGGCCAGCCCACACGATGTCAGTCGAACGGGACACCAAGGACTTCGGCAGCATTTGGCTTAAGCCAAATTGTCTAGCCACTAAATTGGGCTGGTAGTTCACGAAACCATAGCCTTTAGATCCAGACTCAATCCTGAAAGACAACATGGCAGGCATCAAAAATGCTCTCCACACAGTATTCGACAGAGCTGCAGACTTGGGGGAGACACCAGGGAAAGGATCCATAAACCACGTCGGACCAAAGCATCGATCTGCGAAGGGGGCTAGTTCAGCTGTGAAGGTGGTGGTGTTGACGAACAACTTGATGTACTTCAAGAGGATGAATTTACCAGGAGTTTCTTGGTGGGTAGTCAATGCCAACCCCAGACCTTCGATAGGTCGATCTTGTGATAGATACATAATGTGCTCCGTCACAGAAGCACCATGTTGGTATTCAAAGGTGGCGTTCAGCCAGTGTTGCAGCAACCAAAAGGGGCGCGACAAACTTAGCGCCTTGGGGGTGGAATCCAACAACTTTAGCTTCAATGAAGCAAGCCCCAAAGAATGATATAGAGAGGCCAACAAGAGTTTCGCCAGAGAAACTTGTCGGCCTTCATAAATCTGAATCGCCAAGTTAATGTAGCTCTTGGCAATGTGCAGAGACCCATGGCAAAACACATAGTAAGATAGCCAGAGGGTCAGAAAAGCAATGTGTTCTTCTTCGGAGACTTCCTCTGAGTTCTTGACATAGTGATCTTCGATGTAGTTCTTGAAGGCGGGGCGATTGAAAGAGAAATAAGTCTCAATGGAGAGAGTATGGTCGAAAGTCTCACAAAGAGGTGATAACCCAGTAATGGCCACCACGTCGAAGAGAATGGGCATCATCATGCCACACGGAAGGTGGAAGTTGTTAGTCGAACCCTCCCAGAAATAGATCGACGCGATGAGCTGACAAGGATTAACTTTATGGGTCTGTCTCAAGATTTGGATGGCGTCGAATATGCCAGCCTTCTCCCATTGGGTTTTGCGTTTGTTTTAAGCACTGTCAAGCCAGGCCAAGTATTCTTTGTTGTCAGGAGTTGGCATCGACCGGAAAACTCGAGCTTTGGGATCCATGAATTTTAGGTCGATGATGGCATCTTTCTCAAAAGAAGGCGGAATAGCAGGAGTGAAACAAGGTAAGATCTCTTGAACTTGTTTTGGGTGCGTTTTGGTACTAGGATACAGCCCATGGAAAGCCAGAAGATTGTCAACCATCATTTGATGTTATCTATAGATGATGGTTGAGGGACGGTTATCAAACACTTTTTATTAGTGAGAGTGAAGGCAATGAGGGTGTCATCGGTGATTGGAGTAACAGAAGTCATTAGAGTGTTAGAGAATGAGAGGTGAAAAAGGTGAAGAGTTTGGAAAACGCAACGAGAAGGGTGAAATTGCAGAATGTTAGAGTTTTAGAGAACGCAAAGTGAAGAAGAAAGGAGGAGTGGTGAAATCAGTATTTATACACGCCAAAAATCAAACAATCGCAGTGACAAGTGGCAATCGACAGTGGCGTTGTGACTTTTCCACTTCACTGTAGCGGGAAAGTTTGTGGGGGAAGTTGGAAAACCCATAACCTAGGAAATAGCCAAAAGTATAGCAATGATGAAAGGGTTTATGGGAATTTGCAGCGTCGGAAAAGGTTGCCATCATGACGCGTGATGTCAGCAGACGTGACATAAAGGCGAAATTTGGCGGAATGTAAAATGCCAGTTTCTCGGTCGAAGGAAAATCTTAGTCGAAGCTGGCCTTTTAGGGGGAAATTTGTTGGCTGGCAAATTTCGACCAAGAATGCAGAAGTATGGTTGACGGAGAATCTTACAAAAACCATGACGAAGCACCCTTGACAGCTGACCCGTTAGGGATAGCGTTGAAGCAGACTCGACAGATAGACATCTCAGTCGAAGTCGAAGGAATCCCGAAGGCTTCAGGCGAATGAATGAGTTTGGAGCAAATGAAAGCATGGGGAGTTACCAAGGTAGTGGGCGAACGTGGGTGGACACGTGGCAGCGCAGGGACTGTGAGCAGGAGAATAACCGTCACTTTTTTTTCCTATTTAAGGAAGTGTCGTTTTCAGTTTTAGAGGTCGCATTTTGTTGCATTAGGAGAATACTCTCAAAGTACCAGTGTGAGAGAAACGAGTCAAAACTCTGCAAAATGTATGCATGCGTCCACCTTTTTTGATTAAGCAATTTAGTTTACAAGTTTTTTCTTTCTTTTATTTATTTTCCCTTTTTTGCTGTACTTTTACTTTTATTGATTCAACGCATTTGTGCAAGCGCAACTGTTCATCTACCCCTTTTTAAACCTAAGAAACTGAAACATCAACATACATTTAACACATAGTCTTGGATTCTTGTAGCCGATCCTACACGTAAACTTTAATAAGAGGCTAGCGGTTGTTCTTCGAAATCTCGTGCGAACACTTTTATGGATGAGTTCACAAAATAACATGGGTAACACTCATCAAGTTTAAGCATGAAGTGTTTGCTGAGCTTTAGAAGTTCAAGGTAAAGGCTGAAAAACAAAGTGCCCAGAAGCTGAAAATTCTCAGAACTGATGGTGGAGGTGAATGGAATTGAGCATGGGGTTACTGCTCCATACACTCCTCAACCCAATAGTCTTGCTGAAAGAAGAAACAAAACTTTACTTGATATGATAAGGAGCATGTTGAAGAAGAAAAAGTTTCATCACACCTTGTGGGGAGAAGCTGTTCCTCTGCAGCATATGTGCTCAATATATGTCCAACTAAGAAGCTTAAGGAAATTGTTCCTTTACAGGAGTGGATTGAAGATAAGCAAAGTGTGAGACATATGTAGGTGTTTGGTTCTATTTGTTACAAACATGTTCCAGATGCTAAGAGAAGGAAGTTGGATGACATAATCAAAGTCATGTTACAAGTAAGATACCATAGTACAGGTGCTTAAAAGCTCTACTTTCATGTCACTAACAAAGTTGAATTCAACATAGATGTTATTGTGAAGGAAACATAAGCATGAGATTGAAAAAAGTCTCAATTTAACTCTGGTGTCATGTTAACACCTGAGTTAAATTTAGTAGATATTTCAGACTCTGAAGGAGAATCTGCTTTTAAAAGGTGAGTTAGAGATTGAAGGTGACTCTAATGTCGAAGATGAGTCTGAAGACGAGTCTGACTCTAAAGATGAATCTGTAATTGATCCAGATTCTGATGATGATCCAGACTCTGGTAGTAATCATGCCTCTGAAGGTGGTTCATCCAATGAAGGTAGTCCAACATCTAATACTGTTATAGCCTCTAAAGAAGATTCTGAACATGTTTTGAGATCACAAAGAATCAGACAAATATCAATTAAATTTGCAGAGTTTGACATGTTATAAGATACTGAAATAAATTTTAAAAGGGAAATCATTTAATGTGCCATGTTGGTAAACTCAGTCTGAACCACACGCTCTAAAAGATAACTTCTAGAATGGATATGATGCGCACATTAAATACTTGCTTCAGTAGAAAAGAAATTTCAAGGTTTATATAGGATTTTTGAGAAATATATACCTATACAATATATAAAGGGAATACTTTGTTTTGGTGTAACCCTTTTTTCTACTATTTTTACCTTTACTTTATTTTATAATTTACTTAATAACTTCTTATTATTAACTTCCACATAACTTCTATTATTAACTTTCACATAACTTCCTATTATTAACTTTCACATAATGTTTTTTTTAATTATATCTATACAATATATAAAGGGAATACTTTGTTTTGGTGTAGCTCTTTTTTCTACCATTTTTACCCTTACTTTATTTTGTAATTTACTTAATAACTTCTTATTATTAACTTTCATATAACTTCTATTATTAACTTCCACGTAACTTCCTATTATTAACTTTCACATAATGTTTTTTTTTTAAATTATATTTAAATAAAAATGATCATTTATATTTTCATTCATGCGCATTAAAAAAATGGACAGACGAGCACGCTGTCGCATCTGCGAAAATCAACCGGCAGAAAATAACAGAAGAGTCGCCACCGAACGTTATTTATCCCGACACAGGGAAAGGAAACGATCGAAGAAAACCTCAACAAAGGGAAAGACATGGTCATCGCAACCATAGCCAGGGTTCGGGAGTCGGTTACGCGAGAGGAAGATATTAGCACCCCTCGTGTCCATCGTACTCGATGGGATCCACGCTTGTTGTTACGATTAAAGGGTGTAGGGTATCTGAAGCTCAACAGCTAACTGAAACGGAAAAGAACGGGAAACGGAGAAATGGGGGAAGAAAAGAAAAAAAGTGAAAACCAAAAGAGGACTCGCAAGGATCATCGCAATCCTATGCCTACGTATCTTCATGGACGGATGAAGAATCAGAGTCAATGTAGTTCGGAGGACTGCGGGATTGAGGGGGAAGGTTGCTCGCCAAGACATCGTCGTCTTGTGCCTACGTATCCTCAATCGGACGGGAAAGAGGAAATCAGAGCAGTCGTAGTTCGACCTACGGGGTCGGTTTTGCTTGTTTGGTGAAAGAGTCTCGATCGCACTCGGGCGAGTGAAAAGGTTCAATTGATTGATTGGTTAACGTCTCGATCGCACGGGTGCGAGAGAAAAGGGGAAGTTAGTTGTTAGTGTGCTCGTCGAGATATCACATCTCGTGGCTACGTATCCTTAATCAGATGGGAGAGGAATCAGAGCATCCGTAGTTCGCGGTACTACGGGAAACATGAACGGTCTCGATCGCATGGGTGCGAGAGAAAAGATAAGAACGACACACAAAAAGTCCAAGGGGAACTGAATATACAAGTTATCATGCAACAATGGCCCTAAGGTCAGGATCAGGAGGGAAGTCTACCTAATGTTGTCATGCTTGGATTGAAAGCCTAATGTCTCTCCTACCTCCAACTTAATCAGAAATTAAGTGAAGCTAGGAATCCTACGGGATCATGTGAACAAACACAAGTAAACACAGAACAAATCAATAAATGAACGATGTCGTGATCTCAGCTAAGAACAAAACTGAGTGACTCCTCGTCCTCAACCAAAAGGAAATGTGTAACACCCCAGTTTCGACCATTTTATTTAATCGAGTCGATTTAATTATTTTGAGTATTATATTATTTTTATTTATGACTTTTGTGTGATAATATGTTGTTTTGTACTGTTATTATATTTTATCGCATTTTGGGATCGTTTGGGAGATAATTGAGAGTAAGGGTATTTTAGTCTTTTCCCTAATTATTTACTAAGTTAGTAAAGAAAAGAGATAGAAATAGAAAGGAGAGAAAAATAGAGAGAAAGAAAAAGAGAATAAGAAAAAGGGGAGAAAGAAAAGAAGAGAAAGGAGAAAAAGAGAGAAATTGGGAAAAGCTTGGAAACTCAAGAAAATCACTTCTAGGAATCGATTTAATCGGGTAAGGGTGTGAAATTCAATTATCTTATACATGTGTATAATTATGTATGTGTTTGTTTGATGTTTTGTTGGATTGTATGAAAAATATAATAAAACCCATTTTTGTAGAAAGTGTTGGAATTCGATTTAATCGTGTTGGAAATGATGTGTTTGTGTTCCTTGTTGTTGATACTTGATAGATATGTGTTGTTGTGAATCAAATAGGTAATTTTCTGGATTTAGGTGATGAATTTGGGTGTGTTTTGGTTGGAAAACGCAGAACTCGTTTCTGCAGAATTTTTCTAGGTTTGCTCTGGTCATACGCGTATGGGGCATGTCCATACGCGTATGGGACTGGGCATTACGCGTAACATTGGCCTGTGCTTGGGTCATTACGCGTATGAGAGATGGTGATACGCGTATGGTGTTGGGCATACGCGTATGGGGTTCAAAATGGGAATTTTGGGAAGAAAATGGTTCTGCCCATACGCGTAAGGCCTTGGGCAATACGCGTATGGCATGGCGAGGGTTTTGGGCAATACACGTATGGCTCAGGGCAATACGCGTATGGCCAGGAGAATGGTAAAACGTGATTTTTGAAAATGTCGTTTTCGTTTTCGTCCGTAACTTTTGACCCGTTCATCCTATTTTTATATTCTTGGTATCGTTGTGAAGCTATTGAGCCGTACAATATGATTATGATGTTTTGGAGATTGTTAGTCGATTTAATTATGTCGAGAATTGGGAATAGTGTCGTTTTGTCGACTTTTGCCGTTTTAATGGTGTGTAAATGATGTGTATTATATAATGTGCTTGAATATGGATATCGTATGACTTGTATGACGTTGTATGATGTGAATGCATGTGATGACATGTTGTGGTGATGAATTGTGGCCGAAAGGCAAATAAATGCAATATGTTGTATTTGATTATATATGCATGTTTATGGTTGGATATATGTGTGAAAATGCATGGTTGTCATGAGTTCTTGTGTGTCAAGCATCATGATATGCATTGTTGTTGCGTCCTGTGTGACGGCGGTTCCGGTGGGGAATTAGCTATAACATCGTGTGCCTCGAAAATATGAAGGTATGAATAGCCTGAGGACTGAAAGCGATGGTTATAGACGATCGTGAGCCTCTCTTGGTGGAGGTGTGAGCGATCGGGTCGTGAGCCTCTCTCGGTGGAGGTGTGAACGATCCATAAACACCGTGAGCCTCTCTTGGTGGAGGTGTGAGCGGTGGGTGAACATCGTATGCCCGACGGGGAGTTACAGTGACGTAACGAGCGATGGTTCCAGCAGAGTTCCTGAGTGAACTAGTGATGAGATATGAAATCTTGGAGTCGGTACCGCATATGCATTTGCATAGAGAGTCGTTGTGTCGGTCTCTTTGCATCTGCATGAATTATGATTGCATTGGTTATATGTGGAAAATCATGATTTGGTTGATTATGTGCGAGATGTTGTGATATGCATTTGTGATAAATGTATTGGGCATGAATAATATGCAATTGGGGATGGAGACATTGTGTGATTGAGCTTGTGATAGCATTTGTGAATTGATGTGCATTCGTGTTAAATGCCTTGAATTATGATTGATATGTTTTATGTGTATAAACATATGCATGATGTGTGAATATGGGATTATGTGAATATAATCAGTATATGCTTTATGTGTAGGCATGTGATAATTGTGGTGAGAAAATTTGATATGTGTATTTTTATGTTGATATATATAATTATATGCATTTATATTATGGTTGTTTTTCTCACCCTTCTGCTGTTTTATAATGCTCTATGAGGTATTGCAGATTAGAGTTGCTGGAGGTCTTTTGTGAAGCTTATGTCTTCATTCTTTTGTCGGTCGGCTCTGATATGTGACACCGGGTAGTTATGGAGGCCGTTAGTGATTATTGTGTATTATGTATATATATCTTTTGGCTTGTGCATGTATAACTTGATGTATGACCAACTTTTCATGTGATATATTTATGATAATCAGTTTTAGATTTTCCGTTTTTATTCTAAAATCTGATGGAAATGTGGGTGTAAGGAACTGAGTTCCTCTGTTGATTGCTACCCCACTGTTGCATATCTTTATGAGCAGGTGTTGTATGTTTTGTTTCAATATAATGTGATTCTCCCTGTCTATGCCATGAAATTTTGAATTTTGAATTATCTATTTGTTTACTTGGGGGTATAGATTGGGGGTGTTACATTAAGTGGTATCAGAGCCGGTCCGTGTCAGTTTGTGTCAGTCTTTGTTGGTCTTTGTGGTTCGGTGAGCTGTTTGTTTAACCATAGTTGCTGTTATGGAAATGAACAGAATATGGCTCGGGCTGTGCAGGGTGTACTGAATGTTACGGGTAATGATGAGTTCGGGAAGAACGAACTGCCTATCTTCAAGGGAAGATATGGTCCTGATGGTGCACAATTTTGGATTGAGGAGGTTGAAAGAATCTTCCATGTGATGGATTGTGCTGAAGAGAATAAGGTGAGACTGGGTACTCACATGCTGAAAGAAGAAGCAGCTGATTGGTGGGTTAGTTTGCGTCAAGTGCTGGGAGAGGATGATGAAGAGGTTACTTGGGATTTATTTGGTCGAGAGTTTCGGAGGAAGTATTATCCTGAGGGTGTGAAGGAAAAGAAAGAGATTGAGTTCTTGGAGTTGAAACAAGGCAATATGTCTGTTGTGGATTACACAACAAAGTTTGTGGAACTTGTGCAGTTCTATCCTCATTATGCTGAAGCGACTGCTGATTTTCTAAGTGTGTGAAATATGAGAACGGATTACGTCCGGATATTAAACGGGCAATCGGTTATCAGAGGATTAGAAGGTTTTTGGATTTGGTGGACAGTTGTAGGATTTACGAGGAGGATCGTAGGGCTCGTTCTACTCACTATGAGAGTGTGAATGACAGGAAAGGGAAACAACAGTCTCGTAGTGGGCCTTATGTGACACCCGTTGACCATGGTAAGGCGAGGGGTAACTTTGAGAAAAAGGCAAGTGGGGGAGGAATGTCTAGTCCTCCGAGGTGTTACATTAAGTGTTATAAGTGTGGGGAAGTAGGACATCGTAAGTTTGATTGTAGGGGGAATGAACTGAAATGTTCCAAGTGTGGAGGTTCGGGACATGTCGCAGCGGATTGTAAGAGAATTAATGTGCAGTGTTTCAACTGTGGTGGAACAGGTCATATTAGCACGGGGTGTACGAAACCGAAGAAAGCTCAGACTGGTAGGAAGGCTGTTGCATTGGTAGGAGATGAGACTACTAGTGCGGATCGTTTGACTAAAGGTACTTGTTTTATTAAGAGTACGCCTTTATTTGCTATTATTGGTAATGGAGCGACTCATTCATTTATTTCGTCTGAGTGCACGAAGCGTTTGAATTTGTTGTGGTCTTTTTGGGATGGTAAGATGGTTATCGATATTTCTGCATAGGGGTCGATAATTATTTCTTTGGTTTGTTTAAATTGTTCTTTGACCATTTATGGTAAAGGATTTGTGATGGATTAGGTGTGTTTACAGTTGGAGAGGTTAGAATGAGATAAGTGGGGGAGAAGCTGGTACTTCTCCATGTTGTTTCAGGTGTAGAGCGTTGGCTCAGTGTGTTCGGGATTGCAAGATTATAAGTGTGGTTTCTGGTTCAAGACGGAATGAAGAAGCAAGGTTTATGTCAACTAAGAATGTGTGCCTTAGGTAGTTTTGTGTATAGGATGTAATGAATACTATTATAGTTTGGTGGAGACGGTTTATGCCTCATCATGATTGTCGCCTGTTTATTGACAAATTGAGGAACTGATCACCCTTAATCTCTTGTTGATAGCAGACGAGAATTATGTTGGATGGAATGGACGTGTCTTTCCGGCTTTGATAGTGGTGCGGAATGGATTACTTGAAATTTAAGGAAATGATTGCGGATTATTTTGTCAAGTTGAGGAAGATTTTATATCTGACGGTGACGCGAAATCAAGATTTTTGGTATGATGGTTAAGTTGCGAAGTCATTGAGAGTCCTTTTTGGTTGGTTGTTGCGATAGATTGGAATTTGGATTGTCAAGAGCAGGAATTGTGTATGGATTACGGACAATGGTATAGGGTGACGATTGAGAATAAGTGTTCACGTTCAGGATTAGGTAACTGGAATGGTTTGGTTGAGTTTGACTAGAATTACAATTGTTGGAATGTTTGATAAGAGTGGTGGTTTGTTTAAGTTGTGGTTTATGCTCTTCGACATTTGAGGAGTCGTGGAAGGATCAGTACTATTGTGGAAGTGGTTGTAGTTGTATTATGTTGGATTATCCTTTGGGGAAAAGTTATTGTTATGACTGAGGAGTTAAGTCGGAAATTTCTATGTATGTCTGTTTTAATAGTCCAAGAATTTGAGTTGTTTGAGAAGTTCAGAGGCGAGTGCCTAGTGTGTGAGATAACACAGAGGAGTGGGAGGATAGGAATATTAAAAGTGAACAGTGGTTTTTGGTGATTATGCGAAAGAGTTAGACTTTGGACGTGAGATTGGTAGTTTTGATGGTTACGAGTCATCAGAGTGCACAGCGGAAGCGTGATGTGGCACATTTCGTATATGCGTGTCTGACTTGTAAGAGTTCTTAGGTTGAGCATTGGAAATCTGTAGGAATGGTGAGACCAATGGATGTTTTAGAGTGGAAGTGTTAGGTGAAAGGTTTGAATGGTACTCATGGGCTACTAAGTAGACGGATGTTTTGGTTATATGTTCGATTGGTGAATCGTAGCATTGTTTTGATAAGGTTGTGCGACAAGGAGGTTGGTATTGTTGTTTTGTTGATGTTGTTGAGACCTTGTCGTGTCGTAGAACTTTATGTTCTGGTTTGTGTTGTTGCCTCGGTTCCATTGTGATGGTTCGAGTGCGTGTAGCTAATTCCTGTGTGAAGAATTAGAGGTGGGTTACCTACGGTGATGGTAACGATCTTGTTATGTTTCGGTTCAAGAGTGAACCTGTGAGTTGTGTTCTGTGTGTTCTTTGAGTTGGAAGTCGGTCGTCAAGTGCATTGTATGGGCTTTGCAGCTTGTCGTTATTGTTGTCGTCGTTGTCGTGTCGTTGATTGTATCTGCTGTTAGCAAGGTGTTTGTCGTTTGTGTTATTCGTGGTGTGCCTTTTGTTGGCATGTTGGTTTGTTAGTCGGATGCGAGAGTCGTGTCCGGAGTTGTTCGTCTCGGTTATATTTTCGAGGACGAAAATTTCCAAGTGGGGGAGAGTTGTAACGCCCCAGTTTCGACCATTTTATTTAATCGAGTCGATTTAATTATTTTGAGTATTATATTATTTTTATTTATGACTTTGGTGTGATAATATGTTGTTTTGTACTGTTATTATATTTTATCGCATTTTGGGATCGTTTGGGAGATAATTGAGAGTAAGGGTATTTTAGTCTTTTCCCTAATTATTTACTAAGTTAGTAAAGAAAAGAGATAGAAATAGAAAGGAGAGAAAAATAGAGAGAAAGAAAAAGAGAAGAAGAAAAAGGGAAGAAAGAAAAGAAGAGAAAGGAGAAAAAGAGAGAAATTGGGAAAAGCTTGGAAACTCAAGAAAATCACTTCTAGGAATCGAATTAATCGGGTAAGGGTGTGAAATTCAATTATCTTATACATGTGTATGATTATGTAGGTGTTTGTTTGATGTTTTGTTGGATTGTATGAAAAATATAATAAAACCCATTTTTGTAGAAAGTGTTGGAATTCGATTTAATCGTGTTGGAAATGATGTGTTTGTGTTCCTTGTTGTTGATACTTGATAGATATGTGTTGTTGTGAATCAAATTGGTAATTTTCTGGATTTAGGTGATGAATTTGGGTGTGTTTTGGTTGGAAAACGCAGAACTCGTTTCTGCAGAATTTTTCTGGGTTTGCTCTGGTCATACGCGTATGGGTCATGTCCATACGCGTATGGGACTGGGCATTACGCGTAACATTGGCCTGTGTTTGGGTCATTACGCGTATGAGAGATGGTGATACGCGTATGGTGTTGGGCATACGCGTATGGGGTTCAAAATGGGAATTTTGGGAAGAAAATGGTTCTGCCCATACGCGTAAGGCCTTGGGCAATACCCGTATGGCATGGCGAGGGTTTTGGGCAATACGCGTATGGCTCAGGGCAATACGCGTATGGCCAGGAGAATGGTAAAACGTGATTTTTGAAAATGTCGTTTTCGTTTTCGTCCGTAACTTTTGATCCGTTCATCCGATTTTTATATTCTTGGTATCGTTGTGAAGCTATTGAGCCGTACAATATGATTATGATGTTTTGGAGATTGTTAGCCGATTTAATTATGTCGGGAATTTGGGAATAGTGTCATTTTGTCGACTTTTGCCGTTTTAATGGTGTGTAAATGATGTGTATTATATAATGTGCTTGAATATGGATATCGTATGACTTGTATGACGTTGTATGATGTGAATGCATGTGATGACATGTTATGGTGATGAATTGTGGCCGAAAGGCAAATAAATGCAATATGTTGTATTTGATTATATATGCATGTTTATGGTTGTATATATGTGTGAAAATGCATGGTTGTCATGAGTTCTTGTGTGTCAAGCATCATGATATGCATTGTTGTTGCGTCCTGTGTGACGGCGGTTCCGGTGGGGAATCATCTATAACATCGTCTGCCTCAAAAATATGAAGGTATGAATAGCCTGAGGACTGAAAGCGATGGTTATAGACGATCGTGAGCCTCTCTTGGTGGAGGTGTGAGCGATCGGGTCGTGAGCCTCTCTCGGTGGAGGTGTGAGCGATCCATAAACACCGTGAGCCTCTCTTGGTGGAGGTGTGAGCGGTGGGTGAACATTGTATGCCCGACGGGGAGTTACAGTGATGTAACGAGCGATGGTTCCAGCAGAGTTCCTGAGTGAACTAGTGATGAGATATGAAATCTTGGAGTCGGTACCGCATATGCATTTGCATAGAGAGTCGTTGTGTCGGTCTCTTTGCATCTGCATGAATTATGATTGCATTGGTTATATGTGGAAAATCATGATTTGGTTGATTATGTGCGAGATGTTGTGATATGCATTTGTGATAAATGTATTGGGCATGAATAATATGCAATTGGGGATGGAGACATTGTGTGATTGAGCTTGTGATAGCATTTGTGAATTGATGTGCATTCGTGTTAAATGCCTTGAATTATGAATGATATGTTTTGTGTGTATAAACATATGCATGATGTGTGAATATGGGATTATGTGAATATAATCAGTATATGCTTTATGTGTAGGCATGTGATAATTGTGGTGAGAAAATTTGATATGTGTATTTTTATGTTGATATATATAATTATATGCATTTATATTATGGTTGTTTTTCTCACCCTTCTGCTGTTTTATAATGCTCTATGAGGCATTGCAGATTAGAGTTGCTGGAGGTCTTTTGTGAAGCTTATGTCTTCATTCTTTTGTCGGTCGGCTCTGATATGTGACACCGGGTAGTTAGGGAGGTCGTTAGTGATTATTGTGTATTATGTATATATATCTTTTGGCTTGTGCATGTATAACTTGATGTATGACCAACTTTTCATGTGATATATTTATGATAATCAGTTTTAGATTTTCCGCTTTTATTCTAAAATCTGATGGAAATGTGGGTGTAAGGAACTGAGTTCCTCTGTTGATTGCTACCCCACTGTTGCATATCTTTATGAGCAGGTGTTGTATGTTTTGTTTCAATATAATGTGATTCTCCTTGTCTATGCCATGAAATTTTGAATTTTGAATTATCTATTTGTTTACTTGGGGGTATAGATTGGGGGTGTTACAAAATGCAACAGAAAATAAACAACAAATGACGATGTCGTGATCTCAACTATGAGGAAGTTGAGTGACTCTTCGTCAACCACAAGATGAAAACGATGTCGTGATCTCAACTATAAGGAAGTTGAGTGTCTCTTCGTCCATCACAAAGTAAGATAAACAGCAGCACAATATCCAGTCAATTGGCAACAAGCCGAGTACACAACCAGGAGTGAAAACTCCTCACTCGACAGCAAGCTGCAAGCGTAAATGCCAAACCTAAGCATGCTTCCTACAAGTGTGCAAGTGGTACCTAATGGAGAAGGTGTGTTGCCTCTTCAAAGCGCGCGACAAGCTCAAGCCTCGAAGCTATCAGGTACTTCCAACAAGTAGGCAAGTCCAGTAATCAAGCATCAAACACCAAGTTCAAACAATGTCAGAATTTAACAAACATCAAGTGTCAGCAACCATTATCAGAGGAAAACAACCAAGAGAGCCAGAATTAATATCCAGAAATGGTCCAAACGATATCGGGACCAAGCATCATCTGCATCAAGACAACTCGTCAGTCCAAACAGTTATGAAAAATAGTCCATACAGAATTAGGAAAAACAATTGAACATCTAAACCAGGTTAGTTCCAATGGTAACTCAACAACAATTATAAAAAAAATGATCATTTATCTAAATCTAATTAGTCCAAATTCTAGCCAAAATTGATATACAATTAATCAATTACCAATCCATGTTAAAATCGACACTAATTTCTAATTCGAAATCTAATTCTAAAGCCAAATCTAATTAAAACAAGATTAAGTTCTAATAAAAAATTAGTAACTAACCTAATTATCTATTAACCAAAATTTATTATTAATAAAACTAATTGCCCAAAACTAATTGTAAAAACAATCTAACTTTGATTAAAACAACATTTAAAACTAAAACAAAACAAAGTGATTAAAAAAATAAATAATAGGGTGTATAGGTTGATTTAGTGGCGCAACAAGCAATTCCATGGGTGCAGTTTTTTATATAGCGAACAGGGGATGTTAGTGTTACATTGGGAGTGTGGAAATGAAAGTGCATGGGCTTGAGCCCTGTCTGATCTGGGTATATACATATAATCTTCTTCTTCTAACCTAAACACACCTATACAACCCTAATGACGCAATCTTCTTCTCCCTTTCTCTAACATTCCGCTGGCAATCTCTTCTCCTTCTCCTCTCCGCAACTCTCCATTCCTCGCTGTTAAACACCACCACATCACCTTTCTCCCTAATCCCCACCTCACACAAATCACAATGTTAAGCTTTCTCTTTTGACGCTTCAAATCGCTCCGTCCATACTCAATCCACGGCGACGACAATCCTCCGTCACTCTCGCCTCGTATCGCTTCAACCTCAACGTTTTCCTTCTCTTATTCGCTTCAGATTTGCGGAAACTAAGATTGAACGCCGCACTGGTACGCCTCGTGGCGGCGGCGGATCAATCCTCGCAACAAATACGTCCTGCTCGTTTCCACCATTACCGTTTCGCTCTAGACCCCACACTCTCACACCAATTCAGAGTGTGAACAAAAATGATGAAGAACGTGAAGCGTAAAAGGTACCTAGTTAGATTTGAAGCTCTTTCAGGTACAATCTGGTCTTCGTTACAATTTTTCTTCTCGTGATCGATGCTCTTTGTTGCTATGCGTGGAATTGTTTGAATTGCAAGTGGTTGATCTGTTGCGATTCTCTGTTGTGTGTTCTTCTTTCTGCAGGTGAAGACTTTGATGTGAATCAAAGTTGATTAAAGACACAGTTCCTGGTTTCTGGTTCGTGAGTTAAAGTTATTGACGAAACGTTGTAGTTGAATCTTCTTCTTCGAGTCTGGTGAAATTGAGCTCTGAATTGGGGGGGTTGTTGTGCGTGAGCGATGAAGCTTTTTCTTCTACAGAATTCTTGAATTGGTTTGTTGATACTATAAATTTGTTCTTTTTGAACCTTGTTGATGAATTTGCAGAGTATTGATTTGATGGAGATTGAAGGAGATTTGGAGTTGAAGATATCAAACTGATGAAGGCTAGGTGAGAACAGATGGATTCATGGAAAAGTTGGAAGCTGTGTGGGAATTGGAGGTTGAAAAAGGTCTTAAAACCAATTGGTGAATGATGAATTGGGAAGAAAAATTGAGAGAGAGAGAGAGAGAGAGGTTGTTTTTTCTGTTAGAGAGAGAGAGAGAGAGAGAGAGAGGTTGTTTTTTCTGTTAGAGAGGTTGTCTTAAAACCAATTGGTGAATGATGAATTGGGAAGAAAAATTGAGAGAGAGAGAGAGAGAGAGAGAGAGAGAGAGAGAGGTTGTTTTTTCTGTTAGAGAGGTTGTCTTAAAACCAATTGGTGAATGATGAATTGGGAAGAAAAATTGAGAGAGAGAGAGAGAGAGAGAGAGAGGTTGTTTTTTCTGTTAGAGGTTCAGTTAGGGTGTTACGACAGTTAGCATTTGTTATGATTTTGTTAGTAGTTTTTGTTGTGCTATTAGGTTCTGTTAGGAAGTTATGTTATTGAGACTTGCGCTGTAACTGTTGTTTTCATTGCTATGTAATCTTTTTTTCTATTAATTTCCCTGTTTCTGTTATGGACTGGTTCCAATTATATTTTTACTTTGAGTTTTTATGTTATGACATCTCATTGTATTTTCCTTAAGAAGTTTTCTGCCGTTATTATTTTTTCCTGTTGTGTAACTTCTCAATGCTGCTATGAATATATCTTATCTTTTAGAAAATTCTGAAGCAGCTTCTCCTGTACAAGTTCTGCAAAGTTTTCAGATGACCCAAAGCAGAGCTTTGACATGTCTTTCCTGGACTCGAAAAGTAGCTCCCTTGTCTGTTCATATAAAGCTCACAAACTGTAGCTGAGAATTTATATTGAGAAGTGGCGGTTGTATCTAAGTTGGCTAAATCAAATGGCTAAATCAAACAACTCCTCAAAGCACCGAGCATATAAACCCCAATCATAACTGGATCCTTCCATAGTGTGTGTTTTTCCGGAATGGGTTTGACCATAGGCAAATATGGAAACATTATATCCATCAAAAGATGACTGCACCAATGGTTGAACATCACTGAATAATTCAGCTTGTCTAACATGAGGACCATAAACTTTATCAAATTCATAATCTTTTCTGGAATTAGCCAAGGATTCATCCCTGGTATTTACACGGATAATGTATTCATCAAGAAAATCAACAACTGAATGCCCTTCATCTTCAAATAACGGTCTTGTCCGACAGAATATGTGTATGCTTCCTTTAGATGTCAATAAATCATTAAACATTCTCTTTTTCTCATTGACCAGTGGTGATATTCTTGCTTCAGTTTCAGGGGCAACTTGATCTAGCTTGCGGGTTTTCTCTGCAAGAACACCAAGATATCGCGTAACTCTATCGAGTTTTGCATTTGAATATTCTTGAAGCTCACTTGCTTCTTGTCTTAACTACAAATAGTCGTCTCTAGCAAGCATAACTCTATCCTTTAACCGTTGAACCTTAGAGGCTGCAGTGTTTATCGGCTGCGGAATAATCGATGAAGACGAAATGGAGTACCTTCTCCCCAACGGCGGATTAGGTTTTCGATCGTCATGCTTAGCCGGTACTCAATTTAACCCCAAAAGACACCTTAGCTTGATGGCCAATGATCTTAAAAACAAGTGCCTTGATGAAACATTTGAAGATGAATATGAGACTATGGCAAGAAGTACGCCCAATAAAACCTTTGTCATGAAACCTTGATCCTCTTGATCTTCAAATAATGAGCATTATTAAACACCCATGAAAATGAAATCCTGATTATTCTTGAGGCATACGCTGAATGAGGAAATGACTTGTATCGTTGAAAAACTAAAACCTTAGTCCATGGCCCTCTCAATTGAGGATAGTGATGAAAGCCTAATCACTTGATACTTTAAAGAAATTTTGACGAAGGTCTTGATACCCGATGAACCTTGATAAGAAGATACTCATGAGGTTATGAATTCAAACCTGAATGAAGATGAGAATCTCACAACAAAAGAAAACCCTGAGCTTGCACATAATATCTCGATCCCACGCCTTAAGAGCCTGATGCAAATGAATGACTATGAGTATGACCTAATGAAGATGTAGATGAATGCGAAACAAAATCCAGTTAAAGTTATAAAAATGTGAGGGCAAATTTTTGGGTGTTACAGCTACCCCTATTCAATCAACTGTGGACCTGAAGGGATGAGAGCGACAGCTTTCATACATTCAAGGTGAATAGGGATTGAATACTAAAGGAAACATAAAATTTGCACTCTATGGGTAGAATGAAGGTATAAAGCTTGACGAGTGTGGATGAGTCTACTGGGGATAAAATGGTAGGTGAGATTGAAAAATCTGCTATGAAGAATAAACGACACAGACCGTTGTCTAAAATCATGGGGTAAGACGTAGACGTAGGGTTAGATCAATGACACAAACGAGTATCGGAAGGTGACACTTACCGATATCAAAAGAAAGATGAAC
The DNA here is from genome assembly GCA_022829125.1 of Lathyrus tuberosus. Lineage (NCBI taxonomy): Eukaryota > Viridiplantae > Streptophyta > Magnoliopsida > Fabales > Fabaceae > Lathyrus > Lathyrus tuberosus. Next base: position 1,505,914 of record JALAZF010000062.1, on the reverse strand, counting down.
ACAGAAAAGTGTTTAGGTTAATGATACGGACGAGTATCGAAAAATGGTACTTATAGATATCAGGGGAATATGAACACGACCGAGTGTTTAGGTTTACGATACGGACGGGTATCGAAGGATGATACTTACAGGAATCAAAAAGTGATGAACACGGACGAGTGTACTGAATTGACGATACTTACCGGTATCTAAGAATGATACAGATGATTATTGGAAAATGATACTTACGGGTATCAAAGAAAGACAGACACTGATGAGTGTTTGCATTGACGATACGGACGAGTATCGAAATATGATACTTACAGGTATCAGGGGAAAACTGGATTAACGATACTTACCGGTATCGACAACTGATACTTACAGGTATTAAAGAAATGGGAGGATGACACTTACGGGTATCGGAAGATGATACTTACAGGTATCAAAGAAAGGTAAACACGGACGAGTGTTTAGGTTAACGATACGGACGAGTATCGAAGGATGATACTTACAGATATCAAGGAAAATACAGACACAAGTAGGTGTACTAAATCAACGATACGGACAGGTATCAGAATATGATACTTACAGGTATCAAAGAAAGAATTGACGATACTTACCGGTATCGAGAATGATATTACAAGTATCACTGAAAGATTGAGCTAACGACCCGGACAGATATCAGAAGATGATACTTACAGGTATCAAGGAAAGATGAGATAACGACACTGACGGGTATCGGAAGATGATACTTACAGGTATCAAGGGAAGATGTGATGACGACACTGACGGGTATCGCAAAATGATACTTACAGGTATTAGAGAAATGAGAGTAAACACGGACGAGTGTTTCAGTTAACAATACAGACGAGTATAAAAAAAGAAACCGAACTGACGATACTTACCGGTATCGCAGGAAACTGGATCGATGATACTTACAGGTATCGAGAGAGGATACTTACGGGTATCAAGGTGTCAAAGGAAATTGAGTTGACGATACTTACCAGTATCGAAGAAAGATTGAATGGACGATACTTGCCGGTATCGAAGGAAATTGAGTTGACGATACTTACCGGTATCGAAGAAACTGGATTGATGATACTTATCGGTATTGACAGATGATACGAACACGGACGTGTGTCTAAGATCATTCAAGGTGAAAGGAGATTGAATACCAAAATAACCACATAAAATTTGTGACCTGCCAGGGGAATGGACGACCCCACTGGGGAACAAGTAATAAGAGGTATAAAACCCTGAACACGGACGGGTGTCAATAATTAATACAGACAAAGTATTAAAACAGAGCGAAACAAACACGGACGGGTGCCGACTGCAGTGGGGAAAACACAGACGAGTGATGAAAGGACGCGGACGAGTGTCTAAGTATCTATGGTCAATACAGACAAACACGGACGAGTGTCAAGAGAAATGAGGATCAATACGGATGAGTATTGAGGGAACTGAACAAACACGGACGAGTGTTAAAAGATCACGACGAGTGTCTAAGGTCAATACGGACGAGGTATTGAAGAATCGAACACAGACGGGTGTTGAAAGAACACGGACGAGTGTCTAAGAATCCAGGATCAATACGAACGAGTATTGTAGAAACTAGAACAAACACGGACGAGTGTCTACAGAACAACATCCCAAAAATATCAGGATTAACGCATCTAAACCTCAAACGATGGACGTGAGGGATGACTCTGAGGGGAGAAGGGACTCCTAGTCAGACGACTCTGCTAGGGAATGAAGATCAAAAGGGTAAGATTGACGGATCCACTACCTTGAGGGTTGATTGAAGCACCTGCTTGGGCTACAGTTATCTTGTTTTCTGCTGAGGAAAAGAGAAGTCTGAACAGACAACTCTGCAAGAGAATACCAGTGGGATGAACACGTAAGATTGACAACTTCACCAGAGATAAAGTAAGATTGAACCTCTTGAGTTAAACCACTTTCTGTTGGGGGACGTCTGGCAACAAGAATATCCAAACCTGACTTATGCTTCGAATGCATATGTTTGAATTTTTCTATGGTGTAATGCTCCATACGAAATGGAAATGCTACGCATTTTGAGGATGCAAGGATTACTATATGCAAAATGCCGATGTATGCTCGGGCTACCAGGGAAAGAAGGACGTGCCGAGTATGATTGGACTTTGCTGGTAAAGATAGGTGAAACCTGATGGTGATTATTTTTAGAAGGTACGGTTTTTTCTGGGTACCAATGTGGATTGGGTTTTGGAATGAGGTGTTAATACAGATTGGACTTTTGGTTGGGCTTTGAATTAATATGTCAACAGGGATTAGGATTCAGGATGAGGTGCCAAGCAAGGTTGGGCTTCTGATGGTTGCCAACATGAATTGGGCTTTGCTTTGAAGGGGGTGCCAAGCTAGGTGGGCTTTTGATTTTGGAAGATGCCAACAAAGTGGGCTTTGGAAGGTTGAAGGGGATACCAGCAAAGTGGGCTTTGGATAGATGCCAAGCAAGGCTGGGCTTCGGATTGGATGCTAAGCAAAGTTGGCTTTGGATTTTCTGTTCGGTTATACAAGGCTTCATGCAATCATATGCTATGCAAATGATTATGCTATGCAAATGATTATGCAATGATAAGATGACTCAACCGGTGATTTCAAGGTAGGTCAGATATAGTTGGCGTTGGAAAGTGTCTTGTCTGGTTACAAGGTTTCTCGGTTGAAAGGTTTGGGAATGATTAACATGCCTTCCCGACATTTATCTTCGACTTGAATATTGACTGAACTCACCTGAGTAGCTCTGAAAGAATGAAGACGTTCCATTGTTACCTATCTTGCCTCAGCCTGCGGGAGGAAACACTTCCTGACTTGATGAGGAAATTGTACACCAGTACTTTGCAGGGAAAGAAACTCTACTGGAGCCGGGAGGTCGAACGAGCCTCTTGCCGGGGATGCCAACCTGTTTGGAGAACAAACAAATCACCTTTACCCTGTCTGAGGCTTGCACTTTTGCTGGAGGAAAGACAAATCTAACTCTTGATGGGGAAACCCGACCTCCAGACTCTCGCTGGGGAGGATAATAAGAAAGGGTAGCATTCTGCCGAGGACGATATCACCTTAGCTATTTCTGCCGGGGACGAACAACGATTCTAACACCCCACTGGGAAAGATACCTTGCCGAGGAAAAGAAACCCCATACTGGGAGCTACTTTGGCATTTCACACTTCTGTTGATCAACTGCATGCCAATTATCATAAGAAAACTCTCCACTTGCCTCAGACCACCTGGTCTACCGGGAGAAATCGTCTCGAGAGGATTTTACAAAAAACCTGGCATTCCAAATGCCCCAGGGTTTTCAAACTCTTGGAGAGATTTATCGGATCTCGACGTAACTGCCCCAGACTGCACAACCTACGAAGGAATTTGCCTCGAGAGGATTCGTAATGGCTTAAGGTATTCTGCACCAATATTCTGAACCTCATAGAGGTGCTTCGGATTAACCGCCTTCTGAAAAGGATAACTTCTATGCTCTTGGGGTGACCTTCCCCGGTTTAACTGAATCTTTTGCTCAAAGGAGTCTTAAAACAATCTTGCCCCTGACTGGCTGATTTGTGAAGGAGTGCTTCTGACTAATTGACCTTCGAGAGATTTGTCGAATCTCGGCCTGATTGCCCCAAATTAGTTGAATCTTGGAATGAATTTCCTACCTGACGTGGTCATTTGATGACTTTCCCCTGCTCAACGGAGTACTCAGGCACTTTGTATCTTATCTTGATCAATCTTTCCATTGCAGAAACTTTCCTGATGTCAAGTACTTACTCACAATTGAAACAATTCGTTTTGAAAAGATAATTTTAATGCAATGCATATGACAATTTTGAAATCCAAGTTTATTCACTAGAAAAATGTCGTGACATATAGTGAATAAATCACCTATCAGAATGTCACATCGGTACCAACATGAATGGTAAGAAAACCTTTTAGGAGTCAGCTTTTACGCGATCTTTACCGAAGTATGCTTTCGAAATAACCCTGCTTCAATTAGGTCTTTTGAAGGTTGTAACATGACCTGGTTTGAAGTTTAAGAAAGAAAGGATTTAAGGCTCAACGTTTTGTTTTAACCCACCCATTCTCCTTGATGTTCTTCAGTCCTACATTCAGCTAATTCGACACAGGCGCTCACCTTTCAAAAGGTTAATGAATGGTAGGAGGATAGAAGGAACCCACACGATTTGCGGAATAACAGCCACCCCTTTTGTCTTTGGTGTCTGTGGTCACACGATTTGTCTTTACTCGAGGATTTTCTTTTGTAATCCTTTTCGCTTTTCGTTCTTTTGATTTCTATGATTTTTTTCTAGACTGATTCCTTTTTTTGAATTTTTCGGTTTTGAAGTCCAGCGGGATGCCCTAACTTTTGCCTAAGTCACTTGTTTTCAAGTTTCGACTTAGCATTCTTTCTTCTTTCTTTTCTTTTGATTATATTTTTTTTAACAAATCGTGTGACACTGGCTTGTCTGACTTGTTAGAAAGGGTTGTGACTGCCTCACTCTCTCATTGGTGAGGGATAACCTCAGGTAATTGATCCTCGAATGGGACACTCCTTTTGAAATTTGAACGCATGGTCAAATTAACTGACACCTACCCTGCCCCAGGTTAAGATTGACGGTTTTTTATTTTCAGAAAGAAACTCCTACTACTAGGCTTAACGGGGTTTACAAGGGATTATCTTCCTTATGTTTTCGGTGTTTGGGGAGTAGAAACAATTCCTGTACATCATCAGCAGAGTTTTTTTCAAAAGCATACAATCGGAAGTTTGGTGTCTTTCAATTTCGTAATCCTCCCTCGGATCCTGCTTAAACAGGCATATGATATAGATAAAAAAGTATGAGTGACCATGAATGGATTTAATCAAAACATGCATATTTATTTCATTATCATTATCAATTAAAAACAGACGAGTTTACAAATGAGTTTGCACTTTAACAGAAAAGAAACTACAAATGCAAAGAAATGACATGATATAATGATTGCCAACTTCGGGGAACTGGGCTTTCCAAGCTTCATTTGCTACTGAGCTAGCCATCTTCAGAATTGCTCGTCGAAGTCAGTCTGATAATCGTTTGCACCACTATTCTCGGTGACTCCTTCCATAACCTGGACTGATGAACCCACATGATTGAATGAAGGAGAATCGTTGATTCGAATACCCTGAGGACATATTGGGGTCAAGAAATGTCTGAATCTTGCTCTTGAGTAACTTACAGTCTTCAGTTGAACGCCTCTGTGCCCCAGTATGGTAGTCATAATGGGCGTTGACATCAGAACTTGGTGGGTACGGAGGAATCACTAGACCTATCTCCTTTGGTACTATCAGCCCACCTTTGATCAAATCTGGCAACATCTGACTGTACGACATTGGAAACTGAGTGAAATACCTCTCTGGCTTCTTGGTCTTTGTCGGGCGTGCTGACGCGGCTGATGACGATATGACCGTTGATTTTGAGGAGGTCCCTGATTCGGAGAAAATGGCATCTGATACGAAGACTCGGAAGATTGCTGACTTTGAACAGTTGAAATGCCTGAATGCTGAGAATAATGTGGCGGATGTTCCCCGACGGAACTATCTTCTTCCTCCCATTCTTCTTGAGAACTGACAACTGATTCATTTTCACTAGCTGGGAAGTTCAAGATGTCTTGGATCTTTCCACATTTGAGCAGGCTCTCAATGCATTCTCCCACTATTACCAAGTCAGAGAATTTCGATGCCTTATTACCAATCATCTTATCCAAATACAGGCCTTGCAAAGTGTCCATAAACAAATCAACCAATTCTTTATCTGAAAGTGGTGGTTGAACACGAGCAGCTAACTATCTCCATCTCTGAGCATACCCTCTGAATAATTCACTCTCCGCTTGAGATAAACCTTGCAATTGCATGCGGCTAGGAGCCATGTCAAGGTTATAGCTGTATTGCTTCACAAAGGCGTTGGCTAGGTCTGACCATGATTGGATGCAACCACTTTCTAACTGCATATACCAACTCAACGATGCCCCACTCAGACTGACTTAGAAACAGTGAATCATAAGCTTGTCATTGTGGACATAAGAGGTCATTCTTCTGCAAAACATCACCAAATATTGCTTCGAACAGCTATCCCCTTTGTACTGCTCAAACTTTGGTGTCTTAAAATTCGGAGGCAACATAAGGCCAGGCACTAGACACATGCTCGAAGCATTCAAATTAAGAGTATCACGCCTCTCCAGGACTTTAAGCTTTTCGTCCAACACACGGTATCTTTCATCAAACTCAATAGATCGTGGGCCCTTAGGTTTCATCTTCGGAACCACCCCTTGGACATCTGGCACGGAGAATGCAAAACTCTGATAGTCTGCAGCATCAAGAGAAGAGGAATGTCCGCCTCGGACAATGGGACGTTCTTGCACAACTTGATTTTCAACAGGGATTCGCACAGGCTGAGCTTGAGTAACATTGTTCACCGGAGGTGGAATGACATTCCCAGTCTTCTGAATATTGGCCTCTCCTCTTGTCATGGCAGCCATAACTTCCATAAGTTGATCCAACTAACCTTTCATCAACTCAACATCAGCCCTAGTCACAAACTGATTCTGTTCCCCTGAGTTCATAATTCTGCCAAGATACCGATTCAAGTCCAATATGAGTGTTGGGAAATCACTTGCAGGTCGAGGACAAAGGATGGATGAGCTCACTGTTTCAGGCCTAGAGAAAGATATGCAAAATGATGCAAGAATGCAGATGCAATGTTATGAATTCAATAAGACATGGGATCAAAACATCCACATACTCTGAATAACTGCTATGTTGATGACTGAATAAGTTCATAGGTCTGCTCCGAAGAAAATACCGAAATACCAAAATATCGAATAATTAGAATGCTAGAATGCCGAAATTATCAGAATATCAGAATGCCGGAATAATCAAAATACCGAAATGGTCAGAGTGCCGGAATAATCAGAATACCAGAATATTCGAATAATCAGAATACCATAATATCAGGCTAATAAGTCCACACTAATAAGAAAACCGGAATACCGGAATAATCTGAATACCGGAATACCAAGCTGATAAGTCCACACTGATAAGAAAACCAGAATATCGGGTAGGTTGAAGGTTATAGTTTCCTGCAAACCTGTAAACACCTAGCCCCTCTTACATGTGGGTTTTAAAACCAAGGGTCCTCAGCGTCACAGACCCTCAGGTCGAGAAATGATGATACATTCACCATTTTTGGTTTGGCAACATCATCAATCGAGGAAGCCTCAATTGATTCCCCTAAAAAAGGTCATCCTATGGCAAGTTCTCAACTTCGAATCCTCGGATCAAGAAGCGTAATGGGTTTGCCATTTCTGGTATGCCATTATCGCTCCTTGGGAGGAGTGCCTCAACTGAGTCCTCGGGAATGGTCACCAGAGTCGACAGCTCTCTAGGTTAACACCCTGAAATGCACAAGACGCGTAAATCAGAACATCTCCTAAGAAAACCTCGTCTGGGTGTGGGTTTCGTGTAAACTAAACGTACCAAGACGCTACGCATGCCACACTATTTTCCACTCTAGTCCTAGGTGTACGCTCAAGCCTGGGTAATGGCCTTATCTCTCAGATCACCCATCCCACCAAAAATAACAGTCCAGCACAGTCCAGAATATATGGCAATAATGAATGTAAAGCAAGTAAATGTGATAAAGGCAATAAACATGCGATAAAGCCATAAATAAAAAAAGTAAAGCATGCAGATAAACATCCTATAACCGAAAACAACCAAGCGCTAGGATTGACTCGCTTAGGGAACCAGAGATTCTGGGTTCGGTCCCCAGCAGAGTCGCCAGCTGTCGCATATACGAAAATCAACCGGCAGAAAAGAACAGAAGAGTCACCACCGAACGTTATTTATCCCGATGCAGTGAAAGGAAACGATCGAAGAAAACCTCAATAAAATGAAAGACATGGTCATCGCAACCATAGCCTGGGTTCGAGAGTTGGTTATACGAGAGGAAGGTATTAGCACCCCCTCGTGTTCATCGTACTCGATGGGATCCATGCTTGTTGTTACGATCAAAGGGTGTAGGGTATCTGAAGCTCATCTGTAAACTGAAACAGAAAAGAATGGGAAACGGAGAAACGGGGGGGAAAAAAGAAAAAAGTGAGAACCAAAAGAGGACTCACAAGGATCATCGCAATCCTATGCCTACGTATCTTCATGGACGGATGAAGAATCAGAGTCAACGTAGTTCGAAGGACTACGAGATTGTGGGGGAAGGTTGCTCGCCAAGACATCGTCGTCTTGTGCCTACGTATCCTCAATCGAACGGGAAAGAGGAAATCAGAGCAGTCGTAGTTCGACCTACAGGGTCGGTTTTGCTTGTTTGGTGAAAGAGTCTCGATCGCACTCGGGCGAGAGAAAAGGTCTGATTGATTTATTAGTTAATGCCTCGATTACACGGGTGTGAGAGAAAAGGGGAAGTTAGTTGTTAGTGTGTTCGCCAAGATATCATATCTCGTGCCTACGTATCCTCAATCAAATGGGAGAGAGGAATCAGAGCATCTGTAGTTCGCGGTACTACGGGAAATAGGAACGGTCTCGATCGCACAGGTGCGAGAGAAAAGATAAGGAGGACACACAGAAAGTTCAAGGGGAACTGAATCTACAAGCTATCATGCAACAATGGCCCTAAGGTCAAGATCAGGAGGGAAGTCTACCTAATGTTGTCATGCTTGGATTGAAAGCCTAATGTCTCTCCTACCTCCATCTTAATTAGAAATTAAGTGGAGCTAAGAATCCTACGGGATTATGTGAATAAACACCAGTAAAATCAGGACAAATCAATCATAAAATGAACGATGTCGTGATCTCAGCCAAGAACAAAAATGAGTGACTCCTCGTCCTCAACCAAAAGGAAATGCAATAGAAAATAAACAATAAATGATGATGTCGTGATCTCAACTATGAGGAAGTTGAGTGACTCTTCGTCAACCACAAGATGAAAACGACGTCGTGATCTCAAATATAAGGAAGTTGAGTGTCTCTTCGTCTATCACAAAGTAAGATAAACAGCAACACAATATCCAGTCAATTGGCAACAAGCCGGGTACACAACCAGGAGTGAAAACTCCTCACTCGACAGCAAGGTGCAAGCGGAAATGCTAAACCTAAGCATGATTCCTACAAGTGTGCAAGTGGTACCTAACGGAGAAGGTCTGTTGCCTCTTCAAAGTGCCCAACAAGCTCAAGCCTCGAAGTTATCAGGTACTTCCAACAAGTAGGCAAGTCTAGTAATCAAGCATCTAACACCAAGTTCAAACAATGTCAAAATTTAACAAACATCAAGTGTCAGCAACCATTATCAGAGGAAAACAACCAAGAGAACCAAAATTAATATCCAGAAATGGTCCAAACGATATCGGGACCAAGCATCATCTGCATCAAGAAAACTCGTCAGTCCAAACAGTTATGAAAAATAGTCCATACAGAATCAGGAAAAATAATTGAACATCTAAACCAGGTTAGTTCCAATGGTAACTCAACAACAATTATCAAAAAAATGATCATTTATCTAAATCTAATTAGTCCAAATTCTAGCCAAAATTGATATACAATTAATCAATTACCAATCCATGTTAAAATCGACACTAATTTCTTATTTGAAATCTAATTCTAAAGCTAAATCGAATTCAAACAAGATTAAGTTCTAATAAAAAATTAGTAACTAACCTAATTATCTATTAACCAAAATTTATTGTTAATAAAACTAATTGCCTAAAACTAATTGTAAAAACAATCTAACTTTGATTAAAACAACATTTAAAACTAAAACAAAACAAAGTGATTAAAAAAATAAATAACAGGGTGTATAGGTTGATTTAGTGGCGCACCAAGCAATTCCATGGGTGCAATTTTTTATATAGCGAACAGGGGGTGTTAGTGTTACATTGGGATTGTGGAAATGAAAGTGCATGGGCTTGGGCCCTGTCTGATCCGGCAAGAGGTATATACATATAATCTCCTTCTTCTAACCTAAACACACCTATACAACCCTAACGATGCAATCTTCTTCTCCATTTCTCTAACATTCCGCCGGCGATCTCTTCACCTTCTCCTCTCTGCAACTCTCTGTTCCTCGCCGTTAAATGATAAGTGCAAAATGAACTTATTTTTGTATATGATTTTTGTTGCACTTATCGTTGTTTTTTGTTAAATATCATACGAATAAACCCTGTTTTGTCTATAAATGCGTATAGTTTACATTTTAGTGTATATATTGCATTTCGTGTAAATATCATTGAGTTTAATTGATTTTATCTCATTTTGTAGGTATTCAAGCAGTGGGATTTGACATTGTTGTATAGAGCATTGAATAAGCTTTCCAACGCTTCGAACCGGGCGAAAAACGAAATTACGGTTCAAAAGTTATGAAGAAAGCAAGCTTTGGATTTTCAAGCATGCTAGGAGCGCGCCTAGCCCACGGAAGGAGCAAATTCCAGCGAGTAGCGCGCTCCGATCCCGCTTAGCGCGCTTTTAAGGTGGTTGAACAATTTTTTAGGGCGCGCTTAGCGCGGTCTGCGACTTTGACAGTCCATTAATAGTGGAAAAACATATTTTTTAGGGGATCATTTGTGTATTTTTTGCTCCCACTCCATCAAACTTCATTTCTTCATTAGATTAGCTTAGAAAACATCATGGTAGCTTTCATTTGGATGATCCGGGGTGGATTTCTCATCTATCGGCTCTGACAATCCGTGAAGTGTTTGGTTCATTTCTGATTTTCTTCATGTCTTTCTTCTTTGTTGGGTTTGTATATGTTTTTACTTTGATCTTATGTACATTTGTCGCCCATGGCGTTATATTTAATTTGCTTTACAAATCTCTGTTGGTGATTGTTCTTGATTTTTGCTTAAATGCTCGGGGTTTGGGTCGTGTTAGAGATAAACGTCACAAACTTCGATTAAGGATAATTATCTGTTAGTTTCTGGATGCTAGAGATAGATTTAGGGCTAACAATCCATATGGGTGTCGGAACTTAAATGCCTTCCGTATTTCGAGGCTTCGTGCGCGAGAGTGACGAAGAGAGTGATACGGTTATTTCTCAGCTAGATGTGTCAGAGATGAACACTATTGTGAGCGATACCGGGTGATATTGAGGAGTATTATAAGTTGAGTGCAACTGGTCGATAAGTTTAAGTCTGTGACGAGTGGAATATATACATGCTTGATAAGTCTTTTCTCTCTGATGAATGAATTTTCTTATGTTCTTATTTACTTTTCTGCATTTACGCTTTAAACCATTTAAACCCAAACTCATTAACAATTAAATTGTCGAATGGTAGTTCAGTAGCACAGATCTCTGTGGACACGATAATTCCCGGAAAAATACTTCCAAAACTTTTGTTGCATGCCCTATACCGAACCAACAAAATGGCGCCGTTGCCGGGGATTGGTGTTTTTATTGGATCGCATTGCGATAGTTTCTTTGTTTTTGAGTTTTGCAGATATCATATATATTGTCTATTTTCACTTGTTTATATTGATACTTGTATATGTTTACCATATTTGTGAATTTTACATGTTTTGCATAATTGTGAATATAGTGTATATGTTAGTTCTTGGATTGGCTAGAATTTTGGTAAAACAATGTTGATCAATGTTGATGTCTTGTGTATGTTGTCTTAACATTGAGTCATAATATTAGTGAATGTTAAGGTGTTGAAGAGTTAAAGTTCTGAAGACTGACATGCGATGTCTTGACATCACTATACCAGAACATCTGAACATCAGTTTGTGATGTTTAGGGCTGCGCATGTTAGTTTGATCTGAGGAGATTTGTTAGAGAGATTGGATGCGAAATTCTTGGAGAAGATATTGCCAATCAAATATGGAGCAGATCATGGAGCAAATCATGTATCAAACATTAGGGCTGATTTGGAAAGATTTGGGAGATAAAATCTGCAGTATTTTCTGGTTTCAAAACAAATCAGATCAGGATTTTGGGAGCAGGTCCAAGCCCAAGTCAGAATGTTATTTAAAGCAGCCTCAACCCTAGATAAAGAAGACGAAGAAAGAGAGCTAAAGACTGAGAGTCGTTTGTGTCTTCGTGTATGTTTTGTAAGCCATTCTAGGTTGAATTGGTGTTACTTGATTGAGTTGTAAAGTGTCCTCTCTTAGAGCTGTTAAGCAAGAGAGTGTGGTTACTTGATCAAAGCTTGTAAGCAGGATCAAGGTGTATTTCAAAGTGTGATCTTTGAGTTGTATCACTGAGGTGAATTAGGGAGTGAGTGGGTTCTCATACCTAAGTGGTTTCTTAGGTAGAAGGTTCATTGGGTAGTGATTAAGTTTAGGAGATGTCAACTGGTTTGTTGAGTCTGTAAATTAATACTACTAATAATGAAATTCCTCCCTGGCTTGGTAGCCCCCAGACGTAGGTAGTTAGACCGAACTGGGTGAACAATTCATTGTGTTGATTTATTGCTTGTTATTGCATTGTCCATTGCAGAGTGTGTTGTTTTGACTTCGCACTTAACATCACACATCTGGTACCAGAATTTCAATTGGTATCAGAGTAGGCATCCTGCTCTGCATCTGGGTGAGATCTAGGGCTGAGACTTTCTAGTAAGATGGACAAGGAAGTTGGTGGATTTGTGAATAGACCCCCTATTCTGGATGGCTCTAATTATGACTATTGGAAACCACAGATGGTTACCTTCTTGAAGTCGTTGGACAGCAGGGCTTGGAAGGCTATCTTAAAAGAATGGAAAGCACATGTTATTGTTGATAAAGATGGTACAACAAAGCTAAAACGTGAGAAAGATTGGACCAAGGAAGAGGATGAGCTAGCACTTGGCAATTCTAAGGCCATGAATACCATCTTTAATGGGATTGATAAAAACATCTTCAGGTTGGTAAACACTTGTGAAGTGGCAAAGGATGCTTGGGACATTTTAAAGACTACTCATGAAGGAACTTCAAAGGTTAAGATGTCAAGACTTCAACTTCTGACATCAAAGTTTGAAAGTCTAAAGATGAAGGAAGATGAAACTATTCATGACTTTCACATGAATATTCTTGAGCTGTCCAATGCATCTAGTGCTCTTGGAGAGAAGATGACTGAAGAAAAGCTGGTGAGGAAAATTCTTAGATCCCTTCCCAAGAGATATAAGATGAAGGTGACTACAATTGAAGAAGCTCAAGACATCAGTAAAATGAGGGTTGATGAGCTAATTGGATCTCTTCAAACTTTTGAATTAGGGTTGAATGAAGAGGAACCTGAAAAGAAGACCAAGAGTATAGCTTTGGTATCTAATACTCAAGAAGAAAAGAAAGGGAATGATGCTGAGTCTCAGGAGGAGCTGTCTCAGGCAGTTGTTTTACTGGGAAAACAGTTCAACAAAGTTATGAAGAGGATAAATAGGAGTTATAATCCCAATGTCAAGAACATTACTTCTGACATCAACATATCAGGAGAACAGGGGAAGAAGTCTAGAGATGAAGAAAAGTCCAATAATGACAAAGGGATTCAATGCTATGAGTGTGAAGGGTATGGTCATGTCAAGAAGGAATGTCCTACTTTTCTCAAAAAGCAGAAAGGGTTATCAGCTTCTTGGTCTGATAGTGAGAGTGAATCTGAAGAAGAATCAGCTAAGCTTGTTAGAGCTATGGTTGGGGTTTGTGAGTCAGATGATGATTCTGGTGATGATGAGGTTACTTATGATGAGCTTGCTGCCTCTTATAAAGAACTGTGCATAAGAAGTGAACAAGTGTGTCTTGATGGAGAGAAGCTAAAGACAACCATAGTGCAGTTAGAAGCTGAAAAGACTGAACTTGAAAATGAATTCAGTATGCTTAATTCTAAACTGGACTCTATGACCAAAACTGTTAGAATGTTGAACAATGGTACTGATGCTCTAGACAACATTCTTAGTATGGGGAAGATTGCTGGAGACAAAAGTGGTTTAGGATTCAACAATGTTGCAGCTTCTATTGATGGTGTTACCAGCCCCAAACCAGTGATGTTAAAACAGATGTTGAAACATCATGACAGAACTCCTTCTAGGAAGAAATACAGGCGCTGGAGATGTCATCATTGTGGGCGTTTTGGACACATAAAGGCTTATTGTTATAGGCTACATGGATACCCTCAGAAGGCTAATCAGTTTGTTCCCAGAAAAAACTTTCACAGAGGTAGTCAGGTTACCCAGTCTAAGAAGCAATGGGTTCTTAAAGTTAAAATTACCAGCTTAATAGCTCACACTTCTCTTAGGGTTTCTACCAAAGAAGACTGGTACTTTGATAGTGGGTGCTCAAGACATATGACTGGAGTTAAGAATTTGTTGGTAGATGTGAAGCTTCATTCTTCAGGTCATGTAACCTTTGGTGATGGTGTCAAAGGAGAAATCAAGGGGATGGGAAAGCTAAACTGTGCTGGTGCTCCTAGACTGGATGATGTTCTTCTTGTAAAAGGGTTGACAGCAAATCTGATTAGTATTAGTCAACTTTGTGATCAAGGATTCAAAGTAGATTTTACAAAATCTGAGTGTATTGTTAAAAATGATAAAGGAGAAGTCATCATGAAGGGTGTTAGGTCTAAGGACAATTGTTATCTATGGGTACCACAAGACTCAAGTTCTTCAACATGTGTTTTTCCTAGAAAAGATGAAGTCAAAATCTGGCATCAAAAGTTGGGTCATCTTCACCTGAAGGGAATGAAGAGAATCATATCCTCAGAAGCAGTTAGAGGAATCCCCAAACTTAAAATAGAAGAAGGAAAAGTTTGTGGAGATTGTCAAAAAGGGAAGCAGACCAAGATGTCACACCAGAAGCTTCAACATGACACCGCCTCTAAAGTCTTGGAACTTCTTCATATCGACTTAATGGGACCTATGCAGGTAGAAAGTCTAGGTGGGAAGAAGTATGCTTATGTTGTTGTAGATGACTATTCAAGGTACACCTGGGTGAGCTTCATCAAAGACAAATCAGAGGTATTTGATGTTTTTAAAGATCTATGTCAAAGACTCCAAAGGGAGAAGGAGAGTAATGTTATCAGAATAAGGAGTGATCATGGAAGAGAGTTTGAAAATAGCAAGTTTGCTGAATTTTGCTCTGCTTAAGGTATCAGTCATGAGTTTTCATCTGCAATTACTCCTCAGCAAAATGGAGTTGTTGAAAGGAAGAACAGAACTATTCAAGAGTCTGCTAGGGCAATGATCCATGCCAAGAAGCTTCCCTATCATTTCTGGGCTGAAGCCATGAATACTGCCTGCTATATTCACAACAGAGTTACTTTGAGAAGAGGCACTTCAGCTACTTTGTATGAACTATGGAAGGGAAGAAAACCAACAGTGAAGTACTTTTATGTTTTTGGAAGTAAGTGTTATATTCTGGCAGATAGAGAACAGAGAAGAAAAATGGATTCCAAAAGTGATGAGGGAATATTTCTGGGGTACTCTACAAATAGCAGGGCTTATAGGGTTTTCAACTCTAGAACCAAGGTTATGATGAAGTCCATAAATGTGGTAATTGATGACAGTGATAAGCAGGAAGATGCTGATGTCCTAGACAATGTTGAAACATTAGTTGAAGAAGTCACAGCAGAAACTGAAGATAGAAGTGGATCTCCCAGTCCTGTTGATGCTGAACCTGAACCTGAATAAACTAATAAAGAATCATCTATTAGAGTGCAAAAGGACCACCCAAAAGAGCTTATTATAGGTGATCCAAAATCTGGAGTTAGCACTAGATCAAGAGAGGTTATGGCAAGTTCTTGTTTTGTTTCTAAAATTGTGCCCAAGAATGTCAAAGAAGCCTTGACTGATGCGTTTTGGATTAATGCCATGCATGAAGAGCTGGAACAATTCAAAAGGAATAAAGTGTGGGATCTTGTACCAAGGCCTGATGGAGTTAATGTGATTGGCACCAAGTGGATTTACAAGAATAAATCTGGTGAACAAGGAGTGGTCACCAGAAACGAGGCCAGATTAGTTGCTCAGGGATACACTCAGGTTGAAGGAATTGATTATGATGAAACCTTTGCTCCTGTGGCAAGACTGGAATCTATCAGATTACTCTTAGGGGTGGCTTGTAATTTCAAATTCAAGCTTTTTCAGATGGATGTTAAGAGTGCCTTCTTGAATGGTTACTTAAATGAAGAGGTGTATGTTGATCAACCAAAAGGATTTATTGATCCAACATTTCCTGACCATGTGTACAAACTAAGGAAAGCTCTATATGGTTTGAAGCAAGCACCAAGAGCTTGGTATGAAAGGCTTACTGAATTCCTGGTTGTGAATGACTACAGAAAATGAGGGATTGACAAGACTTTGTTTGTTAAAGAGGAAGGAGGAAAACTAATGATAACTCAAATCTATGTTGATGACATAGTATTTGGTGGGATGTCAGATGCAATGGTGAAACATTTTGTGGAACAGATGCAGTCTGAGTTTGAAATGAGTCTTGTTGAAGAGCTCAACTATTTTCTTGGTCTACGAGTTAGACAAATGGAGGACTCCATATTCATTTCTCAGAGCAAGTATGCAAAGAACATAGTGAAGAAGTTTGGTCTAGTGAATGCTAATCACAAGAGGACACTTTCTCCTACTCATTTAAAGTTGTCCAAGGATGAACATGGTGTTAGTGTGGATCAAAGTTTGTACAGAAGCATGATTGGAAACCTATTGTATCTCACAGCTAGCAGACCTGATATTTCTTTTGCTGTTGGAGTGTGTGCCAGATATCAATCTGAGCCTAAAGTTAGTCACTTGAATTAAGTGAAGAGGATTCTGAAATATGTGAATGGGACTAGTAACTATGGAATGCTGTACAGTCATGGATCAGGTACTGAGTTATGTGGCTTTTGTGATGCTGATTGGGCAGGGAGTGCTGATGATAGAAAAAGCACTTCAGGAGGTTGCTTCTTCTTAGGGAATAATCTGATATCATGGTTTAGTAAAAAGCAGAACTGTGTGTCTCTTTCTACTGCTGAAGCTGAGTACATAGCAGCAGGGAGTAGTTGTTCTCAACTTGTTTGGATGAAGCAGATGTTAACAGAATACAATGTCAAGCAAGATGTCATGACATTGTACTGTGATAATTTGAGTGCTATCAATATCTCTAAGAATCCTATTCAACATAGCAGAACTAAGCATATTGATATAAGGCATCATTTTATAAGAGATTTGGTTGAAGACAAAGTTGTTGCCTTGGAACATGTAGCTACAAATAAGCAATTAGCTGATATTTTCACTAAAGCCTTAGATGCAAACCAATTTGAAAGTTTAAGCAGTAAATTGGGAATTTGCATTTATGAAGATTAAGTGTGCTGGAGAGTGTATTGTGCAGTTGTGTACTTTATTGGAAATTGATTTTTATTCAACTGCTGAAGGCATACAAGATTGGAGTACATCAAAAGCTACAAACAAAGAGTCTACAGATTTTCCCAACCCCCTGAATCTAGAAAAGTTTTCCAGTCTTCATCCCATTCATCATCAGAAGCATGTTGTTGCACTGGAGGTTTCCTGCTAGTTTTCATTCTTGTCTCTGAGGTCCTGCCTGCTTTTGTTGCTCCTGAAGAAGTCCCAACTGTAGTCATTATTTTGTTCCTCTTCTTAGGTAGATCTGGGTTCTTGCCCTCCTGCCTGAGGTTCTTTCCTGCATCTTTGTTAGACTGGCTCATTCTTGGTTGCTGTTTGGTGCTGCTAGAAGGAAGAAGACTTGTTTCTTTATAGTACAAACAAGGAGCATAGTTTGTATCGCCTGAACAGTCAATGTGTTGGAACTTGTTTTTTTTTTGGAAGCTTGGTGTTTGACCATGTCTTTATTTATGTCAGGACATTGTGTTTGGTGATTGTCCAATTATGGCTAAAAAGGGGGAGAGTTAGCCTAGGTGTGTAGAGTGTATCCTATCTTAGAGTGTATCCTATCTCAGATCTGGTGTGGTGCAGATGTTGAGGGGGAGTATGCATGTATGAACAGCTGGTATGCTGGTTCTTGTTTTGAGGGGGGGTTTGCCCTATGCTGCTGTAAAGGTGATTTCTGCAACTTGTTGGTTTTTGTTGCTGGTTTGTGAGTTTGTGCAGTTTGTTGAAGAGGTGCTGCTAGGTGTTTTGAAAATTTATCAAGCTTTATCTTTTTATCCGCTGCTGGGTTCTCTGATGTTAGCAGAGATTATTTTAGCCAAAATTAGCCAAAGGGGGAGATTGTTAGTTCTTGGATTGGCTAGAATTTTGGTAAAACAATGTTGATCAATGTTGATGTCTTGTGTATGTTGTCTTAACATTGAGTCATCACATTAGTGAATGTTAAGGTGTTGAAGAGTTAAAGTTCTGAAGACTGATGTCACATGCGATGTCTTGACATCACTATACCAGAACATCTGAACATCAGTTTGTGATGTTTAGGGCTGCGCGTGTTAGTTTGATCTGAGGAGATTTGTTAGAGAGATTGGATGCGAAATTCTTGGAGAAGATATTGCCAATCAAATATGGAGCAGATCATGGAACAAATCATGTATCAAACATTAGGGCTGATTTGGAAAGATTTGGGAGATAAAATCTGCAGTATTTTCTGGTTTCAAAACAAATCAGATCAGGATTTTGGGAGCAGGTCCAAGCCCAAGTCAGAATGTTATTTAAAGCAGCCTCAACCCTAAGATAAAGAAGACGAAGAAAGAGAGCTAAAGACTGAGAGTCGTTTGTGTCTTCATGTATGTTTTGTAAGCCATTCTAGGTTGAATTAGTGTTACTTTATTGAGTTGTAAAGTGTCCTCTCTTAGAGCCGTTAAGCAAGAGAGTGTGGTTACTTGATCAAAGCTTGTAAGCAGGATCAAGGTGTATTTCAAAGTGTGATCTTTGAGTTGTATCACTGAGGTGAATTAGGGAGTGAGTGGGTTCTCATACCTAAGTGGTTTCTTAGGTAGAAGGTTCATTGGGTAGTGATTAAGTTTAGGAGATGTCAACTGGTTTGTTGAGTCTGTAAATTAATACTACTAATAGTGAAATTCCTCCCTGGCTTGGTAGCCCCCAGACGTAGGTAGTTAGACCGAACTAGGAGAATAATTCATTGTGTTGATTTATTGTTTGTTATTGCATTGTCCATTGCAGAGTGTGTTATTGTGACATCGCACTTAACATCACACATCTGGTACCAGAATTTCAGTATATATTTGTTTCTCTTCATGTTTGCCAAAAGTGTGGTTAGATGTGTAGTTCCGGTTAGAGCTCGAAGAGATGAGAGTAAAGGCGGGAGTGAAAGCATTTGGCTCTTCCGAAGCAACGTGTTGGTTTGTAAATAATAGGCATTGAGCTTACGACGTAAAACAAGCATGTTTTATCATTTTTTGTCCCGTTATTACTTTTTCATTATGAGATTTTGTATATGAGATTGTGTAGGTGTTAAGTGGAGGCCTACACCAGAACCTTGTTGTTGTACTGGTTTTTCTGGTTCTGGTGTAGCGCGCTTAGCGCGCCCTGTTGTGCTAAGCCACTGAATTCTTTTAATTGTTCACTTGGCTCCCCCTTTTTCCCACTTCCACCAAGGCCTTATATATTAGTAATTATTAGTAATTTTTCTAATTCTTTTGTTGATTGTTTGGACTCAAATTTTAGCCCGATAGCTTGAAGTAGCATTCGGTGATTTTTCGATTTTGAGTGTTTCAACTTGCGAATGCATGGTAATGATAGTGTTTAAAGTTTGGTTCGCGTCCAAGGTATGTGTTTATCGCTTTCTTGACTTTAGCATATTCATGATACTTAGACTTTTTACAACTTCCATGCCATTCATTCTTTTGTATACTTGTTCTTGTGTGAATCACTTTAGTTCCCAACCTTTTTGTGAGGAAGCCTTCCATTGTTCATATATGCTCGGAGTACCAATATTCTTGTTTTAACTGGATTTTATTATGCTTAATCTGTTGTTTATGTTGTGTATATGAATGCATGAAAAGGATCAAGGCATTTGTTTCATTTTGAGCACAACTACCTTAGCCAAATAATCATTCACCTTGTGAGCGTGTGATCTTTCGTAACTCCTTTGAGCTTTTTGATCCATGTTTTATTTGAACTTAATGCTTGTCTATGAGTATTTAGTTCACTTATTTTTGATGGATTTTGTTTTTTCTTGGACCTCAACTTTGTGTTGTTGTATGGATTTTTTGCCTTGCCTTAGAAAGTAGGGAGTATTCACATGATGATGTGGTTGAATTCAAGTTGGGGAGAGAATGATTGTGTATTCATTAGTTGGATTCTATGAGGATTGAAAAAGAAAAGAAAAAAAGAGAAAAATATGAAAAAGAAAAGAAAAGAAAAAGAAAGAAAAAAAATTGAAAAAGCTTTGAAAAAGAATGACAAAAAGAGTTCAAATAATTGTGCTAAATAAGTATTGTGTTTTGTGTAACACTTGGGATTTTGGAAGAAGTTTGATTGAAATTTTGTGTTTGAACTTTTGTGAGTTGATCACTCCCTTAGGTTTATGCAAGTTTTTGTTTTGATTAGCTTTAGGAATTGCCCCTTGTTTGTTTACTCGACCACATTACAACCTTGAAATGTCCTTGTGATTCTTGCCTTTGTATGTTCAATATGATTTTTGGATGGTTGCATAATTTAGTCTTTTGTTTGCAAGTTTGTTGTGTGAGTGAAAAATCCCTCATTTTGTGTTTTTCATCTACCGATGATTGTTTTTGCTAGGTGTGATTCACATTTGAACTTGTGTTATTTTAGAATGTTTGACATGACTTTTGTATTTAGCATTTGTTTCGTGACCATGTTATCATTGAAGTTTAGTGGTAAGTATTTACTTTGTGTGTACCATTTTCGATTGAACCATTGCATTTGTTTTTGTTTGTAAAAACTTGTTGTTGCGTGATTTCTTGGATTTCGCTTTTGTTCCTTTAGTTGTTGGCTTTGTTTGAGGACAAACAATTATGTAAGTTGGGGAGAGTTTGATAGGTGCAAAATATACCTATTTTTGTATATGATTTTTGTTGCACTTATCGTTGCTTTTTGTTAAATATCATACGAATAAACCCTGTTTTGTTTATAAATGCGTATATTTTACATTTTAGTGTATATATTGCGTTTCGTGTAAATATCATTGAGTTTAATTGATTTTATCTCATTTTTGTAGGTATTCAAGCAGTGGGATTTTGCCATTGTTGTATAGAGCATTGAATAAGCTTTCCAACGCTTCGAACCGGGCAAAAAATGGAATTACGGTTCAAAAGTTATGAAGAAAGCAAGCTTTGGATTTTCAAGCATGCTAGGAGCGCGCTCCTAGCCCACGGAAGGAGCAAATTCCAGCGAGTAGCGCGCTTTTAAGGCGGTTTAACAATTTTTTAGGGCGCGCTTAGCGCGGTCCGCGACTTTGACAGTCCATAAATAGTGGAAAAACAGATTTTTTAGGGGATGGTTTGGGTATTTTTTGCTCCCACTCCATCAAACTTCATTTCTTCATTAGATTAGCTTAGAAAACATCATGGAAGCTTGCATTTGGATGATCCGGGGTGGATTTCTCATCGATCGGCTCTGACAATCCGTGAAGTGTTTGGTTCATTTATGATTTTCTTCATGTCTTTCTTCTTTGTTGGGTTTGTATATGTTTTTACTTTGATCTTATGTACATTTGTCGCACGTGGCGTTATATTTAATTTGCTTTACTAATCTCTGTTGGTGATTGTTCTTGATTTTTGCTTAAATGCTCGGGGTTTGGGTTGTGTTAGAGATAAACGTCACAAACTTCGATTAAGGATAATTATCTGTTAGTTTCTGGATGCTAAAGATAGATTTAGGGCTAACAATCCATATGGGTGTCGGAACTTAAATGCCTTCCGTATTTCGAGGCTTCGTACGCGAGAGTGACGAAGAGAGTGATACGATTGTTTCTCAGCTCGGTGTGTCAGAGATGAACACTATTGTGAGCGATACCGGGTGATATTGAGGAGTATAGTAAGTTAAGTATCGATAAGTTTAAGTCTGTGACGAGTGGAATATATACATGCTTGATAAGTCTTTTCTCTCTGATGAATGAATTTTCTTATGTTCTTATTTACTTTTCCGCATTTACGCTTTAAACCATTTAAACCCAAACTCATTAACAATTAAATTGTCGAATGGCAGTTCAGTAGCACCGATCTCTGTGGACACGATAATTCCCGGAAAAATACTTCCAAAACTTTTGTTGCTTGCACCTATACCGCTCCCAACATTAAACACCACCACATCACCTTTCTCCCTAATCCCCACCTCACACAAATCACAACGTTAAGCTTTCTCTTTTGACGCTTCAAATCGCTTCGTCCATACTCAATCCACGGCGACGACAGTCCTCCGCCACTCTCGCCTCGTATCGCTTCAACCTCAACGTTTTCCTTCTCTTATTCGCTTCAGATTTGCGGAAACGAAGATTCAACGCCGCGTCGGTACGCCTCGCGGCGGCGGCGGCTCAATCCTCGCAACAAATACGTACCGCTCGTTTCCACCGTTTCTGTTTAGCTCTAGACCTCTCACTCTCACACCAATTAAGAGTGTGAACAAAAATGATGAAGAACGTGAAGCGTAAAAGGTACCTAGTTAGATTTGAAGCCCTTTCAGGTACGATCTGGTCTTCGTTTCAATTTTTCTTCTCGTGATCGATGCTTTTTGTTGCTATCGTGGAATTGTTTGAATTGCAAGTGGTTGATCTGTTGCGATTCTCTGTTGTGTGTTCTTCTTTCTGCAGGTGAATACTTTGATGTGAATCAAAGTTGATTGAAGACACAGTTCATGGTTTCTGGTTCGTGAGTTGAAGTTATTGACAAAACGTTGCAGTTGAATCTTCTTCTTCGATTCTGGTGAAATTGAGCTCTGAATTTGGGTTGTTGCTGTGCGTGAGCGATGAAGCTTTTTCTTCTACAGAATTCTTGAATTGGTTTGGTGATACTATGAATTTGTTCTTGTTGAATCTTGTAAGGAGATTCGGAATTGAAGATATCAAACTGATGAAGGCTTGGTGAGAACAGATGGATTCATGGAAAAGTTGGAAGCTGTGTGGGAATTGGAGGTTGAAGAAGGTTTTAGAACCAATTGGTGAATGATGAATTGGAAAGAAAAATTGAGAGAGAGAGGCTGTTTTTTCTGTTAGAGGTTCAGTTAGGGTGTTATGACAGTTATCATCTGTTATGATTTTGTTAGTAGTTTCTGTTGTGCTATTAGGTTCTGTTAGGAAGTTATGTTATCAAGACTTGCGCTATAACTGTTATTTTCACTGCTATGTAATATTTTTTTCTATTAATTTCCCTGTTTCTGTTATGGACTGGTTCCAATTATATTTTTACTTTGAGTTTTTCTGTTATGACATCTCATTCTATTTTCCTTAAGAAGTTTTCTGTCGTTATTATTTTTTCCTGCTGTGTAACTTCTCAATGCTGCTATGAATATATCTTATCTTTTAGAAAATTCTGAAGCAGCTTCTCCTGTACAGTTCTGCAAAATTTTCAGATGACCCAAAGCAGAGCTTTGACATGTCTTTCCCGGACTCCAAAAGTAGCTCCCTTGTCTGTTCATATAAAGCTCACAAACTGTAGCAGAGAATTTATATTGAGAAGTGGCGGTTGTATCTAAGTTGGCTAAATCAAACAACTCCTCAAAGCACCGAGCATATAAACCCCAATCATAACCGGATCCTTCCATAGTGTGTGTTTTTCTGGAATGGGTTTGACCATAGGCAAATATGGAAACATTATATCCATCCAAAGCTGACTGCACCAATGGTTGAACATCACGGAATAATTCAGCTTGTCTAACACGAGGATCATAAACTTTATCAAATTCATAATCTTTTCTGGAATTAGCCAAGGATTCATCCTTGGTATTTACACAAATAGTGTATTCATCAGGAAAATCAACAACCGAATGCCCTTCATCTTCAAATAATGCTCTTGTCCGACAGAATATGTGTATGTTTCCTTTAGATGTCAATAAATCGTTGAACAGTCTCGTTTTCTCATTGATCAATGGTGATATTCTTACTTCAGTTTCAGGGGCAACTTGATCTAGCTTGCGGGTTTTCTCAGCAAGAACAGCGAGATATCGCGTAACTCTATCGAGTTTTTCATTTGAATATTCTTGAAGCTCACTTGCTTCTTGTCTTAACTGCAAATAATCGTCTCTAGCAAGCTTAACTCTATCCTTTAACCGTTGAACCTTAGAGGCTGCAGTGTTTATCGGTTGCGGAATGATCGATGAAGACGAAATGGAGTACCTCCTCCCTAACGACGGATTAGGTTTCCGATCGTCATGCTCAGCCGGTACTCAATTCAACCCACAAAGACACCCTAGCTTGATGGCCAATGATCTTAAAAACTAGTGCCTTGAGGAAACATTTGAAGATGAATATGAGACTATGGCAAGAAGTATGCCCAATAAAACCTTCGTCATGAAACCTTGATCCTCTTGATCTTCAAATAATGAGCATTATTAAACACCCATGAAAATGAAACCCTGATTCTTCTTGAGGCGTACGCTGAATGAGGAAATGACTTGTATCGTTGAAAAATCAAAACCCTAGTCCATGGCCCTCTCAATTGAGGATAGTGATGAAAGCCTAATCACTTGATACTTTTGAGAAATCTTGACGAAAATGGCCTTAATACCTGATGAACCTTGATAAGAAGATACTCATGAGGTTATGAATTCAAATCTCACAACAAAAGAAAACCATGAGCTTGCACATAATATCTCGATCCCACGCCTTAGGAGCCCGATGCAAATGAATGAATACGAGTATGACCGAATGAAGATGCAGATGAATGCGTACAAAAGTCAGTTAAAGTTAGAAAAATGTGAGGACAAATTTTGGGTGTTACACACGCGAGTGCCCGTCTGAACGCTAGTATAGTATAATGAGAATTCCGGTATGTGTTTCATATTTACGTTTGTAAAAGAGTAAAATGTGATTTTTCTAAAGCCAGTTACCACTTTATTTTGTGATACATTTATTTATTTATAAATAAAATAATCAATTTTAAAACTTTATTTAGATTTCAAAAAAATTAATCTCTAAAAATTTTAAAATTATTTAAAACGAGAAGTTGTTTTTAATATAACTTCTTCGAAAAATCAAGTTCCGAAAAGAAAAAATGGGTGATGCATTGACAGTGTAAAAAAATTTACACTGTCAACCAATCACGACCATGAATCCCGCAAAGTCAGACTGTAATTTTTAAAAAATTTATATGACATGACAAAACGTTATGTTTTTATTGGATGACAGTGTAAAACTTTTTTACACTGTAAGTGCGTATCAATTAAACCCTTCTAAAAATCATTTTTATTATGATAATCAAATAGAATATGAGAAAAAAGAAAATGTATTGATAGTGTAAAATATTTTACACTATCAACCAATCACAACCATTTATCAAAATAAAATATATTTTTATTTTAAAAATACTGATATTACATGACAAGAGATTAATTGGAATACACTGTCAGTGTAAAATAATTTTACACACTCATCCAATTAGAATGAATAATTTTGACACATAATTATGAAATTAAAAATAAAAATAAATAAGTTATAATTAAACCATTTTAATAACTAATTCTTCCATGTTTCTCTCTTCTCATGTGTCAAAATTATTCATTCTAATTGGATGAGTGTGTAAAATGATTTTATACTGACAGTGTATTCTAATTAATCTCTACATGAGATTAATTGGAATACACTGTCAGTGTAAAATAATTTTACACACTCATCCAATTAGAATGAATAATTTTGACACATAATTATGAAATTAAAAATAAAAATAAATAAGTTAAAATTAAACCATTTTAATAACTAATTCTTCCATGTTTCTCTCTTCTCATGTGTCAAAATTATTCATTCTAATTGGATGAGTGTGTAAAATGATTTTATACTGACAGTGTATTCTAATTAATCTCTACATGAGATTAATTGGAATACACTGTCAGTGTAAAATAATTTTACACACTCATCCAATTAGAATGAATAATTTTGACACATAATTATGAAATTAAAAATAAAAATAAATAAGTTATAATTAAACCATTTTAATAACTAATTCTTCCATGTTTCTCTCTTCTCATGTGTCAAAATTATTCATTCTAATTGGATGAGTGTGTAAAATTATTTTACACTGACAGTGTATTCCAATTAATCTCTACACATGACAATTATAAATATTTTGATTGGTTGCATTTATAAAACTGTTTCACAAAGACAATGCAATATCATTAAACCCATAAAATATTTCAAGAGTTTAATTGGTATGCACTGACAGTGTAAAATAATTTTACACTGTCATCCAATAGGAATATATTAAACTGCCATATCATACAGTTAACTTAAAACTTACAGTCTGATGTGGCGGAATGTATGATGGTGATTGGTTGACAGTGTAAAATAATTTTACACCGTCAGTGCATACCAATTAAATTCATATTTCAATTTGTTTTTACCTAAAATACTAAAAATTCATCTTTAAATTATATTTAGATTATTTTTGTAATATGTAAATTGATTCTCCAAAAAAACCAAACAAAACTTAAGCACAGCAGTGAAGGAGAAAATTAGCGTTTTCCATATCTCATTTGTCCCTTCCGCACCGCAGCTCCTTGTTCCGCCGGAAGATCTTCCGAGTTCCCACTTCAGTCTTCATCGTCTAACAAGATCGCATTTTGCTGGTATCTTCGTTACCTCTGTTCTCAACATTTTTTTTTATCATCACTCTTCGCAAATATTCTCATTATTTCTCTTATGATTCGATTGATTTTTCGGATATAGGAAAATCTGTATTCAATTGCATTTTCCCGTTAGAAATTTAAAATGTAAATACCCAAATTTGTATCTGTATACCCAAATCGGTCTTTGAAATTTGAAATTTTAGGGTTGTATCAATTTAACCCCCACATTATTATAATGATCCTGAAATTGTAAAATTTTAATCAAATTTGTCCATTAGTTGAATGACATTAAGTTGGTATCCGGGTTGTCGACCGCGGATCACTGAAAATTGTGGTTTGTTCAGATTGTGCTATGTGCTAGAGCGCCGCTATATAATCACTAGGGCCGTCTTAAGTTTTTGGAGGTTCCTTGTTATAGTTCCAATGTGAAAAAACAACTAAAGGCCCTATTTGGTTTTGGTTTAACCTTGAGCAATCTATCATGTGACGCTATTTAGCTATAATTTAACCGTATAAAATTTGAGTTCCCGTGCTGTACCTTGCACACCCTTAAAGACGGCTGACCCTATAGTCACTATTTGATAACACTTCGTACTAAATAAGTGTATCTCATGTAATAGTGATTTATTCAAATTCTGCTATAGCCATTTGACGACGCTTGTTTAAATAGCATACCAGAGAAAACACTTTTTGAATCGTAAAAGTCATTAAAATGAATGTAGAGAGGGGCATTTGAATTTCGATAGTGAAATTATGGGGCAAGCAAAGTACAGTTAAATCTCGACATGTTTGCAATTGTAGTCCCTCTGCAATCTCACTGAAACTCTAGCAATGATCAATCTCACTGAGAGGATAAGGGAGTTTGTTATATAGGGTGGAAGGGAGAATAGTGGAGGGCACGGTAGTCAAGCACGCGATCTTAAGTAGGATCGGACGGCCGGTAAAAGATCATAAAACTAGGATCATAGCACGGCACTTAAGGGCAGTGTGAATGTTATTACACTGATTGTATCTTTCATTTCAGAAATATCATACTTATATATTTTCCATTATTTCTCTATATTCTGTGTTTTATCCATTAATTCATATATCTTGAATTCGGGTTCCTAACACCTTAAGATGAGAAAAAGTCTCACAAACTTTATATTTTTGAGCGAGGAAAGAAATGGCATGGAGAGGAAATCTTTCAAAGAACATAAAAGAGCTTCGACTTTTGATGTGCCAGTCATCACCTGCTAGCGCATCTGCAAGGTATATTGTTTCTTTTCTCTCGACATAAAACTTTGCAGCATTATTTTTAAATATCTTTTGTTGCTTCTTAATTAAATCGAATGTTATACATATAGTATAATCTTTAACTTGCGCTTATTAGTTATTTGTTATCTCAGGGAATTTGTTGAAAAGAATTATAAGGAACTAAAGACATTGAACCCAAAGTTACCCATATTGATCCGTGAATGCAGTGGAGTCGAACCCCAATTATGGGCAAGATATGGTATCGTGCATCTTAAATCTCATTCTTTATTTATTTGAATTTCCCATCCCATAATTTGCATTCACATTCCATACCATCTTCCCAAGTCTTTACCTTCTAGTTTTCTAACATGAATGCTCTGACACTGAAAATATGCTAACCGACATTGTTCCCCTAAAGTCATTTTGAATTCAAAGTCCATTAAGTTATTTATTAGAATACGGTAGTTCTTTTTTTTAACAGGAAAACTGTTAGTATTTAATTTGTTAGTAGCAATGATCGAATCCTAGACCTCCTACGGTCCTAAAACTCCTTTGGTGTTTTAACCTATGAAGCACGAATTTCAACACGGACACGACACGACGGACACTCCAACACTGATAATGTCAAAAACATACGACACCAACACTGCGACATATATTATAGTAATTGAGCTTCATTTATCTATCTAATACTACAAGAGTTAAAAGTATTTTAATCAAAATCCATCTGTTTAATTATTCATTGATAACATTGTTTAAATACATGTTTAACAAAATGAGTGTGAAGTTTGTCCAAAAAATGTGTAAAGTGTGTTGATACAAATAAAAAACAATTTTTTTATACACTTGTCTGTTTGAATTGTCTGTCACGTATTGTATGAGTGTCATACGGATGCCATACATCAATTCAAAGAGTGTATTGTCTGTCATGTATTGTATGAGTGTCATACGGATGCCATACATCAATTCAAAGAGTGTTGAAGCTAGAATTGTTCATGGTATGGTTCAAGTAGAAAAGTAAACCGAACCAAACTGAACCATAGTATAAGGTTATCCGAACCAAACTGAACCGTTTCAATTAAGCTAGATCCGAACTGAACCAAACTTATTGGTTTGGTATACCGGTTTGAAATTCTAAACCGAACTGAACTGTTTCAATTAAATTAAACTTGAACAAACCAAACTTATTTGTTTGGTATACCGATTTGGTATATCGATTCGGAATTCCGAACAATATCTAATTTTTAGAAGACAATTTTTCTTTTCAAACTAAATCATTTATTAAAAAATCTATTTGTTATATCATGTAAAAAAAAAAGCAAATTACACATTTAAATTAAATCTTGTCCTCCAAAACTTGTTCACTGCGAGGCAGAAGAGCACGTAAGTTGAAATTCTCCTCCTGAAATAAAAAGAAAACAGACTACTGCATTACCCACACTAGTCAAATGAATAATTGGAATAATGGTTCGTGGCGAGCTTCGTATTTAGCTTTCAGTTTTACTTCAGTCCTATACTGTATACAAATTTAGATTTTAAAAATAATGGTTTTGTATTGGTTTATGTTTGGTTATTAGTCATTCGGTTCGGTTCTTGAACCATTAATAAAGTAATGGTTCAGTTTATTACTACCTCCGTTCCTTTTTAAGTGTCACTTTTTGATTTTTTACACATACCAAGAAAGCTAATCAACATTACTACTTTTTATACAATAATTATCTTTTTACCTATAATACCCCTACTAATGTATTACATTTATTTTACTTTTTCTCTCTCTCTTCAATAAATACATAGGGGTAATTTTGATAAAAGTGCAATCAATACTTCCTTAAACCTAGCAAGTGACAATTAAAAAGAAACAAAAAATTATTCTAAAAGTGACACTTAAAAAGGAACGGAGGGAGTAACCAAATAGAATGGTTCGGTTATTTTAACTTCAGTTCGGTTTGATTTGATAGTTCAGTTCGGTTCATGGATTTTTTGAACAGCCCTAGTTGAAGCAAAAGAAAAAAAAAACATTTTTAAGGACATTTGTTTGACTTTTTTGACACGTGTTGGCAACCGTGACACGCTTACTTCTAGAGGGGTGCATGCTTTATAGGTTTCACCCCTTATCACTAATCTTTGCAAAACTAATTTTTAATATTATCCAAATTTTGACTTTTGTCGTAGTTTGTTTGAGTGGCAAGCAGTTTGATTTCCTTCAAGTTCCGATGAATTGAAAAATCGGAGTTGGAAGAACTTATCTCCCTTAATGGGTTGGCTAACTTGAACAAACTTGAAGTTGTAGATAATGTCAATTTTTGTATGAAATTTAAGAATAACTTGCTTATCGTTGATGACCTTGAGTGCGATTAGAAAATTAATTTGACCCAACACGAAGATGTTCATCATGGTGTCAATTTTGTTATCATTATAATTTAAGATTAATTTGCTCATTGTGGATGACCTTGAATGCAATTAGAAAATGTGTACTCACTTTTCAAAAAGTGGTGCACATTTTCTGATTATATGCTGTAACTTATTCTTTTCATTGGCGCATTATTTTGTTCTGGTTAAATATTTGTGATATTCTCTCATTTCCTATAATTCAATCCTTTATACTAGATCTTGGTGTTGAGAAAGGCATTAAACTGGAAGGCATGACAGAGCCACAGATTTTGAAGGCAGTCGAAGATCTGGCAAAAGCCGGGCAATCTTTGAAAGCTTGATATTACTGCTTTTTACTTTATGAAATGGAATAAATGTTATGTTGCACTTGTTATTACAATGAATCTCTTGGTGTGTCTCAAAGTAGCAAGCAGTAAACCCTTTTGTCACAACCGTCACAACCAGAACATTGAAGTAATTTCCGTTCACAAGGGTCATGAGACCAAGGTCAATGACATAGAAGCTTCTTTTATGTCGAGGATATCAATTACTCCTATCTCTTTTGGTCTTGTCGGCATGGCTTTGCGAATGTGAATGGTTGATGATTTGATAAAATTTTCCTTTTAAACTTTCACTTTTTATTCTAGCTTTGTTATCTTTTTAATGGTGAAAGAACTTGGTCTTAAATGTCCAAAAAAGGTGATGTGAAAATATGTTTCTCAAATGTCATAATTTCATTAGATTGTTTTGCTGATATATATTCATATGATGAGTTTGTTCTCATGGAAAGGATGATTGGGAAGGGAAGATGATTTTCTGGTTTTTTTTAAGATAGGGATATTGAAGTTAGGACCGATAAAAAAACCATGAATTGAGTTGAATTGCGGAATCAAATCGAACTGAAATTAAAATAACTAAACCGTTATATTTGGTTAGGAAACCAAACTATGCACAAAACAGTTTTAGAACCATATCGAAATTGAAATTGAACTAAAACTATAATCGATGAAAAATCTTAAAAATAAGTTTAATGGTCCGGTTCTTTAATAAATGGATCGGTTTGGGGATAAATTGTTTTTTAACGGTTTGATACGGTTTGGAGTTTTTAAACAGTATATCAAGCTAATGGTTTTGATTTGATTTGGTTCTGAGTAAACTAAAACAGTTCGATTTAGTTCAAGTGAATTTTTATTATGGTTTAGTGTATTTCAGTTTTCTCACTAAATTGTACCATGAATTGTTTTAATTAAAAGTTATTTGTGCATGAACGGTACCATAAACAACTCTAAGACTATGTTTGGATTGATGGAAAATAACGGAACGGAGCGGAACATAATGGAACGGAGCAGGATGAAATATAGATTCCACTCCATTGTTTGGTTATTTTATTAAAAATATCTCATTCCATCACATACACCTTAAATTGGATGGAACAAAAAATGGAGATTTGGATGAAATGGGATAGAATGCATTCCATCATGTTCCATTCCATTCCATATATTATTTGCATATCCAAACAATGAAATCTCATTAATTACCACTCCATTTCATTCCGTCATATACCATCAATCCAAACATACCCTAATTGAATAGTTATTTGTGCGTGGAGTAGTTCAACCGTTATCTAAAGTAAAAGTTTTTATAATAATTTATATAAACGATAAGATAAAGCGGTTTATTATATGAAAACTAAGTTATTTTAATTAACTATCTAAGAATATATTAAAAATAGTTTTTAGGCAGTCATTCATAAGTTTTCAAAAACAATTTTAAAAATGCTTATTTTCCGGACATATCAAACACATCATCTTGATTTTCCGGTCATCACTTACGCCATCTTTGCTGGCCTATGCCTTCTGGACAATAATTATCATTATGGTGACAACATCAATGTTAATTTGTTAACTGCACTACACGGATTTAGTGTTAGAACCAGTCAATTTCACATTAAAATAAGCACAAATATACCTTAATAATTATCTTATGATAAAGACTAATAATAATAATAATCATATTAATCTTCTTATATAAAGATAGAGCATAAAGTGCTTAAAGAAAATAACTAGTTTGAAACTCATATTACTAAAGAAAAATTGTTTCAATTTGCAATGGAAAACTTGTACAAATTTGGTGAGTTCAGTTTCAATGCAGTTGAAGATAAACTTAGTTCATCCAATGATATTTTCTGGGAGACAAGGAAACTTAATGAAATGAAAAATGTTCAATTTTCTGTAGCAGAAGATCTAGGCGATTTTAATGGAACTGAGTCTCTGTGTTCGAATTTCGGTTTCTTTCAAGATGATCCATCGCATGAAGATGAGTTTCTTCTTTCGACCGATCAACAAAAGTTTCAAGATTATGAAACTTTTGATAACCTACAATTCGACATGGTTAACTTCGATGAACAACTATGTCCAACAAAAGGTATTCCACCCTGCGACACGAAAAATGATGAACAATACTATCAAACTCCTTTAGCGCCTGTCGAGATATTGAAGAATTATGGCAAAGGATTCAAGAAGTTATTGTTACCTGATGAAGGAAAAATTCTTCATCCGGTTAATGATTTCGGTTTAGTCACGAACAACGAAAATGAGAGAAAAATGTCAACTACAGATATCATGAAGGTGGCAGGAACGAGGTTCATACAATCGTCTTCGTCGGAATCTGCATCATCAGGTTTGATTCTTATTCACCCTTTTGGTTTTAGTTTCTCTGGTTTATCAGATCAAGAGAAAGAAGATATTTCACTCGCTGAATCACTCTTGGCTTGCGCTGAAAAAGTTGGATATCAACAATTTGAACGCGCTAGATTTTTCTTACCGCAAATCGAGTCTTTATCTTCGAAGACAGGTAACCCGGTTAAACGCGTGGTTCATTATTTTGCCAAAGTTCTTCGCCAAAGAATCGACAGAGACACAGGTAGAGTTTCCGTTAAGAATATGCAAAAGGCGGAGTCTTTATTTAATCCTGAAGAGGACACCAAGGATTTAAATCCGACCCTTCTCGCGTTTTTCGAAGATCTTCCGTTTTGTAAAATTTCAATGTTCACATGTGTACAAGCTTTAATAGAGAATGTTAAAGATGCAAAGAAGATTCGTGTCATTGATCTCGAAATTCGAAAAGGGTTACAATGGACGATCCTAATGCAAGCACTTCAATCGAGAAATGAATGTCCTCTCGAGCTTCTAAAGATAACAGCTATTGCGAGCGGAAACACAAACACCTCGAAGCAGATAGCTGAGGAAACTGGTAAAAGATTGAAAGATTTTGCCCAAAGTTTGAACGTACCTTTCTCCTTCGAAATAGTTGTTGTATCTGATTTATTACATCTAAGAGAAGATCATTTTAATATAGACTCCGAAGAAACAATTGCAGTTTATTCTCAATATGCACTACGAAACAAGATTCGTCAATCAGACCAACTCGAAACAATCATGCGAGTTATTAGAACTATAAACCCTATAGTAATGGTTGTCACGGAGATTGAAGCTAACCACAACTCGAAATCTTTTGTGACCCGTTTCATCGAGGCACTATTCTATTTTAGTGCATTTTTTGATTGTTTAGAGGATTGCATGAAAGATGATGAGGCAAACAGAATGATTCTTGAATCGATGTATTTTAGTTACGGTATAAGAAATACTGTGGTTGAAGAAGGAGCCGAAAGAAAAAGTAGAAATGTGAAGATTGATGTGTGGAGAGCATTTTTTACAAGATTTGGAATGGTGGAAACAAAATTGAGTATGATGTGTTTGTATCAAGCTGAATTGGTTGCTAAAAGATTTGCTTGTGGAAATTCTTGCACATTTGAGATGAATGGAGAATGTCTTGTAATTGGATGGAAAGGGACACCAATTAACTCTGTTTCTGTTTGGAAGTTCATTTGATATGTTTGGTTAATGCAAAGTAGGAGAGATTTTGCTTCTTAATGTTGAAATATTTATATGTAGTTATGCTTGTATTATAAATAATTTCAACTTAATAAAATATAGTTTGGGTCACATAAAATACTTGTGAAAGGTGCCATACGAATGTGGCTGTAGTTTAGTGGTAAGAATTCCACGTTGTGGCCGTGGAGACCTGGGCTCGAATCCCAGCAGCCACATTAAATATATTTCTTTTTGTTTTTGAACTATTTTTTGAGCACTGAAATTTCAATTTTCTACAGAACCTATTATAAATTATAATTGATCATTATCTCTGCCATAAATATTATGAAACATTAAATGTTAAATTATAGGTTAAAATACAGTTTTGTTCCTCCTGTTTTTCAAAATTCACAGTTTTGGTCCCCCTGTTTTTTTTTTTAACAGTTTTGGTCCCCCACTCCAATTTTGGCCCAAAAAAAGTGATGAACAGTAACTTGTCCGTACATGTCCGTACATGAACAGTATACGTCCGTACATGAACAGTGAAGGGTGGGGACCAAAACTGTTAAAAAAAAAACAGGGGGATCAAAACTGTGAATTTTGAAAAACAGGGGGACCAAAACTGTATTTTAGCCTAAATTATATAAGAAGATAATAATAGTTTAGTTATATAGAGATATTTTAATTGGTATTAAAAATAATAAATTTATTTAATTTTAATAAAATAAATTAGTTTGTAGAAAAATAAATATTTATTTATATAAACATAAATTGGGGTTTGAGAATCAATAAATTTTAATAAAATAAAATAGTTTGTAGAAAAATAAATATTTATTTATATAAACATAAATTGGGGTTTGATAATGATGATTCTGAAAAATAACTCTTAAAAAATTTATATATATTGCCCCACTATATAGCTCTTCAAATTTATATATATTCCCCACAAATTCTTCCACTTTTTTCTAAATCAACATTCAAATCTAATACCAAATTCACCACCTCTCCCATTCATTTTGTTCCCGTTGTTTCCAGCATCACAAATTTAATGAAAGTCACTTTTGACATGAAAAGATACAATGCAATATTTAGTTCCAACTGTTCGAAATGCATGCATCATCATACACAGTTCTTGACAATATCATTCTAGGGTTACGAAGAGATGCCACATCCTCTTCACTATCTCTAAAAGAATCTGAGTCCAGCCTTACGGAAACCTTTAGATGTTTTTTTTGTTTTTTCTTTTTTCAATGAATTTATGACGTTATGTTTTGTTCCGTCTTGGGATTAGAAATTAAGTGTAAGTTGATGATGAAGCATCCTGAATCAGAGATGCTGATCTCCCATACGGTGATGGACCTATAAAATTAACACTTAAATGTCAAACTCAGTTTAAAATTTAAGATGAGTGTAATGAAAATTGTAGATCACGTGGAATCACTTTATACCTGGGTCATTCACAGTGGATTGGCGTTAATTTTGGCCTTACCTATTTGGGCATTTGGCCGACCTATATCCCTTTGCAGCCGATCTACCTCATTGTTTTAGAAAGCTTAGATTTGATTTAAAAAGATCAGATTTGATTTAGAAAGATTAGATTATATATTTTTGGGCTTTTATAGTTTGGCCTTTAGCTTGAGATGCAAGTTAACCTAAATCTATAAATAGGGAGAAACCCTTATCATTGTAATCATCAAGTTTGATAATTCACAGTTTGCAGTTGCAAGTGAATATTGAAAGTTTCCACAATTTGTGGGCAGAAAGAATTATGCAATTTTTCATCTTCTTCTCCAACGCTACTATTTCTCTTTCTTTCTTTCTTTCTTTCTCAATTTTTCTTTTCGTTGCCATTGCGTGCGATTGTTAACAATTTTGAGATCAAGATTGAATAGGCATTCTCAAAAGATTTTGGGTTAATTTCAGCATCTGGTATCTAGAGCTCCGGTTGCAATTCAAGGAAGAAAAATCATGATGGCGATGAATCATCAGAACGGGCACTTTCCGACGAGCCTTCTGATTCTCAAGAAAGATAATTATGAGAATTGGTGCAAGCAGATTAAGGTGGTTTTCTGTTATAAAGATCTTTGGGATCTTGTGAAGGAAGGAGTAGCACCGCTTGCAAAGAACGTGACAGATCAAGAAAAGGCTGCACACAAAGAGTTGAAGAAGAAAAATTATAAAGCTCTCTTTATAATTCATCAGTGTGTCGATCCAGATAACTTTGAAAAGGTTAGTGATGTAGAGTCATCAAAGGAAGCGTGAGAGATTCTTGAAAAGTCGTTTGGAGGCGCAGAGAAGGTGAAAGAGGTGAGGTTACAAACTCACAAGAGAACCTATGAGTTGCTTTAGATGGAAGACAATGAAAGTATAACAGATTTCTTCACCAGAGTTACAAAGCTGGTGAATCAAATCAAGGTATGTGGAGAGGTGTTGACATCAAGATCAGTTGTTGCAAAGATCTTGAGGTCATTGACTCCAAAGCTCGACCACGTGGTAGTAGCCATAGAAGAGTCGAAAGACTTGTCAGTATTGATGAAGGAGGAGCTTCAAGGGACGCTTGAGTCTCATGAACAAAGAATGGCTGAAAGAGCTGCAGGAAAGTCGAATAGTGATATGGCTTTGCAGGCGCAGTCAGAAAAGGAAAGGAAAAGCAAAGGAAGCTGGAATAGCAACAAAGGTAGAGGAGGCTACAACAATTCGACTGGTCGAAATCAGAATGAAAGAAACGGGTCGAATTAGAACCAAGGCAATCAAAGAAGTGGTGCTGCAGGTAGAGGAAGAGGTGGTGGTCGAAAGCCTGACAAAAGTCACATTCAGTGTTTCAATTGTCAGAGTATGGTCACTATTTTAGTGATTGTCCAGAAAAGAAGAAGAGTCAAGAAACTGATGCAAAGCTGGTGAAACATGAAGAAGAGGAGATGTTGCTGATGGTTACAACAAGAGACGAAGAGAGATTCCAGGACCAGTGGTACTTGGACTCAGGATTCACATCACACATTACTAGAAGGAAAGATTGGTTTGTTATCATGAAGCCCTCGTCGAAGAACACGATGAAATTTACAAATGACAACACTCTAGCAGCTGAAGGTGTTGGTGATGTTCTGATTATGAGGAAAGATGGCAAGAGGTCAACAATTTCCAATGTGTTGTGCATAATTTGCTCAGTATAGGACAACTTATCGAAAAGAACTACAAGGTAGTTGTCGAAGACAAGATTATGAGAGTCCTCGTCGCAGGTGGTAGGTTGATCTTGAAGGCTCCAATGTCTCAGAATAGGACCTTCAAGATTGAACTCAATGTGATATAGCACAAGTACCTAGCAACTACAGCCAGCAGAGATGAGTGATTATGGAATTTTTGACTAGGCCATCTCAACTTCAATGACATCAGAGAGCTAAAGAGAAGAAATATGGCTTCAGGATTACCTGAAATTGACATTCCAAGTGAAGTTTGTGAAGAGTGTGTTCAGTCGAAACAACACAAGAATAACTTTAGCAAGGATGCAGGAAGGAAGTCGAAGGCAATTCTGGAAGTCATATACTCTGATGTATGTGGTCCAATCCAGGTGGATTCGATTGCAAGCAACAGATACTTTGTCACGTTCATAGATGATTACAGTCGAAAGTTGTGGACTTACCTCATCAAGAAGAAAAGTGATGTGATCGAGGTATTTTCTAGATTCATATTTATGGTCGAAAGTTAAAAATTCTGAGGACTGATGGTGGTGGAGAGTATGTGTCGAAAGGGTTTGATGCATTATGTGAGAAAGAAGGAATTGTGCATGAGGTGGTGCCACCCTACACTCCACAGTAAAATGAATTTGCAGAAAAGAAGAACAGAACCATCATGAACATGGTGAGAAGTATATTGAATGGAAAACATTTACCCAAATTTATGGTCCTAGTGAATTTTTCTCAATCTCTACTTCTTCCTCACCAGAACTCTTCTCAACCTCAATATCACTCTCCTCGACCTCATTATCACTCTCCTCGGGATTCTCGATTTGTTCTTCATTAATGATTGTTACAACATCCACATGCTCCTCAGGGGAGGGTCCTATAGGTGTCAATGCAAGTAGTAAGATTTGGGTCTCCAATGCCTCAGTGTGAGTCACGAGGGACTCGACCATAGTGTTTATCTGCCTAAGGGTTTCATAAGTATCGAGATGTTGTCTTCTAAGCTCTTCATTATGGAGAGTTTGGGTCTCCACAAAGTGCTCCATCATAGATTCTAACCTTGAATTAGTTGTTGTTTCAATGAAGTCCTCCATTAATCTTTCGAGGTTGGAATTGACGGATTCTTGCGGTTCCTCAAAATAATGGGAGTGGTAATCATAGGGAAAATTTGGTTGCGGTTCCTCAAAATATTGGGAGTCTTGCGGCTGGTAATTGAAAAAATTTGGGTACGGCTCCTCAAAATTTTGGGAGTGGGTCAGTGTCGCATTGAAATCCTGCATTAATATTTCTAGGTTGGAATTATGGGATTCTTGCGATTCCTCGAAATACTGGGAGTGGTGATTGTAGAAAAAATTTGGGTGATACATAGTTTTTAATTTTTTTTTTAAATTTTTTTATTAATTTTTTTTTTGTTTTTTTATGGGAGTGCCTTAGTCTATTCGGTGCAACAACGGAATAACAATATTGACTGTTGGTCCCCGGCAACGGCGCCAAAAACTTGATGCGTCCGCAAGCGCACGGATTTATCGAAGTAATATAAAAGATTGTCGAACCCACAGAGACCAATGTCAACCTACCGTAATCTATCGTTACTTTGTAAAGATAAGGCTAATGAACGATTGACGAAGGGGAAACTAAGACTAAAACTGAATTTGAACTTTAGAAAATATGAAAGAAAGGAGAGAGACCGGAATGTGGATTTCGTGTACCTCAGGCACTCTGTAATTGGTTGGCGTTAATTTACGTATGTTCCGTAGAAAATATTGGTTTAAAGACTCCGCCTCACACTCTCGCGTTATTGACTAAAGCCACATCTCCGAACCACAGGATTTTGCTCTCGCTCGCCCGCTTTAATTAGAAAACGTATTTTGTAAATCAATTAGATCTTAATCGATACCTAAAGCGCTCTCGCTGTTTTTAGGATCAATTCCCCGTTCCCACTATCTGGTTCGACCCCCACGCTCTCGCAGTGCCGGCTCTAACCTTTATTTGCTTCTCACTCTCGTGACGAAACAGTGTTAAATAACCTCTCACTCTCGTGACGAAGTTATTTAAATTAAACTTGGAATCAAAGACCAAAACAGAATTTAATATAAGTTAACGCTAATTTAATTACCGAGTCCCTTCGGAACGACGGTCCTCACATACCGGACTCTAAACATTTAGTCGGACATGGAATTAAATGAAGACAACATAAACATTATAATTGAATTTGAAAACATCATGATAATTAATTTAGGAAAGCGATAAACAATAATAATAAGCAATGCGATAAAGAACCTGTAAAGACTTGAAGTAAATTGCGGGACTTGGAATAAATACAGAACTGAAACGACTTTTATTAATGGCGACAAGATTGATGATCCAAGAATTACATAAATTGTAGGCCTAAATAATAATGGTGTAGTAGTTCCTCGATGTGAGAAACTACCACTTTTACAAAGGTAATATCTGCCTAAAACTATGAAAATAAATTCTACAGCGCTTTCGTGCATAAAAACTTGGATGCCTCAAAATGACAAGGGAAAATCCTATATATAGAGGGGGATTTCGTTTTTTAACTTCTATGGAGCATAAATGAGTGGTGGAGAAAATGGGAGAAGTGGGAAGTTGGAGAAGTAGTGGAGATAATGGGAAGTTGGAGAAGTTCAAGGAGAAAGTGTTGACTGAATTGGCCCTTCTGTGTCCACGCCTGTGTTCTGAACGTAATAAGTCATTTTGCGTGCATGACGATCGTGAAGCATTGTGACGGTCGTGATGAAATTTGTATCTGCCACGGTCGTGGTGGACCTGTGACGATTGTCACATCAGCAGAATTTGGATTATGCTATTTTTCTTCTCTTTTCTGCTCTTTTCTTGCATGTTTTGCTTCTTTTCCACACTTTGCATACTTTTGACTTGGAAATGGAATTACCTGCAAAAACACTTAAATACTCTCGAGAAAATCGGATATTAGACGAAAACGGAATAATAAAATAACATAAATCAAAGTAAAAATATGATATAATTTCGTGTTATCAAGTCACTTGAAGGTGTTTGGATCTATAACACATAGACATGTGCCAGGTCAGTTGAGAAGGAAGCTTGATGACAAGTTAAATCAGATGATCTAGAAATGATATCATTCGAATGGAGGTTACAAGTTGTTAGACCCAGTAAATAAGCAAGTAGCGATCAGTAAGGACATGATCATAAATGAGCTTAAAGAACGGGATTGGACTGAGAATGTCAAGAAGGATTCAGTGAGAATCTCTTGTGAAGAACCAGCCACTAAAGTCGAAAGAGAAGTTCAATAGGAACAAGTTATAGATGAAGCAGGTCTAAGCAGACCTCGACGAACAAGACACATGCCTGCAAGGTTGCAAGAATGTGTAATTACATCAGATGATGTGGTTGATGAAGAGGGTGAGATGGTACATTATGCTTTCTATGCAGATGTCGAACCATTCAATGCAGTCGAGGCATTGAAAGATTCCAAGTGGGTGAAAACAATGAATGAGGAGTTAGAGTTCATCGAAGTCAACAACACTTGGTCACTTGTCGAATTGCCTCAAGGAAAGAAGGCAATTGATGTGAAGTGGGTTTACAAGGTGAAGGTGAATCCTAGAGGAGAAGTAACTCGACACAAGGCGAGACTTGTGGCGAAAGTATTTCTTCAGAAGGAAGAAATCGATTTCAAAGAAGTGTTTGCACTTGTTGCTAGGAGCGAAACAATCAGGTTGGATGTTGGTCTAGCAAATATGAACAATTGGCACGCATGTCAGATGGACGTGAAATGTGCATTCCTTAATGGCGCCTTTGACAAAGAAGTTTATGTCGCAAAACCAGCTAGGTATGTGAAACGAGGCGAAGAAGGAAAGGTGTACAGGATGCATAAAGCCCTGTATGGACTCAAGCAAGCTCCAAGAGCTTGGAATAAGAAAATCGACAACTTCTTAAGGAAGAAGGAATTTGTGAAATGTATGACTGAGCATGGAGTGTATGTAAGGAGAAGCAATAGTGAATTGCTTATTCTAAGCCTCTATGTCGATATGGGTGTGCATGGATCATAAACCAAACCAAATTGAACCATATATATGGTTTGGTTTGGATCTTTAAACTGTTTTTATAAAACCAATTTATTTTCTTAAAACTGGTTTACAAATGGATCGGTTTAGTTCTAAACCAGTTTTTCACAATAACCAGTTTTTTTTAAAACCGGTTTTAAACCGGTTTCTCTCAAAACCAATTTTTTACTTTCTTTAAAAAAACCAATTTTATAAAAAAAATAGTTTTAAAACTAGTTTTTTTAAAAAAATCAATTTTATATCAAAATTAGTTTTGTTTTCTTTAACTAATCTTTTTATTTTAACTAATTATAAAACTTACGGTATCATTGACATAAGAATGAGTGTTTACAAATACACCTCCTGCCCTAAACCTTATTCACCATGAAATTCTAGTTCACACAACATAAATGTCTCCTCTATATCATTATCTTTAACAAAAACAATTGGTGTGACAAATTTTATATTGTGATTTGTTGTTAACCGTTCTCCATATGTTTACATTTCGCATCCACTTGAATTATTCATGTAGTCACTACTCTCGTGAGTTAACACTTGTTCCATGTGCTCCGAGGAATTGTATCCATTCAGAAACCATTCTCATATTTGTTTGAATTTGAGACACATAACTACTATACTATTGAAATTCGGATTTAAATAAAAAAAATATTAATTAATTTGTCCCATTCTTCTATCCCATAATCATAATATCACATATCATAATCTAAGGGCAAAGGAACAATAATTTCTAACCAACTTTGCAGGTTTAGTTTATGTATATTCAGATTATGATTAAAGTCTACCATTCAATCAAACTAAATATATCACATAATATTTAATTTCTTATGTAACATATACTTTAAAGAGTTTAAAATATAAAATTGGTTTATAATAAATATATGATAAAACATGAAAATAACCAACCATATAAATTTAACACATAATAAAATTTGGATATCCAATAACTAAACCACATTATTATAATGGTTACCGGTTTATATTTGGATAACAAAATGGATATCCAAATTTATAATTTAACATTCGGTTTGGATTGTTAAAAATGGAACAATTTGGATACCAATTTGGTTAACAATAACCGGTTTTTTTGCCCCTATATGTCGATGACCTGTTGATAACAGGAAGTTGCAAGAAGGAGATCAGAGATTTCAAACATGACCTAAGTGAGGAGTTTGAAATGTCAGACTTGGGAAATCTCTCATATTTCTTTGGCA
Source organism: Lathyrus tuberosus (assembly GCA_022829125.1). Classification (NCBI taxonomy): domain Eukaryota; kingdom Viridiplantae; phylum Streptophyta; class Magnoliopsida; order Fabales; family Fabaceae; genus Lathyrus; species Lathyrus tuberosus. Next base: position 1,463,327 of record JALAZF010000062.1, on the reverse strand, counting down.
TCGAATTCTACAAGACTAGTTGAGGTTTGATGATGCCCCAAAGAAGATATACAGGCGAAATACTCAAGAGATTTGAGATACAAGATTGCAACCCAACTTCGACTCCAGCTGAGACCATATTGTAATTGCTGAAAGATTAAGATGAAGATGTTGTCTCCCCTACCCAATACAGAAGACTTATTGGGTCACTTTGATACCTTCGTCACACAAGGCCTGACTTAGCATACAGTGTGGGTATGGTAAGTAGATTCATGCAGAAGGCAAAGGTATCACACCTAGCAGCAACAAAGAGGATACTGAGGTATCTGAAAGGGACTCTCGACTACGACATTTTGTTTCCTGCAACTGATGAAGGAAAAGAATGCAAGTTAGTGGGATACACCGACTCTAGTTGGTGTAGTGATGCCGAGGATAGAAAATCCACAGCTGACTATGTGTTTATGTTAGGTGGTGCACCAGTTGCTTGGAGTTCGAGCAAGGATCCAGTAGTGGCATTGTCGTCATGTGAAGCAGAGTACATAGCTGCTTCCTTTTGTGCATGCCAAGCAACCTGGATGGTGAACCTGGTCGAAGAGATCACAGGGAAGAGTCATGGAGCAATTACCATGAAGATCGACAACATGTCAGCTATCAACTTGGCAAAGAATCCAATAGCACATGGTCGAAGTAAGCACATTGAAATGAGGTTCCATTATCTTCGAGAGCAGGTAGCAGAAGGGAAGATGAACTTGGAACACTGCAGAACTGAGAATCAGATTGCAGATATCATGACAAAGGGAGTGCAGGTCAAAGTTTCCAGAAGACTAAGAGGCATGATGAATATAGACAATTTAGACACAATGAATTAGGTGGTGTGTTAAATATGTAATTCATTGTTTTAGAAAGATTAGATTTAATTTAGAAAGATCAGATTTGATTTTGAAAGATTAGATTAGATATTTTTGGGCTTTTATAGTTTGGGTTTTAGCTTGAGATGCAAGTTAACCTAAATCTATAAATAGGGAGGAACCCTTATCATTGTAATCATCAAGTTTGATAATTCACAGTTTGCAGTTGCAAGTGAATATTGAAAGTTTCCACAATTTGTGGCCAGAAAGAATTCTGCAGTTTTTCATCTTCTTCTCCAACACTACTATTTCTCTTTCTTTCTTTCTCAATTTTTCTTTTAGTTGCCATTGCGTGCGATTGTTAACAATCTTGAGATCAAGATTGAATAGAAATTCTCAAAAGGTTTTGGGTTAATTCCAACACACACACACACACACACACACACACACACACACACACATATATATATGGGTTGTTGAGTGCAGAGAAACTTTTTTGCAATCCTTGTAGTCAGTTTTCCTTCACAAGTGTATCTTATTTGCAAGTTTCATCCTCTCTTTTCTCTTGAAAGTAGTTACCAGAATAGTTGCAGCTCTTCACTTAAAGCCTCTACCTTTCTCTATTACATTTACTTCACCAACTTTGCCTTACCCGATACCTTTTTTACCTCAAACGTTTACCTTTAACATTTTCTATAATTTGATCAAGATGAATGATAGCCATATTCGTATAGCTAGCGATTCTGAGAGTGATGCTTCTTCTGTAGGTGTTAACAAAAGTATATCCTGACTCAAACCCCTATCCTTTTGTCTATGATTGCATTGCCCATGAAGTTAAATTCTTTATGATGATTCTGATTTAGAAAGGATATCTAGGAACTCTCATGATGAAAGAGCTTCCTCTAGCAATTCTTTTGATGCCTTATTGTCAAATGATGACACTGAGGAAGATTGTACGACAACTCCTTAGCCCCCTTTGAAATGCATATCACTGAGTTGAGGAGAGAACACACTGAGGATTTTATTCAGGTTTATCGGAGAACCCACTACTATAAAATATACCTTTGGTAACACCATCTTACAACGGTCGTTTAAAAAACTATAATAATATCTCATTTTTGCTTGCCTACATTTTTTTTGTTAAAATACATTCCATTACGGTCCTCAATAACATCCGTTGTGATAAATGAGAGATTACTTGCTTCGATTCCCGGCACCAATACTTTTTTTTATAATATTTTTCATTACAAAAAGGCTTGTCCTTTTAGTTTACTAAATATATTAAAATAACACTTAAATTTCATTATGGATTTGGTTAACACTCGTGGTGATAAGTTTTACACACATATTTAAGTGAAGCTATTAAGCTTTTGCACAGAATAATCATCACTCTCAAAACAAAAGTCTAACACCTCTCTCTTTCACATGCATCAAAATCGTCCTCATAAGCTTTTTCCTCTCAACATGAATCAAAATTTTGAAGATTTATCTAACTAATCTAGTGGGAGTGTACCTATTTGTAATACCCTAATTTTTACCCCTAAGATCCCATATATCTTTTCGTATTTCATACCACAAACAAGATCACAAGCTTGGTTCTTTTGCCCTCCTCTGAAGGTTTGTTCTTGAGTGAGATCGCCAAGCACTTCTGTTCTCTTGTTTGTTTGATGTTTGTTTTTGTTTATGTTTACTAATCATTAATTAAAATCCAAAAATATGTTTTTTCCTTTACTAACTTTTTCAGGAAGAATTTGGATCAAGGATATCAAAATCAGTCCCACAGCTCAAATGAATTTCATCTGAACAAAGTCAAAGTTAATCTGCAAACAATTTAAAAAATCATCTGATCAAGAGTTTCCAAGATTTAATTGATTATTATTCAAGAGACTCCAAGGTTCATGTGTTTATTTCCATGCCTTCTTTGACAAGCAAGAAAAATCGAGCCAGAGCCAAGACAACACATCAAAAAGCCAATTTTCTCATTTTTTTCACTGTGCTAATCGATTAACACATTTTGCACTGAAAATGGTTAATCGATTAACCTGTGCGTTTTTGGAGAAAATGTGCCAAATTCAAATTCTGCAGTAATTGACACCAATTTTCATCATTTTGATCACATGTGGAATATTCTAGACCATCTCATTTTAATTCCTCTACATCATCACAATTAATTCCCACCATGTACCTCTACTAATCACTACTCTTTTGATAATTTCCCACCAAAATTCAAATTCGAATCCTAATTTTGTTTCCAAACCAAATTCCAAACCACCAAATTTCCAAGTCTAAACTCTATAAATAGAGATCTCATTTCATTCATTTCACAAGCTTTTGATAGCCAAAAAACTCTTGCAATTTCTTTCCCCAACCACAAAATTCACTTAAAGCTCACTTTTCTTCTCTTGAAAGTCAACAAGAATTCACATTGAATCTTGTTCAACTTTGAGCTAAACCTTCATCCAAACTTGTTTTCTTCATTAATTCTCATAGATCAAGGCTTTGGTGTTTGGATCTTGAAGCAATTTGAAGGAATTTTTAGATTTGAAGTGGTAATTCATCTTTCACCATTGTTGAAGATTCAATTTCATCTTCCATAATGTAGATCCTTGGTGGATTCTTGTTACTTGATCCTTTGGATCTTGTAATTGTGTTTGATTGCTGGTTTTTGTTGTTGTTTTACTCAAAATTTTGTGCACAATTGCATCCTTGATCATGAGGTGTTTGAAGAAATGAGTGATCAAGGATTTTGCAATTTTCAAATTGGGTTGTTGCTATTTTTACAGTGTTAATCGATTAACCAAAACAAGCACGAATTGGTTAATCGATTAACAGTTGGATTTTGCGCCCAAAATTGCAATTTCCACTGGTTAATCGATTAACACTTTTACACATGAAATGGTTAATCGATTAACCAGTTTCCAGAATGTGTTTTTTGCTTGTTTTTGGGACTGTTTTAGTTTTTCCTCCTTTTTCTTCCCCTTTCTTTTTGTTTTGGCCTTGAAGTGCATTGTTGAGATTAATTTCTCTTCAATTTCAATGGACTTTGGATATGGTTAAAGTAATTAAACATTCATTAGTTCAAATCTACCTTTAAATGAATTGTTGAATTCATTTGAGGTGCTTTGAATTAGTGATATATTTTCACACTTAAACCTATCAATTAAAGGTGATTGAACTTAAAGATGAATGGTTATTGAAATCGTAATTCAATTTGCCTTTCTCTTCATCTATTTCTTTTTATTTTGATCGATGAGAGTCTTACAGATCTTAGAATTTCTTTGTTGAAATCTTGATCAAGACTAGATTGCTATCTATTTTCTTTTCGTGCGGTATTGCTTTCGGATGAAGATTTACATATCGTTCATCTAGCATGCATTAGCACAAAGATCACTATTGACCGGCCTCGAGTAGGGTGACTTCTTTATAAGTCACTTGGTGATTGCTTAACATAGCGCTACATTTGTCCCTCCCCATCCGAATCGGAACTTGAACTTTCGTGGCCCGAATTTATGATCGTCCGCCCAAGCATGTTTGTTCTATTGTATTAGGCTCATAATCTTTGAAACTTGTTGCGTAGAGGCTTTGATTCTATCAATCTTCTGACTAGTATTTATTAAACTTGACCTAAGCGCATTGTTCAACCATACAGTTCAAGACGCGAGACAGATTATTCGGTGTTGCCTTTTTGAAGACTCTTGGCACTTGTGCCTTTGCGCTACTATTATGCATATACTATTATATTACTATATTATTTATGTTTCCTTCTCGTTCCCTATCTCTCTTTATTTTTTATATGCTTTATATCATTATATCATATCATGTTTATGTTTATGTCATTTTTCTTTTGTCCATTTGGACGATATTATCTTGTGCTTTTGTTTTTCTTTTGTCCATTTGGACTCAAAAACATTAATAAAGGCTTAAACAATTAAAAGACTGGTGCTCTTAATTGTTGGACTATGGCCACTATCCCTTACATTTGAGGATTTCTACTCTTAGACTTCTTGGCTTGATTATAGACTTATGGACTTAGACTTAGGATTCTCTCCCTTGTGCTTTGGATCATTATGGAGTTTGATATTCTAGCCTTTATTTGGCTTGCTTATTGGCTCAAGAGGATGGAATTATTTTCTTATTATGCTTTGAAGAGTGCCTCCATGTGGTTTGATCTTTCTTACCCTAGCTTTTATTTTATGCACTAGGATAGTTTCTTCTTCTCCACCCCTTCTTAAATTTTCAAAACCTTCTCCCTTTTTCAAAACCTTCTTGCTTTCAAAATTTAAAACCACTTTCATAATAAAATCTTGACTTTGGTCAAGTGATTTTCAAACTTTGTTTTCTCTAATAAATGTCAATCAATATTAATCATATTTTGACCATTTCAAAAAAACATAAAAAATACAAAAACTCATTCAAATTTTTTGTGCTTTTATGCACCTTTTTATTTTTAACTTTTCAAAAAGATTAGACATGAGTCATCTTCTTTGATGAGATGTAAAGCTCCTAACCATGGTATTTTTTGTAAAGTATGGCCATTTTCCACTTAGATGTTGAAGCGATAGTCTTGTTGATGTTAATCCAAGCAAATCCTCCATCTTAATGTGATGCAAATGCCTCTTTCCCATACCTTTGGGTAATTAGTTGAGTATTCTCTCTTGAGAATGACGGGTTGTCTCTTCAAGATAAAATGAATCATAACCAATCATTTTTTGTCATTTGTACCACGAACTACGAGGTTTTGATCCTACATTGCACTTCGTGGGTACGTAGGCATGAGGCGATAAGTCTCTCCAAACACAAAAATCTTAAAAAATACTTCTCTTCTCATCTCCCCAATCTCTTTCAAATAAACCATTTTCAAACCAAAAAGCGATAGATATTTCAAAGGGTTCCTATAGAGTACTATAGACGTTTTGGGTGCTAACACCTTCCCTTAATGTAACCAACCCCCTTACTCAGTCTCTGTTTATTTTTTCTTGTTTTTTAGAACTCTTTAGGTTTTGTTCGCTCTTTTTCCTTTCCTTTTTGGATAAAATAAAAGTACGGTGGCGACTCCTGCTTTATGAGTTAAGTTAATCAATAGCTTACACTCACAATTTTTACCGCTACAGAAAAGTGGCGACTCTGCTGGGGAACCTGGTTCTTAGCGGGTTTATCCTACTTTGATTTATTTATCTCTTTTTGTTTGATTTGTTTGTTATTGCTTGTTCTATTTGGGTACTTGGTGATCTGTGTGGTGAGATAAGTCCTATACCCGGACTTGAGTGCACTTAGGGATGGCAATGGGCAGGGTATGGGTAGGGTACTATAGTACCCGTCCCCATACCCGCAGTTGAAAAAAATCCCCGTACCCGAGCCCATACCCGCTTGGGTATCAAAATTGGCACCTGTCCCCGTACCCTATGGGTATATAAGTGCCCGTACCCGTACCCGTTACCCGCATTTCTAATAAAAATAAATATATCAATTATAAAATATCATAGTATTTTAAGTTTTTAAAAATATTAAAAAGTTTTTAAAAATTTTTATTGTTGAATTATGAAATAAATGATCACGTATATTAAATATGTAGTAGTTTAAAATTGATGTTTTTTTAAATTTTGTAAATATATATTGTGCGAGTATGGGGCGGGCTGGGTATTATGGTGCCCATCCCCGCATCCATCCCCGCTTATTTAAGTGGGTAATTACCCGAGCCCGTACCCGTACCCATTTTTGTGGGTTTTTACCCTACCCGTTGTGGGTAATTTTCTGGGTACCCACTGGGGATGGGCTAAATTGCCATCCCTAAGTGCACTTATGATAGGAGGGTGGTATAGTCTTGTTCGGCTTACGTGGAGTAGTCCTTACTAAGCAGACTTGAGATCCCCCGCTCAGTGAAGGCCCCTTTGGGATTACTGATGTCATACGAGTAGTCGTGAATGTCGTTACTTTTTCTGACCTGGGAGCCTGAGAAGCTGAGGACCGTAGAACCTTTAAGCCATCTTGGCCTTATTAGGACGTGGTGCAGTGACTATTCAGGTGTAGACTTGAATCAGTTATTACGCGATACCACACTCAGACGAGTTTCTCTTGAGAGTATTATTGGCTGACGAGTAGTCGTTTAAGCTGATAATATCCGAAAGATGGATCTATGACTCTGGGAACTTTTTAGAACCTTGTTCTACAGGTGATATAACCCTAGTACATACCATTGGGGGTTGGTTCTTAACCTTGACTCCATGCTCGTGACTTGGAACCTTGAACCCGTGTGCTTTGTGTGATCTTGTTTGTGGTTACTGGATACATGAATTCATGCATTCATGGGAATTTTTCCTTAGTTTTCAAGGAACTTAGAGACTCCTTTTGCAAATATCGCAAATTTTTTAGAATCATGGATATTGAAAGAAGTAACACTATGAAGTACACTTTCATGAGTCTTGACTTACAAAAGTTGAGAAAGCTTGGATCTTTGGTATCTAGTCCTGTGGATTACAAAGGTTGTTTGGGAAACTCTTGTTTATTCTGAGGAGTGATGTTGAAAAGGGGATTCTTAATACCTTGGTCCAGTTCTACGATCTGTTGCATCGATTTACTTTCCCAGATTATCAGTTATTGCCAACCTTAGAGGAGTATGCCTATCTTATGGGTGTGCTAGTCTTTATTGAGATTCTTGAGCGACGTGTCTTAAAGAGATCAAGGGAGCTAAAGGATTTATTTTCCTCTAGCACTTCATCATCTGCCCATCTTCCTACTTCCGGTTCTTGGAAGGGTATTATGGATCGACTCGTGAAAGAGAAAGACACCTTGAAGATCAGCTATGTAAGATAAATCAAGAGGCTTCGCAAGAAGTATCAGCTCAGAGTTGGGTCGTTTTCAGACACGATTCCTTAGAACTAGCTTTCATTTTCTCTTGTGTTGTAAGATTGATGAAACTGTGCTTCAAAGCTATAATTCTTTCAATATTAATGTGTCGCTTTCGGGACTTTCATCCAGGTACAAACACGAAAGTGGTGCAGAAACAGAGTCGTCAACAATGTGTATTTATCCCAAGAGGGGGAAAGGAAACACTGCGTAAACCTGAGGGAAAGGAAAAGAGCATGGTCTCGCGACCAAGAGAAACGGGTAAGGGAGTCGGTTACGTGAGGGGATGGTATTAGCATCCCCTCGCGTCCATCGTACTCGATGGGATCCACGCTTGTTGTCTCGATCAAAGGGTGTCGTCATCTGGAGCTCCGCTGCTACTGGAAACGAGAAGGAACGGGAACGGAAAAGAACGAAAAAATGAAGAAGAAAAGAAAAAGAAGTGACTTGATAGGACATCGTCATCCTATGCCTACGTATTCCCTCGTGCAACGGGAAAGTCAGAGTCAACGTAGTTCAGACTACGGTTTTGGGGAAAGTTGCTCGCCAAGACATCGCCGTCTTGTGCCTACGTATCCTCAATCTAACCAGAAGGAGGAAATCAGAGCAGTCGTAGTTCGACTTAACCAAGTATGTGTTTTTTATGAGAGACGTTAAGTTCGCGTCCGGCTGTTAGGGTCGATGTCTGTTTGCGACGAGACGGAAGTAACGTGCCCTTTTGTGAAAATAGGTTTGAAACTTAACAATCCCGAAGGATAAAAAAGGTTTGAGTTTGTTTTGTGTTTTTTAGACAGAAATGGATTGAAGTTAGTTCATAACTTGCATTGCACCCAAGTTTACAACATAGGAAGGAATACGTTGCATATCGTCCCCAACAGGACATACACTAAGCATCCTAGAAGAATGAAGGGAGACCCCCCATCCTTCACTTCCCATATACAAGGCTCATGCGCAATACATGTTAACTTTTATTAAGTGTTTTAGAAGGATTATGAGATGAGAAGAGAAGACTCAAGGAAAAGAAAACACTAAGGGGAATTTTATCCTAAAGTTGTCATGCAAAAGATGGCCCTAAGGGGAGGTTCAAAAACAACCTAAGTCTAAAGAAGAGAGAGGGATAACACTATCTAATGCTTATCCTACCTCACCTTAATAAAAAATTAAGGATGAGCTAGGATCCCAAAGGGATGTGAAAAAGTTCTACACAACCAAGCATTATATCATGTAATCCAACACATAAGAGAGAAAGAGAAGTAGAAGAAATGAGAGATACGAATAAACAAGAACAACAGCTACAACAGCGCATATGTACTAATATAGCAGTAAATTCCAGCCAACACACTAAACAGTATTCAACAGTTCATATTCAGCACAAAAATAGGTGTAAAAGGCTAAACAACAGCACATACAACAAAACCTATGCACATAGTCAATAGTAGAAACAGGGCAGCATGCAATGCATTTGAATACAATTCAATCATGGCATAGCAAACGTGTATCCAACATCATGCATTCCTCAATTAATCATGATCACAAACACATCATACATCATGTTGAATAAACTTGAAGACATCATGGAAAAATGTACATCATGAAAGGATGCATAACATTAAGCATGTGAACAAGTTGAAACAAGTATGCACCTCAAGGAATAGAAAGCAAACATGCATGCACAGCACAATTCCAGCAACACAAACATTAATTCACAATTAGCATGCTCAAGGAGTGTGTGATATGTGTTCATCGCATCAAGAACGGAACAACGCAAACATGATCATAAACGGTGAAAATCCAAGAGTCGCGTCTCGGAAAATTGTGTGCATACAATGGTGTTGCGGTGAAAATCGGATAACAAGCTATTACTTAACTTGCATCATTTTCTTTTACAACCGACTTTGATTTATCCAAAGGAAAGGTTCAAGATCGTTAAAAAACCTAAAGGGGGGAGATCTAAGATTCGAGGGTTGGTTATACAAAGGGAAGGTATTAGCACCCTAAGTATCTGTAGTACTCTACAGGAACCTCTTGCTAAGTTTGTGTTATGTTATGTTTGCTTGCTAAGAACACGAAATAGAATTAATCTCGTCCTAATCATGATTTAATCGAGGAATCGATAATTAATGATTCTTGACTTTCATCGACTAAAAAGTGAATGAAACTGAAATAAAGAGAAAGTGGTCTCATATTGATCAAAGTTTTGTTGATTCAATGAAGTCAACCAAACCATGAAGTTTGTTATGTCATCGACCAAAATAAAGATAATGAAACCGGAATGAAAAAAATAAGGTTGGTCTCGTCTTAATCAAGATTTAAATCGATAAGCTTAGATTTTTGACTTTCATCAACCAATAAAAATAAGTAAAAAGTGGCCTCATATTTATCAAGACTTTATTGATTTGAAATAATCAAAGTCAAGATTTGTGCAATGTCATCGGCCTAAAGTAAAGAAAATGGACTCGAAATGAAGAATAAAGTTAGTCTCGTCTTGATCAAGATTTAATCGGAGGATCGATAATCTTTTGATATTCGACTTTCATTGACCAACAAAAATAAAGAAATGAGCCTCATACATATCAAGACTTTTTAGTCATTTTGCATAAATCAACTAAGTCATGATTTTGTAATATCATTGGCCCTAAAAATCGAAATAAAGATCGTAAGCGAAAAATAAAAATCAAAACAAAATTCGAAAGAAAAAGTTATGAATTCTAGAAATAACATGATAAATTGAAACTAAAGATTCAAAGTGCTCCTAAAATAAAAACTAGAGAAACAAAATTAAGAAATAAATGGAAAATAAAATAAAAATAGTATGAAATAATAAAAGGGTGGTGATGAAGCATGTTTTTGTCTTTTTGAATTTTTATCTTATCTTTTAAACATCATTCATAATAAAACCAAACAAAAATTATAGGATATTACAATACTTTTTCCAGAAAAATATTAACATGCTAGTGAACTTGATAACAACATAGATAAATGATCATGGTACTTTGAAAACGGAGAAATAAAAGAGGTGAATGTTACCTAGTGGAGACGGTCCACTGCCTCTTCAATGACATGAGTTATGGAAAAATGAAGACGAGCCTTCTCTCCAGAAAATTTGCAAGAATAATTGAGGGAGAAAATTAGGAGAGTATTCAGCCTTTGTGTGGGGTGAATCTGGTGTGTCAAATGAGAGAATGAGAGATCTTATTTATAGTGTGAATAAAGTGGGAGTGTTGATGTGGCAATCCATGTGACTTTATGAGAATGATTCTTGGCCATTGATAATTGAAGTGTAAGAATGCTTTTTGGCCATTGATAAATCCAATTTGGCAATCCATGTGACTTTATGAGAATGATTCTTGGCTATTGATAAGTGAAGTGTAAGAATGCTTTTTGGCCATTGATAAATCCAAGTTGGCAATCCATGTGAAGTGTTTGTATTGTAGTGGTCCCCACTTACCATGAAGATAAACAAAATAAAATTAATAATAATAATAATAAAGCTTAGTAATAATAAAACTAATAATAATAAAACTAATAATGATAATAAAACTAATAATAATAAAATTAATAATAATAGTAAAACTAATAATAATAAAATTAATAATAATAAAATTAATAATAATAATAATAATAATAATAATAAAAAATAATAATAATAACAAAACTAAAAAATAATAAAAAAGATAATTGAAAATAGTTTGTAAAAAAAGAAATAAAACAAATTAAATTCTAACAAAAAATGCATGATTATTGATATGTTTACTAAAATGCGAAAACAGAGACCAATGAAAAGGATATGCAAACGATCAGAATATCGGAGGGTAAAATTTGGGGTACAACAGTTGCCCCTATTTAAATATCTTCACCGGATGACATGAGTGATGATAGTCTTCATGAAATCATGGTGGGAGGTATTTATAACCGAAAATTTTGCCCTCAGACGCACTGACATGCAATGCTATGGACAAAAATGCTGACATGCAATGAACTCTAATATGATGAAAATGATGGAATGCTAAATGCAAAGGTGCAGACAAACAAAACACCAAGGATGAAGGGCAATCCACCACAGGTGAGCTTACTGGGGAAGGATAAGGTTAGCATTCACGAGAAAGACTCACTGGGGATACAGACTGTCCAACGATAGACTCACTGGGGAGACTCTAAGGATGCATCGGGGATAGAAAAATAAAGAGGAACTCCTACAGGCCCTCACTGGGGATGGGAGCCAGAGAGGGGCTCTCCACTAGGGAAAAGTCCAAGGAGATGGACGACAGGTTTATAGGTGACCGGACGACACTGGGGAAATGAAAGTACACTCTTTACTGGGCATGGAACCAGAAAGAAGACATGATCTCCCCTGGGGATCAATTTGGAATAAAAGGATAGACACCAACAAAAGATTTTCTGGGATTTTCTTATACTGAAGAGTTCAAACGGGATCTTCAAGAAAAACCAGAAAAGACAGAGAAAGACACATCCGGAAAACATCAGATGGCAAAAAAAACCAGTCATCCAATAATGGCTGTGAATGAAGGGTACAAATAATAATATCTAATAATGGCTTTAGATGAATGTGAACAGAGACTACATTCAAGAATGGATTTGAATGCAAAGAAACCAGTCATCCAATAATGGCTTTGAACAAAAGGTATAAATCACAATATCTAATAACGGCTTTAGACGAATGTGAACAAAGACTACATTCAAGAATGGCATTGAATGCAAAGAAACCAGTCACCCAATAATGGCTTTGAACAAAAGGTATAAATCACAATATCTAATAACGGCTTTAGATAAAGTGAACAAAGACTCTATCTGAAAAATATCAGAAAGAGAGACACATCCGGATAGACATCAGATGGTAGAGAAACCGGACATCCAATACTGGCTTTGAATGAAAGGTATAAATCACAATATCTAATAACGACTTTAGATGAATGTGAACAAAGACTCGATCTGGTAAAATATCAGAAAGAGAGACACATCCGGAAAGGCATCGGATGGTAGAGAAACGAGACATCCAATAATGGCTTTGAATGAAAGGTATAAATCATAATATCTAATAATGGCTTTAGATAAAAGTGAACAAAGACTCGATCTGGTAAAATATCAGAAAGAGAGACACATCCGAAAAGGCATCGGATGGTAGAGAAACCGGACATCCAATACTGGCTTTGAATGAAAGGTATAGATCACAATATCTAATAACGGCTTTAGATAAAGTGAACAAAGACCCAGTCTGAAAAACATCAGAAAGAGAGACACATCTGGATAGGCATCAGATGGTAGAGAAACCAGACATCCAATAATGGCTTTGAATGAAAGGTATAACTCACAATATCTAATAATGGCTTTAGATGAGTGTGAACAAAGACTACATTCAAGAATGGTATTGAATGCAAAGGAACCAGTCACCCAATAATGGCTTTGAATGAAAGGTATGACTCGCAATATCTAATAATGGCTTTAGATAAAAGTGAACAAAGACTCGATCTGAAAAACATCAGAAAGAGAGACACATCCAGATAGGCATCGGATGATGAAAAACCGGACATCCAATAATGGCTTTGAATGAGAGGTATGAATCACGACATCTGAGAAAGCCTCAGATAAACATGAGAAAGGTAGAGATCCAAGAAAGCATTGGATAAGAGGAATCACAATATCCAAGAAAATATTAAATGACTGTGAACTTTCAGGAATGGCACTGAAAGTAAAGGTAAATCACTATATTCAGGGATGGTATCGAATGATAGTGAGAAAGACATTCAGGAATGGCACTGAATGAACAGATAAGACTTTCAGGAATAACACTAAAAGATATCCAAGCAAATTTAATTATGGTTACAGAAGGTAGGAAAAACTTCCAAGAATAGCACTGGGAGAAACAAGAGGAATAAGATATCCAGGAATGGCACTGGAGATCACAAGAGACGGACATCCAAGAATGGCACTAGAGTGAAAGAATATAACGATCCAGGAATAGCGCTGGAATGAGAGAAGATACTCATGAAACGACAACATTCAGGAATAGCACTGAATGAAAAGGACAGGTAACATTTTGGTAAGGTAAGACGTGGATAACGACACGAACTCAGGAGAAATGCAAATGAGGATGAAACACTCATGTTATGCATATGGTATAAATTATGCAGATGATATATGATCAAATGCGAATGCAGATGTCGACGACATGGCTCGACTCTCTGGGAAGACAAGACTGGAAGACTGATTCCTCTACACGGAGATCACTGCCATTCTGCTTGAGACTAGAGATGCTTCTGCTGAACACATCTTTGCCACACTAATAAACTGTATCTAGTGATGATCCTTGTAAAGAAGGATGAAGAGATGCTTGGGGATTCTTCAAGTAAACTGCCCCAGATTAGCTGATTATTGTAGATGAGCTGATCATTGCTTCAACTTGATTGATTCTGAAATGACTGTTTCACGGCACACTTGAAAAGCTTTCCCCAGTCTGGGTCTTGAAAATGATTGTTTTACTGTACACTGGGAAAGCTTGCTCCAGTATGAGTCTTGAAAATAATTGTTTTACTGTACACTAGGAAAGCTTGCCCTAGTATGAGTCTTGAAAAATCTTATGTATAAACCGATTTTGAGAAGTCGCCATTAAACCTCAAATCTTGAACTGATTCTCAACAGGATATGGAAGGAACTTGCCCCTGATTGGATCACCGACCAAGTTTCTCAATTGTTTGAAAATTCCTTAAGAAGAAAGCTAGTTTGCAAACAAAAGTATTTGTACAAACATGGTAAATGCAAAGTTCATGCAACTTTTGAAATCAAAATCATTTTGAAAGAGGTGCAAAGTATATGGGATACTGGTCAGAACACGGTGGTTCAAGACATTAAAGTGAAACGTTTAAGCAAAGGGTGTAATACCCAAAATAGGTGACCTGCAAAGATCTTTTGGAGTCAGTTTACGCAACCTTGCTGTAGTATACTTTCAAAATAACCTTGCTTCAGTTAGGTCTTTTGAGGGTTATAACATGGCCTGGTTCACAGTTTAAGAAACAAAGGATAAAGGCTCAAAGTTTATTTGTGACCTACCCAATCTACATGATGATCTCCAGTCCTATGCTCAGTTAACTCAAACTATGCACTCAGGTTCCCATAGGTTAGGAAATTGCACTGATGATAGTAATGATGACGGTTCAAAATTCAATGGACTTGAGATGGCAGTCACTGCTTTCTTATTGAGGACTTTCAGGATAAAGGATTTAAAGATTTCCTCCTTTGGTTGTCATACCAACTTTTCTTTCTTTCTTTTTTTTTTGACTGCCTGGCTTAAGGATTACGACGAACCATCGTTGGCGTTCGACTTGAAAGACATCTTCGACACCTGCTTGTTGTGTGCGAAGGAACATTTTTGAACTTTGTTGAGAGGCGTCTTGAATGCTGCTCTTGTAATTGAATGCACAACCCAGTTAACTGAGAACTACCCTGCCCCAGGTTAAAATTGCGGGTTTTTATTTGTAAAGAAAGAAACTCCTACTTCTAGGCTCGAAGGGGTTAAAGAGGGGTAACTTCCTTATTTCTCCAGTGTTTAGGGATTGAAACAATGCCTTACATCGTCAGCAAAGTTTTGATTTGAAAGCATTCTAACAGCAATTTAGGTATGACGTTTTCATCATCCTCCCTCCAATCTTTGCATAATCAACAGAAAATGGACAAGAGATAGAATATTTTGCAAAAGAAAGCATAGAGATGTAAATAGCAAATACAAATGAATTAAATCAAAAGGTTGCAAATGCTCATTTCATTAATTTTGAAAGTACAAACATCATTTGAAAGCAAACAGCTACTACAAGATAAGGAAAATGCAAACAATAAGAAACATGGTCTAGTGACAAATCAGAAACAAAAATGAGTTGTCCTGTCTTTAAGAAGTAGCTGAGCTGAAGTCTACTGAAGCTTCACTTGCCCTGGTAGAGGGTTGTTCTCAACATTCTGCATCTGATATTAGCTCTAGTCCTGTATCGGTGTCGAGGAATCAGCTTGACGACTCACGGGTGATACTGGAAGATAGAGACAACTGGAGATGAGTAACTGGACGAACAGACGTATGCAATGAATCATGCTAAGATGCAAATGATATGCAACGCAATGCAAACAGGATGTAAAACACATGCAACAGGATCAAGGGTTCGAGATCACAACATGGAGTCTGGGTAAAGAACCAATCCAAGGGTGTGTACTAGGGTTCTTGTATCTGTAAAACAGGGTTCTAAGAAGTTCCCAGAGTCGACAATCCATCTTTTGGATTTTAAGGATTTCCCAGATGACTTGGTAATCAATAAAATTCTCAAGAGGATCTCGTCTGAGTGTAGTATCGCGTGACAACCAATTCAGAAATAGACTCCATCATGGTCACCGCACTACATCCTAAAAAGTCTTAAGTGGGGTTTGGTAACTACGGTTCTCAATATCATGGGCTCCTAGGTTGAGAGTAGCACGTCTTCACGAACAGATTCGTTCAACATGACTAGACTCTCAAGAGGGCCTCAACTGAGTGATGGTGTCTCAATTCAAGTTTTCAGGATTCGACTCCCTCAAAGCCTCCTTGAATACCATCGTCCTATCATAAGTGTACGCTCAAGTCCGGGTATAGGAC
This sequence comes from Lathyrus tuberosus, assembly GCA_022829125.1. Taxonomy (NCBI): domain Eukaryota; kingdom Viridiplantae; phylum Streptophyta; class Magnoliopsida; order Fabales; family Fabaceae; genus Lathyrus; species Lathyrus tuberosus. The sequence continues at coordinate 1,447,028 of JALAZF010000062.1, read as the reverse complement.
TTATCTCACCACTCAATAGTAGCAACCCTGCATACAGAAAACCCAAGCACAACAGACATATATATATATATATATATACAGATATAAATATACAAATGTACAAGCAAGCAAACATATAAATAACACAAATACAAACAAGATAGGCTTAACCCTCTTAGGGGAATGTCCCCAGTGAAGTCGCCATTTCTGTTGCGGTGAAAATCGAATAACAAGTTATTACTTAATTTGCATCATTTTCTTTTACAACCGACTTTGATTTATCCAAAGGAAAGGTTCAAGATCGTTAAAAAACCTAAAGGGGGGAGATCTAAGATTCGGGGGTTGGTTATACAAAGGGAAGGTATTAGCACCCTAAGTATCTGTAGTACTCTACAGGAACCTTTTGCTAAGTTTGTGTTATGTTATGTTTGCTTGCTAAGAACACGAAATAGAATTAATCTCGTCCTAATCATGATTTAATCGAGGAATCGATAATCAATGGTTCTTGACTTTCATCGACTAAAAAGTGAATGAAACTGAAATAAAGAGAAAGCGATCTCATATTGATCAAAGTTTTGTTGATTCAATGAAGTCAACTAAACCATGAAGTTTGTTATGTCATCGACCAAAATAAAGATAATGAAACCGGAGTGAAAAAAATAAGGTTGGTCTCGTCTTAATCAAGATTTAAATCGATAAATCGATAATCTTAGATTTTTGACTTTCATCGACCAATAAACATAAGTAAAAAGTGGTCTCATATTTATCAAGACTTTATTGATTTGAAATAATCAAAGTCAAGATTTGTGCAATGTCATCGGCCTAAAGTAAAGAAAATGGATTCGAAATGAAGAATAAAGTTAGTCTCGTCTTGATCAAGATTTAATCGGAGGATCGATAATCTTTTGATATTCGACTTTCATTGACCAACAAAAATAAAGAAATGAGCCTCATACATATCAAGACTTTTTAGTCATTTTGCATAAATCAACTAAGTCATGATTTTGTAATATCATTGGCCCTAAAAAACGAAATAAAGATCGTAAGCGAAAAATAAAAATCAAAACAAAATTCGAAAGAAAAAGTTATGAATTCAAGAAATAACATGATAAATTGAAACTAAAGATTCAAAGTGCTCCTAAAATAAAAACTAGAGAAACAAAATTAAGAAATAAATGGAAAATAAAATAAAAATAGTATGAAATAATAAAAGGGTGGTGATGAAGCATGTTTTTTGTCTTTTTGAATTTTTATCTTATCTTTTAAACATCATTCATAATAAAACCAAACAAAAATTATATGATATTACAATACTTTTTCCAGAAAAATATTAACATGCTAGTGAACGTGATAACAGCATAGATAAATGATCATGGTACTTTGAAAACGGAGAAATAAAAGAGGTGAATGTTACCTAGTGGAGACGGTCCACTGCCTCTTCAATGACACGAGTTATGGAAAAATGAAGACGAGCCTTCTCTCCAGAAAATTTGCAAGAATAACTGAGGGAGAAAATTAAGAGAGTATTCAGCCTTTGTGTGGGGTGAATCTTGTGTGTCAAATGAGAGAATGAGAGATGTTATTTATAGTGTGAATAAAGTGGGAGTGTTGATGTGGCAATCCATGAGACTTTATGAGAATGATTCTTGGCCATTGATAATTGAAGTGTAAGAATGTTTTTTGGCCATTGATAAATCCAAGTTGACAATCCATGTGACTTTATGAGAATGATTCTTGGCCATTGATAAGTGAAGTGTAAGAATGCTTTTTGGCCATTGATAAATCCAAGTTGGCAATCCATGTGAAGTGTTTGTATTGTAGTGGTCCCCACTTACCATGAAGATAAACAAAATAAAAGTAATAATAATAATAATAAAGCTTAGTAATAATAAAACTAATAATAATAAAATTAATAATAATAATAAAACTAATAATAATAAAATTAATAATAATAATAATAATAATAATATATAATAATAATAACAAAACTAAAAAATAATAAAAAAGATAATTGAAAATAGTTAGTAAAAAAAGAAATAAAACAAATTAAATTCTAACAAAAAATGCATGATTATTGATATGTTTATTAAAATGCGAAAACAGAGACCAATGAAAAGGATATGCAAACGATCAGAATATCGGAGGGTAAAATTTGGGGTACAACAAATGGTGTGAGGTGCAACAGCATCCAAACAGTCCTTAAACATGTATCATATCAATCCATGAAGATTAGAAATGAAACGGGATCGAAACACGCTAAAAAATGCACAAAGAATTCACTCTGCAATAGTGTTAATCGGTTAACCAAGTGTGTTAACCGATTAACAACTCCAAAATCAGCAGAAACAACAAAATACACTGGTTAACCGATTAACCAACTTGTATTGCAATTGGTTAATCGGTTAACCCTGTTACAACAACAAAAATTAATTTGAAAAATCACTTCCAGCAGCAAAATCACTTATGCAAACATCTCCAATGATCATGTAATCAACAATGCACGAAAATTAAACTCAAACACAGCATTCAAACATGATTTAGATCCAATAATCATCAACATCAAGAATCACATTCAAACAAAATAGATCAAAATCAAGAACAACCAAAGATCTACATTATATAGGTTGCAAATAAGCTAAAGCAAGTATAGATCTAAGGAAAACCAACCTACATAGCTGAGATTTGCTTTGGTGAGTGTTGTAAACAAAAATTGATGAATCAAAGCTAGAAATCCAGAGATCTATGAAGCTTTATCAAGAACAATTGAAGATCCAAGCAAAAACACTTCAAATAAGCAAAAGCTCCTCCAAAAGTGATTCCAACAGCTTAATCCAAGATCCAAACCAGTTGCTACTGCAGAATTGGACTAAGAATGATGATGTGATGGAGGTTTAGCTCAAGAATTCACAAATTCCAATGAAGAATTTGTGAATCTATGAATATGAAGCTTTGGTGAGAGGTTGAAGATGAAGATGGAGAATGAAAAAGTGAGAGAGAATTGAGAGAAAATTCTGAAAAATGAGAATGAAAAATGATCTCGGGTTCTAGAGGTTTGGAATGAATTGGTTTAAATAACCCCTAGATTAGGAGTTAAGTTTGGGTTTGGAGTGAGGTTTAGTGGGTGGAAATGGGAGTGAAAAATGAATTAGGAAAGGGAATGAGGAATTAGAGTGGGAAGAATTTGAATTTGGATGAAAAATCCTTTTCTCTAGATCCTTCCACTGGTGCAAAAATCAAACTTGGTGATTAAAATTTGAATTAGAAAGATGCAGTGCTGAAAAATGAGCTGTTTGGGCAAAATTTGCCTTGGTTAATCGGTTAACCAATGTATTAATCGGTTAACATAAGGAAAATTTGAATTCTTGCGCTTTTTGGAGGGAAACTTGGAGAATGGCTTGGTTCCACCTGTTCTGAGCTACATTAGACCTCTAAAGCTTGCAATTGGATATCACCACTGATACACTCTTGAAATATGCTGTGAAATGTGTTTCGGACTCGGAATATATTGCTGAAAACAACTGTCTGGTGCTGAATCGCTGATAAAAAAATGGCTGTCGGAGCTTCTGATTATCAAATCATCTAGTAAGCAAAATAAATGCTCAAAAAGACTTTGAAAGCTATCTGCTTGGCTCTGAACATTGGGGAAAATGATACTGGAACTAATGACGCCATGAGCTCTTGGAAAATACCTTGATCCCATGTCCAGAAGAACCATGCAAATGCAGAAATGAGGATGCAGATGAAATGAAGCATAAGCCAGTTTGTGCTAAAAGTAAGAGGGAAAATTTTGAGGTGTTACAGCTGCCCCTATTCAATCAACTGTGGACCTGAAAGGATGAGAGCGAACGGTTGTCAGGAATTCAAGGTACATAGGGATTGAATATAAAAATAATCGGAGAATTTGCACTCTGTGGGTGGAAGAGAAAAGATATATGACAAACAAAGCGGTTGTGATGATGGAGAGGTATTTGTGGAAAAGAGTTTAGAACAAGTGAAATCCAAAGAAGGCCTGTCGGGAATGGTTGGAGTCTAGATTGTGCCTGTTGGGAATGGTTATGGTGCGCCTGTCGGGAACGGTTAAGCTTGAACTCAAAGGTCGCCCGTCGGAAACGACTAAAGTTTAAAACCTGTGGCTTACCTATCGGGAATGGTAAATGGGCTTGTCGGGAACGAATAGGTCTAAATCTCAAAGGTCGCCTATCGGGAACGGCTAAAGTTGAAAACCTACGGTTACCTGTCGGGAACGGTAGATGGGCCTGTCAGGAACGGCTGGGTCTAAAACTCAAAGGTCGCCTGTCGGGAACAGCTAAAGTTGAAAACCTATGGCTTACCTATCGGGAATGGTAAATGGTTCTGTCGGGAACGGCTAGGTCTAAAACTTAAAGGGTTCCTGTCGGGAACGGCTAAAGTTTAAAACCTATGGTTACCTATCGGGAATGGTAAATGGGCCTGTCGGGAACGGCTAGGTCTAAAAATTAAAGGGTGCCTGTCGAGAACGACTAAAGTTTAAAACCTATGGTTACCTATCAGGAATGGTAAATGGGCATGTCGGGAATGACTAGGTCTAAAACTTAAAGGTCGCCTGTCGGGAACGGATAAAGTTTAAAACCTACGGGTTACCTATCTGGAATGGTAAATGGGCCTGTCGGGAACGACTAGGTTTAAAACTTAAAGGGTCGACTGTCGGGAACGGCTAAGGGAATCCTATTGGGAATGGTTCCTGAAGAAATGAGGTTGACCTATACGTCTATCGGGAATGACTAAGGTTCAAAACTTAGAAGGTGCCTATCGAGAATGGCGGAAGGAATCCTATCCGGAATGGTTCCTAAGAGATACGGTTAAAATGCAAGATCAAAAGATCTGTAAACCGAGGAATAGAACTCTGGTGAGGAGAAACGTAGTGAAACCCTGGTATTGCTATGAAATGTCTGTTGAGGAATGAGTGAGGCATTCTTTCTGGCTTTGTCAATATGATTGAAGAGAAATAGTTTTGGGCTCTCGCACGAGGCATCAAAACTGGCTTATGCTTCGCATGCATATATTTGAATTTTCCATGGCATAATGCTCCATCTCGATGGAAATGCTACGCTTCTTGTGGATGCAATGCATACTACATGCAAGATGCAAAGAGGTTCCTTAGCAAAATAAATGTTGAGGAAAAGAAGGCAACTCCGGTGGGGATAACAAGCTGGATTGACTTCGTGGTCACAAACCGTGCTGAGGAAGACAAATTAACCTGATCTCCTAATCTGGGCTCTGAACTGACAAACTTATTGAGATTACTGTAAGGAATGATGACCTTGCTGGGGAGGTATCATCTGAACCACTCTGCTTGGAGAATAACTATAACCATAGAACTCTGCTGGGAAAATGACAACTTTCTAACCTGGCTGCCTGGGAATTGAGATCAAATGCACTCTTGCTGAGGAAGGAACAACCTGCTGAGAGACTGAGATCAACCATATTTCTTGCTAAGGGAAGAAACACTTGCTAGGGGACCAAAATCAACCAAAACTCCTGCTGGGAATAACCTCTGAACAACTTATGGGTCTATATTGCCAATAACCATTGGACTTTAATTGCAGGCAACATCAATGATTTGATATGCTAGAGGAGGAGAACACTCTGACTTTCCACCATTTTCAAACTGCTTGGGAACATTCCATCATTTCACATTGCATGGGAGTGAGGAATTCTTCTATACTGCTGGGGATGACAACCTCAAGGAAGAACTTTCTTGTTGAGGGACCCACTTCTGCTTGGGGAGAGCCATGACCATGGTCTCCACTAGGGAAATCAAACTTCCTGATGTCGTGCTAGGAAGAGGGATATTCAAATACTCTATTGGGAAGATAAACTCCATTGAATTCTGCTGGGGAAAAGAGATCAAAGACACCTCATGCTGGAAATGACCTCTGTTTCAAGCTTCTGAGTTGATCAACTGCCCATTGATCGTCGTGAGTGAACAACGATTCATTTAATTCTCCATTTGCCCCAGACTGCAAGGTCTATGAAATAATTTTGCCTCGAGAGGATTTTACAGAAGACGTAACATTCAAAATGCCCTAGTGTCTTCAAACTCTTTGAGAGGTGCTTCTGACTATTCATCTTTTGAAAAGGAAAACTTCTCGTACTCTTGAGGTGGCCTGCCTTGAGTTTTGAAGAAACTTTGCCCCTGACTGATCTTAGAGAGATTTGTCAAATCGACCTAATTGCCCCATATTACCCGCTTGTGGAGAGATTTATCGGATCTCGACATAATTGCCCCAGTTTGAACGCTTTTGGAGAGATTCAACGGATCTCAACGTGGTTACCCCTAGTTTGGCTGAACTTTGAAGAGATTTCTCGACGTGACTGCCCATGATTACACTGCTTTTGGGGAGATTTATCGAATCTCGACGTGATTGCCCCAGATTGGCTGAACTTCTGAGACATTTCTCAATGTGATTGCCCCAGATTGATTACATCTCAACACAACTAGCCGGGAACGCCTTTTTCCCCACATAGTCTTTCAGCAACATGTCCTCTGGAGTCCTCAAGCATTTCAACTTGGCAGGATCAAGCTTCCCGACTGATGTTCATCATGTAAGCTTCTTTGATGTCAAACAAATGTATGCAAGCAGAAAATATTTATTCTGAAAATGATTATTCAAATGCAATACACATGTTAATCTTGAAGTCTTTTATTGAAAAGATGTCGCAAAGCCATGTGAACGAATCACTGCTTAGGATACGACATTGATTTTTTGAATGAAAGAAAGCATGCACATGCAATACCAACAAGATCTTTTAGCATCACTCATGGGAGTTAGGAACGCTATCTAATCGGAGTACACTCTTGAAACAAACCCTATTTTAATTAGGACTTTTGAGGGTTGTATCGTGGCCTGGTTCACGGTTTTGAGAAAAAAGGATTTAAGGCTCAAAGTTTATCAGTGCCCACCCACTCTTCGTGATGTTCTCCAGTTCTACATTCAGCTAATTTGCATAAGCGCTCGCCTCTCAAAAAGATTTTGTGATCTTTAAGGAACCCATGAAACTGATGGTTTGAGACTCAATGAGGTCTTGGAGTAACAGTCACCCCCTTTTGTCTTTTGTTCATAGTCACAAGACTTTGTTCTTGCTCGAGGATTTTCTTTTGTAATCCTTTTGTTTTTCACTTTCTCATTCTTTTGCTTTTTGATCCCTAATTTTTGCCTGGACTGATTATTTTGAATCTTTAGATTTTGAAGTCCAGCGGGATGCCCTAACTTTTTCCTAAGTCGCTTGTTTTCAAGTTTCGACTCAGCGGGCCTTTTTCTTTTTCTTTTGATTCTTTTTTTTTTGAACAAATCGTGTGACACAGGCTGGTCTGACTTGTTTGAAAGGGTTGTGACCGCCTCACTTCTTGATTGCTGATGGATAACCATTATGGTTTCACATCTCTTGGCCTCTTGATGAGAAAAAAGGTAATGGATCTTTAGATGCGCACTCCTTTTGAAATTTGAACGCTTGGTCAAACCAACTGACAACTACCCTGTCCCTGGGTTAAGTATTAGGGTTTTTTTTCCAAAAGAAACTCCTACTTCGAGGCTCAAAGGGGTTAACAAGTGTTTATATCCCTTATATCTCTGGTGTTTGGGGATTCGAAACAATGTCTGTACATCCTCAACAGGGTTCTATTAAAAAAGCACACCCCTAGAGATTTTTGCGTTTTCAAATCATCATCCTACCTCAAAGAGTTTAAGCAAGAAAGTCAGTATTGCAATGCACATGGACATTTAAGAGTGAACACGAATGGATTACTTCAAGAAAAACATGCTTATTGTATTATGATTGTCATTCAAGAACAAACAATTTTTTACATGCAAACAATGTTTAAACAAACAAATGAAAGCTACATATGAAGATGCAGTAAAGGAACAGGAAATTTCCATCTTGAGGAGGCTTGGCTCCGTCTGGACTTATTGCTTTTAACGACATACTCGTAATCTGAGTGCTCACTCAGGAGGCTTCAGTTAGATGTACGAACCATTAGCAGTGAATTTAATGACCCCAACGTCGATCAGATCTTGCACCTGGTGTTTTAGAGCTATGCAATCTTCGGTTGACCGGCCAGATGCCCCATCATAACCTGGTGGCAGTTGGGCTTATTCCCTCAGCATTTTCTGACCCTGAGATAAAGTTTGCATGTCCCCCATAAACTGCCCCATTTGACTTCGCATTTCCCTCAACTCTGCTTGAACTTGATCCATGGTCAACTTCTAGCTTCTTTGAAAAGTTAAGTTTGAAATTCTCAAGAGAACTAAATCAGGATGAGAATAACCAGCTTCAAACACCTGTTATGCAAATGAGTATGAAAATGCTATACAAATGCCATGTTCAAATATTTCCAAGGAATCATTCTGCTTTGATTCAAGTTTTCCACATAAGAACAACAAGAAATAGATGGAAATGATCAGCAATGAGTCTCAAAGTTAAGATCCTTAGAAATACTAGAACATGTATGCAAACGTGTTATAATGATACGGGTGCAGAGAAATGGGGTCAAGGCTTCCACAAATTCTAGATAACTGTTGTGCCGATGACTGGATAAATTCATAGGTCTGCTCTGAAGAGAATACCGGAATACCAAAATATCGGATAATAATAATACCATGATACCAGGATGATAAGTCCACACTGATAGGAAAACCAGAATACCGGGTAGGTTGAAGGTCAAGGTTACCTACAAACCTATAAACACCCGCCCATTCTCACATGTGGGTACTAGAAAGGCAAGGATCCTCAATATCACAGACTCTCAGGTCGAGAAATGATGATACGTTCACCATTTCTGGTTTGGCATCATCATCAATCGAGGAGGCCTCAACTGATTCCCCTAAAAAAGGATATCCTATAGCAAGTTGCCAGCATTGGGTCCTCGGATCGAGAATGTGTAATGGGTTTGCCATTTCTGGTTTACCATTATCACATCTCGAGAGGAGTGCCGCAACTGAGTCCTCAGGAATGGTCACCAGAGTCGACAGTTCCTCAAGAGAATAACTATTGGCCTGTATCAACATATAGTAGCAGATATCTCCCGATATAACCTCGTATGATTGTGGGACTCGTGAACACCCACACGTGGTCAACGCCACGGGAGCGTCACACCTGCCCACGCTAATATCTATGTGGATGCTCAAGCCTGGGTAGTGGGCTTATCTCTCAGAACATCCCAACCTGTCAAACAGAAAACCAGCACAATACAGCACAGTCCAGTATAGTAATGAAATGCAATACAGTAAATGCAGTAATACAGTAATACAGTAATATACAGTAAATAGCAGTACAGTAAAATAGTAAAACAGCACAATAAAGCACCACAATAAACACCCCATGAAAGAAAAAAATAGACAAACGCTAGGATTGACTCGCTAAAAGGGGATGGACATGCAAGAGGTCAACCTTTCCCCAGCAGAGTCGCCAGCTGTCGCTCCCGGGATTTTCATCCAAGTACAAACGCGAAAGTGCGCGGAAACAGAGTCCCCAGCAATGTGTATTTATCCCAAGAGGGGTAAAGGAAACACTGCGTAAACCCGAGGGAAAGGAAAAGAGCATGGTCTCGCGACCAAGAGAAACAGGTAAGGGAGTCAGTTACGCGAGGGGAAGGTATTAGCACCCCCTCGCATCCATCGTACTAGATGGGATCCACGCTTGTTGTCTTGATCAAAGAGTGTCGTCATCTGGAGCTCCGCTGCTACTGGAAACGAGAAGGAATGGGAACGGAAAAGAACAAAGAAACGAAGAAGAAAAGAAAAAGAAGTGACTCGATAGGATATCATCGTCCTATGCCTACGTATTCCCTCGTGCAATGGGAAAGTCAGAGTCAACGTAGTTCGGACTACGGATTTGGGGAAAGTTGCTCACCAAGACATCGCCGTCTTGTGCCTACGTATCCTCAATCTAACCAGAAGGAGGAAATCAGAGCAGTCGTAGTTCGACTTAACCAAGTCTGTGTTTTTTATGAGTGACGTTAAGTTCGCGTCCGGGAGTTAGGGTCGATGCCTGTTTGCGACGAGACGGAAGTAACGTGCCCTTTTCTGAAAATAGGTCTGAAACTTAACAATACCGAAGGATAAAAAAGGTTTGAGTTTGTTTTGTGTTTTTTAGATAGAAATGGATTAAAGTTAGTTCATAACTTGCATTGCACCCAAATCTATAACATAGGAACGAATACGTTGCATATCGTCCCCAACAGGACATACACTAAGCATCCTAGAAGAATGAAGGGAGACCCCCCATCCTTCACTTCCCATATACAAGCCTCATGCACAATACATGTTAACCTTTATTGAGTGTTTTATAAGGATTATGAGATGAGAAGAGAAGCCTCAAGGAAAAGAAAACACTAAGGGGAATTCTATCCTAAAGTTGTCATGCAAAAGATCGCCCTAAGGGGAGGTTCAAAAACAACCTAAGTTTAAAGAAGAGAGAGGGATATCACTATCTAATGCTTATCCTACCTCACCTTAATAAAAAATTAAGGATGAGCTAGGATCCCAAAGGGATGTGAAAAAGTTCTACACAACCAAGCATTATATCATGTAATCCAACACATAAGAGAGAAAGAGAAGTAGAAGAAATGAGAGATATGAATGAACAAGAACATTAGCTACAACACATCAGCTACAACAGCGCATCTGTACCAATACAGCAATAAATTCCAGCCAACACACTAAACAGTATTCAACAGTTCATATTCAGCACAAAAATAGGTGTAAAAGGCTAAACAGCAGCACATACAACAACACCTATGCACATAGTCAGCAGTAGAAACAGGGCAGCATGCAATGCATTTGAATACAATTCAATCATGGCATAGCAAACGTGTATCCAACATCATGCATTCCTCAATTTATCATGATCATAAACACATCATACATCATGTTGAATAAACTTGAAGACATCATGGAAAAATGTACATCATGAAAGGACACATAACATTAAGCATGTGAACAAGTTGAAACAAGTATGCACCTCAAGGAATAGAAAGTAAACAAGCATGCACAACACAATTCCAGCAACATAAACATTAATTCACAATTAGCATGATCAAGGAGTGTGTGCTATGTGTTCATCGCATCAAGAACGCAACAACACAAACATGATCATAAACGGTGAAAATCCAAGAGTCGCGTGTCGAAAAATTGTGTGCATACAATGGTGTGAGGTGAAACAGCATCCAAACAGTCCTTAAACATGTATCATATCAATCCATGAAGATTAGAAATGAAACATGATCGAAACATGCTAAAATATGCACAAAGAATTCACTCTGCAACAGTGTTAATCGGTTAACCAAGTGTGTTAACCGATTAACAACTCCAAAATCAGCAGAAACAACAAAATACACTGGTTAACCGATTAATCAACTTGTACTGCAATTGTTTAATCGGTTAACCCTGTTACAACAACAAAAATTAATTTGAAAAATCACTTCCAGCAGCAAAATCACTTATGCAAACATCTCCAATGATCATGTAATCAACAATGCTCGAAAATTAAACTCAAACACAACATTCAAACATGATTTAGATCCAATAATCATCAACATCAAGAATCACATTCAAGCAACATGGATCAAAATCAAGAACAATCAAAGATCTACATTGTATAGGTTGCAAATAAGCTAAAGCAAGTATAGATCTAAGGAAAACCAACCTACAAAGCTGAGATTTGCTTTGGTGAGTGTTGCAAACGAAAATTGATGAATCAAAGCTAGAAATCCAGAGATCTATGAAGCTTTATCAAGAACAATTGAAGATCCAAGCAAGAACACTTCAAATAAGCAAAAGCTCCTCCAAAAGTGATTCCAACAGCTTAATCCAAGATCCAAACCAGTTGCTACTGCAGAATTGAACCAAGAATGATGATGTGATGGAGGTTTAGCTCAAGAATTCACAAATTCCAATGAAGAATTTGTGAATCTATGAATATGGAGCTTTGGTGAGAGGTTAAAGATGAAGATGGAGAATGAAAAAGTGAGAGAGAATTGAGAGCAAATTCTGAAAAATGAGAATGAAAAATGATCTCGGGTTCTAGAGGTTTGGAATGAATTGGTTTAAATAACCCTTAGGTTAGGAGTCAAGTTTGGGTTTGGAGTGAGGTTTAGTGGGTGGAAATGGGAGTGAAAAATGAATTAGGAAAGGGAATGAGGAATTAGAGTGGGAAGAATTTGAATTTGGATGGAAAATCATTTTCTCTAGATCCTTCCACTGGTGCAAAAATCAAACTTGGTGATTAAAATTTGAATTAGAAAGATGCAGTGCTGAAAAATGAGTTGTTTGGACAAAATTCGCCTTGGTTAATCGGTTAACTAATGTGTTAATCGGTTAACACAAGGAAAATTTGAATTCTTGCGCTTTTTGGAGGGAAACTTGGAGAATGGCTTGGTTCCACCTGTTCTGAGCTACATTAGACCTCTGAAGCTTGCAATTGGATATCACCACTGATACACTCTTGAAATATGCTGTGAAATGTGTTTCGCACTCGGAATAAATTGCTAAAAACAACTGTCTGGTGCTGAATCGCTGATAAAAAAATGGCTGCCGGAGCTTCTGATTATCAAATCATCTAGTAAGCAAAATAAATGCTCAAAAAGACTTTGAAAGCTATCTGCTTGGCTCTGAACATTGGGGAAAATGATACTGGAACTAATGACGCCATGAGCTGCTGGAAAATACCTTGATCCCATGTCCAGAAGAACCATGCAAATGCAGAAATGAGGATGCAAATGAAATGAAGCATAAGCCAGTTAGTGCTAAAAGTAAGAGGGAAAATTTTGAGGTGTTACATAATGAAATGAGACTTTTGGTATATCCAGTTTGCTATCTTAATTTAATGTTTGTAAACTGCTTTATAGTTTCTTGAAAACTTGCATTTGTATTTGCACATCAAGCATCATTCTGCATTGGATCTTGCCTTTCCCAGGTGTCTTATTTGCTTCCTTTTCTTGGTCTTCGTTCAGACAAGCTGTATCACCGGTATAATACTCGGGCTAATCAGAGAAAGAAGATGAATTAGCTGATTTTCTGGCATTCATACTGAATTTGAAGTAGTTATCAAAGGACAATGGAGAGAACAGAGAATGTGGATCCCATGTCAGGCTTTAGAGTGATGACTAATCCGATGTACAGTTTTCCTCCGGACGAAAATGCTCCACAAGTGGATGTTCCTACTCAATTTCAACCTGTACAAAATAACCTGGTTGTTCAAGTTAATGAAATAGATTTCCGATTTTTGAGGTATATGCCAAATCTTCAGAATGTCCACCCTTTGACAAAGATGAATGATCCTAGAGTTGTGGAAATCGAGGAAGGAGTTCGTGATCTCAAGGAATAATTGAAGATGATGAAAAGACGTAATGCATCTGGTCTTAAGGTTCATGACTTGTGTCTGGTTCCGGGTGTGGTTATTTCCCCAAAGTTCAAAATGCATGTCTTTGAAATATACAAGGGTGTTAGCTGTCCGAGGCACCATTTGACAATGTTCTGTCGAAAGATGACCGCTCATGTCAATAACGATAAGCTGATGATTCACTGCTTTCAAGAAAGTTTATATGAGGGATCCTTGATGTGGTATATAAAGCTAGAAAGGAACCATATTCAGTCTTAGGAAGACCTACCTGATGCTTTTTGAAACAGTACAATTACAATTTGGACATGGCTCTAGACAACGATCAATTGATGTGTATGAGTCAGAAGGACAGCGAATCCTTCAGAGAGTATGCACAACGGTGGAAAGAATTGGCAGCCCAAGTTCATGCACCACTCTTAGAGAAAAAACTGGCCAAAATGTTTCTAAGAACGCTGTCAGACTCTTATTATGTCAGGATTGTAGGCGTTGTGCCTCTAGAGTTCTCCAAAATTGTGGAAGTCGGAGTAAACATCGAGAACCCATTCAAAATTGAAAGAATCCAAGATGGTTTGAATGATCGAGCTAGTAGTGATTCCCAAGTGGAAGAAATTGTTGAAGTTGATGCGATTCAAGATTCTCCTCAGTGCCAGAATCAACATAGACCTCTGAATAATCCAAAAGGAGAGACTCGTCAGTTTAATCCAATCCCAATGACCTACATCTAATTGTGGTCTTATTTTGCCCGAAACTCGGTAATGACACCTAGAAAGACCAGAGTCATGAAATCTCGTCCTCATTGGTACAATCCAAATACTAGTTGTGAATTTCATGATGGAGTAATGGGGCATCCGATTGAGGAGTGCAAGGTTTTCCAGGAAAAGGTTCAAGAGTTGATTGATGATGAGGTGTTGACCTTCAAGGGAGGAAGCCCATTTATGGATGGAACACCTTTATGCTGATGAAGATAAAAACTCAAGGAGGTTCCTATTGCCGATGTTAGTGGAGTGAACCTCAGCGGTCGTGCATTTGCTTCTTTGTCTCCCAAGAGAGTTGAGGATGTTCTTTCAAGCTCAGATTGAGACAGTCTCCTCAGATCTTTAGTTTATTATTGCAATTTTATTTGTAATCTTTTATGATTGTTAATGCTTTGTTTGCATGTAGAAACTTGTTTGTTTTGAATATTAATCATAACACAATGAGTATGTTTGTCTTGAAGTAATCCATTCGAATTCGCTCATAAATTATTTTCCTGCATTTGCAATACCAACTTCTTGTTTAAACTCTTGGAGGGAGGATGATGAAGTGAAAACGCAAAATTTTCGGTTGTATGCTTTTGAATAAGACCCTGCTGATGATGTAAGGCATTGTTTCAAATTCCCAAACACCGAAGATATAAGGAAGATAATCCCTTGTTAACCCCTTTGAGCCTTGAAGTAGGAGTTTCTTTTCTAAATAAAAAAAATCCTTACATTTAACCTGGGGTAGGGTAGTCTTCAGTTAATTTGACCAAGTGTTCAAATTTCCAAAAGGAGTGTGTATCTAAGGACCAACCACAATGGTCATCCCTCATTCATAAAGGGAAGAGGCAGTCACAACCTTTCAAACAAGTCAGATAAGCCAATGTCGCATGATTTGTTAAAAAAATAAATAAAATAAAAGCCCGCTAAGTCGTAAAACCTAAAATCAAGTGACTTAGGCAAAAATTAGGGCATCCCGCTGGACATCAAAAAAAAATTCAAAAGAATTAATCCAGGCAAAAGTTAGAGAAAACCAAAAGAATGAAAAGCGCGAAAAACAAAAAGAAAGGATTACAAAAAATAATCCTGAACAAGTCTATGTGGCTACAAACCCAAAAGACAAAAGGGTGACTGTTATTTCCCACAAAATCTCATTGGTTCTTAAGTCATCAGTTTCATTGGTTCCTCAACTATCACAAAATCCCTTTGAGAGACGAACATTTAGGTCAAATTATCTGAATATAGGATTGAAGAACATCACGGAGAATGGGTGGGTACAAATAAATTTTGAGCCTAAATATCCGTTTTTTTTCTTCTGAAAATCGTGAACCAGACCACGTTACAACCCTCAAAAGACCTAATTGAAGCATGGTTTATTTTGAAAGCCATACTTTAACAAGATAGCGTTCCTGACTCCCATGAGTTGTGCTAAATGATCTTTGTTGGTATTGCATGTGCATTCAAAATATCAGTGTCACATCCTAGCTAGTGACTCGATCACAGGGTTTTGCGACATCTTTTTAGTAAAAACTTCAAGACTAACATTTGTAATTGCATTATAATTATTATTCTCAGAATTAACATTTTCTGCTTGCATACATTTGTTGACATCATAGAAGCTTACATATGAGCGTCAGTGATGAGTTTAATCTTATGAGGCCTAAAGCTCTGACGATTAAATGGAAAATCATTTCAAAGAATGACCATATCCAGGGGCATGTTACCTGAAGATTTTGTTGAGCATGAGCAAGTTTGTTTTCCTAGTTGATGTTTTCACAAGGGAAAAGCTTGAAAACTTCATTGATTAAAAAATGTGCCAAGTTCAGTCAATCTGGGGCAATTACGTCGAGATTCGACGAATCTCTCAGAGAGTTTAAAGAGACTGGGGCAAGTTATCTCAAGTCCTTTAAGTACAAAGTTTCTTGAGGAAAATATCTAGTAGACCAATCAGAGTTTATCATTGTTGATGTTCTCCCCAGTAGAGCTTGTTGATATTTCCTCAGCAGGGTTTGTTCATATAAATAGTTATTGACAAGATGATGGGTTCCTTTAAAAGTTTGTTATGATGTGATGGACTCATAAGATCCAGTATTTTCGAGTTGAATACCGGTTTGAGTTTTCTCCAGACGAGTGTTGTTTAGTTTTCCCCAGCTATGTCTCGATCCATATTTTCCCCAGCTGATTATGTTATGGTCAGACAATTGATCAATTTTGAGGACCACCTCTCATTGATGTCGATCCCCATGCAGAGATTCTTTTTTCGCTATCCCCAGTAAAAGTCATATGAGGAATCCTCACTCAGAGTTTTACCCTCTCGACATTTTGTTACTACTGTGTCAATCCCCAAACAGAGAGCAATGTTATTTCCCTTTAAGGAGTATTGACATAGTGGCCGCTTGTCGGGTTTTATCTTGTCTTGTGGATATTTTTCTCTCCAGGTTGTTCTAGCCAGAGATTTATCCTTGCTGATTCCCCGACGGAGGCAGTGCATTATTGTTTCGATTGTTTCCCAAGCATAGAGCAGTGATGTTAATTTCTTATCATCCCCGACAAGTCCAGGATGTACTTCTCTCTAGATTGTTTGTTTTTAGAGAAGATTGTGCATCACTATTGGGCTATTCCCCAGTGAAGTCGCTAATGACGTCTCTATTTAAGGAGTATTGATGTATTAGTCACCTGTAGGGGTTTCTCTCATTTGTGATGAGTATTGATCTAAAATTCCCCACAGTTTGACCTTTTACTGTTTTCCTCAGCAAGTCCAGGATGCTTTGCTCAGATTTGGTTAATCCCCTAAGAGTGTTCTCGTATCTCCAACAGACCTGCCTTGTTTTCCTAGTGGATTTTGCAAGATGTTTACATGTCTACAATCCCCAGCGGATTCATTTCCCTTTTCCGCAACAAATCTCCTTATCTTATTGAAGTGGAAGTTCCTGTGAATTCTTTATTATCCCCAGGAAAAGTCAGAAAGATTTGGGTTGTTATGATTCCCTGACAACTTTCCTGCCATCCTTAAAGCAGAGTTTATGTGGTTATCCTCTTTGTAGATCGTTGATGTTGGAAGATTGATATTTGGGTTTCTCCCCAAGGATTATCTTCCTTTCTCCAGCAAGATTTGAGCCATGTAATAGGATTTATTTTCCTTTGATGGCTTCTGTTTATCTCTTGCCGAATTTCTTCAACTAAATCCCTAATAGGGCTGCTAATGATATCTCCATTTTTGAGATTAGCCGAGTATTCAGTGATGTTGTTTTGTTTATTCCACCCTCTGTTTATCCTTATGTCTATTTTGTCAGCATATTCATGCTCATACACATTGCATGCACATTCGTTTTTTGTGCATAGCATTTTTTGTTGTTGCATTGTGCATTTTGCATTTCGTGTTGGTGTTTCTTTGCTCTCTGGCGTTGTTATCCCCGTAGAGCGTGTGTGTCCTATCTCTATTAGAGTGTCGACCCGTAAGCAGAAAATGCCTATCTTTGCTAATTCCCCACTGAGTTTATGCCTCGTGGAAGATTTTTGTTTTAGTTTTCCTCCCCAGTTCATTTGTCTGGATGGAATTAATCCCCAGTTGAGATATTTTCTCCTCGGGATGAGTTTTGTTTGACCGTTTCTCTCCAGTTTGTTCCTAGATTGAACTTTGGTCCCAGATAGTGACTACTTTGGGGATTTTGTATTCCTTAGTAGATGGTCTGTTTATAATTACCATCAGAAGATGAAGATTTTTTTTTCCAACAGTGTTGTTGCAACACTCTCCTGGAATCTATTTCGTGACTTCAAGTGACATCTCTTTACTTGAGAAGCCTGTTGCAACTCTGTCAATTTATCCCATCAGATGGTTTTTCTCTCCAGCAAACCTCGGCAGAAGGTGGCTCTATTTCAGATTCTTTGGTTAATCTCGACAGTAGATTCTCTAGTAAATTTTGAAATAGAATTTTCAGCAAAACCTCGGCAGAAGGTATTTTCTTTCCAAGAATCTCGGCAATAGATTTCTTGAATATTTTCAACAAAAAAAAAATTACAACAAACTTCGGCAGAAGGTGTTTCCTTTCATTCCCTGGCAAATCTCGGCTGAAGATTGCCAGTTAACCTCGGCAGAAGGTATTTTCATTTTAGGATCTCGGCAGTAGAATCCTTGGTTAAATCTCGGCAGAAGAAGACTTTCCAGCAAAAAAAAACCTCGGCAGAAGGTGTTTCATTTGTAAATTCTCTAGTTAATCTCGGCAGCAGATTCCCCAGTAAATTTTGATGGTTGACACATTTCTCAACAAAACCTTGGCAAAAGGTATTCCCAAATGAGGTCCTAAGTCTCATTAATAGATTCCTCCAGTTGATATCTTCTGAAATCCCCACAACAAATCTCGGCAGTAGGTTCTCCAAGTGGAATTTATTAGAAGATTCCGTTCAAATATTTCCTTTTTGAGATTGTTATCTTTGTCGTCCTGCCCTTTGTTGGTAGTGGGTAATATTTCTTATATCCTTTTGGTTGATTACCTTGTTGTAACTGTCACTTGGTTGATAATTGGTAATCCCTCTTTTGAGCTTATCGCCTTTGTCGTCCTGCCCCTTTAGTTGGTAGTAGGTGATGTAGCTGGCTTATTACCTTTGTCGTCCTGCCCATTTAGTTGGTAGTATGTAATATAGCCCGGTTTGGTTACCTTGTTATAGCTATCACTTGTTTGATAGTTGGTAATCTCTCCACGTTCGAGTTTATTACCTATGTCGTTCTGCCCTTTGTTGGTAGTAGGTGATATTTCTCGTACCCCTTTGTGAGATTGTTACCTTTGTCGTCCTGCCCTTTGTGAGATTGTTACCTTTGTCGTCCTGCCCTTTGTTGGTAATAGGTAATATTTCTCATATCCTTTTGGTTGATTGCTTTGTTATAGCTGCCACTTTGTTGGTAATTGGCAATCTTTCCTTTTGATCATGCTATTACCGGATGTCGGGTAGTAGATGACCTTTTCCCCAACAGATTTTTCCCCTCCTTGTTGAGACGAGTTATACCTCTTTTATTTCGGGTGTTGGTAATTTTCACTCAGTGGAATCTTATTCTCTCTTTATTCTTCCCCATCGAAGATTGTTTCCTCCCCTGTTAGGATGTGTTTGCCCTCTTTTATGTTCCCCTGTGGAGTCTTTTCTCTTTGCTCCCCAACTTTTGTTTGTCTCCTGTGGCGTTTTCTCCCTACAGAGGTCTTGTGTCTGGATATCATCTGCACGATCATATCATTTTGTGGTCTCTTAGGGCCAAAAATTGGGTTATTGTTATATTTAAGTATCTTCTATCTCGTTGAGACAAAGATGCCCATCTTCGTATCTCCGGATAGAAGAAACTTAAATAGGGGCAGCTGTAATACCCTAATTTTTACCCCTAAGATCCCACATGTCTTTTTGCATTTCATACCACAAACAAGATCACAAGCTTTAGTTCTTTTGCCCTCCTCTGAAGGTTTGTTCTTGAGTGAGATCGCCAAACACCCCTGTTCTCTTGTTTGTTTGATGTTTGTTTTTGTTTATGTTTACTAATCATTAATTAAAATAAAAAAAATATATTTTTTTCCTTTACTAACTTTTTCAGGAAGAATTTAGATCAAGAATATCAAAATCAGTCCCACAGCTCGAATGAATTTCATCTGAACAAAGTCAGAGTTGATCTGCAAGCAATTCAAAAAATCATATGATCAAGAATTTCCAAGATTTAATTGATTATTATTCAAGAGACTCCAAGGTTCATGTGTTTATTTCCATGCCTTCTTTGACAAGCAAGAAAAATGAAGCCAGAGCCAAGACAACACATCAAAAAACCAATATTCTCATTTTTTCACTGTGTTCATCGATTAACACATTTTGCACTGAAAATGGTTAATCGATTAACCTGTGCGTTTTTGGAGAAAATGTGCCAAATTCAAATTCTACAGCAATTGGCACCAATTTTCATCATTTTGATCACATGTGGAATACTCTAGACCATCTCATTTTAATTCCACTACATCATCACAATTAATTCCCACCATGTACCTCCATTAATCACCACTCTTTTGATAATTTCCCACCAAAATTCAAATTCCAATCCTAATTTTGTTTCCAAACCAAATTCCAAACCACCAAATTTCCAAGCATAAACTCTATAAATAGAGACCTCATTTCATTCATTTCACAAGCTTTTGATAGCCAAAAAACCTCTTGCAATTTCTTTCCCCAACCACAAAATTCACTCAAAGCTCACTTTTCTTCTCTTGAAAGTCAACAAGAATTCACATTGAATCTTGTTCAACTTTGAGCTAAACCTTCATCCAAACTTATTTTCTTCATTAATTCTCATAGATCAAGGCTTTGGTGTTTGGATCTTGAAGCAATTTGAAGGAATTTTCAGATTTGAAGTGGTAATTCATCTTTCACCAATGTTGAAGCTTCAATTTCATCTTCCAAAATGTAGATCCTTGGTGGATTCTTTTTACTTGATCCTTTGTATCTTGTAATTGTGTTTGATTGCTGGTTTTTGCTGTTGTTTTACTCAAAATTTCGTGCATAATTACATCCTTGATCAGAGGTGTTTGAAGAAATGACTGATCAAGGATTTTGCAATTTTCAAATTGGTTTGTTGCTATTTTTACAGTGTTAATCAATTAACCAAAACAAGCACGAATTGGTTAATCGATTAACAGTTGGATTTTGCGCCCAGAATTGTAATTTTCCACTGGTTAATCGATTAACACTTTTACACATGAAATGGTTAATCGATTAACCAGTGTCCAGAATGTGTTTTTTGCTTGTTTTTGGGACTGTTTTGGTTTTTCCTCCTTTTTCTTCCCCTTTCTTTTTGTTTTGGCCTTGAAGTGCATTGTTGAGATTAATTTCTCTTCAATTTCAATAGACTTGGGATATGGTTAAAGTAATTAAATATTCATTAGTTAAAATCTATCTTTAAATGAATTTTTGAATTCATTTGAGGTGCTTTGAATTAGTGATATGTTTTCACACTTAAACCTATCAATTAAAGGTGATTGAACTTGAAGATGAAAGGTTCTTGAAATTGTAATTCAATTTGGCTTTCTCTTCATCTATTTCTTTTTATTTTGATCGATGAGAGTCTTATGGATCTTAGAATTTCTTTGTTGAATTCTTGATCAAGACTAGATTGCTACCTATTTTCTTTTCGTACGGTATTGCTTTCGGATGACGATTTACATATCGTTCATCTAGCATGCATTAGCACAAAGATCACTATTGACCGATCTCGAGTAGGGTGGCTTCTTTATAAGTCACTTGGCGACTGCTTAACATAGCGCTACATTTGTCCCTCCCCATCCGAATCGGAACTTGAACTTTTGTGGCCCGAACTTATGATCTTCCGCCCAAGCATGTTTATTCTATTGTATTAGGCTCATAATCTTTGAAACTTGTTGCGTAAAGGCTTTGATTCTATCAATCTTCTGACAAGTCTTCATTAAACTTGACCTAAGCACATTGTTCAACCATATAGTTCAAGACGCGAGACGGATTATTCGGTGTTGCCTTTTTGAAGACTCTTGGCACTTGTGACTTTGCGCTACTATTATGTATATACTATTATATTACTATATTGTTTATGTTTCCTTCTCGCCCCCTATCTCTCTTTATTTTTTATATGCTTTATGTCATTATATCATATCATGTTTATGTTTATGTCATTTTTCTTTTGTCCGTTTGGACTCAAAAACAGTAATAAAGGCTTAAACCACTAAAAGACTGGTGCTCTTAATTATTGGACTATGGCCACTATCCCTTGCATTGGAGGATTTCTACTCTTAGACTTCTTGGCTTGATTATGGACTTATGCACTTAGACTTAGGATTCTCTCCCTTGTGCTTTAGATCATTATGGAGTTGGATATTCTAGCATTTATTTGGCTTGCTTATTAGCTCAAGAGGATGGAATTCTTTTCTTATTATGCTTTGAAGATTGCCTCCATGTGGTTTGATCTTTCTTACCCTAGCTTTTATTTTATGCACTAGGATAGTCTCTTCTTCTCCACCCCTTCTTAAATTTTCAAAACCTTCTTCCTTTTTCAAAACCTTCTTGTTTTCAAAATTTAAAACCGCTTTCATAATAAAATCTTGACTTTGGTCAAGTGATTTTCAAACTTTGTTTTCTCTAATAAATGTCAATCAATATTAATCATATTTTGACCATTTCAAAAAAAAATAAAAAATACAAAAACTCATTCAAACTTTTTGTGATTTTATGCACCTTTTTCTTTTAAACTTTTCAAAAAGATTAGACATGAGTCATCTTCTTTGATGAGATGTAAAGCTCCTAACCATGGTATTTTGTGTAAAGTATGGCCATTTTCCACTTAGATGTTGAAGCGATAGTCTTGTTGATGTTAATCCAAGCAAATCCTCCATCTTAATGTGATGCAAATTCCTCTTTCCCACACCTTTGGGTAATTAGTTGAGTATTCTCTCTTGAGAATGACGGGTTGTCTTTTCAAGATAAAATGAATCATAACCAATAATTTTTTGTCATTTGTACCATGAACTATGAGGTTTTGATCCTACATTGCACTTCGTGGGTACGTAGGCATGAAGTGATAAGTCTCTCCAAACACAAAAATCTTAAAAAATACTTCACTTCTCATCTCCACAATCTTTTTCAAACAAACCATTTTCAAACCAAAAAGCGATAGATATTTCAAAGGGTTCCTATAGAGTACTATAGACGTTTTGGGTGCTAACACCTTCCCTTAACGTAACCAACCCCCTTACTCAGTCTCTGTTTATTTGTTCTTGTTTTTTTAGAACTCTTTAGGTTTTGTTCGCTCTTTTTCCTTTCCTTTTTGGATAAAATAAAAGTGCGGTGGTGACTCTTGCTTTATGAGTTAAGTTAATCAATAGCTTACACTCACAATTTTTACCGCTACACTATCAAAGAAATTAATGTTCCTAGGGATGTTGGTGATATGATTAAGTATTGGTTAAATAAGGCCAAGGAAGCAAGAGATGTTAGGAATACCATCGCAATTGTTGAACCTTCTAGTGGAACACCTGGAACTAAGAAGATAATGATCACCAATTTGAATCCTAAGAAGATAAGAAAGATAGAAGCTGCTGTTTAAGATCTAATGGAATCAAGTGACCCCAAGTCATATGAAAATTGGGATAACTTCTTGGATTTAAATAGGCATGAAGTCTGAAGACTTCATTAATAAAGGGAGCTTCTGATCCTAAAGATTTAAGTTTTTCTTTCAGTCTGATGACCCTTATATCTGGGAATATTTTATTTTTATTTATAAAGGATCTATTAGCCTTATTGAACTTATGTACAATAACATATCTAATGCTAGTTGTTCTTCTCATGTTTTGGTTGTGTATGTGTTAAGATACTAAGGGCTTGATAATAACCGCCTAAATTTTTTTATTAAAAGACATTTCATCACGGTTCTTTATAACAACCATTGCGAAAGACATTTTATTTTTTATATTTTATTGAAATATATTAATATTAAAATAACCTATTACCACGATTATTACAAGAAATCATTGTGAATAGTACTTACATTTTATTACGGGTTTTGTTAACAGTCGTGGTCATATGTTTTACACATGTATATAAGCGAAGCTATCAAGCTTTCACACAGAATATCCGTCACTCTCAAAACAAAACCCTAACATCTCTCTCTTCCATATGCAGAGAACTCGTCCTCATAAACTTATTCATACTAAAAGGTACTCAAGTTCATACGCTTTATCATTCTTCTTCTTCTTCATAAGCTTTCTTCCATGTTATTCATACACTTTCTTCCATTTTTCTATATATAGGTTCTTCCATTTTTCTTTATTTTTCATACGCTTTCATTTGGCATGATTTTTGTGTTTTCATTTGGCAGAAAAATTAGGGTTTAGGGTTTTCATTTAGCATGATTTTTGTGTTTTTTGGGTTATCTCTACTTGAATCTCTGTTATTGAAATGGATCTCAATTACCATATTTGTTCCATGTATGACACTAGTCCTTCTTAAAAATTTAAAAAACTCTTTTTAATAGAGACATCAGTGTATTAAACATTACTTTGGTTTTCGTTTATGATAACATGTTGTTAATGCCATGTTAGTTTATGTTCCCAAATCAGGTTATCATGTTGTTTGTAGGATTACAATATCATGCTAGTTTATGTTTCCAAATCAGGTTAACATGATAATATACATTTTGACTTGTAGGCGTGGTTCATAAAATGTTTGTGTTACAATGAAGAAAAAATACAATGAGGACGAAGCTAATGTGAAAGTGGCATACTTTTGTGAAAGACCCATATCATGGGCACTCGTTTTCCGCTCTCACTTCAGCTTCATCCTTCTTTCATTGTTGATTCCATTCTGAGAGAAGTAGTCATTTTTTCTTCTTCATTCACCACAAATCTTTTCAATAAAAAGTACATTTGTGAAACATTTTATGAGTTGATATGTCATTGTTGCTCAAAATGTTTGCCTCGTTTTTTAATTTCAGTTGAATATATTATATCGTATGTAGATTGCTTGTTTCACTAACCCTTCAATAAACATGCATTCATTTTAATTAATTTAGAAAATGATAATCTAAAAATTAAGTTTTATTTGAAAACCAACTTAGATGAATCAATGTTTTTTCAAATTGGATCCATCTTATAATTCATCTCTAGTTCTTTAACACGTAGAAATTGGTTAAATGCCCCAAGTTCTTCAAAATAACATTTCATTTTCTTCTATTTTATATTGCAAAAGATCAAATTTGTTGAGAAATTTTGAATCATCTTTATCACTGCCATCATAATAATCATCATCGTCGATTAAAATAATGATGATGATAGTGATGATGTTGACTAGAAATTAGTCAACAAATTGATGCTTTGTGAAATAAACTATAAGAGAATGAACTTTGCTTTGAAGAAATTGGAACCTTAAACCAAATTCTATATGTTAATGAACTAGAGATGAATTAAATGATGGTTGCAATTTGAAAAACAATTAAGCAACTAAGTTGTTTTTCAAGAATAATTTAATTTTTTTAGATTATTATCTTTTAAACCAATTTGAATGGTTGTATATGTTTATTGAGGGGTAAGGAATAACGGGCAATCCACATATTTTATAATGGGTTAATAGTTATTTTGCCCCCTGCCATATAGACGCTTTTTGAAAAACCCAACTATAAAAAAAATTTGCAAAAAATACCCAAACATTTGAAGATTCTCTCAATTTTGACCTTCATCACATCCAGTCACCAAAAAAGCTGATGTAGCAGCGTATTTTTTTTTGATGTGGAAGGCCAGGTGGCTTTTTAATTTTATTTTTGATTTATTTAAATGCCACGTTGGCATTTTGTTTTTCATTTATTTTTTATTTATTTTTAAAAACATGTTAAATGTTCAAAAAGTGTTGGAGATGGAAATAGAACCCATGACCTCTCAACACAAAGCACCACTCACTACCATTAGGCCATATTATGTTTAGTAACATTGTTTGCAACTATAATATACATAATACATAATTAACTAGTTAATATTTTTACTAAACTAAAATCTATTAAATCATTTTAGTAATTATACTCTAGCAATTTTTAATTATTTTTTATTTTAATTCCAGTTTATTAATTTATATTTATAATTTTTAATTTATTTTAATTTAATTTATATTAATAGTAATAACGTAAATATACTGTAATTATATTAAAATATTTATTTACCTATTTAATTAAATTTACTGTAGCTTATATTAAAATATTCATTTACCTATTTAATTTAATTTACTGTAGCTTATATTAAAATATTAATTTACTTATTTAATTTAATTTATTGTAGCTTATATTAAAATAGTAATTTACGTTAATATTAATATTAATTTACTGTAGCTTATATTAAAATATTTATTTAACTATTTAATTTAATTTACTGTAGTTTAATATTTATTTAATCTATTTAATCTAATTAAAATGTTAATTATTGTACCATATTAATATACTAAATTAATATATTAAATTAATATACTAAATTAACATAATAAATTAACATTTTATTACTAAATTAATATAATGTAATTTATATTAAAAGTAATAACGTAAATATATTGTAGTTATATTAAAATATTTATTTACCTATTTAATTAAATTTACTGTAGCTTATATTAAAATATTCATTTACCTATTTAATTTAATTTACTGTAGCTTATATTAAAATATTCATTTACTTATTTAATTTAATTTATTGTAGTTTATATTAAAATATTAATTTACGTTAATGTTAATATTAATTTACTGTAGCTTATATTAAAATATTTATTTAACTATTTAATTTAATTTACTGTAGCTTAATATTGATTTAATCTATTTAATCTAATTAAAATGTTAATTACTGTACCATGTTAATATACTAAATTAATATATTAAATTAATATACTAAATTAACATAATAAATTAACATTTTATTACTAAATTAATATACTAAAATATTTTATTACTAAATTAATATTAACTAGTTAATTATGTATTATGTATATTATAGTTGCAAACAATGTTACAAAACACAACATGGCCTAGTGGTAATGAGTGATGCTTTGTGATGATAGGCCATGAGTTCTTTTCCTATCTAGAACACATTTTGAACATTTAACATGTTTTTAAAAATAAATCAAAAATAAATGAAAAACAAAATGCCAACGTGACATTTAAATAAATCAAAAATAAAATTAAAAAGCCACCTGGCCTTCCACAGCAAAAAAAAAAAAAAAAACGCTGACACATCAGCTTTTTTGATGACTGGATGTGATGAAGGTCAAAATTGAGAGATTCTTCAAATGTTAGGGTATTTTTTGCAAGTTTTTTCTTATAGGGGGGTTTTTCAAAAAGCGCCTATATGGCAGGGGGCAAAATAACTATTAACCCTTTTATAATAAACTCATTTATATATATTCTGAGTTTTCAAGATCAAGGTTTTCAGAGTCTTCAAGGTCAAGGTTTTCGCATGGCGTAAGTTGTTAAACAGATTACCTACTCGATCTATTCTGAGTCGGAGAGGGATTATCACAAACACTCATGATTCAATATGTTTTTTTGTTTCCGTAGCGAAGAAACCAATAATCATATATTCTATTCTTGTCCTAAAATATTTTTGGTTTGGAGAAAAATCGCCGGTTGGGTAGAGGTTCCATATTTGTTGGGCCAAGATTGTTTTCGTCATTTATTTGATTGGGTGATCTCTTTGTCGGAGAAATGTATCACAAATCTAATGCTAGTCTTATTTGGTTTTCTATGTGGTTGCTCCTTAGGAATAAACATAATCTTAGGTGTTCCTTCTTTGAGTGGCTTAAAGCTCCTATTGACTCTTTTTAGGGCTTGGAGTTGTATGCACTGATTTATGTTTATTGGGTTGGAGTACCCCCAATACCCCCTTTCATTATACAAGGTGTTGATTATAAAAAAGAACATCTAATTTTCATCAAAATTAAAAATCACATGTTATTGTTACGAGTATAAAGTTTTAAAAAATTAACTTCTCTATACATCTTGTTTTTATTAGAATTTTTAAATTTTAAACTTTATTTGCTTACATATAAATAATAAGTTTTTATCATTTAATCTATGATTTTAATTTTTAATTATTTATTTAAAAAAAATACAAAAATTATAGAAATTTAACACTTATAAGTATATTTATTAAATATGTTAAATATTTGGTTTCTATAATATTTAATTTTAGAATGTTGATTTGATTAGAAAAAATCGGATGGTAATAGTTTATTATTCATTTTTGAATGATTCTTTAACAAATTATAGTTAGAATATTAATTATTGATTGAACTACTATACCTACATGTGTGGATACTGATATAGATATTCTAGTGGCTAGAAGGTAAAATTCCAATTTAATTATACACGTACCAACTTATAAAGAAATTAATTTAACAATTTATCTTTTGCATTAAATAAATAAAAATTCATTAATTAATTAGAATCGATATTGATTGGAAATTAAATCTCGAAAAAAAATTTAGTAAATATTGAATTCGGAAATCAAATCTTTGACTTATTAATAATTACTATCCAGTTGTCATATAATATCCTATAAACTAGAACAAACAATCATATAAACATAGTTTCTCTTATTGTCTATTATTTTCAAACATTTCAAAGAATTCAATTCCACAGACAAGACCCTACGTGATGCCACCATCTTCGTCATACACGCCTTTTTCAGAGAGAAAGAAATCACCAACTTCTCTTCATAAAGATGGTCTTTCACAAATTAAGGTAAATGAAACCACATTTTCTTCTACTTTATTTTATTTTTTATTAAGTCCGAATAATTTATAACAGTCTTAATATACTGAAGCGTATACAATCTAACGTAAATAAAACCAAGTTTTTATCTTTAGGAATTTCAAAAGCTTTTTTTTCTTTGATTATTAGATATTCCTCTTCTAAATGAGTAATAAGTTGTTATAAATTGATAAGCATAAAATAATTTAAATTTTTTTAAATGAGTTATTAAAACAGGTTGGTAGTGATGATATTTGATCCATAAAAATTTAAAATTGTTACTAATATTGAACTTTGAGATTAGGTTTTATATGATGACATTAACTTTAACAAGTCACTGGGGCACTTAACCTAAAACATCAATATTTCTAACATATCACTTCTACACATGAAAGATTTTAAACAACTTTAGTTAATTTAGAAAAATATTTGATATTTAATTAATTTGAGTCCTAAGTTGTCAAATATGATAATATACTCCCCTAATTTTTTTTAATATACAACAAGATCAAAATTGTTAATAATGGCCTTTAAATTTTTATTATTCTAATTAATCATGATCAAATTTTTGTGGTGCAGTTGGTTCGTTGGTCTCCACCTTCCGAGCATCAAGTGGCCCTAAATGTTGATGGAAGTTCTTATGGGAATCCCGGAAGAGCGGGTTATGGAGGTTTAATTAGAGATCATAATGGATCTTGGATAAAAGGGTTTAGTGGGCCTGTTAGTTTTGCTGATAGCTTAGAAGTTGAATTGTTAGCCATAAAGAATGGATTAATCCTTTCTTGGGACTTGGGTTTCAGAGATGTGAGTTGTAGATCGGATTGTACAAAAGCTCTCTCTATGATTCAAGACACGACATTTCAAGCTTGCAAATATAATCATATAATAGAGCCTATCAAAGAACTTGTTTCTAGAGATTGGAGAGTTTCATTTACCCATACTTATAGAGAAAGTAACCAATGTGCAGATTTTATGGCAAAGTGTGGAGCAAATGCTATGCTTTGTTTAGGAATTTTTGAACAACCACCTCCTTGTTTATATTCTTTACTTGTAAAGGATGCTATGGGAACTCCTTATACAAGAGTATAAATATCATTTCTCATTAGTATTGTATATTATTGTATGATTTAATGAGATTGAATCAAAATGACACGTTAAGTTTTTATTTATGATTTGTTATTGTGTGATATTCACCTTTTTGTATGAACATTTTTTTTAAGTTTATGGTTAATTTATATAATTCACATTAATCCTTATTGTATTCTACGTGTAAATAATCTCGCATAAAACAAATTAAATTCAATTGGATCGATAAATGCAACTCATATGCTTCAGAATCAAATACGAAAAACAAATATATAATATTAGCTACATCAAGAGAGTAGTGAACATTGTTATACCACAAATTTGTCATATCCCTCCAATTAATTTCATCGGATTTATGACTTCATACATTTACCCTAATAATTCATTTTTAGGCTAGATCATTCATCCAGATGCGTGCAATCATGCATTTTCATCATTGATTTAGAGGGCCCTCAATACTTGGATATGGATGATTTAACCAAAGGATTTATTGATTCTTAGTGGTTACTTATGATACAACATATTATAGAGATTTCTATAGACTAAGGTTCCCTTTTGTGTTGCTAGGATTCATTTATCATCTTTTGGAATTTGCTTGGAAACGAAGCTAATGTGTGCAGATGATTTTTTGGTCAGTCAACTTTTAGTGTTCCCAGGAAGATGCTTGAGTTTGTTGGAGGCTTCTCCAAGAGATTGGTATAGATTAGCCAAGAGCAACTTGCTAAAGGAAAACTTACGTCCCGCATTAAGTTGGATAGCAGGGGGACAAAATTCTTTGCCACCTATAAAGAAATGGAGCAGAAAACATAATAGGAGAGCCAAAACACCAATAAAGCGATGTGTTCTTGGTTGGAGACATCTGGGTTAATAGTGTCGTGGTGATTTTGGATGAAATTTTTATAGGTGGGGCGCCCAATGGTGAACTCATGTGGAGTTTCCAATGTCAGACAAAAAGTGGCACCGACAGGATTCAAACCTGTGATGGAAGCTATGTTGAACAATGTCGGCGTCAACATGCCACAAGGGAATTAAAAAGTGTTCGTCGAACCCTCCCAAAAGAAAAGTGAGGCCAACAACATGCAGGAATTGTACTTGGGGTCAGTTCTAGACAAATTAACCATGTCATAGATGCCAATGTTTTCCTAGTGCGTTTTCTTCTTGGCTTGGACCTTGTAGAGCCACGCCAGGTATTCTTTTGTGGAAGCTGGTGGAGCAGATCGAAAGACATAATTAGGCTTGACCATAAAGGATATATCAAGAGCCCGTCTTTCAAATGCAGCTGGCATGGTGTGTAGGTAATCTGGGAAAGGGTGAGAAACCTTTAAAGCTTGCGACCGCTTGGTAGGATACGACCTAGAAAAGACGTAAAGCTGGTTATTCATGGAGTAAGGGATCAACATTTGTTTCTTCCAGACAGTGATTTTGTTGTTATCAAAGGAAGGTTCAGTAAAGAAATCCTTTACCTCTTTGCTTTCATGTTTTGCCCAACTTTTGTGGTATTTTTCATTATGATCCAAGATGAATCAGACCAAATGTAAACATCAAAGTTGAAGTATGATATACAAGCTTTCCAAAGAGTACAAGAACATCCATTGATTCAACTTGAGCAAGAAGTTATGAACCTCACAACATGCCTTGATACAAATTGATTTTTGGCAGCATTGGCACATAACTTGCATCCCACGATTTCTTGAGAGCCAATTTTGGACGCTTGCGTCATTGTATTTCTGTCTAATATCAACATAAATGATGAGGAATTTGAACCTTAAGGTCAAAGAGTCAAGAATCATATCCCTTTGGCATGTGATCATCAATGTTGCAAATCCAAAATCCAATTTTGTCATATGGCATTGAAAGGATACATTGAGGTGGCATGAATCAGTTCATATCAGTCCAAATGAGTCAAGCCTTATCAAAGAGTCAAAAGACCTAAAACCTGCAAGTTCAGCTCAAGTCAATGGCTAGAGGAGACTTTGAACACCTAGCCATATCCATTGGACAATAGGGTGATCCAGCCCCCATTCACTCTTCCTTGTAAAACAAACTTCCTCTACTATAAATAGTGGTAATTTCTGGTTAATCAAAACACACCAAAACATAACAACACTTGTTTTCCACCATTTCACTCATCATTCCAAATTTTCAAGTTCATGAGGTGTGAGAATCGAATTTTACAATAGGGAGCAATTCAACTCAAACCAATGGTCCTAACACCTCACATACATTATATATGAGTGTTCCAAACCCTTGACCAACATCTATAACACCAGATTCATCAAGTTCGTATCTCACCCCATGCCATCTGCAGTTGGATTCGAGCCCACCAATCCAGAGGTTTTCAATCCATTCAAAGCATCTCAACACACTACTTGAGGTCTAAGGAAGCTGTCCAGATCATCAAAACACATCTATAACACCTACAATTGAGGATTTGAATTCTTCTTGCACAAGTAAGCCTGAACTTCACAAACTCTATGATCCATGCATCATAAATTTATTTTCAAGTTACCAACATGTTTTTGGTAGTTCATAGAGTGATAACCCTCAATCAAATGTCATTTATCATTCGTGTTTGGAATTTCACATTAGTTTTTGCAAAATCTAGGGTTTTTGTGTTCATGCATGATAACTCTCTCCACACTTAAAATAAATGAAATTAATTACCACCATCGTGTTCCTTGTTCAAAAGCGAGTGATTTCCATGTTTACATCATTTGATTTCATTGTGTAATGAGATAGATAAGTGGGCTTTTGCAAAACGGCCATGGATGGAACACGCGAGGAAGAAGATGTAAAGCTCCTAACCATGGTATTTTGTGTAAAGTATGGCCATTTTCCACTTAGATGTTGAAGCGATAGTCTTGTTGATGTTAATCCAAGCAAATCCTCCATCTTAATGTGATGCAAATGCCTCTTTCCCACACCTTTGGGTAATTAGTTGAGTATTCTCTCTTGAGAATGACGGGTTGCCTTTTCAAGATAAAATGAATCATAACCAATAACTTTTTGTCATTTGTACCATGAACTATGAGGTTTTGATCCTACATTGCACTTCGTGGGTACGTAGGCATGAAGTGATAAGTCTCTCCAAACACAAAAATCTTAAAAAATACTTCTCTTCTCATCTCTCCAATCTCTTTCAAACAAACCATTTTCAAACCAAAAAGCGATAGATATTTCAAAGGGTTCCTATAGAGTAGTATAGACGTTTTGGGTGCTAACACCTTCCCTTAACGTAACCAACCCCCTTACCCAGTCTCTGTTTATTTGATCTTGTTTTTTAGAACTCTTTAGGTTTTGTTCGCTCTTTTTCCTTTCCTTTTTGGATAAAATAAAAGTGCGGTGGTGACTCTTGCTTTATGAGTTAAGTTAATCAATAGCTTACACTCACAATTTTTACCGCTACACTATCAAAGAAATTAATGTTCCTAGGGATGTTGGTGATATGATTGAGTATTGGTTAAATAAGGCCAAGGAAGCAAGAGATGTTAGGAATACCATCGCAATTGTTGAACCTTCTAGTGGAACACCTGGAACTAAGAAGATAATGATCACCAATTTGAATCCTAAGAAGATAAGAAAGATAGAAGCTGCTGTTTAAGATCTAATGGAATCAAGTGACCCCAAGTCATATGAAAATTGGGATAACTTCTTGGATTTAAAAAGGCATGAAGTCAGAAGACTTCATTGATAAAGGGAGCTTCTGATCCTAAAGATTTAAGTTTTTCTTTCATTCGGATGACCCTTGTACCTGGGAATATTTTATTTTTATTTATAAAGGATCTATTAGCCTTATTGAACTTATGTACAATAACATATCTAATGCTAGTTGTTCTTCTCATGTTTTGGCTGTGTATGTGTTAAGATACTAAGGGCTTGATAACAACCGCCTGAATTTTTTTATTGAAAGACATTTCATCACGGTTCTTTATAATAACCATTGTGAAAAACATTTTATTTTTTATATTTTATTGAAATATATTAATATTAAAATAACCTATTACCACGATTATTACAAGAAATCATTGTGAATAGTACTTACATTTAATTACGGGTTTTGTTAACAGTCGTGGTCATATATTTTACACATGTATATAAGCGAAGCTATCAAGCTTTCACACAGAATATCCGTCACTCTAAAAAAAAAAACCCTAACATCTCCCTCTTTCATATGCAGAGAACTCGTCCTCATAAACTTATTCATACTAAAAGGTACTCAAGTTCATATGAGTTATCATTCTTCTTCTTCTTCATAAACTTTCTTCCATGTTATTCATACACTTTCTTCCATTTTTCTATATATAGGTTCTTCCAATTTTCTTTATTTTTCATACGCTTTCATTTGGCATGATTTTTGTGTTTTCATTTGGCAGAAAAATTAGGGTTTAGGGTTTTCATTTAGCATGATTTTCGTGTTTTTTGGGTTATCTCTACTTGAATCTCTGTTATTGAAATGGATCTCAATTACCATATTTGTTCCATGTATGACACTAGTCCTTCTTAAAAATCTAAAAAACTCTTTTTAATAGAGACATCAGTGTATTAAACATTACTTTGGTTTTCGTTTATGTTAACATGTTGTTAATGCCATGTTAGTTTATGTTCACAAATCAGGTTATCATGTTGTTTGTAGGATTACAATATCATGCTAGTTTATGTTTCCAAATCAGGTTAACATGATAATATACATTTTGACTTGTAGGCGTGGTTCATAAAATGTTTGTGTTACAATGAAGAAAAAATACAATGAGGACGAAGCTAATGTGAAAGTGGCATACTTTTGTGAAAGACCCATATCATGGGCACACGTTTTCCGCTCTCACTTCAGCTTCATCCTTCTTTCATTGTTGATTCCATTATGAGAGAAGTAGTCATTTTTTCTTCTTCATTCACCACAAATCTTTTCAATCAAAAGTACGTTTGTGAAACATTTTATGAGTTGATATGTCATTGTTGCTCAAAATGTTTGCCTCGTTTTTTAATTTCAGTTGAATATATTATATCGTATGTAGATTGCTTGTTTCACTAACCCTTCACTAAACATGTAGTCATTTAAATTTATTTAGAAAATGATAATCTAAAAATTAAGTTTTATTTGAAAACCAACTTAGATTAATCAATGTTTTTTCAAATTGCATCCATCTTAGAATTCATCTCTAGTTCTTTAACACATAGAAATTGGTTAAATGCCCCAAGTTCTTCAAAGTAACATTTCATTTTCTTTTATTTTATATTGCAACAGATCAAATTTGTTGAGAAATTTTGAATCATCTTTATCACTGCCATCATAATAATCATCATCATCGATTAAAATAATGATGATGATAGTGATGATGTTGACTAGAAATTAGTCAACAAATTGATGCTTTGTGAAATAAACTATAAGAGAATGAACTTTGCTTTGAAGAAATTGGAACCTTAAACCAAATTCTATATGTTAATGAACTAGAGATGAATTAAATGATGGTTGCAATTTGAAAAACAATTAAGCAACTAAGTTGTTTTTCAAGAATAATTTAATTTTTTTAGATTATTATCTTTTAAACCAATTTGAATGGTTGTATATGTTTATTGAGGGGTAAGGAATAACGGGCAATCCACATATTTTATAATGGGTTAATAGTTATTTTGCCCCCTGCCATATAGACGCTTTTTGAAAAACCCAACTATAAAAAAAAATTTGCAAAAAATACCCAAACATTTGAAGATTCTCTCAATTTTGACCTTCATCACATCCAGTCACCAAAAAAGCTGATGTAGCAGCGTATTTTTTTTTTGATGTGGAAGGCCAGGTGGCTTTTTAATTTTATTTTTGATTTATTTAAATGCCACGTTGGCATTTTGTTTTTCATTTATTTTTTATTTATTTTTAAAAACATGTTAAATGTTCAAAAAGTGTTGGAGATGGAAATAGAATCCATGACCTCTCAACACAAAGCACCACTCACTACCATTAGGCCATATTATGTTTAGTAACATTGTTTGCAACTATAATATACATAATACATAATTAACTAGTTAATATTTTTACTAAACTAAAATCTATTAAATCATTTTAGTAATTATACTCTAGCAATTTTTAATTATTTTTTATTTTAATTCCAGTTTATTAATTTATATTTATAATTTTTAATTTATTTTAATTTAATTTATATTAATAGTAATAACGTAAATATACTGTAATTATATTAAAATATTTATTTACCTATTTAATTAAATTTACTGTAGCTTATATTAAAATATTCATTTACCTATTTAATTTAATTTACTGTAGCTTATATTAAAATATTAATTTACTTATTTAATTTAATTTATTGTAGCTTATATTAAAATAGTAATTTACGTTAATATTAATATTAATTTACTGTAGCTTATATTAAAATATTTATTTAACTATTTAATTTAATTTACTGTAGTTTAATATTTATTTAATCTATTTAATCTAATTAAAATGTTAATTATTGTACCATATTAATATACTAAATTAATATATTAAATTAATATACTAAATTAACATAATAAATTAACATTTTATTACTAAATTAATATAATGTAATTTATATTAAAAGTAATAACGTAAATATATTGTAGTTATATTAAAATATTTATTTACCTATTTAATTAAATTTACTGTAGCTTATATTAAAATATTCATTTACCTATTTAATTTAATTTACTGTAGCTTATATTAAAATATTCATTTACTTATTTAATTTAATTTATTGTAGTTTATATTAAAATATTAATTTACGTTAATGTTAATATTAATTTACTGTAGCTTATATTAAAATATTTATTTAACTATTTAATTTAATTTACTGTAGCTTAATATTGATTTAATCTATTTAATCTAATTAAAATGTTAATTACTGTACCATGTTAATATAC
Organism: Lathyrus tuberosus; assembly: GCA_022829125.1. Classification (NCBI taxonomy): domain Eukaryota; kingdom Viridiplantae; phylum Streptophyta; class Magnoliopsida; order Fabales; family Fabaceae; genus Lathyrus; species Lathyrus tuberosus. The sequence goes on along the minus strand of JALAZF010000062.1, from coordinate 1,410,701 downwards.
TAAATTAATATATTAAATTAATATACTAAATTAACATAATAAATTAACATTTTATTACTAAATTAATATACTAAAATATTTTATTACTAAATTAATATTAACTAGTTAATTATGTATTATGTATATTATAGTTGCAAACAGTGTCACAAAACACAACATGGCCTAGTGGTAATGAGTGATGCTTTGTGATGATAGGCCATGAGTTCTTTTCCTATCTAGAACACATTTTGAACATTTAACATGTTTTTAAAAATAAATCAAAAATAAATGAAAAACAAAATGCCAACGTGACATTTAAATCAATCAAAAATAAAATTAAAAAGCCACCTGGCCTTCCACAGCAAAAAAAAAAAAAAACGCTGACACATCAGCTTTTTTGGTGACTGGATGTGATGAAGGTCAAAATTGAGAGATTCTTCAAATGTTAGGGTATTTTTTGCAAGTTTTTTCTTATAGGGGGGTTTTTCAAAAAGCGCCTATATGGCAGAGGGCAAAATAACTATTAACCCTTTTATAATAAACTCATTTATATATATTCTGAGTTTTCAAGATCAAGGTTTTCAGAGTCTTCAAGGTCAAGGTTTTCGCATGGCGTAAGTTGTTAAACAGATTACCTACTCGATCTATTCTGAGTCGGAGAGGGATTATCACAAACACTCATGATTCAATATGTTTTTTTGTTTCCGTAGCGAAGAAACCAATAATCATATATTCTATTCTTGTCCTAAAATATTTTTGGTTTGGAGAAAAATCGCCGGTTGGGTAGAGGTTCCATATTTGTTGGGCCAAGATTGTTTTCGTCATTTATTTGATTGGGTGATCTCTTTGTCGGAGAAATGTATCACAAATCTAATGCTAGTCTTATTTGGTTTTCTATGTGGTTGCTCCTTAGGAATAAACATAATCTTAGGTGTTCCTTCTTTGAGTGGCTTAAAGCTCTTATTGACTCTTTTTAGGGCTTGGAGTTGTATGCACTGATTTATGTTTATTGGGTTGGAGTACCCCCAATACCCCCTTTCATTATACAAGGTGTTGATTATAAAAAAGAACATCTAATTTTCATCAAAATTAAAAATCACATGTTATTGTTACGAGTATAAAGTTTTAAAAAATTAACTTCTCTATACATCTTGTTTTTATTAGAATTTTTAAATTTTAAACTTTATTTGCTTACATATAAATAATAAGTTTTTATCATTTAATCTATGATTTTAATTTTTAATTATTTATTTTAAAAAAATACAAAAATTATAGAAATTTAACACTTATAAGTATATTTATTAAATATGTTAAATATTTGGTTTCTATAATATTTAATTTTAGAATGTTGATTTGGTTAGAAAAAATCGGATGGTAATAGTTTATTATTCATTTTTGAATGATTCTTTAACAAATTATAGTTAGAATATTAATTATTGATTGAACTACTATACCTACATGTGTGGATACTGATATAGATATTCTAGTGGCTAGAAGGTAAAATTCCAATTTAATTATACACGTACCAACTTATAAAGAAATTAATTTAACAATTTATCTTTTGCATTAAATAAATAAAAATTCATTAATTAATTAGAATCGATATTGATTGGAAATTAAATCTCGAAAAAAAATTTAGTAAATATTGAATTCGGAAATCAAATCTTTGACTTATTAATAATTACTATCCAGTTGTCATATAATATCCTATAAACTAGAACAAACAATCATATAAACATAGTTTCTCTTATTGTCTATTATTTTCAAACATTTCAAAGAATTCAATTCCACAGACAAGACCCTACGTGATGCCACCATCTTCGTCATACACGCCTTTTTCAGAGAGAAAGAAATCACCAACTTCTCTTCATAAAGATGGTCTTTCACAAATTAAGGTAAATGAAACCACATTTTCTTCTACTTTATTTTATTTTTTATTAAGTCCGAATAATTTATAACAGTCTTAATATACTGAAGCGTATACAATCTAACGTAAATAAAACCAAGTTTTTATCTTTAGGAATTTCAAAAGCTTTTTTTTCTTTGATTATTAGATATTCCTCTTCTAAATGAGTAATAAGTTGTTATAAATTGATAAGCATAAAATAATTTAAATTTTTTTAAATGAGTTATTAAAACAGGTTGGTAGTGATGATATTTGATCCATAAAAATTTAAAATTGTTACTAATATTGAACTTTGAGATTAGGTTTTATATGATGACATTAACTTTAACAAGTCACTGGGGCACTTAACCTAAAACATCAATATTTCTAACATATCACTTCTACACATGAAAGATTTTAAACAACTTTAGTTAATTTAGAAAAATATTTGATATTTAATTAATTTGAGTCCTAAGTTGTCAAATATGATAATATACTCCCCTAATTTTTTTTAATATACAACAAGATCAAAATTGTTAATAATGGCCTTTAAATTTTTATTATTCTAATTAATCATGATCAAATTTTTGTGGTGCAGTTGGTTCGTTGGTCTCCACCTTCCGAGCATCAAGTGGCCCTAAATGTTGATGGAAGTTCTTATGGGAATCCGGGAAGAGCGGGTTATGGAGGTTTAATTAGAGATCATAATGGATCTTGGATAAAAGGGTTTAGTGGGCCTGTTAGTTTTGCTGATAGCTTAGAAGTTGAATTGTTAGCCATAAAGAATGGATTAATCCTTTCTTGGGACTTGGGTTTCAGAGATGTGAGTTGTAGATCGGATTGTACAAAAGCTCTCTCTATGATTCAAGACACGACATTTCAAGCTTGCAAATATAATCATATAATAGAGCCTATCAAAGAACTTGTTTCTAGAGATTGGAGAGTTTCATTTACCCATACTTATAGAGAAAGTAACCAATGTGCAGATTTTATGGCAAAGTGTGGAGCAAATGCTATGCTTTGTTTAGGAATTTTTGAACAACCACCTCCTTGTTTATATTCTTTACTTGTAAAGGATGCTATGGGAACTCCTTATACAAGAGTATAAATATCATTTCTCATTAGTATTGTATATTATTGTATGATTTAATGAGATTGAATCAAAATGACACGTTAAGTTTTTATTTATGATTTGTTATTGTGTGATATTCAGCTTTTTGTATGAACATTTTTTTTAAGTTTATGATTAATTTATATAATTCACATTAATCCTTAATGTATTCTACGTGTAAATAATCTCGCATAAAACAAATTAAATTCAATTGGATCGATAAATGCAACTCATATGCTTCAGAATCAAATACGAAAAACAAATATATAATATTAGCTACATCAAGAGAGTAGTGAACATTGTTATACCACAAATTTGTCATATCCCTCCAATTAATTTCATCGGATTTATGACTTCATACATTTACCCTAATAATTCATTTTTAGGCTAGATCATTCATCCAGATGCGTGCAATCATGCATTTTCATCATTGATTTAGAGGGCCCTCAATACTTGGATATGGATGATTTAACCAAAGGATTTATTGATTCTTAGTGGTTACTTATGATACAACATATTATAGAGATTTCTATAGACTAAGGTTCCCTTTTGTGTTGCTAGGATTCATTTATCATCTTTTGGAATTTGCTTGGAAACGAAGCTAATGTGTGCAGATGATTTTTTGGTCAGTCAACTTTTAGTGTTCCCAGGAAGATGCTTGAGTTTGTTGGAGGCTTCTCCAAGAGATTGGTATAGATTAGCCAAGAGCAACTTGCTAAAGGAAAACTTACGTCCCGCATTAAGTTGGATAGCAGGGGGACAAAATTCTTTGCCACCTATAAAGAAATGGAGCAGAAAACATAATAGGAGAGCCAAAACACCAATAAAGCGATGTGTTCTTGGTTGGAGACATCTGGGTTAATAGTGTCGTGGTGATTTTGGATGAAATTTTTATAGGTGGGGCGCCCAATGGTGAACTCATGTGGAGTTTCCAATGTCAGACAAAAAGTGGCACCGACAGGATTCAAACCTGTGATGGAAGCTATGTTGAACAATGTCGGCGTCAACATGCCACAAGGGAATTAAAAAGTGTTCGTCGAACCCTCCCAAAAGAAAAGTGAGGCCAACAACATGCAGGAATTGTACTTGGGGTCAGTTCTAGACAAATTAACCATGTCATAGATGCCAATGTTTTCCTAGTGCGTTTTCTTCTTGGCTTGGACCTTGTAGAGCCACGCCAGGTATTCTTTTGTGGAAGCTGGTGGAGCAGATCGAAAGACATAATTAGGCTTGACCATAAAGGATATATCAAGAGCCCGTCTTTCAAATGCAGCTGGCATGGTGTGTAGGTAATCTGGGAAAGGGTGAGAAACCTTTAAAGCTTGCGACCGCTTGGTAGGATACGACCTAGAAAAGACGTAAAGCTGGTTATTCATGGAGTAAGGGATCAACATTTGTTTCTTCCAGACAGTGATTTTGTTGTTATCAAAGGAAGGTTCAGTAAAGAAATCCTTTACCTCTTTGCTTTCATGTTTTGCCCAACTTTTGTGGTATTTTTCATTATGATCCAAGATGAATCAGACCAAATGTAAACATCAAAGTTGAAGTATGATATACAAGCTTTCCAAAGAGTACAAGAACATCCATTGATTCAACTTGAGCAAGAAGTTATGAACCTCACAACATGCCTTGATACAAATTGATTTTTGGCAGCATTGGCACATAACTTGCATCCCACGATTTCTTGAGAGCCAATTTTGGACGCTTGCGTCATTGTATTTCTGTCTAATATCAACATAAATGATGAGGAATTTGAACCTTAAGGCTAAAGAGTCAAGAATCATATCCCTTTGGCATGTGATCATCAATGTTGCAAATCCAAAATCCAATTTTGTCATATGGCATTGAAAGGATACATTGAGGTGGCATGAATCAGTTCATATCAGTCCAAATGAGTCAAGCCTTATCAAAGAGTCAAAAGACCTAAAACCTGCAAGTTCAGCTCAAGTCAATGGCTAGAGGAGACTTTGAACACCTAGCCATATCCATTGGACAATAGGGTGATCCAACCCCCATTCACTATTCCTTGTAAAACAAACTTCCTCTACTATAAATAGTGGTAATTTCTGGTTAATCAAAACACACCAAAACATAACAACACTTGTTTTCCACCATTTCACTCATCATTCCAAATTTTCAAGTTCATGAGGTGTGAGAATCGAATTTTACAATAGGGAGCAATTCAACTCAAACCAATGGTCCTAACAACTCACATACATTATATATGAGTGTTCCAAACCCTTGACCAACATCTATAACACCAGATTCATCAAGTTCGTATCTCACCCCATGCCATCTGCAGTTGGATTCGAGCCCACCAATCTAGAGGTTTTCAATCCATTCAAAGCATCTCAACACACTACTTGAGGTCTAAGGAAGCTGTCCAGATCATCAAAACACATCTATAACACCTACAATTGAGGATTTGAATTCTTCTTGCACAAGTAAGCCTGAACTTCACAAACTCTATGATCCATGCATCATAAATTTATTTTCAAGTTACCAACATGTTTTTGGTAGTTCATAGAGTGATAACCCTCAATCAAATGTCATTTATCATTCGTGTTTGGAATTTCACATTAGTTTTTGCAAAATCTAGGGTTTTTGTGTTCATGCATGATAACTCTCTCCACACTTAAAATAAATGAAATTAATTACCACCATCGTGTTCCTTGTTCAAAAGCGAGTGATTTCCATGTTTACATCATTTGATTTCATTGTGTAATGAGATAGATAAGTGGGCTTTTGCAAAACGGCCATGGATGGAACACGCGAGGAAGAAGATGTAAAGCTCCTAACCATGGTATTTTGTGTAAAGTATGGCCATTTTCCACTTAGATGTTGAAGCGATAGTCTTGTTGATGTTAATCCAAGCAAATCCTCCATCTTAATGTGATGCAAATGCCTCTTTCCCACACCTTTGGGTAATTAGTTGAGTATTCTCTCTTGAGAATGACGGGTTGCCTTTTCAAGATAAAATGAATCATAACCAATAACTTTTTGTCATTTGTACCATGAACTATGAGGTTTTGATCCTACATTGCACTTCGTGGGTACGTAGGCATGAAGTGATAAGTCTCTCCAAACACAAAAATCTTAAAAAATACTTCTCTTCTCATCTCTCCAATCTCTTTCAAACAAACCATTTTCAAACCAAAAAGCGATAGATATTTCAAAGGGTTCCTATAGAGTAGTATAGACGTTTTGGGTGCTAACACCTTCCCTTAACGTAACCAACCCCCTTACCCAGTCTCTGTTTATTTGTTCTTGTTTTTTAGAACTCTTTAGGTTTTGTTCGCTCTTTTTCCTTTCCTTTTTGGATAAAATAAAAGTGCGGTGGTGACTCTTGCTTTATGAGTTAAGTTAATCAATAGCTTACACTCACAATTTTTACCGCTACACTATCAAAGAAATTAATGTTCCTAGGGATGTTGGTGATATGATTGAGTATTGGTTAAATAAGGCCAAGGAAGCAAGAGATGTTAGGAATACCATCGCAATTGTTGAACCTTCTAGTGGAACACCTGGAACTAAGAAGATAATGATCACCAATTTGAATCCTAAGAAGATAAGAAAGATAGAAGCTGCTGTTTAAGATCTAATGGAATCAAGTGACCCCAAGTCATATGAAAATTGGGATAACTTCTTGGATTTAAAAAGGCATGAAGTCAGAAGACTTCATTGATAAAGGGAGCTTCTGATCCTAAAGATTTAAGTTTTTCTTTCATTCGGATGACCCTTGTACCTGGGAATATTTTATTTTTATTTATAAAGGATCTATTAGCCTTATTGAACTTATGTACAATAACATATCTAATGCTAGTTGTTCTTCTCATGTTTTGGCTGTGTATGTGTTAAGATACTAAGGGCTTGATAACAACCGCCTGAATTTTTTTATTGAAAGACATTTCATCACGGTTCTTTATAATAACCATTGTGAAAAACATTTTATTTTTTATATTTTATTGAAATATATTAATATTAAAATAACCTATTACCACGATTATTACAAGAAATCATTGTGAATAGTACTTACATTTTATTACGGGTTTTGTTAACAGTCGTGGTCATATATTTTACACATGTATATAAGCGAAGCTATCAAGCTTTCACACAGAATATCCGTCACTCTAAAAAAAAAAACCCTAACATCTCCCTCTTTCATATGCAGAGAACTCGTCCTCATAAACTTATTCATACTAAAAGGTACTCAAGTTCATATGAGTTATCATTCTTCTTCTTCTTCATAAACTTTCTTCCATGTTATTCATACACTTTCTTCCATTTTTCTATATATAGGTTCTTCCAATTTTCTTTATTTTTCATACGCTTTCATTTGGCATGATTTTTGTGTTTTCATTGGCAGAAAAATTAGGGTTTAGGGTTTTCATTTAGCATGATTTTCGTGTTTTTTGGGTTATCTCTACTTGAATCTCTGTTATTGAAATGGATCTCAATTACCATATTTGTTCCATGTATGACACTAGTCCTTCTTAAAAATCTAAAAAACTCTTTTTAATAGAGACATCAGTGTATTAAACATTACTTTGGTTTTCGTTTATGTTAACATGTTGTTAATGCCATGTTAGTTTATGTTCACAAATCAGGTTATCATGTTGTTTGTAGGATTACAATATCATGCTAGTTTATGTTTCCAAATCAGGTTAACATGATAATATACATTTTGACTTGTAGGCGTGGTTCATAAAATGTTTGTGTTACAATGAAGAAAAAATACAATGAGGACGAAGCTAATGTGAAAGTGGCATACTTTTGTGAAAGACCCATATCATGGGCACACGTTTTCCGCTCTCACTTCAGCTTCATCCTTCTTTCATTGTTGATTCCATTATGAGAGAAGTAGTCATTTTTTCTTCTTCATTCACCACAAATCTTTTCAATCAAAAGTACGTTTGTGAAACATTTTATGAGTTGATATGTCATTGTTGCTCAAAATGTTTGCCTCGTTTTTTAATTTCAGTTGAATATATTATATCGTATGTAGATTGCTTGTTTCACTAACCCTTCACTAAACATGCAGTCATTTAAATTTATTTAGAAAATGATAATCTAAAAATTAAGTTTTATTTGAAAACCAACTTAGATTAATCAATGTTTTTTCAAATTGCATCCATCTTAGAATTCATCTCTAGTTCTTTAACACATAGAAATTGGTTAAATGCCCCAAGTTCTTCAAAGTAACATTTCATTTTCTTTTATTTTATATTGCAACAGATCAAATTTGTTGAGAAATTTTGAATCATCTTTATCACTGCCATCATAATAATCATCATCATCGATTAAAATAATGATGATGATAGTGATGATGTTGACTTGAAATTAGTTAACAAATTGATGCTTTGTGAAATTAACTATAAGAGAATGAACTTTGCTTTGAAGAAATTGGGGCATTAAACCAAATTCTATATGTTAATGAACTAGAGATGAATTACATGATGGTTGCAATTTGAAAAACAATTAAGCAACTAAGTTGTTTTTCAAGAATAATTTATTTTTTTAGATTATTATCTTTTAAACCAATTTGAATGGTTGTATATGTTTATTGAGGGGTAAGGAAAAACGGGCAATCCACATATTTTATAATAAACTCATTTATATATATTCTGAGTTTTCAAGGTCAAGGTTTTCAGAGTCTTCAAGGTCAAGGTTTTCGCATGGCGTAAGTTGTTAAACAGATTACCTACTCGATCTATTCTGAGTCGGAGAGGGATTATCACAAACACTCATGATTCAGTTTGTGTTTTTTGTTTCCGTAGTGAAGAAACCAATAATTATATATTCTATTCTTGTCCTAGAATATTTTTGGTTTGGAGAGAAATCGCCGGTTGGGTAGAGGTTCCATATTTGTTGGGCCAAGATTGTTTTCGTCATTTATTTGATTGGGTGATCTCTTTGTCGGAGAAATGTCACAAATCTAATGCTAGTCTTATTTGGTTTGCTACGTGGTTGCTCCTTAGGTATAAACATAATCTTAGGTGTTCCTTCTTTGAGTGGCTTAAAGCTCCTATTGACCCTTTTTAGGGCTTGGAGTTGTATGAATTGATTTATGTTTATTGGATTGGAGTACCCCAATACTCCCTTTTATTATACAAGGTGTTGATTATAAAAAAAAACATCTAATTTTCATCAAAATTAAAAATCACATGTTATTGTTACCAGTATAAAGTTTTAAAAAATTAACTTCTCTATACATCTTGTTTTTATTAGAATTTTTAAATTTTAAACTTTATTTGCTTACATATAAATAATAAGTTTTTATCATTTAATCTATGATTTTAATTTTTAATTATTTATTTTTATAGAGCGCAATTTAAAAAAAAAATACAAAAATGATAGAAATTTAACACTTATAAGTATATTTATTAAATATGTTAAATATTTGGTTTCTATAATATTTAATTTTAGAATGTTGATTTGGTTAGAAAAAATCGGATGGTAATAGTTTATTATTCATTTTTGAATGATTCTTTAACAAATTATAGTTAGAATATTAATTATTGATTGAACTACTATACCTACATGTGTGGATACTGATATAGATATTCTAGTGGCTAGAAGGTAAAATTCCAATTTAATGATACACGTACCAACTTATAAAGAAATTAATTTAACAATTTATCGTTTGCATTAAATAAATAAAAATTCATTAATTAATTAGAATCGATATTGATTGGAAATTAAATCTCGAAAATTTTTTTAGTAAATATTGAATTCGGAAATCAAATCTTTGACTTATTAATAATTACTATCCAGTTGTCATATAATATCCTATAAACTAGAACAAACAATCATATAAACATAGTTTCTCTTATTGTCTATTATTTTCAAACATTTCAAAGAATTCAATTCCACAGACAAGACCCTACGTGATGCCACCATCTTCGTCATACACGCCTTTTTCAGAGAGAAAGAAATCACCAACTTCTCTTCATAAAGATGGTCTTTCACAAATTAAGGTAAATGAAACCACATTTTCTTCTACTTTATTTTATTTTTTATTAAGTCCGAATAATTTATAGAAGTCATAATATACTGAAGCGTGTACAATCTAACGTAAATAAAACCAAGTTTTTATCTTTAGGAATTTCAAAAGCTTTTTTTCTTTGATTATTAGATATTCCTCTTCTAAATGAGTTATAAGTTGTTATAAATTGATAAGCATAAAATAATTAAAAATTTTTTAAATGAGTTATTAAAACAGGTTGGTAGTGATGATATTTGATCCAAAAAAATTTAAAATTGTTACTAATATTGAACTTTGAGATTAGGTTTTACATGATGACATTAACTTTAACAAGTCACTGGGGCACCTAACCTAAAACATCAATATTTCTAACATATCACTTTTACAAATGAAAGATTTTAAACCACTTTAGTCAATTTAGAAAAATATTTGATATTTAATTAATTTGGGTCCTAAGTTGTCAAATATGATAATATACTCCCCTATTTTTTTTTTAATATACAACAAGATCAAAATTGTTAATAATGGCCTTTAAATTTTTATTATTCTAATTAATCATGATCAAATTTTTGTGGCGCAGTTGGTTCGTTGGTCTCCACCTTCCGAGCATCAAGTGGCCCTAAATGTTGATGGAAGTTCTTATGGGAATCCGGGAAGAGCGGGTTATGGAGGTTTAATTAGAGATCATAATGGATCTTGGATAAAAGGGTTTAGTGGGCCTGTTAGTTTTGCTGATAGCTTAGAAGTTGAATTGTTAGCCATAAAGAATGGATTAATCCTTTCTTGGGACTTGGGTTTCAGAGATGTGAGTTGTAGATCGGATTGTACAAAAGCTCTCTCTATGATTCAAGACACGACATTTCAAGCTTGCAAATATAATCATATAATAGAGCCTATCAAAGAACTTGTTTCTAGAGATTGGAGAGTTTCATTTACCCATACTTATAGAGAAAGCAACCAATGTGCAGATTTTATGGCAAAGTGTGGAGCAAATGCTATGCTTTGTTTAGGAATTTTTGAACAACCACCTCCTTGTTTATATTCTTTACTTCTAAAGGATGCTATGGGAACTCCTTATACAAGAGTATAAATATCATTTCTCATTAGTATTGTATATTATTGTATGATTTAATGAGATTGAATCAAAATGACACGTTAAGTTTTTATTTATGATTTGTTATTGTGTGAAATTCACCTTTTTGTATGAACATTTTTTTTAAGTTTATGGTTAATTTATATAATTCACATTAATCCTTATTGTATTCTACGTGTAAATAATCTCGCATAAAACAAATTAAATTCAATTGGATCGATAAATGCAACTCATATGCTTCAGAATCAAATACGAAAAACAAATATATAATATTAGCTACATCAAGAGAGTAGTGAACATTGTTATACCACAAATTTGTCATATCCCTCCAATTAATTTCATCGGATTTATGACTTCATACATTTACCCTAATAATTCATTTTTAGGCTAGATCATTCATCCAGATGCGTACAATCATGCATTTTCATCATTGATTTAGAGGGCCCTCAATACTTGGATATGGATGATTTAACCAAAGGATTTATTGATTCTTAGTGGTTACTTATGATACAACATATTATAGAGATTTCTATAGACTAAGGTTCCCTTTTGTGTTGCTAGGATTCATTTATCATCTTTTGGAATTTGCTTGAAAACGAAGCTAATGTGTGCAGATGATTTTTTGGTCAGTCAACTTTTAGTGTTCCCAGGAAGATGCTTGAGTTTGTTGGAGGCTTCTCCAAGAGATTGGTATAGATTAGCCAAGAGCAACTTGCTAAAGGAAAACTTACGTCCCGCATTAAGTTGGATAGCAGGGGGACAAAATTCTTTGCCACCTGTAAAGAAATGGAGCAGAAAACATAATAGGAGAGCCAAAACACCAATAAAGCGATGTGTTCTTGGTTGGAGACATCTGGGTTAATAGTGTCGTGGTGATTTTGGATGAAATTTTTATAGGTGGGGCGCCCAATGGTGAACTCATGTGGAGTTTCCAATGTCAGACAAAAAGTGGCACCGACAGGATTCAAACCTGTGATGGAAGCTATGTTGAACAATGTCGGCGTCAACATGCCACAAGGGAATTAAAAAGTGTTCGTCGAACCCTCCCAAAAGAAAAGTGAGGCCAACAACGTGCAGGAATTGTACTTGGGGTCAGTTCTAGACAAATTAACCATGTCATAGATGCCAATGTTTTCCTAGTGCGTTTTCTTCTTGGCTTGGACCTTGTAGAGCCACGCCAGGTATTCTTTTGTGGAAGCTGGTGGAGCAGATCGAAAGACATAATTAGGCTTGACCATAAAGGATATATCAAGAGCCCGTCTTTCAAATGCAGCTGGCATGGTGTGTAGGTAATCTGGGAAAGGGTGAGAAACCTTTAAAGCTTGCGACCGCTTGGTAGGATACGACCTAGAAAAGACGTAAAGCTGGTTATTCATGGAGTAAGGGATCAACATTTGTTTCTTCCAGACAGTGATTTTGTTGTTATCAAAGGAAGGTTCAGTAAAGAAATCCTTTACCTCTTTGCTTTCATGTTTTGCCCAACTTTTGTGGTATTTTTCATTATGATCCAAGATGAATCAGACCAAATGTAAACATCAAAGTTGAAGTATGATATACAAGCTTTCCAAAGAGTACAAGAACATCCATTGATTCAACTTGAGCAAGAAGTTATGAACCTCACAACATGCCTTGATACAAATTGATTTTTGGCAGCATTGGCACATAACTTGCATCCCACGATTTCTTGAGAGCCAATTTTGGACGCTTGCGTCATTGTATTTCTGTCTAATATCAACATAAATGATGAGGAATTTGAACCTTAAGGCCAAAGAGTCAAGAATCATATCCCTTTGGCATGTGATCATCAATGTTGCAAATCCAAAATCCAATTTTGTCATATGGCATTGAAAGGATACATTGAGGTGGCATGAATCAGTTCATATCAGTCCAAATGAGTCAAGCCTTATCAAAGAGTCAAAAGACCTAAAACCTGCAAGTTCAGCTCAAGTCAATGGCTAGAGGAGACTTTGAACACCTAGCCATATCCATTGGACAATAGGGTGATCCAGCCCCCATTCACTATTCCTTGTAAAACAAACTTCCTCTACTATAAATAGTGGTAATTTCTGGTTAATCAAAACACACCAAAACATAACAACACTTGTTTTCCACCATTTCACTCATCATTCCAAATTTTCAAGTTCATGAGGTGTGAGAATCGAATTTTACAATAGGGAGCAATTCAACTCAAACCAATGGTCCTAACACCTCACATACATTATATATGAGTGTTCCAAACCCTTGAACAACATCTATAACACCAGATTCATCAAGTTCGTATCTCACCCCATGCCATCTGCAGTTGGATTCGAGCCCACCAATCCAGAGGTTTTCAATCCATTCAAAGCATCTCAACACACTACTTGAGGTCTAAGGAAGCTGTCCAGATCATCAAAACACATCTATAACACCTACAATTGAGGATTTGAATTCCTCTTGCACAAGTAAGCCTGAACTTCACAAACTCTATGATCCATGCATCATAAATTTATTTTCAAGTTACCAACATGTTTTTGGTAGTTCATAGAGTGATAACCCTCAATCAATTGTCATTTATCATTCGTGTTTGGAATTTCACATTAGTTTTTGCAAAATCTAGGGTTTTTGTGTTCATGCATGATAACTCTCTCCACACTTAAAATAAATGAAATTAATTACCACCATCGTGTTCCTTGTTCAAAAGCGAGTGATTTCCATGTTTACATCATTTGATTTCATTGTGTAATGAGATAGATAAGTGGGCTTTTGCAAAACGGCCATGGATGGAACACGCGAGGAAGAAGATGTAAAGCTCCTAACCATGGTATTTTGTGTAAAGTATGGCCATTTTCCACTTAGATGTTGAAGCGATAGTCTTGTTGATGTTAATCCAAGCAAATCCTCCATCTTAATGTGATGCAAATGCCTCTTTCCCACACCTTTGGGTAATTAGTTGAGTATTCTCTCTTGAGAATGACGGGTTGCCTTTTCAAGATAAAATGAATCATAACCAATAACTTTTTGTCATTTGTACCATGAACTATGAGGTTTTGATCCTACATTGCACTTCGTGGGTACGTAGGCATGAAGTGATAAGTCTCTCCAAACACAAAAATCTTAAAAAATACTTCTCTTCTCATCTCTCCAATCTCTTTCAAACAAACCATTTTCAAACCAAAAAGCGATAGATATTTCAAAGGGTTCCTATAGATTAGTATAGACGTTTTGGGTGCTAACACCTTCCCTTAACGTAACCAACCCCCTTACCCAGTCTCTGTTTATTTGTTCTTGTTTTTTAGAACTCTTTAGGTTTTGTTCGCTCTTTTTCCTTTCCTTTTTGGATAAAATAAAAGTGTGGTGGTGACTCTTGCTTTATGAGTTAAGTTAATCAATAGCTTACACTCACAATTTTTACCGCTACACTATCAAAGAAATTAATGTTCCTAGGGATGTTGGTGATATGATTGAGTATTGGTTAAATAAGGCCAAGGAAGCAAGAGATGTTAGGAATACCATCGCAATTGTTGAACCTTCCAGTGGAACACCTGGAACTAAGAAGATAATGATCACCAATTTGAATCCTAAGAAGATAAGAAATATAGAAGCTGCTGTTTAAGATCTAATGGAATCAAGTGACCTCAAGTCATATGAAAATTGGGATAACTTCTTGGATTTAAAAAGGCATGAAGTCTGAAGACTTCATTGATAAAGGGAGCTTCTGATCCTAAAGATTTAAGTTTTTCTTTCATTCGGATGACCCTTGTACCTGGGAATATTTTATTTTTATTTATAAAGGATCTATTAGCCTTATTGAACTTATGTACAATAACATATCTAATGCTAGTTGTTCTTCTCATGTTTTGGCTGTGTATGTGTTAAGATACTAAGGGCTTGATAACAACCGCCTGAATTTTTTTATTGAAAGACATTTCATCACGGTTCTTTATAATAACCATTGTGAAAAACATTTTATTTTTTATATTTTATTGAAATATATTAATATTAAAATAACTTATTACCACGATTATTACAAGAAATCATTGTGAATAGTACTTACATTTTATTACGGGTTTTGTTAACAGTCGTGGTCATATATTTTACACATGTATATAAGCGAAGCTATCAAGCTTTCACACAGAATATCCGTCACTCTCAAAACAAAACCCTAACATCTCCCTCTTTCATATGCAGAGAACTCGTCCTCATAAACTTATTCATACTAAAAGGTACTCAAGTTCATACGCTTTATCATTCTTCTTCTTCTTCATAAGCTTTCTTTCATGTTATTCATACACTTTATTCCATTTTTCTATATATAAGTTCTTCCATTTTTCTTTATTTTTCATACGCTTTCATTTGGCATGATTTTTGTGTTTTCGTTTAGCAGAAAAATTAGGGTTTAGGGTTTTCATTTAGCATGATTTTCGTGTTTTTTGGGTTATCTCTACTTGAATCTCTGTTATTGAAATGGATCTCAATTACCATATTTGTTCCATGTATGACACTAGTCCTTCTTAAAAATCTAAAAAACTCTTTTTAATAGAGACATCAGTGTATTAAACATTACTTTGGTTTTCGTCTATGTTAACATGTTGTTAATGCCATGTTAGTTTATGTTCCCAAATCAAGTTATCATGTTGTTTGTAGGATTACAATATCATGCTAGTTTATGTTTCCAAATCAGGTTAACATGATAATATACATTTTGACTTGTAGGCGGGCTTCATAAAATGTTTGTGTTACAATGAAGAAAAAAATACAATGAGGACGAAGCTAATGTGAAAGTGGCATACTTTTGTGAAATACCCATATCATGGGCACACGTTTTCCGCTCTCACTTCAGCTTCATCCTTCTTTCATTGTTGATTCCATTCTGAGAGAAGTAGTCATTTTTTCTTCTTCATTCACCACAAATCTTTTCAATAAAAAGTACGTTTGTGAAACATTTTATGCGTTGATATGTCATTGTTGCTCAAAATGTTTTCCTCGTTTTTTAATTCCAGTTGAATATATTATATCGTATGTAGATTGCTTGTTTCACTAACCCTTCACTAAACATGCATTCATTTAAATTTATTTAGAAAATGATAATCTAAAAATTAAGTTTTATTTGAAAACCAACTTAGATGAATCAATGTTTTTTCAAATTGCATCCATCTTATAATTCATCTCTAGTTCTTTAACACATAGAAATTGGTTAAATGCCCCAAGTTCTTCAAAGTAACATTTCATTTTCTTCTATTTTATATTGCAAAAGATCAAATTTGTTGAGAAATTTTGAATCATCTTTATCATTGTCATCATAATAATCATCATCATCAATTAAAATAATGATGATGATAGTGATGATGTTGACTCGAAATTAGTCAACAAATTGATGTTTTGTGAAATAAACTATAAGAGAATGAACTTTGCTTTGAAGAAATCGGGGCATTAAACCAAATTCTATATGTTAATGAACTAGAGATGAATTACATGATGGTTGCAATTTGAAAAACAATTAAGCAACTAAGTTGTTTTTCAAGAATAATTTATTTTTTTTAGATTACTATCTTTTAAACCAATTTGAATGGTTATATATGTTTATTGAGGGGTAAGGAAAAACGGGCAATCCACATATTTTATAATAAACTCATTTATATATATTCTGAGTTTTCAAGGTCAAGGTTTTCAGAGTCTTCAAGGTCAAGGTTTTCGCACGGCGTAAGTTGTTAAACAGATTACCTACTCGATCTATTCTGAGTCGGAAAGGGATTATCAGAAACACTCATGATTCAGTATGTGTTTTTTGTTTCCGTAGAGAAGAAACCAATAATAATATATTCTATTCTTGTCCTAAAATATTTTTGGTTTGGAGAAAAATCGCCGGTTGGGTAGAGGTTCCATATTTGTTGGGCCAAGATTGTTTTCGTCATTTATTTGATTGGGTGATCTCTTTGTCGGAGAAATGTCACAAATCTAAAGCTAGTCTTATTTGGTTTTCTACGTGGTTGCTCCTTAGGAATAAACATAATCTTAGGTGTTCCTTCTTTGAGTGGCTTAAAGCTCCTATTGACTCTTTTTATGGCTTGCAGTTGTATGCACTGATTTATGTTTATTGGATTGGAGTACCCCCAATACTCCCGTTTATTATACAAGGTGTTAATTATAAAAAAAACATCTAGTTTTCATCAAAATTAAAAATCACATATTATTGTTACCAGTATAAAGTTTTAAAAAATTAACTTCTCTATACATCTTGTTTTTATTAGAATTTTTAAATTTTAAACTTTATTTGCTTACATATAAATAATAAGTTTTTATCATTTAATCTATGATTTTAATTTTTAATTATTAATTTTTATAGAGCGCAATTTAAAAAAAAAATACAAAAATGATAGAAATTTAACACTTATAAGTATATTTATTAAATATGTTAAATATTTGGTTTCTATAATATTTAATTTTAGAATGTTGATTTGGTTAGAAAAAATCGGATGGTAATAGTTTATTATTCATTTTTGAATGATTCTTTAACATATTATAGTTAGAATATTAATTATTGATTGAACTACTATACCTACATGTGTGGATACTGATATAGATATTCTAGTGGCTAGAAGGTAAAATTCCAATTTAATGATACACGTACCAACTTATAAAGAAATTAATTTAACAATTTATCGTTTGCATTAAATAAATAAAAATTCATTAATTAATTAGAATCGATATTGATTGGAAATTAAATCTCGGAAAAAAATTTAGTAAATATTGAATTCGGAAATCAAATCTTTGCCTTATTAATAATTACTATCCAGTTGTCATATAATATCCTATAAACTAGAACAAACAATCATATAAACATAGTTTCTCTTATTGTCTATTATTTTCAAACATTTCAAAGAATTCAATTCCACAGACAAGACCTTACGTGATGCCACCATCTTCGTCATACACGCCTTTTTCAGAGAGAAAGAAATCACCAACTTCTCTTCATAAAGATGGTCTTTCACAAATTAAGGTAAATGAAACCACATTTTCTTCTACTTTATTTTATTTTTTATTAAGTCCGAATAATTTATAACAGTCTTAATATACTGAAGCGTATACAATCTAACGTAAATAAAACCAAGTTTTTATCTTTAGGAATTTCAAAAGCTTTTTTTCTTTGATTATTAGATATTCCTCTTCTAAATGAGTTATAAGTTGTTATAAATTGATAAGCATAAAATAATTTAAATTTTTTTAAATGAGTTATTAAAACAGGTTGGTAGTGATGATATTTGATCCATAAAAATTTAAAATTGTTACTAATATTGAACTTTGAGATTAGGTTTTACATGATGACATTAACTTTAACAAGTCACTGGGGCACTTAACCTAAAACATCAATATTTCTAACATATCACTTTTACACATGAAAGATTTTAAACAACTTTAGTTAATTTAGAAAAATATTTGATATTTAATTAATTTGGGTCCTAAGTTGTCAAATATGATAATATACTCCCCTATTTTTTTTTTAATATACAACAAGATCAAAATTGTTAATAATGGCCTTTAAATTTTTATTATTCTAATTAATCATGATCAAATTTTTGTGGTGCAGTTGGTTCGTTGGTCTCCACCTTCCGAGCATCAAGTGGCCCTAAATGTTGATGGAAGCAGTTCTTATGGGAATCCGGGACGAGTGGGTTATGGAGGTTTAATTAGAGATCATAATGGATCTTGGATAAAAGGGTTTAGTGGGCTTGTTAGTTTTGCTGATAGCTTAGAAGTTGAATTGTTAGCCATAAAGAATGGATTAATCCTTTCTTGGGACTTGGGTTTCAGAGATGTGAGTTGTAGATCGGATTGTACAAAAGCTCTCTCTATGATTCAAGACACGACATTTCAAGCTTGCAAATATAATCATATAATAGAGCCTATCAAAGAACTTGTTTCTAGAGATTGGAGAGTTTCATTTACCCATACTTATAGAGAAAGCAACCAATGTGCAGATTTTATGGCAAAGTGTGGAGCAAATGCTATGCTTTGTTTAGGAATTTTTGAACAACCACCTCCTTGTTTATATTCTTTACTTGTAAAGGATGCTATGGGAACTCCTTATACACGAGTATAAATATCATTTCTCATTAGTATTGTATATTATTGTATGATTTAATGAGATTGAATCAAAATGACACGTTAAGTTTTTATTCATGATTTGTTATTGTGTGATATTCACCTTTTTTGTATGAACATTTTTTTTAAGTTTATGGTTAATTTATATAATTCACATTAATCCTTATTGTATTCTACGTGTAAATAATCTCGCATAAAACAAATTAAATTCAATTGGATCGATAAATGCAACTCATATGCTTCAGAATCAAATACGAAAAACAAATATATAATATTAGCTACATCAAGAGAGTAGTGAACATTGTTATACCACAAATTTGTCATATCCCTCCAATTAATTTCATCGGATTTATGGCTTCATACATTTACCCTAATAATTCATTTTTAGGCTAGATCATTCATCCAGATGCGTACAATCATGCATTTTCATCATTGATTTAGAGGGCCCTCAATACTTGGATATGGATGATTTAACCAAAGGATTTATTGATTCTTAGTGGTTACTTATGATACAACATATTATAGAGATTTCTATAGACTAAGGTTCCCTTTTGTGTTGCTAGGATTCATTTATCATCTTTTGGAATTTGCTTGGAAACGAAGCTAATGTGTGCAGATGATTTTTTGGTCAGTTAACTTTTAGTGTTCCCAGGAAGATGCTTGAGTTTGTTGGAGGCTTCTCCAAGAGATTGGTATAGATTAGCCAAGAGCAACTTGCTAAAGGAAAACTTACGTCCCGCATTAAGTTGGATAGCAGGGGGACAAAATTCTTTGCCACCTGTAAAGAACTGGAGCAGAAAACATAATAGGAGAGCCAAAACACCAATAAAGCGATGTGTTCTTGGTTGGAGGCATCTGGGTTAATAGTGTCGTGGTGATTTTGGATGAAATTTTTATAGGTGGGGCGCCCAATGGTGAACTCATGTGGAGTTTCCAATGTCAGACAAAAAGTGGCACCGACAGGATTCAAACCTGTGATGGAAGCTATGTTGAACAATGTCGGCGTCAACATGCCACAAGGGAATTGAAAAGTGTTCGTCGAACCCTCCCAAAAGAAAAGTGAGGCCAACAACATGCAGGAATTGTACTTGGGGTCAGTTCTAGACAAATTAACCATTTCATAGATGCCAATGTTTTCCTAGTGCGTTTTCTTCTTGGCTTGGACCTTGTAGAGCCACGCCAGGTATTCTTTTGTGGAAGCTGGTGGAGCAGATCGAAAGACACAATTAGGCTTGACCATAAAGGATATATCAAGAGCCCGTCTTTCAAATGCAGCTGGCATGGTGTGTAGGTAATCTGGGAAAGGGTGAGAAACCTTTAAAGCTTGCGACCGCTTGGTAGGATACGACCTAGAAAAGACGTAAAGCTGGTTATTCATGGAGTAGGGGATCAACATTTGTTTCTTCCAGACAGTGATTTTGTTGTTATCAAAGGAAGGTTCGGTAATGAAATCCTTTACCTCTTTTCTTTCATGTTTTGCCCAACTTTGGTGGTATTTTTCATTATGATCCAAGATGAATCAGACCAAATGTAAACATCAAAGTTGAAGTATGATATACAAGCTTTCCAAAGAGTACAAGAACATCCATTGATTCAACTTGAGCAAGAAGTTATGAACCTCACAACATGCCTTGATACAAATTGATTTTTGGCAGCATTGGCACATAACTTGCATCCCACGATTTCTTGAGAGCCAATTTTGGACGCTTGCGTCATTGTATTTCTGTCTAATATCAACATAAATGATGAGGAATTTGAACCTTAAGGCCAAAGAGTCAAGAATCATATCCCTTTGGCATGTGATCATCAATGTTGCAAATCCAAAATCCAATTTTGTCATATGGCATTGAAAGGATACATTGAGGTGACATGAATCAATTCATATCAGTCCAAATGAGTCAAGCCTTATCAAAGAGTCAAAAGACCTAAAACCTGCAAGTTCAGCTCAAGTCAATGGCTAGAGGAGACTTTGAACACCTAGCCATATCCATTGGACAATAAGGTGATCCAGCCCCCATTCACTATTCCTTGTAAAACAAACTTCCTCTACTATAAATAGTGGTCATTTCTGGTTAATCAAAACACACCAAAACATAACAACACTTGTTTTCCACCATTTCACTCATCATTCCAAATTTTCAAGTTCACGAGGTGTGAGAATCGAATTTTACAATAGGGAGCAATTCAACTCAAACCAATGGTCCTAACACCTCACATACATTTATATATGAGTGTTCCAAACCCTTGAACAACATCTATAACACCAGATTCATCAAGTTCGTATCTCACCCCATGCCATCTGCAGTTGGATTCGAGCCCACCAATCCAGAGGTTTTCAATCCATTTAAAGCATCTCAACACACTACTTGAGGTCTAAGGAAGCTGTCCAGATCATCAAAACACATCTATAACACCTACAATTGAGGATTTGAATTCCTCTTGCACAAGTAAGCCTGAACTTCACAAACTCTATGATCCATGCATCATAAATTTATTTTCAAGTTACCAACATGTTTTTGGTAGTTCATAGAGTGATAACCCTCAATCAATTGTCATTTATCATTCGTGTTAGGAATTTCACATTAGTTTTTGCAAAATCTATGGTTTTTGTGTTCATGCATGATAACTCTCTCTCCACACTTAAAATAAATGAAATTAATTACCACCATCGTGTTCCTTGTTCAAAAGCGAGCGATTTCCATGTTTACATCATTTAATTTCATTGTGTAATGAGATAGATAAGTGGGCTTTTGCAAAACGGCCATGGATGGAACACGCGAGGAAGAAGATGTAAAGCTCCTACCATGGTATTTTGTGTAAAGTATGGCCATTTTCCACTTAGATGTTGAAGTGATAGTCTTGTTGATGTTAATCCAAGCAAATCCTCCATCTTAATGTGATGCAAATGCCTCTTTCCCACACCTTTGGGTAATTAGTTGAGTATTTTCTCTTGAGAATGACGGGTTGTCTTTTCAAGATAAAATGAATCATAACCAATAACTTTTTGTCATTTGTACCATGAACTATGAGGTTTTGATCCTACATTGCACTTCGTGGGTACGTAGGCATGAAGTGATAAGTCTCTCCAAACACAAAAATCTTAAAAAATACTTCTCTTCTCATCTCCCCAATCTCTTTCAAACAAACCATTTTCAAACCAAAAAGCGATAGATATTTCAAAGGGTTCCTATAGAGTAGTATAGACGTTTTGGGTGCTAACACCTTCCCTTAACGTAACCAACCCCCTTACCCAGTCTCTGTTTATTTGTTCTTGTTTTTTTTAGAACTCTTTAGGTTTTGTTCGCTCTTTTTCCTTTCCTTTTTGGATAAAATAAAAGTGCGGTGGTGACTCTTGCTTTATGAGTTAAGTTAATTAATAGCCTACACTCACAATTTTTACCGCTACACTATTAAAGAAATTAATGTTCCTAGGGATGTTGGTGATATGATTGAGTATTGGTTTAATAAGGCCAAGGAAGCAAGAGATGTTAGGAATACCATTGCAATTGTTGAACCTTCTAGTGGAACACCTGGAACTAAGAAGATAATGATCACCAATTTGAATCCTAAGAAGATAAGAAAGATAGAAGCTGCTGTTTAAGATCTAATGGAATCAAGTGACCCCAAGTCATATGAAAATTGGGATAACTTCTTGGATTTAAAAAGGCATGAAGTCTGAAGACTTCATTGATAAAGGGAGCTTCTGATCCTAAAGATTTAAGTTTTTCTTTCAGTCGGATGACCCTTGTACCTGGGAATATTTTATTTTTATTTATAAAGGATCTATTAACCTTATTGAACTTATGTACAATAACATATCTAATGCTAGTTGTTCTTCTCATGTTTTGGCTGTGTATGTGTTAAGATACTAAGGGCTTGATAACAACCGCCTGAATTTTTTATTGAAAGACATTTCATCACGGTTCTTTATAATAACCATTGTGAAAAAAATTTTATTTTTTATATTTTATTGAAATATATTAATATTAAAATAACCTATTACCACGATTATTACAAGAAATCATTGTGAATAGTACTTACATTTTATTACGGGTTTTGTTAACAGTCGTGGTCATATGTTTTACACATGTATATAAGCGAAGCTATCAAGCTTTCACACAGAATATCCGTCACTCTCAAAACAAAACCCTAACATCTCCCTCTTCCATATGCAGAGAACTCGTCCTCATAAACTTATTCATACTAAAAGGTACTCAAGTTCATACGCTTTATCATTCTTCTTCTTCTTCATAAGCTTTCTTCCATGTTATTCATACACTTTCTTCCATTTTTCTATATATAGGTTGTTCCATTTTTCTTTATTTTTCATACGCTTTCATTTGGCATGATTTTTGTGTTTTCATTTGGCAGAAAAATTAGGGTTTAGGGTTTTCATTTAGCATGATATTCGTGTTTTTTGGGTTATCTCTACTTGAATCTCTGTTATTGAAATGGATCTCAATTACCATATTTGTTCCATGTATGACACTAGTCCTTCTTAAAAATCTAAAAAACTCTTTTTAATAGAGACATCAGTGTATTAAACATTACTTTGGTTTTCGTCTATGTTAACATGTTGTTAATGCCATGTTAGTTTATGTTCCCAAATCAAGTTATCATGTTGTTTGTAGGATTACAATATCATGCTAGTTTATGTTTCCAAATCAGGTTAACATAATAATATACATTTTGACTTGTAGGCGGGGTTCATAAAATGTTTGTGTTACAATGAAGAAAAAATACAATGAGGACGAAGCTAATGTGAAAGTGGCATACTTTTGTGAAAGACCCATATCACGGGCACACGTTTTCCGCTCTCACTTCAGCTTCATGATTCTTTCATTGTTGATTCCATTCTGAGAGAAGTAGTCATTTTTTCTTCTTCATTCACCACAAATCTTTTCAATAAAAAGTACGTTTGTGAAACATTTTATGAGTTGATATGTCATTGTTGCTCAAAATGTTTTCCTCGTTTTTTAATTCCAGTTGAATATATTATATCGTATGTAGATTGCTTGTTTCACTAACCCTTCACTAAACATGCATTCATTTAAATTTATTTAAAAAATGATAATCTAAAAATTAAGTTTTATTTGAAAACCAACTTAGATGAATCAATGTTTTTTCAAATTGCATCCATCTTATAATTCATCTCTAGTTCTTTAACACATAGAAATTGGTTAAATGCCCAAAGTTCTTTAAAGTAACATTTCATTTTCTTCTATTTTATATTGCAAAAGATCAAATTTGTTGAGAAATTTTGAATCATCTTTATCATTGTCATCATAATAAGCCTCATCATCAATTAAAATAATGATGATGATAGTGATGATGTTGACTCGAAATTAGTCAACAAATTGATGTTTTGTGAAATAAACTATAAGAGAATGAACTTTGCTTTGAAGAAATTGGGGCATTAAACCAAATTCTATATGTTAATGAACTAGAGATGAATTACATGATGGTTGCAATTTGAAAAACAATTAAGCAACTAAGTTGTTTTTCAAGAATAATTTAATTTTTTTAGATTATTATCTTTTAAACCAATTTGAATGGTTGTATATGTTTATTGAGGGGTAAGGAAAAACGGGCAATCCACATATTTTATAATAAACTCATTTATATATATTCTGAGTTTTCAAGGTCAAGGTTTTCAGAGTCTTCAAGGTCAAGGTTTTCGCATGGCGTAAGTTGTTAAACAGATTACCTACTCGATCTATTCTGAGTCGGAGAAGGATTATCACAAACACTCATGATTCAGTATGTGTTTTTTGTTTCCGTAGCGAAGAAACCAATAATCATATATTCTATTCTTGTCCTAGAATATTTTTGGTTTGGAGAAAAATCGCCGGTTGGGTAGAGGTTCCATATTTGTTGGGCCAAGATTGTTTTCGTCATTTATTTGATTGGGTGATCTCTTTTCGGAGAAATGTCACAAATCTAATGCTAGTCTTATTTGGTTTTCTATGTGGTTGCTCCTTAGGAATAAACATAATCTTAGGTGTTCCTTCTTTGAGTGGCTTAAAGCTCCTATTGACTCTTTTTAGGGCTTGGAGTTGTATGCACTGATTTATGTTTATTGAGTTGGAGTACCCCCAATACCCCTTTTATTATACAAGGTGTTGATTATAAAAAAAAAACATCTAATTTTCATCAAAATTAAAAATCACATGTTATTGTTACGAGTATAAAGTTTTAAAATATTAACGTCTCTATACATCTTGTTTTTATTAGAATTTTTAAATTTTAAACTTTATTTGCTTACATATAAATAATAAGTTTTTATCATTTAATCTATGATTTTAATTTTTAATTATTTATTTTAAAAAAAATACAAAAATGATAGAAATTTAACACTTATAAGTATATTTATTAAATATGTTAAATATTTGGTTTCTATAATATTTAATTTTAGAATGTTGATTTGGTTAGAAAAATCGGATGGTAATAGTTTATTATTCATTTTTGAATGATTCTTTAACAAATTATAGTTAGAATATTAATTATTGATTGAACTACTATACCTACATGTGTGGATACTGATATAGATATTCTAGTGACTAGAAGGTAAAATTCCAATTTAATGATACACGTACCAACTTATAAAGAAATTAATTTAACAATTTATCGTTTGCATTAAATAAATAAAAATTCATTAATTAATTAGAATCGATATTGATTGGAAATTAAATCTCGAAAAAAAATTTAGTAAATATTGAATTCGGAAATCAAATCTTTGACTTATTAATAATTACTATCCAGTTGTCATATAATATCCTATAAACTAGAACAAACAATCATATAAACATAGTTTCTCTTATTGTCTATTATTTTCAAACATTTCAAAGAATTCAATTCCACAGACAAGACCCTACGTGATGCCACCATCTTCGTCATACACGCCTTTTTCAGAGAGAAAGAAATCACCAACTTCTCTTCATAAAGATGGTCTTTCACAAATTAAGGTAAATGAAACCACATTTTCTTCTACTTTATTTTATTTTTTATTAAGTCCGAATAATTTATAACAGTCTTAATATACTGAAGCGTATACAATCTAACGTAAATAAAACCAAGTTTTTATCTTTAGGAATTTCAAAAGCTTTTTTTCTTTGATTATTAGATATTCCTCTTCTAAATGAGTTATAAGTTGTTATAAATTGATAAGCATAAAATAATTTAAATTTTTTTAAATGAGTTATTAAAACAGGTTGGTAGTGATGATATTTGATCCATAAAAATTTAAAATTGTTACTAATATTGAACTTTGAGATTAGGTTTTACATGATGACATTAACTTTAACAAGTCACTGGGGCACTTAACCTAAAACATCAATATTTCTAACATATCACTTTTACAAATGAAAGATTTTAAACCAGTCAATTTAGAAAAGTATTTGATATTTAATTAATTTGGGTCCTAAGTTGTCAAATATGATAATATACTCCCCTATTTTTTTAAAATATACAACAAGATCAAAATTGTTAATAACGGCCTTTAAATTTTTATTATTCTAATTAATCATGATCAAATTTTTGTGGTGCAGTTGGTTCGTTGGTCTCCACCTTCCGAGCATCAAGTGGCCCTAAATGTTGATGGAAGTTCTTATGGGAATCCGGGAAGAGCGGGTTATGGAGGTTTAATTAGAGATCATAATGGATCTTGGATAAAAGGGTTTAGTGGGCCTGTTAGTTTTGCTGATAGCTTAGAAGTTGAATTGTTAGCCATAAAGAATGGATTAATCCTTTCTTGGGACTTGGGTTTCAGAGATGTGAGTTGTAGATCGGATTGTACAAAAGCTCTCTCTATGATTCAAGACACGACATTTCAAGCTTGCAAATATAATCATATAATAGAGCCTATCAAAGAACTTGTTTCTAGAGATTGGAGAGTTTCATTTACCCATACTTATAGAGAAAGCAACCAATGTGCAGATTTTATGGCAAAGTGTGGAGCAAATGCTATGCTTTGTTTAGGAATTTTTGAACAACCACCTCCTAGTTTATATTCTTTACTTGTAAAGGATGCTATGGGAACTCCTTATACACGAGTATAAATATCATTTCTCATTAGTATTGTATATTATTGTATGATTTAATGAGATTGAATCAAAATGACACGTTAAGTTTTTATTCATGATTTGTTATTGTGTGATATTCACCTTTTTTGTATTAACATTTTTTTTTAAGTTTATGGTTAATTTATATAATTCACATTAATCCTTATTGTATTCTACGTGTAAATAATCTCGCATAAAACAAATTAAATTCAATTGGATCGATAAATGCAACTCATATGCTTCAGAATCAAATACGAAAAACAAATATATAATATTAGCTACATCAAGAGAGTAGTGAACATTGTTATACCACAAATTTGTCATATCCCTCCAATTAATTTCATCGGATTTATGGCTTCATACATTTACCCTAATAATTCATTTTTAGGCTAGATCATTCATCCAGATGCGTACAATCATGCATTTTCATCATTGATTTAGAGGGCCCTCAGTACTTGAAAATGAATAAATTTATATAAATTATAACATTTCCATTAAAACAGGTTGGTAGTGACTATACTTGATCTATCAAAATTTAAAATTGTGACTAATATGAACTTTGAGATTAGGTTCTACATGATGACATTAACTTTAACAAGTCACTAGGGCACTTTACCTAAAACATCAACTTTTCTAACATATAACTTTTACACATGAAAGATTTTAAACAATTTTAGTTAATTTAGAAAAATATTTGATATTTAATTAATTTGGGTCCTAAGTTGTCAAATATGTTAATATACTCCCCTAATTTTTTTGATATACAACAAGATCAAAATTGTTAATAATTGAATAATGGCCTTTAAATTTTTATTATTCTAATTAATCATGATTAAATTTATGTGGTGCAGTTGGTTCATTGGTCTCCACCTCCCGAGCATCAAGTGGTCCTAAATGTTGATGGAAGTTCTTATGGGAATCCGGGAAGAGCGAGTTATGGAGGTTTAATTAGAGATCATAATGGATCTTGGATAAAAGGGTTTAATGGGCCTGTTAGTTTTGCTGATAGCTTAGAAGTTGAATTGTTAGCCATAAAGGGTAGCTTATGTCTGAGTTTGTGGGGATGATGACGAAGAGGAATCATCAAATTTCGACGAACAAGAAATAGATTTGGCGGAGTTAAAGCAGGGTCCACCTTATGCTTGCAAAGTCTTGGCTTCGTCGAATGGAAAAAATCCAATCGAATCGGAGAAGAACGACAAGTTCCCTAAAAGAACTTATACGTTCAACGTTACGAAATGTGACGAAATCTTTGATTTATTGGTCAAGGATAGCCAAATGATAGTACCTCCTGGTACTAAGGTGCCTCCTTTAGAACAACAGAAAAAGAGAGGTTTTTACAAATATCACAATTTTTTGGGTCATAAAACGTCTCAATGTTTCCTTTTCAGGGATCTAGTGCAGAATGCAATAAGAGATGGAAGGCTCAAATTCGGCGACAAGTCGAAATCCCAGGCGAAGGTGGATTCAAACTCCTTGCAGGTGGTGGAGGCCCACTATGTTGAGCCATCCATAGTAAATATGGTCGAGGTTGCTGAAGGCTTCGACGATGCCATGGACATGATGAAGGCTGCTGATGGTTTCGACCACAACGTGAATATGGTGGAGGTTACTGAAGACCCCGCTAACAAAGGTGATGTGGTCGAAGTTACAGCTGACTGTGTGGATCAGCCAGTTATGGTCAAGGTTTATGAAGGCCTTGACGCAAGGGTTATCGAGAACTACATTGCTGAGGCCACTAAGGGCATCAACAACGAATCTACTGAGGGTTTTGACAAAGTCAACAATGAAACCACTGAGGGTTTTGCCAAAATCAACGAAGGAACTGCTGAAGGTTCTTGCAAACAAGCTGCTGTTGGTATTCTCCGAAGAACCATGGAGGACCCAAAGGACAAAACTGTTGGATTCGTCAACCCACAAGTTGCCAAAGATCCCCTCCCAAAGGGTCTAACAAAGAAAATCTCTGACAATTTCAATCGAATGAAGAAGGAATATGAGGTCAATGAGGGCCTCAGCTTGAAATTGAATAAGTTGAGCATGGACGCAGAGTCACCTACCAATATAAACATGGTCGAAGTAACTCAGAATGCGTCAATGCAAGTTGACGAAGAACGTCGACGGGATGAGTACCAGAAAGTGGATTACCCTAAGGAGGAAGAGAATCTGGAAGATTTTATTCATAGATGCCAGAGGAAAAGGTCTGAGGTGATGCTTTGCCCTCGCTGTAGTGCCGTCTTCGACAAAAAGGCAGCACAAAACTTAGAGGGAATAGAGAGGGCAAGGAAAAGAGGAAATTAGAGGCCTTCTGGAGAAAGATTCGACCCCAGAAGAGGGGACCAAAACAAGGAAAGGTTAGGCGAAAGACGCCCTAACACATTCAAACCAACAACCAAAGCTCCAGACGACAGGTGGGTCAATCCAATCCGACAAGCCTAGGGGCAAGGAAAATAGAAGGACTTCGAAGTACCGCGGGGATCCTCTATGTCATACAGAAAAGAATTCCAGAAGTCCAAAAAGGCGACTTACCCTTCTAAAAATTATAAGGGCAAGAATCCTATGACGAAGTCACAATGGAGGAGATACCAACGTCGAAAGAAGGCTGAGAAGGAGGCTGCAGGAAAAGACAAGCCAGAAACTAGCAGCAACGTTCAAACTTCGACTCAGATGGAAGAAGTAAAGTTTAATAAGCCACTTACTGCTCCAGTGCAAGAAGCGTCAAAGGAGGAAGTGACCAAGGATGATGAAATGACAGACGATTTTAACTCAGAGTTAGAGGCATCATTCGATGTAACATGTAATTTCATTTCAGTGCTCCCTAGGGAGTATGATCAAATAATGGAAGTCGAAGCGGAAGAGGAAGCTTTGGAGGTCGAAACGGCCAGACACAGGCCCGTTTGCTACTATATCATGAATAATGGATGCGTTGAAGAACATAACGCATTTTTCAAAAGGCCAGATGACTCAATGAGGAACCACCTGAAACCCCTATTTATTAAAGGAAAAGTGGGTAACGTAGGGGTGAATAAGATTCTGGTCGATGGAGGAGCGGCTGTCAACTTGATGCCGCATTATATGCTTAAGAAAATTGGAAAAGACGATTCCGACACCAAACCTCACAACATGGTGTTGTCGAATTATGAAGGGAAAGGAGGAACCACTATGGGTGTGATACAGGTAGATTTAACTGTCGGAACCATCACGAGGCCGACAATGTTTATGGTGATTGCGTCGAAAGCGAATTATAATCTTCTCTTAGGTAGGGAGTGGATACACGGCATTGGTGCCGTCCCTTCGTCAATGCATCAGCGAATAACAATTTGGCGCGCAGACGGGATTGTCGAAAATATAGAGGCTGACCAGAGTTATTTTTTGGCTGAAGTAAACCAGGTGGATAGGTGAAGTTTCGACAGGAATCTGGCTCACATAGCTCCTTGTAGCCCAGCCACCTTCGACATGACGCCAAGGGATAATGTTTTTTGCTTATTATACCCTCATCCTACCCACGGGTTTCAGTGGGACAGAGAGGTAGTTGGCGAAGAAGACTACATTTTTGGAACCTCACACATCCGACCAATTGGCTGGGGCAGCGAATTCAGTGACAATGAGTGAGTCACTAGTTCTCGAAAAGATCGCGGCTTATATAGCCGAGAACAAACTCAAAGCGGCCTTGGAGGCCAAAGTAAAGTATAGGGCTGTCGAAGCCAACCAAATCGAAGCAGATCAATAAGGTCTTGAAAAGGATTCTAATAAGGATCCTCCAGATAAAGATCTAGGAGATTTGCAAAACCAGATACTTGACGCGATTTATGACAATGAGCCATTGGGCTTCGAAAAGGATCCTTTAGCAGCAAATATCAAGATGATGGCACATGATCCACTCGAAGAAATCGACTTGGGATCAGGAGCAGAGAAACGACTAACTTATATCAGTGTGAAAGTAAGCCCCCAACTCAAGATCGAAATAGTCCAGTTGCTGAAAGAATTCAAAGATTGTTTCGCATGGGATTATGACGAAATGCCCGGGATGGATAGGAGCTTGGTCGAATTAAGGTTGCCAATAAAACCTGGGAGGAAACCTGTTAAGCAAACTCCAAGGAGATTCGCCCCAGAAATCCTCTCGAAAATTAAAGAAGAAGTCGAAAGACTTCTCAGGTGCAAGTTCATCCGTCCAACCAGGTATGTCGAAGGGATTGCTAACATAGTTCCTGTAATAAAGAAAAATGGCAAGTTAAGGGTATGCATTGATTTTTGAGACTTGAATTCAGCTACCCCAAAGGATGAATATCCTATGCCAGTGGCGGAAATGCTTGTCGATTCTGCCGCAGGTCATGAGTACCTCAGTTTGCTTGATGGGTATTCTGGTTATAATCAAATTTTTATTGCTGAGGAAGATGTTCCAAAAACGGAATTTCGATGCCCTGGAGCATTAGGCACTTACGAATGGGTGGTAATGCCTTTTGGTTTAAAAAATGTTGGGCCAACATATCAGCGAGCAATGAATTCGATTTTTCACGATTTCATTGAGGATTTTATGCAGATTTACATTGACGATATTGTTGTTAAGTCCGTTTCAGGGAAAAATCATATAGACCATCTTCGACAATCCTTTGAAAGGATGAGGAAGTTTGGTCTGAAGATGAATCCTCTCAAATGTGAATTTTGTGTGCAGGCGGGAGACTTCCTAGGCTTTGTGGTCCACAAGAAAGGGATCAGAATCAATCAAAACAAGGCCAAGGCAATAATGGAGGCAAAATCGCCATCTACAAAGAAGGAGTTGCAGTCTTTACTTGGCAAGATCAATTTTCTCAGAAGGTTTATCTCCAACCTTAGTGGGAAGACGCAAGCCTTTTCCGCTCTACTTCGACTAAAAAAGGAAGACTTCGAATGGGGGCAGGAGCAGCAGGATGCCTTCGACAAGATCAAGGAGTACCTGACGCATCCTCCAATTTTAGTGTCACCTTGTAGAAGTAGAAGTATGAGGTTGTACATATCTGCGTCGGACAAGACTTTAGGGAGCATATTGGCTCAGGAGGATGAGAATGGCGTCGAAAGAGCCATTTACTACCTTAGTAGGGTCTTGAACGATGCGGAAACTAGGTATAGTGTGATTGAAAAGTTGTGTTTATGTGTATACTTTTCTTGTATGAAATTGAAGCACTATATAATACCAGTTGATGTTTACGTTTCTTCTCATTTCGACGTTATAAAATACATGTTATCTAAACCAATCTTGCACAGTTGAATTGGAAAATGGGCATTAGCATTGACTGAGTATTCTTTGACATATTTGCCTTTAAAGGCTGTCAAAGGACAAGTAGTGGCTGATTTTATAGTCGACCACGTACTAAACGAAAAGTCTTTGGACTATATTGAACTGGAACCCTGGAAGTTGTACTTTGACGGTTCTAGTCATAAAAATGGAACTGGAATAGGGGTTCTTGTTATGTCTCCTAACAAAATTCAAGTACAAAGTCGAAGGCCTCTGCTCAAATAACGAGGTAGAATATGAGGCTTTGATAGCAGGACTTGAAATCTTGTTGGAATTGGGGGCACTACTTAAGTGTTTAGGAGAGTCTGAGGCGTACATAGCTTTGTCGAATGTACACAACGGGGCATGCGGCGCACATCAGGCAGGCCATAAGATGGAAGCGGTTGGAATTTAGAAGTTTTAATGGAAAAGTAATGAAAAGATTGTGGGACACGTGGAGGTTATGAAGTGGATGGTTTCAGACGGTGGCAGTTACGTTTTGACCCATGATCTGCTAGGGGCTAGAGTAGTGATGATGGAAGGTCTTACAAACGTGGGCTGAAAAGACGTTTGAGAAAAGTGCAATGATGATTCTGACATCTCCAACGTCTAGTCATATGAACAGTCACTAGTCGAATTATTGACGGCGTCGAATTGCATTGGCAAAAAATGCTTTTCTCCCTTTATCGAAAATGCATTTCTTGGGGGGCAATTTGTAGGTTCCTAATTTCGACACCAAGATAATTGTTCAAGAGCAAAGTCGAAAATTCGCCAGGACATTTCGACCAGAAGGTTTCTGATGGGAAAAAAGCAAGTCGAAGACAAATGGTACTTAGGTGAAGCATTTTCCGCATATCTTTCTAAGTATGAGGAATATTTTGACAGAAGAGTAATCAGCTTCGATAGGTGTTTGAAATTCAAATTTAGGAGAGAGTTTCATTTTGAAGTTGGACGCGTGGAACGCATCTAATAGACGAATGCATTCAGAATGCCATTTGTCGCCATTAGGAGAAATAGTTGTTATTGGTGGTTATTTCGATTGTGTATAAATAGGGAGTCTTAGTGCTAGATTTCCGTGTGTGTTTAGAATTTGTACAAATCACTCAAGAAATACTCAAAGTAACCGTGAGAGAGAAAAGAGTAGTTACTGAGAAAATGTACGTTTGAAAAACACCAGTTTTTATTCCTTGCATTTTAATAAAAAGTTTTTAAGTTCTTCATTTACAATTTCCTTTACATTTATGTCATTTTCTTACTTGCAAGTTATTTACATTTCGCTATTTATTTCAGGAAGCAAAGTTTTATCATTTCTGTCGAACAATACGAAAGTTGGTGAAAATCATGATGAATTCAATAAACAAAAGGTTTTCTAACACAAATTGTCAAAATTGTTAAAGCACATTGTCCTAGGATTTGTTTGATCGGCCCTGTAAGTAAACTAATTTTTCATAAATTAGGAGATCAGCGGTTGTTTGCGAATTTTCCAAGCAAACAGGATGAAGACTTCAAAGTAGCCTTGGATCTGGTATAAGAAGCTTGTATTCCTTTCAAGGTCAAGGTTTTCGCGTGGCGTAAGTTGTTAAACAGATTACCTACTCGATCTATTCTGAGTCGGAGAGGGATTATCACAAACACTCATGATTCAGTATGTGTTTTTTGTTTCCGTAGCGAAGAAACCAATAATCATATATTCTATTCTTGTCCTAGAATATTTTTGGTTTGGAGAAAAATCGCCGGTTGGGTAGAGGTTCCATATTTGTTGGGCCAAGATTGTTTTCGTCATTTATTTGATTGGGTGATCTCTTTGTCGGAGAAATGTCACAAATCTAATACTAGTCTTATTTGGTTTGCTACGTGGTTGCTCCTTAGGAATAAACATAATCTTAGGTGTTCATTCTTTGAGTGGCTTAAAGCTCCTATTGACTCTTTTTAGGGGTTGGAGTTGTATGCACTGATTTATATTTATTGGGCTGGAGTACCCCCAATACCTCCTTTTATTATACAAGGTGTTGATTATAAAAAAAAAACATCTAGTTTTCATCAAAATTAAAAATCACATATTATTGTTACCAGTATAAAGTTTTAAAAAATTAACTTCTCTATACATCTTGTTTTTATTAGAATTTTTAAATTTTAAACTTTATTTGCTTACATATAAATAATAAGTTTTTATCATTTAATCTATGATTTTAATTTTTAATTATTAATTTTTATAGAGCGCAATTTAAAAAAAAATACAAAAATGATAGAAATTTAACACTTATAAGTATATTTATTAAATATGTTAAATATTTGGTTTCTATAATATTTAATTTTAGAATGTTGATTTGGTTAGAAAAAATCGG
The DNA here is from genome assembly GCA_022829125.1 of Lathyrus tuberosus. Taxonomy (NCBI): domain Eukaryota; kingdom Viridiplantae; phylum Streptophyta; class Magnoliopsida; order Fabales; family Fabaceae; genus Lathyrus; species Lathyrus tuberosus. The sequence goes on along the minus strand of JALAZF010000062.1, from coordinate 1,375,913 downwards.
ATGGTAATAGTTTATTATTCATTTTTGAATGATTCTTTAACATATTATAGTTAGAATATTAATTATTGATTGAACTACTATACCTACATGTGTGGATACTGATATAGATATTCTAGTGGCTAGAAGGTAAAATTCCAATTTAATGATACACGTACCAACTTATAAAGAAATTAATTTAACAATTTATCGTTTGCATTAAATAAATAAAAATTCATAAATTAATTAGAATCGATATTGATTGGAAATTAAATCTCGGAAAAAAATTTAGTAAATATTGAATTCGGAAATCAAATCTTTGACTTATTAATAATTACTATCCAGTTGTCATATAATATCCTATAAACTAGAACAAACAATCATATAAACATAGTTTCTCTTATTGTCTATTATTTTCAAACATTTCAAAGAATTCAATTCCACAGACAAGACCTTACGTGATGCCACCATCTTCGTCATACACGCCTTTTTCAGAGAGAAAGAAATCACCAACTTCTCTTCATAAAGATGGTCTTTCACAAATTAAGGTAAATGAAACCACATTTTCTTCTACTTTATTTTATTTTTTATTAAGTCCGAATAATTTATAACAGTCTTAATATACTGAAGCGTATACAATCTAACGTAAATAAAACCAAGTTTTTATCTTTAGGAATTTCAAAAGCTTTTTTTCTTTGATTATTAGATATTCCTCTTCTAAATGAGTTATAAGTTGTTATAAATTGATAAGCATAAAATAATTTAAATTTTTTTAAATGAGTTATTAAAACAGGTTGGTAGTGATGATATTTGATCCATAAAAATTTAAAATTGTTACTAATATTGAACTTTGAGATTAGGTTTTACATGATGACATTAACTTTAACAAGTCACTGGGGCACTTAACCTAAAACATCAATATTTCTAACATATCACTTTTACACATGAAAGATTTTAAACAACTTTAGTTAATTTAGAAAAATATTTGATATTTAATTAATTTGGGTCCTAAGTTGTCAAATATGATAATATACTCCCCTATTTTTTTTTTAATATACAACAAGATCAAAATTGTTAATAATGGCCTTTAAATTTTTATTATTCTAATTAATCATGATCAAATTTTTGTGGTGCAGTTGGTTCGTTGGTCTCCACCTTCCGAGCATCAAGTGGCCCTAAATGTTGATGGAAGTTCTTATGGGAATCCGGGACGAGCGGGTTATGGAGGTTTAATTAGAGATCATAATGGATCTTGGATAAAAGGGTTTAGTGGGCCTGTTAGTTTTGCTGATAGCTTAGAAGTTGAATTGTTAGCCATAAAGAATGGATTAATCCTTTCTTGGGACTTGGGTTTCAGAGATGTGAGTTGTAGATCGGATTGTACAAAAGCTCTCTCTATGATTCAAGACACGACATTTCAAGCTTGCAAATATAATCATATAATAGAACCTATCAAAGAACTTGTTTCTAGAGATTGGAGAGTTTCATTTACCCATACTTATAGAGAAAGCAACCAATGTGCAGATTTTATGGCAAAGTGTGGAGCAAATGCTATGCTTTGTTTAGGAATTTTTGAACAACCACCTCCTTGTTTATATTCTTTACTTGTAAAGGATGCTATGGGAACTCCTTATACACGAGTATAAATATCATTTCTCATTAGTATTGTATATTATTGTATGATTTAATGAGATTGAATCAAAATGACACGTTAAGTTTTTATTCATGATTTGTTATTGTGTGATATTCACCTTTTTTGTATGAACATTTTTTTAAAGTTTATGGTTAATTTATATAATTCACATTAATCCTTATTGTATTCTACGTGTAAATAATCTCGCATAAAACAAATTAAATTCAATTGGATCGATAAATGCAACTCATATGCTTCAGAATCAAATACGAAAAACAAATATATAATATTAGCTACATCAAGAGAGTAGTGAACATTGTTATACCACAAATTTGTCATATCCCTCCAATTAATTTCATCGGATTTATGGCTTCATACATTTACCCTAATAATTCATTTTTAGGCTAGATCATTCATCCAGATGCGTACAATCATGCATTTTCATCATTGATTTAGAGGGCCCTCAATACTTGGATATGGATGATTTAACCAAAGGATTTATTGATTCTTAGTGGTTACTTATGATACAATATATTATAGAGATTTCATTAGACTAAGGTTCCCTTTTGTGTTGCTAGGATTCATTTATCATCTTTTGGAATTTGCTTGGAAACGAAGCTAATGTGTGCAGATGATTTTTTGGTCAGTTAACTTTTAGTGTTCCCAGGAAGATGCTTGAGTTTGTTGGAGGCTTCTCCAAGAGATTGGTATAGATTAGCCAAGAGCAACTTGCTAAAGGAAAACTTACGTCCCGCATTAAGTTGGATAGCAGGGGGACAAAATTCTTTGCCACCTGTAAAGAACTGGAGCAGAAAACATAATAGGAGAGCCAAAACACCAATAAAGCGATGTGTTCTTGGTTGGAGACATCTGGGTTAATAGTGTCGTGGTGATTTTGGATGAAATTTTTATAGGTGGGGCGCCCAATGGTGAACTCATGTGGAGTTTCCAATGTCAGACAAAAAGTGGCACCGACAGGATTCAAACCTGTGATGGAAGCTATGTTGAACAATGTCGGCGTCAACATGCCACAAGGGAATTGAAAAGTGTTCGTCGAACCCTCCCAAAATAAAAGTGAGGCCAACAACATGCAGGAATTGTACTTGGGGTCAGTTCTAGAAAAATTAACCATGTCATAGATGCCAATGTTTTCCTAGTGCGTTTTCTTCTTGGCTTGGACCTTGTAGAGCCACGCCAGGTATTCTTTTGTGGAAGCTGGTGGAGCAGATCGAAAGACACAATTAGGCTTGACCATAAAGGATAGATCAAGAGCCTGTCTTTCAAATGCAGCAGGCATGGTATGTAGGTAATCTGGGAAAGGGTGAGAAACCTTTAAAGCTTGCGACCGCTTGGTAGGATACGACATAGAAAAGACGTAAAGCTGGTTATTCATGGAGTAGGGGACCAACATTTGTTTCTTCCAGACAGTGATTTTGTTGTTATCAAAGGAAGGTTCGATAATGAAATCCTTTACCTCTTTGCTTTCATGTTTTGCCCAACTTTGGTGGTATTTTTCATTATGATCCAAGATGAATCAGACCAAATGTAAACATCAAAGTTGAAGTATGATATACAAGCTTTCCAAAGAGTACAAGAACATCCATTGATTCAACTTGAGCAAGAAGTTATGAACCTCACAACATGCCTTGATACAAATTGATTTTTGGCAGCATTGGCACATAACTTGCATCCCACGATTTCTTGAGAGCCAATTTTGGACGCTTGCGTCATTGTATTTCTGTCTAATATCAACATAAATGATGAGGAATTTGAACCTTAAGGCCAAAGAGTCAAGAATCATATCCCTTTGGCATGTGATCATCAAAGTTGCAAATCCAAAATCCAATTTTGTCATATGGCATTGAAAGGATACATTGAGGTGGCATGAATCAGTTCATATCAGTCCAAATGAGTCAAGCCTTATCAAAGAGTCAAAAGACCTAAAACCTGCAAGTTCAGCTCAAGTCAATGGCTAGAGGAGACTTTGAACACCTAGCCATATCCATTGGACAATAGGGTGATCCAGCCCCCATTCACTATTCCTTGTAAAACAAACTTCCTCTACTATAAATAGTGGTAATTTCTGGTTAATCAAAACACACCAAAACATAACAACACTTGTTTTCCACCATTTCACTCATCATTCCAAATTTTCAAGTTCATGAGGTGTGAGAATCGAATTTTACAATAGGGAGCAATTCAACTCAAACCAATGGTCCTAACACCTCACATACATTATATATGAGTGTTCCAAACCCTTGAACAACATCTATAACACCAGATTCATCAAGTTCGTATCTCACCCCATGCCATCTGCAGTTGGATTCGAGCCCACCAATCCAGAGGTTTTCAATCCATTCAAAGCATCTCAACACACTACTTGAGGTCTAAGGAAGCTGTCCAGATCATCAAAACACATCTATAACACCTACAATTGAGGATTTGAATTCCTCTTGCACAATTAAGCCTGAACTTCACAAACTCTATGATCCATGCATCATAAATTTATTTTCAAGTTACCAACATGTTTTTGGTAGTTCATAGAGTGATAACCCTCAATCAATTGTCATTTATCATTCGTGTTTGGAATTTCACATTAGTTTTTGCAAAATCTAGGGTTTTTGTGTTCATGCATGATAACTCTCTCTCCACACTTAAAATAAATGAAATTAATTACCACCATCGTGTTCCTTGTTCAAAAGCGAGCGATTTCCATGTTTACATCATTTAATTTCATTGTGTAATGAGATAGATAAGTGGGCTTTTGCAAAACGGCCATGGATGGAACACGCGAGGAAGAAGATGTAAAGCTCCCAACCATGGTATTTTGTGTAAAGTATGGCCATTTTCCACTTAGATGTTGAAGCGATAGTCTTGTTGATGTTAATCCAAGCAAATCCTCCATCTTAATGTGATGCAAATGCCTCTTTCCCACACCTTTGGGTAATTAGTTGAGTATTTTCTCTTGAGAATGACGGGTTGTCTTTTCAAGATAAAATGAATCATAACCAATAACTTTTTGTCATTTGTACCATGAACTATGAGGTTTTGATCCTACATTGCACTTCGTGGGTACGTAGGCATGAAGTGATAAGTCTCTCCAAACACAAAAATCTTAAAAAATACTTCTCTTCTCATCTCCCCAATCTCTTTCAAACAAACCATTTTCAAACCAAAAAGCGATAGATATTTCAAAGGGTTCCTATAGAGTAGTATAGACGTTTTGGGTGCTAACACCTTCCCTTAACGTAACCAACCCCCTTACCCAGTCTCTGTTTATTTGTTCTTGTTTTTTTAGAACTCTTTAGGTTTTGTTCGCTCTTTTTCCTTTCCTTTTTGGATAAAATAAAAGTGCGGTGGTGACTCTTGCTTTATGAGTTAAGTTAATCAATAGCCTACACTCACAATTTTTACCGCTACACTATCAAAGAAATTAATGTTCCTAGGGATGTTGGTGATATGATTGAGTATTGGTTAAATAAGGCCAAGGAAGCAAGAGATGTTAGGAATACCATCGCAATTGTTGAACCTTCTAGTGGAACACTTGGAACTAAGAAGATAATGATCACCAATTTGAATCCTAAGAAGATAAGAAAGATAGAAGCTGCTGTTTAAGATCTAATGGAATCAAGTGACCCCAAGTCATATGAAAATTGGGATAACTTCTTGGATTTAAAAAGGCATGAAGTCTGAAGACTTCATTGATAAAGGGAGCTTCTGATCCTAAAGATTTAAGTTTTTCTTTCAGTCGGATGACGCTTGTACCTGGGAATATTTTGTTTTTATTTATAAAGGATCTATTATCCTTATTGAACTTATGTACAATAACATATCTAATGCTAGTTGTTCTTCTCATGTTTTGGCTGTGTATGTGTTAAGATACTAAGGGCTTGATAACAACCGCCTGAATTTTTTATTGAAAGATATTTCATCACGGTTCTTTATAATAACCATTGTGAAAGACATTTTATTTTTTATATTTTATTGAAATATATTAATATTAAAATAACCTATTACCACGATTATTACAAGAAATCATTGTGAATAGTACTTACATTTTATTACGGGTTTTGTTAACAGTCGTGGTCATATGTTTTACACATGTATATAAGCGAAGCTATCAAGCTTTCACACAGAATATCCGTCACTCTCAAAACAAAACCCTAACATCTCCCTCTTCCATATGCAGAGAACTCGTCCTCATAAACTTATTCATACTAAAAGGTACTCAAGTTCATACGCTTTATCATTCTTCTTCTTCTTCATAAGCTTTCTTCCATGTTATTCATACACTTTCTTCCATTTTTCTATATATAGGTTGTTCCATTTTTCTTTATTTTTCATACGCTTTCATTTGGCATGATTTTTGTGTTTTCATTTGGCAGAAAAATTAGGGTTTAGGGTTTTCATTTAGCATGATTTTCGTGTTTTTTGGGTTATCTCTACTTGAATCTCTGTTATTGAAATGGATCTCAATTACCATATTTGTTCCATGTATGACACTAGTCCTTCTTAAAAATCTAAAAAACTCTTTTTAATAGAGACATCAGTGTATTAAACATTACTTTGGTTTTCGTCTATGTTAACATGTTGTTAATGCCATGTTAGTTTATGTTCCCAAATCAAGTTATCATGTTGTTTGTAGGATTACAATATCATGCTAGTTTATGTTTCCAAATCAGGTTAACATAATAATATACATTTTGACTTGTAGGCGGGGTTCATAAAATGTTTGTGTTACAATGAAGAAAAAATACAACGAGGACGAAGCTAATGTGAAAGTGGCATACTTTTGTGAAAGACCCATATCACGGGCACACGTTTTCCGCTCTCACTTCAGCTTCATCATTCTTTCATTGTTGATTCCATTCTGAGAGAAGTAGTCATTTTTTCTTCTTCATTCACCACAAATCTTTTCAATAAAAAGTACGTTTGTGAAACATTTTATGAGTTGATATGTCATTGTTGCTCAAAATGTTTTCCTCATTTTTTAATTCCAGTTGAATATATTATATCGTATGTAGATTGCTTGTTTCACTAACCCTTCACTAAACATGCATTCATTTAAATTTATTTAGAAAATGATAATCTAAAAATTAAGTTTTATTTGAAAACCAACTTAGATGAATCAATGTTTTTTCAAATTGCATCCATCTTATAATTCATCTCTAGTTCTTTAACACATAGAAATTGGTTAAATGCCCAAAGTTCTTTAAAGTAACATTTCATTTTCTTCTATTTTATATTGCAAAAGATCAAATTTGTTGAGAAATTTTGAATCATCTTTATCATTGTCATCATAATAAGCATCATCATCAATTAAAATAATGATGATGATAGTGATGATGTTGACTCGAAATTAGTCAACAAATTGATGTTTTGTGAAATAAACTATAAGAGAATGAACTTTGCTTTGAAGAAATTGGGGCATTAAACCAAATTCTATATGTTAATGAACTAGAGATGAATTACATGATGGTTGCAATTTGAAAAACAATTAAGCAACTAAGTTGTTTTTCAAGAATAATTTAATTTTTTTAGATTATTATCTTTTAAACCAATTTGAATGGTTGTATATGTTTATTGAGGGGTAAGGAAAAACGGGCAATCCACATATTTTATAATAAACTCATTTATATATATTCTGAGTTTTCAAGGTCAAGGTTTTCAGAGTCTTCAAGGTCAAGGTTTTCGCATGGCGTAAGTTGTTAAACAGATTACCTACTCGATCTATTCTGAGTCGGACAGGGATTATCACAAACACTCATGATTCAGTATGTGTTTTTTGTTTCCGTAGCGAAGAAACCAATAATCATATATTCTATTCTTGTCCTAGAATATTTTTGGTTTGGAGAAAAATCGCCGGTTGGGTAGAGGTTCCATATTTGTTGGGCCAAGATTGTTTTCGTCATTTATTTGATTGGGTGATCTCTTTGTCGGAGAAATGTCACAAATCTAATGCTAGTCTTATTTGGTTTTGTATGTGGTTGCTCCTTAGGAATAAACATAATCTTAGGTGTTCCTTCTTTGAGTGGCTTAAAGCTCCTATTGACTCTTTTTAGGGCTTGGAGTTGTATGCACTGATTTATGTTTATTGGGTTGGAGTACCCCCAATACCCCTTTTATTATACAAGGTGTTGATTATAAAAAAAACATCTAATTTTCATCAAAATTAAAAATCACATGTTATTGTTACGAGTATAAAGTTTTAAAAAATTAACTTCTCTATACATCTTGTTTTTATTAGAGTTTTTAAATTTTAAACTTTATTTGCTTACATATAAATAATAAGTTTTTATCATTTAATCTATGATTTTAATTTTTAATTATTTATTTTAAAAAAAATACAAAAATGATAGAAATTTAACACTTATAAGTATATTTATTAAATATGTTAAATATTTGGTTTCTATAATATTTAATTTTAGAATGTTGATTTGGTTAGAAAAATCGGATGGTAATAGTTTATTATTCATTTTTGAATGATTCTTTAACAAATTATAGTTAGAATATTAATTATTGATTGAACTACTATACCTACATGTGTGGATACTGATATAGATATTCTAGTGGCTAGAAGGTAAAATTCCAATTTAATGATACACGTACCAACTTATAAAGAAATTAATTTAACAATTTATCGTTTGCATTAAATAAATAAAAATTCATTAATTAATTAGAATCGATATTGATTGGAAATTAAATCTCGAAAAAAAATTTAGTAAATATTGAATTCGGAAATCAAATCTTTGACTTATTAATAATTACTATCCAGTTGTCATATAATATCCTATAAACTAGAACAAACAATCATATAAACATAGTTTCTCTTATTGTCTATTATTTTCAAACATTTCAAAGAATTCAATTCCACAGACAAGACCCTACGTGATGCCACCATCTTCGTCATACACGCCTTTTTCAGAGAGAAAGAAATCACCAACTTCTCTTCATAAAGATGGTCTTTCACAAATTAAGGTAAATGAAACCTCATTTTCTTCTACTTTATTTTATTTTTTATTAAGTCCGAATAATTTATAACAGTCTTAATATACTGAAGCGTATACAATCTAACGTAAATAAAACCAAGTTTTTATCTTTAGGAATTTCAAAAGCTTTTTTTCTTTGATTATTAGATATTCCTCTTCTAAATGAGTTATAAGTTGTTATAAATTGATAAGCATAAAATAATTTAAATTTTTTTAAATGAGTTATTAAAACAGGTTGGTAGTGATGATATTTGATCCATAAAAATTTAAAATTGTTACTAATATTGAACTTTGAGATTAGGTTTTACATGATGACATTAACTTTAACAAGTCACTGGGGCACTTAACGTAAAGCATCAATATTTCTAACATATCACTTTTACAAATGAAAGATTTTAAACCACTTTAGTCAATTTAGAAAAATATTTGATATTTAATTAATTTGGGTCCTAAGTTGTCAAATATGATAATATACTCCCCTATTTTTTTTTTTAAATATACAACAAGATCAAAATTGTTAATAATGGCCTTTAAATTTTTATTATTCTAATTAATCATGATCAAATTTTTGTGGTGCAGTTGGTTCGTTGGTCTCCACCTTCCGAGCATCAAGTGACCCTAAATGTTGATGGAAGTTCTTATGGGAATCCGGGAAGAGCGGGTTATGGAGGTTTAATTAGAGATCATAATGGATCTTAGATAAAAGGGTTTAGTGGGCCTGTTAGTTTTGCTGATAGCTTAGAAGTTGAATTGTTAGCCATAAAGAATGGATTAATCCTTTCTTGGGACTTGAGTTTCAGAGATGTGAGTTGTAGATCGGATTGTACAAAAGCTCTCTCTATGATTCAAGACACGACATTTCAAGCTTGCAAATATAATCATATAATAGAGCCTATCAAAGAACTTGTTTCTAGAGATTGGAGAGTTTCATTTACCCATACTTATAGAGAAAGCAACCAATGTGCAGATTTTATGGCAAAGTGTGGAGCAAATGCTATGCTTTGTTTAGGAATTTTTGAACAACCACCTCCTTGTTTATATTCTTTACTTGTAAAGGATGCTATGGGAACTCCTTATACAAGAGTATAAATATCATTTCTCATTAGTATTGTATATTATTGTATGATTTAATGAGATTGAATCAAAATGACACGTTAAGTTTTTATTTATGATTTGTTATTGTGTGATATTCACCTTTTTGTATGAACATTTTTTTTAAGTTTATGGTTAATTTATATAATTCACATTAATCCTTATTGTATTCTACGTGTAAATAATCTCGCATAAAACAAATTAAATTCAATTGGATCGATAAATGCAACTCATATGCTTCAGAATCAAATACGAAAAACAAATATATAATATTAGCTACATCAAGAGAGTAGTGAACATTGTTATACCACAAATTTGTCATATCCCTCCAATTAATTTCATCGGATTTATGGCTTCATACATTTACCCTAATAATTCATTTTTAGGCTAGATCATTCATGCAGATGCGTACAATCATGCATTTTCATCATTGATTTAGAGGGCCCTCAATACTTGGATATGGATGATTTAGAAGGTAAAGTTCCAATTTAATGATACACGTACCGACGTATAAAGAAATGAATTTAACAATTTATCTTTTGCATTAAATAAATAAAAATTCATTAATAAAATCGATATTGATTGGAAATTAAATCTCGAAAAAAAAATTTTTAGTAAATATTGAATTCGGAAATCAAATCCTATAAAACCAAGTTGTCATTTAATATCCTATAAAACCAAATTTTTATCTTTAGGAATTTCAAAAGCTTTTTTTTCTTTGTTTATTAGATATTCCTCTTCTAAATGAGTTATAAGTTGTTATAAATTGATAAGCATAAAATAATTTAAATTTTTTTAAATGAGTTATTAAAACAATTCAATTAGTAAAAAAATAATTTGTGGAAACGATTGGATGTGTTTCTTACGTATTTAATAAAGAAGTTCTTTAATATATTAAGAAAAAGTTATTTTTCATGCCATCAATAATAAAGGAAGCAATTATATTTTTACACTAATTATTTTATAATTTTTTTTATATTAGATATTTGTAATTCTAACAAATCTAAACTACATTTATGACACTTATTAATACTTTTTTATAAATATTTCACTATCCGATTTTTACAAATCAAATCTAAATCTAAGATATATTTATGATGATTGGTTAATGCATATCTCATAAATTTTGAAATTTAAAAATTCAAACCCTAACATTCATTTATATAATAGATACTTATTTTATTGTGACACTTTATTGAAACAACATTCAAGATTAACTCAATTTTCTCTCATCTTCAACAATTTTAGAGTCTCTGTTTTTATTCAAATTTATTGAAACAACATTTAAGATTAACTCAAATTTCTCTCATCTTCAACAATTTTAGAGTCTCTGTTGTTATTCAAATTAATATGGTAAGTATCACCATCTTCCGAATTTTATTGATTAGGTTTTTGTCTTGTGAAGTGAAATTAATATTGAAATCTTCATTTGAAATTGCTTGAACACCTAAAACAATTATTAGTAACAATGAAAGAAATTTGAACTTCATATTAGATTAAAAGGATTTGCAAATAATTGGGAATTGAGGTTTCCAAACTTGCAGATTCTAGAGCGTGATAAATAGGTTTTATAGTGTTTTTGGTTAGTTAAAAGGAGTTTTTATATGAATTTATTTTCAAAGTTTGGTTTAGGAAGAAAAGGAGGAGAAGAAACTAAGAACGTTCTCTGCTATTTCTTTCTTTCTTTTGTTGAAAAATTCTCTACACGTGTGGGGCACACGCGTAAAAAATGTTATCTAATAAATGTAATTTCAAATGAATGCCAAATTTGGGACACAAGGCTAAAATTAAGAAATTTGCATAAATTGGTAATATTTGTTAATTAATAATGGTTATTCTAATGACTTGCACTCTAGAATATGCAAGTTCGGAAACCTCACTTCCCAATTATTTGCAAAACCTTTTAATCTAACATGAAGTTCAAATTTTTTTCATTGTTACTAATAATTGTTTCAGGTGTTCAAGCAAATATCAAATGAAGATTTCAATATCAATTTCACTTCCGAATTTTACTTTCCTTCCTCCCTTCGTTTCTCTTATATTATTTATCATTTCTCTTTTAATAATTAATTTTGTTCATTATTTTAGTGTTAGGGTCTCCCATTTAAAATAACAAGTGTTTTAACCTAAATATTAATCATAAGACTATCCAACTTTTATTTTATTTATCGCATTCTCTTTACTGCTAAAATTAGAGAAATGGCCAATATTATTTCTGCTTATTTTGAAAATGAATAAATTTATATAAATTATAACATTTCCATTAAAACAGGTTGGTAGTGATGATACTTGATCTATCACAATTTAAAATTGTGACTAATATGAACTTTGAGATTAGGTTCTACATGATGACATTAACTTTAACAAGTCACTAGGCCACTTTACCTAAAACATCAACTTTTCTAACATATAACTTTTACACATGAAAGATTTTAAACAATTTTAGTTAATTTAGAAAAATATTTGATATTTAATTAATGTGGGTCCTAAGTTGTCAAATATGTTAATATACTCCCCTAATTTTTTTGATATACAACAAGATCAAAATTGTTAATAATTGAATAATGGCCTTTAAATTTTTATTATTCTAATTAATCATGATTAAATTTATGTGGTGCAGTTGGTTCGTTGGTCTCCACCTCCCGAGCATCAAGTGGTCCTAAATGTTGATGGAAGTTCTTATGGGAATCCGGGAAGAGCGAGTTATGGAGGTTTAATTAGAGATCATAATGGATCTTGGATAAAAGGGTTTAATGGGCCTGTTAGTTTTGCTGATAGCTTAGAAGTTGAATTGTTAGCCATAAAGAATGGATTAATCCTTGCTTGGGACTTGGGTTTCAGATATGTGAGTTGTAGATCGGATTGTACGGAAGCTCTCTCTATGATTCAAGACACGACATTTCAAGCTTGCAAATATAATCATATAATAGAGGCTATAAAAGAACTTGTTTCTAGAGATTGGAGAGTTTCATTTACCCATACTTATAGAGAAAGCAACCAATGTGCAGATTTTATGGCAAAGTGTGGAGCAAATGCTTTGCTTTGTTTAGGAATTTTTGAACAACCACCTACTTGTTTATATTATTTGCTTGTAAGTGATGCTATGGGAACTCCTTATACACGAGTATAAATATCATTTCTCATTAGTATTGTATATTATTGTATGATTTAATGAGATTGAATCAAAATGACACGTTAAGTTTTTATTCATGATTTGTTATTGTGTGATATCCAACTTTTTTGTATGAACATTTTTTTTAAGTTTATGGTTAATTTATATAATTCACATTAATCCTTATTGTATTCTACGTGTAAATAATCTCGCATAAAACAAATTAAATTCAATTTGATTGATAAATACAACTCATATGTTTAAGAATAAAATACGAAAAACAAATATATAATATTAGCTACATCAAGAGAGTAGTGAACATTGTTATACCCTAAATTTGTCATATCCCTCCATTCAATTTCATCTGATTTATGGCTTCATACAGTTACCATAATAATTCATTTTTAGGCTAGATCATTCATCCATATGCGCACAATCATGCATTTTCATCATTGGTTTAAAGGGCCCTCAATACTTGGATATGGATGATTTAACCAAAGGATTTATTGATTCTTAGTGGTTACTTATGATACAACATATTCGAGAGATTTCTATGGACTAGGGTTCCCTTTTGTGTTGCTAGGATTCATTTATCATTTTTTAGAATTTGCTTGGAAAAGAAGCTAATGTGAGCAGATGATTTTTGATCAGTCAACTTTTAGAGATAGACCTATGACTTAGATCATTTGGGGACTTTCTTATTTAAGCTATTATGAATATATCTTTGGAAAAAAGGAGAAGTAGAGGACATTTTCACAAGAGTTAAATTTTGGTCAACAAAGTCAACCATGGGAAGTTGACTTTTTGTTGACCAAGTCATTTTGATTAACTTATCATTCTTCTTTTGGAAACATCTTAAGTATGAGGGATTGAATCATAGAAATGGCTTAGGATTCAAATTCAAATAAGGGAGCCAAATTTCAAATTTTCAAATATGGTAATTTGGAGGGAAAAGTTCCATTTGACTTAAGGCATATGCAAGCTACATACAATGCTCAATCGTACATTCAAACACCAACAAAATACATTACAAAAGGCAAAATTGAAATTACACAAAGAAAACCCTAATTTGACCTAAGGTTGACTTTTGGTCAACTGTTGACTTTTATGTCAAACAGTTGACCAAAGTCAATTTGATCTTAGGCCAATTTCTTTCTTCATCTTCATGATTCTCACTTTTCCTCAAAACCTTTATTGTTCTCATGTCCAAGTTTCATGTTATCATCACCTTCGTGTTATCTTCATAAAAGCCTTCATGTCATGCCATGAATTCCTCCTTTACCATGCTATGACAAGCTAAAACAACCTTGCAATGTTTAAACACTAGTGGCATCATTCAATGTCATTCCAAACACCAAGCAATACAATACACTCAATTATCATGACAGTTCTATGCACATACAATGCAAACCTACTATTTTACTATCATGAAGATGTATAACCAAGCCTATCATACTAAAGCATAATTGTTCCATACATACACTTACATTTAGCCCACACCACAAGATCCATCATGCACAATAAAGTACCTAGCAACATAAAATCCATACATTCACAACATAAGGCAATCCACAACACATTTAAATACATAGTCTTAAAGCCTACCATGCAAAATCAATACGCATACACATCATACCAATCCACCTAACTGTCTTAGTTCTACATACATATAATATCATGACAGTTCCCATCGATAGAATCACATTAACAATACACAACCCCTACTATCATAACAATACATGACACAACATAAGAAAACAATTCACCAATACCACTACTCCTTTGGCCGAACCTTCCGTTCTTCAAAGCTTTCACTCGTATGAATCCAAATTGTGAAATCTTTCCACAAGAAAATAATTCGCCAATACCGCTACTCCTTTGCAAAAACCCTCGTTCTTCAAAGTCTTCGTTCGACTGAATCTAATTTGACAAGACTTGTTCAAAAACCTCCAAATCAACCCTTGATCTTAGAGTAAATACCCCAAATGATTTTGTTCGTACAGGATTTTGGCGAACAACCGCTAGCCTCTTATTGAAGTTTACGTGCAGGATCAACTACAAGAATCCTAGACTATGTGTTAAATGTATGTTGACGTTTCAGTTTTTAGGTTTGAACGAAAAGTAGATGAACAGTTGCGGTAAATCAAATGACAAGGAAAGTACAACAAAAAGGAAAAAAAAAATAACAACAAAGGAAAAGAAAAACTAGTAAATTAAATTGCTTAATGAAGAAAATAAAAGTGGACACATGCATACATTTTGCAGATTTTTGACTCGTTTCTCTAACACTGGTACTTTGAGTGTATTCTCCTAATGCAACAAAATGCGACCCCTAAAACTGACAACGACACTTCCTTAAATAGGCAAAAAGTGACGGTTATTATTCTACTTCACAATCCCTGTGCTGCCACGTGTCCCCCACGTTCGTTCACTACCTTGGTAACTCCCTGTTCCGGTGAGAATCGAATGCCAAGCTATTATATTAACTTGAATCACAGTTCTTTAAATGTTCACTACCGTCTTTGATTTATCCAAAGGAAAAGTTCAAGAACGAAAAAAAAAACCTAAGAGATCTAAGGTTCATGGGTTGGTTACGCCTAGGGAAGGTATTAGCATCATAAACGTCTGTAGTACTCTACAGAAACCTCTTGTTAGTACTTATGTTATCAATTACTCGCTTGTTAAAGGTGTTATGCTAAAGGCTGAAACCCTAGGGGTTAGTATCTAAGTATACTCGGCAAGATATCGCATCTTGTGCCTACGTATCCTGACGGGAGTGGAATCAGAGTATCCGTAGTTCTCCTCTGAGAGGAAGAGGAATTTCTTGACGGGGTCAAGGTTCCAGGGGGAAATAATGTCTTGGGCAAGACATTACATAGAATACGGCGCCTCTAAAGTTATAGTTGGTTGAAAAGGGGTAGGGTTGTAAATGTTTACAGCAAAACATTTACGTGGAGTACGACGACTCCGATCCTAAAACTAGGATACTAAATGTCTGCGGCGAGACGTGGAGTACGGCCACTCCGAATCCTAAGGCCAAGGTTAAGGGAAAGGTTCTAAAGGTTAACATGATTTAAAAAAACAATTAAAATACCAATTAGTATTAAATGAGATATTAACAACTAAATTAGAAATTAAATAAAGGATAAATGAACTACTTAAATGAATTGAATGAAATAAATAAATAAAAAATTAAATAAAAAAACTTAATTAAGTAAAAACAAAAGATAGATAAGTTAAAAAAGAACAAAGGGCATGTGGGTTCAGACCAGAACCCGGCCCAAGAAAGCCCACGATAGGGGGCGGAAGGGGAATGGGTCTAAGACCCGGTATCTTAAGAGGGTTGATGAAAAACTCTAATTCCCAATTCACACTCAATGGAAATAAATCAAACTTAACTCTCTCTCACGACGAAAACTCTTTCTTTCTCTGCGAACCAACCTAAACCCAACAATCCCAGACATCCGTTGCCGGCGCACCCTTTTCGTATTTACCTCCTTGCATTTATTTTGCGGATTACTTAAAAATGATGGTGCTGGTCTTCTCTTTTCTACAGCAAACTTGAAATGGAGACATTGTAGAGATTTGGAGGTGTGCAGCGATTTGCAGCTTTCAACGAAACAAGGTAAATCCCGTTAGAGAACTTCCGTTATTTATAAATGACGCTTACTTGGGAAACTTCCTGTCCATCTAAATTCTTTCTATAACTTGTCATTTGGCTCTGACCAAACTTTATGGTTTTTTGCAGGTCTATTAATGCTTTTGGACGATGTTCAAAACTTGATGCCAATCTCTACACGAGGCAGCTCTTGGGGTAAAAGGTTGTATACATAAACCTCAAAACTTTGTTTCAACTTGTATTGCCGTTATTGGCACTTAAATTTCTAGTTTTCAACACATCTTGCCTCTTCGTAACAATCTGCAGGTTCTTTGGTAGCAAGAACACAAAGCCCTGTTTGCAGTTGTTTAACTGATAGTTCTCTAAACGCTACTGTAGTGTTAAAAAGGCTTCCAAACAACCTTCCTTCAAGAGTTCAGGTTGACATTTTCTACTGGCTTGATTGAGAAATAAGATTAATAGGATTATCACTTTTTTTAGTCCTTCTTGAATAATGCATGTGATTTAATGCAGGGTCAATTATACGGATTACATGGCGGATTAGGGAATTGGAGGAATATTACACATGGTGGTTCATGTATCATTTGCTTAAGTTCTGGGCATTTGGCAATAACATGTAGCTGTTCAAATATTCGATTTGGAGTTGGCATCTAACGTGCAGCTGCTTCCTCTTCTATGTGTTGTCGTTTAGAGACAAATTAGGAGGCATTAGGCTTGATGATGTGGAATAACCTTTGTAAAAGAATAAGTCTTCAATGGATGATTTTTTTTTTTTTGGGAAAATCAATGGATGATGTTTGAAATGTGAACTTTTGGTGTACTGAATCTTTGGCATTAATTTATACTTTATGAATTTCAAAATTTGAATGCTTGTATGCTTGTGATCTTGCAACAACATTTTGTGCCTTAACATTGAGTCAACGTATCATGTAAACCAAAATTGATTGAGCGGTCCTTGGGAAAACTTGGACCACTTTGAAGCAATCTTGTAAACCAAAATTAAAACCAAATGAGTCCAATTTTACCAGACATTAATTGAACTAAACATGACTTAGAACTTGAAATGGGACCAAACAAGTCTTGTGAATTTAATCTAATCAAAGGCCTTGAATCAATTTGAATTTCCTTGAGAAATGCCTTGTAAATAACTTGGACTTGAATTTGGAATTTAATGTAGTATTAAGAACTTTTGGAATTTTCTTGACACTCTTGAATTTGTAGAGGACCAATCTTATATTGCAACTTTATAGCTTGTAATGATTCTTTGAATTTGAGTCTTGGACAATTAATTTGAAATTGAACTTGTACCTTGTAAAAAATGTGACTTGGGTAGGACTTTGTAAACATACTTTCTATGGCATCAAACATAACGTGAAACAAAGATGATCACCAAAGATGATCACCAAATTTGAACTGTTAATCCATGGCACAGAAGAGTTTGAACCACTTGCACAATTTCTTGAAACTAAACATGAGACATGGCATAGAATCCTCTTGAAATGTGACTTAAAAAACCTATTGACAGGCTTTAACCTTAAATAAGAAATCCATTGAACTGATGGATTTATTTGTAACAAATTTCCAATTACACCTTAATTTCAATCCTCTGTCAAAGAAAATAACATTTCAAGGTGCATATTTTGCCAACTAACAAAAGTCCAAACTCTTCCACTTAAAAACTAAAGATTCAACTTCGCGAACAAGACCAAACTATGTCATGAGAAATCCTTGAGAGTGAGGATACCATATGTAGTGTAACTCAACACGAGATTCAAACCAGCTCTCAAATATCCATGCTCAAACCAAAGGATAGAAAACTGTAATTCTTCTTGGAGAAATTTTTTAGGAATCTTGAAGAAAGAACCTGACTGACTAAAGGGCCATTTTCCATATCAGTGGGTATAAAGACCTAATATTCTGTGGGGAGACTTCTGAGAAATCTTGAGGGAAGAAAAGTTTTGTAGTGGCTTAGGGATCAACAGAAAGAGGACATAATCACACCGGAGTCCAACATATATCTTGCAAAGACCAGAGAACCTTCACAACCACACGCACAACACCACCTTCAAGACCTTGAACTTTCTGCAGCAGCACCTGTCCTAAAAAATGAAGTAAACAGACAAAGTCTGGATAAAGGCGGTTAGTTATGCATGAATGATTGACCTAGGATGTTATGCGGACCAAGAAATTGGCGTTTTACATTCTGCCAAATTTCGCCTTTATGTCACGTTTACTGACGTCACGTGTCATGGTGACAACTTTTGTCGATGCTGCGAATTCCCATAAACCCTTTCATCATTGCTATGACTTTGGCTATTTTCTAGGTGATAGGCTTTCCAACTTCCCCCACTAACTTCCCGCTACAGTGAAGTGGAGAGGTCGTAACACTGCTGTCGATTCTTACCAGTCATCTGACTGTTAGTCTTTCGGCGTGTATAAATATAGGCTTTACCACTCCATCTTTCTTCTTCACCTTGCATTCACTGAAGAAATTTTCTATCTTTCTACCATTTTCACCTTTTCTTGTATTTCTCCAAACTCTTCATCTTTTCCACTCCTCATCTTCTACTACACCCATGGCCTCCATCACTCCAGTCACTGGTGATAACCCCATTGCCTTCACTCTCACTGATGAAAAAAGCTTGAAAATCGTCCCTCAACCACCATCTACTGATAAAGTGACGGTGGAAAACTGGCAGCATCAAATGATGATACCCTTTGTGGTAGCTGACAACCTTCTGGCCTTCCAAGGGCCATATACTAGTGCCAAAACGCACCCGAAACATGTTCAAGAGTTCTTCCCTTGTTTTACTTCTGCTATTCTACTTGCTTTCAAGAAAGATGGCATCATCGACCTAAAATTCATGGATCCCAATGCCTGAGTTTTCCGGTCGATCCCAACTTTTGGCAACAAAGAATACTTGGACTGGCTCGACAGAGTTTAAAACCAACACAAGGCTCAGTGGGAGAAGGCAGTCATATTCGAAATCATCCAAATCTCGAGACAGACCCACAAGGTGAATCCTTTCCTGCTCATTGCATCGATCAACTTCTGGGAGGGATCAACTAACACCTTCCATTTTCCGTGTGGCATGATGACGCCCACTCTCTTCGATGTGGTGACCATTACTGGATTATCTCCCCTCGCTAAGACTTTCGACTCCACCCTCTCCACTGAGGCTTCTTTTTCTTTTAGTTGACCTGCCTTCAAAAATTATATCGAGGATCACCACGTCAAAGATTCGGAGGAAGTCTCCGACGAAGAGCACATTGCTTTTCTAACCCTCTGGCTTTCCTACTACGTCTTTTGTCTTGGGTCTCTGCAGATAGCCAATAGTTATATTAACCTGGCAATTCAAATTCATGAAGGCTGACAAGTTTCTTTGGCAAATTTCTTGTTGGCCTCTCTATAACATTCTTTAGGCTTTGCTTCATTAAAGTTTAAGTTACTACATTCCACCCCCAAGGCGTTAAGTTTGTCGGGCCCTCTTTGGTTGCTGCAACATTGGTTAAATGCCACCTTTGAGCACAAATTGGGTGCTCTTGTGACGGAACGTATTATGTATCTGTCACAGGATCGACCCATCGAATGTGGGAGGCTGGCCCTTACTACCCACTAAGAAACTTCTGGTAAATTCATCTTCCTAAAGTACATCAAACTCTTAGTTAACACCACCACCTTAACAGCTGATCTGGCCCCTTTCGTGGACCGATGTTTTGGTCCGACGTGGTTTCAGGATCCTTTCCCTGGCGTATCCCCCAAGTCTGCAGCTCTGCCGAATGCTGTATGGAGAGCATTTTTGACTCCAACCATGTAGTCTTTCTGGATCGAGTCTGGATCTAAAGGTTATGGTTTTATGAACTACCAACCCAATTTGGTGGCTGGACAATTTGGCCAAAGCCAAATGCTGTTGAAGTCCTTAGTGTCCGAAGGCCATGTGGCCTGTCTAAAATTTCACAAGGCTCAACACCTTGAGCTCTCATCCTTCAAGTTCCAGAATTCCTTCTTCACCAATAAGGATTTCAACACATTGTGGTCGAGCTACCAGGGTCGTTATTTCGACAGCTCTGTTTTCCTTCAGAAAATACACGATGCTTTCGCCGTTCTGTGCGGCAAAGTTCCGCCTGCAACACCAGCCAAGGAGGCTCCTACTGAAACAATCCAAATCTCTGACACTGAGGCTACTTCCCAGAAAAAGATAACACTTTGCCTTCTTAATTCTTCGTATGGGAGTCCCTTCATACTAACCACATTGTATCTTTATCCTTCAGGGTCGGAAACGTGCTCCAAACACCGTGGTTACTTCTCCTAAACCCTCAAAGAAAATGAAAGCCGCCTCTTCCTCAAAACCACATGTATGCCTAGTATTTTGAAATTGCGTCGACTATCCTTTCGATGGGCCTTAACATTCCTTGCTTTCAGGTTGTGGAAGAAGCACTGCTGGAGGACAAAACTTCAGAGAGTAGTACCCATTCCCTGATCTTTCCTTCGGTCTCGACTTCAACGTCTGTCGCTCCGACGAAGAAAAAACCGATCATTCGCGTCAAGAAGATGGCCTCGAAGGCCGTTTCGTCGAGTAAACAAACCGCTGGTCTTTTCATCTCGAATCCCCCCACGAGGGCTTGACTCCGATTCCTCCTCCCCAGCCAACAACGCCTGAGGTACCGATTGTTTTTGTCGCCTAACTTTGTACCACTTTACTAATGTTGACTCGAGGATTCATTTTTCCCAAGGACCCCTTGCTGGCGAAACAACGATACCTCCTACCCGTCTGAGCCATCAGAAACAAGATGAGTTTCAAGGTCTTTCGACTGAAGATATTCAGGGTCTCGACGCACATGCTGACGCGGATCCGGAGCCTTTGATGAATGTCGTTGCTGATCTAGAAACCCAAGCTGAAACGGATTATGAGACTTCAACAACCGTTGCTAGCAATATGCCTAGGGAAGATGGTCCCAACTCCGAATAAATTCTGCAAAATGATGGCCCCAACAGCCCTTTTAGTCCTGGGGATATTCTGTCCATGAGGGAAAAGAATCTAACTGAGACTTTGAGAATGCTCCAAAAGCTTCGACAAGTGTCTACCGACCCTGAGCCTTCTGCCTCCGTCCCTGTACCTCCGCCAGAAGTGGATGTTGTTCTCGACCTTAAGCTTCAACAACTTAAGACGTACCTATTTGAAAAAGAATTCTTGGCCATGGTTGAAGAAGAGTCTGAACTGGGGACTGATGTGCTCAAAATCATTGACGAGCTTTCTCAGCATCCTCTTCCTGATTCTCTGTCCCAATACTTGATCGAGTTTGAAGCTTTCTTTAGCCAGCTTTATAAAGATCTAACCTTCCAACATCATGTTGACTTCTAGATCAAAACAAAGCGAAACGAGATGAGGATGAAGTGGGATCAAAGTGCGTTTTGTGTGCAAAAACTGAACAACTTCGAGACCAAGCGTCAAGAGCGTCTCGACAAACATCAATCCGTTGACCAACAGATATCGACCTATCAGGCCCAGATAGATGAACTCAACCAGAAGATTGCCGCGGTCCAACAACAAAAGGCCGAGTTCGATGCGCCTGAGCCTCTTCCGACATTAGATGTCATCGACCAAGAAGTTCGCCAAGGTATTGTCCACAGCGAAACAACCCTCAAGATTAAGGACATGATTGTGTAGTTGGTCGAGAAGAAGGATCGTCTGGACTCCCAGATCGCTTATGAGACAACCCTCTTAGAGGATTTTAAGTCTAGATTTCCAGCCTAGCTGTTGTCTTTTAGAATGATGTAACTTTGAATTTTTATGTTGGCCGTTTTCGGCCTTTATTAATGAAAATTTTCATTTTCCTTTAATCTGAATTTCTTGGAACATGGGTTTATATTTCTTCAGATACTTTCCATTTACCCTTAAGACTCGTCAATCCTCGCCTAACTCTTCGACTCCATATGCATTATTTGTGAATGTTTGAATTACCCGAAATGGTCCCTCCCAACTTGGTGACCATTTTCCTAGCGTTCGGTTTCTTCTATCCATGGGTAGAATCACTTTCCAAAAGTAATCGTTCACCGCAAAGGTTTTCCCCTTGACCTTTTTATTGTATGCTCTGGCCACTCACGCCTTTTGTTGTATCAATACGTCCAAGGCACTTAACCTTTCTTCGTCTAAATCGACCATCTCGTCGAACATCATACTCCAATAATGTTTTGATGGTGTTTTGCTTTTTAGTTGCACTCTTATAGACTAAAAAAATATTTCCACCGGCAACACGACATCATGGCCAAATTCGAGACGAAAAGGCGTCGACCCTATCGCCTTCTTAGGCGACGTTCGACAAGCCCATAGAACTTGATCCAACGTCTTGTGCCAATTCTTAGGCTTCTTGGTGACGTGTTTCTTGATTAGCCCGATGATCACTTTGTTCGCAGCCTCGACTTGTCCATTGGCCTGGGCATAGTAAGGCGTGGAAGTAACCAATTTGAACCTTGTTTCAGCCGCAAAATCTTGTACTTTTTATCCTACAAACACTGACCCTTGGTCCGTCGTGATAGTTTTGAGGATCCCAAATCTATAGATGATATGTTCTTGAACGAACTCTATCACAGCTTCCTGGTCGACTTTAACCAGTGGTTTGGCCTCTATCCATTTTGTGAAGTAGTCAATCCTTACTAGGATAAACTTTTGCTGTTTTGACGACGCCAGTCAAATTTTTCCTATAACGTCCAATGCCCATCCTCGAAATGGCCATAGTTTGACTATCGCGTATAGCTCAGTGGCTGGAGCATGTTGAACATTAGCATGCTTCTGACACTCTTGGCATCCCTTAGCAAAATCGATGCAATCCTTTAACATGCTTGGCCAATATCCCTGTCGGAACAATAGCCATTTTATCTTCTGGCCCGCCTGATGAGCTCTGCAAGTACCACTATGAACTTCTGAGATGGATAAATATGCTTCCGTCTCACCCAAACATTTGAGTAACACGACCTCCAGAGTCTTTTTCAGCAACTCGTTGCCCATAAGGATATATCTTAGTGCCCTATACTTGACTTTCCTATCGGTGACTCCAACTGGACTTTCTAGGTACTCCACGATTAGCTTTCGCCAATCTGACCTCGCCATGATGTCAATGGCGAACACTTCCGTGCTTCCCAGAATTTTGCCCACAACTTCAGACCCACTACCCATTGAATTCAATACATCAAGCGTCGGTACAAGGTTTGACATCACCTTTCCCCTCACTTCAACGAAGTATTTTAGCTTGTCGCTCGACACTTTGTAACCGGAAACAATTTGGGCCAACTCATTGGCCTCTTGATTTTCTATCCTAGGTACGTTTTCGATGCTAACGACCTCGAACTAATTCAGTAACTGGTTCGCCGCCACAAAATACAACATTAGATGTTCTTTGATGCACTTGTATTCGCGTGTGATCTGGTTGATCACTAGCTCCAAGTCACCCTTGATTTCAACTTTCTCTGCCCCCAAATCTTTCAAGATCTTGAGGCCAGTGATTAAGGCTTAATACTATGCCTCGTTGTTAGAGCACTTTCGGTCCACCTGACACTTGGACTTAGTTGGAATTCCCTTCGGGGAGATTATTAGGACTCCAACGCCAATTCTGTTGTTATGGCTCGACCCGTCTAAGTACAAATTCCAAGGGTTAGTGTCGACCATATTGACTACTGGCTCGACTATTGCATGGTCCACAATAAAGTCTGCCACAATCTGACCTTTCATGGCCCTTAGAGGCACGTAGGTCAGAGAGAACTCAGTTAACGCAAGTGCCCACTTATCAATTTGACAATGTAAAATTGGTTTAGACAAAATATGCTTAATAACATTGAAATGAGACGAAACATAAACATCAACTAGTTTTATATATTGCTTTAATTTCATACATGAGAAGTACAATCCCAAGCACAATTTTTCAATCACAGTGTACCTAGTTTCAGTATCTATTAAGATCTGACTGAGGTAATAAATGGGTCTTTCGACTCCACTATCATCCTCTTGAGCTAACATACTTCATATGGTCGAATCAGATGCAGCATTATATAACTTCATATTTTTATTTCTACTAGGAGGTAATAAAATAGGAGGCCTTGTGAGGTACTCCTTGATGGCATCGAAGGCCATTTGCTGCTCTTGCCCCCAGTGAAAGTCACTCTCCTTCCTGATTTTTAGTAATGGCGAGAAAACCTTCGTCTTGCCGCTTAAGTTCGATATGAACCTTCTCAAGAAATTGATCTTTCACAATAAAGACTGCAGCTGTCTCTTCGTCGAGGGAGGCTTGAGATCCAAGATTGCCTTCATCTTGTTCTGATTGATCTTGATGCCTTTTTTGTGCACTACGAACCCTAGGAAGTCTCCTGCATGTACATAGAAAACACATTTTAGTGGATTCATTTTCAATCCATATTTCCTCATTCTCTCAAAGGAGCGTCTAAGATGGTCTAAATGACCATTGTCAGATGAGGATTTTACTACAATGTCATCAATATATACCTTCATAAAAATGTCTATAAATTCATGAAACATAGCGTTCATAGCCCGTTGATACGTTGCTCCGGCGTTTTTTGTAACACCCCAGTTCCCATCGCTTGCAAATAATACATAATTAAATCAGAGTGAATAAAAATTTATTTTTCCCGACAGAAACAAGGATGCCACAACAATAAAAGAAAACACAATCCCTGCTCATACATATTTGATACATAACACCAATCTGTAATCGCCTCAAAGGAAAACTTTTTCCATAAATAATAAATGGTCAATTATGGATTAAAGCGGAAAGATCTACAATTGCCTTGTTTTACAAAATAGATCGTTTTATAACATCAGAATATACTTACAAAATTAATACAAAGACATATTCAATTTGTATACACAAATATAATAAAAGCGTTCCCCGACTCCCGTGCTACGTATCAGAGCAGACAAACCGACAAAAGAATGGAGAACAAATCTCCACAAAAGCCTCCGAGACTACAATCTGCAATTGCCTCATAGAGCAATAAACCACAGCAGAAGGGTGAGAAACTCAATCATGATATAAATGCATATGATTATATATATCGACATATAAATACACATACCAAGTATTCTCACCACAATTATCACATGCCAACACATAAAGCATATATAGATTATATTCACATAATCACCTATTCACACATAATGCATATGTTTATACACAAAACATATCATTCATAATTCAATGCATTTAACCCGAATGCACATCAATTCTCAAATGCTATCACAAGCTCAAACACATAATTACTCCATTTCCCCCTTGCAAATTAATCATGCACAATACATTTATCACAAATGCATATCATAATGTCTCACACATAATCAGTTAAATCATGATTTTTCACATATAAAAATGCAATCATAATTCATGCAAATGCAAAGAGACCGACACAACGACTCTGTGCAAATACATATGCGGTACCGACTCCATCATTTCTCAACACTAGTTCACTCAGGAACTCTGCTGGAACCATCGCTCGTTACATCACTGTAACTCCCCGTCAGGCCTACGATGTTCCCCGTCGCTCACACCCCACACGGGCACACGACGTTTATGAATCGCTCACACCCCACACGGGCACACGAACCGATCGCTCACACCCCACCTGGGCACACGATCGTCTATAATCATCGCTCACACCCCACATGGGCACACGACGTTACAGCGGATTCCCTCTGGAACCAATCCGTCACTCAGGACGTCACAACAATGCATATCATGATGCTTGACACACAAGAACTCATGACAACCAATGCATCTTCACACATATATGCAACCACAAACATGCATATATATAACCAAATACAACACATTGCATTTATTTACCTTTCGGCCACAATTCATCACCACAACAATCATACAATCACAATTACTTCCACAAGGGATTCACACCACAAAGGCTACCCACAACACATCATAACAACATACATTGATATTCAATTAAACAATGTATTTTACCACACAACAAATCATTTATGGATCGCTCACACCCCACACGGGCACACGACCCGATTGCTCACACCTCACCTAGGCACACAATCGTTACAACGGATTCTCATTAGAATCACACAACAACAAAATATACATCATTATGCTTCACATACAAAATGACTCAAGACATTCTTGAAATGCATATATATTCACAATAGACTCATGCATTCATCTCATACAATCACATACAATCTATATACATTCACATCAATGCACTATTGTATGTTTCACATCCCAAACACACATTGAAAACGGTAAAAGTCGCTAAATAACCCTATTCCCGAATTTCCAACATAATTAAATCGGTGAACAATTTCAAAACCATCATATTATGAAAGTACAGCCTAACAACTTTCCAACGATACCAAGAATGTTAAAATTGGATAATCGGAACACAAGTTACGAAAGAAAACGAAAAATGATATTTTGAAAAGTCCCATTTTACCATTCTCCTGGCCATACGCGTATTACCCTGAGCCATACGCGTATTGCCCAAAATCCTCGCCATGCCATACGCGTATTGCTCAAGGCCATACGCGTATGGGCAGAAACCATTTTCTTCCCAAAATTCCCATTTTGAACCCCATACGCGTAGTGCATCCCCTCATACGCGTAATGCCCTGAAGTGATACGCGTACCATACGCAAATGGGCAGATGGCCGAGTGAAATAACATCTCATACGCGTATTGGCCCATGGCTCGCCCATGATACGCGTATTGCCAAGGTTCATACGCGTATGAACATGCCCCATACGCGTATGACCTGGAAAAACCAGAAAAATTCTTCTGCATAATTTTGCTTACGGGTTCCAATCCAAAACACCCTAAATTCATCATCTAAACTCAGAAAAACACCAATTGGAGGTATAACAATACATATCCAACATGTATAAACAACAAAGAACACAACTACATGAGTTTAAACACATTTGGAATCAATTTCTACTAATTTCTACACATTATGATTTTTACTATATTTCTCCAATTCAATCCAATAACAATCGAAAACACACATACATAGTCATACACAAGCATATCATAATCAAGTTTCGCACCCTTACCCGATTTAATCGCGCTTGAAATGGACGATTCCTCGATTATCCTCTTTTTCCTCTTTTCCTCCTCTTTTCCTCCTCTTTTCCTTCTTCTCTCTTTCTTTCTATTCTCTTTCTTCTTTCTTTTTCTAATTTTCTCTCTTTCTATTTTATTAAAACAATACCCAAGCAAAAGACCAAAATACCCCTCAGCTCAAATGTCTCTCAAACGCTCTCAAAACGCGATAAAACATAAACAGCGATAAAATATATTTCGGGAAATAAAAGTTGAAAAGAAATTATAATTTGATGCAAATATTTTACCTATCAGTGAAATTAACCAATTAGCGGGTAAAACACAATAATTCATATAAATGAAAATATTAAAATAAATTCACACATTTCATAAATTCACATATTTGAAATAATTAAATACAATAAAACAAATCGGGGCGTTACAACTCTCCCCCACTTAGACATTTTCGTCCTCGAAAATACACTGATACCAACAACTCCGGACACGACTCTCGCATCCGACTAATCAAACCAACAGACCAACCAAAGGCACACCACGAATAACACAACCGACAAACCACCTTGCTAATAGCAACAACAACAATAATACGACCACGACTACAACAACAACAACAAGATGCAAAGCCCATACAATGTACTTGACGACCAACTCACAACTCAAGAATACCCAAGCACAAACTCACAGGTTCACTCTTGAACCGAAACACCACAAGATCGTTACCATCACCGTAGGTAACACACCTCTAATTCCCCACACAGGAATTAGCCACTTGCATTCTGGAACGTCCAATGGCCTCATCGTTCCAACATATTTCCAATGTTCATCCTATGAACTCTTACAAGTCCCACACACAAATACAAAATGTGCCATATCACGCTTCTGTTGCGCACTTTGATTACTCGTAACCATCAAAACTACCAATTTCACGTCCAAAGTCTAACTCTTTCTCTTATTCACCAAAACTCACTGTTCCCTGTTAATATTTCCAACCTCACACTCTCCTGTGTTATCTCACACACCAGACACAAGCCTCGGAACAACTCAAATAATTCTAATTCTCTGACCATCAAAACAGACATGCATAACAACTTTCGACTTAACCCTTTAGGCACAACATCAGTTTTTTCCGAAGGATAATTCAAGCCGACTTCATAACTCGTTACGAATTCTAACCATCCTCATTGTCTCATACTCTATTCCTTCAAACCCACCAAGTACTTTAAACTCTTGCGGTTACCCAACACTTCGAGCCGAGAACCATAAAAATAATACCTCCAAATTTTCCAACACAGTACAACCGCGACTAATTCCAAATCCAAAATAGTATAGATCCTTTTATGAATCCTCAATTGTCGTAAAGCATAAACCACGACTTTACCCTCTTGCATTAACACACTGATTAAACTCATCAAAGACGCATCCCAATACCTCGCAACCGGTTTATTAGGGTCACACAGAATCAAAACTGAAACTGTAGACAACTCCTACTTCCGATGAATCCATAACAATACTCTAATCCGAAATAACATATCCAAGAAAACTAACCCTTCTCAACCAAAATTCTCACTCGAATATCTTAGCATCAAACTTCGTCTCTTTTCAACACTTGTAATTCAAATCTCAATACTCTACCTGTTCTTCCTCTGAGTTTACAACAAACCCGAATATCCTCCATCAAAGCCATTACGAACTCATCCAAATAAATATGGAAGATACGATTCATATACTCCACAAACATTACAGATTCCTTACTAACACCAAATAACATCACTGCACGTTGTAATACCCAAACAAATTCCAAAAGATATAAATTCTTAAAGTTCTTGCAAAATTCTTTTCCCTGGGTAACTGGTTACTCACACACAAGCTTAACCACGTACATAACAGCCTATCCCAACGATAACAACCATAACCAGTCACATTAAATCGATCAAAGCCTCAACTCACACTGTTCACCACTCTTATCCAACATTCCATACACTTGCAACTCCACTCAAACTCCACCAAGCCAAGAGAACTCTTAAATATTACACCTACACCTAGGGTTTTCCTCGAAATTTCCATTAATGCTCTAAAACTCCAAAGACTCCAAACCTCACCTTCGTCAAATTTGAGTTCACACTTTACTCTCTGAGAACAACCATTAACGATACCCAATCGTTCTCTCTCAATAACTTCTCAACTTGACCAACATATGGAAACCTCGAATCCGTCTCCTCTTCCGATATAAGAATCTTCTTCGACTCAACAAAATAATCCATAATCGTTTCCTTAAATTCCAAACAACTAATTTCACACGCTATCAAAGCCGGAAAGACACGTCTATTCCATCCAACATAGTTCCCGTCTGCTATCAACAAGAGATTAAGGGTGATCAGTTCCTCAATTTGCCAATAGACAGCCGACAATCATGATGGGGCATAAACCGTCTTTACCAAACTATAATAGCCTTTCTTGCATCCCATACACAAAACTACCTAAGACACAAATCCTTAGTTGACATAAACCTTACCTCCGCATTCCTTCTGGAATCGGGAACAACACTGTCCAAACAACCCTTACAATCTTGCAATTCAAAACACACTGAGCCAGCGCTCCACACCTGAAGCAACATGGAGAAGTACCAGCTTCTCCCCCACTTATCTCATTCACAATCCTGAAGACAAAAAAATTAGAAAACCAGAAAGCACTGACAGTGTTCCACACACATATCACGTACTAAGGAACAAACAACACCGACAGTATTCAACTGTCACACCAACTGACTCAACAACTTGGTCGGACGGACCGACCTGCTCTGATACCACTTTGTAACACCCCAGTTCCCATCGCTTGCAAATAATACATAATTAAATCAGAGTGAATAAAAATTTATTTTTCCCGACAGAAACAAGGATGCCACAACAATAAAAGAAAACACAATCCCTGCTCATACATATTTGATACATAACACCAATCTGTAATCACCTCAAAGGAAAACTTTTTCCATAAATAATAAATGGTCAATTATGGATTAAAGCGGAAAGATCCACAATTGCCTTGTTTTACAAAATAGATCATTTTATAACATCAGAATATACGTACAAAAATAATACAAAGACATATTCAATTTGTATAATAAAAGTGTTCCCCGACTCCCGTGCTACGTATCAGAGCAGACAAACCGACAAAAGATGGAGAACTAATCTCCACAAAAGCCTCCGAGACTACAATCTGCAATTGCCTCATAGAGCAATAAACCACAACAAAAGGGTGAGAAACTCAATCATGACATAAATGCATATGATTATATATATCGACATAAAAATACACATACGAAGTATTCTCACCACAATTATCACATGCCAACACATAAAGCATATATAGATTATATTCACATAATCACCTATTCACACATAATGCATATGTTTATACACAAAACATATCATTCATAATTCAATGCATTTAACCCGAATGCACATCAATTCTCAAATGCTATCACAAGCTCAAACACATAATTACTCCATTTCCCCCTTGCATATTAATCATGCACAATACATTTATCACAAATGCATATCACAATGTCTCACACATAATCAGTTAAATCATGATTTTCCACATATAAAAATGCAATCATAATTCATGCAGATGCAAAGAGACCGACACAACGACTCTGTGCAAATGCATATGCGGTACCGACTCCATCATTTTTCAACACTAGTTCACTCAGGAACTCTGCTAGAACCATCGCTCGTTACATCACTGTAACTCCCCGTCGGGCCTACGATGTTCCCCGTCGCTCACACCCCACACGGGCACACGACGTTTATGGATCGCTCACACCCCACACGGGCACACGACCCGATCGCTCACAGCCCACCTGGGCACACGATCGTCTATAATCATCGCTCACACCCCACATGGGCACACGACGTTACAGCGGATTCCCTCTGGAACCAATCTGTCACTCAGGACGTCACAACAATGCATATCATGATGCTTGACACACAAGAACTCATGACAACCAATGCATCTTCACACATATATGCAACCACAAACATGCATATATATAACCAAATACAACACATTGCATTTATTTACCTTTCGGCCACAATTCATCACCACAACAATCATACAATCACAATTACTTCCACAAGGGATTCACACCACAAAGGCTACCCACAACACATCATAACAACATACATTGATATTCAATTAAACAATGTATTTTACCACACAACAACATCATTTATGGATCGCTCACACCCCACACGGGCACACGACCCGATTGCTCACACCTCACCTAGGCACACAATCGTTACAACGGATTCTCATTAGAATCACACAACAACAGAATGTACATCATTATGCTTCACATACAAAATGACTCAAGACATTCTTGAAATGCATACATATTCACAATAGACTCATGCATTCATCTCATACAATCACATACAATCTATATACATTCACATCAATGCACTATTGTATGTTTCACATCCCAAACACACATTCAAAATGGTAAAAGTCGCTAAATAACCCTATTCCCGACATTCCGACATAATTAAATCGGCGAACAATTTCAAAACCATCATATTATGAAAGTACAGCTCAACAGCTTTCCAACGATACCAAGAATGTTAAAATCGGATAATCGGAACACAAGTTACGAAAGAAAACGAAAAATGATATTTTGAAAAGTCCCATTTTACCATTCTCCCGGCCATACGCGTATTGCCCAAAATCCTCACCATGCCATACGCGTATTGCTCAAGGCCATACACGTATGGGCAGAAACCATTTTCTTCCCAAAATTCCCATTTTGAACCCCATACGCGTAGTGCATCCCCTCATACGCGTAATGCCCTGAAGTGATACGAGTACCATACGCAAATGGGCAGATGGCCGAGTGAAATAACATCTCATACGCGTATTGGCCCATGGCTCGCCCACGATACGCGTATTGCCAAGGTTCATACGCGTATGAACATGCCCCATACGCGTATGACCTGGAAAAACCAGAAAAATTCTTCTGCATAATTTTGCTTACGGGTTCCAATCCAAAACACCCTAAATTCATCATCTAAACTCAGAAAAACACCAATTGGAGGTATAACAATACATATCTAACATGTATAAACAACAAAGAACACAACTACATGAGTTTAAACACATTTGGAATCAATTTCTACTAATTTCTACACATTATGATTTTTACTATATTTCTCCAATTCAATCCAATAACAATAAAAAACATACATATATAGTCATACACAAGCATATCATAATCAAGTTTCGCACCCTTACCCGATTTAATCGCGCTTGAAATGGACGATTCCTCGATTTTCCTATTTTTCCTCTTTTCCTCCTCTTTTCCTCCTCTTTTCCTTCTTCTCTCTTTCTTTCTCTTCTCTTTCTTCTTTCTTTTTCTAATTTTCTCTCTTTCTATTTTATTAAAACAATACCCAAGCAAAAGACCAAAATACCCCTCAGCTCAAATATCTCTCAAACGCTCTCAAAACGCGATAAAACATAAACAGCGATAAAATATATTTCGGGAAATAAAAGTTGAAAAGAAATTATAATTTGATGCAAATATTTTACCTATCAGTGAAATTAACCAATTAGCGGGTAAAACACAATAATTCATATAAATGAAAATAATAAAATAAATTCACACATTTCATAAATTCATATATTTGAAATAATTAAATACAATAAAACAAATCGGGGCGTTACATTTTTCAAATCGAACGGAATGACAACCCACTCATAGGTTCCTAAAGCCCCCGCACATCGAAACACCATTTTGGGTAAGTTGTCTTCTGCTATAAAGATCTGGTTATAGCCAGAATATTCGTGGAGAGGACTGAGGTATTCGAAACCTACAGCTGAGTTGAATAACATCTCCACCACTGGCATCGAATACTCGTCTTTTGGCGTCGCACTGTTCGGATCCCTAAAGTTTATACAGACTTGAAGCGTATCATTTTTCTTAATCACAGGTATGATGTTAGCCAACCATTCGATGTATCTTGCAGTTCTGATGAACTAACTTTTGAGTATCTTTTCGATTTCTCGCTTTATCTTCACTGTGACTTCTAGAGCAAACCTTCGAGGGTGTTTCTTTACTAGCCTTCTTCCTGGTTGAATTGGCAATCGCTGTTCTACCAGCTTCGACTCAGACGAAGCATCTCGCTGTAATCCCAGGCAAATCAATCTTTGTATTCTTTCAACAATTCGACTAACTTCACCTTTATTTTTGGCTCGACTTTGGCACTGATATATGTAGACCTCTTCGTAACCCCATCTCCAAGATCTATTTTCTCGAGAGGGTCTTGTGCTTGCATCCTTTGTACGTTATTCAACGAGTCTTTCTCAAACTCCAGAGGCTCGTCGTTGTAGATACAGTCGAGCCTCCAGCTTTCTAAAGCTTTTGTCTGGCCTTGGTGGCCATTGTCGAACTCTTCGTGTTTGGTCTCGACAACCAAATTTTGTAGTTCTTCAGCCTCTAATGCCGCGATTCTCCTGTTTTCAGCCAAATAGTCCAAAATTTGAGTCAAGCTTTATGACTCACTAGTCATCTCCCCCAACCTCATGCCACCCCATAGGTGGATTTACCTCTTCAGGTGTCACCGCCTCTTCGGCGTCCCTGATAAATCCATAATCTGGATCTAAACTCAGGAATTGGTTTGGGTTTTCTGCAGAGGCATAAATTTCTGCCTTGTTATCACATGGGGAGACATTAGCTAAATGTTGTTCGAAAGACTTCTTTGGGGCCCTTCGCTTCATCAATCTTGTAGTAACTTTGGCCGGCTTCAATGTTTTTGAAGATACCATCCTTCCTCCAAACGCTTAATCTCTGATGCAAAGTGGACGACACTGCCCCGATTCCATGAGTCCACTCGCGTCCCAATAACAAATTGAAATTTGCCTTGGAGTTGATCACCATAAACAACATCGACCAGGTGGTCGTACCTACTGCCAATTCAACCTGAATTACTCCTAGGATGTTGCTGGTCTTCCCTTCGTAGTTGGAGAGGACCATATTATGTTGCCGAAGGTCAACCTCACACTTCCCCATCTTCTTGAACAATGTGTGAGGCATTAGATTGACAACCGCCCTGCTGTCGACAAAAACCTTATTTTCCGGCATCCCATTGACTTTTTCCCTTATGAACAAAGGCTTAAGATGGTACATCATCCCTGGGATAGGTTTCTCAAATGTGGCTTTTTGTTCCTCCACTACTCTGTTATTTATCACATAATAACATAATGGCTTGTCTTCGCCATTTTCGTTTGTCTGAAAATCTTCGTCGGCTTTAGAAACCTCCGGTACTCTATCATATTCTGCGGGTAACACTGACACGATCCCACAATTGATGATGAAATCTTCACCATAGGTATCATCAACCATCTCATTGTCGGGCAAAGGGATGTATTCAT
The DNA here is from genome assembly GCA_022829125.1 of Lathyrus tuberosus. NCBI lineage: Eukaryota > Viridiplantae > Streptophyta > Magnoliopsida > Fabales > Fabaceae > Lathyrus > Lathyrus tuberosus. Next base: position 1,340,982 of record JALAZF010000062.1, on the reverse strand, counting down.
GTTCCTCATCTGATTGTGGGTGTACTTAGGCTCTACCTTCGACTGGGGAGTATATTCCGGCTCTTCGTCGGATTAGGGAGTATACTTTGGTTCTTCCTCCTCAATTGTCGGAGCATACTCTGTTTTCTGGGTCGAGACGACCTATTTTTCTCCTGAAGGCTCAACCGTCATGGCGAACGTTTTGTTTGCCACAATTATTTCCTTCTCAATTGGCCTTCCTCTTAGGCCATCTCTCCTCTGCCCCGATGTCTAGGCTTTAGGCTGCGACGTTGAAGCCACCTTTCCAGCTTTCTTATTCCTCTGGTACCGCCTCCACTGGGTCCTGGTCATGGGGTTCTTCCCTTTATAGTTGGGAGAGACCAGATATCCTCTGGGATGAGGCCTCTGTTATGGCCTCTTAGCTTCTTCCCCCAAGTCGATCACCCTCCATTTCGGCCTTTTGCTCCCTTTCTGACTCACTTGTTCCACCCATTTCTCTTGTGGAGTGTTGGACGGAGGAATAAAGGTTTTGGGCCGCATCTGCGGGAACTGCCTTTGGAACTCTTCTTTTCGCTGTGGTTCCCCCTTGTTGTCGAACAAAAACCTGTGTATGGATGCGCTTTGTCCTTCTGACGACTTTTCCCGGTCCGCTTCATAGTCCTCTGCGGCCTTTTTGTCGAAGACGACATTACATCATGGAAACAACACAACTTCTGACCCTCGTACTCTGTAATTCTCTTAGAATTCAGCCAACCCTTCTCTAGTGGTAGGATAAACCGCCTTCAATGCATCCTCAACTCTTGAGTTGAAAACCTCATTTGTCCCGACCATCATGCACTCCGCAGATTCAGCAGTTACAACTCAGTCGGGACTCTCAGTAGCTTCGACAATCATGCAGTCAAATGGTTCTGCATACAATGCCTCCTCCACTTTCAATGGATTTGTATCCACCTACATCTTTGGCTTTTCTCCAAATTGGAGTCTGCCCTATTTCAACACCTTTTGAATCAAATCCTTGAAAAGAACACATTGGGAAGTTTTATGACTAAGAAAGTTATGAAATTTACAGAATCCCTTTTTTTTCTTCTTTTGCTCTAATGGGGGACTTTTCAAACCCTGAGGCACAATAATTTGCCCATCTTTGACTAGTAAATCAAATATTTCGTCACACTTAGTTATATCAAACATATATGTTTTTGCAACAAATTTATCCATTTTTTCGGTGTCAACCGGATTTATCCCATTTGACGGTTTTAGGAATTTGCACGTGTATGGAGGCCCTTGTTAGAGCTCAGCCACATTAACCTCACTTTGGTCAACAAATTCTTCGTCTTCAGAGGAATATTCTTCATCCGCGACGTAGGATACTTTTTCTTTCTTATGGTATTTACTCGTTCTGGCCTTCTCAGCTTTCAATCTTTCGAGTTGTCGAACTCTGTCGGCCAACTGGGCTATGTCTCTAAGGTACTGTGTGTCTAGCTTCTTCCTAATAGAATAGTCTAGACCGCCGGCCACTATTTTGACTAGCTCTTGCTCAGGGACTTGAGTGAAGCATCTTGCTTTCAAAAGTATGAACTTATTGAGGTATTGGTCAATCGACTCAGGGGCCTTGCGTTTTACGCTGGCCAATTCCTTCAAGCTTATTTTCGACTATCCCATGTAGAAGTGTTCATGGAACAGTCTCTCCAACTGCAACCATGTATGGAAGGACTGTGGATGAAACGTGGTAAACCAAGTAAACACATTATTTATGAGGGAACTTGGGAAGTATTTCATTTTTAAATCCTCGTTATTCGCTATGTCCCCAGCTTCGGTTTGGTATCTGGCGACATGTTCGACGGTCGACTCCTCGGTGTCCCCAACGAACTTTGTAAACTTTAGCACCATCCATCCCCTTGGTAATTCTGTCTTTAAACAAAATCTGGCAATGGAGACGAGTAGGTTGGCCTCTACAAGCCACGATTGACACCATTACGGACCATGATTCGCTTGACGATGGCTTATAGGTTTTGTTCCCCACCCACTGCATCTTGTTGAACTTGCCTGGCTACCTAGTCGGGGTCTTGGTTCCTATTTACCATAACTACGGGAGGCCTTTGGACCACCCTAGGTATTGGCTCGACTACATATGGCTCTTGCTCGATAGTCTCGTCGAACCTCTCTTCGTGTCGGAATGGCGTCTCTGGTCGAGGTGGGGTCCTCTGTCAAGGTTGGGCCCTAGGAGCCCCCCAAAAGTCCCCTATCCTAGTAATATGAGTCGCCAACTATTGGTAACTCTGGGTCGAGTCTTGAATTAAAGGTTGTAATATGGTTCCCATTTGCTGAGTCAGCATATGGACCATTTCGTGGTTACTCTGGCCAATCTGTTGTCTCATGACGGCGACATAACTGGACGTAAAAGTCGGGATTTCCGGGGGTGGAAATCCCAACCCTGTGGGTCAACTAAATTGGTTACCCAATGGTCCCAGTCTATGATACGGTGAAAATGCTGAGGACGAGCCGTCGCCAAACATCGAACCACTCCCATGCAGGCTTGCCATTACTTGCGTAGGTATTCCAAAGGTTTTTTCTCTACCATACATGGGTAACGTGAAACTGGGCATAAACAACCCTGAAGTTTTAGCCACCGTCGGTCTCACCCCGTCGGGTCGACATGGTGACGGCGTCAGTCAACTAGGAGCGGTCGAATCCGCAGCCATAGTGTTAGAACTCACGTTGGTGGTTTCTGACACGACTATGCTTCCTCCTGAGGAGAACTCCTCATTCGAACTGGTACTCTTTGGTTCTACCATCTTACCAGTATGCAGTAACATAAATCTAACACTACGGGTCCTACTAGGCGTGCCAATTTGTTCGCGCGGGATTTTCGGCGAACCACCGCTAGCCTCTTATTGAAGGTTAAGTGCAGGATCGGCTACAAGAATCCTAGACTATGTGTTAAATGTATGTTGACGTTTCAATTTTTAGGTTTGAATGAAAAGTAGATGAACAGTTGTGTTAAATCAAATGACAAGGAAAGTACAGCAAAAAGGGAAAAAATAACAACAAAGGAAAAGAAAAACTAGTAAATTAAATTGCTTAATGAAGAAAATAAAAGTGGACGCATGCATACATTTTGCAGAAATTTGACTCGTTTCTCTAACACTGGTACTTTGAGTGTATTCTCCTAATGCAACAAAATGCGACCCCTAAAACTGTGAACGACACTTCCTTAAATAGGCAAAAGCGACGGTTATTCTTCTACTTCATAATCCCTATGCTTCCACGCGTCCCCCGCGTTCGTCCACTACCTTGGTAACTCCCCACCCTTTTATTTGCTCCAAGCTTATTCGTGCGCCTGAAGCCCTTGGGATTCCTTCGACTTCGACTGAGGTGCTTCTCTGTCGTGTTCAGTTCAACGCCTTCTCCATTGGGCCTGCTGTCGAGGTTGCTCCGCCATGGCCTTTCGCACAACTCTCTGTCGACCAAACTTCTTGTATCCTTGGTTGAAAATTTCCAGCTAACAGATTTATCCTTGATTTCCCTGAATAAAACCTCAACTCAATTTTGATTACACAACCTAGATTGGACCTTATCAATCTTGTATTGCCAATAAAAAATAAAAATTGATTATGTGCAGTTGATGAATGCGTCAAGAAAAGTTGAAGGTGATGAGAATTCTTTGTATCTTTCAGGTTTCAATTCTTAGAAATGATGCATGTGTGTAGAAATGAAATGAGAAAAATAGATTTTTAGGAAAAGTGCAATTTAAAAATTTGGTACAAAATGTATTGACTCTAAAATGGATTGAGTCAATACATCAGCTGAATGAGTCAATATGAGACTAAATAGAGTCAATACATTAAAGGTAGTAGTTAAATTAAGAAAAAACACTTGTTTCAGGATGTGTCAACTCCAAACACGGAATAGTCGACCTATTCGCTCAATTTATCGACCCATTTATTCAAGGTTCCGATAAATTAAAGGAAGTGGCAAATCATTGAAAAACACCTTTTAGATTGAGTTGACCCATTCACATAATGTATCGACTCATTTCTCATTTGTATCAACCCATTAGAGGAAGATCCAAAATCATTGAAAAACCACTCAGTATGTACGACCCATATGTCATACCCTAAATTTTGACCACAAGATTTCCCATCATTGTGCAAATCATCACCATAATATGGATGTACCTTCATACCTCATCAATCCTCTCAAAGATTGTTGAGCATTCACTCCAATCAAGAATTAGGGTTATTGAGCCCTCTCAAAGAATTCAGGCAAAGGATCAATAAAAAATGGACATTATCCTCAACTTGTCAAGCCTATTAAACATCCATGAAGGATCAAGAGTTTTCCCACATCAATAATCAAGCATGAAAATACAACATCTCAAGTTGATTAAGCCTCAAGATCATCAGTGTCACCAAATTAGGGTTTTGGTCGACCAATGCCTCCAGAGGAAAATGTTCATCTGGGCATGAGCCAATACTTCAAAACATGATCCAAGAAGCTCAAAGGGGCCTCATGGATCCAATCACAAGTTCAAAATAGCCTCAGGGAATGCATTCATCAAAAATCAGGAATTAGGGTTTCTTGACCTAATTCACCCCTAAGTTGACTTTTGGAACAAGGCATGAGCCAAAACCTCAAGGAATGTTTTGAAGACCTCAAATATCTCATATTGATCCTCTTACAGGTTCAAATGGACTCAAATAACTTGGTTCATGATCAAAGTAAATATGCAAATTCATCTGGACCACAAACTAGGGTTTTTGAGAAAAATTCAACCATATCTTTGACTTTTGACCAAGACATGATCTCAAACCTTGGGACATGATTCAAGACACTCTAAAACACCTATGGAATCCATCCATTAGGTTTGAATCAGGTCAAAAACTTGATTTCATAGAGAATCACAAAGTTTGAAATTCATCTGACAAAAAGTCAGCTGTACCCAAAAATCAAGTTTGACTTTTTGGATTTCCTGACAAACATGGCTTCCTTAAGTCAAAAACAATGTCAACTCATGATTTGGATCATCATTCATAAAGAAAAATCAAGAAAAGTGAGGTTACTTGCAAAAGGGGCAATCTTAAGAAACTTGAAATTTCACTAAGTCATGAAAAAAAGTGATTTCTTCCCAACTTTGCAAGACCATAACTTGTGATCCAAGCAACCTTTTTCTTCCATCCAAAGCTCAAATGAAGCTCTCATTACATACTTCAAGAATGTCAACTACACATCATTGCAAATCCTCATGGATTTTGAGTTATGGATTGATCAAAATCACAAAAAATGGAAAATGAACACTTTTTCAACACTTAGTGAAATTTTGGACAGAATCTGTTTTGCATTTTCACCAACTTTGAGGCCATTTTTCATTATGATCCAAGATGATTCAAGACCAAAGTTAAACATCAAAGTTGAAGTATTTTATAGGGGCTTTCCAAAAAGTACAAGAGCCTCCAAAGATTCAACTTGAGCAAGGAGTTATAAGCCTTAAAAAATGGCATTTTTCACCCTGCTTACACAAAGACATGAAAACATAACTTGGTTCCCACGATTTCTTGAGCCAATTTTGGACACTTGCATCATTTAATTTTTGTCCAAATTCAACATGAATGATGAAGAATCTGGTCACAAAGCCTCACAAGTCAAGAAGCCTATCACTTAGGCATGTGATCTTTAAAGCTGCATTTCCAAAACTTCAATTTTGTTTCAAAGCATTCAAGAGGTGCATTGAGGTGGCATGAACTGAGTCATTAATCACTAAAGGAGTCAAGCCTTATCCCTGCAACAGAAGACTCATAGCCTGCAAGATTGACTCAAGTCAATGGCTAGAGGAGACTTTGGCTACATGATAAATTCCAATGGACAATAGAGTGATCCAACCCCCAATCACTATTGCTCCCAAAACAAACTTGCTCTACTATAAATAGAGGTTCTTTATGATCAATTTGAGTACACCAAAGCATAGCAATACATGTTTTCCTCCAAATGACTTTTCAAAAACCAGAAAATGCTTCTTTAGCAAGTCACTATCGAATTTTCAAATAGGGATCAATTCCATCAAAACCAACCATCCCAACACCTCACATATATCATATATGAGTGATCCATAAAATCAAAACACATCTGGAACACCAGAATCATCAAGTCACTATCCATTTGCTCAAGCTTTTTGTCAAAGCTGCAGTTGAGGCGCCACAACAAGATCCAGGTACTTTCAATCCATTCCAAGCGTCCAAACACCTTACATTAGGTCCATTGAAGCTGTCCAAGTCATCAAACAATATATGTAACACCTCTAACACACAATTCGATTTCTTCTTGCAAGAGGTAAGCCTGAACTCTCAAACTCTATGATCCATGTATCATAAATGGGCTTTCAAGTTACAAACATGTTTCTGCACTAATGTAGAGTGTTTCCCCTTAATCAATTGCTTTGTAGCTGAAAGCTCTGCTGATTTGAGCAAATTTTTGGAAGAACAGAATGTCAAAAGATATGAAGAAGTTTGATGAAAGAAGTCTGGTCAGATATGATGTCCTAACGAATGTCTCGACATCCTGACCTGATATTGAAGGATGTTTCTAAATCTGTTGCAAGATTCAAGGAGCAATCAAAACTTGGATCAAGGAAGAAATAAACAGAAGATTCGAAGCCTAAGGAAACAGAAGCCTATAAAAGAAGACTTAGATATAGGATGCCTTTTATAACCTAGTTCTCTTGCGTAAGAAATAAGGGTTTAGGGTTTTGAGAGTCGTTGGCTCTCTAGGTTGTAAGTCTCCCTTTGTATCAGTTGATGCATTGTGACAGATATAGGTGTCGCACAGATCTATAAGCCTTGAGGTATTGGATTGTGTATTGTTCTTGGATGAAGCTTTTAAGCAAATCCTAGTTAGCTTGTTTGTCAAGTATGCTTGACAGAATTTTGTAATGACATGGATGATGTAGATATCACAGTTGGTGATTAAGGGAAGTGAGTGGGGTATCTCGTATCAAAGAGGTTATTCTTTGATAAAGTCTTCATTGGGTAGAGATTAAGATATAAAGTTGTAAACGGGGGGGGTTTAACTTTGTAACAATTCTACAGATAGTGGAGTCTTCTTCCTGAATTGGTATCCCCCAGATTAGGTGAGTTGCACCAAACTGGGTTAACAATTGCTGTGTTCTTTATCATTCTGCAGATTTACTTTTCTGTTAGGATTCATGATAAACATGTTGGATCAGATGTCATAATATCTGTGATTTTACAGTTCTAATATTCAAGGTATCAGTCTGCTGTAGTTCCTCTGCGTTTAAATATTTATGCAGAATAATGTCTTGACATGTGTTAGGACATCTGCTGTCTGCATGGCCAGAATTTCAATTGGTATCAGAGCAGGCATCCTGTCTGTTTCTGGATGAGATCTTTGGGAGATACTTTCTGGCGTTTAAACAAGGAGGAGTTTTGAAGATCAGATCAATCAACTTAGACATACTCAAGGGTATTAATGGATGTGATAGATGTTCTGTATCGAAGGTAACAACCCGGTGGTTGTTCATGTTGCTGAGGAGGTTCTACAATAACTGCAGGAGAAGTGGCTAGTTCTCTTGTTGAGGTGTCTTATAAGATGTTCTGACATCTTATTAGGGCAAGCAGAATTCGTTCCTTGGTGGTTCCGCTGCATGTGTTTCTAATGGAAGAGCTCTAGAATTATGGGATTCTGGAGTTGTTACTGAAGACAGATGGTGGAAGATCTCAATCGTCGGCCTCTATATGTGAAGATATCTGCATTATTTTATTCCAAAGTTGGGAGCGATGGAATGAAGTGAGTTTTTGGAAGATGTCTGTTATGGTGAATTGGTACTTGGAAGCTTGGTTCCATGGTACAGTGCAAAGTCAGTTGAAGAGGAGAGGAGTTGAGTTTAAGTTTATCAAGTTCTTGCTCTGGGAGTTTGATAAATTATTGATCGGCAAGGTTGTCAAAGATACTTGAGAATTATCTCAAGTCCACTCATAAAGGCATCTCAGTTGTGCATCTGGAGTCTTCTAGTTATTCTTCTGACTAGAAGGTGTTTCAATGAAACACAACCTGAAGAAAGTATAGGTGATTTATTTTCACTATCCAAAATAGCAAGGAAGGATTCATCTCTCTTAACCCTAAGAGTGGATCCAATCTGATGGGAGTTCTCAGAATTATTGAGGTAAATAGGATTCGTTCAGAGAGAATCTTAGTTACTTGAGTCAAGGGTGGCAGCCTTGGTATCTCAACTATTTGTGTCAAAGAAGATACTTGCAAAAGATTGAATGCTTGATAAGTGTTCATGAAGTGATCTGGTGGAGCTTAGCTACAACAGTGAAGAAGGGTTATTGGACAAGGATTTAAGTTCAATTGCTATTTGTGGAATTCACAAGTATTTAATTGATTATCCTTGAAAGTCAAGATTGCTGATGTTCAACAAGATGTTGGAACATCTCATCATCAGAGGTTGTGCAGAATCATGGGAGGGGTACTGCATACACTTTAGCATCTGTTTAAGTCTTGGGTGTTGACTTAAGAATGGACTTCAGTCTGGTGTGACAGAAGCATGTGATCTCTGGAGAGTTTCCTGCCAAGAAATTGGTCTGGACTTTGATGCTGTTGAAGATGAAGATGAAGACATCATAATCTTGATGGTTAGTTCTTGGATCAGTTTATTTCTGATCTAAGAGTATTGGAGTGCAACAGGTGTGTTCAAGTGGTTACTAGAAGCATCTGGTGGTGGCACAACTTGGATCAGTTTATTTCTGATCTAGGTACTTGGGAGCATGGGATCTTGCTCAGTTTGAAGGTCAAGGGTAAGTGGCAGTTATCTCTGACTTTCTACAGATTGCTCTACTAAGGAAAGTGGCATTCTTTGGTTTGGCTATGGTGTAGTCTAGGACTACTTTATCTTCTGAAGATTCAGATGTGGCAGGTATGAAGTCTTTGGAGTTTCAAAGTAGTTATTCATCAAGGTGTGAGCTTGAAGGGAATATATGTGATAAGTAGGATGGAGGTTGTCTACTCAAACTTGGTTGTTGAATCAAGTCTATGAGAGCATGGAACTCTTATTTTGTAATAGGGAGGAGGTTCTTCTAAGTGGCAGAAGGAGGAGCTGAATTCAGCAGTTGGATGTCATATAATAATGTTCTGACATCTAGCTTAACATCAGGATCTCAGCTGGTGATGTGGCACATCAACTTAAGATAAAGTGATCTACAGGAAAATAGAAGTTATGGATACTTCAAAAAGGTCTATCTCATACAGTTTGCGGGAGCTGTGGTTTGAGAAGATGTTACATGTCTAGAGGCTTGGTGAATCCAAGATGTCTTGCTATGGAGCAAGTAGTTCATGTGACTTGAAGATCAGATTTCATTGGTGGATCAGTGTATCTTATGGGAGTTCTGAAGAAGAATGAGATCAGTCAAATAGTGGTATTTGGTTGATCTTTATGGTGTATTCAAGCAGGATGCTTGAAACTGATTGCTCTTGTGCAGAAGGGTAGTTAGCTGAAAACGTAAGGAGGTTTTGGTCCTCTTGGAGCTTGTGGTAGAAGTTCTAGGTTGAGGATGGAAGTATGCCTTCTTCTGGGTTTCTGAAGTTATCTTTGTTAAAGCTGGTGGCGCAGTGTTGTTTGGAGATCTTCAGTTGGATTACTATGCAGATAGTAAGTCCATTGGTGTAGAATATCAAGAACCATGGTGTGTGGTGTCTATGATGTGTGAAGGATGTCCTAACTGATGTTAGAACATTTTTGGGTTGGTTATCCTTGGAGGAGGATTCTTAAGTTCTGGTATCGGAACTTGTTAAATACATCGTGTCTAAGTGTCATACCCCAAATTTTGACCACTAATATTTCACATCATTGTGAAAATCATCATCACAATATGGAGGAACCATCATACTTCATCAGTCTCCCCAAAGATGGGTGAGCATTCACTACAATCAAAATTAGGGTTTCAAGTCCTCTCTGAGTGCTTAGACAAAGGGTCAATCAAGGAATGACATGATCTTCAACTTGTCTAACCTCTCAAACATCCACAATGGATCAAAAGGACTCCCACTTCAAGGATTAAGCACAAGGCTGCTCCCTTATAGGTGGATTAAGTCTCAAGATCGACAGTGTCACCAAATTAGGGTTTTGGTCGACCAGGGCCTCCAGATGGAAAATTTTCATCTGGGCACAAGCCAATGATCCAAAACCTAACCTAATATACTCCATGGAACCTCATGGACCCAATCATCAAGTCAATTTTGCCTCAGGGGATGCATTCATAAAAAATCAGGAATTAGGGTTTCTTGACCTAATTCACCCCTAAGTTGACTTTTAGGGCAAATCATGAGCCAAGACCTCAAGAAAGGGTTTGAGGGTCTCTAATGCACTACATTGATCCATTTGCAACAATGGATTGATCCAAGAAGCTTGAGCAACAAGTCTCAATTTCATCTGCATCACAGTTAGGGTTTTAAGGAAAAGTAAACTGTAACTTTGACTTTTGACCAGGACATGCTCACAAGCCCTATGACACGCATCAATATACCCTATGACACCCATGGAACATGTCCATCAAGTTTGATTTAGGTCAAGGACATGATTTCATGAAGAATTGCACAGTTTGGAATTCATCTGATAAAAAGTCAACTGTGCACAAAAGTCAACTTTGACTTTTTGAGATTTTTCACCAAAATGGATTTTTAACCCTAAAATGATGTTAATGTATGATTTGACTCATCATTCATCAAGAAAAATCAAGAAAAGTTGGGTAACTTGTAAAAGGGGTAACCATAAAAAACTTCGAAAATTTTCTAAGTTAAAAATAAAGTGGCTAGGGTACTAACTTTGGAGGGTCATAACTCCTAAACCACAAAGCCATTTTCTCCCATCCAAGGCTTGATTTGTAGATCTCATTGCCCTCTACAAAAACTTCAACTAGAACTAATTCCAACTCCTCATGGATTTTGAGTTATGGAGTGATCAAAATCAAGAAAAGTCACTTTGTTCCAACACTTAGTGAAACTTTCACTAAGTCAGATTTTACCCTACTTTTTGCCAAATGTAGGGGGATTTTTCACTTGGATTCAAAAGAGATCAAAACCAAATATGTTCAGACAGTTGTTGTATCATGTAAGGGCTTTCCAAAATGACCAAGAACATTACCAAATTCAATTTGAGTCATGAGATATGACATTGGAAAGTTGCTTTGCTGAAATCTGCCAAGGCAAGGCAGAATTTGCATTTTTGCTCGATTTGCCAAAATCAGCCAAATCCAAATGCTCCTATCCACTTGGACACCTCTGAGGATTGAATCTAAAAGGGACAATCACTGAGCCAAGCCTCCAAAGTCTTTGGAACAAGAAATAGCATGTTGAACCTAGAATGGCCAAAATAGGGACAAGACTCAAACTTTGGATTGGAGCATTCAATGGAAGCATCAAGGTGGCATGGACTGAGCCATTTGCAATTGAATTCAGTCAAGACTTATCCAAGACCAAGGGAACCACAGCCCTGTGCCCTAACCTCTAGTCAATGGCTAGAGGAGACTTGGATTTCCATTGACCAACATTGAACAAACACCTGCTGCAATTGTCATTCACTGTGGATCCCAAAACAAACTTGCTCTACTATAAATAGAGCTCAATTGGGATCAGTTTGAGTACACCAAAGCCACCAAACAGATGCTTTCCTCAAAATCTCTTCTTTCACTCCAATTTTGCCTTCTAAGGCAAGTCACTATTGGGTTTTGAGTTTGAGAGCTTTTCCAATCAAACCAATCACTCACACACCTCACATACATCATATAGAAGTGATCCAAACACTCACATAACATCTGGAACACAGATTTCACAAAATCACCAGTCAATTGCTCAAGGTTTTAACCAAAGTGAAGTTGAGATGCCATGAAGTGATCCAGCCATTCTCAGTCAAGTCCAAGCATTCAAACACACTCCATAGGGTGTAGGGAAGCTGTTCAGATCATCACAATTCATCTGTAACACCTCCTACTTAGAAATCAATTTGCTCTTGCTGTCACGACCTAGAGGTAAGCCTAAACTTGGTCATCTCTCAATCTATGCATATTTCCTCGCACAATACTTTTGGCAAATGTTCATAATCATGCATGGAATGTTTCCCCTCAAGTAATTGCTTTGTTTGAATCGTGTATCAAAAATCCTAGCCTTCATGCAGAAAATTGAGTTCTTGAGGATTTTTCATGATTTCTTGTTATATGTTTAATTTAAATGAAATTAAATACCATAGACATGATCGTGAGGTTGAAACGAGTTGATTGGTATGTGGATTACATGATATGATTAAGTATTCAGTGAGATTGGAGAGAAAATGCAAATCTAGGCCAAGCTAAAACACGCGCGTGTTCTTCAGCTGTTCTTGGCGCCATTTTTCATAAATTCAAATATTTGAATTTTGTGATTTTATTTAATTGATTCAAAAATTAATTTCTCTCTGAGTTTTAATGATTTTGAGTTGATTCTTTTTTTAATAATTCACAAAAATGTTAAAATATTTTATTTTCCCAAAAAATCCCAAAAATATTATTTATTGTATATAATTGATATTTTTGCAAAGAATTAATGTTTTAATTGTTTTTGACATTTGAAATATTTTTTTCCACCTTGATTTTACAACTTTTAATGCTTTCTAATTATTTTGTAGGTCAATACTTAATTTTTGAAGCATTAATCCAAGATCACAATTTGTTTTCCATATGTTAAACAATTTTAATCATTTTAATTGAATTTTTATTCAATTAAATACATTTTTTGAAAATAAATTAGGGTTTTTGGATTAATTCAACCCTCATAAAACATTTTCGAAACACTTTGGGCCTCTAAATAGAGTGTAAGACCCAATCCTTTTTTGACCAAACCATTTTTGGGCCTCAGATATTGTATAAGTCCCGATACCGTAAAAAACAAACGGCGCGATCATCGCCTTTTGAAAAATAACCTTTTGGGCCTCTTCTTGAGCTATAAGACCCATTCAAAACTTTTGGGCCTCTAAATAGAGTGTAAGACCCAACCCCCTTTTAACCAAAATCACTTTGGGCCTCAGATATTGTATAAGTCCCTCTGCGTTAAAAGAACACCTCGGCGCGATCCTCATTTCAAACGGAAAAATCATCTGGGCCTACCCTTGTGTTATAAGCCCCACTCTTTTTCTTTAAAACTTTTTGGGCCTCTTGAGAGAGTGTAAGACCCATCCCTTTGTACAGAAAACAATTTTTGGGCCACAGTCACTTGTATAAGTCCCTCTGTTCAAATTCAAACAATGCGCTCACTGATAAAACCCTGGGCCTCTCCTTGAGCTGTACGCCCCAAATCTTTCTTTTTCAAAACACTTTCTCCTTTGATTTTGAATATACTGTTGTTTTCAATCTTTCTTTGTTGAACAACTAACCAAACAACATGGAAGCTCTACAACCGAGTAAGTGTTTATACGCTTTCATCTACCGCTTTCATATACATATAACTGTATTGTGGGGCTGTTTCACTGTAAGTCTTCTTTCATAAACTCATATCAACTGTGTAATAATAGTATAAATATTTAGAGTTTTCCCGGCAACTACGTCTAGAACTAGGTGACGCCGTTTCGTTTATTCGTAGAAATAGACAACTAGATCCCCAATAGGATCACCAGATACAGTCTTCTCTTCGGCTGTCCTCATTAGGAATTGTCAAGAAACTCTATTCCCATAGATGAATGTATTCTCCGTGAATGGCATCTTTGAGTTTCTTCCAAATTCTCGAACTTTCCTGGCTTGATCTATTCCTTGTGAATAGCCCGTCTTGAATTTCTCGGGGTTTGGGGACCCACGGGCTTCTTAAAAGCATCGGCCTCCTCTTGGGCATCATACAAGGACCCACAGGCTTCCTAAAAGCAACCCTGCCTCCTCTTGGGCATAATACAAGGACCCGCCGGCTTCTTAGAATTATTCACAGCCTCCTCTTAGGCTTCGTATAATGATCTCTTCCTCCGGGAATGATAGCCTCCTCTTGGGCATCGTACAAGGACCGATCGGCTTCTTAAAAGTGTCCAGCCTCCTCTTGGGCTTCGTACAAATTGTCCCGACGACCTCCTAGAGGTATAGGAACAAAACTTAGTCATCTGCATAGAACAGTCCTTTCATAGAGTCTACTACTATTTCTCAAAGCATGGTACAAAAGATGACACTCTAGACTTGGACAGTCTAATCTCCTTGAGTCTCAAAGATATTCTCAAGTGCCCCCTTCGTTAAATAGGAAGGAAACCCGTAGACTCGGACAGTCTCAACACCCTTCGGATTTCCCACTTCCTTAAAGAACAGGAATAACCCGGATCCTCGAACCAAATCCTTGAGTACAGTATTGCTCATATATGAACTGATTTTCTCTTTAAATCAGCATACTGGACCTGTTACTCAACTGAAACAGTCACCGTAGCCTCCTCTTGGGCTTTGTACAATGATCCTCCCCAGCGGAGTCAAACAACGTTCAGCCTCTCTCTCGGGCTTTGTACGAGACACATAAGAGACTCCCTCGTTGAGTCAATCACCCTTTTGCCTCCATCTCGGGCTTTATACGAGATACAAAAAGGTTCTTATTGAGCCAAAAAAACAACAGCCTCCATCTCGGGCTTCGTACGAGATACAAAAAACTCTCTTGTTGAGTCAAATAGCCTTCATCTCGGGCTTTATACGAGATACCAAAAGATTCCCTCGTTGAGTCAAAACCTTTTAGCCTCTCTCTCGGGCTTTGTACGAGACACATAATAGCCTTCTCTTAGGCTTTGTATAAGAAAACCACTGGTTGATCCAATTAACCTATTAGCATCAAAACTGTGCCTCGTTCACAGTACATAAACATCAACAACTCCTTCCCCTTCATCTATTCGCTGTAAGCGGCAAGCCTCTGGATCATCTACATCCATGCCAATGTCCCTCTTTTAGTATGAGAAGTTCCTAAGGAAAGATGGCATTACTCTACACTGAGTTAAAGTCTTCTCCTTCAGGTTGAAATCCCCTATAAAGGAAATTATGGCATTGCCGGACTCACACATCCCGGTTAAAGTAATTCTCCTTTATAAACAGTCGTAACAGACAAACCCCTCTTTAGAGATGACAAATTCTCTCTAAGGTCAACACTTTTAGCTTCACATCTTGGGCTTTGAACAAGATATAAACCACCTTTCGCTTCACGTCTTGGGCTTTGAACAAGACACCAAAACACCCATTTCCTCCCATAGAATAGGAGGAACTACGAACGCTCTGATTTCCTTGTTTCGGTAAACGGGAATACGTAGGCATAAGATTGAAAGAAAAATCTTAGCGAGCACACTAAACAAAAACCCAAAATCCCATACTTTCATATATATTCGTCCTAACATCTCAACCGATAGCCTAAAAGCACCCCTCGTCAACAAAATAAACCTAGAAAAAACCCCGAATCTTTGTAGCATCTGTAAACCAACAGTTTTGACTGTTTAATCTCAGTATGCAAGCAGGGTTAATTGGAGACATCTATTTCCCTTCCTTCATCAGCTTTAATAGGATAAAAAATGAATCGAACTGTAGTACCGGAGCGATCGTGCTTTGCAACCACATCCAAAAATCACTCGCTACACTAAGGAGTATCTATCTTGTCATACGGGAGAATGATGAAGTAGAAGAATTACGTTGGAAGAAGGGTGTAAAGAAGACTGAAGTGGATCATGTGTTGATTGCATGGAAGTCTGAATATGGATATTCACCAGTTGATCAGAAGTATTCCGGGTTATCATACGGGAGAATGATGAAGGAATGACTGTCTAGGATTGTAGGGTGTCTATCACATGATGAAGGAATGACTGTCTAGGAACTTTTTGCCTACACCGTGTCTAAGGAGTATCTATCTTGTCATATGGGAGAATGATGGAGTAGAAGAGCTGCCTTGGAAGGATGGTGTAGAGAAGACTGAAGTGGATCATGTGTTGATTTCATGGAAGTATGAATATGGATATTCACTAGTTGATCAAAAGTATTCCAGGTTATCATATAGGAGCATGATGAAGGAATGACTGTCTTGGATTGTTGGGTGTCTATCTATTGATTGACCTTGCTAAGGTCAGATGAAAAGCTTGTGGAGGGGATAACGCCCCTATTGGCAAGTCATGCTAAAGGGAAGTGGATCAGTTTGGCAGCTGTGAAGTTCTGAAGCATGTATACAGTATCTGACACCATTGGAAGAAAACAAACTAAGAGGTATGGTATCTCTTTGAGGAATGTGGGATCATTCCAGATCAATTGGATTTTATCTCAGGGAACTAGGAGATCTATACATGAGAATTCAAGAGGGATTCATTTGGTGTATGGATAGTTTCTGGAAGAGGGGAATCAATGGAGCTTTGGTCTTAATCCAAGAGTTTGTTAATTTAGGATGGTGATCCTAATGAGTCCTCACAGGAAGCATGATGGTGTTAATGTGTGAGTGATTATTGGTTCTTGTCAGAAGAAGAAATAAGTGGAGTTGATGATTATGTTCAGTAGGTGGGTAGGACAGAGGGTACGCTCTTGAAGACATGAAGATGCGTCTTATGATTTCCATTCATCAGCATAGTGTTCATTGGAGGAGCACTGGTTATCTTAGATAAGGGGAGTTTCTCCTTAATCTAAGATATATTACTACAGGGATGCAGTTCAGGTTCTAGTTTGTAATGTGCGTCAACTAAACTGTGATTGTGTTTCCGTCCTGGGAGGATGAGATGTCAAGAAGGATGTCTTGACATTACTGCTGCAAGGTCATGTGAGGACTTGACAGTATAAAGTTAATTCCATCATTAAAGTGTCAATACAAGTATCTTGGGTGCT
The DNA here is from genome assembly GCA_022829125.1 of Lathyrus tuberosus. Lineage (NCBI taxonomy): Eukaryota > Viridiplantae > Streptophyta > Magnoliopsida > Fabales > Fabaceae > Lathyrus > Lathyrus tuberosus. Next base: position 1,324,171 of record JALAZF010000062.1, on the reverse strand, counting down.
AACTGGGAGATGTTTGAAGAAATGTCTTAACATCTTGGCCAGTTCTATTTTTCTTCTAGTTAAAAGGATTATTCTTAGGACTCATCAAAAGGATGGTGACTATGACTCAGATGAACAGAACAAGCCTGACAAAATGTCAGGATATTATTTAAGACCTGAGGGTGGGTCCTAACTGGCTGTCTTGAACGGTAGAGACTGCTTCCTAAGTGAAGGCATGGGTAACATGTGTCTTGATACAAGTGTTCCTTTTTGGACGGTTACTCTTAAAAGTTTGAACAGTCTTATCCTTGTTGGGCGGTGTGCAGTTATTAATGTTAAATTTACCTACCTGAATTTATTTCTCCATTGAATTATTCAGTGGTAACTTCTTGGGACCGTGGATCTCTAGAGGAACCGTGTAGGTATTTAAAGAGTGCATCTGTCTATGGAATTCCAGGCTGTGGGTTGATTCATCATGTCTTTCATTCGTGTTTGGATAAGTAACATATGGATATGGAAATGTATTGGCCACTTTTGTCAATTTTTGGCTAAAAAGGGGTAGAATGGTTGTGGGAGGATGAATGAGTCTTTAAACACACATCTTGTTTTGCAAGGATGTGGGAGAGGATGTTCTAACATTCTATCTGATTCTTTCCCGTTGTGCCTTGTGATCTGAGCTAGGAAGCAGGTTGTGTCTTGTGACCTAAGTTACATGCTCTGTATACTCAATGTCACGCAAGATACAGCAGGACCTTCTTACGGGTTCTATTATGCCTCTTAAGAGGAAGATTTATCCCTCCATGGCAAGTACTGGTTTGAGGGGGAGTGGGTTATGTACTCTTCCTCATGTACACCAACATACAACTAGGAATTTTAGGGGTAAAAAAGAGTCTCAGAAGTGTTCTGATCGTATCTACCAAACGTCGGACTTTCTTTTTCTGGCCAAGGGAGTTTTAACCCAAATTTTTTCAAAAGGGGAAGATTGAAAGCTCTCCTGATTTGAGCAAATTTTTGGAAGAACAGAATGTCAAAAGAGATGAAGAAGTACGACATTTGGTAGATACGACCGGAACACTTCTGAGACTCTTTTTTACCCCTAAAATTCCTAGTTGTATGTTGGTGTACATGAGGAAGAGTACATAACCCACTCCCCCTCAAACCAGTACTTGCCATGGAGGGATAAATCTTCCTCTTAAGAGGCATAAGGGATGATGTAGATATCACAGTTGGTGATTAAGGGAAGTGAGTGGGGTATCTCGTATCAAAGAGGTTGCTCTTTGATAAAGTCTTCATTGGGTAGAGATTAGGATATAAAGTTGTAAACGAGGGAGTTTAGCTTTGTAACAATTCTACACATAGTGGAGTCTTCTTCCTGGATTGGTATTCCCCAAAGGTAGGTGAGTTGCACCGAACTGGGTTAACAATTGCTGTGTTCTTTATCATTCTGCATATTTACTTTTCTGTTAGGATTCATGATAAACATGTTGGATCAGATGTCGTAACATCTGTGATTTTGCAGTTCTGATATTCAAGGTATCAGTCTGCTATTGTTCCTATGCGTTTAAATGTTTTTACAGAACAATGTCTTGACATGTGTTAGGACATCTGTTGTCTGCATGGCCAGAATTTCAGTAGCTATCGTGTATAGGATTTCATAGTGTTCTTGCAAAAATTAGGGTTCATGTGTTCATCACTTGATTTCTCACTCCACACTTAATATAAATGCATTTATGGGTACCATTGAAATCCTTGTTCAAAAACGAGTGAGATTGATGTTTACAAAAGTCAAAACCATTGAGTAATCAGAGAGAAAAGTGAGGTTTTGCAAATCAGCCATGGCGCGGTCACGAGGAAGAAGAAGGTAGCCGTTGGCGCCATTTTTTGAATTATTTGAATTTTTGAATTTTTTATTATTTTCTTAATTGATTTCAAAAATTAATTTCTCTCTCAATTTTAATCATTTCTTATTGATTATTTTTTTTAAAATTTCACAAAAATGTTAAAATATTTTATTATACAAAAAAAATCAAATTTATATTATTTATTTAATATAGTTTGAATTTTTGTAAAGAATTTCATTTTTATTGTTTTTAAACATTTTTAATGAAATTTTCATCTTGATTTTTTCAAATTCAAATGAATTCCAAGCTTTCATATGATTAAACATGATTTTTCAAAACATTTTTCAAAGTTCACAACTTGTTTTTGAATATATTTGATATTTTTATATCATTTTTTATTTAATTTCCTTTGAAAATTATATTTTAAATTAAAATTAGGGTTTTCCTTGATTTAATTTTTTCAAACTTCGTTTGAAACACTTTTTGGGCCTCTTTGTATATTGTAAGACCCATTCCTTTGTAAATATATAATTTTGGGCCTCAGTCATTGTATAAGTCCCAATACGATATTCAAAATAAACGGTGTGATCGCTGTTTTTCATCTGGGCATCTCCTTGAGCTATAAGCCCCAACTCTTGTACAAAAAATAAAATCTTTGGGCCTCTTTGTAAAGTGTAAGACCCATTTCTTTATGTAAATAATTTTTGGGTCTTCAGTCAATGTATAAGTCCCTCTGTGGTTTTCAAAATCGCGGCGCGATCGTCTCCTTTTCAAATAAATCATCTGGGCATCTCCTTGAGTATAAGCCCCATTATTCTTTCTTCACAAACACTTTTGGGCCTCTAATAGAGTGTAATACCTAACCTTTATTTGTACAAAAATAATTTTTGGGCCTCTACTATAGTATAAGTCCCGCAACGTCTTCAGATATCGCAGTGCGATCTCTATTTTCAAAACAGGTCATCTGGGCCTCTCCTTAAGTATAAGCCCCAATCTTTTGTACATAAAATTTGTTTTAAACAATAAATAACTTCCATGGGCCTCTCCTTGAGTTGTAAGCCCCATACCTCTATTTTAAAAATCATCTATCTGTTTTAAACTGGTACTAAGAGGAACATTATTCCCGGTGAAACTGCTCTTAGACCACTTGGGCCTCTCTTTAAGTTATAAGCCCCAACATTTCTTTCAAACAAATTTCTTTTAATTCAAATTCAAGTTCATAGTTTTCTCAAAACTTTCTTCAAACCCTAATCATATAGTCATTATCAATACAACAAATCACAATACACTTGGGCCTCTTCTCAGAGTATAAGTCCCAACATTTATTTAATTCAATGCATATTTGTTATATACCTATCAATACACTTATTTGTATACATTCTTGTGCATAAGTTGTTTAGATTTTCCCCCAGCAGTTAGGTCTACACTTAGGTCAAACCAGAGGTTACATGTAACATAGTCAAAATTAGTTCCCTCATAGGAAATTCCCTATACAGTCTGCCTCCTTGGGCATATTCAATATGGAACAGAGAAAGACATTATTCCCGGTGAAACTTTTCTCAAGATTGTCAAAACTTAAAAATGTATGTATATAAGAAATTCATTTCCCCAGAGAGGATTAATTCCCGGTGAAACCTCTTTTGAATTTCTTCAAACCTTAGAACTGTTCAACAAAGAAAGGACTTTTTCCCGGTGAAACCTTTCTTGAACTTTTCTTAGGCTTGGACCCAAAAACTTCTTAGAAGCATCCCCAGCCTTCTCTTGGGCTTAGTGCAAGGACCAACAGGCTTCTTAGAAGTTCCCCAGCCTCCTCTTGGGCTTCGTACAAGGACCCAAAGGCTTCCTAAAAGCATAGGATAGAAATTAGTCTTCTTTTTTAGCCTAATCCCCAGATAAGTCAAATTTCCAGAGCACACTACCATCTAAAGGTTGATCTTCATCCCTTAAACCACCAACCTCCTCTTGGGCTTCATACAAGTAGACTTGGAATGTCTCATCCACTCTGGGATCTCACACAGAGACCCCCAAGTTTCCCAAAAGCATAGGAAAGACATTCTTTTTGAAATTTATCAATGCACCAGTCTCCAGCAGAGTTAAAAACCTCTAAGGTTTTCAAACTCGTCTTTAAACTCTTTGATCCCCAACAAGGTTCAAGTATCCCCAACCAGGGTCAATTTACCATTAACAAATCCTTAACAGAATCAAAGCCTCATGGCATCTGATACTTCAACTCTGCCCTAACTCCCCAGCAAGAGTAAATCCTTTTGGATCCCCCAATACAATTTGGACCTGCTCCTGGATTTCAACAAATCCTCAGCAAAAGGCTGCCTTCTCTTAGGCTTCATATTAAAATTTCCTCAGTCAACCTCAATCTCGGGCTTTGTACAAGACAAATAAAACTCTCCCCAGTGGAGTCAGTTTCCTTTATCTTCAACCTTGGGCTTTGATCAAGGCACACAAAAATCAATATCCCCTCAGATGAGACCATGAGTCTTCTCTGCAGGAAGACATCTTCTCTATACATCACATATTAAAACAAACAATCAAAACCTTTTCCAGATAATTATTGTAAGTGGCACACTTGTTGATTCAAAATCCAAGCTGGAGTCCCTCCTTTATCCTGGCTAAAACTACTTTTTCATCTGACAACTATAAGTGGCAAGCCTCTGGATTCCTCACATCCAAGCCAATGTCCCTCTCTTAACATGAAAGATTCATAAGGGAAAAGTGGCATTGCTCTACACTGAGTTAAAGCTTTCTTCCTTCATGACATCCCTTTTATAAAGGAAATTATGGCATTGCTGGATTCTACATATCCCAGTTAAAGTAATTCTCCTTTATAACCAATTTCTCAACATTTGTGATGAATAGGTGAGTATTTCTCCCTTTAGAGATGACAAATTCTTTCTCTCTCAGTCACCCTTTAGCTTCAATCTTGGGCTTTGAACAAGACACAAATACTCAACTAGCTTCAATCTTGGGCTTTGAACAAGTCACACACACATCTTTCCTCCCATAGAATAGGAGGAACTATGATTGCTCTGATTTCCCAAATATCTTTATGGGAATACGTAGGCATAAGATTGCAAAATCTTAGCGAGCACACAATTAAAAAAATTTAAGTCCACTACCTTCCCAAAAACAATTAAAACCCGAAAACAACAAAAACAGTCTCTCAATTCTCCCAAAGGAGAAACTTTCCCAATCCATAGCAGATAAACACAAGAAAGCATTTTAAGTTAACAGAAATACATGCAAAAGAAGGTTCCTATGGATTACCATAGATACACTAGGTGTTAATAGCTTCCCTTTGTATAACCAGACCCCGATCCCCGATCTCTTAGCATTTGTTAAAGAAAACATTTACGTGCAAGGTTAGTTTTAGATATCTTCCCTTTCCTTTCTAGCTTCATAGGATAAATACAAAAATCAGAAAGTAGCACCCAAACCAAAATCACCGCGGTAAGGTGGTCGCGTCACTGACAAAAACCGCACGCTATAGAAAAATGGCGACTCTGCTGGGTGTAACACCCCAAAACTTGCCCTCTCTTTTTTCTAACCTTAACTGGCTTTTGTCTCGCATTCATATGCATCTTGATTAGGTCATACTCATATTCATTCATTTGCACCAGGCTCCTAAGGCGTGGAATCAAGGTATTATGTGCAGGCTCAAGATTCTCCTTTGTTGCGAGATTCTCATCTTCAGTCAGGGTTGAATTTACATTATCATGAATATCTTCTTATTCAGAGGTTCATCAAGCTCCAAGGTTGTTCTATTCAGAGGATTCATCAAAGCATTGAATCGGGATTTCTTTAGTGTGAATCAGGGTTTGACTTCTTCTCAGTTCAAGTCATCTTCTTCAAGATTTATCAGTGGGCATCAAGGAATATTAGGGTTCCTCCTTCGTGGGTGAGTATGGGGACATGTCATCAACTGAGGATCATTGGATATCAAAGTCTTCTACTATGTTTCCAACTTTATCATTCATGGTCAAGGATTTAAAGTGCTGATATTTTTGTTGGTCATTGAAGTCAAGTCAGGATATAAAGATGTTGTGGTGGATTCATGTTATGGTCAAAGTCATTGACGATATTTGTTAATTGTCATTGAAGATATGGTTCTTGAAGGAGTGAATTGGGATTTGGATTCATCAAATTTTAAGCGTACGGAATGTGAAGAGGATTCAGGTGGATTACTTGGAATTCAAAATACAAGCCCACCCAAATATCTAAATCTCTAACCATATCCATATTCAACCAAATGTCCATATCCATATCAATTTCATCTCATTATCCAAATCCATATAACTTTTTTTCTTACCATTTTTTCCAAATTCAATACCCATTTTCAAATCCATACTCTAGTATCCATTTTCAACCATTTTTGCTAAAATTCACAAATATTTTTTATCTATATTTTTATCTATATTTTTATCCATCTTAATCCATTCCTAACTGAATAACCATATCCAATTTTCCGTTTTTAACCAATAACCAAGTTTTTGAAGATGATGCGAAGAAAGTTTGTGATGTTAAATTAAAATTGCATTCAACCCTTTTGTTCTTAATGATGTTATATTTTCGAAGTTTGTAGAAGATCTATGCACACAAGAAATTTCCCCATGGATGGCCAGAAATTTCTCATCCGTGATGTTACAAAAAGGAGATGTGTTTCATATAACTTCATGGGTCTACAAGCAAGGTTTCTACAGTAGATAAGTTAGTAGCGTGTGGAGAATATCATACACGTGCTGTTATTTATTCTAGGGATCTTTATGCCTGGGGTGATGGTACTCACAATTCTGGATCACTTAGGCATGGAAATGAAGTTAGTTACTGGGACTACATGTGTCATATCCTTGACACACAACTAGTCTCACATCAGCGGGCATTCTTTGTGTTAGTTCTGTTATTGACTGCAATTTTGGTAAAATAATGTGTTGGTTCAAGATGTCGTGTCTAATGTCTTAACATGTGTTACTAACATTCTGCTTGTGGTGTGTTACTTAGGGTTGCAGTTTTGTGCATGATGTCAAGATTGATGTCTTAACATCTGTTGACAGAATATTGTGTTCAATCTGTTATGTTTTAGGGCTGCGCGTTTTGGTTATGTTTGAGAGATTGCAGGCGAAAATCTTGGAGAAGATCTGTTCTGATGCAATCATTTGTGGAGTATATATTGTTACTGTTTTAGAGCGAAAAGATTTGAAGATAAAATCATTTTTAATTGTGAATCAAATCTGAGATTTTCAAGGAGTCCACGCCCAAGAATAAGTTTCTGAAATTCTGGTATTAGATATGTGATGTTGAGTGTGATGTCACAATAACACAATCTACTATATGAACAAGGTAAAAACAACAGTAAATAACACAATGAATTGTTCACCCAGTTCGGTCTAACTACCTACGTTTGGGGGCTACCAAGCCAGGGAAGAAATTCACTATTAGTAGTATTAAATTACAGACTCAACAATCCCAGTTGACATCTACCTAACTTAATCACTACCCTATGACACTTCTACCTAAGAAACCACTTAGGTATGAGAAACCACTCACTCCCTAAATCACCTCAGTGATACAATCCAATGATTACACTTTAAAACCCACCTTGATTCTGCTTAACAGCTTTGATCAAGAACAATGCACTCTTGCTTAAAAGCTCTAGAGTGAATACACTTACAACTCAAAATAGTAACACCAATTCAAACATGAATGGTTTACAAAAACACACAAGAAGACACAAATGACACTCAGTCTTTAGCTCTCTTTCTTCGTTCTTTACCAACAAGGGTTAAGGCTGCTTTTATAGAATTCTGACTTGGGCTTGGACCTGCTCCCAAAAATATCTGATTTGTTTTAAAACCAAAATTTAAAATAGATTTGATCTTCAAATCGTTTTAAATCTCTTCAAATCAGCACTAATGTTAGTTACATGATCTGCTCCATAATCTGCAAATTATCTGATTGGAAATATCTTCTCCAAGATATTCGCATCAACTCTCTCTAACAGATCTCCTAAAAAACTCACAAACACGCGCAACCCTAAAACATCACAGTCTGATGATCTGATGTTCTGATATACTGATGTCAAGACATCAATTATAACATCAGCATATAAAACTTCAACCCTGCAAAAACTAATGTTAGGAACCAATGTTGTGACATCAGACATATGACATCAACATTGTTCAACTTTGTTTTACCAAAATTCCAGCCAATACAAGAACTAACAATCTCCCCCTTTGGCTAATTTTGGCTAAAACAATCTCTGCCATCATCAGAGGTACCTGCAGCGGAAAAAACTTCAAACCAGCAGCAATCACATAGAAAACTGCACAAAGCTAAAATCCCCCTCAAAATAAGAACCAGCATACCCGCTGTTCAAACTGCATACTCCCCCTCAAGCCTAGAGGGACAAGGGCTCTAACTCTCCCCCTTTTTAGCCACAATTGGACAACTACCAACACGTTATACCCTAACACTTTACTACAGTTATTCCTACTAGCTCTCCTTGTCAGTCTAAAGTCAACACCACAAGACAAGACAAATCATAGAACTAAACCAAGATAAGCAAATAATACTTATATCCAAGTTACACACCATGCACACAATGTGCAGAAACAAAAAAAAACTACAAACAACAAAAGCAATAAACAGTAAAAATAGCACTTCAATCTTCATCAGCATCAGAACCATCTGCATGATTCTCTTCACCTTCCTCTGAACCTGAATCTTCAATGTTGGCACTCACATCATCTTCACCCTGTTCCAAGGATTTGATCATCTGCTCAATTTTCAACTTCCTAGCAGTGCTAGTACTGATAACCATATCAAGATCCTTGCAGGTTGCCTTCAATTCTTCAATCAACTCAGTTTTAGTACTGGCCTTCTTAACACCAGAACTTGATGTTACAACAATGTCTGGAACATGATTCCCAACAAACAGCTTGGGATGCAAGAATAAAGTTGACTCCCTCTTACATGCTACATCTGAACTGGTTAGAATTCAAGGATGTTGATCTAAGATCATTCCACAGACAAGGGAAGGGAATGCTATAGGCAACTTGATAGCATTAGTGGTACCATGCTTCACAACTTGATCAAATATGTAATTTCCATAATTGAACTTGACCTTTTTCCCAACAGCATAAATAAACCTTCCTAATCCCACAACTATGGTGGTTTTGTGATTAGTAGGTACCCAGTTAGCAGCTCCAATTCTGTGCAAAATAGCATACTTGATACTGAGTTTGCTAACTGTCAATTTACCTTTCAGTGGCCACACCTTCACTTGAGTGGCTGTGATCTCTTTACACACATCATTATCAGTCACTTCCAGTTCACAACCCTCTTGATCATCTCTTCCCAGATACTTATTGATGGTACTAGGAGAGAAATTAACACACTTACCCCTAACAAACACCTTCATGAAGTCCACACTTCTTTTATCAGAAATGTCTAAAGGAATGTTAACAACAAATTCCTTAACAAGTCCACCATAGCAGTTAGAGAATTTTGTCACAGTCTTCAACAGGCCAGCAACATGAATGAGCTCCATAATTTCTTTCATCTCCAATGCATCTTTGCCCAGCTCTCTTTCCAGAGCTAATCTCATTTGACATACAAATTTCCACAATGAAGCACTGCTAGCATAATGAAATGATATGTTGTCCACTGGCACTTCAGGAACCTTATCAGAAATTCTCTTCAAAATGGACTTTCTGACAGGGGTGATGTCTTGAACATCTTCCTCAACATCATACTCAGATTCAGATTCTTCTCCAATCTTTCTCTTTTTGGAAGTCACAGCAACCTTGCTCCAAGATTTAGTTGGACCAACTACAAATGTCTTTTTCTTCTTGCCTTCAGCTGTCATCTTAGGAGAAGATTCCACAGTCTTTCCTTTTCTAGTCTTCAACCTATTGGCAATCCCAAGAACAACATTACTAATTACTTCATTATCAGATAAGTCAACAACATCCACCACATCAGCATTCCTCTTCCCTCTGGGACTAGGAGTAACATCCCTTGCAGGTGATGTTCCAACATCATGTTCAACATCAACCTCATCTTCAACATGAGTATCCCTTTCTCTTTCAACTTCAGCTTCAACTTCATCTTCAGCATCTTCAGTAACAGAAACAACCAATCTGTGAAGATTTGTTTCAGAAGTTTCAACGTCACCCTTTTCTCTAACGGATTGATCAGCAGGAAATTGACTCAGAGGTCTAGAAATTCCCTTCACAGACATCCCTTTCTCAAATATTTTTGTGACTATCTGATCAATGCTTGTGTCCACATCTACCCTTTCTTCAACAACTTGAGGAAGAGGGGTGGTGGTCTTAGGGTTAGGTTTGTCTCCAAACAAGACACTAGTGACAAATGTTCTACTCTTGCTATCATCAAATTTCTTACCCGTAGATTGATTTGAAGTATTACCTTTTGAAGGCCTCTTAGGTTGATACTTCTCAGGTCTTTTTTTTCTGAAGCTGGAATCATAGAGATAGGAGCAATGTCTATAACTTTATCCAAAGATACCTCTTATGTCGAAACCCTAGAATTTGTATGAGTGGAACTTTTGGACGCAGCCTTCTTAGATGGAGATGACTCTTGTTTAGACATCGTTTCTGTGTGACAACTGATGAACAAAGGTGTTTTGTAATTTCTGTTCTTAGGGGGGAAGATGAACCGATTTGGAGTGCGGAGATTGAAGTAGCGTGTGAAAGTAATAATAGGGAATGATAGCCTAAGGAAAGGGGACTGCTTTTGTTGGTCACTTAAAGGCCAGTAAATGTATTTTCCCCACCAAAACCAATTTCCTTTTAAATTTTTGAATTTTAATAAATGCACACCATAATTCACTAACCTTTGAATCCTTTTCCACATGCCCAAATTTCTACTTAACACTTCACACATTTCAGCACACATATCTTTAGGGAAATCGTCATTACCCTTCATACCTGAATTATCAACCTCTACTACCTTGGTTTCTTCAATATTTTCTCTGAATAGTTGCATAACACTAGGTTGTTTGGTGATTCTTCTAATGTCACATTCAAATGTCATAACATCATCCTTGACATTACATGATAAGCTGGACTCTTGAGCAGCCCATAAATAACAGTTATCTATGGATCTAACTCCCCTCATAACGACTTCACTCTTCTCATTAGTCACTACACATTCATCTTTAGTGTAGCTAACCTTGAATCCTTCATCACATAACTGACTGATGCTAATCAAATTAGCAGTCAATCCTTTGACCAGAAGTACACTTTCAAGATTAGGTCCAGCCTCACAATTCAATTTTCCAATTCCTTTAACTTCCCCTTTTTCTCCATTTCCAAAAGTTACATCCTTTGTGGAGTAAGTCCTGATATCCACCAACTGATCCTTGAAACCAGTCATATGCATTGAGCAACCACTGTCAAAATACCAACCATCCATAGCTGGGGTTCTAACAGATGAGTGAGCTAATAGACATGTGACAACAGCTTTAGGAACCCATTGTTTAACAGTCTGAGGCCTGTCCTGTTTCTGTCTAGGTTGAGGAACAGGCTTGGGATAACCATGCAGTTTAAAGCAAGAAGATTGTATATGGCCAAATCTTCCACAATAGTAACATCTTACTCTTTGAATCTCTTCTCTGAAGTGATTAAAATATCTCCCACCTTGATGACGATTTCTGTCATAATGCTGAGGCTGCCATCTGTCAAAATATTAATACTGTCTTCTCCCATAATTAGGCTGTCTTCTATAGTGCTTAGGCTGTCTTTTACCATGATGATGTGGCCTCCTTCTGCCATAACCATGAGGCACAACATTATTAGGTCCAAACCCATGCATTTCCCTTGATGTTGAGATATCAGATGGAACATGTTATGTTTGAGATTATAAGCCTTCATACTTTTATGGTATTGGGGAGGCATATACTGTCTAGCTCCAGTAAACTGAGGCTTTCCTTGAGGTTGAGACAAAGACTTCTTAGGAACATGACCATATCCCTTTCCATTATTTTATGGGCCAAGGTGAGGGACAACCTTCTTAATTCCAGAACCATGTCCTTTTTCATGCTGATGAGGAATGTTTTGTTTAACCCCAGAAGAACTAGCCTCTGCAGATATCTTCTTCTCACCCTCATATCCTAGACCAGTCTTATCACTTGCACCTTTTCCAGCTTCAAGTATTTTATCCAGAGTGTCAGCTCCACTATTTAACATTCTGATGGATTTTGACATTTGATTAAGCTGGGATTTTAATAACAAAACTTCATTCTTAAGTTCAGCTTTCTCAGTCTCAAGCTGTACAATAATCTTCTTCTGCTTCTCCCCTTCTTGAAGGACCTCTTCACTTTTCAGACACAGCTCTTGATAAGAGGATGCCAGCTCTTCAAAGGTCAATTCACCATCACTAGACTCTCCATCAGAGACACATAGTCCAGTCAATGCCTTAACATGCTTGGCATTCTCTTCTTCACTTTCACTATCTGTATCAGACCAGGAAACAGATAACCCCTTTTTCTGCTTTTTGAGGTATGTAGGGCATTCTTTCTTGACATGACCATAACCTTCACACTCATAGAATTGAACTCCTTTGCCATGATTGGACTTTTCTTCATCTCTTGTTTTCTTCACTTGATCACTAGACCTGTTGTTGTCAGATGTGATGTTCTTAACATTAGGTCTATAGTTTCTATCCATTCTCTTTAACACCTTATTAAACTGTCTCCCAAGCATCACAACAGTATTTGACAGTTCCTCCTGAGTTTCAAAATTACACTCCTTCTTACCATCTTCAGTATTGGACACCAAAGTTATGCTTTTGGTATTCTTTTCAGGCTCCTCATTCAATCCCAACTCAAAGGTTTGAAGAGAACCAATCAACTCATCAACCCTCATCTTGCTGATGTCTTGAGCTTCTTCAATGGTAGTCACCTTCATTTTATATCTCTTGGGAAGGGATTTGAGAATCTTCCTTACCAGCTTCTCTTCAGTCATTCTTTCTCCTAAAGCACTAGAAGCATTGGACAACTCAAGAATATTCATGTGAAAATCATGAATGGTTTCATCCTCCTTCATCTTCAGATTTTCAAACTTTGTGGTCAGCAGTTGAAGTCTTGACATCTTGACCTTGGAGGTTCCTTCATGAGTAGTTTTCAAGACATCCCAAGCTTCCTTAGCTACTTCACAAGTGTTTACCAGCCTAAAGATGTTCTTGTCAATACCATTAAAGATGGCATTCAAGGCTTTTGAATTTCCAATTGCAAGCTCATCTTCTTCCTTTGTCTAATCTTCCTCAGGTTTTAGCTTAGTTGTACCATCCTTTTCAACAACAACAGGTGCTTTCCATTCTTTTAAAACAGCCTTCCAAGCCCTGTTGTCTATTGACTTCAAGAAGGTAACCATCCGTGGTTTCCAATAGTCATAATTAGAGCCATCTAGAATAGGGGGTCTATTCACAAATCCACCAGTCTCCTTGTCCATTGTACTAGAAAGTATCAGCCCTAGATCTCACCCAGATGCAAAGCAGGATGCCTGCTCTGATACCAATTGAAATTCTGGTATCAGATGTGTGATGTTGAGTGTGATGTCACAACAACACAATCTGCTATATGAACAAGGTAAAAACAATAGTAAATAACATAATGAATTGTTCACTCAGTTCGGTCTAACTACCTACGTCTGGGGGCTACCAATCCAGGGAGGAAATTCACTATTAGTAGTATTAAATTACAGACTCAACAATCCCAGTTGACATCTACCCAACTTAATCACTACCCAATGACACTTCTACCTAAGAAACCACTTAGGTATGAGAAACCACTCACTCCCTAAATCACCTCAGTGATACAATCCAATGATTACACTTTAAAATCCACCTTGATTCTGCTTAACAGCTTTGATCAAGAACAATGCACTCTTGCTTAAAAGCTCTAGAGTGAATACACTTACAACTCAAAATAGTAACACCAATTTAAACATGAATGGTTTACAAAAACACACACGAAGACACAAATGACACTGTGTCTTTAGCTCTCTTTCTTCGTTCTTTATCAACAAGGGTTGAGGCTGCTTTTATAGAATTCTGACTTGGGCTTGGACCTGCTCCCAAAAATATCTGATTTGTTTTAAAACCAGAATTTAAAACAAATTTGATCTTCAAATCTTTTTAATCTCTTCAAATCAGCCATAATGTTAGTTACATGATCTGCTCCATAATCTGCAAATTATCTGATTGGAAATATCTTCTCCAAGATATTCGCATCCAATCTCTCTAACAGATCTCCTAAAAAACTCACAAACACGCGCAACCCTAAAACATCACAGTCTGATGATCTGATGTTCTGATATACTGATGTCAAGACATCAATAATAACATCAGCATATAAAACTTCAACCCTGCAACAACTAATGTTAGGAACCAATGTTGTGACATCAGACATATGACATCAACATTGTTCAACTTTGTTTTACCAAAATTCCAGCCAATACAAGAACTAACAGTTTCTATTTAAAGCAGCCTCAACCCTACTTGGAAGATACGAAGACAAGAGATTGTGTACTGAGTGTCAAGTATTAGGGTTTGTGTTTTCGTCTGTGTATTGTGAGCCATTCATTCATCTATTTTGATGTTTGAATTGGACTATTTTAGTTGAGTTGTATGTTGTCAACTCTAAGCTTTTAAGCACGAGTGTTTGTTCTTGAATGAAGCTTTTAAGAAAGATCAAGGTATTGTCGTTGAAGTGTGTCTTCTACTTTGTTATTTTCTGTTTTCATCACTGCTGTGATTGAGGGGGAGTGAGAGGTGTCTCATATCTAAGAGTGTCTTAGGTAGATGTGTCATTGGGTAGTGATCAAGTGAGTAGATTATCAACGTGTATGTTGATTGTAGAGTCCATGAATTAATACTACTAATAGTGAATTTCCTCCCTGGCTTGGTAGCCCCCAGACGTAGGTTATTAGACCGAACTGGGTGAACAATTATCTGTGTTTATTTATTGTTTTTAAGTGCTGTTCCTTTATTGTCTTGTTCATATAGCAGATATTGATGTTGTGACATCTCACTCGACATCACATATCTGATACCAGAATTTTAATTGGTATCAGAGCAGGTCATCCTGCTAGGGCTGTTACTTTCTGGTGCAATGGACAAGGAGAGTGGTGGATTTTTGAATAGACCCCGTATTCTAGATGGATCAAATTATGACTATTGGAAACCTCACATGGTTGCCTTTTTGAAATCTTTAGATAACAGGGCTTGGAAGGCTGTTATGACAAAATGGAAACATCCTGTCATTGTGGGAAAAGATGGTGTGTCAAAGCTGAAACCTGAGGAGGAGTGGACCAAGGAAGAAGATGAACTCGCTCTTGGGAACTCTAAGGCCCTGAATGCTCTATTTAATGGTATTGACAAGAACATTTTCAGGCTGGTCAACACATGTGAAGTGGCTAAGGAGGCTTGGGATATCCTGAAGATAACTCATGAAGGAACTTCCAAGGTCAAGATGTCAAGACTTCAGATGCTAACAACAAAGTTTGAAAGTTTGAGGATGAAAGAGGAAGAGACCATTCATGACTTTCACATGAATATACTTGAACTGTCTAATGCTTCTAGTGCCCTAGGAGAGAGGATGTCTGATGAGAAGCTGGTAAGAAAAATTCTCAGATCTCTTCCCAAGAGATTTGATATGAAGGTGACTGCTATAGAGGAAGCTCAAGACATCAGCCATATGAGGGTAGATGAATTAATTGGTTCACTTCAGACATTTGAATTAGGGTTGAATGATAGATCTGAAAAGAAGGTCAAAAGCATAGCTTTGGTGTCTAGTACAGAAGATGATGAGAAAGAGTATGGTCCTGAAACTCAGGAAGAGCTATCCAATGCCATTGTTCTGCTGGGAAGACAGTTTAATAGGGTTTTGAAAAGAATGGACAGGAGCTATAAACCTAATGTCAAGAACATAACATATGACATCAACAGGTCAGGTGATCAGATGAAGAAAACAAGAACTGAGGAGAAGCCTAATTATGACAAAGGAATCCAATGTCATGGATGTGAGGGTTATGGTCATATCAGATCTGAATGCCCTACATATCTTAAAAAGCAGAAAAAGGGCTTATCCGTGTCCTGGTCTGATACTGAAAGTGAGGAAGATGAAGAAACTGCCAAGTAGGTTAGGGTATTGACTGGAAGGTGTACATCTGATGATGATTCTAGGGATGAAGAGAGCACATATGATGAGGTTACTGATTCTTATAAAGAGCTATGCATTTGTCATACCCCAAATTTTGACCACTAAGATTTCCCATCATTGTGCAAATCATTATCATAATATGGAGGAACCATCATACTTCATCAGTCTCCCCAAAGATGGGTGAGCATTCATTACAATCAGAATTAGGGTTTCAAGCCCTCTCAGAGTTCTTAGACAAAGGATCAATTAAGGAATGACATGATCTTCAACTTGTCTAACCTCTCAAACATCCACAATGGATCAAAAGGACTCCCACTTCAAGGATTAAGCACAAGGCTGCTCCCTTCTAGGTGGATCAAGTCTCAAGATTGACAGTGTCACCAAATTAGGGTTTTGGTCGACCAGGGCCTCCAGATGGAAATTTTTCATCTGGGAACAAGCCAATGATCCAAAACCTAACCTAATATACTCCAAGGGACATCATAAACCCAATCATCAAGTCAATCTTGCCTCAGGGGATGCATTAATAAAAAATCAGGAATTAGGGTTTCTTAACCTAATTCACCCCTAAGTTGACTTTTGGGACAAAACATGAGCCAAGACCTAAAGAGAGGGTTTGAGGGTCTCTAATGAACTATATCGATCCATTTGGAACAATGGATTGATCCAAGAAGCTTGAGCAACAAGTCTCAATTTCATCTGCACCACAGTTAGGGTTTTAAGGAAAAAGTCTACTGTAACTTTGACTTTTGACCAGGACATTCTCCCAAGCCCTATGACATGCATCAATATAACCTATGACACCCATGGAACATGTCCATAAAGTTTGATTTAGGTCAAGGACATGATTTCCTGAAGAATTGCACAGTTTGGAATTCATCTGATAAAAAGTCAACTGTGCACAAAAGTCAACTTTGACTTTTTGAGATTTTTCACCAAAATGGATTTTTAACCATAAAATGATGTTAATGTATGATTTGAATCATCATTCATCAATAAAAATCAAGAAAAGTTGGATAACTTGTAAAAGGGGTAACCATAAAACTTAGAAATTTTTCTAAGTCATGAAAAAGTGCCACTAATGCACCAAATTTGGAGGACCATAACTTCTAAACCACAAGGCCATTATGCCCCATTCAAAGCTTGATTTGTATATCACATTCCCCTCTACAAAAACTTCAACTAGACCTAATTCCAATTCCTCATGGATTTTGAGTTATGGAGTGATCAAAATCAAGAGAAAACACTTTGTTCCAACACTTAGTGAAAATTTCACTAAGTCAGATTTTGCCTTTCTTTTTGCCAAATGTAGGGGGATTTTTCACTTGGATTCAAAAGAGATCAAAACCAAACATGTTCAAACAGTTGTTGTATCATGTAAGGGCTTTCCAAAATGGTCAAGAACATTACCAAATTCAACTTACACCATGAGATATGACATTGGCAGGTTGCCTTGCTGAAATCTATCAAAGGCAAGGCAGAATTTGCAATTTTGCTCGAATTGCCAAAATCAGCCAAATTCAAATGCTCCTATCCACTTGGAAACATCTGAGGATTGAATCTAAAGGGAACAATCACTGAGCCAAGCCTCCAAAGTCCATGGAACAAGAAATAGCATGTTGAACCTAGAATGGCCAAAATAGGGACAAGACTCCAAATTTGGATTGAAGCATTCAATGGAAGCATCAAGGTGGCATGGACTGAGCCATTCTCATCTGAAATCAGTCAAGACTTATCCAAGACCAAAGGAACCAAAGCTATGTGCCCTAACCTCTAGTCAATGGCTAGAGGAGACTTGGATTTTCATTTGCCAACATTGGCCAAACCTACTTAGCAGTTACCATTCACTATTCCTTGCAAAACAAACTTGCTCTACTATAAATAGATTTCAATTGTGTTCAGATCATTACAACACAACTGTAACACCTCCTACACAAATCACGATCACCAGCTGCAAGTGGTAAGCATGAGCTCTTCTAACTCTATGATCCATGCAATTTTTGCTCTACAATAATTTGGCCATATGTTCATAATCATGCATGGAATGTTTCCCCTCAATTAATTGCATTGTTTGAATCGTGTATCAAAAATCCTAGCCTTCATGCAGAAATTAGGGTTCTTGAGGATTTTTCATGATTTCTTGTTATATGTTTAATTTAAATGAAATTAATTGACATAGACATGATCGTGAGGTTGAGACGAGCATAATGATATGTGTATTGCATGCTATAATCAAGTATTCAGTGAGATTGGAGAGAAAATGCAAATCTGGCCAAGCCCAGAACACGCGCGTGTTCTTGGTGTGTTCTTGGCGCCTTTTTCAAAATTTGAATATTTGAATTTTGTGATTTTATTTAATTGATTCAAAAATTAATTTCTCTCTGAGTTTTAATGATTTTGAGTTGATTCTTTTTTTAATAATTCACAAAAATGTTAAAATATTTTATTTTATCAAAAAATCTCAAAAATATTATTTATTTCATATAATTGATATTTTTGCAAAGAATTAATGTTTTAATTATTTTTGACATTTAAAATATTTTTTCCACCTTGATTTTGCAACTTTTAATGCTTTCTAATTATTTTGTAGGTCAATACTTAATTTTTGAAGCATTAATCCAAGATCACAATTTATTTTTCCTATGTTAAACAATTTTGATCATTTTAATTGAATTTTTATTCAATTAAATACATTTTTGAAAACAAATTAGGGTTTTTGGATTAATTCAACCCTCATAAATCATTTTCAAAACACTTTGGGCCTCTAATAGAGTGTAAGACCCAATCCTTTTTTGACCAAATCATTTTTGGGTCTCAGTGTATTGTATAAGTCCCGATACCGTAAAAAACAAACGGCGCGATCGTCGCCTTTTAAAAAATAACCTTTTGGGCCTCTCCTCGAGCTATAAGACCCATTCAAAACTTTTGGGCCTCTAATAGAGTGTAAGACCCAACCCCCTTTTAACTAAAAACTTTGGGCCTCACTTATTGTATAAGTCCCTTCGCGTTAAAAGAAAATCTCGGCGCAATCGCCACTTTAAACGGAAGAATCATCTGGGCCTACCCTCGAGTAGTAAGACCCATTTCCTTTCTTAAAACTTTTTGGGTCTCTTGAGAGAGTGTAAGACCCATCCCTTGTACAGGAAAACGTTTTGGGCCTCAGTCACTTGTATAAGTCCCTCTGTACAAATTCAAACAGTGCGCTCACTGATAAAACCCTGGGCCTCTCCTTGAGCTGTAAGCCCCAAATCTTTCTTTTTCAAAGCACTTTATCCTTTGATTTTGAATATATTGTTGTTTTCAATCTTTCTTTGTTGAACAACTAACCAAACAACATGGAAGCTCTACAACCGAGTAAGTGGTTATTGCTTTCATTTACCGCTTTCATATACATATAACTGTATTGTGGGGTTGTTTCACTGTAAGTCTTCTTTCATAAACTCATATCAACTGTATAATAATAGTATAGATATTTAGAGTTTCCCCGGAAACTACGTCTAGACTAGGTGACGCCGTTTCTTTTATTCATAGAAATAGACAACTAGATCCCCAATAGGATCACCAGATACAGTCTTCTCTTCGGCTGTCCTCATTAGGAATTGTCAAGAAACTCTATTCCCAAAGATGAATGTATTCTCCGTGAATGGCATCTTTGAGTTTCTTCCAAATTCTCGGACTTTCTTGACTTGATCTATTCCTTGTGAATAGCTTGCCTTGAATTTCTCGGGGTTTGGGGACCCAGGGGCTTCTTAAAAGCATCGGCCTCCTCTTGGGCATTATACAAGGACCCACGGGCTTCCTAAAAGCAACCCCGCCTCCTCTTGGGCTTAGTACAAGGACCCGCCGGCTTCTTAGAAGTATTCATAGCCTCCTCTTAGGCTTCGTATAATGATCTCTTCCTCCGGGAATGATAGCCTCCTCTTGGGCTTCGTACAAGGACCTCTCGGCTTCTTAAATGTTTCCAGCCTCCTCTTGGGCTTCGTACAAATTGTCCCGACGACCTCCTAGAGGTATAGGAACAGAACTTAATCATCTGCATAGAACAGTCCTTTCATAGAGTCTACTACTGTTTCTCAAAGCAAAAAACAAAAGATGAAACTCTAGACTTGGACGGTCTAATCGCCTTGAGTCTCAAAGACATTCTCAAGTGACCCCTTCGTTAAATAGGAAGAAAACCTGTAGACTCGGACAGTCTCAATACCCTTCGGATTTCCCGCTTCCTTAAAGAATAGGAATAACCCAGATCCTCGAATCAAATCCTTGAGTACAATGTTTCTTATATAAGAACTGATTTTCTCTTTAAAATCAGTATACTGGACCTGTCACTTAACTGAAACAGTAACCCTAGCCTCCTCTTGGGCTTTGTACAATGATCCTCCCCATCGGAGTCGAACAATGTTTAGGCTCTCTCTCGGGCTTTGTACGAGACACATAAGAGACTCCCTCGTTGAGTCAATCACCTCTTTCGCCTCCATCTCAGGCTTTATACGAGATACAAAAAGGTTCTTATTTAGCCAAACAAATTTCAACCTCCATCTCGGGCTTTGTACGAGATACAAAAACACTCTCTTGTTGAGTATAAATCACTCTCCTGTAGAGTCAACCTTTTTAGCCTCTCTCTCGGGCTTTGTACGAGACACATAATAGACTCCTCTTAGGCTTTGTATAAGAAAACCACTGGTTAATCCAATTAACCTTTTAGCATCAAAGCTGTGCCTCGTTCACAGTACACAAACATCAACAACTCCTTCCCCTTCATCTAATCTCTGTAAGCAGCAAGCCTCTGGATCATCTACATCCATGTCAATGTCCCTCTTTTAGCATGAGAAATTCCTAAGGAAAGATGGCATTGCTCTAAACTGAGTTAAAGTCTTCTCCTTCAGGTTAAAATCCCCTATAAAGGAAATTATGGCATTGCCGGATTCACAAATCCCGGTTAAAGTAATTCTCCTTTATAAACAGTCGTAACAGACAACCCCCTCTTTAGAGATGACAAATTCTCTCTAAGGTCAACACTTTTAGCTTCACATCTTGGGCTTCGAACAAGATACAAATAAACCCTTCAGCTTCACATCTTGGGCTTTGAACAAGATATAAACCACCTTTTCAGCTTCACGTCTTGGGCTTTGAACAAGACACCAAAACAACCATTTCCTCCCATAGAATAGGAGGAACTACGAACGCTCTGATTTCCCTCTTTAGGTAAACGGGAATACGTAGGCATAAGATTGAAAGAAAAATCTTAGCGAGCACACTAAACAAAAACCCAAAATCCCATACTCTCATCAAAAGCATCAGTCCTAACATCCTAATCCTCGTTCCCCGTCAGAAAATCCAAGAAAGAGAAAAGAAAACCGTATTGGCAAAAATACAAATAACCAGTACAAGGGCCCCCCACATTGATAGCATTTATAACTTAACAGACCGCTGTTTAAACTCAGTATGCAAAGCAAGGTTAATTGGAGACATCTATTTCCCTTCCTTCATCAGCTCACAATAGGATAAAAAATGAATCAACCTGTAGTAAGCTCAACCGCAGAGAGCGACCAGCGCTTAAGAACCGCGTCCAAAATCGCTCGCTACAGAAAAATGGCGCCCACCGTGGGGCCTTTCAAAGTTAGATCTAGGTACGGTCGTCCCTATTTTTCACAGAAAAATGGCGCCCACCGTGGGGCCATTCAAAGTTAGATCTAGGCACGGTCGTCCCCATTTTTCACAGGAAAAATGGCGCCCACCGTGGGGCTCGTCTCTATTTTTCTTCTTCCTTTTCACCTCTTGTGTGAATACCACAGATTGGGGCTTCCGCCGGGGAACCCATTTTCTGTCAGGAACTTAGGTTTCATAGCTTTATAGGTCTAGGATGTTTAGGACAAATATATATACTGCTTTTCCTAATTGCTATACGTGTTTATTTTTCTGCTAATGGGAATGCGTGTGATTCCGCATGTGGAAAGATTGAATATACACTTAAGATAAGTGATGGCGACGAGGTCGACCATCAACCTCACTGGAGGCTGACCAATGCAACACATTCTCTCACCTAGACAATGGGTCGATTGTTAAGTCTGAGAATGCCAATTACTCTAAGATCGCTCTACAACTCGCTGGCGATCCGCTTGTTGTTTTGCTTTCCTGGGAGGAGCTGATGATAATGAGTACATGTACAAAAATCACCTTAGTATAAACCTTTGGGGATGGGTAGAGCCTTGACTTCATGACAACGACCCTTTGACCCCATGTTTTTTCTATGTTTTTGTGTGCCGCATTCATGCATTCATTTAAAAAAACATTAAAACATTCAAAAAAATCTTCTCTTCTAGTCTCTCTGTTTTTCAAATTAAACTAAGATTGTGATTGCAAATATCAGAGAAAAGGATTGTGCTAATGGATTTCGGTAGAAGGAGAACTCATACGTATACCTTCAAGGTTCCAAAGTTATAGGATTTGAGAAGGTTGGCAAGGATGATCACTAACCCTGAGGCTTTTAGAGCCAAACACGGAGGTTTGCTACCACTGTTAAGAGTCCATGTGATTGAGGGAATCATGGATGTGCTCATTCAGTTTTATGATCCAGTTTATCATTGTTTCAAATTCCCGGATTACCAGCTCGCACCAACGCTGGAGGAGTATTCTCATCTGACTGATCTGCACATTACAGATCGAGCTCCATTTTCTGGACTGGAAGAAATTCCAAAGAATCAGACCATTGCCAGAGCAATTCATTTGGACGAGTCTGAGGTTAGGACTCTCCTAACTACCAAGGGTGGCATCCAAGGTTTACCAGCCCAGTTCTTGACAAAGAAGGCCCTGTATTTTGCCAGTATAGGAAACGTGACTGCTTTTGAAAGCATCTTTGTCTTGCTCACCTACGGGTTATTTTTGTTTCCCAACATCAATAACTTTGTAGATATCAACTCCATTAAGGTTTTTCTCATTGGAAACCCTGTGCCGACCTTGCTCGCAGATGCGTATCATTTTGTACACTTGGGAAATTTGTACAGCGGAGGGGAGATCACATGTTGTGTACCTTTGCTTTACAAATGGTTTATCTCTCACTTGCCCAAGTCTGCTGCTTTTTGGGATTGCAAGAGTGCCTTACGTTGGTCGCAGAAGATCATGTCTCTTACCAACTCTGATATAGATTGGTGTAATAGGATCTATGATGGGATCAGGATCATTGACCGTTGTGGAAACTTCCCCAACGTACCCCTTATAGGAACTAAGGGAGGAATCAACTATCATCCGATATTGGTTCATCGTCAATTTGGATACCCAATGAGACACGTCCCACGGGGTGTTCATCTGGAAGGTCTTTTCTTCAAAGAAGGAGAAAATGACAGAGCACTGAAAATGGAAATAGTGCACGCTTGGAAGCATGTTCATAAGAAAGGACGAGAGTCTCTAGGAAAACCCGACTGTGTCTCGGTGGAGCCTTATCTCCACTGGGTACAAACTAGAGCTCTCAAGCTAAAGATGCCTTATCCTCATTACGGGATTCTTCCGCCGAGGGAATCTGTCATGTACTTCATGACTGAGACTGAAAAGCTTCAGGTTACTCTCAACAAAGTTCAAAAGAAGAGAAGGTCTTGGAAGAACAAGTACCGCACCCTCGACGTAGAGTGCATCAAAATACAGCAACTACTGAAAGAGAAGGACACTCTGATTGAAATTTTGGAGCAACATGCTGTAGAGAATCAAGATGACCAAAGGAATTTGCTCGCTCCTTTCACCTGGCAAAGGAATGACAACCCGACAACGGCCCAAGAGCCCCAGTCAAAGAAAAGGAAAGTACCAGAATCAGCACCCGATTTCTCTTCAGAGAGGACTCGAGACCCATTAGTTTAGGTTTCTGTTTCTGCACCTTGTAATCTACTGTATTTCCATTTTTGTAATCCTTTGAATTCAATAAAAAGGGGTTTCCCCATTGTTTGATATTTGCAATCTAATTGTCGAAGTTTATTTTGATTAAACCTTAAACAATTAATATAATCATTGCATTCATCATTCTCACATCGCGTATTCTTCTTACCTACGAATCTCACGTTTGTGTCTCGGTTCTAGAGTCAAACTGTCTCATTCGTATAATACTCGGGCCAATCGTCAGAAAAAGATGGATGATCTTGAGGAAGAAAACAGAGAGTTGAAAGAAGAGATCGACGCTCTAAGAGAGGATATGAGAAAGCTTCGTAACGACATGCAAGCCATGGCATAAGCTCAGCTACAAAGAACTGTGATCTCAGAGATCACCTCAACGCCCATAGTAGAAAAGTATGATCCTAGGTATCAAATACCGAAAGATCGTCCTTGGGTCATGCCTGTTAACTATATCCTGGAAGGATATGTTCCACCGATCACTGAAGATCAGGGAATCACAACAGAAGCCGCTGGGCCTGAAGGTTACAAACTTCGGGAAAGCGAAGATGCCCGAGGCATACTGAAGACTCTTGAAGGTTACAAACTTCGGGCGACGCCAAGACTCACTACCGTAGTCACGGTACCACCCCCTGTGGTGCACACAGTCCCAAAAGGACAGATTCCACAGACACCTTCTGGTAAGAAGGAAACTATGTTTGATAGAATGGAGGAATTCTAGGAGCAGTTCTTGGAAATGCAAAAGGAGCTGCAAGCCATTCGCGGTCAGGATCTATTTGGAAAGGACGCCGCAGACATTTGCTTGGTCCCCAATGTGAAAGTCCCGCACAAATTTCAAGTGCCCGACTTTGAAAAGTACAAGGGTAACTCTTGCCCTCAAAGCCATCTGGTGATGTACGCTCGGCGCATGTCAGCTCAGACGGAGAATCAGGACCTACTGATTCACTACTTTCAGGATAGTTTAACCGGTGCCGCACTCAAATGGTACATGGGTTTAAACCGTGCAACGATCAACACATTCAGAGATCTTGGCACTGCCTTCGTCCAACAATACAAATACAATTTGGACATGGCACCCGACAGAGATCAACTCAGATAAATGTCGTAAAAGGACAAGGAAACCTTTAAGGAGTATGCTCAAAGGTGGCGTGAAATTGCCGCTCAAATTTGTCCACCTCTTGAGGAAAAAGAGATGACAAAGATCTTCTTAAAAACCTTAAGCTCATTTTACTATGACCGAATGGTTGCCAGTGCACCTAGTGATTTCACCCAGATGGTGGGCATGGGCATACGTCTTGAGGAAGCCGTCCGAGAAGGACATTTGGTAAAAGACACTGGATCGACGGGCGGTACTAAAAAATACGGTAGTGCTCTCACTAAGAAAAAAGAGCAAGATATTGGGAATATCTCTCTCGGAAAGCAAAGACGACGTTATCAACCGGTAGCATCTGTGACTCCTGCTATCAACCCTGCGTCTATTCCTACGTATCAACCTCAGGTTGCGCAGAGCCAACCTTATCAGCAAAGGACATAACAGCCTCTTCAGCAGGCTCATCCTCCATATAACAACAACCGTACAACACGGCCACCAGGATTTGATCCTATACCCGTAACGTACGTAGAGCTGTTTCCATTACTACTGGCTAAGGGGCACATTCAGACTAAATCTCCTCTTACAGTACCGGAAAATCCGCCTTTTTGGTTTAAGGTGGATCAAACTTGCCCTTACCACCAAAGAGGTCCAGGGCATAACATAGAAAACTGTCTTAATTTCAAATCTGACGTACAAAAACTTGTTAGGAGCGGGGTCTTATCCTTCAAGGATACGAATCCCAATGTTCTCACAAACCCGCTGCCTCAACATGAAAAGGCTGCAGTCAATTTGATAGAAGGAGAGACTAACGATGTCTATCAAATTCATGATGTACTCTTGTTGAAAACCAATCTGGTCAAGATGCATTGTAGACAGAGTGGATATGGCCATGTGCCACCTCATAATTATCACCAGTGTGATATCTGCTCTAAAGACAACCAGGGATGTTTTGCAGTGCAAGCAGCTCTACAGGAATAGATGGATCTCGGATGGATCCAAGAGCACCGAGTTCGTGGAGTTAACATGGTCTCCACGAATTCCAACGTCATTCAGAACCATGACATCCGTACGATGAATGTCAACTTGGTGGCGATGCACTCAAGGCAAAGCCAGTATCATAATCTGCCGCGGCACGATTACAGTTCCTGTCTGATTTGCTCGGTAAACAAACAGGGATGCTCTTTCATACAGGAGGCCCTCCAGCGTCAGATGGATCTTGGATGGATCCAAGACTACCATGATAGGAACTCCTATCAAATCAACATGGTTCAGATCTTCGATATTCGCGTGATGAATACCACCCTAGTAGAGTTACATGCTGAGCAGGTCCGACTCGGATTCTTAACATCACATGACTATCAAAGCTGTAAGGCGGGTTGCGAAAACGAGGAAGGTTATACCCTTGCCCAGGAGGCACTTCAGCACTTGTTAAATCACTGGTGGATGCCAATTTATATGGATAAAGATACTCAGTAAATTAGTATCAATAACAGGAATCCTACTCGGCGTCAGAGTCAGGATGTCTGATCTGTGGAAGCTAACCTAGTGAGGTTACATTGTATTCAAAGTGGGCGTGGCCATGTGCCACCACATAACTATGAATGTTGCGGCGTCTGTTCGGAAGGTAACCAAGGGTGTTACTTTGTGAGAGCAGTTCTTCAGGGTCAGGTGGATCATGGAGAGATTCGTCCATATCCGGGTTCTGGACCCATCAACTGGACGCCGAACTACCTTGTCGATCAAGTCGAGGATGTTGTCACAATCTCTGGTCATCATAGGACTAGGGATGTTTTTGCCATTATCCCTCTACTTGACGAATCTAAAGTTCCCAATCGGGAACGAATCGAGATTAATTATGATGGTCAAAAAAATCAGAAGGCTCCTGTAGTCATCTATCTGCCGGGACCACTACCGTATGAATAAACTAAGGCTATCCCTTACAAATACGGTGCAACAACAATTGAAAATGGAAAGGAAATTCCATTACCCTCCGTTGTGAATATTGCAGACATCAGTTGTGTAACACGGAGTGATAGAATCTTCAACCGAGGGGTTGGGGAACCTAACAAAGAAAAGGAACTTCAGACAGAAGCTCCCGATCCACCAGTCGGTCAATCCAGTAATCCCGACCTTTCGAAAAATAATGATGAGATGTTGAAGCTCATCCAAAGGAGTGAATACAACATTGTTGATCAACTGTTACAAACTCCTTCAAAGATCTCGGTATTATCACTGTTACTCAGTTCAAAAGCCCACAGGGAGGCTCTACAGAAAGTCTTGGAGAAAGCCTTTGTGGAATAGGATGTAACAATCAGAATATTTGATATCATTGTCTCCAACATCACTTCCTGCAACAATTTGGGATTTAGTGATGAGGAATTACCCGAAGAGGGTCATCGTCATAACATGGCGCTCAACATTACAGTTAACTGCCAGGACGATGCTTTAGCCATCGTGCTGGTAGACACAGGGTCAGCCCTGAATGTTATGCTAAAGTCCACTTTGATGCAATTATCATTCAAAGGCCCTTCAATGAGAATCAGCGAGGTCATCGTCAAAGCGTTCAACGGATCTAGAAAAATAGTTATCGGCGAAGTCGACCTTCCCATAACTATCGGTCCTCACACTTTCCAAGTCACTTTCCAGGTCATGGACATCCGGGCAACATACAGTTGTTTATTAGGAAGACCTTGGATACATCAGGCTGGAGCGGTCACTTCGACCCTCCACCAAAAGCTAAAGTTCGTCAAGAACGATCAACTTGTCACGGTTTGTGGAGAGCAGGCCTTGCTTGTGAGTAACTTGTTATCATCTGCTGGTATAGAACCCGAGGAGGTTATTGGAACTCAGTTCCAAGCACTGTCGGTGAGCAAGGACAATCAGTTCAAAGGAGGAACCTCGATTTCCTCATACAATGATACTATTAAAGCGGTCGAGAGTACCGATACAACCGGATGGGGACAGCTTGTCATTCCTATTGACAATAAAACAAAGAAGGGTCTTGGTTTTTCTGCAACCTGTACCCAGACAGCTGCCAACGATGAAAGTCTTCATCCCCTTCAAAAATTCTTCCACAGTGGAGGTTTTCTTCACCCAGTGTCTCAAGCAGTACATGCTATTAATGAGGAAGATCCCCCTGACATGGATGAAGAATAGAAGTCCTATCTTAATAAGGACGGTTATATGTCTCAGGAAGAGGTGCCTATACCATTTTGCTATCCCGCACAGAGTCTGAGATTTATACCACGGTCAGATGTCGAAATGATCTATGGAGATTGTGATCCGGAAGGATGCCGTGCTCCGCCAAATTCATTAGAGGAAGACACTCCGATGAAAGACAATTTTAACTATACCTACTATGGCCCAATGGATGGTCTGCCAATGTGGCAACCTTACCCAGGAAACTTGGGGCAAGAGAGTCAGCCGAACAACGAAACTCAGCTGGCCGTTTTTGAACAAAATACCTGTGTCCCCACTGTAATACCCTAAATTTTGACCACTTAGATTTCCCATCATTGTGAAAATCATCATCACAATATGGATGTACCTTTATGCTTCATTAGTCTCCCCAAAGATGGGTGAGCATCCACTACAATCAAAATTAGGGTTTCAAGCCCTCTCTGAGTGCTTAGACAAAGGATCAATCAAGAAATGACATGATCTTCAACTTGTCTAATCTCTTAAATATCCACAATGGATCAAAAAGGACTCCCACTTCAAGGATTAAGCACAAGGCTGCTCCCTTCTAGGTGGATCAAGTCTCAAGATTGACAATGTCACCAAATTAGGGTTTTGGTCGACCAGGGCCTCCAGATGGAAATTTTCATCTGGGCACAAGGAAATGATCCAAAACATAACCTAATATACTTCATGGAACCTCATGAACCCATGCATCAAGTCAATTTTGCCTCAGGGGATGAATTCATCAAAAATCAGGAATTAGGGTTTCTTGACCTAATTCACCCCTAAGTTGACTTTTGGGACAAACCATGAGCCAAGACCTCAAGAGATGATTTGAGGGTCTCTAATATACCATATTGATCCATTTGGAACAATGGATTAATCCAAGAAGCTTGAGCAACAAGTCTCAATATCATCTGCACCATAATTAGGGTTTTAAGAGAAAAGTCAACTGTAACTTTGACTTTTGACCAAGACATGCTCCTAAACCCTAGGACATACCTCAATATACCCTATGACACCCATGGAACATGTCCATCAAGTTTGATTTAGGTCAAGGACATGATTTCCTGAA
Source organism: Lathyrus tuberosus (assembly GCA_022829125.1). Lineage (NCBI taxonomy): Eukaryota > Viridiplantae > Streptophyta > Magnoliopsida > Fabales > Fabaceae > Lathyrus > Lathyrus tuberosus. The sequence goes on along the minus strand of JALAZF010000062.1, from coordinate 1,294,937 downwards.
GAATTGCACAGTTTGGAATTCATCTGATAAAAAGTCAACTGTGCACAAAAGTCAACTTTGACTTTTTGAGATTTTTCACCAAAATGGATTTTTAACCCTAAAATGATGTTAATGTATGATTTGAATCATCATTCATCAAGAAAAATCAAGAAAAGTGAGATAACTTGTAAAAGGGGTAACCATAAAACTTAGAAATTTTTCTAAGTTAAAAATAAAGTGGCAAAGGTACCAACTTTGGAGGACCATAACTCCTAAACCACAAGGCCATTTTTTCTCATCCAAAGATGGATTTGTATCCCTCATTATCACCTACAAAAACTTCAACTACAAGTCATTCCAATTCATTAAGGATTTTGAGTTATGGAGTGATCAAAGTGGCTGAAAAGTGAAAATGTCACTTTTTCCAACACTTAGTGAAATTTTCACTAAGTCAGATTCTGCCTCACTTTTTGCCAAATGTAGGGGGATTTTTCACTTGGAATCAAAAGGGATCAAAACCAAACTTGTTCAAACAGTTGTTGTATCATGTAAGAGCTTTCCAAAATGGCCAAGAACATTGCCAAATTCAACCTACACCATGAGATACAACATTGCCAAGTTGCCTTGCTGAAATCTGTCAAGGCAAGGCAGAATTTGCAAATTTGGTCGATTTGCCAAAATCAGCCAAATTCAATTGCTCCTATCCACTTGGACACCTCAGAGGATTGAATCTAAAGGGGACAATCACTGAGCCAAGCCTCCAAAGTCCATGGAACAAGAAATAGCATGTTGGACCTAGAATGGCCAACATTGGGACAAGACTTCAAATTTGGAATGAGGCATTCAATGGAACCATCAAGGTGGCATGGACTGAGCCATTCTCATCTGAAATCAGTCAAGACTTATCCAAGACCAAGGGAACCAAAGCTCTGTGCCCTAACCTCTAGTCAATGGCTAGAGGAGACTTGGATTTTCATTTGCCAACATTGGCCAAACCTACTTACCAGCTGCCATGCACTATTCCTTGCAAAAAAAACTTGCTCTACTATAAATAGAGCTCAATTGTGGTCAGTTTGAGTACACCAAAGCCATCTAACAGATGCTTTCCTCAAAATCTCTTCTTTCACTCCAATTTTGCCTTCTAAGGCAAGTCACTATCGGGTTTTGAGTTTGAGAGCAATTCCAATCAAAGCAATCACTCACACACCTCACATACATCACATATGAGCTGATCAAACACTTAGATTACTTCTGAAACATCAATTTCACAAAATCACCAGCTGGTTGCTCAAGGTTTTAACCAAAGTGCAGCTGAGGTACCACAAAATGATCCAGCCAATTTCAATCAAGTCCAACCATCAAAACACAATCCATAGGGTGTAGGGAAGCTGTTCAGATCATCACCACTCATCTGTAACACCTCCAGATCAAAAATCACTTTGAACTTGCTGTCACGACTTGGAGGTAAGCACATACTTGGTCATCTCTCAATCTATGCATATTTCCTCGCACAATAATTTGGCCATATGTTCATGATCATGCATGGAATGTTTTCCCTCAATTAATTGCATTGTTTGAATCGTGTATCAAAAATCCTAGCCTTCATGCAGAAATTAGGGTTCTTGAGGTCTCTTCGTGATTTCTTGTTGTATGTTTAATTTAAATGAAATTAAAGTACATAGACATGATCGTGAGGTTGAGACGAGCATAATGATATGTGGATTGCATGATATGATTACGTATTCATGGAGATTGGATAGAAAATGCAAATCTGAGAAACCAAGAACACGCGCGTGTTCTTCAGCTGTTCTTGGCGTCATTTTTCATATATTCAAATATTTGAATTTTGTGATTTTGTTTAATTGATTCAAAAATTAATTTCTCTCTAAGTTTTAATGATTTTGAGTTGATTCTTTTTTTAATAAGTCACAAAAATGTTAAAATGTTTTATTTTCACAAAAACTCCCAAAAATATTATTTATTTCATATAATTGATATTTTTGTAAAGAATTAATATTTTGATTGTTTTTGGCATTTTAAATATTTTTTCTACATTGATTTTGCAACTTTTAATGCTTTCTAATTATTTTGTAGGTCAATACTTAATTTTTGAAGCATTAATCCAAGATCACAATTTGTTTTCCATGTGTTAAACAATTTTTGATCATTTTAATTGAATTTTTATTCAATTAAATACATTTTGAAAACAAATTAGGGTTTTGGATTAATTCAACCCTCATAAATCATTTTCTAAACTCTTTGGGCCTCTTGAGAGAGTGTAAGACCCATCCCCCCTTGTACAAAAACTTTTTGGGCCTCACTCATTGTATAAGTCCCTCTGTACAAGTAAACGGCGCGATCGTCGCCCGTTTAAAAATAAAAATCATCTGGGCCTCTCCTTGAGCTATAAGACCCATTCAAAACACTTTGGGCCTCTATTAGAGTGTAAGACTCAATCCCCCTTTTAACCAAAACATTTTGGGCCTCACTTATTGTATAAGTCCCTCTGCGTTAAAAGAAAACCTCGGCGCGATCGCCATTTTTAAAACGAAAAAATCATTTGGGCCTACCCTCATGTTATAAGCCCCACTCTTTTTTTTCTTTAAACCTTTTTGGGCCTCTTGAGAGAGTGTAAGACCCATCCCTTTGTACAGAAAACCTTTTTGGGCCCCAGTCACTTGTATAAGTCCCGCTGTACAAAGTCAAACAGTGCGCTCACTGATAAAACCCTGGGCCTCTCCTTGAGCTGTAAGCCCCAAATCTTTCTTTTTCAAAGCACTTTCTCCTTTGATTTTGGATATACTGTTGTTTTCAATCTTTCTTTGTTGAACAACTAACCAAACAGCATGGAAGCACTCCAACCGAGTAAGTGGTTATCGCTTTCGTTTACTGCTTTCATATTATAAACTGTATTGTGGGGCTGCTCACTGTAAGTCTCCTTTCATAAACTCCTATCTACTGTGTAATAATAGTATAGATATTTCGAGTTTCCCCGGCTACTACGTCTAGAACTAGGTGACGCCGTTTCATTTATTCGTAGAAATAGACGCCTAGATCCCCAATAGGAGCACCAGATACAGTCTTCTCTTCGGCTGTCCTCCTTAGGAATCGTCAAGAAGCTCTACTCCCCAAGATGAATGTATTCTCCGTGAATGGCATCTTTGAGTTTCTTCCAAATTCTCGAACTTTCCTGACTTGATCTATTCCTTGTGGATAGCTTGCCTTGAATGTCTCGGGGTTTGGGTACCCACTACGGTCATAATCTTGGACCTTAACTAAGGAACCCTCTTTAAAAGCTAAGAGTCACTGGATAGTAAACCTCGGACGTTTACCAGTGGTTTTTATCTTTAAAAGAGTTATCTCTCCTAATGGAAAGGAGATGATAGACCCACGGGCTTCTTAAAAGCATCGGCCTCCTCTTGGGCATTATTCAAGGACACTACGGCTTCTTAGAAGTATTCACAGCCTCCTCTTAGGCTTCGTATAATGATCTCTTCCTTCGGGAATGATAGCCTCCTCTTGGGCTTCGTACAAGGACCCGTCGGCTTCTTAAAAGTTTCTAGCCTCCTCTTGGGCTTCGTACAAATTGTCCCGACGACCTCCTAGAGGTATAGGAACAGAACCTAGCCATCCTCATAGAACAGTCCTTTCATAGAGTCTACTACTGTTTCTCAAAGCATAGTACGAAAGATAAAACTCTAGACACAGACAGTCTAACTTCCTTGAGTCCCAAAAGACATTCTCAAGTGACCCCTTCGTTAAATAGGAAGGAAACCCGCAGACTCGGACAGTCTCAATACCCTTTGGATTTCCAGTTTCCCCAAAGAAAAGGAAACAACCCCGTTCCTCAGATCTAACCCATGAGTACAGTGATGCTTATATAAGAACTGATTTTCTCTTTCAAAATCAGTATACTGGACCTGTCACTTAACTGACACAATAACCTTAGCCTCCTCTTGGGCTTTGTACAATGATCCTCCCCAGCAGAGTCAAGCAACGTTTAGCCTCTCTCTCGGGCTTTGTACGAGACACGTAAGAGACTCCCTCGTTGATTCAATCACCCCTTTCGCCTCCATCTCGGGCTTTATACGAGATACATAAAAGTTCTTATTGAGTCAAACAAACAACAGCCTCTATCTCGGGCTTTGTACGAGATACCAAAAGACTCCATCGTCAGGTCAAAAACTTTTAGCCTCTCTCTCGGGCTTTGTACGAGACACAAAATTGCCTCCTCTCAGGCTTTGTATAATGATTTTCCTAGCGGAAAATAGCCTCCTCTTAGGCTTTGTATAAGAAAACCACTGGTTGATCCAATTAACCTTTTAGCATCAAAGCTGTGCCTCGTTCACAGTATACAAACATCAACAACTCCTTCCCCTTCATCTAATCGCTGTAAGCGACAAGCCTCTGGATCATCTATATCCATGCCACTGTCCCTCTTTTAGCATGAGAAATTCCTAAGGAAAGATGGCATTGCTCTACACTGAGTTAAAGTCTTCTCCTTCAGGTTAAAACCCTTTCTTCGGAAATTATGGCATTGCTCGGATCCGCGTATCCCAGTTAAAGTAATTCTCCTTCTCCCCTCTTTAGAGATTACAAATTCTCTCTAAAGCCGAGGTCTTTCAGCTTCACGTCTTGAGCTTTGAACAAGACACAAATAGACCTTTCAGCTTCACATCTTGGGCTTTGAACAAGATACAAACCACCTTTCGCTTCACGTCTTGGGCTTTGAACAAGACACCAAAAACCAATTTCCTCCCATAGAATAGGAGGAACTAGGAACGCTCTGATTTCCCTGTTTCGGTAAACGGGAATACGTAGGCATAAGATCGAAAGAAAAGATCTTAGCGAGCGCAATCAACAAAAAACCCAAATCCCATATCTCCATCAATCAAAAGCAGTATTTCAAAAGCATCAGTCCTAACATCCTAATCCTTGTTCCCCGCCAGAAACCTTCTGCCCAGGTAAAAAAGAAAGAAAACAGTATTGGCGAAAATACAAATAACCAGTACAAAGGCCCCCCCACATTGATAGCATCCGTAACCTAACAGACCGCTGTTTAAACTCAGTATGCAAGCAGGGTTAATTGGAGATATCTATTTCCCTTCCTTATTCAGCTCACAATAGGATAAAAAATGAATCGACCTGTAGTCAAAGCTCAAACCGCAGAGAGCGACCAGCGCTTAAGAACCGCGTCCAAAATCGCTCGCTACACCCACCAAGTCATGGGATCAACACTCAGGTCATTCAGAAACTACTCAACATGAAGATGAATTTGCAACGTTTGCAGGACTTGAATTCATCAACTATTCCTTTCCCGAGGTCAACCTCATCGAAAGGGATGACTCCTCCTGTTCAAGAGAAGTGTGGGACACCTTGGGACAACCGAGTGGAAAATACGACTTTATGGTCAAGTACACTGCTCCCGAAAGATCTCGTATCAGGTTCGAAGATATCCAGCCTACTGGATGGGGAGATACAGCTGAGAGCACAATTACTCTGCATAATACAACAGAGGAATCCTCCTACGACAATTCTGCCTGGGAGACAGATTCCAATGATCCCGATCCACCAGAAATCAGCGTTATTTCTGAAGACAAATCAAGGAAGGTGCCAGACTTTGTGATTCACCGAGGAGTTCGCTGCCAATGGGTTGCCGTCGAGGTTCCGAAGATCGTTCATCAGTCAAAGTAATTGCCATCTTTAACCTTTCACCCTGCCCAGGTGAAACGGATGTTTTAATAGGGCTCGCTTTCTGTAAATTTTCCCTCTTCGCTTAGCCCAAAGCGACAGAGTTTTGTTTTATAGGGCTTTAGTTTCAGGGATCGACTTGTTCATTAATAAAATAACGTCGTTCTGTAATTTCCGCATTAATTGCTGTTTTCTCTTTTCGTTTTTCAGAAAATGGTAATCCTAAAAAACAATTAAAAATAAAAACAAGCAGTAAAATAAAACACTGCACACACTTGCATTTTCTCTATCTCTTCTAAACACGAATCATCACGTCATGCAGATTGCTTGTTTTAGACCCAGTTGAAACATACGATCCGATGCCTTCTCCCAACTTTGAGTTTCCGGTATTCGAGGCTGAAGAAGAAAATACGACAAAATTCCAGAAGAGATCTCTCGACTACTCAGACAAGAGGAAAGGTCCATTGAACCTCACAAAGAGCCGTTGGAAATGGTAAACTTGGGTTCAGAGCATGAGAGAAAAGAAATCAGGATTGGGTCACTGCTCAGTCCAACTGCCAAAGAGGGTTTGATAAAGCTTCTCAGAGAATTTCCCGATGTATTCGCTTGGTCCTATCAGGATATGCCAGGGTTGGATACCAGCATCGTGGAACATCACTTACCGTTGAGATCGGAATGTCCGCCAGTAAAGCAAATATTGAGACGTACTCATCCGGACATGGCCATCAAAATCAAAGAGAAGGTACAGAAACAGATTGACGCGGGTTTCCTCACTACATCTGAATATCCTCAATGGTTAGCCAATATTGTACCCGTTCCCAAAAAGGACAGAAAGGTCAGAATGTGTGTCGATTACAGGGATCTAAACAAGGCTAGTCCAAAGGACGACTTTCCTTTACCACACAATGACATGCTGTTAGACAGCACAACAAAGTTCATAGTTTTCTCCTTCATGGATGGATTCTCGGGCTATAACCAGATTAAAATGGCGCCGAAAGACATGGAGAAAACTTCGTTCATCACCCCATGGAGCACCTTTTGTTACAAGGTGATGCCGTTCGGTTTGAAGAACGCCGGGGCAACCTATCAAAGGGCCATGACTACTCTGTTTCATGACATGATACACAAAGAAATCGAGGTATATGTCGATGATATGATTGCAAAATCAAAAACAGAGAGTGAGCACGTTGAACATCTGTCAAAATTGTTCGAACGTCTAAGAAAATTCAAACTCCACTTGAATCCCAACAAGTGCACCTTCGGTGTCCGCTCAGGGAAACTATTAGGGTTCATCGTCAGCCAGAAAGGAATTGAGGTTGATCCTGACAAGGTCAAGGCCATTCAAGAAATGCCTTCTCCGAAAACTGAAAAACAAGTCAGAGGATTCCTGGGACGTTTGAACTACATCTCCAGATTCATATTCCTCATGACCGCCACATGTGCGCCGATTTTCAAATTACTCAAAAAGAACCAGAATTACGTTTGGACAGAAGATTGTCAAACCGCCTTCGACAGTATCAAGGAATATCTGTTGAATCCTCCGATTCTATCACCTCCAGTGGAAGGAAGACCACTGATCATTTACCTCACAGTCCTAGAGGACTCAATGGGATGTGTACTTGGCCAACAAGACGAAACCAAAAGGAAGGAGTTTGCCATTTACTATTTGAGCAAGAAATTCACCGACTACGAAACTCGGTACACGATGCTTGAGAAAACTTGCTGTGCTTTGGCTTGGGCAGCCAAACGTCTTCGCCAATACATGATTTGTCATACTACTTGGTTAATCTCCGAAATGGATCCAATCAAGTACGTCTTCGAAAAGCCTGCTCTCACGGGAAGAATTGCCCGTTGACAGATGTTGTTATCAGAATATGACATAGAGTACCACGCTCAGAAAGCCGTTAAGGGAAGTATTTTAGCCGATCATTTGGCTCATCAACCGATTGATGATCAGGAATCAGTCGGGTTTGACTTCCCAGACGAAGATGTCATGTATCTAAAAATGAAAGATTGCGATGAACCTTTACCCAGTGAAGGGCCAGAACCAGGTTCCCAATGGGGACTTATCTTTGACGGAGCAGTTAATCATTACGGAAACGGAATTGGGGCAATCATTGTTACCCCTCAGGGTACCTACATTCCTTTCACCGCTCGACTTACGTTCAAATGTACGAACAACGAGGCCGAATACGAAGTTTGTATCATGGGTCTCGAAGAAGCAATTGATTTAAGGATAAAAAACTTGGACGTATACGGCGACTCAGCCTTGGTTATCAATCAGATAAAAGGAGATTGGAACACATACCAATCAGGATTGATTCCTTACAAAGACTACGCAAGAAGGTTGCTACCCTTCTTTAACAGAGTCGAGTTTCATCACATCCCTTGTGAGGAGAATCACATGGCTGATGCATTAGCCACTCTCTCTTCCATGATTAGTGTAGGTCAATGGAACGACCTACCTAAGATCAACATAATGCGCCTTGAACGGCCCGCTTACGTCTTCGCAATTGAAGCAGTCATAGACGACAAACCTTGGTATCATGATATCAAATGCTTCCTTCAGAAACAAGAATACCCACCTGGGGCATCCAGGAAAGACAGAAAAACCCTCAGAAGATTGGCTGGAAACTTCTTCCTGAGCGGTGACACTCTCTATAAGAGAAATTTTGACATGGTCTTGCTCCGATGCGTCGATAGACCAGAAGCAGACATGCTGATGAAAGAAATTCATGAAGGATCCTTTGGCACTCATGCCAACGGACACACAAAGGCGAGAAAAATCCTAAGAGTAGGGTACTATTGGTTGACCATGGAATCCGACTGCTACAAGTACATGTGGAGGTGTCACAAGTGTCAGATATACTCCGACAAAATTCATGTACTGCCATCGCATCTCAAAGTTCTTTCTTCCCCGTGGCCTTTTTCCATATGGGGAATCGACATGATTGGCATGATCGAACCTAAGGCTTCAAACGGACATCGGTTCATCCTGGTAGCCATTGACTATTTCACCAAGTGGGTCGAAGCGGCGTCATTCGCCAATGTAACCCGACAAGTGGTGGTCCGATTTATCAAAAACAATATCATCTGCCATTATGGTGTTCCAAGCCAGATCATTACTGATAATGGATCTAACTTGAACAACAAGATGATGAAGGAGTTGTGTGCAGAGTTCAAGATTGAACACCATAACTCATCTCCTTACCGACCCAAGATGAACGGAGAGGTAGAAGCGGCTAACAAGAACATCAAGAAGATCGTTCAAAAGATGGTTGTAACCTACAAAGATTGGCACAAAATGCTACCCTTTTGCTCTTCACGGTTATCGCACATCTGTCCGCACTTCAACAGGGGCAACCCCTTTCTCTCTAGTATATGGCATGGAGGCGGTGCTTCCCATCGAAGTAGAGATCCCATCAATCCGGGTATTGATGGAAGCTAAGCTCACCGAAGCTGAATGGTGTCAAAGTCGACACGACGAGCTTAATCTGATCGAAGAAAAGAGAATCACGACACTATGCCATGGTCAGTTGTATCAACAAAGAATGAAGAGGGCGTTTGACAAAAAGGTCCGACCTCGTGTTTTCAGAAAAGGAGACCTTGTGCTAAAAAAGATACAATCATTTCTCACTGATTCGCGAGGTAAATGGACTCCGAATTATGATGGCCCCTATGTGGTCACGAAAGCTTTCTCAGGCGGCGCCTTTAGACTTGCAACCATGGACGGAGAGGAATTTACCTACCCCACGAATGTTGATGTAGTTAAGAAATACTTCGCCTAAACTAAAAAGAAAAAGTCTCGGTGGATTAAAAACCCGAAAGGGCGGTCCAGGAAAAAGTTAGAGACAAAAAAAAAAGAATCATCCCGTTGGATTGGAAACATCACAGTACAATCCAGGCAAAAATTAGGGATAATGGCAAGTAACTATGTTCAACAGAGGCAAGTTCCTCAGCAGCAGTTACATCATCTGTCAGAAAACTCCAGTCAAGGTCATCTTCGACAGAAGCTCAAGATGCCCCGAATTCAAAGTTGGTAGAAGGATAGTGGTCGTTATGTTTCAACGTAGCCCTTTTCCCTGTAAATTACCAGTTTCTAGCTTTGTATATACTCTTTGGAATCACGCGTTTGGCTGATTTCCATCCTATCAATAAAATTTGAGCCTTTGTGCTTTTGTTTGTAATTCTTGTTTGTTTTAGCGTTACAGAACGACGTTGTTAACATGATTAACGATTCTTGAAATAAAACAAAAAGAATTTACTTGTTAAAATTTTTTCTGCTTTTAAAATAAAGTCGGCAATTTCTTTTGACTGTTAAACATCAAAGGAACATCCACCGCTTCTCCAGAAGTAATCGAACTTCAAAGTGCAGAATCAAAGTACTCCCTCTACGCCAGTACGCCTGAAGGAAGGGATCAATTGTGTCAGAGACCTTGTTTCGTTTGACACGCCACGGCCGAGTTCTCATCTCCTAAGCCCGACCAACATAGCTCCCAACAGGGACTATCTCTCCTAAGTAAGTTGGAATTGCTATTCTGAACCAACGATACTTCTTCGCCCCGCGATGGCCGAGTATCCAGTCGTGTTCACCTGTCAGTTTGTATGTCGCGTCAGTTTTGACAGCATAAACTTACATACATCATGCATTATTGATTTACATTCACAGTCATATTGCATCACTATCACTCTAGTCGGCCTTGTCCCCTAGTGATAAAAGTCCTCTCAATCGAGTTGTCAACCCTTTCCTCGTCAGGAAGTGTTACGTCGGAACATTCTCTCTCCTCCAGTTTTATTTCTGGATTGAAGTTGGCCCTGGACCACTTTGATAACTTGAACCTCTGAAAAACCAGAGGAACCTTCAGTTAACATCACTCTTAGCCATTGAAGATGATATCCTTGCTTTCCCGGATTAAAGAAAATCCCGAGAGAAAGCCTCCTAAATCAGAGATTCGACAGTATGGCAGTTTTTCTCCAAAAAACCCATTGATGAAAAGGTCATCAGCATCTCAAAATTGGATCACATCATATGGCATTTCTCCGAGAAGATCTCCGAGAAAAGTATGATGTAAAGACCCCAAGCGAATGCAGTCTCTCAAGGGGCTCTCATTCCCCAAGTAGAGTCAACAAATGGCATCTCCAACAGAGAAGTTTGTGCAACTCTACAACTCAGACGACTGGGTTCCCCAGCGAGTCTGACATCAAAGTTTTTCTATCAAATGGCATCTCCCTAGGAAAATTCGGCGAGAAGTTTGAGGAAAGCCGCTACAAATAGCGTCCCTTGTCAATAAAGTTTATTGACAAAAGAAACTGAGACCAGTTCCTTGGTAGGAAACCAAGATCGAGGGGAAGTTTAAATCAAAAACTAAGACTAGTTCCTTGGTAGGAAACCAGGATCGAGGGGAAGTTGACAAAAGAAACTGAGACCAGTTCCTTGGTAGGAAACCAAGATCGAGGGGAAGTTTAAATCAGAAACTAAGACCAGTTCCTTGGTAGGAAACCAAGATCGAGGGGAAGTTGACAAAAGAAACTAAGACCAGTTCCTTGGTAGGAAACCAGGATCGAGGGGAAGTTTAATTCAGAAACTGAGACCAGTTCCTTGGCTGAAGACCAGGATCGAGGGGAAGTTTACCTTTTCTAAGCATCATTGCTTAGCAAAAGAAGATGAATGCATATATTACCATTCATAACCACCATCAAAATTTCGGGTATTCCGATATTTAATCCTATTGCACCCCGAATGCCCGAATACCTTCGTCATTCACACCTTCGTGTCCAAGAAGATTAAATAGGGGCATCTGTCATACCCCAAATTTTAACCACTAAGATTTCCCATCATTGTACAAATCATTATCACAATATGGAGGAACCATCATACTTCATCAGTCTCCCCAAAGATGGGTGAGCATTCACTACAATCAGAATTAGGGTTTCAAGCCCTCTCAGAGTTCTTAGACAAAGGATCAATCAAGGAATGACATGATCTTCAACTTGTCTAACCTCTCAAACATCCACAATGGATCAAAAGGACTCCCACTTCAAGGATTAAGCACAAGGCTGCTCCCTTCTAGGTGGATCAAGTCTCAAGATTGACAGTGTCACCAAATTAGGGTTTTGGTCGACCAGGGCCTCCAGATGGAAATTTTTCATCTGGGCACAAGCCAATGATCCAAAACCTAACCTAATATGCTCCAAGGGACATCATAAACCCAATCATCAAGTCAATCTTGCCTCAGGGGATGCATTCTTCAAAAATCAGGAATTAGGGTTTCTTAACCTAATTCACCCCTAAGTTGACTTTTGGGACAAAACATGAGCCAAGACCTCAAGAGAGGGTTTGAGGGTATCTAATGAACTATATTGATCCATTTGGAACAATGGATTAATCCAAGAAGCTTGAGCAACAAGTCTCAATTTCATCTGCACCACAGTTAGGGTTTTAAGGAAAAAGTCAACTGTAACTTTGACTTTTGACCAGGACATGCTCCCAAGCCCTATGACATGCATCAATATAACCTATGACACCCATGGAACATGTCCATCAAGTTTGATTTAGGTCAAGGATATGATTTCCTGAAGAATTGCACAGTTTGGAATTCAATTGATAAAAAGTCAACTGTGCACAAAAGTCAACTTTGACTTTTTGAGATTTTTCACCAAAATGGATTTTTAACCCTAAAATGATGTTAATGTATGATTTGAATCATCATTCATCAATAAAAATCAAGAAAAGTTGGATAACTTGTAAAAGGGGTAACCATAACACTTAGAAATTTTTCTAAGTCATGAAAAAGTGCCACTAATGCACCAAATTTGGAGGACCATAACTCCTAAACCACAAGGCCATTATGCCCCCATTCAAAGCTTGATTTGTATATCACATTACCCTCTACAAAAACTTCAACTAGACCTAATTCCAATTCCTCATGGATTTTGAGTTATGGAGTGATCAAAATCAAGAGAAAACACTTTGTTCCAACACTTGGTGAAAATTTCACTAAGTCAGATTTTGCCTTTCTTTTTGCCAAATTTAGGGGGATTTTTCACTTGGATTCAAAAGAGATCAAAACCAAACATGTTCAAACAGTTGTTGTATCATGTAAGGGCTTTCCAAAATGGTCAAGAACATTACCAAATTCAACTTACACCATGAGATATGACATTGGCAAGTTGCCTTGCTGAAATCTGTCAAAGGCAAGGCAGAATTTGCAATTTTGCTCGAATTGCCAAAATCAGCCAAATTCAAATGCTCCTATCCACTTGGACACATCTTAGGATTGAATCTAAAGGGGACAATCACTGAGCCAAGCCTCCATAGTCCATGGAACAAGAAATAACATGTTGAACCTAGAATGGCCAAAATAGGGACAAGACTCCAAATTTGGATTGAAGCATTCAATGAAAGCATCAAGGTGGCATGGACTGAGCCATTCTCATCTGAAATCAGTCAAGACTTATCCAAGACCCAGGGAACCAAAGCTCTGTGCCCTAACCTCTAGTCAATGGCTAGAGAAGACTTGGATTTTCATTTGCCAACATTGGCCAAACCTACTTAGCAGTTGCCATTCACTATTCCTTGCAAAACAAACTTGCTCTATTATAAATAGAGCTCAATTGTGTTCAGTTTAAGTACACCAAAGGCCTACAACACTTGCCTTTCTCAAAATCTCTTTCTCTTGGCCAAAATGCCTTTCTTAGCAAGGTAACTATCGGGTTTTGAGCTAGAGGGCAATTCCACTCAAACCAATCACTCACACACCTCATATACATCATATATGAGCTGATCAAACACTTAAACAACAACTGGAACACAGATTTCACAAAATCACCAGCCAATTGCTCAAGTTCTTGATAGTTTTGCAGTTGAGGTGCCATCTTCAACTCCAAACCATTTCAATCCATTCCAAGCACTCAGACACATCACTTGGCTCCTAGGGAAGCTATCCACATCATTGGAACCAAGCTGTAACACCTCCAACACAAATCACGATCACCAGCTGCAAGTGGTAAGCATGAGCTCTTCTAACTCTATGATCCATGCAATTTTTGCTGCACAATAATTTGGCCATATGTTCATAATTATGCATGGAATGTTTCCCCTCAATTAATTGCATTGTTTGAATCGTGTATCAAAAATCCTAGCCTTCATGCAGAAATTAGGGTTCTTGAGGATTTTTCATGATTTCTTGTTATATGTTTAATTTAAATGAAATTAATTGACATAGACATGATCGTGAGGTTGAGACGAGCATAATGATATGTGGATTGCATGCTATAATCAAGTATTCAGTGAGATTGGAGAGAAAATGCAAATCTGACCAAGCCCAGAACACGCGCGTGTTCTTGGTGTGTTCTTGGCGCCTTTTTTCAAAATTTGAATATTTGAATTTTGTGATTTTATTTAATTGATTCAAAAATTAATTTCTCTCTGAGTTTTAATGATTTTGAGTTAATTCTTTTTTTAATAATTCACAAAAATGTTAAAATATTTTATTTTATAAAAAAATCCCAAAAATATTATTTATTTCATATAATTGATATTTTTGTAAAGAATTAATGTTTTAATTATTTTTGACATTTAAAATATTTTTTCCACCTTGATTTTGCAACTTTTAATGCTTTCTAATTATTTTGTAGGTCAATACTTAATTTTTGAAGCATTAATCCAAGATCACAATTTGTTTTTCCAATGTTAAACAATTTTGATCATTTTAATTGAATTTTTATTCAATTAAATACATTTTTGAAAACAAATTAGGGTTTTTGGATTAATTCAACCCTCATAAGTCATTTTCAAAACACTTTGGGCCTCTAATAGAGTGTAAGACCCAATCCCTTTTTGACCAAATCAATTTTGGGCCTCAGTGTATTGTATAAGTCCCGATACCGTAAAAAATAAACGGTGCGATCGTCGCCTTTTAAAAAATAACCTTTTGGGCCTCTCCTCGAGCTATAAGACCCATTCAAAACTTTTGGGCCTCTAATAGAGTGTAAGACCCAACCCCCTTTTAACCAAAAACTTCGGGCCTCACTTATTGTATAAGTCCCTTCGCGTTAAAAGAAAATCTCGGCGCGATTGCCACTTTAAACGGAAAAATCATCTGGGCCTACCCTCGAGTAGTAAGACCCATTTCCTTTCTTAAAACTTTTTGGGCCTCTTGAGAGAGTGTAAGACCCATCCCTTGTACAGGAAAACTTTTTGGGCCTCAGTCACTTGTATAAGTCCCTCAGTACAAATTCAAACAGTGCGCTCACTGATAAAGCCTCTCCTTGAGCTGTAAGCCCCAAATCTTTCTTTTTCAAAGCACTTTCTCGTTTGATTTTGAATATATTGTTGTTTTCAATCTTTCTTTGTTGAACAACTAACCAAACAGCATGGAAGCTCTACAACCGAGTAAGTGGTTATTGCTTTCATTTACCGCTTTCATATACATATAATTGTATTGTGGGGCTGTTTCACTGTAAGTCTTCTTTCATAAACTCATATCAACTGTGTAATAATAGTATAGATATTTAGAGTTTCCCCGACAACTACGTCTAGAACTAGGTGACGCCGTTTCGTTTATTTGTAGGAATAGACAACTAGATCGCCAATAGGATCACCAGATACAGTCTTCTCTTCGGCTGTCCTCATTAGGAATTGTCAAGAAACTCTATTCCCAAAGATGAATGTATTCTCCGTGAATGGCATCTTTGAGTTTCTTCCAAATTCTCGGACTTTCTTGACTTGATCTATTCCTTGTGAATAGCTTGCCTTGAATTTCACGGGGTTTGGGGACCCAGGGGCTTCTTAAAAGCATCGACCTCCTCTTGGGCATTATACAAGGACCCACGGGCTTCCTAAAAGCAACTTCGCCTCCTCTTGGGCTTAGTACAAGGACCCACCGGCTTCTTAGAAGTATTCACAGCCTCCTCTTAGGCTTCGTATAATGATCTCTTCCTCCGGGAATGATAGCCTCCTCTTGGGCTTCGTACAAGGACCTCTCGGCTTCTTAAAAGTTTCCAGCCTCCTCTTGGGCTTCGTACAAATTGTCCCGACGACCTCCTAGAGGTATAGGAACAGAACTTAATCATCTGCATAGAACAGTCCTTTCATAGAGTCTACTACTGTTTCTCAAAGCATAGTACAAAAGATGAAACTCTAGACTTGGACAGTCTAATCTCCTTGAGTCTCAAAGACATTCTCAAGTGACCCCTTCGTTAAATAGGAAGAAAACCCGTAGACTCGGACAATATCAATACCCTTCGGATTTCCCGCTTCCTTAAAGAATAGGAATAACCCGGATCCTCGAATCAAATCCTTGAGTACATTGTTGCTTATATAAGAACTGATTTTCTCTTTAAAATCAGTATACTGGACATGTCACTTAACTGAAACAGTAACCCTAGCCTCCTCTTGGGCTTTGTACAATGATCCTCCCCATCGGAGTCGAACAATGTTTAGTCTCTCTCTCGGGCTTTGTACGAGACACATAAGAGACTCCCTCGTTGAGTCAATCACCTCTTTCGCCTCCATCTCGGGCTTTATACGAGATACAAAAAGGTTCTTATTGAGCCAAAAAAATTTCAGCCTCCATCTCGGGCTTTGTACGAGATACAAAAGCACTCTCTTGTTGAGTATAAATCACTCTCCTGTAGAGTCAACCTTTTCAGCCTCTCTCTCGGGATTTGTACGAGACACATAATAGCCTCCTCTTAGGCTTTGTATAAGAAAACCACTGGTTAATCCAATTAACCTTTTAGCATCAAAGCTGTGCCTCGTTCACAGTACACAAACATCAACAACTCCTTCCCCTTCATCTAATCGCTGTAAGCGGCAAGCCTCTGGATCATCTACATCTATGCCAATGTCCCTCTTTTAGCATGAGAAATTCCTAAGGAAAGATGACATTGCTCTAAACTGAGTTAAAGTCTTCTCCTTCAGGTTAAAATCCCCTATAAAGGAAATTATGGCATTGCCGGATTCACAAATCCCGGTTAAAGTAATTCTCCTTTATAAACAGTCGTAACAGACAACCCCCTCTTTAGAGATGACAAATTCTCTCTAAGGTAAACACTTTTAGCTTCACATCTTGGGCTTCGAACAAGATACAAATAAACCCTTCAGCTTCACATCTTGGGCTTTGAACAAGATATAAACCACCTTTTCAGCTTCACGTCTTGGGCTTTGAACAAGACAGCAAAACAACCATTTCCTCCCATAGAATAGGAGGAACTACGAACGCTCTGATTTCCCTGTTTCGATAAACGGGAATACGTAGGCATAAGATTGAAAGAAAAATCTTAGCGAGCACACTAAACAAAAACCCAAAATCCCATACTCTCATCAAAAGCATCAGTCCTAACATCCTAATCCTCATTCCCCGTCAGAAAATCCAAGAAAGAGAAAAGAAAATCGTATTGGCGAAAATACAAATAACCAGTACAAGGGCCCCCCCACATTGATAGCATTCGTAACTTAACAGACCGCTGTTTAAACTCAGTATGCAAAGCAGGGTTAATTGGAGACATCTATTTCCTTTCCTTCATCAGCTCACAATAGGATAAAAAATGAATCGACCTGTAGTAAGCTCAACCGCAGAGAGCGACCAGCGCTTAAGAACCGCGTCCATAATCGCTCGCTACATCATTAATAATACAGAAGCCTGTCAAGAAGGGGAGAGGCAGAAGAAGATCATTGCTCAACTCAAGGCTGAAAAGACAGAGCATCTGGAAACCATTGCCAAGCTGGAAGATGAAATATTTGTGCTGAACTCTAAACTTGAATCTATGTCCAAGTCTATCAGAATGCTAAATAGTGGAACTGATGTTTTAGACAAGATTCTTGATGTTGGAAGAACTGCAACAGTGGATCTGCTTCAAATGATGTTATTCCTAGTTCCAAGCTAGTGATGTTGAAACAAATGTTGAAACATCCTGACAGAACTCCCTCTAGGAAGAAAGTCAGACACTGGAGATGCAATCATTGTGGGGGATTTGGGCACATAAAGGCTTTCTGTTATAAGTTGCATGGGTATCCTAAGAGTACTTCTAATTGTGCACCCAGACAAGTCATTCATAAAGGTAATCAAGTCATCAAGCAAAAGAAGCAATGGGTCTCCAAAACTGAGGTTGTCAGCTTGATAGCCCATACTTCTCTTAGAGTATCTGCTAAAGAAGACTGGTATTTTGACAGTGGCTGTTCAAGACACATGACAGGAGTAAAGAATTTGCTGGTGGATGTTAAACTTCATTCTTCTGGCCATGTGACCTTTGGTGATGGTGTCAAAGGAGAAATCAAGGGTGTGGGAAAGCTGAATTGTGAAGGTACACCTAGACTTGATGATGTACTGCTTGTCAAGGGGTTGACAGCAAATTTGATCAGTATTAGTCAACTATGTGATCAAGGACTCATAGTTAATTTTACAAAAACTGAGTGCATTGTCACAAATGAGAAAGGTGAAGTTATCATGAAGGGTGCTAGGTCTAAGGACAACTGTTACTTATGGGTGTTACAAGACTCAAGTCCCTCCACATGTGTTCTTGCTAAAGAAGATGAAGTCAAAGTCTAGCATCAAAAGTTGGGACATTTACATCTGAAGGGAATGAAGAGAATCATATCCACAGAAGCAGTAAGAGGAATCCCTAAGCTCATAATTGAAGAGGGAAGAGTCTGTGGAGATTGTCAGATAGGGAAACAGACCATAATGTCACATCTAAAGCTTCAATAATTCACTACTTCTAAAGTTTTGGAACTTCTTCATATGGACTTAATGGGGCCTATGCAGGTGGAAAGTCTAGGTGGGAAGAAATATGCTTATGTTGTTGTAGATGACTATTTCAGGTACACTTGGGTGAACTTCATCAAAGACAAAACAGAAGTGTTTGATGTGTTTAAAGATCTATGTCAAAGACTCCAAAGAGAAAAGGAGAGCAATGTCATAAGAATAAGGAGTGATCATGGGAGAGAGTTTGAAAATAGCAAGTTTGCTGAGTTTTGTTTAGCTGAAGGCATCAATCATGAGTTTTCTTCTCCCATTACCCCTCAGCAAAATGGAGTAGTTGAAAGGAAGAACAGAACCATTCAAAAATCTGCTAGGGCAATGATTCATGCCAAAAAGCTTCCTTACCATTTCTGGGCTGAAGCTATGAATACTGCCTGTTACATTCACAACAGAGTGACTTTGAGAAGAGGTACTTCAGCTACCTTGTATGAACTATGGAAAGGAAGAAAACCAAGTGTGAAGTACTTTCATGTATTTGGTAGTAAGTGTTATATCCTGACAGATCGTGAACAAAGGAGAAAAATGGATCAAAAAGTGATGAGGGAATCTTTCTGGGATACTCTACAAACAACAGAGCTTATAGGGTATTCAATTCCAGAACCAAAGTCATGATGGAATCTATAAATGTGGTTGTTGATGATAATGGAATAAAGGAAGATGCTGATATCCTAGATGATGTTGGAACATTTTTTTATGATGTATCAACAGAAGCTGAAGACAAAAGTGTAAATCCCAGTCCTATTGCTGCTGAACCTAATCCTGAACAACCTAACAAGGAACCATCTATCAGAGTGCATATGGACCATCCAAAAGAGCTTATCATAGGTGATCCAAACTCAGGAGTTACCACTAGGTCAAGAGAAGTTGTGTCAAATTCTTGCTTTGTATCCAAAATTGAGCCCAAAAATGTGAAAGAAGCCTTGAAAGATGAATTTTGGATTAATGCCATGCAAGAAGAGCTGGGACAATTCAAGAGGAATGAAGTGTGGGAGCTTGTACCAAGGCCTGATGGAATAAATGTGATTGACACCAAGTGGGTTTACAAGAATAAATCTGATGAACAAGGAGTGGTCACCAGAAATAAGGCTAGACTGGTTGCCCAAGGTTACACTCAGGTAGAAGGAATTGATTTTGATGAGACTTTTGCTCCTGTGGCCAGACTGAAATCTATCAGGTTGCTCTTAGGTGTGGCTTGTAATCTCAAGTTTAAGCTATTTCAGATGGATGTGAAGAGTGCTTTCTTGAATGGGTACTTAAATGAAGAAGTTTATGTAGATCAACCAAAAGGTTTTATTGATCCAACATTTCCTAACCATGTCTACAAACTAAAAAAAGCTCTCTATGGTTTGAAGCAAGCACCAAGAGCTTGGTATGACAGACTTAATGAATTCTTGGCTGTGGATGGTTACAGAAAATGGGGAATTGATAAGACCTTGTTTGTCAAAGAGGAAGGAGGAAAACTGATGATAGCTCAAATATATGTTGATGACATAGTATTTGGTGGGATGTCAGATGCTATGGTTAAACATGTTGTGAAGCAGATGCAGTCTGAGTTTGAAATGAGTCTTGTTGGTGAGCTCAACTATTTTTTGGGTCTACAAGTCATACAAATGGAAGACTCAATATTTATCTCTCAAAGTATGCAAAGAACATTGTCAAGAAGTTTGGTCTGGAGAATGCTAATCACAAGAGGACACCTGCTCCTACTCACCTCAAGCTGTCCAAAGAAAAACATGGTGTGAGTGTGGATCAAAGCCTATACAGAAGCATGATTGGTAGCTTACGGTATCTCACAGCCAGCAGACCTGATATCTCCTTTGCTATAGGAGTTTGTGCCAGATATCAATCTGAACCTAAGGTTAGCCACATGAATCAAGTGAAGAGAATTCTAAAATATGTGAATGGTAATAGTGACTATGGTATACTATACAGTCATGGATCAGGTACAGAACTGAGTGGATATTGTGATGCTGACTAGGCAGGGAGTGCTGATGATAGAAAAAGTACTTCTGGAGGATGCTTCTTCTTAGGGAACAATCTTATCTCGTGGTTTAGCAAGAAGCAGAACTGTGTGTCTCTCTCTACTGCTGAGGCCGAGTACATAGCAGTAGGAAGTAGTTGTTCACATCTGGTCTGGATGAAGCAAATGTTAACTGAATACAATGTCAAGCAAGATGTCATGACATTGTACTGTGATAATCTGAGTGCTATCAATATCAATAAGAACCCAATTCAACATAGCAGGACTAAGCATATTGATATCCGTCATCACTTTATAAGAGATCTGGTTGAAGACAAAGTGGTTATTTTGGAACATGTTGCTATTGAAATGCAGTTAGCTGATATTTTTACAAAGGCTTTAGATGCAAATCAATTTGAAAATTTGAGAAGCAAACTAGGGATTTGAATATATGAGGATTAGTTTTATTTTGGTTGCAGGAAGGTGGTTTGTGGTGCAGTTGTCTTATGTGTGTGAGCTTATCTAGTTGGTGAAAGTGACAAAATAAGAATGTTTGGAAACAAACAAGAACATTTTTATTGCTGGAAGTACTCAACATTACATTTTTTTTTTAAAAACAGAAACTACAAGCAAAGAGGTTTATTGTTTGGATTCAGCTACTCATTCCAACCACCTGAGTTAATGAAATTAACCCAGCCTTCATCTGCTTCATCATCAGAAGCATGTAGTAGCACTGGAGGTTTCTTGATGGTCTTCAGTCTTGTTTCTGTCTTTCTGCCTGTTCTTGTTGCTCCTTTAGAAGATCCTGCTGTTGTCAATTATTTAGGCTTTAACTCATTTGGTTTGGTGGTCTTGTTTTTCTGGTCGTGCTTCAACTGACCCTTGTGTGCATCATCCTTTTTGTAGAATTGACTCATGATTCTATCCTAGTTCAGTTGTTGTTAAGGACATATTGGTTTTATAATACAATAGGAGGACATTGTTTATATCGCCTGACCAGTCAAAGTTTTTGGTTTTGGAACTTGTTTCTTTAGGAAGCTAGTTGTGTGACCTTGACTCTTGGATGTCAGAACCTTGTGCTTGCTGTTGTTGGTAGGTTCAGAGTTTGTCCAATTGTGGCTAAAAAGGGGGAGAGATAAGCCTAGTTAAGTGTGGTTGTTCTGTGGTTTTCTGAGTTTCTGGAGAGTTTCTGCTGGTTATGTATGGTTCTTTGCTTGAGAGGGAGTTTGAATTTTGTTTGGTTTTATTGCTGAGTGTTTTATGGTGTACGTCCGTTGCAGGTATCTCTGATGTGTGTTGTGTTGTTTTAGCCAAAATTAGCCAAAGGGGGAGATTTTTAGTTCTGTTATTGGCTGCAATTTTGGTAAAACAATGTGTTGGTTCAAGATGTCATGTCTGATGTCTTAACATGTGTTGCTAACATTCTGCTTGTGGTGTGTTACTTAGGGTTCACTACAACAAAAAGGACTTATAACATCTCACCTTAGACAGCGCTTTATTACAAAAGCGCTGCTATAGGTCAAAAACACGGAATCTATTAATTTAATAAAGGAAAAGCGCAAAAAAATATAAGACCTTAGACAGCGCTTTAGTGAAAAGCGCTGTCTAAGGCCTTTTAAATTTTTAAAAAAATTTAATGGAAAATATTAGACAGCGCTTTCCTTAAAAGCGCTGTCTAAGGCCTTTTAAATTTAAAAAAAATATAAGACCTTAGACAGCGCTTTTAAGGAAAGCGCTGTCTAAGGTCTTAAATATTTAAAAAAATAAAAACAAAAGCGCTGTCTAAGGCCAATCTTAGAAAGCGCTTTTAAAGCGCTGTCTAAGGGCCACCTTAGAAAGCGCTTTGTTGAAAAGCGCTGACTAAGGTCTAATAAAATTAAAATATATGAATATACTCAGTTTTCATTTTCAGTTTTGCGCTCTTTCTTCTCCCTCCCCTGTTGCAAACGGATACTTGCGAACCTGAGCTAAACCCTTGCCGTCGTCCACCGCGCCGTCGTCCACCGTTCCTCCCTCATTTCGTGACTCCGACGACCTTTACTCCACCGTGACCGTCTGTTCCTCTCTCATTTCGCGTTTTCGTCACTCAGTTTGGAAGTTTAAGAGTTTCAGATTATTACACATTTTATA
This sequence comes from Lathyrus tuberosus, assembly GCA_022829125.1. Classification (NCBI taxonomy): domain Eukaryota; kingdom Viridiplantae; phylum Streptophyta; class Magnoliopsida; order Fabales; family Fabaceae; genus Lathyrus; species Lathyrus tuberosus. Next base: position 1,272,413 of record JALAZF010000062.1, on the reverse strand, counting down.
AGGTATGCTGATAATGTTGCTGTTGATAATGTTGTTGTTGATGTTGATAATAATGTTGTTGTTGATGTATTACACATTTTACACGTTTCAGAGTATTACACATTTTACACGTTTCAGAGTTTCAGTTTGGAAGTTTCAGAGTTTCAGAGTTTCAGTTGATAATGTTGCTGATAATGTTGATAATGTTGTTGTTGATGTTGATAATAATGTTGTTGTTGATGTTGATAATAATGTTGTTTATGTTGTTGCTAATGTTGGACTGTTGCTAATGTTGATAATGTTGCTAATGTTGTTAATGTTGTTGCTAATGTTGGACTGTTGTTGGATATAAGAATAAAATATGTGCTAACTTCATTTTTGGTGATATAGGAATAGAATCAATATAATGTGTTAGTTTAGTTTGTTCTTGTTAACATTTTTCTACATTGTTAACTATTGCTATATAATGTGTTTGTTTAGTTTAGTTTAGGTTACTGTTAGTGTTAGTGTTAGGTTAGTGTTAGTGTTAGTGTTAGTGTTAGTTTAGAACATCTATTATAGTTTGTTCTTGTTAACATTTTTCTACATTGTTAACTATTGCTATATAATGTGTTTGTTTAGTTTAGTTTAGTTTAGTTTAGGTTAGTGTTAGTGTTAGTGTTAGGTTAGTGTTAGTGTTAGTGTTAGTGTTAGTGTTAATGTTAATAATGTAAATTCTTGAGGTTGTTGTTCTAAAGAACCGAAATTCAAAGCAATTTTGTTAATGAAGTTAATTGCTTTGAATTTCTTAGTTTGGACTTGTTATGCTAATGTTAAATTCTTTCTAACTGTTAGGATTAATAAGTAGGAAAACCATGGATAAAAAATGGATGGATGCCGATCGATTGTCCAAAGAGTACGAGAATGGGGTATTGGATTTCGTTAAGTTTGTTGTTCAACACGCTGACGCTGAAGAGCTCAATCGAATAAAATGTCCTTGCTTGGGTTGTTGTTATGTTGGTAGGGTTGACGCAGATGGGTTGAAATCGCATTTACTGATGAATGGAATTGATCAAAGTTATAAGTGTTGGATACAACATGGTGAGAAAATTAACGAGAATGTTGAACCGACGAGGAAAAGTAATACAACCTATGCTTCAGATGACAAAGACACGGAAACATACGATTGTGATCGAGTCGAAGAGATTGCAGAAGCAGTTGTAGAAGATCTTCATGATTGTCCTGAAATGTTTGAGAGGTTGGTAAGCGATGCAGAGAAACCGCTCTATCAAGGTTGCACTAAATTCACAAGACTGTCTGCGGTATTGAAGTTGTACAACTTAAAGGCGGGCAATGGATGGTCGGATAAAAGTTTCACAGAGTTGTTGGCCCTTTTGAGAGAAATGCTACCGGAAGATAATGTTCTTCCCAATCGAACCTATGAGGCCAAAAAAATGTTGTGCTCTATTGGCATGAGCTATGATAAAATACATGCTTGTCCAAACGATTGCGTTTTGTTTCGAAAGGAATATGCATCGTTAACTGAGTGCCCTAAATGCGGTTTGTCTCGATATAAGAAAAAATTGTCTCCAGCCAAGGTCTTATGGTATTTTCCTATAATACCGAGATTTAGGCGCATGTTTCGTAGTGAAACCGATGCAAGACACCTGACTTGGCATGCAGATGAAAGAATTATTGATGGAAAGTTGCGACATCCGGCTGATTCACCACAGTGGTCGAAAATTGATAATGATTATCCTGACTTTGGGGAAGAAGCAAGAAACCTTCATCTGGCATTATCTACTGATGGAATGAACCCGCATGGTCTTCAAAGTATCTCACATACCACATGGCCTGTGATTCTTATGATTTATAACCTACCTCCGTCGCTATGCATGAAGCGTAAGTAAATGATGTTATCTATGTTAATCTCTGGGCCTAAACAACCAGGGAATGACATAGACGTATACTTGACACCTTTGATCGAAGATTTAAAGATATTGTGGGAGAACGGTGTGGAGGTTTATGATGGATATAGGAAAGAAAGTTTCAATTTGAGGGCGATGTTGTTTGGCACAATTAATGATTTTCCAGCTTACGGGAATCTATCAGGGTACAGCATAAAAGGTGAAAAAGCGTGTCCTATTTGTGAAGATAAAACAGTTTCGAAGCGATTGGACTTTGGTCATAAGAATGTCTTTCTCGGTCATCGTAGATTCTTAAATGCCAAACATCACTACCGTGGGTGGAGTCAAGAATTCAATGGAGACACCGAAGAAGGTAGAGCTCCACCTATGTTGTCATGTGACCAAGTTTTTAAAAAGGTGAAAGATATGCGTACTGAGTTTGGCAAACCTTTTGCACATAAGGTTGTCAAAGGTGGGTGGAAAAAGAGGTCGATATTTTTTGAATTGCCATATTGGAAGTCTATAGTGCTTCTATCTAACAAAGTGGTTGATGATAGCGGTGTAGATCAATGTGATAGCGGTGTAGATCAATGTGATATTGATGTTGAGAATGGGTTGAATAGAAATGATCAAGATGAGGATCTTATAGCGGATGGGTCATATATCAGAAATGACCATAACGAGGGAATTTGGATCCATTCATCCGTCCGCATTGATAAGAAACAAGTAATTCATATTCCAACCAAGAAAAGAAAGAGATGTTAGTGAAAGAGGTAAAATTTGTTATATACTTGATTTCTTTATTATATTTGTTATATATTATGTCATATTTGTTATATTTGATATCCTTGATTTTTTTATTACATTTGTTATATATTATGTTTGATATCCTTGACTTCTTTATTATATTTGTTATATATTATGTCATATTTTTTATATTTGATATCCTTTATTTCTTTATTATATTTGTTATATATTATATTTGATATCCTTGATTTATTTATTACAGGTTAGATGGCTACTAACAATGATGACCCACATGCTGATGATCACGCACATGATGATGATCATCCACATGATGATCAGGTTGGAAGTAGCAGAACTATGGAAGAAGAGATTAGGAGAGGAATAACCATAATGAGGAGAGTGATCCATGCTAGAAATCAAGGCATGACTTATAATGTGCATTGGAGCGAAACAGGCACACTTGTTGAGCCTAACGGTCATATGTTGACAAGTTTCATTGGTACACTTGTAAGGAATGAGGTTCCTATTACTTTAGATGACTGGAGAAACAAACAGTTGAAGGAAACCAAAGAAAAAATTTGGAATGAGATAAAGGTACCATAATTATGTCTTTAATTATGCCAACTAATTATGTCGTTTAAATTATTTGTACTAACCAATGTGTATGGTTTTTTTAGAGGTGCTTTAATGTCGAGGACGACAGAAAAGCTTATTTGATGAGATTGGCAGGGAAGCTCCTAAGAGGGTTTAGGACATATTTAAACAAAACCTATCTTAAGGATGCTGAAGGTAATTTTGTTGATGGAGAGTTTCCATCTAAATATGCAAGTTTCATTTCACCACAAGAATGGGTGAAGTTTAAAGCCAAACGACAAACCGAGCAATTTAAGAGTTTAAGTGCAATTAATCGGGATAGAGCATCAGATCCCCAATATAAATACAGGAAAGGACGTACTGGATATGGACGTTTGGAGCAACAATTGGTAAGTATCAATAAATTGCAATGACATAATAATTGTTCATCATGAGTTATATTTGATCATATTATTTGGCTTTATATGTAGTTACAAAAGGCGGGTAGCTCTGAAACATCTCTTCCTGCACATGTCTTGTGGAAGGAAGCCCGTGTGGGCAAGTCTGGATCTGTTCCAGAAGAGGTTCTACAAGTATATGAGAAATGTGTAAGTATAACAATATTTCTTTAATTAAGTCAAAACTTTATTAACAAATATTTGACAAATATTCGATATTCATCTGATTTTCAGAAGGCGTTATCTCAGTCTGTACCTGCAGATGATACCAGGAGCATACTTAGTCGGGCATTAGATGTCCCTGAGTATCCTGGTCGGGTGAGGGGTAAGGCATTTGGGATCACCCCGACCTCCCTGAATATTAAAAAGGGAAAGGCTGCTAGTTATTCAGTACTTGAAGCTAAATTGGAAGCACTAGAAGCTGAGGTGCGGGAATTAAGAAAGGAAAAAGAAAGGGATAACGCTTCTGGTGTTAGAGATGGATCAGAGAAGGATAGTATCAACTGCAGCTTTCATCCGATTATTCCAGAGGTAATTATATATATATATATATATATATATATATATATATATATATATCTATGAAATTATATTAGTAGCTTAAATTATTTAATTACATATATACACATTAACAATGACATATGTATTTTTGGTTTTAGGGCATTCACCAATGTCAACTATTCTTATCTTCACCAATTCATCGGATGGTTGCCAAGGGAAAAGTGTTTAACAATGGGGTCACAGTACTTCATAATGAATCCCTCCCTACTGGAAGTTTGAAAGTATCAGTTGATATTGCTATGGAGAATGAAGCACTATTACCCTATCCTAACGATGATTCGGAGGTAAGAGTGGTGGGACAAGCTATAGGGTCGTTTGTTGCATGGCCGTCAAATCTCATACTCGTAGGATATGAGGTATATATGCTTAAAACCGTTATAAACCTTTGTTAATCTTAATGTGTAAATTCAAAGATTTTACGAGCATTTTATTTTCATTTTTTACATGGCAATGTTATTTAGACTCCAACAAAATCCAAAACAAAGGATAAGCGGATTCCGGAGCATACCGAGTCCGTTGTCTCAAAAAAAGAGGTACATCACAATTATATGCATAGAAAATGATAAATTGGATATCTTATACTTCATCTAACAAATTATATGATTTATAGCTGCCTGGTAAAGTGATTAGCAACGTTTCAACGCAAAAAACTGTTGGTGCTAAGAATACCAGGGTTAGAAAACAACCTATCGGCAAGGTTAGGACGTGCCTTCAGACCTTTCTACAATTAATGACGGATATTCTGACTGGAGGTGTTCGTCTGATAACTATGGAGAAAGATTTGTATGGCTTTGAATTTGACTAGAATGTTGGTAATGAAGACTTCGAGCAAGTTTTCCAACATACAGAATTGGGCGTCACTGTTGTCAATATATACTTGAGGTATATCCGATCTACTTTGGTAATTGAACAACTTATTTACTTTATTTTTCAAATGAATATTCTAATGTTAATGATGTTTTTATTTCAGGTTTCTGTATGACAGTTTTATGCGCCCCCGGGGATTGGAGCAAAGATTTGCATTCTTATGCCCCAGCGCTGTCAACTTAACCGAAATATTGACGAAACCAAATGAGGTCCATGCGTATATACGCAACGTCTTTATGGACAACCAAGAAACGGAAAAGTTGTACTTTTTACCGTTTAATACTGGGTTAGATTTTCATTCTAAATTCATCTATTATATTTTTTTTTGTATTTTGACTTCGTGTAGAAAGTTTCTATCTAACACTTGTTTAATCTTACAGTGGACATTGGTTGTTGGTTGCAATCAATCCTATCCGCGGAGTAGTGTATTATCTGGATTCCGTAGGAAATGATTGGACCACATACCCGGATATGAAGGACTGTATTGACACGTAAGTGAAATTGTTCTAAATAGAAATGTGTATATTTATTTATTTATGTGAATTGTTCTAAATATTCATTTATATTTTATTAGCACTATACAAGCATTCCTAGAACATCGGGGAATCGACCACACCATTACATGGAATTATGTGAAGGTATATTAATTATCACATGTTTTATTATATTAGTGATGCTTACTTGATAAAACTTAGAATTTATCCATATTTTATTTTCATTTGTAGTGTCCTCGGCAACGCAATCAAATAGATTGCGGCTATTTCATGTTGAGATTTATGAGAGACACTATTTCGTTGGATCGAATGGAGATTCCACCCGATGTATGTATTTCTAACTTATGAGTTATTTTAACACATATCTCTCATATTGTCTAATGAAATAGTTAAAACTAAATCAAACTATATGTTATATTATTATGTAGTATTTTGAAGAATTCAGGAGTGCTACTTACACAAAGGCTCTATTGGATGAAATCAAAGAGGAGTGGTGTCAATACATTATGGAGCTCGGAATTTTACAAACTTAAGGTATAATATTATACTCTTACTTTAATTGATGAGAATTTTAATATGTGTAACTTTGGTTGGAGTAATGCTTTGGTTGGATGCAATTTTGGTGTATATACTTTGAATTGCAATTTTGGTGTATATACTTTGAATTACAAACTTTGAATTACAATTTTGGATGCAATTTTGGTGTATATACTTTGAATTACAATTTTGGTGTATATACTTTGAATTGCAATTTTGGTGTATATACTTTGAATTACAAACTTTGAATTACAATTTTGGTGTATATACTTTGAATTACAATTTTTGGTGTATATACTTTGAATTTTAATACTTTGAATTACAATCTTTGTGTTTTCAGGACCTATAATGTAGATTGAAGCAATGTTTTGGTTGGATGCAATTTTGGTGTATATACAATTTTGGTGTATAAGTAATATGTGCATTGTAGAAAAAATGCTTTGGTTGGAAGCAATGCTTTGGTTGGATGCAATTTTGGTGAATAAGTAAAATGTGCATTTGTAGAAAAATGTAATGATTTGTAATTATAAATAGGTGTATATACAATTTTGGTTTGTAATTTTAAATATATATATTGGTATGAAATGCCAATTTTGGATATATAATTTTGGTGTAGAAAGGCCAATGGTTTGAATTGCCAATTCTGAAAAAAATTGCTGGTTGAAAATTACAGGTCAAATTCTGGTTGAAAAAACCTGGTAAAATTGTGGTTAAAAAAAAATTATATAAAATTTTTCGTACACCTTAGACAGCGCTTTTGGTGAAAGCGCTGTCTCAGATCCACTTTAGACAGCGCTTATGGTGAAAGCGCTGTCTAAGGTGTACTAAAAAAGTCAAAAATGGAAGGTCTTAGACAGCTCTTATGGTGAAAGCGCTGTCTAAGGTGTACTAAAAAAGTCAAAAAAGGAAGGTCTTAGACAGCGCTTTTGGAGAAAGCGCTGTCTAAGGTGTACCAAAAAAGTCAAAAAAAGGTAGGGCTTAGACAGCGCTTTTGACGAAAGCGCTGTCTAAAGTAATCCATATAATGTGAAAAAGCGCTGTCTAAAGGTACCATAGACAGCGCTTTTCATTAAATACACGCCCCTTTAGACAGCGCTTTTGGTAATACCAAAAGCGCTGTCTAAACCTATAGCGTCGCTGGTTTATACAGCGCTTTAAAGCGCTGTCTAAAGGCTAAAAAAGCGCTGTCTAAAACCGTTTTTGCGCTAGTGGTTGCAGTTTTGTGCATGATGTCAAGACTGATGTCTTAACATCTGTTGACAGAACATTGTGTTCAGTCTGTTATGTTTTACGGCTGCGCATTTTTGTTATGTTTAAGAGGTTGCAAGCGACAATCTTGGAGAAGATCTGTTCTGATGCAATCATTTGTGGAGTATATATTGTTACTGTTTTAGGGCGAAAAGATTTGAAGATAAAATCAGTTTTAATTGTGAATCAAATCTGAGATTTTCAAGGAGTCCAAGCCCAAGAATAAGTTTCTATTTAAAGCAGCCTTAACCCTACTTGGAAGATACGAAGACAAGAGATTGTGTACTGAGTGTCAAGTATTAGGGTTTGTGTTTTCGTCTGTGTATTGTGAGCCATTCATTCATCTATTTTGATGTTTAAATTAAACTGTTTTAGTTGAGTTGTATGTTGTCCACTCTAAGCTTTTAAACACGAGTGTTTGTTCTTGATTGAAGCTTTTAAGCAAGATCAAGGTATTGTCATTGAAGTGTGTCTTCTACTTTGTTATTTTCTGTTTTCATCATTGCTGTGATTGAGGGGGAGTGAGAGGTATCTCATATCTAAGAGTGTCTTAGGTAGATGTGTCATTGGGTAGTGATTAAGTGAGTAGATTATCAACGTGTATGTTGATTGTAGAGTCTATGAATTAATACTCTAATAGTGAATTTCCTCCCTGGCTTGGTAGCCCCCAGACGTAGGTTGTTAGACCGAACTGAGTGAACAATTCTCTGTGTTTATTTATTGTTTTTAAGTGCTGTTCCTTTATTGTCTTCTTCATATAGCAGATATTGATGTTGTGACATCTCACTCAACATCACATATCTGATACCAGAATTTCACTTTGTGAGACGCATAACACAACACATTGGTTCTTAGCTGCAACTCCATAAAGCACATAGAAGGTGCAGAAAAATTGAAAGGAAATATCATAACAGAAGTTGATAACAGGAAAAGGAATTTGCAGGTAAAATAAGTAGCAGCTTAATTATCCAAATACAACAATAGTCTTTTAGCTCAGGGAGAAGTTTTAACAGGTACAAAATAGAAAAAAATCCATAACAGAAATTAACTGTCACTAACAAAATTGATAACAAACTCATTCTCTGCAGAAATTCACAGAACCTCTCTCTCTCTCTCTCTCTCTCTCTCTCTCTCTCTCTCTCTCAACTCTCTTGAATTCATCTGCAGAAACCATTTTTCAAGCCTTAACATTCTTCAATTCTCCATCTTCATCAACCTTCACTTAACCCTGCAACATAATAACAAAACCTCAATCACTTTCTTCCACCCCAGAATCTCTTTACACACTCTCTTCAATCTTCAACTCCCAAAATCGCCATTATCATTTTTAAGCTCCTTGCAAGAAACCGATGTTCAAACACAACTAGTTCGCAACAATTCAGAGTATCTTCATCCTCCGCGAATCAACAATAACAATTAGTAGGGATTCAGAAATCACAAAGAGAAGGTGAAGATGAATTGAGCAACATACAGAGTAGTTGAGGAGAGGATTAGCAAACTGCAAGAATCTTCATCAATTCACCAATATCAGCACCTGCAAACCTTCAAATATCTGCAACAAATTCAATACCTCACAAAACACTCTCTAACATTTCTCCATTCACTCTAACAAACTTCTTCAAGGAGTCTTCATTCATTGTTTCTTGGATCGCTCTCTCTTTTGATTGATTCTCTCTGCCTCTCTAAACACCTTCATCATCAGTTCTTCAAACCTGCAACAAACACCACCAACCTTCAAATCAGCAGCGATTCACAACAACAACAATCATAGTCGAAATTGAAGAAGAAATTAAAGAAGAATTCGCTGCAGCAACAACGGTTTTGGAAACGGATTCAAACCAGTAACGCACGCGAGAAAAGACGAAACGAAAACTGAGAAGAAGATAGAACGTAGAGCAAAAGCGAGAATCGAACGCGTTTCATACCTTAAGCTTTGTAGAGTTCAATTTGTTGTCATCATCGCGCAAAGTCGGTAATCTCGATCTAGAGCCACAATTAGTTTCTGGTAAGAACGAATTCTAGATCCGACCTTAGGGGTTGGTGTTAATCTCTTCTCATGTTGATCTGGAAATTTGAGGGCGTTGGATTCATGACCGTTTACGGCGGTTCCTGATTTTCATGGATTCTATTAATTCGAAGCTATTTTTAAAAGAGAAGAGTGGAGGATGAAGAAGAGAAAAAACGACGAGATATTGATGGTGATCTGGGATGATAGTTGAGAGAAAGAAGAAGGATCAGCGGCGCTGGAACAGAAGAAGAGAGTGAGGGATTGAGGTAGCTGATGACCTCTAGGGTTCTTTAAACCAGTCGCTCCATGTTGTGGACCGGGCCAAGCCCGTTTGAATTCCATTTTTCCACTGCCAAGTGACTACAACACCCCCTCATGGCTGAATTCTTGGACCAGGCCTCACCCTCCATGGAACTTCTTTTTGCACACACGTTTTCACTCTTACACCCCCTGTCTGCAAAGCTCACACGCCTCACACCTCCATGGTACTATATGCACCATCTCTTTTCCTTTTTAGTTATTGTTGGCTTTTTCAAATTAATGCTAATCTTTTTAATTAGATGTTAATGGCATGCTAATCTTGGATTTAATTTTAATTTTAGAAATAATTGATTTTAATTTTAGAATTAATTAGAATTAGATTTTAGAATTAGATTAATTCTAGAATTTGTTTCTGAATATAGAAACTAACATGGATTATCCATTGACTAATTGTAGTTTAATTTCGGTTAAGAATTTTGATTAGTTTTTTTCTTTTAATTAGAAGTCTATTTCCGTAGAAATTGGATACTAATTAAATTTTCTTTAGAAGTGTTTCTTTTAGAATCTTAATTAGAATTCGAATTTGGTTGCAATTTTTCAAGAGTGATTAGAGTTTGGCTGTAAATTTTGTGATTAGAAAATCTGTTTAGACGCCTGATCGTTTCTCTTGATTTTATATGGATTATTTTTCATAACCTTGTTTGGGCTAATGAGTTGCCATGATGCAGATGGTTCTTAGTCCCTAATATTACTTACCCTGATTCTGGATATTAATTATGGTTCTCTTCGTTATTTTTCATTGATGATAGTTGCCAACACTTGATGCTTGTTAAATTCTGACATTGTTTGAACTTGATGTTAGATGCTTGATTATTGAACTTGCTTACTTGTTGGAAGTACCTGATAGCTTTGAGGCTTGAGCTTGTTGCGCATTTTGAAGAGGCAACGGACCTTCTCCGTTAGGTACCACTTGCACGCTTGTATGAAGCATGCTCAGGGCTTAGCACTTATGCTTGCAGCTTGCTGTTGATTGAGGAGTTTTCACACCTAGCTGCGTACTTGGCTTGGTGCGAATTCATTGATACTCTGATATACTTTGTTGTTATTTGTCTTACTTTGTGATGGACGAAGAGTCACTCAACTTCCTTATAGTTGAGATCACGACATCGTTTTTGTAACACCCCAATTCCCATCGAGAATAAATAATACATAAATAAATCAGAGTAAATAAAAATTTATTTTTCCGACAGAAACAAGGATGCCACATTTTAAAGAAAGAAAACACAAACCCTGCTCAATTATTTGATACATAACACAAAATGGAGTAAATCTCAAAGGGCAACTTTTTCCAACAAAATGAAGTTCAATTATGGAATAAAGCGGAAAGATCCATAACTGACTTGTTTTACAAATAAATTATTTTATAACATCAAAATATACATACAAAGGTAATACATATATAACATAATCGTTCCCCGACTCCCGTGCTACGTATCAGAGCAGACACCAAGATCGACAAAAGAACGGAGGGCTAATCTTCACAAAAGGCTCCAAGACTACACATCTGCAATTGCCTCATAGAGCAACAAACCACAACAGAAGGGTGAGAAATAACAACTAAATCAAGATTGCATAATAATATGCAAAACATATAAATTCACGTACACGGTTATTCTCACCACAAGCATCACATACAATACATATAGCATATATCAATTATACCAACAGAATAACACATTCACACATAATGCACACCAAAGTTATGACATATGGAAACTCATCACCACATCACATAGCATATGCCTATACATAAAACATATTATCCATAACCAATGCATTTATCACATATGCACATCAATTCACCAATCCAATCATAAATCTCAACACATACCTAATCAATTCACAATTCCACACATAATCACATAATCAATCAATTCATGATTTATGCAAATGCACAGAGACCGACACAATGACTCTATGCAATGCACATGCGGTACCATCCATCCATCATTTCTCATCACCAGTTCACTCAGGAACTATTGGAATCATCGCTTGTTACTTAGTGTAACTCCCTGTCGGGCAAACGATGTTCCCCGTCGCTTTAGGTCCTTTTTGTATAAGGCTCACGACGTTTATGGATTGCTTTAGGTCCTCTTTGTATAAGGCTCACAATCCGATCGCTTTAGGTCCTCTTTGTATAAGGTTCACGATCGTCTATAATCATCGCTTTAGGTCCTCTTTGTATAAGGCTCACGATGTTATAGCGGATTCCCTCTGGAACCGTTTCGTCGCTCACACCCACTAGGGCACACGACATCACAAGATGCATATCATGATGCTTGACACACAAGAACTCATGACAATCAAATGCATCACCACAATTCAACAATATGAATTATCTCATCATCATTATTCATGCATTGAAAACACTTCAAACAATGCATTTACTTGCCATAAGGCCACACACCATCATCACATCATTTAATCACATTCATTCATATTACATATCAACACAAAAGTCATACGATGTATATCAAAAGCATATTGCATGATAACACATCAAATACACACAATTATGACGGTAAAAGTCGACCAACTACACATTTCCAAACCCCCGACATAATTAAGTCGGTCAATCAATATCAAAACCATTTTAATAAGAAAGAACATGTCAAAAGCTTTCCAACGCACCAAACCGCGCCTCAAACCGACTTACGGATCAAAAGTTATAAAGAAAACAAATTGGGAAAAGCTGTCATGTTCGCAATGCGAAGCTCCTAGCGAGTCCTTCGCTTCTTCATTCGCAGTGCGAATGTCCCAGCGAACCAAGTTAAAAAGGAAAATAGCCTACAAAATTCCTAAAGTTCGCAGTGCGAACTCCCAGCGAATGCTCGCTTTCCCCTTCGCAGTGCGAGTCTCCCAGCGAACAGTGGAAGAAAGAAAACACCACAAAACAACACAAGATTCGCAGTGCGAGTCTCTGGCGAATGCTCGCCCTCACCTTCGCAGTGTGAATAGCCAGCGAATGCTCGCTTTCCCCTTTGCTAGGGGATTCGCAGTGTGAACCTGCAAATTCAGCAAAACCCAGCAGCGCTGTTATAGGTTATATTGGGTCCAAATTCATCATTCTCCCACCCCAAACACTTCCAAAACATACTATAACAACCAAAACATGGTCCAAACCTAACAACAAGTATTCTACTCAGTTTTTATCGAATTTCATCCGTGAAAACTTTGATTTCTATCAATCGTTCCTAAATTCAACCGATAAGAAAAGTTGCGAAACAACCAAAACAATTACAACAAACAACACATATACATACACAAGCAAGATATAATTGAAACTTCTCACCCTTACCCGATTAATCGCGCTCGAAACGAAGTTATGTCGATTTCCTCTTTCTCCTCTTTTTCTCTTTCTTTCTTCTCCTTTTCTTTCTCTTCTTTTTCTTTCCTTTTCTTTTCTCTCTTTTTCTCTCCACTTTCTATTTATATAAATATCTAAACCCCTAAAAGACTATTTTACCCCTCAGCTCAAATATCTCGCAAACACTCTCAAAATGCGATAAAACATAAACAGCGATGAAAAATAATATATTGTCAAATAAAAGTCAGAAATAAAATAATATAATAATAAAATAATCAAAACGACTCGATTAAATAAAACTAACTAAAACTGGGGCGTTACAACTCTCCCCCGCTTAGTCATTTTCGTCCTCGAAAATATACTGAGACGAACACTCCAGACACTACTCTCGTATCCGACTAACAAACTAACAGGCCAACCAAAGGCACACCACGAATAACACAAACTGACAACCACCTTGCTAACAGCAACTACAACAACGACACGACAACGACGAAAACTATAACGACAAGATGCAAAGCCCACACAATGCCCTTGACGACCAACTCACGACTCAAGGAATACCTAAGTTACGAACACACACAGGTTTACTCTTGAACCGAAACACAACAAGAACATAAAGTTCCACGACCTAACATCGTTCCAACAACCTCTACATAACCACAATACCAACCTCCTTGTCACACAACAATATTACAACAATGCTACGATTCACCAATCGAACATACGACCAAAACACCCAACTACATATTAGTACCTGATTAATATTGAAACCTTCCACTTATCACTTCCATTATAGAACATCCCACGGTCTCATCATTCCTACCGTTTCCCACTGTTCAACCTTTGAACTCTATCAAGTCACACACACATATACGAAAAGCGTCACACCACGCTTCCGCTGCGCCACTTTGATTACTCGTAACCATTAAAACTATCAATTTCACGTCCAAAGTCTAACTCTTTCTCATATTCACCAAAAAATCACTGTTCACTTTTTTTTTATATACCCAACCTCACACTCTCCTGTGTTATCCCCCACACCAGACACAAGTCTCTGAACTGCTCAAATAATTTTAATCCGCTGACCATCAAAACTGACATGTATAAAAACTTTCGACTTAACTCTTCAGAACTTCTAACCATCCTCATTGTCTCACACCGTATTCCTTCCGACCAAACAGGTACTCAATATTCTTGTGATTACCAAACGCTTCGAACCTAGAACCGTAAAGATAATACCTCCAAATTTTCCAACACAACACAACCGCAACCTATTCCAAATCCTGGATAGTATAGATCCTTTTATGAATCCTCAATTGTCGTAAATCATAAGCCCCAAATTTACTCTCTTGCATTAACACACTGACCAAACTCATCAAAGACGCATCCCAATACCTCACAAAAGGTTTATTAGGATCACGCAGAATCAAAACTGGAGCCGTAGACAACTTCTACTTCAGCTAACCAAAACTTACTCACAACGAACATCCAAAACAAACAACTCACCCTTTGCAAGTCAACTGAGATACCAGAAGTACGAACTCAACAAAGTCTTCCATAACCTGTAATAACAACCAACTGAGCCCAAAAGTTTCTAATCTCCTTAACCAACTTCGGAGCCTCTCATTGTAGGACTACATCAACTTCCGATGGATCCATTAACCATACTCTAATCTGAAATAACATATCCAAGAAAACTAACCTTTTTCAACCAAAAATCTCACTCGAATAACTTTAGCATAAAAATTCCTTTCTTTTCCACACTTGCAATTCGATTCTCAAACACTCCCCTTGTTCTCCCTCTGAGTTCATAACAAACCCGAATATCCTCAATCAAAACCACTACGAACTTATCCAATTAAATATGGAAGATACGATTCATCCACTCCACAAACATTCCAGACACCTTACTAACACCGAACAACATCACTGTGCATTGTAATTCCCAACCAAATTCCAAAAGATATAAATTCTTAAAGCTTTTGCAAAACTTCCCACTGGGTAACTGGTTACTCGCATACAAGCTTAACCGAGTAAATAACAACCTATTCCGAGGATAACAAACCTAACCAGTCACATTAAATCGACCAAAGCCTTAACTCACACCATTCACCATTCTTATCAAACATTCCAAACAATTGTAATTTCACTCAAACTCAACCAAATCATTCCAGTCATCTATTCCTGAAAGTGGACACTTGTTCTCAATCGTTACCTTGTTCATCTGTTAGTAATCCATACACAATTTCTTCTCCCGACCGTCCAATTCCACAAATTCCAACCTGTATCAACAACCAACAAAAGAACTCTCAAACGCAATGTTACATCCACCCACAAGGGTTTCCTCACAATTTCCATTAATGCCTTAAAACTCCAAAGACTTCAAACTTCACTAGAACTCTAAATCTTGCTTCCCATAGTCTCAGTACCATTTTACACGTCTTGCTTATTATTCTGTTCAATCATCATTCCCTTGTATCACTATCAATACTGGAGCTCTCTAAGATGACACACTTGGTCTCACAAATCCCTTTTCTAGTAAATCTTCCAACCGCTCTTTCCATAACTTCCCGACTGAACCATCATACCAAAACCTCTAATCCGTCTCATCTTCCGATATAAGAATCTTCATTGACCCAATCAAAACAATCCGTAATCCTTTTCTTAAATCCAAATAATTCATTGCCCACACTATCACAGCCGGAAAGACACGTCTATTCCATCCAACATAATTCCCGTCTACTATCAACAAGAGATTAAGGGTGATCAGTTCCTCAATTTGTCAATAGACAGCCGGCAATCATGATGGGGCATAAACCGTCTTTACCAAACTATAATAGCATTTCTTGCATCTTGTGCACACAACTACCTAAGGCACAATTCCTTAGTTGACACAAACCTTACCTCCGCATTCCCTCCGGAACCGAGAACCAACACTGTCCAAACAACACTTACAATCTTGCAATTCACAACACACTGAGCCAACGCTCCACACCTGAAGTTACTTGGAGAAGTACCAGCTTCTCCCCCACTTATCTCATTCACAATCCTGAAAACAAAGGATTAGAAACCCAGAAAGCACCGACTATGTTTCACACACATATCACGTACTAAGGAACAAACAACAACGACAGTATTCAACTGTCACACCAACTGACTCAACAACTTGGCCGGACGGACCAACCTGCTCTGATACCACTAATGTAACACCCTAATTCCCATCGAGAATAAATAATACATAAATAAATCAGAGTAACTAAGAATTTATTTTTCTGACAGAAACAAGGATAACATTTTAAAGAAAGAAAACACAAACCCTGCTCAATTATTTGATACATAACACAAAATTGAGTAAATCTCAAAGGGAAACTTTTTCCAACAAAATGAAGTTCAATTATGGAATAAAGCGGAAAGATCCATAACTGACTTGTTTTACAAATAAATTATTTTACAACATCAAAATATACATACAAAGGTAATACATATATATAACATAATCGTTCCCCGACTCCCGTGCTACGTATCAGAGCAGACACCAAGACCGACAAAAGAACGGAGGGCTAATCTTCACAAAAGCCTCCAAGACTACACATCTGCAATTGCCTCATAGAGCAACAAACCACAGCAGAAGGGTGAGAAATAACAACTAAATCAAGATTGCATAATAATATGTAAAACATATAAATTCACTTACACGGTTATTCTCACCACAAGCATCACATACAATACATATAGCATATATCAATTATACAACCAGAATAACACATTCACACATAATGCACACCAAAGTTATGACATATGGAAACTCATCACCACATTACATAGCATATGCCTATACATAAAACATATTATCCACAACCAATGCATTTATCACATATGCACATCAATTCACCAATCCAATCATAAATCTCAACACATACCCAATCAATTCACAATTCCACACATAATCACATAATCAATCCATTCATGATTTATGCAAATGCACAGAGACCGACACAATGACTCTATCCAATGCACATGCAGTACCATCCATCCATCATTTCTCATCCCCAGTTCACTCAGGAACTATTGGAATCATCGCTTGTTACTTAGTGTAACTTCCCGTCGGGCAAACGATGTTCCCCGTCGCTTTAGGTCCTCTTTGTATAAGGCTCACGACGTTTATGGATTGCTTTAGGTCCTCTTTGTATAAGGCTCACAATCCGATCGCTTTAGGTCCTCTTTGTATAAGGCTCACAATCATCTATAATCATCGCTTTAGGTCCTCTTTGTATATGGCTCACGATGTTATAACGGATTCCCTCTGGAACCGTTTCGTCGGTCATACCCACTAGGGCACACGACATCACAAGATGCATATCATGATGCTTGACACACAAGAACTCATGACAATCAAATGCATCACCACAATTCAACAATATGAATTATCTCATCATCATTATTCATGCATTGAAAACACTTCAAACAATGCATTTACTTGCCATAAGGCCACAAACCATCATCACATCATTTAATCACATGCATTTATATTACATATCAACACACAAGTCATACGATGTATATCAAAAGCATATTGCATGATAACACATCAAATACACACAGTTACGACGGTAAAAGTCGACCAACTACACATTTCCAAACCCCCGACATAATTAAATCGGTCAACCAATATCAAAACCATTTTAATAAGAAAGAACATGTCAAAAGCTTTCCAACGCACCAAACCGCGCCTCAAACCGACTTACGGATCAAAAGTTATAAAGAAAACAAATTGGGAAAAGCTGTCATGTTCGCAATGCGAAGCTCCTAGTGAGTCCTTCGCTTCTTCATTCGCAGTGCGAATGTCCCAGCGAACCAAGGCAGAAAGGAAAATAGCCTACAAAATTCCTAAAGTTCGCAGTGTGAACTCCCAGCGAATGCTCGCTTTCCCCTTCGCAGTACGAGTCGCCCAACGAACAGTGGCAGAAAGAAAACAACACAAAACAACACAAGATTCGCAGTGCGAGTCTCTGGCGAATGCTCGCCCTCACCTTCGCAGTGCGAATAGCCAGCGAATGCTCGCTTTCCCCTTTGCTAGGGGATTCGTAGTGCGAACATGCGAATTCAGCAAAACCCAGCAGCGCTGTTATATGTCATATTGGGTCCAAATTCATCATTCTCCCACCCCAAACACTTCCACAACATACTATAACAACCAAAACATGATCCAAACCTAACAACAAGTATTCTACTCAGTTTTTATCGAATTTCATCTGTGAAAACATCGATTTCTATCAATCGTTCCTAAATTCAACCGATAAGAAAAGTCGCAAAACAACCAAAACAATTACAACAAACAACACATATACATACACAAGCAAGATATAATTGAAACTTCTCACCCTTACCCGATTAATCGCGCTCGAAACGGAGTTATGTCGATTTCCTCTTTCTCCTCTTTTCTCTTTCTTTCTTCTCCTTTTCTTTCTCTTCTTTTTCTTTCCTTTTCATTTCTCTCTTTTTCTCTCCACTTTCTATTTATATAAATATCTAAACCCCTAAAAGACTATTTTACCCCTCAGCTCAAATATCTCGCAAATGCTCTCAAAATGCGATAAAACATAAACAGCGATGAAAAATAATATATTGTCAAATAAAAGTCAGAAATAAAATAATTAAAACGACTCGATTAAATTAAACTAACTAAAACTGAGGCGTTACAGTTTTCATCTTGCTGTTAACGAAGAGTCACTCAACTTCCTCATAGTTGAGATCACGACTTCGTCCGTTTCTGTTGCATTTCTCTTTCTGTTGAGGACGAGGAGTCACTCAGTTTTGTTGCTTAGCTGAGATCACGATATCGTTCATTTTGTGATTGATTTGTCTTGTGTTTACTTGTGTTTGTTCACATGATCCCGTAGGGTTTCTAGCTCCACTGAATCTCTGATTAAGTCGGAAGTAGGAGAAAATTAGGCTTTCAATCCATGCATGACAACAATAGGTAGACTTCCCTCCTGATCCTGACCTTAGTACCATTTTTGCCTGCTAACGTGTAGGACCGAGTTTCCCTTGGACCTTCTATGTGCCCTTCTCTTTTCTCTCGTACCCATGCGATCAAGACCGTTTCCCATTTTTCAGTAGTAGCGTGAACTACGGATGCTCTGATTCCTCTTTCTCGTCCAATTGAGGATACGTAGGCACGAGATGCGATATCTTGGTGAGCACACTAACAACTAACTTTCCCTTTTCTCTCGCCCTTGTACGATCGAGACTCTTTCACCAAACAAACAAAACTGACCTGTAGGTGTCATACCCCAAATTTTGACCACTAAGATTTCCCATCATTGTGCAAATCACCATCACAATATGGATGAACCATTAGTCTCCCCAAAGATGGGTGAGCCTTCACTACAATCAGAATTAGGGTTTCAAGCCCACTCTGAGCTTTAGACAAAGGACCAATCAAGGAATGATATGATCTTCACCTTGTCTAAACCTCTCAAACATCCCCAATGGATCAAGAGGACTCCCACCTCAAGGATTAAGCACAAGGCTGCAACAGTCCTAGTGGATCAAGCCTCGAGATCGCCAATCACCAAATTAGGGTTTTGGTCGACCAGGGCCTCCAGATGGGAATTTTTCTCTGGGCATGAGCCAAAGCTTCAAAGCATAACCTAATATACCCCATGGAACCTCATGGACCCAATCATCAAGTCAATTTAGCCTCAGTGGATGCATTAACCAAAAATCAGGAATTAGGGTTTCTTGACCTAATTCACCCCTAAGTTGACTTTTGGGACAAAACATGAGACAAGGCCTCAAAGGAGGATTTGAGGATCTCTAATAAACTACATTGATCCATTTGCAATAATGGATTGAGCTAAGAAGCTTGAGCAGCAAGTTTCAAATTCA
Organism: Lathyrus tuberosus; assembly: GCA_022829125.1. Classification (NCBI taxonomy): domain Eukaryota; kingdom Viridiplantae; phylum Streptophyta; class Magnoliopsida; order Fabales; family Fabaceae; genus Lathyrus; species Lathyrus tuberosus. The sequence goes on along the minus strand of JALAZF010000062.1, from coordinate 1,252,533 downwards.
TCAGAACCATAATTAGGGTTTCGCGAGAAAAGTCAACTGTGCCTTTGACTTTTGACCAAGACATGCTCCCAAACCTAGGACATGATTCAATACACCCTATAACACCTATGAAATCAATCCATCAAGTTTGATTTAGGCCAATGACTTGATTTCATAGAGGATCGCACAGTTTGCAATTCATCTGATAAAAAGTCAACTATGCACAAAAGTCAACTTTGACTTTTTGAGATTTTTCAAAATTATGGTTCCTTAACCCTAAAATGATGTTAAAGTGTGATTGGAATCATCATTCATCAAGAAAAATCAAGAAAAATGGGATAACTTGTAAAAGGGGTAACCATAAAAACTTAGAAATTTTTCTAAGTTATGGAACAAAGTGGCTAGGGTACCAACTTTGGAGGATCATAACTCCTAAACCACAAGGCCATTTTTCCCCATTCAAAGCTGGATTTGTAGCTCTCATGGCCCTCTACAAAAGCTTCCTCATGGATTTTAAGTTATAGAATGATCAAAATCACAAAAATTGAAAATGTCACTTTTTTCCAACACTTAGTGAAATTTTCCTTAAGTCAGAATCTGCCTTCACTTTTTTCCAAATGTAGGGGCATTTTTCACATGGATCCAAAACGTATCAAATCCAATTATGATCAAACAGTTTTTGTATCATATGAAGGCTTTCCAAAATGACCAAGAACTTCACCAAACTCAACTTGAGCCATGAGATATGACAATGGCAATGTGCCTTGCTGAAAACTGTCAAACCAAGGCAGATTTGTGCATTTTGCTCGATTTGCCAAATTTGTGCAAATGACAAACACACTTATCCATCTGAACACCTCAAAGGGAGACCAAGGAGGAACCAACTCTGATCCCATGCCTCCCAAGTCCTTGGAACTAAAAATAGAATGCCAAATCTAGAAATCCCTAAAGAGGGGACACGGCTCTAATTTTGTTTTGGAGCATTCAATGGATGCACCAAGGTGGCATGGACTGAGCCATTTCCAACTGAATTCTGTCAAGACTTATCCAAGTCCAAGGGAACCAGCAACCTGTGCCCTAACCTCTAGTCAATGGCTAGAGGAGACTTGGATTCTCATTGATCAACATTGGCCAAACCTATGCAGCAGTTGCCATTCACTATTCCTTGCAAAACAAACTTGCTCTACTATAAATAGAGCTCATTTGTGATCAGTTTGAATACACCAAAGCCATCAAACATATGCTTTCCTCAAAATCTCCTTCTTCACTCCAAAATTGCCTTCCAAAGCAAGTCACTATCGGGTTTTGAGTTTGAGAGCTATTCCAACCAAACCAATCACACACACACTTCATAAACATCATATAGAAGTGATCCAAACACTTAAACAACATCTATAACACTTATTTCACAAAATCACCAGCCAACTACTCAAGGTTTTAACTAGGTTGCAGTTGGGATACCATCTTCAGTTCCAGCTTGTTTCAAACCATTCCAAGCACTCAGGCACATCACTTGGCACCTAGGGAAGCTATCCACATCATTGGAACCTAGCTGTAACACCTCTAACACAAAACACGATCACCAGCTGCAAGAGGTAAGCATGAGCTCTTCTAACTCTATGATCCATGAATTTTTTGCTGCACAATAATTTGGCCATATGTTCATAATCATGCATGGAGTGTTTTCCCTCAATCAATTATTTTGTTTGAATCGTGTATGGAATTTCTAAGCCTTCATGCAAATTTTAGGGTTCTTGAGGTTTCCCTTTGATTTCTTATTCCATGCTTAAAATAAATGAAATTAAAGACCATAGACATGATCGTGAGGTGAAAACGAGCAAATTGATATGAAGATTGCATGATATAATCAAGTATTCAGTGAGATTGATGAGAAAACACAAATCTGGGCAAAACAGAGCATGCGGGCAAGGCCAAGATGTTCTTGGCGCCTTTTTCAAATATTTGAATTTTTGAATTTTTGTGATTTTATTTAATTGATTCAAAAATTAATTTCTCTCTGAGTATTAATGATTTTGAGTTGGTTCTTTTTTTAATAATTCAGAAAAATGTTAAAATATTTTATTTTACAAAAAAAGCCCTAAAATATTATTTATTTCATATATTTGATATTTTTGCAAAGAATTAATGTTTTATTTGTTTTTAACATTTGAAATATTTTCTCCCTCTTGATTTTCCAAACTTAATTGATTTCCAATTATTTTGTGGGTATAAACATAATTTTTGAAACATTAATCCAAGATCACAATTTGTTTCCTCCCATGTTTAACAATTTTGATCATTTTAATTGAATTTTTATTCAATTAAAATACATTTTGAAAACAAATTAGGGGTTTTTTTATTAATTCAACCCTCATTAAACCTTTTGAAACCTTTGGGCCTCTATTAGAGTGTAAGACCCATCCCCTTTGTAAATACACCACTTTTTGGGCCTCAGTCGTTGTATAAGTCCCACTGTATTTTCAAAAACAACGGCGCGATTGTCGCCTTTTTTAGCAAAATCATTTGGGCCTTTCCTTGAGCTGTAAGCCCCACCACTTGTACAAAAATAAATCATTGGGCCTCTAATAGAGTGTAAGACCCAACCCCCTTTTTAACCAAAACTTTTTGGGCCTCAATGCATTGTATAAGACCCAGTATGTTAAAGAAATCTCAGCGCGATCGCCAATTCAAAAAACAAATCATCTGGGCCTACCCTCGTGTTATAAGCCCCATTCCTTTTCTTTAAACACCTTTGGGCCTCTTGAGAGAGTGTAAGACCCATCCCTTTGTAATGAAAACCTTTTTGGGCCTCAGTCACTTGTATAAGTCCCTGTACAATTTCAAACAACAGTGCAATCACTGATAAAACCTTGGGCCTCTCCTTGAGCTGTAAGCCCCAACAATCTTTTCAAAGCACTTTCTCCTTTGATTTTAAATATAATATTGTTATCAAAGCTTTTTTTGTTGAACAAACTAACCAAACAACATGGAAGCTTTACAACCGAGTAAGTGTTTGCCCGCTTTCTTTATCCACTTTCATATATATATAACTGTATTGTGGGGCTGCTCACTGTAAGTCTTCTTTCACAAACTTTTACATACTTGTCAAATATCAACTGTGTAATACTAGTATAGTTATTTAGAGTTTTCCCCGACAACTACGTCTAGCACTAGGTAAAGCCCTGTTGGTCACTCTTAAAATACAAACAAAACTAGATCCCCATAGGATTACCAGACACAGTCTTCCCTCCTCTTGGGGTTAAATAATATAGAGACATGAAAGGCAACATTCTCTGTGAACCCTTTCTCAGACTGTCACCCTTAGACATTGTCAAAGAGACTTTACTCCCCAGAGATGATATTTTCTCCGTGAATGGCATCTCTTGAGTTTCTTCCAAATTCTCGAACTTTCCTGGCTTAATTTATTCCCGGTGAATGACATGTCTTGAACTTCTCGGGGTTTAGGGACCCACAGGCTTCTTAAAAGCATCCATGCCCCCTCTTGGGCGTTGTACATGGACCCTTCGACTTCTTAAAAGCTCTCATGCCTTCTCTTGGGCTTAGTACAAGGACCCAGAGACCTCTACAGGTATAGGAATAGAACCTAGTCATCAATTTGCTAGAGCTGTCTTTCTGAGTCAAGTGTCAGACCTGTTAATGGGTTGACCTTCATCCCTTCATACCAGCCTTCTCTTGGGCATTATACAAAGATCATTTACTATCCGAGAATCGATTTCTCCAAAACACCAGTAAACTTTGACAATCTCAATACCCTTTGGATTCCCCGTTTCCTTAAAGAACATGAAATAACCCTGATCTTCTGATCAATCCCAAAGCGCAACAATACCTTTAATCGTTCCCTTTATAAGAACTGATTTTCTCTTTTATCCAACATACTGGACCTATCACTAAACTGAAACAGTCACCGGCATAGGTAGCCTCCTCTTGGGCTTTGTACAATGATTCTCCCCAGCGGAGCTAACTTTTTCACATTCTCTTGTTGAGTATAAAATACTCTCTTGTTGAGTCAACCCACTTTTAGCCTCCACCTCGGGCTTCGTATGAGATACCAAATCACTCTCTTGTTGAGTATAAAAGACTCCCTTGTTGAGTATCTTCCCTTTCAGGCTCCATCTCGGGCTTCGTACGAGATACAAAATCACTCTCTTGTTGAGTATAAAAGACCCTCATGTGGAGTCAAAACCTTTTAGCCTCCATCTTGGGCTTCGTACAGGACACTTATAAAAGCACTCTCTTGTTGAGTCAGTCACTTGATATCACTCTCTTGTTGAGGCAACCACTTTTAGCCTCTCTCTCGGGCTTCGTACGAGACACCTAAAAGCACCCTCTTGTTGGGTCAATAGCCTCCTCTTAGGCTTTGTATAAGAAAACCCCGGTTGAGTCAATCAACCTTTTAGCATCAAAATTTGTGCCTTGCTCACAGTATACAAACATCAACAACTCCTTTTCCTTCATCTAATTGCTGTAAGCGGCAAGCCTCTGGATTATTTACATCCACGCCACTGTCCCTCTTTTAGCATGAGAAATTCCTAAGGAAAGATGGCATTGCTCTAAACTGAGTTAAAGTCTTCTCCTTCAGGTTAAAAATCCCCTATAAAGGAAATTATGGCATTGCTGGATTCACATATCCCAGTTAAAGTAATTCTCCTTTATAACTAGTCACCCAACAGTTGTGATAAACAGACCAAATATCCCCTTTTAGAGATGACAAATTCTCTCTAAAGTCAAACCCCTTTAGCTTCATATCTTGGGCTTCGAACAAGATACAAATAGACCCTTCAGCTTCACATCTTGAGCTTTGAACAAGATACAAACCACATTCAGCTTCACGTCTTAGGCTTTGAACAAGACACCAAAATAACCTTTTTTCCTCCCATAGAATAGGAGGAACTACGATCGCTCTGATTTCCCTGTTTCGTTAAACGGGAATACGTAGGCATAAGATTGGAAAAATCTTAGCGAGCATACTAATAAAAAACCCAAAATCCCGTACCTTCATACATCAATCGAAAAGCATCAGTCCTAACATATTACCAATAGCCTAGACACTGTTTTTAAGTAAGTAACCCTAAGGGAGAACCCCCCTATTTTGATAGCATCTGTAAACCAACAGTTTTGACTGTTTAACCTCAGTTTGCAAGCAGGGTTAATTGGAGACATCTATTTCCCTTCCTTAATCAGCTCAATAGGATAAAAAATGAATTGAACTGTAGTACCAAAGCGATAGTGATTCGAAACCATAAAAATCGCGCTACAGTAGGTCGAACTACGACTGCTATGACTTCCTCTCTCCCGTCCGATTGAGGATACGTAGGCACAAGACGCCGATGTCTTGGCGAGCAACCTTCCCCCACAAATCTGTAGTCTGTCGAACTACGTCGACTCTGATTCTTCATTCATCCATGAAGATACGTAGGCATAGGATTGCGAGGATCTTTGCGAGTCCTCTTTTGGTTTTCACCTTTCTTTTATTTCCCCGTTTCCCCGTTTCCAGTTAGCGTTAGAGCTTCAGATACCTACACCCTTTGATCAGAACAACAAGCGTGGATCCCATCGAGTACAATGGACGTGAGGGGGTGCTAATACCTTCCTCTCGCATAACCGACTCTCGAACCTTGGCTATGGTTGTGATGACCATGTATTTCCCTTTGTTGAGGTTTTTTCGATCATTTCCTTTCCATGCGTCGGGATAAATAACGCTCGGTGGCAACTCTTCTGTTCTTTTCCGCCGATTGATTTTTGTAGATGCGACAACTGGCGACTCTGCTGGGGATAATTGGTTCTCAAAGCGAGTTAATCCTAGCGCTTTTCTATTTTATTTCATTGGGTGTTTTATCTGTATGCTTTACTTGTTTTATTTATGGCTTTTATCTCAAGTTTATCGCTTTTATAGCATTTACTTGCTTTACATTCATTACTGCCATATATTCTGGACTGTGCTGGACTGTTGTTTTTTGGTGGGATGGGTGATCTGAGAGATAAGCCCATTACACAGGCTTGAGCATACACATAGGACTAGAGTGGAAAGTAGTGTGGCTTATGTAGCGTCTTGGTACGTTTAGTTTACACGAAACCCACACCCAGATGAGGGTTTCTTGGGAGATGTTCTGATTTGCGCGTCTTGTGCATTTCGGGGTGTTAACCTAGAGAGTTGTCGACTCTGATAACTATTCTCGAGGCCTCAGTTGAGGAACTCCTCCCAAGGGGCGATAATGGCAGACCATAAATGGAAAACCCATTACGCTTCTTGATCCGAGGACCCGAAGTTGAGAACTTGCCATAGGATGACCTTTTTAGGGGAATCAGTTGAGGCCTCCTCGATTGTTGATGATGCCAAACCAGAAATGGTGAACGTATCATCATTTCTCGACCTGAGAGTCCGTGACACTGAGGATCCTTGGTTTTAGAACCTACATGTGAGAATGGGCGGGTGTTTACAAGTAACATTGACCTTCAACCTACCCGATATTCTAGTTTTATTATCAGTGTGGACTTATCAGCCTGATATTATGGTATTCTGATTATTCGGATATTCTGGTAGTCCGATTATTCCGGTACTCTGACTATTCCGATATTCTGATTAGTCCGGCATTCTGGTATTCTGATTATGTCGGTATTCTAGTAATTGGCATTCTGATTATCCGGTATTCTGGTATTCCGATATTTTCTTCAGAGCAGACCTTTAAGCTCAGTCCATCAGTAGCACAGACTCGTCCAGTTATATATGGAAGCTTTGATTCCATGTCTTATTGCATTGCATTTTCATCTTGCATCATTTTGCATATCTTTCTCCAGGTCGGAACAGTGAGCTCATCCATCCTTTGTCTGAACCGCAATTGATTTCCCGACTTCCGTATTGGACTTGAATCAGCTTTTGGAAGAATCATGAACTCAGGAGAGCAAAATCAGTTTATGACTAGGGCCGATGTTGAATCGATGAAGAATCAGTTGGACCGACTTGTGGAGGCCATGGCAGCCATGACAAGGGGAGAGGCCAATATTCAGAGAACTGAGAATATCATTCCACCTCCAGTGAACAATGTTGCTCAAGCCCAGCCGATGCGAATCCCTATTGGGGATCCTGTTGTACAAGAACGTCCCGTTGTTTGAAGCGGACATTCATCTTCGCTCGATGCTGCAGACTATCAGATTTTTGCATTTTCTGTGCCAGATTTCCAAGGGGTAGTTCTAAAGATGAAGCCTAAGGACCCATGATCTGTTCAGTTTGATGAAAGATACCGTGTGTTGGATGAGAAACTGAAAGTCCTGGAAAGACGTGATACTCTTGATCTGAATGCTTCGAGCATGTGTTTGGTACCTGGCCTCGTAATGCCTGCAAAGTTTAAAACGCCGAAGTTTGAGTAGTACAAAGGGGATAGATGTCCTAAACAACACTTGGTGATGTTTTGCAGAAGAATGACCTCGTATGTCCATAATGACAAGCTTATGATTCATTGTTTCCAGGACAGTCTGAGTGGGGCATCGTTGAGTTGGTATATCCAGTTGGAAAGTGGTAGCATTCAATCACGGTCAGATCTAGCCAATGCCTTTTTGAAGCAATACAGATATAATCTTGACATGGCTCCCCGCCGCATACAGTTGCAAGGTTTATATCAAGTGGATAATGATTCAATCCGAGGATATTGTAGCGTGCGATTTTTGTCAGTGATGCAACCACCTTATCGCCATGGTTTTTCCTCACCGCAATGGTAGGAATTGGGTGCTACTTTCTGATTTCTTATTTATCCTATGAAGCTAGAAAGGAAAGGGAAGCTATCTAAAACTAACCTTGCACACAAATGTTTTCTTTAACAAATGCAAGAGATTGGGGAGTTTGGGGTCAGGTTATACAATGGGGAGTTGTTAATTACCCATCCTATATGTGGTTATCCACAGGCTGTTATCAATTTCTACTGTTTTCTACTTACTGGTGTCTGTCTGTTGATTGGGAAAGTTTCTCCTTTGGGAATGTTTGAGAGAGAGAGAGAGAGTTTTTGTTGATTTCAGGTTTTCTGATTTTTTTGGTGAGGTACTGGACCTAAGGTTTTTTATTAGTGTGCGAAGGTACTGGACCTAAAGTTTTTGATTGGTATGCTCGCTAACATTTCCCAATCTTATGCCTATGTATTCCCGTTAAAGAAAAACAGGGAAATCAGAGCAATCGTAGTTCCTCCTATTCTATGGGAGGAAAAAGATGTTTGGTGTCTTGTTCAAAGCCCAATATTGAAGCTAAAAGGTTTGACTGGGAGAAAATTTGTCATCTCTAAAGGGAGACATCTCATTTGTTTATCACAACTGTTGGGTGACCGATTATAAAGGAGGATTACTTTAACTGGGATATGTGAATCTAGCAATGCCATAATTTCCTTTATAAGGGATTTGTCCTGAAGGAGAAAACTTTAACTAAGTATAGAGTAATGCCATTTTTCCTTAGGAATCTTTCATGCTAAGAAAGGGACATTGGCGTGGATGTAAATAATCCAGAGGCTTACCACTTATAGCAATTATTTGAAAAATCATGTTTAATCACATGAAAACTTGAAATTCATTTGAAGTTGAAAAATCAAGAGAAAGAAATATTTTTAAATGTTTAAAAACAAATAAAAACATAATTCTTTACAAAAATACCAAATATGTGAAATAAATAATATTTTTGTGATTTTTTTGTAGAATAAAATATTTTAATATTTTTGTGAATTTTCAAAAAAAGAACCAATAAAAAATAATTAAAATTGAGAGATAAATTAATTTTGGAATTAATTAATAAAAACCATGAAAAATGTGAAAAATAGAAAAATAGGAAAAATGGTAAATGGTCTGGGTGTGTCTCGAACCCACGACCTCCCAACCAAACACACATGCGCGCTACCACTGGGGTGGTGATACATCTGTGTATCAAAACCACCCTATGTGTATATTAGGGTGGCAAGATTTTAGGCCTGGCCAAGGCGCCCTGGCCTGGCCCTTGCCCAAGGCATGGCCTGATTTTTACCTTCTAGCATGAAAGCTCTAACTCCCTCAATTCTTCATGGATTTTGACAAAATTTAGATGGATCCTTCCTAGAATTTCTTGAGGAATCCAATGGTGCTTTTAGATTTTTCTAAAGATGTCCCTATTTTAAAACCTGATAGTGGTTTCAAAATAGGCCTATATTTGCATGTTCTATGCTATCTCATCATACAGGTGTAGCGAGCGATTTTGGACGCGGTTCTTAAGCGCTGGTCGCTCTCTGCGGTTTGAGCTTAAAACTACAGGTCGATTCATTTTTTATCCTATTGTGAGCTGAATAAGGAAGGGAAATAGATGTCTCTAATTAACCCTGCTTTGCATACTGAGTTTAAACAGCGGTCTGTTAGGTTACGGATGCTATCAATGTGGGGGGCCTTTGTACTGGTTATTTGTATTTTCGCCAATACTGTTTTCTTTCTTTCTTTTACCTAGGCAGAAGGTTTCTGGCGGGGAACAAGGATTAGGATGTTAGGACTGATGTTTTTGAGTTACTGCTTTTGATTGACTGAGATATGGGATTTGGGTTTTTTGTTGATTGAGCTCGCTAAGATCTTTTCTTTCGATCTTATGCCTACGTATTCCCGTTTACCGAAACAGGGAAATCAAAGCGTTCGTAGTTCCTCCTATTCTATGTGAGGAAATTGGTTTTTGGTGTCTTGTTCAAAGCCCAAGACGTGAAGCGAAAGGTGATTTGTATCTTGTTTAAAGCCCAAGATGTGAAGCTGGAAGGTCTATTTGTGTCTTGTTCAAAGCCCAAGACGTGAAGCTGAAAGACCTCGACTTTAGAGAGAATTTGTCATCTCTAAAGAGGGGAGAAGGAGAATTACTTTAACTGGGATGCACGGATCCGAGCAATGCCATAATTTCCGAAGAAAGGGTTTTAACCTGAAGGAGAAGACTTTAACTCAGTATAGAGCAATGCCATCTTTCCTTAGGAATTTCTCATGCTAAAAGAGGGACAGTGGCATGGATGTAGATGATCCAGAGGCTTGCCGCTTACAGCGATTAGATGAAGGGAAAGGAGTTGTTGATGTTTGTGTACTGTGAACGAGGCACAACTTTGATGCTAAAAGGTTGATTGGATCAACCAGTGGTTTTCTTATACAAACCCTAAGAGGAGGCTAATTTCCGCTAGGAAAATCATTATACAAAGCCTAAGAGGAGGCTATTTTATGTCTCGTACAAAGCCCGAGAGAGAGGCTAAAAGGGTTCGACCCAGTGGGGCATATCGTTATACAAAGCCTAAAAGGAGGCTAGCAAAGAGTTGACTCAGTTGGAGAATCTTTTATACTCAGTAAGAGAGTGTTTTTGTATCTCGTACAAAGCCCGAGAGAGAGGCGAAAAGGTTGTTTTTACTCCACTGGGGAGAATTTTGGTATCTCGTACGAAGCCCGAGATGGAGGCTATTGTAACTGTTTCAGTTGAGTGGCAGATCCAATATACTGATTTTAAAAGAGAAAATCAGTTCTTATATGAGTAACACTGTACCCAGGGGTTTGATTTGAGGATCAGGGGTATTTCCTTCTCTTTGAGGAAACAGGAATTCCAAAGGGGTGTCGAGACTGTCCGAGTCTGCGGGTTTCCTTCCTATTTAACGAAGGGTGCTTGAGAATGTCTTTGAGACTCAAGGAAGTTAGACTGTCCGTGTCTAGAGTTTTATCTTTTGTACTATGCTGTGAGAAATAGTAGTAGACTCTATGAAAGGACTGTTCTATGAGGATGACTAGGTTCTGTTCCTATACCTCTAGGAGGTCGTCGGGACAATTTGTACGAAGCCCAAGAGGAGGCTGGAAACTTTTAAGAAGCCGACGGGTCCTTGTACGAAGCCCAAGAGGAGGCTATCATTCCCGGAGGAAGAGATCATTATACGAAGCCTAAGAGGAGGCTGTGAATACTTCTAAGAAGCCGTAGTGTCCTTGAATAATGCCCAAGAGGAGGCCGATGCTTTTAAGAAGCCCGTGGGTCTTATCATCTCCTTTCCATTAGGAGAGATAACTCTTTTAAAGATAAAAACCACTGGTAAACGTGCGAGGTTTACTATCCAGCGACTTTTAACCTTTAAAGAGGGTTCCTTAGTTAAGGTCCAAGATTATGACCGTAATGGGTACCCAAACCCCGAGACATTCAAGGCAAGCTATCCACAAGGAATAGATCAAGTCAGGAAAGTTCGAGAATTTGGGAGAAACTCAAAGATGCCATTCACGGAGAATACATTCATCTTGGGGAGTAGAGCTTCTTGACGATTCCTAAGGAGGACAACCGAAGAGAAGACTGTAACTGGTGCTCCTATTGGGGATCTAGGCGTCTATTTCTACGAATAAATGAAACGGCGTCACCTAGTTCTAGACGTAGTTGCCGGGGAAACTCGAAATATCTATACTATTATTACACAGTAGATATGAGTTTATGAAAGGAGATTTACAGTGAGCAGCCCCACAATACAGTTTATAATATGAAAGCAGTAAATGAAAGCGATAACCACTTACTCGGTTGGAGTGCTTCCATGCTGTTTGGTTAGTTGTTCAACAAAGAAAGATTAAAAACAACAGTATATTCAAAATCAAAGGAGAAAGTGCTTTGAAAAAGAAAGATTTGGGGCTTACAGCTCAAGGAGAGGCCCAGGGTTTTATCAGTGAGCGCACTGTTTGACTTTGTACAGCGGGACTTATACAAGTGACTGGGGTCCAAAATGGTTTTCTGTACAAAGGGATGGGTCTTACAATCTCTCAAGAGGCCCAAAAAGGTTTAAAGAAAAGAGTGGGGCTTATAACACGAGGGTAGGCCCAAATGATTTTTCGTTTAAAAATGGCGATCGCGCCGAGGTTTTCTTTTAACGTGGAGGGACTTATACAATAAGTGAGGCCCAAAATGTTTTGGTTAAAAGAGGGATTGGGTCTTACACTCTAATAGAGGCCCAAAGCGTTTTGAATGGGTCTTATAGCTCAAGGAGAGGCCCAAATGATTTTTATTTTTAAACTGGCGACGATCGCGCCGTTTACTTGTACAGAGGGACTTATACAATGAGTGAGGCCCAAAAAGTTTTTGTACAAGGGGGGATGGGTCTTACACTCTCTCAAGAGGCCCAAGAGTTTTGAAAATGATTTATGAAGGTTGAATTAATCCAAAACCCTAATTTGTTTTCAAAATGTATTTAATTGAATAAAAATTCAATTAAAATGATCAAAAATTGTTTAACACGTGGAAAACAAATTGTGACCTTGGATTAATGCTTCAAAAATTAAGTATTGACCTACAAAATAATTAGAAAGCATTAAAAATTGCAAAATCAATGTAGAAAAAATATTTAAAATGCCAAAAACAATGAAAATATTAATTCTTTGCAAAAATATCAATTATATGAAATAAATAATATTTTTGGGATTTTTTGATAAAATAAAATATTTTAACATTTTTGTGAATTATTAAAAAAAGAATCAACTCAAAATCATTAAAACTCAGAGAGAAATTAATTTTTGAATCAATTAAACAAAATCACAAAATTCAAATATTTGAATTTATGAAAATGGCGCCAAGAACAACACCAAGAACACGCGCGTTTTTCTGGGTTTCTCAGATTTGCATTTTCTATCCAATCTCCATGAATACGTAATCATATCATGCAATCCACATATCATTATGCTCGTTTCAACCTCACGATCATGTCTATGTACTTTATATTTCATTTAAATTAAACATACAACAAGAAATCACGAAGAGACCTCAAGAACCCTAATTTCCGCATGAAGGCTAGGATTTTTGATACACGATTCAAACAATGCAATTAATTGAGGGAAAACATTCCATGCATGATTATGAACATATGGCCAAATTATTGTGCGAGGAAATATGCATAGATTGAGAGATGCCCAAGTTTAGGCTTACCTCCAAGTCGTGACAGCAAGAGCAGATGTGATTTTGAGTTGGAGGTGTTACAGACAAGTTATGATGATCTGGACAGCTTCCCTACACCATATGGAGTGTGTTTGAACACTTGGATTGAATTGAAATGGACTGGATCAGTTTATGGCATCTCAGCTGCAACTTCACTTCAAACTTGTGTGGATGGCAAGTGATTTTGAGATTTTGATGCTCCAGATGTTATGTGAGTGTTTGATCAGCTCATATGTGATGTATGTGAGGTGTGTGAGTGATTGGTTTGTGTAGAATTGCTCTCAAACTCAAAACCCGATAGCTACCTTGCTAAGAAAGGCATTTTTGCCAAGAGAAAGAGATTTTGAGGAAAGCATCTGTTAGATGGCTTTGGTGTACTCAAACTGACCACAATTGAGCTCTATTTATTGTAGAGCAAGTTTGTTTTGCAAGGAATAGTGCATGGCAGCTGGTAAGTAGGTTTGGCCAATGTTGGCAAATGAAAATCCAAGTCTCCTCTAGCCATTGACTAGAGGTTAGGGCACAGAGCTTTGGTCCCCTAGGTCTTGGATAAGTCTTGACTGATTTCAGATGAAAATGGCTCAGTCCATGCCACCTTGATGGTTCCATTGAATGCCTCATTCCAAATTTGAAGTCTTGTCCCTATTTTGGCCATTCTAGGTTCAACATGCTATTTCTTGTTCCATGGACTTTGGAGGCTTGGCTCAGTGATTGTCCCCTTTAGATTCAATCCTCTGAGGTGTCCAAGTGGATAGGAGCAATTGAATTTGGCTGATTTTGGAAAATCGACCAAAGTTGCAAATTCTGCCTTGCCTTGACAGATTTCAGCAAGGTAACTTGGCAATGTTGTATCTCATGGTGTAGGTTGAATTTGGCAATGTTCTTGGCCATTTTGGAAAGCTCTTACATGATACAACAACTGTTTGAACAAGTTTGGTTTTGATCTCTTTTAATTCCAAGTGAAAAATCCCCCTACATTTGGCAAAAAGTGAGGCAGAATCTGACTTAGTGAAAATTTCACTAAGTGTTGGAAAAAGTGACATTTTCACCTTTTAGCCACTTTGATCACTCCATAACTCAAAATCCTTAATGAATTGGAATGACTTGTAGTTGAAGTTTTTGTAGGTGATAATGAGGGCTACAAATCCATCTTTGGATGAGAAAAAATGGCCTTGTGGTTTAGGAGTTATGGTCCTCCAAAGTTGGTACCTTTGCCACTTTATTTTTAACTTAGAAAATTTTCTAAGTTTTATGGTTACCCCTTTTACAAGTTATCTCACTTTTCTTGATTTTTCTTGATGAATGATGATTCAAACCATACATTAACATCATTTTAGGGTTAAAAATCCATTTTGGTGAAAAATCTCAAAAAGTCAAAGTTGACTTTTTGTGCACAGTTGACTTTTTATCAGATGAATTCCAAACTGTGCAATTCTTCAGGAAATCATGTCCTTGACCTAAATCAAACTTGATGGACATGTTACATGGGTGTCATAGGGTATATTCAATCATGTATTAGGGTTTGGGAGCATGTCCTGGTCAAAAGTCAAAGTTACAGTTGACTTTTCCCTTAAAACCCTAATTGTGGTGCAGATGAAAATGAGACTTGATGCTCAAGCTTCTTGGATCAATCCATTGTTCCAAATGGATCAATATGGTATATTAGAGACCCTCAAATCATCTCTTGAGGTCTTGGCTCATGGTTTGTCCCAAAAGTCAACTTAGGGGTGAATTAGGTCAAGAAACCCTAATTCCTGATTTTTGATGAATGCATCCCCTGAGGCAAAATTGACTTGATGCATGGGTTCATGAGGTTCCATGAAGCATATTAGGTTATGTTTTGGATCATTTCCTTGTGCCCAGATGAAAATTTCCATCTGGAGGCCCTGGTCGACCAAAACCCTAATTTGGTGATACTGTCGATCTTGAGACTTGATCCACCTAGAAGGGAGCAGCCTTGTCCTTAATCCTTGAAGTGGGAGTCCTTTTTGATCCATTGTGGATGTTTGAGAGATTAGACAAGTTGAAGATCATGTCACTTCTTGATTGATCCTTTGTCTAAGCACTCAGAGAGGGCTTGAAACCCTAATTTTGATTGTATTGGATGCTCACCCATCTTTGGGGAGACTGATGAAGCATGATGGTTCATCCATATTGTGATGATGATTTTCACAATGATGGGAAATCTAAGTGGTCAAAATTTGGGGTATTACAGATGCCCCTATTTAATCTTCTTGGACCCGAAGGTGTGAATGACGAAGGGATTCGAGCATTCGGGGTGCAAGAGGATTCAATATCGGAATATCCGAAATTTTGATGGTGGTTATGAATGGTAGCTTACGCATTCATATTCTTTAGCTAAGCAATGATGCTTAGAAAAGGTAAACTACCCCTCGATCCTGGTCTTCAGCCAAGGAACTGGTCTCAGTTTTCTTTTGAAATAAACCTCCCCTCGTTCTTGGTTTCCTACCAAGGAACTGGTCTCAGTTTCTGATTTAAACTTCCCCTCGATCCTGGTTTCCTACCAAGGAACTGGTCTTAGTTTCTGATTTAAACTTCCCCTCGATCCAGGTTTCCTACCAAGGAACTGGTCTTAGTTTCTGATTTAAACTTCCCCTCGATCCTGGTTTCCTACCAAGGAACTGGTCTTAGTTTCTGATTTAAACTTCCCCTCGATCCTGGTTTCCTACCAAGGAACTGGTCTTAGTTTCTGATTTAAACTTCCCCTCGATCCTGGTTTCCTACCAAGGAACTGGTCTTAGTTTCTTTTGTCAATAAACTTTACTGACAAGGGACGCTATTCGTAGCGGTTTTCCTTCAAACTTCTCGCCGAATTTTCCTGGAGAGATGCCATTTGTCAATTTTACTGGGGAAAGCGAGTCTCTTGGGAGTCTGTTTTCGTTTGGGGTTACATCATACTTTTCTCGGGATCTTCCGGAAGAAATGCCATATGATTGGATCCAATTTTGAGGTGCCAATGACCTTCTCATCAGTGGTTTTTCGGAGCAAAACTGGCGTGCTGCCGAATCTCTGATCACGAGGCTTTCTCTGTGGATTTTCCTTAATCCGGGAAAGCAAGGATATCATCTTCAATGGCGAAGAGTGATGTTTATTGAAAGTTTTCTCTGGCTTTTCAGAGGTTCAAGTTATTAAAGTGGTCGAGTGTCGACTCTGATCTAACGATACACTGGTGGCGAGATTGTTCAGACACAACGTTTCCTGACGAGGAAAGAGCTGACAAACTCGATTGAGAAAACTGGTATCACTAGGGGACAAGACCGACTAGAGTGATAGTGATGCAATATGAAATGCGAACGCAAATAAAAAATGCATGATGTATGTATGTATATGCTGACAAAACAGACGCGACATACAGACTAATGGACGAACACAATTGGATACTCGGCCATCGCGGGGCGAAGAAGTACTGTTGATTCAAAATAGCAATTCCACCTTGCTTAGGAGAGATAGTCCCGTTAGGAGCTATGTTGATCGAGCTTAGGAGATGAGAACTCGGCCGAGGCGTGTCAGACGAAACAAGGTCTCTGACACAGTTGATCCCTTCATTTAGGCATACTGGCTTAGAAGGAGTACTTTGATTCTGCACTTTGAAGTTCGCTTACTTCGGGAGAAGCGATCGATGTTCTTCTGATGTTCAACAGTCAAAAGAAATTGCCATCTTTATTTTAAAAGCAAAAAAAGTTTTAACAAGTAAACTCATTTTTTTGTTTTATTTCAAGAATCACTGATTAAGTTTAAACAACGTCATTCTGTAAAGCTAAAACAAGTAAAGAATTACAAACAAAAGCACAATGGCTCAAATTTTATTGATAAGATGGAGATCAGCCAAACGCGTGATTCCAAAGAGTACATACAAAGTTAGAAAATGGTAATTTACAGGGGAAAGGGCTACGTTGAAACATAACGACCACTATCCTTCTACCAACTTTGAGTTCGGGACATCCTGAGCTTCCGTCGAAGATGACCTTGACTGGAGATTTCCTCTGATAGATGATATAACTACTGCTGAGGGACTTGCCTCTGTTGAACATAGTTACTTGCCATTATCCCTAATTTTTGCCTAGATTGTACTATGAGATTTCCAATCCATCGGGATGATGATTTTTTTTTCATGTCTCTAACTTTTGCCTGGACCGCCCTTTCGGGTTTTCAATCCACCGAGACGTTTTTTTTTTAGTTTAGGCGAAGTATTTCTTGACTACATCAACATTCGTGGGGTAGGCAAATTCTTCTCCGTCCATGGTTGCTAGTCTCAAGGCGCCCCCTGAGAAAGCTTTCGTGACCACATAGGGGCCATCATAATTTGGGGTCCATTTGCCCCGAGAATCAGTGAGAAATGATTGTATCTTCTTGAGCACAATGTCTCCTTTCCTGAAAACACGCGGTCAGACCTTTTTGTCGAACGCCCTCTTCATTCTCTGTTGGTACAACTGACCGTGGCATAGTGCCGTGATTCATTTTTCCTCGATCAGATTCAATTCGTCGTGTCGACTTTGACACCATTCAGCTTCGGTGAGCTTAGCTTCCATCAATACCCGGATTGATGGGATCTCTACTTCTATGGGGAGAACTGCCTCCATGCCGTATACTAGAGAGAATGGGGTTGCCCCTGTTGAAGTACAGACAGATGTACGATAACCATGAAGAGCAAAGGGTAGCATCTCGTGCCAATCTTTGTAGGTTACAACCATCTTTTGAACGATCTTCTTGATGTTCTTGTTAGCCGCTTCTACCGCTCCGTTCATCTTGGGTCGGTAGGGAGATGAGTTATGGTGTTCGATCTTGAACTCTGCACACAACTCTTTCATCATCTTATTGTTCAAGTTAGATCCATTATCAGTAATGATCTCGCTTGGAACACCATAACGGAAGATGATATTGTTTTTGATAAATCGGACCACCACTTGTCGGGTTACATTGGCGAATGACGCTGCTTCGACCCACTTGGTGAAATAGTCAATGGCTACCAGGATGAACCGATGCCCGTTTGAAGCCTTGGGCTCAATCATACCAATCATATCGATTCCCCATATGGAAAATGGCCACGGGGAAGAGAGAACTTTGAGATGTGATGGCGGTACATGAATTTTGTCGGAGTATATCTGACACTTGTGACACCTCCTCATGTACTTGTAGCAGTCGGATTCCATTGTCAACCAATAATACCCGGCCCTGAGAATTTTTCTCGCCATTGTGTGTCCGTTGGCATGAGTGCCAAAGGATCCTTCATGAATTTCTTTCATGAGCACGTCTGCTTCGGGTCTGTCTACGCATCGGAGCAAGACCATGTCAAAATTTCTCTTATAGAGAGTGTCACCACTCAGGAAGAAGTTTCCAGCCAATCTTCTGAGGGTTTTCCTGTCTTTTCTGAGTGCCCCAGATGGGTACTCTTGTTTCTGAAGGAAGCATTTGATATCGTGATACCAAGGTCTGTCGTCTATGACTGCTTCAATCGCGAAGATGTAAGCGGGCCGTTCAAGGCGCATTATGTCGATCTTAGGTAGGTCATTCCATCGACCTACACTAATCATGGAAGAGAGAGTGGCTAATGCGTCAGCCATGTGATTCTCATCACGAGGGATGTGATGAAAGTCGACTCTGTTGAAGAAGGGTAACAACCTTCTTGCATAGTCTTTGTAAGGAATCAATCCTGATTGGTATGTGTTCCAATCTCCTTTTATCTGGTTAATAACCAAGGCTGAGTCGCCATATACGTCCAAGTTTTTGATCCTTAAATTAATCGCTTCTTCGAGACCCATGATACATGCTTCGTATTCGGCCTCGTTGTTCGTACATTTGAACGTAAGTCTGGCAGTGAAAGGAATGTGGGTACCCTGAGGGGTAACAATGATTGCCCCAAATCCATTTCCGTAATGATTAACTGCTCCGTCAAAGATAAGTCCCCACTGGGAACCTGGTTCTGGCCCTTCACTGGGTAGCGGTTCATCGCAATCTTTCATCTTTAGATACATGACATCTTCGTCTGGGAAGTCAAACCCGATTGATTCTTGATCGTCAATTGGTTGATGAGCCAAATGATCGGCTAAAATACTTCCCTTAACGGCTTTCTGAGCGTGGTACTCTATGTCATATTCTGATAGTAACATCTGCCAACGGGCAATCCTTCCCGTGAGAGCAGGTTTTTCGAAAACGTACTTGGTTGGATCCATTTTGGAGACCAACCAAGTAGTATGACGAATCATGTACTGGCGAAGACGTTTGGCTGCCCAAGCCAAAGCGCAACAAGTTTTCTCAAGCATTGTGTACCGAGTCTCGCAGTCGGTGAATTTCTTGGTTAGATAATAGATGGCAGACTCTTTCCGTTTAGTTTCGTCTTGTTGGCCAAGTACACATCCCATTGAGTCCTCTAGGACTGTGAAGTAAATGATTAGTGGTCTTCCTTCCACTGGAGGTGATAGAATCGGAGGATTCAACAGATATTCCTTGATACTGTCGAAGGCGGTTTGGCAATCATCTGACCAAATGCAATCCTGGTTCTTTTTGAGTAATTTGAAAATCGGCGCGCATGTGGCGGTCATAAGGAATATGAATCTGGAGATATAGTTCAAACGTCCCAGGAATCCTCTGACTTGTTTTTCAGTTTTCGGCGAAGGCATTTCTTGAATGGCCTTGACCTTGTCAGGATCAACTTCAATTCCTTTCTGGCTGACGATGAACCCTAGTAGTTTCCCTGAACGGACACCGAAGGTGCACTTGTTGGGATTCAAGCGGAGCTTGAATTTTCTTAGACGTTCGAACAATTTTGACAGATGTTCAACGTGCTCATCCTCTGTTCTTGATTTTGCAATCAAATCATCGACATATACTTCGATTTCCTTGTGTATCATGTCATGAAACAGAGTAGTCATGGCCCTTTGATAGGTTGCCCCGGCGTTCGTCAAACCGAACGGCATTACCTTGTAACAAAAGGTACCCCATGGGGTAATGAACGAAGTTTTCTCCATGTCTTTCGGCGCCATTTTGATCTGGTTATAGCCCGAGAATCCATCCATGAAGGAGAAAACTTTGAACTTTGCTGTGCTGTCAACCAACATGTCAATGTGTGGTAAAGGAAAGTCGTCCTTTGGACTTGCCTTGTTCAGATCTCTGTAATCGACACACATTCTGACCCTTCCGTCCTTTTTGGGAACGGGCACGATGTTGGCTAACCATTGAGGATATTCAGATGTAGCGAGGAAACCCGCGTCGATCTGTTTCTGTACCTCCTCTTTGATTTTGATGGCCATGTCCGGGTGAGTCCGTCTCAACCTTTGCTTTACTGGCGGACATTCCGATCTCAACGGTAAGTGATGTTCCACGATGCTGGTATCTAACCCTGGCATATCCTGATAGGACCAAGCGAATACATCGGGGAATTCTTTGAGAAGCTTTATCAAACCCTCTCTGGCAGTTGGACTGAGCAATGCTCCGATCCTGATTTCTTTTCTCTCTTTTTCTGTACCCAAGTTTACCGTTTCCAACGGCTCTTTGTGAGGTTCGATGGACCTTTCCTCTTGTCTGAGTAGTCGGGAGATCTCTTCTGGAATTTGGTCGTCATTTTCTTCTTCAGCCTCGAATACCGGGAACTCAAAGTTGGAAGAAGGCATCGGATCGTATGTTCCAACGAGGTATAAAACAATCAATCTGCATGACGTGATGATTCGTGTTTAAAAGAGATAGAGAAAATGCAAGTGTGTGCAGTGTTTTGATTTTACTGCTTTTTTTTATTATTGAATGTTTTTTAGGATTACCATTTTCTGAAAAAGCAAAAAGAGAAAACAACAATTAATGCGGAAATTACAGAACGACGTTATTTTATTAATGAACAAGTCAAATCTCGAAACTACAGCCCTATAAAACAAAACTCTGTCGCTTTGGGCAAAGCAAAGAGGGAAATTTACAGAAAGCGAGCCCTATCAAAATATCCGTTTCACCTGGGCAGGGTGAAAGGTTAAAGATGGCAATTACTTTGACTGACGAACGACCTTCGGAACATCGACGGCAACCCATTGGCGGCGAACTCCTTGGTGAATCACAAAGTCTGGCCCCTTCCTTGATTTGTCTTCAGAAATGACGCTGATTTCTGGTGGAGCAGGATCATTGGAATCTGTCTCCCAGGCAGAATTGTCGTAGGAGGATTCCTCTGTTGCATTTTGCATAGCATTTGTGCTCTCAGCTGTATCTCCCCATCCAGTCGGCTGGATGTCTTCGAGCCTGATACGAGAACTTTAGGGAGCAGTGTACCTGACCATATAGTCGTATTTTCCACTTGGTTGTCCCAGGGTGTCCCACACTTCTGTGGAACTGGAGGAATCATCCCTCTCGATGACGTTGACCTCGGGAAAAGCATAGTTGATGAATTCAAGTCCTGCAAACGTTGCGAATTCATCTTCATGTTGAGTAGTTTCTGAATGACCTGAGTGTTGATCCCATGACATAGTGGGGACACAGGTATTCTGTTCAATGACACTCAGCTGAGCTTCATTACTCGGCTGACTTTCTTGCCCCAAGTTTCCTGGGTAAGGCTGCCACATTGGCAGGCCATCCATCGGGCCATAGTAATTGTGATCAAAGCTGTCTTTCATCGGAGTGTCTTCCTCTAATGAATTTGGCGGAGCACGGCATCCTTCCGGATCACAATCTCCATAGATCATTTCGACATCTGATCTTGGTATAAATCTCAGACTTTCTGTAGGAAAGCAAAAAGGCATAGGCACCTCTTCCTGAGACATATAACCGTCCTTGTTAAGGTAGGACTTCCATTCTTCATCTGTGTCAGAGGGATCTTCCTCATTGATAGCATGAACTGTCTGAGACACTGGGTGAAGAAAACCTCCACTGTGGAAGAAGTTTTGAAGGGGATGAAGACTTTCATCGTTGGCGGCTGTCTGGGTACAGGTTGCAGAAAAACCAAGACCCTTCTTTGTTTTATTGTCAATGGGAATGACAAGCCGTCCCCATCCTGTCGTATCGGTACTCTCGACCGCTTTGATAGCATCTTTGTATGAAGAAATTGAAGTTCCTTCTTTGGACTGATTGTCCTTGCTCGCCAATAGTGCTTGGAACTGAGTTCCAATAACCTCCTCGGGTTCCACACAAGTAGATGATGATAAGTTGCTCACAAGCAAGGCTTGTTCCCCACAAACCGTGACAAGTTGATCATTCTTGACGAACTTTAGCTTCTGGTGGAGGGTTGAAGTAACCGCTCCAGCCTGATGTATCCAAGGTCTTCCTAATAAACAACTGTATGTTGCCCGGATGTCCATGACCTGGAAAGTGATTTGGAAAGTGTGAGGACCAATAGTTATGGGAAGATCCACTTCGCCGATAACTATTTTTCTGGATCCGTCGAATGCTTTGACGACGACCTCGCTGACTCTCATCGGAGGGCCCTTGAATGATAATTGCATCAAAGTGGACTTCGGCATAACATTCAGGGTTGACCCTGTGTCTACCAGTACGTTGGCTAAAGCATCGCCCTGGCAGTTAACTGTAATGTTGAGCGCCATGTTATGACGGCGACCCTCTTCAGGTAATTCTTCATCACTAAATCCCAAATTATTGCAGGAAGTGATGTTAGAGACAATACTATCAAACTGTCTGATTGTTACATCCTGTTCCACAAAGGCTTGCTCCAAGACTTTCTGTAGAGCCTCCCTGTCTGCTTCTGAACTGAGTAACAGTGATAATACTGAGATCTTTAAAGGAGTCTGTAACAGTTGATCAACAATGTTGTATTCACTCCTTTGGATGAGCTTTAGCATCTCATCTTTGTCTTTTAAAAAGTCGGGATTACCAGATTGACCGACTGGTGGATCAGGAATTTCTGCCTGAAGTTCCTTTTCTTTGTTGGATTCTCTAACCCCTCGGTTGAAGATTCTACCGCTCCGTGTTACATGACTGATGTCTGCAATATTCACGACGGAGGGTAATGGAATTTCCTTTCCATTCTCGATTATTGTTGCACCGTATTTGTAAGGGATTGCCTTAGCTGATTCATACGGTAGTGGCCCCGGTAGATAGATGACTATGGGAACCTTCTGATTTTTCTGACCATCATAAGTAATCTCGATCCGTTCTTGGTTGGGAACTCTAGATTCGTCAAGTAGAGGGATGATGGCAAAAACATCCCTGGTCTGGTGACGACCAGAGATCGTGACAACATCCTCAACTTGCTCGGCAAGGTAGTTCGGCGACCAAATGATGGGTTCTGAACCTGGATATGGACAAATTTCTCCGTGATCGACCTGATCCTGAAGATCTGCTTTCACAAGGTAACACCCTTGGTTACTTTCCGCACAGACACTGCAACTGTCATAGTTGTGTGGAGGCACCTGGCCACGCCCACTTTGAATACAATGTAACATCACTAGGTTACCTTCCATTGATCGGACATCCTGACTTTGACGACGAGTAGGATTCCTGTTATTGATACTAATCTGCTGAGTATCTTCATCCATATAGATTGGCATCCACCAGTGATTTAACAAGTGCTGAAGTGCCTCCTGGACAAGGGTACAACCTCGATCGTTTTCGCAACTTGCTTTACAGCTTTGATAATCATGTGATATTAAGAATCCAAGTCGGACCTGCTCAGCATGTAACTCTACCAGGTTGGTATTCATCACGCGAATGTCAAAGATCTGAACCATGTTGATTTGACAGGAGTTCCTATCATGGTAGTCTTGGATCCATCCAAGATCCATCTGACGCTGGAGGGTCTCTTATATGAAAGAGCATCCCTGTTTGTTTACCGAGCAAATCAGACAGGAACTGTAATTGTGCCGCGGCAGATTATGATACTGGCTTTGCCTTGAGTGCATCGCCACCAAGTTGACATTCATCACACGGATGTCGTGGTTTTGAATGACGTTGGAATTCGTGTAAACCATGATAACTCCACGAACTCAGTGCTCTTGGATCCATCCAAGATCCATCTGTTCCTGTAGAGCTGCTTGCACTATAGAACATCCCTGGTTGTCTTTAGAGCAGATATCACACTGGTGATAATTATGAGGTGGCACATGGCCATATCCACTCTATCTACAATGCATCTTGACCAGATTGGTCCCCAATGAGAGTACATCGTGAATTTGATAGACATTGTTAGTCTCTTTCTCAATCAGATTGACTGCAGCTTTCCCATGTTGAGGCAGCGGGTTCGTAAGAACATTAGGATTCGTATCTTTGAAAGATAAGAGCCCGCCCCTAACAAGCTTTTGCACGTCGGATTTGAAATTGAGGCAAGTCTCAATGTTATGCCCTGAACCTCCTTGATGATAAGGGCATGTCTGTTCCGCTTTAAACCAAAAAGGCGGATTTTCCGGAACTGAAAGGGGAGACTTAGTCTGAATGTGCCCCTTAGCCAGCAGTAACGGAAACAACTCTGCGTACGTTACGGGTATAGGATCAAATCCTGGTGGCCGTGTTGTACGGTTGTTGTTATATGGAGGACGAGCCTGCTGAAGAGGCTGTTGTGTCCTTTGTTGGTCAGGTTGGCTCTGCGCAACCTGAGGTTGATACATAGGAATAGGCGCAGGGCTGATAGCAGGAGTTACAGCTGCTACCGGCTGATAACGTCGCCTTTGCTTTCCGAGAGAGATATTCCCAATATCTTGCTCTTTTCTCTTAGGGAGAGCACTACCATATTTTTTAGTACCGCTCGTCGATCCAGTGTCTTTTACCAAACGTCCTTCTCGGACGGCTTCCTCAAGACGTACGCCCATGCCGACCATCTCGGTGAAATCACTGGGTGCACTGGCAACCATTCGGTCATAGTAAAATGAGCTTAAGGTCTTTAAGAAGATTTCTGTCATCTCTTTTTCCTCAAGAGGTGGACAAATTTGAGCGGCAATTTCACGCCACCTTTGAGCATACTCCTTAAAGGTTTCCTTGTCCTTTTGCGACATTGATCTGAGTTGATCTCTGTCGGGTGCCATGTCTAAATTGTACTTGTATTGTTGGATGAAGGCAGTACCAAGATCTCTGAATGTACTGATCGTAGTACGGTTTAAACCCATGTACCATTTGAGTGCGGCACCGGTTAAACTATCCTGAAAGTAATGAATCAGCAGGTCCTGATTCTCCGTCTGAGCTGACATCCGCCGAGCGTACATCACCAAATGGCTCTGAGGGCAAGAGTTACCCTTGTATTTTTCAAAGTCGGGCACTTGGAATTTGTGCGGGACTTTCACATTTGGGACCAAGCAGAGGTCTGCGGCGTCCTTTCCAAATAGATCCTGACCGCGAATGGCTTGCAGCTCTTTCTGCATTTCCAAGAACTGCTCCTGGAATTCCTCCATTCTGTCAAACATAGTTTCCTTCTTACCAGAAGGTGTCTATGGAATCTGTCCTTCCGGGACAGTGTGCACCACAGGGGGTGGTACTGTGACTATGGCAGTAAGTCTTGGCGCCTCCCGAAGTTTGTAACTTTCAGGAGTCTTGAGTATGCCCCTGGCATCTTCGCTTTCCCGAAGTTTGTAACCTTCTGGCCCAGTGGCTTCTGTTGTGATTCCCTGATCTTCAGTGATCGGCGGAACATATCCTTCCGGGATATAGTTAACAGGCATGCCCCAAGGACGATCTTTCGGCATTTGATACCTAGGATCATACTTTTCTATGATGGGCGTTGAGGTGATCTCTGAGATCACGGTTCTTTGTAGCTGAGCTTCTGCCATGGCTTGCATGTCGTTACGAAGCTTTCTCATATCCTCTCTCAGAGCGTCGATCTCTTCTTTCAACCCTCTGTTTTCTTCCTCAAGATCATCCATCCTTTTCTGACGATTGGCCCGAGTATTATACGAATGAGACAGTTTGACTCTAGAACCGAGACACAAACGTGAGATTCGTAGGTAAGGAGAATACGCGATGTGAGAATGATGAATGCAATGATTATATTAATTGTTTTTTTTTGGTTTAATCAAAATAAACTTCAACAATTAGATTGCAAATATCAAACAGTGGGGAAACCCCTTTTTATTGAATTCCAAAGGATTACAGAAATGGAAATACAGTAGATTACAAAGTGCAGAAACAGAAACCTAAACTAATGGGTCCCGAGTCCTCTTCTTTGACCGGGGTGCTTGGGCCATTGTCGGGTTGTCATTCCTTTGCCAGGTGAAAGGAGCGAGCAAATTCCTTTGGTCATCTTGATTCTCTACAGCATGCTGCTCCAAAATTTCAATCAGAGCATCTTTCTCTTTTAGTAGTTGCTGTATTTGGATACACTCTCCGTCGAGGGTGCAGTACTTGTTCTTCCAAGACCTTCTTTCCTTTTGAACTTTGTTGAGAGTAACCCGAAGCTTTTCAATTTCCGTCATGAAGTACATGACAGTTTCCCTCGGCGGAAGAATTCCGTAACGAGGATAAGGCATCCTTAGCTTGAGAGCTCTAGTTTGTACCCAGTGGAGATAAGGCTCCACCGAGACACAGTCCGGTTTTCCCAGAGACTCTCGTCCTATCTTATGAACATGTTTCCAAGCTTAAACTATTTCCATCTTTAGTGCTCTGTCGTTTTCTCCTTCCTTGAAGAAAAGACCTTCCAGATGAACACCCAGTGGGATGTGTCTCATCGGGTATCCAAATTGACGAAGAACTAATATCGGATGATAGTTGATTCCTCCTTTAATTCCTATGAGGGGTACGCTGGGGAAGTTTCCACAACGATCAATGATTCTAATTCCATCATAAATCCTATTACACCAATCTATATCGGAATTGGTGAGGGACATGATCTTTTGTGACCAACGTAAGACACTCTTGCAATCCCAAAAAGCATCAGACTTGGGCAAGTGAGAGATAAACCATTTGTAAAGCAAAGGTACACAGCATGTGATCTCCCCTCCGCTGTACAAATTTCCAAAGTGTACAGAATGATACGCATCTGCGAGCAAAGTCGGCACAGGGTTTCCAATGAGAAAAACCTTAACAGCGTTGATATCGACGAAGTTATTAATGTTGGGAAACAAAAATAACCCGTAGGTGAGCAAGACAAAGATGCTTTCAAAAGCAGTCATGTTCCCTATACTAGCGAAGTACAAGGCTTTCTTTGTCAAGAACTGGGCTGGCAAACCTTGGATGCCACCCTTAGTGGTCATGTGAGTCCTAACCTCAGACTCGTCCAAATGAATTGCTATTGCAATAGTCTGATTCTTTGGAATTTCTCCCAGTCCAGAAAACGGAGCTCGATCAGTGATATGTAAATCAGTCAGATGAGAATACTCCTCCAGCGTTGGTGCAAGCTGGTAATCCGGGAATGTGAAACAGTGATAAACCAGATGGTAGAATTGAATGAGCATGTCCATGATCCCCTTAATCACATGGACTCTTAACAGTGGTAGCAAACCACCGTGCTTGGCTCTGAAAGCCTCTGGGTTAACGAT
Organism: Lathyrus tuberosus; assembly: GCA_022829125.1. Lineage (NCBI taxonomy): Eukaryota > Viridiplantae > Streptophyta > Magnoliopsida > Fabales > Fabaceae > Lathyrus > Lathyrus tuberosus. The sequence continues at coordinate 1,225,230 of JALAZF010000062.1, read as the reverse complement.
CATCCTTGCTAACTTTCTCAAATCCCCTAATTTTGGAACCTTGAAGGTATACTGGTGAGTTCTCCTTCTACCGAAATCCGTTAGCGTAATCCTCTTCTCTGATATTTGCAATCACAGTCTTAGTTTAATTTGAAAAATAGAGAGACTAGAAGAGAAAGTTTTTTGAATGTTTTAATGTTTTTTAGATGAATGCATGAATGCAACACACAAAAACATAGAAAAAACATGGGGTCAGAGGGTCGTTGTCATGAAGTCAAGGCTCTACCCATCCCCAAAGGTTTACACTAAGGTGATTTTTGTACCTGTACTCATTATCATCAGCTCCTCCCAGGAAGGCAAGACAACAAGCGGATCGCCAGCGAGTTGTGTGCAATCTTAGAGTAAGTGCTATTCACCGAGAATAGATCACCAGCCTAAAATGAGGGTAGTATCGCATAACAACTATTTCCGATAGCTTCTGCACTACGAAAAGGTTTGGCTTTTCTAGGTGTATACTCATTCTCACCACATGCGGCATCACACGCATTCCCATTAGCAAAAAAATAAACACGTATAGCAATTAGGAAAAGCAGTATATATATTTGTCCTAATCATCCTAGACTTTTAAAGCTAAGAATCCTAAGTTCCTGACAGAAATGGGTTCCCCGGCGGAAGCCCCAATCTGTGGTTCCCTGCCTAAGAGATGGACCAGCATAGGTCAATCTTTCTCTTCGGTAGAGTTCCCATTTTCCGTAGAAAACGGGGATGATGCCCTAGGCAGAAAAGGAGACCCCCCAGCAGAGTCGTCATTTGTGTTATTTTTCACACAAGAGAAGTAGAAAGAAAGGAACGGGCCCCACGGTGGGTGCCACTTTTCTGTAGCGAGCGATTTTGGACGCGGTTCTTAAGCGTTGGTCGCTCTCTGCGGTTTGAGCTTAAAACTACAGGTCGATTCATTTTTTATCCTATTGTGAGTTGAATAAGGAAGGGAAATAGATGTCTCCAATTAACCCTGCTTTGCATACTGAGTTTAAACAGCGGTCTGTTAGGTTACGTATGCTATCAATGTGGGGGGCCTTTGTACTGGTTATTTGTATTTTCGCCAATACTGTTTTCTTTCTTTCTTTTACCTAGGCAGAAGGTTTCTGGCGGGGAACAAGGATTAGGATGTTAGGACTGATGTTTTTGAGTTACTACTTATGATTGACTGAGATATGGGATTTGGGTTTTTTGTTGATTGCGCTCGCTAAGATCTTTTCTTTCGATCTTATGCCTACGTATTCCTGTTTACCGAAACAGGGAAATCAGAGCGTTCGTAGTTCCTCCTATTCTATGGGAGGAAATTGGTTTTTGGTGTCTTGTTCAAAGCCCAAGACGTGAAGCGAAAGGTGATTTGTATCTTGTTTAAAGCCCAAGATGTGAAGCTGGAAGGTCTATTTGTGTCTTGTTCAAAGCCCAAGACGTGAAGCTGAAAGACCTCGACTTTAGAGAGAATTTGTCATCTCTAAAGAGGGGAGAAGGAGAATTACTTTAACTGGGATACGCGGATCCGAGCAATGCCATAATTTCCGAAGAAAGGGTTTTAACCTGAAGGAGAAGACTTTAACTCAGTATAGAGCAATGCCATCTTTCCTTAGGAATTTCTCATGCTAAAAGAGGGACAGTGGCATGGATGTAGATGATCCAGAGGCTTGCCGCTTACAGCGATTAGATGAAGGGAAAGGAGTTGTTGATGTTTGTGTACTGTGAACGAGGCACAACTTTGATGCTAAAAGGTTGATTGGATCAACCAGTGGTTTTCTTATACAAAGCCTAAGAGGAGGTTAATTTCCGCTAGGAAAATCATTATACAAAGCCTAAGAGGAGGCTATTTTATGTCTCGTACAAAGCCCGAGAGAGAGGCTAAAAGGGTTCGACCCAGTGGGGCATATCGTTATACAAAGCCTAAGAGGAGGCTAGCAAAGAGTTGACTCAGTTGGAGAATCTTTTATACTCAGTAAGAGAGTGTTTTTGTATCTCGTACAAAGCCCGAGAGAGAGGCGAAAAGGTTGTTTTTACTCCACTGGGGAGAATTTTGGTATCTCGTACGAAGCCCGAGATGGAGGCTATTGTAACTGTTTCAGTTGAGTGACAGATCCAATATACTGATTTTAAAAGAGAAAATCAGTTCTTATATGAGTAACACTGTACCCAGGGGTTTGATTTGAGGATCAGGGGTATTTCCTTCTCTTTGAGGAAACAGGAAATCCAAAGGGGTGTCGAGACTGTCCGAGTCTGCGGGTTTCCTTCCTATTTAACGAAGGGTGCTTGAGAATGTCTTTGAGACTCAAGGAAGTTAGACTGTCCGTGTCTAGAGTTTTATCTTTTGTACTATGCTGTGAGAAACAGTAGTAGACTCCATGAAAGGACTGTTTTATGAGGATGACTAGGTTCTGTTCCTATACCTCTAGGAGGTCGTCGGGACAATTTGTACGAAGCCCAAGAGGAGGCTGGAAACTTTTAAGAAGCCGACAGGTCCTTGTACGAAGCCCAAGAGGAGGCTATCATTCCCGGAGAAAGAGATCATTATACGAAGCCTAAGAGGAGGCTGTGAATACTTCTAAGAAGCCGTAGTGTCCTTGAATAATGCCCAAGAGGAGGCCGATGCTTTTAAGAAGCCCGTGGGTCTTATCATCTCCTTTCCATTAGGAGAGATAACTGTTTTAAAGATAAAAACCACTGGTAAACGTGCGAGGTTTACTATCCAGCGACTTTTAACCTTTAAAGAGGGTTCCTTAGTTAAGGTCCAAGATTATGACCGTAATGGGTACCCAAACCCCGAGACATTCAAGGCAAGCTATCCACAAGGAATAGATCAAGTCAGGAAAGTTTGAGAATTTGGGAGAAACTCAAAGATGCCATTCACGGAGAATACATTCATCTTGGGGAGTAGAGCTTCTTGACGATTCCTAAGGAGGACAGCCGAAGAGAAGACTGTAACTGGTGCTCCTATTGGGGATCTAGCCGTCTATTTATACGAATAAATGAAATGGCGTCACCTAGTTCTAGACGTAGTTGCCGGGGAAACTCGAAATATCTATACTATTATTACACAGTAGATATGAGTTTATGAAAGGAGACTTACAGTGAGCAGCCCCACAATACAGTTTATAATATGAAAGCAGTAAATGAAAGCGATAACCACTTACTCGGTTGGAGTGCTTCCATGCTGTTTGGTTAGTTGTTCAACAAAGAAAGATTAAAAACAACAGTATATTCAAAATCAAAGGAGAAAGTGCTTTGAAAAAGAAAGATTTGGGGCTTACAGCTCAAGGAGAGGCCCAGGGTTTTATCAGTGAGCGCACTGTTTGACTTTGTACAGCGGGACTTATACAAGTGACTGGGGCCCAAAATGGTTTTCTGTACAAAGGGATGGGCCTTACACTCTCTCAAGAGGCCCAAAAAGGTTTAAAGAAAAGAGTGGGGCTTATAACACGAGGGTATGCCCAAATGATTTTTCGTTTAAAAATGACGATCGCGCCGAGGTTTTCTTTTAACGTGGAGGGACTTATACAATAAGTGAGGCCCAAAATGTTTTGGTTAAAAGGGGGATTGGGTCTTACACTCTAATAGAGGCCCAAAGTGTTTTGAATGGGTCTTATAGCTCAAGGAGAGGCCCAAATGATTTTTATTTTTAAACGGGCGATGATCGCGCCGTTTACTTGTACAGAGGGACTTATACAATGAGTGAGGCCCAAAAAGTTTTTGTACAAGGGGGGATGGGTCTTACACTCTCTCAAGAGGCCCAAGAGTTTTGAAAATGATTTATGAAGGTTGAATTAATCCAAAACCCTAATTTGTTTTCAAAATGTATTTAATTGAATAAAAATTCAATTAAAATGATCAAAAATTGTTTAACACATGGAAAACAAATTGTGACCTTGGATTAATGCTTCAAAAATTAAGTATTGACCTACAAAATAATTAGAAAGCATTAAAAATTGGAAAATCAATGTAGAAAAAATATTTAAAATGCCAAAAACAATGAAAATATTAATTCTTTGCAAAAATATCAATTATATGAAATAAATAATATTTTTGGTATTTTTTGATAAAATAAAATATTTTAACATTTTTGTGAATTATTAAAAAAAGAATCAACTCAAAATCATTAAAACTCAGAGAGAAATTAATTTTTGAATCAATTAAACAAAATCACAAAATTCAAATATTTGAATTTATGAAAATGGCGCCAAGAACAACACCAAGAACACGCGCGTTTTTCTGGGTTTCTCAGATTTGCATTTTCTATCTAATCTCCATGAATACGTAATCATATCATGCAATCCACATATCATTATGCTCGTTTCAACCTCACGATCATGTCTATGTACTTTAATTTCATTTAAATTAAACATACAACAAGAAATCACGAAGAGACCTCAAGAACCCTAATTTCTGCATGAAGGCTAGGATTTTTGATACACGATTCAAACAATGCAATTAATTGAGGGAAAACATTCCATGCATGATTATGAACATATGGCCAAATTATTGTGCGAGGAAATATGCATAGATTGAGAGATGCCCAAGTTTAGGCTTACCTCCAAGTCGTGACAGCAAGAGCAGATGTGATTTTGTGTTGGAGGTGTTACAGACAAGTTGTGATGATCTGGACAGCTTCCCTACACCATATGGAGTGTGTTTGAACACTTGGATTGAATTGAAATGGACTGGATCAGTTTATGGCATCTCAGCTGCAACTTCACTTCAAACTTGTGTGGATGGCAAGTGATTTTGAGATTTTGATGCTCCAGATGTTATGTGAGTGTTTGATCAGCTCATATGTGATGTATGTGAGGTGTGTGAGTGATTGGTTTGTGCAGAATTGCTCTCAAACTCAAAACCCGATAGCTACCTTGCTAAGAAAGGCATTTTTGCCAAGAGAAAGAGATTTTGAGGAAAGCATCTGTTAGATGGCTTTGGTGTACTCAAACTGACCACAATTGAGCTCTATTTATAGTAGAGCAAGTTTGTTTTGCAAGTAATAGTGCATGGCAGCTGGTAAGTAGGTTTGGCCAATGTTGGCAAATGAAAATCCAAGTCTCCTCTAGCCATTGACTAGAGGTTAGGGCACAGAGCTTTGGTCCCCTTGGTCTTGGATAAGTCTTGACTGATTTCAGATGAGAATGGCTCAGTCTATGCCACCTTGATGGTTCCATTGAATGCCTCATTCCAAATTTGAAGTCTTGTCCCTATTTTGGCCATTCTAGGTTCAACATGCTATTTCTTGTTCCATGGACTTTGGAGGCTTGGCTCAGTGATTGTCCCCTTTAGATTCAATCCTCTGAGGTGTCCATGTGGATAGGAGCAATTAAATTTGGCAGATTTTGGCAAATTGACCAAAGTTGCAAATTCTGCCTTGCCTTGACAGATTTTAGCAAGGCAACTTGGCAATGTTGTATCTCATGGTGTAGGTTGAATTTGGCAATGTTCTTGGCCATTTTGGAAAGCTCTTACATGATACAACAACTGTTTGAACAAGTTTGATTTTGATCTCTTTTAATTCCAAGTGAAAAATCCCCCTACATTTGGCAAAAAGTGAGGCAGAATCTGACTTAGTGAAAATTTCACCAAGTGTTGGAAAAAGTGACATTTTCTCTTTTTAGCCACTTTGATCACTCCATAACTCAAAATCCTTAATGAATTGGAATGACTTGTAGTTGAAGTTTTTGTAGGTGATAATGAGGGCTACAAATCCATCTTTGGATGAGAAAAAATGGCCTTGTGGTTTAGGAGTTATGGTCCTCCAAAGTTGGTACCTTTGCCACTTTATTTTTAACTTAGAAAATTTTCTAAGTTTTATGGTTACCCCTTTTACAAGTTATCTCACTTTTCTTGATTTTTCTTGATGAATGATGATTCAAACCATACATTAACATCATTTTAGGGTTAAAAATCCATTTTGGTGAAAAATCTCAAAAAGTCAAAGTTGACTTTTTGTGCACAGTTGACTTTTTATCAGATGAATTCCAAACTGTGCAATTCTTCAGGAAATCATGTCCTTGACCTAAATCAAACTTGATGGACATGTTCCATGGGTGTCATAGGGTATATTCAATCATGTATTAGGGTTTGGGAGCATGTCCTGGTCAAAAGTCAAAGTTACAGTTGACTTTTCCCTTAAAACCCTAATTGTGGTGCAGATGAAAATGAGACTTGTTGCTCAAGCTTCTTGGATCAATCCATTGTTCCAAATGGATCAATATGGTATATTAGAGACCCTCAAATCATCTCTTGAGGTCTTGGCTCATGGTTTGTCCCAAAAGTCAACTTAGGGGTGAATTAGGTCAAGAAACCCTAATTCCTGATTTTTGATGAATGCATCCCCTGAGGCAAAATTGACTTGATGCATGGGTTCATGAGGTTCCATAAAGCATATTAGGTTATGTTTTGGATCATTGCCTTGTGCCCAGATGAAAATTTCCATCTGGAGGCCCTGGTCGACCAAAACCCTAATTTGGTGATACTGTCGATCTTGAGACTTGATCCACCTAGAAGGGAGCAGCCTTGTGCTTAATCCTTGAAGTGGGAGTACTTTTTGATCCATTGTGGATGTTTGAGAGATTAGACAAGTTGAAGATCATGTCACTTCTTGATTGATCCTTTGTCTAAGCACTCAGAGAGGGCTTGAAACCCTAATTTTGATTGTATTGGATGCTCACCCATCTTTGGGGAGACTGATGAAGCATGATGCTTCATCCATATTGTGATGATGATTTTCACAATGATGGGAAATCTAAGTGGTCAAAATTTGGGGTATTACAACAGGCTACAATAGCATGGCAAATTGGTTCAAACACAACATATATGATATGTATGAGATGTCCATAATCAATGGACATCAAAGCAATGCATGATTTAAAGAGTTCAAGTTGTGATGCACTTACCTCTTGAAGCTCCTTGTGCTATCTTTCAAGATGCTTGTGCCATAAGTGATCCAATGCTTTAGACACCTTTGATTGATCCCTTAGAAGCTTTTAGAATGATCAAAACCAGCTGGAATCCTCAGGAACATGAATTGGCTGTTTCTTGCAAAAGTGACCAAAATGGTAACTCACTCAAATGATGTTACAGTTGAGGGAAACTTGTTGGGACAGTTTGAGGATGATATTTGGAGTGTGTTTGAGGGTTTATTTGGTTTTGAAAGGGACCGAATCAAGACATGGCTTAAAAAATGCAAAAAGTCAAAATTTGAGGTTTTGGAGGTTGACTTTCTGATTTTGGTGTTTTAGATCAAGGATGAGTGTTTGAACAGCTTATATATGATACATTGGATGTGTTTGGATCATGAGCTGTGGTGGAATTGCTCTCTAACTCGAAAACTCAATGGTGACTTGTAAAAGAAGGCATTTTTTGCAAAATGAGAGAGATTTTGAGGAAAACATCAGTTTGGATGCTTTGGTGTGATCTGAATGAGGCAATGTAACCTCTATTTATAGGCGATCAAGTTTTGTTTTGGAGGAATAGTGAATGGCTGCAAGATCATATCACATTCAATGACTTTGGCTTGGTGGCATTTCTTCTTATGCAAGGCAAACTAGCCCCTCCAAGTAGCAATGCTATGTATTGACCAATTCCACATTCCTCAGATGTTTTAATTGTTGTTTAAGCATGAATCTTGGCTGAGAAGATCAGCTTTGTTGAAAGTGCACTATTGCACATAAATGCACTTTGAATTCCAAGTCTTTGTTCAAAGACTCATCATGCCAAAGGATCAATCTTTGAAGCATCTTGGCCTAATTTTGCGGGTTGGATCAGATATGTCATGATCATATTAAAAGAATGTGGCATAGTGATCATTCTATCCTGACTCAAAATCGTGGAGAGTAAGAAAACATGCAAACTGGTTTTCCAAACCAGTTGCAGCAGCATGACTTTGGGCTGCCATATCTCTTGGTTTCCATGGAGTTTTTCCATGCTGATGGACTCTTTGAATTGCTAGCAAGATGCACAATAACTTTGATGTTTATACTTTAAATTGATTCAACTTATAACTATGTGAAAAGTTCTCCAAGTTTTGGTGTTTTGCTTGAAATCTGTCTTGGACAGAATTTTGTCTAAGTGTTGGAAAAAGGTGAATTTTAATGTTTTAGTGATTTTGCCTCAACTATAACTCAAAATCCATGGAGATTTAGGATTTCTTGTAGTTGACATATTTGAATTATGTCATATGGAATTTTATTTGAGCTTTGAATGAGAGAAAAAGGCCTCGTGGTTTAGGAGTTATGACCTTGCAAAGTTGGTACAAAATCATTTTTGTTCCATAACTTAGAAAATTTTTGGTTTCTTATGGTTGCCCCTTTTGCAAGAAACCTCACTTTTCTTGATTTTTCTTGATAGATGATGATCAATATCATACATTAACATTGTTTTTGACTTAGGGGAACCATATTTGTGAAAAATTCCAAAAGTCAAACTTGATTTTAGGCACAGTTGACTTTTAGTCAAATGAAATCCAAAATGTGCGATTCTTTGTGCAATCAAGTTCTTGACCTAATTCAAACCTAATGGATGAGTTTCATAGGTGTTATAGGGTGTATTGAATCATGTCCCAAGGTTTGGGAGCATGTCTTGGTCGAAAGTCAAAGATACAGTTGACTTTTCCTTCAAAACCCTAATTGTGGTCCAGATGAAATTGAAACTTGTGAATTAAGCTTCTTGGATCAATCCGTTGTTATAAATGGATCAATGTAGTGTATTTGAGGCCCTCAAATCATGTCTTGAGGTCTTGGCTCATGCTTTGCTCCAAAAGTCAACTTAGGGGTGAATTAGGTCAAGAAACCCTAATTCCTGATTTTTGATGAATGCATCCCCTGAGGTTATTTTGACTTGATGGTTAGATCTATGAGGTCCCTTTGAGCATCTTGGGTTGTTGTTTGAAGCATTGGCTCATGCCCAGAAGAAAATTTTCATCTGGAGGCCTTGGTCGACCAAAATCCTAATTTGGTGACACTGGCGATCTCGAGGCTTGATCCACTTGGAATGTTGCAACTTTGTGCTTGATTCTTGATATAGGAGTCCTCTTGATCATTTATGGGTGTTTGAGAGGTTAGAAAAGTTAAAGATCATGTAATTTCTTGATTGATCCTTTGTCTAAGTGCTCTGAGAGGGTCTGAAACCCTAATTCTTGATTGTAGTGAAAGCTCAACAATCCTAGAGGAAATTGATGAGGCATGATGGCGCATCCATATTGTGGCAATGATTTGCACAATGATGGGAAATTTTGGTGGTTAAAATTTGGGGTATGACATATGCCCCTATTTAATCTTCTTGGACCCGAAGGTGTGAATGGCGAAGATATTCGGACATTCAGGGTGCAAGAGGATTAAATATCGGAATACCTGAAATTTTGACGGTGGTTATGAATGGTAGTTTGCTCATCCATCTTCTTTTGCTAAGAAATCATACTCAAAAAAGGGTAAAACTTCCCCTCGATCCTGGTCTTCAGCCAAGGAACTGGTCTTAGTTTCTTTTTTTGTAATAAACCTCCCCTCGATCCTTGGTCTTTAGCTGTAGCGCGATTTTTATGGTCTTGAATCACTATCTCTTGGGTACTACAATTCGATTCATTTTTTATCCTGTTAAGCTGATAAAGGAAGGGAAATAGATGTCTCCAATTAACCTTACTTGCATACTGAGTTTAAACAGTCAAAACTGTTGGTTTACAGATACTATTAAGATGTGGGCCCCTCTTCGGTTATTTTGTTAAGAATAGAATGTTTGGACCATTTGTGAGGTTTTAAGACGTTAGGTCTGACGCTTTTCGATTGATGTATGAAGGTACAGGATTTTGGGTTTTTGATTAGTATGCTCGCTAAGATTTTTCCAATCTTATGCCTACGTATTCCCGTTTAACGAAACAGGGAAATCAGAGCGGTCGTAGTTCCTTCTATTCTATGGGAGGAAAAAAGGTTGTCTTTGTGTCTTATTCAAAGCCCAAGATGTGAAGCTAAATGTGGTTTGTATCTTGTTCAAAGCCCAAGATGTGAAGCTGAAGGGTCTATTTGTATCTTGTTCGAAGCCCAAGATGTGAAGCTAAAGGGTTTTGACTTTAGAGAGGATTTGTCATCTCTAAAGGGGATATTTGTCACAACTGTTGGGTGGCTGATTATAAAGGAGAATTACTTTAACTGGGATATGTGAATCCAGTAATGCCATAATTTCCTTTATAGGGGATTTTTTAACCTGAAGGAGAAGACTTTAACTCAGTTTAGAGTAATGCCATCTTTCCTTAGGAATTTCTCATGCTAAAAGAGGGACAGTGGCGTGGATGTAAATAATCCAGAGGCTTGCCGCTTACAGCAATTTAGATGAAGGAAAAGGAGTTGTTGATGTTTGTATACTGTGAGCAAGGCACAAATTTTGATGCTAAAAGGTTGATTGACTCGACCAGGGTTTTCATATACAAAGCCAAAGAGGAGGCTATTGACCCAACAAGAGGGTGTTTTTATGTGTCTCGTACAAAGCCCGAGAGAGAGGCTAAAAGGGGTTGACTCAATAAGAGAGTGTTTTATACTCAACAAGAGAGTGTTTTTGTATCTCGTACGAAGCCCGAGATGGAGGCTAAAAGGTTTTGACTCAACAAGAGAGTCTTTTATACTAAACAAGAGAGTGTTTTTGTATCTCGTACGAAGCCCGAGATGAGGCTAAAAGGTTTTGACTCAACATGAGAGTCTTTTATACTAAAAAAAGTGTGTGATTTTTATCTCGTACGAAGCCCGAGATGGAGGCTAAAAGGGATTGACTCAACAAGAGAGTCTTTTATACTCAACAAGAGAGTGGTTTTATATCTCGTACGAAGCCCGAGATAGAGGCTGAAAGGGAAGTGACTCAACAAGAGAGTCTTTTATACTCAACAAGAGAGTGTGTTTGTATCTCGTACGAAGCCCGAGATGGAGGCTAAAAGTGAAGTGACTCAACAAGAGAGTCTTTTATACTCAACAAGAGAGTGTTTTTTGTATCTCGTACGAAGCCCGAGATGGAGGCTAAAAGTTTGACTCTGCTAGGGAGAATCATTGTACAAAGCCTAAGAGGAGGCTAACTTCACTGAGGAAGGATCATTATACAAAGCCTAAGAGGAGGCTATTGTGCTGGTGACTGTTTCAGTTTAGTGACAGGTCCAGTATGTTGGATAAAAGAGAAAATCAGTTCATATGAAGGGAACGATTAAAGGTATTGTTGTGCTTTGGAATTGATCAGAGGATCAGGGTTATTTCCTGTTCTTTAAGGAAACGAGAAATCCAAAGGGTATTGAGACTGTCCAAGTCTACTGGTGTTTTGGAGAAATCGATTCTCAGATAGTGAAATGATCCTTGTATGATGCCCAAGAGAAGGCTGGTATGGTAAGGGATAAAGGTCAACCCATTAACTGGTCTGACACTTGACTCAGAAAGACAGCTCTAGCAAATTGATGACTAGGTTCTGTTCCTATACCTGTAGAAGTCTCTGGGTCCTTGTACTAAGCCCAAGAGAAGGCATGAGAGCTTTTAAGAAGCCGAAGGGTCCTTGTACAATGCCCAAGAGGAGGCGGGGATGCTTTTAGGAAGCCAGTGGGTCCCCAAACCCCGAGAAGTTCAAGACATGACATTCACCGAGAATAGATCAAGCCAGGAAAGTCCAAGAATTTGGAAGAAACTCAAGAGATGCCATTCACAGAGAAAAGATCATCTCTGGGGAGTAGAGTCTCTTTGACAATGTTTAAGGGTGACAGTATGAGAAAGGGTTCAATGAGAATGCTGCCTTTCACATCTCCATATTGTTTAACCCCAAGAGGAGGGAAGACTGTGTCTAGTAATCCTATGGGGATCTAGTTTTGTTTGTATTTAAGAGTGACCAACAAGGCTTTACCTAGTGCTAGACATAGTTGCCGGGGAAAACTCTAAATAACTATACTAGTATTACACAGTGGATATTTGATAAGTATATAAAAGTTTGTGAAAGAAGACTTACAGTGAGCAGCCCTACAATACAGTTATATATATGAAAGCGGATAAAGAAATCGGGTAAACACTTACTCGGTTGTAGAGCTTCCATGCTGTTTGGTTAGTTTGTTCAACAAAGAAAGATTTGATAACAATATTATATTCAAAATCAAAGGAGAAAGTGCTTTGAAAAGATTTTTGGGGCTTACAGCTCAAGGAGAGGCCCAAGGTTTTATCAGTGATTGCACTGTTGTTTTGTACAGGGACTTATACAAGTGACTGAGGCCCAAAAAGGTTTTCTGTACAAAGGGATGGGTCTTACACTCTCTCAAGAGGCCCAACGGTGTTTAAAGAAAAAAGAATGGAGCTTATAACACGAGGGTAGGCCCAGATGATTTGTTTTTGAACTGGCGATCGCGTCGAGGTTTCTTTAACATACTGGGTCTTATACAATGCATTTAGGCCCAAAAGGTTTTGGTTAAAAAAAGGGGTTGGGTCTTACACTCTATTAGAGGCCCAATGATTTATTTTTGTACATGAGGTGGGGCTTACAGCTCAAGGAGAGGCCCAAGGTTTTTGTTTGAAAACGACGATCGCGCCGTTGTTTTAAAAATGTACAGAGGGACTTATACAATAAGTGAGGCCCAAAATGGTTTATGTACAAAAAGGGTTGGGACTTACACTTTATTAGAGGCCCAAAAGTGTTTGAAAATGATTTGTGAGGGTGAAAATCAAAGTAACCCTAATTTTGTTTTCCTTTAAAAGTAAATATTTAAAGAAAATCAAATAAAATGATAAAAATACCAAATGAGTTTGAATAAACCACTTGTGATTTTTGTTGAAGGTTTGAAAAATGAGGTTTTAATCACAAGATGAATTAAATCTCATTTGGTTTTGATTTTCAAAGTAAATATTCACTTTTAAATGTTTAAAAACAATTAAAAAGGAATTTATTCACAAAAATACTAATTATATTAAATAACTAATATAAATTTGATTTTTTGTGGAATAAAATATTTCAACATTTTTGTGATTTTTTGCAAAAAGAACCAATAAAAAATAATTAAAATTGAGGGAGTTATTAATTTTTCAAATCATTAAAAATAATATGAAAAATAGTAAAAAGTGGAAAAAATAGCAAAAAGAGGATCTGGGCGACGGGGATTCGAACCCCAGACCTCTTGTGTATAGGGCGCGCGCCTTACCATTGGGGTGGTGATGCATCCGTTGATTGAAACACAACCACAAGCCTGGCCCAAGGCAAGGCAAGGCAAGATTTTGGTTGAAAACGTGAAGGCCATAACTTTCTCATTTCTCCATGGATTGGGACAAAATTTAGGTCTATCCTATCTATAATTTCACAAGGAATCCAATGGTGGTGGTGTTTTTTTTTCTTCAGATCATGCTCCTATTGAAAAACCCGATAGTGGTTTTGAAATAGGCCATGATTTGCATTTTCTGTGCCATCTCTTGGTACAAGCATGAATTACATGATAAAATGGTGCAAACACAACACATATAACATGTATAAGAGATGCATGATCAGTGGACATCAAAAGAAAGCATGATTCAAAGAATCCAAGTTGTGATGCTTGCCTTTCTTTGGAGTTTTTGTGCAATCTGCCAAGTGCTTTGTTCCAGAAATGATTTGATGCTTTGGACACCCTCAAATGATCTCTTATAAGCTTTTAAGATGGTTGGAATCAGCTGGAAACCTCAGGAACAGGTTTGAGCTCTTTCTTGCAAAAGGGGCAAAAGTGACCAAAATAGTAACTCTCTCAAATGGTGTTCCAGATGGGGGGAACCATTTGGGACAGGTCAAGGATGATATTTGGAGTGTGTTTGAGGTTTTATCTGGTTTGGAAAGTGACTGAATCAAGACATGGCTTGAAAAATGCACAAAAGTCCTATTTTTGAGGTTTTGAGAGGTGACTTTGTGATTTTGGTGTTACAGGTCACTTGTGAGAGTTTGGACAGCTTAGATATGACATATTGGATGTGTTTGGATCATGAGCTGTGGTGGAATTGCTCTCTAACTCAAAAACTCAGAGTTACCTTGCTAAAGAAGACATTTTTGCCTAGAGAAAGAGATTTTGAGGAAAGCAAGTGTTGTAGTGCTTTGGTGTACTCAAACTGAACACAATTGAGCTCTATTTATAGTAGAGCAAGTTTGTTTAGGCTGCAATAGTGAATGGAAACTGCTGCATAGGTTTGGCCAATGTTGATCAATGAGAATCCAAGTCTCCTCTAGCCATTGACTAGAGGTTAGTGTAGCGCGAATTTTTGCATGGTTGCTAAGCACTATCGTTTTGGGGTACTATAATTCGATTCATTTTTTATCCTATTGAAGCTGATGAAGGAAGGGAAATAGATGTCTCCAATTAACCCTGCTTGCAAACTGAGTTTAAATCGACGACTGTTGGTTTACAGATGCTATTAAGATTGTGGGTCTCTCTTAGGTTATTTTGTTAAGAACACAGTGTTTGGACTATTGGTAGGATGTTAGGACTGATGCTTTTCGATTGATGTATGAAGGTACGGGATTTTGGGTTTTTGATTAGTGTGCTCACTAAGATTTTTCCAATCTTATGCCTACGTATTCTCGTTTAACGAAACAGGGAAATCAGAGCGATCGTAGTTCCTCCTATTCTATGGGAGGAAAAAGGTTGTTTTGGTGTCTTGTTCAAAGCCCAAGACGTGAAGCTAAATGCGGTTTGTATCTTGTTCAAAGCCCAAGATGAGAAGCTGAAGGGTCTATTTGTATCTTGTTCGAAGCCCAAGATGTGAAGCTAAAGGGTTTTGACTTTAGAGAGAATTTGTCATCTCTAAAGAGGGATATTTGGTCTGTTTGTCACAACTGTTGGGTGACCGATTATAAAGGAGAATTACTTTAACTGGGATATGCGAATCCAGTAATGCCATAATTTCCTTTATAGGGGGTTTTCAACCTGAAGGAGAAGACTTTAACTCAGTGTAGAACAATGCCATCTTTCCTTAGGAATTTCTCATGCTAAAAGAGGGACAGTGGCATGGATGTAAAAAATACAGAGGCTTGCCACTTACAGCAATTTAGATGAAGGAAAAGGAGTTGCTGATGTTTGTATACTATGAGCAAGGCACATATTTTGATGCTAAAAGGTTGATTGACTCAACCGGGGTTTTCCTTATACAAAGCCTAAGAGGAGGCTATTGACCCAACAAGAGGGTGCTTTTATGTGTCTAATATGAAGCCTAAGACGGAGGCTAAAAGGTTTTAACTCAACAAGAGAGTCTTTTATACTCAACAAGAAAGTGTTTTTGTATCTCGTACGAAGCCCGAGATGGAGGCTAAAAGGTTTTGACTCAACAAGATAGTCTTTTATACTCAACAAGAGAGTGTTTATATATCTCGTACGAAGCCCAAGATGGAGGTGTAACACCTCAAAATTTGCCCTAATTTATTCTAACCTTTTCTGGCTTGTGCTTCGCATTCGTCTGCATTTCCATTAGGTCATACTCATATCCATTCATTTGCATCTAGCTCCTGTGGCGTGGGATCATGGTTTCTTATCTTCTGTGCGGCTTGGTTGATATTCATCAATGGAAGATGGTTGTTAGGGTTCGTGGCAAAGGCATCGTGACATGAGATCTAGTTGTGGATTTATATTATGGTCAAGGCAATATTGTCCTCTCTGTTGCTTATTGTTGGTTGCTTGTAATACAAGTTAATATTTGGGCTTGAGAATTGAAGTTGGCATGGATTCATTAAAGAGAAGTTTCATCCAAGAGATTTCATTAGTTCAATTGGATTAAAGGTTTTAAGGCGGTTGGGTGTTTTAAAGAGTTTTCGTCTTGGCATCCAAACTCATCATTTCCACCTTTCTAATTCAAATTCAAGTAGACATCCATTTTTCAAACCATAATCCAAATTCCAAATATTCATTCAAAATCCAAAATTAAACCCATATCATAAACCGTAATCCACTTTTGATATCCATTTCAACCGTAAACCGTTATCCCATTCCTAATATCCATTTTTAGTCCAATTATCCATTTTAATAATCATGCCCATTTGTTAAAACCATATCCAGTTTCATCCACTCTTTTTCATGTCCATATTAAATCCATTAGACCATTTTTACCATTTTTTCTAAATCCATATTTTCAAATTCATCAACCCAAAAATCCATGTCCAATAACCAAATATTAAATATCCAAAGGCCTTGTCCAAATCCATTTTCAATTCAATTCCAAACAAAATCTAAATGCCATTTTTTCATATCTAAATTCATGATGCCAATAAAAAAGGATCTACATCTCACATCACCAAGGATTCTAGCAAGTTTATATTCCGGGACTGTCTGTATTTGGAACTACCAATCTCAGACCTTGGCTAAGTCTTTTGAGGTTACTGAGTCACCTGTTCGGTCAGCCAAGTTTATTGCACGCAAATAGTGGGTTGTTGCAGGAGCAGGTGATATGTTTATTCGTGAATATAATTACAACACAATGGATAAAGTTGAAGTATTTGAGGCACACACAGATACATAGAAGCATAACAGTTCACTTTAAAATAAATACCAGAAAAGCATTACAAATAGTTACAGGAAAAAATTACATGACAGAAAAAGCAACTAACAACAACTACTAACAGAAAACTACCTTTCCATAACCGATTTTCCCTAACCCCTAACAGTTTCCTAACTGACATACTCCCTAACAGAATTCACAAAAAATCCAATAACTGCTAACAAAAATTTGGATAACAGTTTTTTTTCCCAATTGTAACAAAACCTCTAACAGACTATCCAATGACAGAGCCTTCTCCATTCTTCATCTTCAATTCACCAACCATTCCCTCCATTCTTCACTCAGAAAATCTGCATCAATCTCCAGCTCCATAACTCTTGAACCATCAATCTTCAAGCTTCAACCATTTTCATCAATCCACCAATATCAGTACCTGCAAAAACCAAATTCAATGCAACAGAAAAATTACAATTCCAGTAGAAACATAACAGAATTTCACCTCCTAACTGTCCTAACCTATTCTCTAACAGGATCCCTTACTCTATTCTCCCTAACTGAGAATAACAGAGCTTCACGCTTCTTGATTCTCTTCACCGTTCCCTATGGTATCTTCATCTTCTTCATTATTAGTGAATTCAAGAACCTGCAAAATCAACATCACAATTCAGAAGCTCATTTCGTAACTGTATTTCAAGCGATTCCGCGGAATTCGTAACAACTTACACAAGAACGCAAAGAAAGGGCGATGCAACAACGAGCTCACGTGGAAGTTGTAGCGAGAAGCGAAGTCGAAGTCACAGAATAGAAGAAGAAGTTGCAGAATCGAAACAAAAACAAGAACGAGTCTCATACCTGAAGTGCTGCAGTGGTTCATCCGTTGACGCCGCAAAAAAACGATAATCCCGCTCTGAATTTTGACGTTGCGATCGATTTGCTTCTGAATGGGATGTGATTTATTTCTTGTCCGTGATATGATGTGCGCCTTGCCTTTGATTTGCTGGCATCTTACATGTGATTTGTTTGAATGTGCGACGACTTGAGTCCTGATTCGCGGCGAGCGTAATACAGTTATCAGAGGGGGTTTGAATCGAGGCGGTGTGTTTTGGCGTCGCCATGGTTTTATTGTTCAGACGAAGGAGGTGAAGTGTAGAAGGGAATGGTTTGCTCCGGCGGCGGGTAATGGTGAAGAGGAACGCAGGGAAGAGGTGAGGAAGATGATATAAGAGGAGGATATTAGGGTTACTGGAGTGATTTTTTGTCTTGAGTTTTCATCGTGGACCGGGCTCCACTTGATTTTCTTTCCACACCGTCAAATTCTCGATGCACTCCCTGTTCACTAAAGGCTATCACCATGTAAATGCTACTTACACTTCCTAGTCACTACGGCACCCCCTGGCTTCACAAAAGATCAATGGGTTTAAGCCCTGCTCCATGGAACTTGGTTCCACACCTCTTCTTCTCATTACTGCACCCTGCGTAGGTTGGTTTTTTTTTTAATTATGTAATTGATTTTGGAATAATTAGATTTAGGTTATTGGCTGTATTAATGAATTGAAATAGAAAATCCAGATTAGGAATTTTAATTAGTATTTGCTTTTGATTTAGGATTAGTTGTTAGAAGATAATTCCTATTAACTTTTGTTTAGAATTAATTTGATATTGACTTTAGACATTGATTTTGGTTAATTAGAGTAATCTTGATTTAGTTCACTAATCTTAGAATTAGAGTTTTTATATTCAATTCATGACTTTTAGAATTTGTTATAAATAGAAAATAACATTGATTTTAACCGTGTTTCTAATTGAAATTTTTACATGGTTTAATGTTCCGCTTTGTAGACTAATGGTGGTTAGTTTTTTTGCTCATTAGATTTCGATGTTGCTAGTGGGCTTTGAATAATTGTTTTATTCACTAGTTCGCTAATCGTTTTTGCTTAATTGCTGACTAATCGTTGTTTTTGCTTAATTGCATTAATTGATTTTTGGCTTAATAGCCCCTTAATTGATTTTTGGCATTTGTTTTGAATTGTTGATTCAAATGCGTTGTAATGACTATTTTTACATGATATTGGTTGAATATTATGTTGCCACTTGATTAGGATTTTTACATGATTTTGATTGAATATCATTTGAATCATGTAGTGATTTTTGATTGACTTCTAATGGACTTCTTAGTTGTTTTTTTCTAGTAGGATTGGATTGATTTTTCCTTGTTAGTATCTAGATTTAATGTTGAAGTTTGTGCTTAATGCTTCCTTGGGGTTAATTCCCAACATGTGGTAAGTTTGTACCTTATTTTGTGGTTAGAGTTTGTTACCTCATTAGCATCTGTTTTGCTTAATTTTTGGAATCTCTATTGGTTTTTCTTATTTCATTTCCATTGGGAGCTTGTTGAATAACTTTGGTTATGTTTCTTTGAGGAGCTTGGAGTTTTATACTAACATTTTGGATGTTAACAAGGCTTGTTTGGTTTTGATGAGGCATGCTCTCTTGATAATGATTGTTGATCCCATCGAGGTATGACCCTTCTTGTACATTAGTTAATTAAATGAATGTAGGAGGTGCTGCTACATACATAGCTGTTGTGAACAAAGTGTGCTGTAAAATGTTGCTATTCTGTCTGGGCATACATACCTATTATGTTCTGGAAATAGTAGTTGTTATAAGTTGTTTTTGCTTGTTGTTGGTTTTTATAGCTATGCAGGTGCTGGAGTGGTGTTATTGCTGTTGTTTATGGCTTATTGCCTTGTTTTATTGTTTTATTCATAAAGGGTGAAGAGCATTTGGTTCCATGTATTTCACGGATCCGTTCCGCTTCCTAACACTTTTGCTCATTTATGGTAGATTACCAGAAGTTTTCCGGTTGGCTTACACTTTGCTCACGCTGCTACGGATTGCTATCCGTTCGGTATTACCTCTCTTCTCTTTTACTAATTTCACATTTTTTCATTTGGATGCCATGAGAAGTAGGATTGGGAGTCCGTGCCACTTGGTTGGCAATGCTGGAAGTCCTCAAAGGAGGCTCTGTTTGTGATTGTTTAATATTGTGCCTAAGACCTTCAAAGAGGCATCCCATTCCCATATCCCTTTGTAAGACCTCCAAGAAGGCAATTGACGGAAGATAGGGTTTGCAACCGACCCCAGTTATTCTAGTTGAGTCGTTCTTAGCTCTCATTACATGATTGAAGCTTTGAACATCACCTGCTCCTGTTATCGAGTCGCTCAAGTGGAAGAAGGGTTTAGCAATCAAACCCTCACACCTTGTCTATAGCTCGCATTGACCGATGTTGATGCTTACGTGATCTGATTCACATCTCCCCCTTTTTTATTCCGCTCTCCCTGGTTCTCGATACCATTGGATGAGTACCCTTATTTCCCACAGATAGCTTATTTGCCTCGGTTGATATGACCCCTTGGCTAAAGCTCCCCATTTTCTTATTTTGATTGTTTGATGCTATTGTTGACTGACACTGTTTACTCTTTCGTTGTTGTTAGTTCATTTTGTGGTTAATTTATCCTGTGTTTACTTGTTTGATGACATGATCCCGTAGGATTCCTCGCTCCACTTAATTTTTGATTAAGTCGAAGGTAGGAGTGACATTAGGATAGTAATCCATGCATGACAACATTAGGTAGACTTCCCTCTTGATCCTGACCTTAGGACCATCATTGCATGCTGACTTGTAGGTTCAGTTTCCCCCTTTAGACTATCCGTGTGACCTTCGTGAGTCTCATCTTGTCTCTCGCACCCATGCGATCGAGATTGTTTCCTGTTCACCCGTAGTAGCGTGAACTACGGATGCTCTGATTCCTCTTTCTTTTCAGACTGAGGATACATAGGCACGAGATGCGATATCTCGGCGAGCACACTAACAACTAACTTCCCTTTTCTCTCGCACCCGTGCGATTGAGACGAATCACCTGGCACACTAACAACTAACTTCCATTTTCTCTCATACTTTGAGTCTTTCTCCTCTCCTCTCAAAATAAAAATCAAAACATTTAATAAATACTACATGTTGAGTGCGCCACGAGCCTTAAGTACATGGGAAATGGAGAATGGGGGATTTTCCTTCACTTTCCTAGAGTGTTTAGCAGGCGTCCCGTCTTGGGTCGATTTGCGACGCATTCGATCCTATGTCATAGACTTTAGCAATATACTTGTTACACACAATAAATCAAAACACTTTCTTATAAAAGACAAAAACAAACATCCGTCCTCCTTCGGGATTCTCTTCTCATCTCCCTCACTCCTTTCGTAAAGGATACGTCATTTCCGTTCTACCGCAAACAGGTAAACGCGTAAGACTCCATGCAGCGAGCGGCAACACTTAAACTGCTAGAATGTGAACGTTGGCGTCTTGCACTTAAAAAACACAAAACAACAAGACCCTGTTAGGTAGAACTACGACTGCTCTGACTTCCTCTCTCCGGTAAGATTGAGGATACCTAGGCACGAGACGCAGCGTCTTGGCGAGCAACCTTCCCGACAAATCCGTAGTACGAACTACATTGACTCTGATTTTCCCGCTCCCGAGGGAATACGTAGGCCTAGGACGGCGATGTCCTATCGAGTCACTTTTCTTTGCTTTTACGCTTTTTCTTTTCTTCCACCCGTTTCTCTGTTTCCCATTCTTTCCGTTCCAGTGGCAGTTGAGCTTCAAATACCCTATACCCTTTGATCGATAACAAACAAGCGTGGATCCCATCGAGTATGATGGACGCGAGGGGGTGCTAATACCTTCCTCTCGCGTAACTGACCCCCGAACCCAGGCACGGTTGCGATGATCATGTCTTTCCCTTTGTTGAGGTTTTCTTCGATCGTTTCATTTCTCTGCGTCGGGATAAATAACGTTCGGTGGCGACTCTTCTGTTCTTTTTCGCCGGTTGATTTTCGCAGATGCGACAGCTGGCGACTCTGCTAGGGACTTTCCCATCCCTAAGCGAGTCAATCCAGGCGCCTGTTTGTTTTTCGATTTTAGGGTGTTTATCTCTTTACTTTACTCGCTTTATTTATGGCATTGTTGCATATTTACTCTTTTATTACATTTACTTGCATTTAAGTTACTGTTGCCATATATATTGTACTGTGCTGGACTGTGCTGGATTTTTCTGTTTGGTGGGCAGGGTGATCTGAGAGATAAGCCCATTACACAGGCTTGAGTACACACATAGGATTACAGTGGAAAGTAGTGTCGCCTACGTAGCGTCTTGGTACGTTTGGTTTACATGAAATCCACAAGGTTTTCTTGAGAGATGTTCTGATTTGCGCGTCTTGTGCATTTCAGAGTATTAACGTAGAAAGTTGTCGACTCTGGTGACCATTCCCGAGGACTCAGTTAAGGCACTCCTCCCGAGGGGCGATAATGGCAGGCCAAAAATGGCAAACCCATTACGCTTCTCGATCCGAGGACCCGAAGCTGAGAACTTGCCATAGGATGACCTTATTTTTGGGGGAATCAGTGGACGACCTCTTTGTTTGGCGATAGTATTGTACCCCGAGGGATGAATGTACTATTGCTTTTCAAATCGAGAATCTGAAACTGAGGATCCTGCATTTTAGTACCCACATGAGAGAATGGGCGGGTGTTTACAGGTTTGCAGGTAACCTTAACCTCCAACCTACCTGGTATTTTGGTCTTCTTATCTGTGTGGACTTATCAGCCTGGTATTATGGTATTCTGATTATGCTGATATTCTGGCCTTCTGGTATTTTGATTATTCGGATATTCTGGTATTCCGGTATTTTCTTCAAAGCCGACCTTATGAACTTATTCAGTCATCAGCACGATGGTTATTTAGAATATATGGAAGCTTTGATCCCATGTCTTATTGTATTTTTGCATTGCACTAACATCTTGCATCATTTTGCATATCTTTTTCCAGGCCAGATCAGTGAGCTTGTCCATCCTTTGGCCTCGACCTACAGTTGACTTCCCAACTTTCGTATTGGACTTGAATCAGCTTCTGGGGGAATCTTGAATTCAGGAGAGCATAATCAATTTGTGACTAGGGCCGATGTTGAATCGATGAAAACTCAGTTGGATCAACTAATGGAAGCTATGGCTACCACTGCTAGAAAGAGAATTGGTTGATCTATTCATGGATACCTTGCAAGGTCCATACCTGGAAAAGATGATTGTCAATGGGGCAGGAAAATTTTCTGACCCGGTAATGATGGGAGAACGTATCGAGAGCCTGCTCAACTGTGGAAAGCTCCAAGACGCCTCAAACTTCCAAGCTAGTGAAAATGAATCAGTTGTCAATTCTCAAGAAGAATGTGAGAAAGAAAATAGTTCCATCCCGGAATCTACAATACCTCATTCTCGGCGCTCGGGCACTTCAACTGTTCAGAATCAACAATCTTCTAAGTCTTCGTATCAAGAATAGTATCTTTCTCTGAGTCAGGGACATCCTCAGAATCAACGGTCATATCGTCGTCCTTAACGTCAGCATGCCCGACAAAGGCCAAGAAAGCCAGAGAGGCGTTTCACTTAGTTACCAATGTTGTACAGTCAGATACTGCCGGATTTGATCAAGGGTGGACTAGTAGTGCCAAAGGAGATAGGTCCAGTGATTCCTCCGTTCCCACCAGGTTTTGATGTCAACGCCCGCTGTGACTACCATGCTGGGGCACAGGGGCATTCAACTGAAGACTGTAAGGCACTCAAGAGCAAAGTTCAGACACTTCATGTCTCCAATATGTTCGCATTCATGCTTCAGGGTATTCGAATTAACAATTCCCCTTCATCCAGCCGTGTGGGTTTATCAGTCTATGTCATGGAACAAGGCACCATCGAGCAGTTGTGTAAATGATTATCAGGCTGTCTTCAACGAGCAACTCTGAAGATGGCTAGTTCAATAACGAATCATGCTTGGAAAGCCCAGTTCCTCAAAGCTGGCAATCATTATATCATATCATTTCTTTGCATTTGTAGTTTCTTTTCTGTTAAAGTTAAAACTCGTTTGTAAAACTTGTCTGTTTTTAATTGATAATGGTAATGAAATGAATATGCATGTTATGATTAAATCAAGTCATGTTCACTCATATTTTTTTATCGATATCATATGCTTGTTTAAGTAGGAGCCTAGGGAGGATGACGAAATCGAAGACGCAAAAACTTCTGATTGTATGCTTTTGAAGAAAACCCTGCTGATGATGTACATGCATTGTTTTAAATCCCAAACACTGGAGATATAAGAGAGTGTAACCTTTGTCATCCCCGTTGAGCCTAGTAGTAGGAGTTTATTTATGAAAATGAAAAACCATCAATCTTAACCCGGGGCAGGGTAGGTGTCAGTTAATTTGACCGTGCGTTCAAATTTCGAAAGGAGTGTCCCGTTCGAGGATCAATTACATCCATGATTATCCCTCACCAACCGAAGAGTGAGACGGTCACAACCCTTTACAAGTCAAGACAACCCTGTGTCACACGATTAGTTAAAAAAAAAAAGAATCAAAAGAAAAATTAAGCCCGCTAAGTCAAAAATTGAAAACAAGTGACTTAGGCAAAAGTTAGGGCATCCTGCTGGACTTAAAAATTGAAAGATTCAAAAAAGAATCAGTCCAGGCAAAAATCATGGAAATAAAAAACAAAAGAACGAAAAGCGAAAAATAAGAGGAACAAAAAGAAAAATCCTTGAGCAAAGAACAAGTCGTGTGAATACAGACACAAAGATAAAAGGGATGACTGTCACTCCGAAAACTGTGTGGGTTCCTTCTATCCTCATACTATTTAATAACCTTTTTGAAAGGTGAGCGCTTGTGTCAAGTTAGCTAAACATAGGACTGGAGAACATCAAGGAGAATTGGTGGGTTAAAATAAAACTTTGAGCCTGATATCCTTTCTTTCTTAAACCGCAAACCAGACCACGTTACAACCTTTAAAAGACCTAATTGAAGCAGGGTTGTTTCGAAAGCATACTTCGGTTAAAATCGTGTCAGCTCTGACTCCTAAAAGGTTTTTCTTACCATTCATGTTGGTATTGATGTTACATTTTGATAAGTGATTCATTCGCTAAATGTCATAACATTTTTCCAGTGAACAGACTTGGATCTCAAAGTTGTCATATGCATTGCATTAAAATTATCATTTTCAAAACGAATTGTTTTACTTGTGAGTAAATACTTGACATCAGGAACGTTTATGCAATGGAAAGATTGGTCAAGATAAGATGCAAACGCCAGAAGACTCCATTGAGCAGGGGCAAGCAATCAAATGATCATGCCCAATGGGCAAGCCATTCCATGATCCAACTAATTAAGAGCAACCACGTCGAGAAATCTCTCTGAAGTTCAGCCAAACAGGGGCAATCATGTCGAGATTCAGCAAATCTCTCGAAGATCACTTCAAGGCTCGTATCGAGGCAGGCCACCTCAAGAGCACGAAAAGTTATCCTCCCCCAAAAGATGGTTAATCAAAAGCACCTCTTCAAGATTCAGTATACTGGGGCAAAATTTTGTAATTCACTACGAATCCTCTTGAGGAAAATTCCTTCGTAGGATATCTAATCTGGGGCAGTTACGTCGAGATCCGATAAATCTCTCCAAGAGTTTGGAGATCTTAGGACATTTTGAATGCCAAGTTTTCTGTAAAATCCTCTTGAGACGATTTCTCCCAGTAGACCAAGTGGTCTGAGGAAAGTGGAGAGTTCACTTGTGATAATCGGTATACGGTTGATCAGCAAAAGCGTGAAACGCCAAAGTGGTTCCCAGCATAGGGTTTATATTCCTCGGCAAGGTATCTTCCTCAGTAAGATGCCAGAAGGGCCTTAGGAAGATTGTGGATGTCTTCCCAACAGAAATAGCTAAGGTTGTATCATCTTCGGCAGGGGCTATGTTTCCTCATTATCCTCCCCAGCAAAAGTCCAGAGGTTTGGTTTCCCCAGCCATAGATGGATTTATCTTTTCTCCAGTTCAAGATATGGTTGGTTGACTCTCCAAGCAGGTTGGCGTCAACAAAAAGAGACTCATTTCTCTCCCCACAGAGTACTGATACAATTTCCTCGTCAAGTCAGGAAGCATTTCCTCCCACGGGCTGGGGCAAGACAGGTAACAATGGAACGTCTCCATCCTTTCAGAGCTATTCAAGCAAGTTATGTTAATCTACAAGTTCAAGACGGACGTCAGGAAGTCATGTTAACCATTCCCCAACCTTTCAACCTAAAACCTTGTAACCAAACAAGACATCTTTCCATTGCCAGCTGTACCTGACCCTCCTCGAAATCACCGGTCGAGCCGTCATATCATTGCATAATCATCATCATTGCATAATCATCAACATTGCATAATCATTTGCATGGCATATCATAGCATGAGGCCTTGTAAAACCAAACAGAATATCCAAAGCCTAACCTTGCTGGCATCTCCCCTTCCACCTAAAGCCCAATGTTGCTTGGCATCCATCTCAAAGCCCACCTTGCTTGGCACCTCATTCAAAGCAAAGCCCCCTTTGTTGGCACCTTCCTTTGTCTAAAGCCCACTTTGCCTGGCACCTCATTCCAAAGCCCGTTTCCAATTGGCACCTCATTCCAAAACCCAATCCACGTTGGTACGCAGAAAAAATTCACATTAAAAAAAATCAATCACTATCAGGTTTCATCTATCCGTACCAGCAAAGTCCAATCTTACTTGGCACATCCTTCTTTTCCCAGTAGCCCAAGCATACATCGGCATTTCGCATATAGTAATCATTGCATCCTCAAACGCGTAGCATTTCCATTTGACATGGAGCATTATGCTATAGAAAAATTCAAACATATGCATTTGAAGCATAATCCAGGTTTGGATATTCTTGCTTCCAGATGGTTCCTCAACGGATAGTGGTTTAACCCAGGAGGACTAGTCTTACCTTATCCCCAGTGAAGTTGTCGATGAACTTGTTCATCATACTGGTATTCCCCAGTAGAGTTTTCTGTTCAGACCTCTTTTTTCCCCAGCAGAACGATGTAACTGTAGCCCTCTAGCAGGCACCTTAATCAATCTCTAGGGTAGTAGATCGGTCCCTCTTCCCTTTTTGGTCTTTGTCCCCTAGCAGAGTTGTCTGACTAGGATGCCAGTATACCCTCAATTCCTTTTGATACCGAAAAGTATCATCTTTTGATACCGGTAAGTGTCGTCTCTTCAATACACTCATTCGTGTCTAAACTTGCTTTTAATACCGGAAAGTATCATCTTTCAATGCACTCATTCATCTTCCTTGTGATACCGGAAAGTATCATCTTTCGATACTGGTAAGTGTCATCTCTTCAGTACACTCATTCGTGTCTGAACTTTCCATTGATACCGGATAGTATCATCTTTCGATGCCGAAAAGTGTCGTCATTTCATTCCTCCTTTCGATGCCAGAAAGTGTCGTCATTTTAGTCCTCCTGTGATACCGGATAGTATCATCTTTCGATGCCAGAAAATGTCATCATTTTAGTCCTCCTTTGATACCGGATAGTATCATCTTTCGACTCCGGAAAATGTCGTCATTTCATTCCTCCTTTGATGCCGGATAGCATCATTTTTCAATGCCGGAAAGTGTCGTCATTTTATTCCTTCTTTGATACCGGATAGTATCATCTTTTAATGCCGGAAAGTGTCATCATTTCATTCCTCCTTTGATACCGGATAGTATCATCTTTCGATGCCGAAAAGTGTCGTTATTTCATTCCTCATTTGATGCCGGATAGCATCATCTTTCGATGCCGATAAGTGTCGTCATCTCAATTCTTCTTTGATACCGATAGTATCATCTTTCGATGCCGGATAACGTCATTTTTCGATGTCGGAAAGGGGCATCATTTCATTGCTCCTTTGATGCCGGATAGCATCATTTTTAGATACCAGAAAGTGTCGTCATTTCATTCCTCCTTTGATGCCGGATAGCATCATCTTTCGATGCTGGAAGGTGTCGTTATTTATTCCATCTTTTGATGCCGAAAAGCGTCGTCGATCCAGTACACGTTTCGTGTTTGTATCATCCTCCTTTGATGCCGGATAGCATCATCTTTTGATGCTGGTAAGTGTCGTTTAGTCAGTACGCGTATTTGTGTCTGTACTTCCTTTGGTGTCGGATAGCATCATCTTTCGATGCCGGAAAGTGTCGTCGATCCAGTACACATTCCGTGTATGTATCATCCTCCTTTGATGCCAGATAGCAACATCTTTCGATGCCGAAAAGTGTCGTCGATCCAGTACACGTTTCGTGTCTGTATCATCTTCCCCTTTTTATATTGGTGAGCATCATCTTCCAATACTCATCTTACCTTGTGATTTTAGACACCGTTCCGTGTCAGGTCTTCTCCATAACACATTTTCCACTCTCACCTGTCCCTCGTTATCCCCACTAGAGTCTTCCACACTCATCAGATCTTCTACCCTAGTTTATACACACAGAGTGCAAGTTTTCGGTTTCCGTTGGTATTCAATCCCTATTTACCTTGAATGTTTGAATGCGATGCTCTCATCCCTTCAGGTCCACATTTGATTGAATAGGGGCAGCTGTAACACCTCAAAATTTTCCCTAACTTTATTCTAACCTTTTCTGGCTTGTGCTTCGCATTCGTCTGCATTTCCATTAGGTCATACTCATATCCATTCATTTGCATCTAGCTCCTGAGGCGTGGGATCATGGTTTCTTATCTTCTGTGCGACTTGGTTGATATTCATCAATGGAAGATGGTGGTTAGGGTTCATGGAAAAGGCATCGTGACATGAGATCTAGTTGTGGATTTATATTATGGTCAAGGCATTGCTGTCCTCTCAGTTGCTTATTGTTGGTTGCTTGTAATACAAGTTAATATTTGGGCTTGAGAATTGAAGTTGGCATGGATTCATTAAAGAGAAGTTTCATCCAAGAGATTTCATAAGTTCAATTGGATTAAAGGTTTTAAGGCAGTTGGGTGTTTTAAAGAGTTTTCGTCTTGGCATCCAAACTCATCATTTATCCACCATTCTAATTCAAATTCAAGTAGACATCCATTTTTCCAACCATAATCCAAATTCCAAATATTCATTCAAAGTCCAAAATTAAACCCATATCATAAACCATAATCCACTTTTAATATCCATTTCAACCGTAAACCGTTATCCCATTCCTAATATCCATTTTTAGTCCAATTATCCATTTTAATAATCATGCCCATTTGTTAAAACCATATCCACTTTCATCCACTCTTTTTCATGTCTATATTAAATCCATTAGACCATGTTTACCATTTTTTCTAAATCCATATTTTCAAATTCATCAACCCAAAAATCCATGTCTAATAACCAAATATTAAATATCCAACGGCCTTGTCCAAATCCATTTTCAATTCAATTCCAAACTAAATCTAAATGCCATTTTTTCATATCCAAATTCATGATGCCAAAAAATAAAAGGATCTACATCTCACATAACCAAGGATTCTATCAAGTTTATATTCCGGGACTGTCTGTATTTCGAACTACCAATCTCAGACCATGGCTAAGTCTTTTGAGGTTACTGAGTCACCTGTTAGGTCAGCCAAGTTTATTGCATGCAAATAGTGGGTTGTTGCAGGAGCAGATGATATGTTTATTCGTGTATATAATTACAACACAATGGATAAAGTTGATGTATTTGAGGCACACACAGATACATAGCAGCATAACAGTTTACTTCAAAATAAATACCAGAAAAGCATTACAAATAGTTACAGGAAAAAATTACATGACAGAAAAAGATACTAACAGCAACTACTAACAAAAAACTACCTTTCCATAACCAATTTTCCCCAACCCCTAACAGTTTCCTAACTGACATACTCCCTAACAGAATTCACAAAAAATCCAATAACTGCTAACAGAATTTTGGATAATAGTTTTTTTTACCAATTGTAACAAAACCTCTAACAGACTATCCAATGACAGAGCCTTCTCCATTCTTCATATTCAATTCGCCAGCCATTCCCTCCATTCTTCACTCAGAAAATCCGCATCAATCTCCAGCTCCATAACTCTTGAACCATCAATCCTCAAGCTTCAACCATTTTCATCAATCCACCAATATTAGTTCCTGCAAAAACCAAATTCAATGCAACAGAAAAATTACAATTCTAGTAGAAACATAACAGAATTTCACCTCCTAACCATCCTAACCTATTCTCTAACATGATCCCTTACTCTATTCTCCCTAACTGAGAATAACAGAGCTTCACGCTTCTTAATTCTCTTCACCGTTCCCTACGACATCTTCATCTTCTTCATTGTCAGTGAATTCAAGAACCTGCAAAATCAACATCACAATTCAGAAGCTCATTTCGCAACTGTATTTCAAGCGACTTCGCAGAATTCGTACCAACTCACACAAGAATGCAAAGAAAGGACGACGCAACAACAAACTCAAGTGGAAGTTGTAGCGAGAAACGAAGTCGAAGTCACATAATAGAAGAAGAAGTTGCAGAATCAAAACAAAAACAAGAATGAGTCTCATACCTGAAGTACTGCAGTGGTTCATCCGTTGACGCCGCAAAAAATCAGTAATCCTGCTCTGAATTTTGATGTTGCGATCGATTTGCTTCTGAATGGGATGTGATTTATTTCTTGTCCGTGATATGATGTGCGCCTTGCCTTTGATTTGTTGGCATCTTACATGTGATTTGTTTGAATGTGCAACTGCTTGTGTCCTGATTCGTGGCGAGCGTATTAGAGTGATCAGAGGGGGTTTGAATCGAGGCGGTATGTTTTGGCGTTGCCATGGTTTTATATTCAGACGAAGGAGGTGAAGTGTAGAAGGAAATGGTTTGCTCCGGCGGCGGGTAATTGTGAAGTGGAACGTAGGGAAGAGGTGAGGAAGATGATATAAGAGGAGGATATTAGGGTTACTGAAGTGGTTTTTTGTCTTGAGTTTTCATCGTGGACCGGGCTCCACTTGATTTTCTTTCCACACCGTCAAATTCTCGATGCACTCCCTGTTCACTAAAGGCTGTCGCCATGTAAATGTTACTTACACTTCCTAGTCACTACCGCACCCCCTGGCTTCACAAAAGATCAATGGGCTTAAGTCCTGCTCCATGGAAATTGGATCCACACCCCTTCTTCTCATTACTGCACCCTACATAGGGTGGTTTTTGTTTTTTTAATTATGTAATTGATTTTGGAATAATTAGATTTAGGTGATTGGCTGTATTAATGAATTGAAATAGATAATCCAGATTAGGAATTTTAATTAGAAATTTCTTTTGATTTAGGATTAGTTGTTAGAAGATAATTCCTATTAACTTTTGTTTAGAATTAATTTGATATTGACTTTATACTTTGATTTTGGTTAATCAGAGTAATCTTGATTTAGTTCACTAATCCTAGAATTAGAGTTTTTAGATTCAATTCATGACTTTTAAAATTTGTTTTCAAATAGAAAATAACGTTGATTTTAACCGTGTTTCTAATTGAATTTTTTACATGGTTTAATGTTCGGCTTTGTAGACTAATGGTGGTTAGTTTTTTTGCTCATTAGATTTCGATGTTGCTAGTGGGCTTTGAATAATTGTTTTGTTCACTAGTTCTCCAATCGTTTTTGCTTAATTACTCACTAATCGTTGTTTTTTCTTAATTGCATTAATTGATTTTTGGCTTAATTGCCCCTTAATTGATTTTTGGCATTTGTTTTGAATTGTTGATTCAAATGCATTTTAATGACTATTTTTACATGATATTGGTTGAATATTATGTTGCCACTTGATTAGGATTTTTACATGATTTTGATTGAATATCATTTGAATCATGTAGTGATTTTTAATTGACTTCTCATGGACTTCTTAGTTGTTTTTAGGATTGGATTGATTTTTCTTTGTTAGTATCTAGATTTAATGTTGAAGTTTGTGCTTATTGCTTCCTTGCGGTTAATTCCCAACATGTGGTAAGTTTGTACCTTATTTTGTGGTTAGAGTCTGTTACCTCATTAGCATTTGTTTTACTTAATTTTTGGAATCTCTAATGGTTTTTCTTATTTCATTTCCATTGGGAGCTTGTTGAATAACTTTGGTTATGTTTCTTTGAGGAGCTTGGAGTTTTATACTAACACTTTGGACATTAACAAGGCTTGTTTGGTTTTGACGAGGCATGCTCTCTTGATAATGATTGTTGATCCCATCGAGGTATGACCCTTCTTGTACATTAGTTAATTAAATGAATGTAGGAGGTGCTGCTACATACATAGCTGTTGTGAACAAAGTGTGCTGTAAAATGTTACTATTCTCTCTGGGCATACATACCTATTCTGTTCTGGAAATAGTAGCTGTTATAAGCTGTTTTTGCTTGTTGCTGGTTTTTATAGCTATGCAGGTGCTGGAGCGCTGTTGTTGCTGCTGTTTATGGCTTATTGCCTTGTTTTATTATTTTATTCATAAAGGGTGAAGAGCATTTGGTTCCATGTATTTCACGGATCCGTTCCGCTTCTTAACACTTTTGCTCATTTATGGTAGATTACCAGAAGTTTTCCGGTTGGCTTACACTTTGCTTACGTTGCTACAGATTGCTATCCGTTCGGTATTACCTCTCTTCTCTTTTACTAATTCCGCATTTTTTCTTTTGGATGCCATGAGAAGTAGGATTCGGAGTCCGTGCCACTTGGCCGGCAATGCTGGAAGTCCTCAAAGGAGGCTCTGTTTGTGATTATTTAATATTGTGCCTAAGACCTCCAAAGAGGCATCCCATTCCCATATCCCCTTGTAAGACCTCCAAGAAGGAAATTGACGGAAGATAGGGTTCACAACCGACCCCCGTTATTCTAGTTGAGTCGTTCTTAGCTCTCATTACATGATTGAAGCTTTGAACATCACCTGCTCCTGTTATCGAGTCGGTCAAGTAGAATAAGGGTTTAGCAATCAAACCCCCACACCTTTTCTATAGCTCGCATTGACCGATGTTGATGCTTATGTGATCTGATTCACATCTCCCTGATTTTTATTTCGCTCTCTATGGTTCTTGATACCATTGGATGAGTACCCTTATTTCCCACAGATAGCTTGTTTGCCTCGGTTGATATGACCCTATAGCTAAAGCTCCCCATTTTCTTATTTTGATTGTTTGATGCTATTGTTGACTGACACTGTTTACTCTTTTGTTGCTGTTAGTTCATTTTGTGATTGATTTATCCTGTGTTTACTTGTTTGATGACATGATCCCGTAGGATTCCTCACTCCACTTAATTTTTTATTAAGTCGGAGGTAGGAGAGACATTAGGACAGCAATCCATGCATGACAACATTAGGTAGATTTCCCTCTTGATCCTGGCCTTAGGACCATCATTGCATGCTGACTTGTAGGTTCAGTTTCCCCCTTTAGACTATCCGTGTGACCTTCGTGAGTCTCATCTTGTCTCTCGCACCCATGCGATCGAGACTGTTTCCTGTTCACCCGTAGTAGCGTGAACTACGGATGCTCTGATTCCTCTTTCTTTTCAGACTGAGGACACGTAGGCACGAGATGCGATATCTCGGCGAGCACACTAACCACTAACTTACCTTTTCTCTCGCACCCGTGCGATTGAGACGAATCACCTGGCACACTAACAACTAACTTTCATTTTCTCTCACACTTTGAGTCTTTCTCTTCTCCTCTCAAAACAAAAATTTAAACATTTAATAAATACTACATGTTGAGTGCTCCATGAGCCTTAAGTACATGGGAAATGGAGAGTGAGGGATTTTCCTTCACTTTCCTAGAGTGTTTAGCAGGCGTCCCTTCTTGGGTCGATTTGCGATGCATTCGATCCTATTTCATAGACTTTAGCATAATACTTGTTACACATAATAAATCAAAACACTTTCTAATAAAAGACAAAAATAAACATCCGTCCTCCTTCGGGATTCACTTATCATCTCCCTCACTCGTTTCGTAAAGGATACGTCATTTCCGTTCTACCAAAAACAGGTAAACGCGTAAGACTCCATGCAGCGAGCGGCAACACCTAAACTGCTAGAACGCGAACGTTGGCGTCTTCCACTTAAAAAACAAAAAACAACAAGACCCTGTTAGGTCGAACTACGACTACTCTGACTTCCTCTCTCCGGTAAGATTAAGGATACGTAGGCACGAGACGCAACGTCTTGGCGAGCAACCTTCCCCACAAATCCGTAGTCCAAACTACGTTGACTCTGATTTTCTCGCTCCCGAGGGAATACGTAGGCCTAGGACGGCGATGTCCTATCGAGTCACTTTTCTTTCCTTTTCCGCTTTTTGTTTTCTTCCCCCCGTTTCTCTGTTTCCCGTTCTTACCGTTCCAGTGGTAGTTGAGCTTCAGATACCCTACACCCATTGATCGATAACAAACAAGCGTGGATCCCATCGAGTACGATGGACACGAGGGGGTGCTAATACCTTCCTCTCACGTAACCGACTCCCGAACCCAGGCTATGGTTGCGATGACCATGTTTTTCCCTTTGTTGAGGTTTTCTTCGATCGTTTCCTTTCCCTGCGTCGGCATAAATAACGTTCAGTGGCGACTCTTCTATTCTTCTCCGCCGATTAATTTTCGCAGATGCGAAAGGAGGCTAAAAGGCTTTGACTCAACAAGAGAGTCTTTTATACTCAACAAGAGAGTGTTTTTGTATCTCGTACGAAGCCCGAGATGGAGGCTAAAAGGCTTTGACTCAACAAGAGAGTGTTATATACTCAACAAGAGTGTGTGAAAAGGTTAGCTCCGCTGGGGAGAATCATTGTACAAAGCCCAAGAGGAGGCTATTTGTGCTGGTGATTGTTTCAGTTTAGTGACAAGTCCAGTATGTTGGATAAAAGAGAAAATCAGTTATTATATATGGAACGATTAAATGTATTATTGTGCTTTGGAATTGATAAGAGGATCAGGGTCATTTCCTTTTCTTTATGGAAACGGGGAATCCTAAGGGTATTGAGACTGTCCAAGTCTACTGGTGTTTTGAGAAATCGATTCTCAGGTATTGAATGATCTTTGTATGACGCCCAAGAGAAGGCTGGTATGTTAAGGGATGAAGGTCAACCCATTAACTGGTCTGACACTTGACTCAGAACGACAGCTCTAGAAAATTGATGACTAGGTTATGTTCCTATACCTGTAGAGGTCTTTGAGCCCTTGTACTAAACCCAAGAGAAGGCATGAGAGCTTTTAAGAAGCCGAAGGGTCCTTGTACAACGCCCAAGAGGAGGCGGGGATGCTTTTAAGAAGCCTGTGGGTCCCCAAACCCCGAGAAGTTTAAGACATACCATTCACCGAGAATAGATCAAGCCAGGAAAGTCCGAGAATTTGGAAGAAACTCAAGAGATGCCATTCACAGAGAAAAGATCATCCCTGGGGAGTAGAGTCTCTTTGACGATTTCTAAGGGTGACAGTTTGAGAAAGGGTTCACTGAGAATGCTGCCTTTCACGTCTCCATATTGTTTAACCCCAAGAGGAGGGAAGACTGTGTCTGGTAATCCTATGGGGATCTAGTTTTGTTTGTATTTAAGAGTGACCAACAGGGCTTTACCTAGTGCTAGACGTAGTTGCCGGGGAAAATTCTAAATAACTATACTAGTATTACATAGTGGATATTTGACGAGTATATAAAAGTTTGTGAAAGAAGACTTACAGTGAGCAGCCCCACAATACAGTTATATATATGAAAGCGGATAAAGAAAGCGGGTAAACACTTACTCGGTTGTAGAGCTTCCATGCTGTTTGGTTGGTTTGTTCAACAAAGAAAGCTTTGATAACAATATTATATTCAAAATCAAAGGAGAAAGTGCTTTGAAACGATTGTTGGGGCTTACAGCTCAAGGAGAGGCCCAAGGTTTTATCAGTGATTGCACTGTTGTTTTGAAATTGTACAGGGACTTATACAAGTGACTGAGGCCCAAAAAGGTTTTCTGTACAAAGGGATGGGTCTTACACTCTCTCAAGAGGCCCAAAGGTGTTTAAAGAAAAAGAATGGGGCTTATAACACGAGGGTAGGCCCAGATGATTTGATTTTTGAATTGGCGATCGCGCCTAGATTTCTTTAACATACTGGGTCTTATACAATGCATTGAGGCCCAAAAAGTTCTGGTTAAAAGGGGGTTGGGTCTTACATTCTAATAGAGGCCCAATGATTTATTTTTGTACAAGTAAGGAGAGACCCAAGGTTATTTGTTTTGAAAACGGTGATTGCGCCGAGGATTTTGAAAGCACAGTGGGTATTATACAATGTCTGAGGCCCAAATATTTTGGTTTCAAAAATGGGTTGGGTCTTACACTCTATTAGAGGCCCAACGTGTTTGAAAAAGTTTGATGAGGTTGAATTAATCAAAAACCCTAATTTGTTTTCAAAATGTGTTTTAATCGAATAAAAATTCAATTAAAATGATAAAAAATTGTTAAACATGTGTGGAAACAAATTGTGATCTTGGATTAATGTTTCAAAAATTATGTTTCTATCCACAAAATGATTGTAAATCACTAAAATTTGAAAAATCAAGAGGGAGAAAATATTTTAAATGTCAAAAAACAATTAAAATATTAATTCTTTACAAAAATATCAAGTATATGGAATAAATAATATTTTTGGGATTTTTTTGGAAAATAAAATATTTTACCATTTTAATGAATTATTAAAAAAAAGAATCAACTCAAAATCATTAAAATTCAGAGAGAAATTAATTTTTGAATCAATTAAATAAAATCACAAAATTCAAATATTCAAATGTTCAAAAATGGCGCCAAGAACATGGCAAGAACACGCGCCACCCTCTATTTCTGCAGATTTGTGTTTTCTATCCAATCTCATGGAATACTTGATGATATCATGCAATCTACATATCAATCTACTCGTTTTCACCTCACGATCATGTCTATGGTCTTTAATTTCATTTATTTTATGCATGTAATAAGAAATCAAAGAGAAACCTCAAGAACCCTAAAACTTGCATGAAGGCTCAGAAATTCCATACACGATTCAAACAAAACAATTGATTGAGGGTAAACAATCTATGCATGATTATGAACATATGGCCAAATTATTGTGCAGCAAAAAATGCATGGATCATAGAGTTAGAAGAGCTCATGCTTACCTCTTGTAGCTGGTGATCGTGTTTTGTGTTAGAGGTGTTACAGTTTGGTTCCAAGGATATGGACAACTTCCCTAGGTGCTATGGAGTGTGTCTGGATGCTTGGAATGAATGGAAATGATCTGGAACTTGATATGGTACCCCAACTGCAAATCAGTCAAGAACTTGAGCAATTGGCTAGTGATTTTATGATTTTCGTGTTCCAGATGTTGGGTGAGTGTTTGGATCACTTCTATATGATGTTTATGAGGTGTGTGTGTGATTGGTTTGAATGGAATAGCTCTCAAACTCAAAACCCGATAGTGACTTACTTTGGAAGGCAATTTTAGAGTGAAGAAGGAGATTTTGAGGAAAGCATCTGTTTGATGGCTTTGGTGTACTCAAACTGATCACAAATGAGCTCTATTTATAGTAGAGCAAGTTTGTGTTGCAAGGAATAGTGAATGGCAACTGCTGCATAGGTTTGGCCAATGTTGATCAATGAGAATCCAAGTCTCCTCTAGCCAATGTTAGAGGTTAGGGAACAGGCTGCTGGTTCCCTTGGTCTTGGATAAGTCTTGACTGAATTCAGTTCGAAATTGCTCAGTCCATGCCACCTTGGTGCATCCATTGAATGCTCCAAAACAAAATTGGAGTCTTGTCCCCTCTTTAGGGATTTCTAGGTTTGGCATGCTATTTTTAGTTCCAAGGACTTGGGAGGCTTGAGATCAGAGTTGGTTCCTCCTTGGTCTCCCCTTACGGTGTTCAGATGGATAAGTGTGTTTGTCATTTGTACAAAATTGGCAAATCGAGCAATATGCACAAATCTTCCTTGCTTTGGCAGTTTTCAGCAAGGCATGTTGCCATTGTCATATCTCATGGCTCAAGTGGAATTTGATGGAGTTCTTGGCCATTTTTGGAAAGCCCTCATATGATACAACAACTGTTTGATCATAATTGGTTTTGATACTTTTTGGATCCAAGTGAGAAATGCCCCTACATTTGGAAAAAAGTAAGATAGATTCTGACTTAGTGAAAATTTCACTAAGTGTTGGAAAAAAGTTACATTTTCACTTTTTGTGATTTTGATCATTCCATAACTTAAAATCCATGAGGAATTGGAATGAGTTATGTTTGAAGCTTTTGTAGAGTGCCATAAGAGCTACAAATCCAGGTTTGAATGGGGAAAAATGGCCTTGTGGTTTAGGAGTTATGATCCTTCAAGGTTGGTACCCTAGGCACTTTGTTTCATAACTTAGAAAATTTCTAAGTTTTTTATAGTTACCCCTTTTACAAGTTATCCCACTTTTCTTGATTTTTCTTGATGAATGATGATTCCAATCACACATTAACATCATTTTAGGGTTAAAGAACCATAATTGTGAAAAATCTCAAAAAGTCAAAGTTGACTTTTGTGCACAGTTGACTTTTGGTTAGATGAATTCCAAACTGTGCGATCCTCTATGAAATCAAGTCCTTGACCTAAATTAAACTTGATGGGTTGATTTTATAAGTGTTATAGGATGTATTAAATCATGTCCCAAGGTTTGGGAGCATGTCTTAGTCAAAAGTCAAAGGCATTGTTGACTTTTTCCTCAAAACCCTAATTGTGGTTCTGATGAATTTGAAACTTGTTGCTCAAGCTTCTTGGCTCAATACATTGTTGCAAATAGATCAATGTAGTTTATTAAAGACCCTCTAATCCTCCTTTGATGCCTTGGCTCATGTTTTGTCTCAAAAGTCAACTTAGGGGTGAATTAGGTCAAGAAACCCTAATTCCTAATTTTTGATAAATGCATCCCCTGAGGTTAAATTGACTTGCTGATTGGGTCCATGAAGTTCCATGGGGTATATTAGGTTATGACTTGAAGCATTGGCTCTTGCCCAGAGGAAAATTCCCATCTGGAGGCTCTGGTCGACCAAAACCCTAATTTAGTGACACTGGCAATCTTGAGGCTTGATCCACTCAGAATGTTGCAGCCTTGTGCTTAATCCTTGAGGTGAGAGTCCTCTTGATCCATTATAAATGTTTGAGAGGTTCAGACAAGTTGAAAATCATGTCATTCCTTGATTGATCCTTTGTCTAAGCACTAAGAGAGGGCTTGAAACCCTAATTCTGATTGTAGTGAAGGCTCACCCTTCTTTGGGGAGACTAATGGTTCATCCATACTGTGATGATGATTTGCACAATGATGGGAAATCTTAGTGGTCAAAATTTGGGGTATGACAGATGCCCCTATTTAATCTTCTTGGACCCGAAGGTGTGAATGACGAAGGTATTCGGGCATTCGGGATGCAAGAGGATTAAATATCGGAATACCTGAAATTTTGATGGTGGTTAAGAATGGAAGTTTGCACATCCTTCTTCTTTTGCTAAGCAATGATGCTTAGAAAAGGTAAACTTCCCCTCGATCCTGGTCTTTGTACCAAGGAACTGGTCTCAATTTCTGAACTAAACTTCCCCTCGATCCTGGTCTTTGTGCCAAGGAACTGGTCTCAGTTTCTGAACTAAACTTCCCCTCGATTTGGTTTCCTACCAAGGAACTGGTCTAAGTTTCTGATATACAGTTCCCCTCGATCCTGGTTTCTAACCAAGGAACTGGTTTAAGTTTCTGATATAAACTTCCCCTCGATCCTGGTTTCTAACCAAGGAATTGGTCTCAGTTTCTTTCCTCAATAAACATTATTGACAAGGGACGCTAAGTGTAGCGGTTTTCCTCAAACTTCTCGCCGAATTTTCCTGGGGAGATGTCATTTGATGGAAAACTTTCGATGTCAGAGTTGCTGGGGAACCCAGTCGTCTGAGTTGTAGAGGTGTAAAAACTTCTCTGTTGGAGATGCCATTTGTCGGCTCTACTGGGGAAAGCAGGTCTCTTGAGAGACGACCGTCGCTTGGGGGGTGTTACATCATACTTTTCTCAGGATATTCTTGGAGAAATGCCATATGAGGTGATCCAATTTTGAGGTGCTGATGACTTCATTAACATCGACTCTCCGGAGAGCAAAATCAATGTGTTACTGAAAGTCTTTAGTTGTGAGGCTTTCTCTGGGGATTTTCCTTAATCTGGGAAAGTGAAGATATCATCTTCAATGGCGAAGAGTGACATTTGCCAAAAGTTTCTCTGGCCTTCTCAGAGGTTCAAGTTATCAAAGTGGTCAAGGGCCAACTCTAATCCAGAAATAATCTGGACGAGAGAGATGTTCAGACGCAACATTTCCTGACAAGGAAAGAACTGACAACTCGATTGTGAAGACTTTATCACTAGGGGACAAGACCGACTAGAGTGATAGTGATGCAATATGAATATGAATGTAAATCAATAATGCATGATTCATGTATGTATATCCTCACAAAACTGACACGACATACAAACTAGTAGATGAACACGACTGGATACCTGGCCACAGTGGGAGATGTAAAGTATCGCTGGTTCAAGATAGCAATTTTACCTTGCTTAGGAGAGATAGTCCCTGTGGGGGAACAACCGTTGATCGGGCTTAGGAGATGAGAACTCGGCCGAAGATGTCAGATGGAGTATTCACATCTGACATAACTGATCCTTCGTTCAGGCGCACTGGTTTAGAAGGAGTACTTTGATTCTGCACTTTGAAGTTCGATTAATTATGGCGAAGCGATCGATGTTCTTTTGATGTTCAACAGTCAAAAGAAATGCCATCTTTATTTTAAAAGCAGAAAAGTTTGACAAGTAAATTCATTTTTATTTCGTTTCAAGAATCGTTGATCATGTTAAAATGTCGTTCTGTAAAGCTAAAACAAATAAGAATTGCAAACAAAAGCACAAGGGCTCAAATTTTATTGATAGGGTGGAAATCAGCCAAGCGCGTGATTCCATGGAGTATTTACAAAGTTTGAAAATGATAATTTAAGGGAAAAGGGCTACATTGAAACATAACGACCACTATCTTTCTACCAACTTTGAATTCGGGGCATCCCGAGCTTCCGTCGAAGATGACCTTGACTGGAGTTTTCTGATGGATGACATTACCGCTACAAGGGAATTTGCCCCTGTTGGACGTAGTTACTTGCCATTATCCCTAACTTTTGCCTAGAATGTACTTTGAGATTTCCAATCCACTGGGATGATTTTTATTTATTTATTATGTCTCTAGTTTTTGCCTGGACCGCCCTTTCGGGTTTTCAATCCTCCGAGACGTTTTTTTTCCTTTTAGGCGAAGTATTTCTTGACTACATCAACATTCGTGGGGAAGGCAAATTCCTCTCCGTCCATGGTTGCAAGTCTCAAGGCACCGCCTGAGAAAGCTTTCTTGACCACATAGGGGCCGTCATAATTCAGAGTCCATTTGCCCCGAGAATTAGTGAGAAATGATTGTATCTTCTTGAGCATAAGGTCTCCTTTCCTGAAGACGCGAGGTCGAACCTTTTTGTCAAACGCATTCTTCATTCTCTGTTGATACAATTGACCATTGCATAGTGCCGTTATTTGTTTTTCCTTAATAAGATTCAGTTCGTCGTGTCGACTTTGACACCATTCAGCCTCTGTAAGCTTAGCTTCCATCAATACCCGGATCGATGGGATCTCTATTTCTATGGGGAATATTGCCTCCATACCATATACTAGAGAGAAATGGGTTGCCCCTGTTGAAGTGCGGACAAATGTGTGATAACCGTGAAGAGCATAGGGCAGCATCTCGTGCCAGTATTTGTAGGTTACGGCCATCTTTTGAACAATCTTCTTGATGTTCTTGTTAGTTGCTTCTACCACTCCGTTCATCTTGGGTCGGTAGGGAGATGAGTTATGGTGTTCGATCGTGAAATCAGCGCACAACTCTTTCATCATCTTATTGTTCAAGTTAGATCCATTATCAGTAATGATCTGGCTTGGAACACCATAACGGCAGATGATATTGTTTTTGATAAAGCGGACCACCACTTGTCAGGTTACATTGGCGTATGACGCTGCTTCGACCCACTTGGTGAAGTAATCAATGGCTACCAGGATGAACCGATGTCCATTCGAAGCTTTAGGTTCGATCATGCCAATCATGTCGATTCCCCATATGGAAAACGGCCACGGGGAAGAGAGAACTTTGAGATGTGTAGGCGGTACATGGATTTTGTCTGAGTATATCTGACACTTATGACACCTCCTCATGTACTTGCAGCAGTCGGATTCCATTGTCAACCAATAGTACCTTGCTCTTAGAATTTTTCTCGTCATTGTGTGTCCATTGGCATGAGTGCCAAAAGATCCTACATGAATTTCTTTTATCAGCACGTTTGCTTCTAGTCTGTCTACGCATCAAAGCAAGACCATGTCAAAATTTCTCTTATAAAGTGTATCACCGCTCAGGAAGAAGCTGCCTGCCAACCTTCTGAGGGTTTTTTCATCTTTCCTTAGTGCCCCAGGTGGGTACTCTTGTTTCTGAAGGAAGCATTTGATATCGTGATACCAAGGTTTGTCGTCTATGACTGCTTCAATCATGAAGATGTAAGCGGCCCGTTCAAGGCGCATTATGTCGATCTTAGGTAAGTCGGTCCATTGACCTAAACTAATCATGGAAGAGAGGGTGGCTAAGGCATCAGCCATGTGATTCTCTTCATGAAGGATGTGATGAAACTCAATTCTGTTGAAGAAGGGTAACAACCTTCTCGCGTAGTCTTTGTAAGGAATCAGTCCTGATTGGTATGTGTTCCAATCTCCTTTGATCTGATTGATGACCAGAGTTGAGTCGCCATATACATCCAAGTTCTTGATCCTCAAATCAATTGTTTCCTCGAGACCCATAATACAAGCTTCGTATTCGACCTCATTGTTTGTGCACTTGAATGTAAGTCTGGCAGTGAAAGGAATATGGGTACCCTGAGGTGTTATGATGATTCCCGAGGACTCAGTTGCGGCACTCCTCCAGTTAGGTTGAAGGCCAAGGTCACCTGCAAACCTGCAAACACCCGCCCCTCTCACATGTGGGTACTAAGATCCTCAGTATCCTGGGCTCTCAAGTCGAGAAATGATGATAGGTTCACCATTTCTAGTTTAGCATCATCATCAATCGAGGAGGCCTTAACTAATTCACCAAAATGAAAGATCCTCAGCTTCTGAGGTTTGAGAAGCAATAGCATATTCAACCTGAAGGATACAATGCTATCGCCAATCAAAGAGGTTGTCCACTGATTCACTTCAAAAGGGAAGTCCTATAGCAAGTTCCCAGCATTGGGTCCTCGGATCGAGAATGTGCAATGGGTTTGCCACAGAACGTGGTCTGCCACTGTCACATCCCGGGAGGAGTGCCGCAACTGAGTCCTCGGAAATGGTCTCCAGAGTCGACAATCGCTCAAGAGAATACCTACTGGCCTGTACCAACGCACAGTAGCAGGTAGCTCCTGATAGAACCTCGTCTGGTTGTGGGTCTCATGAACAACAATACATGGCCACCCCCATGCAAGGGTCATGACTATCCACTCTAAAACCTGTGTGTATGCTCAAGCCTGGGTAGTGGGCTTATCTCTTAGAACATCCCAACCCGCCAAACAGAACACCAGCCAGCACAGCATAGTAATATCCAGTACGACAGTAATAAAATGCAATGTAATGTAATAAAAGCTGTAAATACAGTAAACAAATAAAACAACAAATACAGTAAATAGCAATACAGTAATATACAACAAAGTAAAGCACCATAAAAAACACCCAATGAAATAAAACAGACAAGCGCTAGGATTGACTCGCTAAAGGGGATGTACCAGCAAGAGGTCAACCTTTCCCCAGCAGAGTCGTCAGCTGTCGCTCCCGAAATATTCGCATCCAACGGTACAAACGCGAGAGTGGCGCGGAAAACAGAGTCGCCAGCAATGTGCATTTATCCCAAGAGAGGGAAAGGAAACACCGCATAAACCTGAAGGGAATGGAAAGAACATGGTCTTGCGACCAAGAGAACTGGGTTCGGGAGTCGGTTACACGCAGGGAAGGTATTAGCACCCCCACGCGTCCATTGTACCCGATAGGATCCACGCTTGCTTGTCTCGATCAAAGGGTGTCGTCAACTGGAGCTTCGTTGTTGCTGGAAAGGAAAGGGACAGGAAAAGGGAAAAAAAAGGAGAGAGAGAAAATGAAACAAATGTAGGGAAAATAAAAGAAGTGCTCGCATGGGCCCTACCCCACTGCCTACGTATCTCATCGGGAGCATGAGAATCAGAGCGACGTAGTTCCCCTCACTAGGGGTGGATTGTGTTTTTTAAGGGAACGACTTACGTTCTAGCTCAGGTGTTGCAGCTCGCTGTATGGAGACTTAGGCGTTACCGTCTTGCAAGAGAACGAGAAGAAGCACGTTCGTACGTCCAGAGTGAGTGAGATGAGAAGAGAATTCCCGAAGGAAAGACATT
The DNA here is from genome assembly GCA_022829125.1 of Lathyrus tuberosus. NCBI lineage: Eukaryota > Viridiplantae > Streptophyta > Magnoliopsida > Fabales > Fabaceae > Lathyrus > Lathyrus tuberosus. The sequence continues at coordinate 1,181,429 of JALAZF010000062.1, read as the reverse complement.
ATTATTTGTTTGAAGTTTTTTAAGCAAGAATTGTTTTTTACAGTTATTTGTAACTTGCATTGAACCAAAGTCTTAAATACAGGAACGAATACTTCGCGCATCATCCCCAATAGGATGTACACTAGGTATCCTAGAAGAATGAGAGGAAGCCCCTCGTTCCCCACTTCCCACATAGAGGGCTCAAGCGCAATACACGTTAACCTTTATTAAGTGTTTTTTACTTTTATTTTGAGATGAGAAGAGAGACGGCACAAAGGAAACTCTAAAGGGAAACTAAGAGTCCTAATGTTATCATGCATGGATGTCCTATGGTTAGTGAGGTTTAGGAGAAAAGGCTCGGTTAACAGGTTGGTCTCGATCGCAAGGGTGCAAGAAAAAAGGGGAGTTAGTGTGCTCGCCAAGGATAGGGATCCTCGTGCCTACGTATCTCATCGGAAATGAGAACCAGAGCAACCTTAGTTCACGGTAACAACCACGAATTAGGAAAACTAGATCGGTCTCGATCGCACGGGTGCGAGAGAAAAGAGTCGGGACTCACAGAAAGTCTAAGGGGGAAACTGAATCCTACAAGTTATCATGCAAATTGGCCCTAAGGTCAGGATCAAGAAGGGAGTCTACCTAATGTTATCATGCTTGGATTGATAGCCTAATGTATATCCTACTCTGAGCTTAATCAGAAATTAAGTCGGACTAGGAGCCTTAAGGGAGCATGCGAATACAAGAGTAACCAACAAGTAAACACCAAGCAGCTCAATCACAAAGAGAGAATCACACAAGAGACGAGTCAAGTATTTAATAAGGAATTAATCGGAATAAGCATCCAAAATCAAGCTCAACAATGACTCAAAATACCCAAGTTAAAATTAAAGTGCTAATTAAAATCAAGATTAAACCTAAAATTAATTCTAAAACTAGTGTTAATTCAAATTAACTTCTAATTAAAAGAAAACCAAAATTAACTTCTAAAAAGTAGTTCTAAGTCAAGATTAAATCCTAATTAAAATGTTAATCTAAAATTAAGAATTGATCCTAAAATTAAGCCTAAAATTAAATCAAGTATTAAAAATCTAATACTAAAATCTAAAAGTTAATTAACTAATTATTTCTAAAAAATAAAACAATTAGCAAACAAAAACAAATAAAATAAAATACAAATAAAAAAAGGGTGCAGACTTCAGGGGGTGCAATCAGCAGATTCAGGCGATGGCCTTTATGTTGTTGGCCCAATAACTTTTCCTTTGCAGCCGCGGGGGGTGTGGTAAGCAAGCAGGTGGTGTGAAGATGAAAACGGGCGTGTGGACTTCTAAGGATAGGCCCAATATCCTCCCTCTCAGCCAAGGGGGTGCGTGCAGTGGACCTTCAGTCAACAAAGTTGACTAGGAAAGAAACCCTGGCCGTTGATTCGTTGCTATGATGATGATGGACAAAATGAACGGTTGCAAGCTGAGGGAGTACGGTAGAGGAATGTGAATAGCATGCATTGGATTGAAAAAGAAACCTACCGGACGATGACAAGTGTCACCGCCGGAGTGGACCGTCCGATCACCCTCTTATCCCTTCACATCTTCATAAGCTGTGAATTAACACACAAATCTCTCCTCCTCCAAAAACGTCCGTCTCTCTCTTTCTTTCTCCACTCTCTCACAAAAACTCAACCGCCTGAAACCTAAATGGCCGGAGAAGGTCGGTGGCCACCAGCTGCGCCGCCGTCTTCCCCGGCAGTCAACCATCTCAAAACACGAAACGCAAAACACTAACCCTAAGTCAATTTCCTCCCTGGTTACGAATCCGACGCTAGTTTTCTTGAATACTCAATCTATCAGCGGGATCGAAGCACCCGGGTTTCCCTCAACACAACCTCTCCGCGAACGCCATCTTCAACTCTTCTCCTTCAATCTCTCTCCGAAACAGAGCCACAACCTCTCTTCTTCACCTTCCGTTCGCACTCTCCACCACCGCGATTCACGGTCAAAACACGATACAAACCGTACGACGACTTCGAATCGCAGAATCCATCAAATCACTGCAAAATGCAAATACAAGCAGAATAAACACAAATCAACAATCAACAACATCATGAAATCGGAGTTTGGATCGAGGACGTACCTATCGGAGTGCGTCCGATGCGCCTTCAAATTGGCGGCGATGAATGAACCAAAGGTAACGCTGCTCTTCCTATCCTCTTCCTTCTGCTCGATCTTCTTCTACTCTTTCTGTATGTTGAAGCTTCTCCTCACTGTGACTCTGGTTCACTCATTTGCACATCTTCTTCTTTGATCTGAGAGCTTGTCATCATTGAATTTTTCTTCTTATTTGGGATTTCTGAATCGCTTCTGGAATTGCAGGATCGATGTTGTTGTGAATTAGTTTCTGCACGTACAAGCTACGGACAAGATGAATTGATGTTGTGTTGTTGTGATATTGCAGATTTGCGTAGGTTTCTTGATGGAGGTTTATGATGTTTGCGATTCATTTGAAGCTGCAAGGTGGTGATGATGTGATGATGATATGATGATGAGTGAAGATGGAGACGCTCAATTTGGAGGTTGAGGATGAGTTTATTTGCTTTTTGAATTGTGCTGGTTTTTGAGAGTTTCTTGCAACTCTGTTTTTTTTTACTGAAGATGATGTGTGAATGAACATGGTGAGAGATTCTACCGAGAGAGCCCTGAGGTCAGGGTTGTTGCAGCTTTTTATAGCAGACCAGGGAGGGTAGAATGAAGTTTTCAAAATGAAATTCTGTTATGAAACTTGCTGTGTAAAAGCTGTGAATTCGATCGTGTGAGTGTGGTGGAATAATCCAGTCACGCGTTTGTACACCTTCCCTCTTGTAATTTCTTTTTTCTTTTATGCTGAATCACATGTTTGGTGACCTTTTGAATTTGGACTTTTCTGCTATGCTGTGATTATCCGCTGAGAAGATATTTGTGTAATACCTGCGTGTACTTTTTTTTTCTGTTGTGAAATGAAATTCTGTTGGACTTGTACTGGATGCCCTCTATTCTTTATGCAAATCTCTTGGTGTAAATGCCTTAGCAAATTCCATCATCACGGGCCCTTATTAGAAGCAATGACCTTCCCACATTGGATTTGAATTGTGTGGCTGAAAATTGGTTTATGAGAATTGGATAATTGGTTGGAAAAAATGGACAAAAACAATGAATTTGACTTGAATATGGACTTAATTGGTGAATTTTAGTTAGAAATGAATTATGGAAAAAAGAAGATAATAGATAAATGGTTAATGAAAATTGAAATGAATAGAAATGGTTTATAAAAGGAATGGATTTTTTAGAATTGGATTTGAAATGGGTTATTAGTGGATAATAAGAATGGAAATGGATATGGATAAAAAGATAAGTGGATACATGAAAAATGGATTAATTGAAAATACGGATGATGGTTTAGAAAAATGAAGATGGTCAAAAGAAATGGATAGGTGGATTAAAAATAACTAGTTTGGATATGGATTATGGATAAAAAATGGCTAACCAAAAGAATTCAAACCAATCACCAACTTTCCACAAGCCTCTGACAAAATGGTCACAGCTACCACTGAACAATCTGGCCACTCACATGATCCACTGAAGAATCTCAACTGATAAACAATCCACAAGCTCAACTTTGAACAAGAACTCTAATTCTCTTTGAGACGTACACCCTGATTCACACAAATGAAATCCTGGCCCGATGCTTTTGATGCCTCCTTTGAATAAGAAAACCTCAGCACCTCTGAATACCAATATAAAGAAAACCCCCCGATCCCATGTCTTAGGAACCCAATGCAAATGATATGAATATGAATATGAATATGACCTACTGAATGCAAAATGAGAAAGAAACATAAGCCAGAAAAAGGTAGGGCAAATTTTGGGGTGCTACACCAGGGATGATCTTTCGGCATCTTGTACCTAGGATCATACTTCTCCACTATGGGCGTAGATGTGATCTCTAAGATCACAGTCCGTTGTTGTTGCATCTGAGCTTCTGCTAGAGCTTGCATGTCATTATGAATCTTTCTCAGACCCTCTTTTAGAATGTCGATCTCTTCTCTCAACTATCTATTCTCTTCCTCGAGATCATCCATCTTTTTCTGACGATTGGCCCGAGTATTGTACGAATGAGACAGTTTGACTCTAGAATCGAGACACAAATGTGAGATTCGCAGGGAATAAGAATGTGTTTATGTGAGAATGATGAATGCTATGCAATGATTATATTAATTATTTTTTTGTTTATTCAAAATAAACTTCGACAATTAGATTGCAAATATCAAACAGTGGGGAAACCCCGTTTTATTGAATTCAAAGGATTGCAGAAATGGAAATACAGTAGATTACAAAGTGCCGAAAAAGGAAACCTAAACTAATGGATCATGAGTCCTCTCTAAAGAGAGCTCAGGTGCTGGTTCGGGTGCTTTCCTTTTCTTTAAATGGGGCTCTTGGGTCGTTGTCGGGTTGTCATTCCTTTGCCAAATGAAAGGAGCGAGCAAATTCCTTTGGTTATCCTAATTTTCTAAAGCATGTTGCTCTAAAATCTCAATCAGAGCATCCTTTTCTCTTAATAGCTGATGTACTTTCTTACATTCCACATTGAGAATACGATACTTGTTCCTCCAAGACCTCTTCTCCTGTTGAACTTTGCTAAGAGTAACCTGAAGTTTTTCCGTCTCAGACATGAAATAAAGGGCAGAGTCCCTTAATGGAAGAACCTCCTGGCGAGGGTAAGGCATCCTCAGCTTGAGAGCTCTAGTTTGTACCCAGTGGAGATAAGGCTCCACTGAGACACAGTCTGGTTTTTCTAGAGACTCTCGTCCTTTCCGATGAACGTGTTTCCTAGCGTGCACTATTTATATCTTTAGTGCCCTGTCATTTCCTCCTTCCTTGAAGAAAAGACCTTCCAGATGAGCATTGCGTGGGACATGCCTCTTTGGGTATCCAAATTGGCGACGAACTAACATGGATGATAGTTGATTCCCCCCTTAGTTCCTATAAAGGGTAAATTTGGGAAATTTCCACAACGGTCAATGATTCTGATCCCGTCGTAGATTCGATTGTACCAATCGATGTCACAGTTGGTAAAAGACATGATTCTCTGCGACCAACTGTAGCGAGCGATTTTGGACGCGGTTCTTAAGCGCTGGTCGCTCTCTGCGGTTTGAGCTTAAAACTACAGGTCGATTCATTTTTTATCCTATTGTGAGCTGAATAAGGAAGGGAAATAGATGTCTCCAATTAACCCTGCTTTGCATACTAAGTTTAAACAGCGGTCTGTTAGGTTACGGATGCTATCAATGTGGGGGGCCTTTGTACTGGTTATTTGTATTTTCGCCAATACTATTTTCTTTCTTTCTTTTACCTAGGCAGAAGGTTTCTGGCGGGGAACAAGGATTAGGATGTTAGGACTGATGTTTTTGAATTACTGCTTTTGATTGACTGAGATATGGGATTTGGGTTTTTTGTTGATTGCGCTCGCTAAGATCTTTTCTTTCGATCTTATGCCTACGTATTCCCGTTTACCGAAACAGGGAAATCAGAGCGTTCGTAGTTCCTCCTATTCTATGGGAGGAAATTGGTTTTTGGTGTCTTGTTCAAAGCCCAAGACGTGAAGCGAAAGGTGATTTGTATCTTGTTTAAAGCCCAAGATGTGAAGCTGAAAGGTCTATTTGTGTCTTGTTCAAAGCCCAAGACATGAAGCTGAATGACCTCGACTTTAGAGAGAATTTGTCATCTCTAAAGAGGGAGAAGGAGAATTACTTTAACTGGGATACGCGGATCCGAGCAATGCCATAATTTCCGAAGAAAGGGTTTTGACCTGAAGGAGAAGACTTTAACTTAGTATAGAGCAATGCCATCTTTCCTTAGGAATTTCTCATGCTAAAAGAGGGACAGTGGCATGGATGTAGATGATCCAGAGGCTTGCCGCTTACAGCGATTAGATGAAGGGAAAGGAGTTGTTGATGTTTGTACACTATGAACGAGGCACAGCTTTGATGCTAAAAGGTTAATTGGATTAACCAGTGGTTTTCTTATACAAAGCCTAAGAGGAGGCTAATTTCCGCTAGGAAAATCATTATACAAAGCCTAAGAGGAGGCTATTTTGTGTCTCGTACAAAGCTCGAGAGAGAGGCTAAAAGGGTTCGACCCAGTGGGGCATATCGTTATACAAAGCCTAAGAGGAGGCTAGCAAAGAGTTGACTCAGTTGGAGAATCTTTTATACTCAGTAAGAGAGTGTTTTTGTATCTCGTACAAAGCCCGAGAGAGAGGCGAAAAGGTTGTTTTGACTCCACTGGGGAGAATTTTGGTATCTCGTACGAAGCCCGAGATGGAGGCTATTGTAACTGTTTCAGTTGAGTGACAGGTCCAATATACTGATTTTAAAAGAGAAAATCAGTTCTTATATGAGTAACACTGTACCCAGGGGTTTGATTTGAGGATCAGGGATATTTCCTTCTCTTTGAGGAAACAGGAGATCCAAAGGGGTGTCGAGACTGTCCGAGTCTGCGGGTTTCCTTCCTATTTAACGAAGGGTGCTTGAGAATGTCTTTGAGACTCAAGGAAGTTAGACTGTCCGTGTCTAGAGTTTTATCTTTTGTACTATGCTGTGAGAAACAGTAGTAGACTCTATGAAAGGACTGTTCTATGAGGATGACTAGGTTCTGTTCCTATACCTCTAGGAGGTCGTCGGGACAATTTGTACGAAGCCCAAGAGGTGGCTGGAAACTTTTAAGAAGCCGACGGGTCCTTGTACGAAGCCCAAGAGGAGGCTATCATTCCCGGAGGAAGAGATCATTATACGAAGCCTAAGAGGAGGCTGTGAATACTTCTAAGAAGCCGTAGTGTCCTTGAATAATGCCCAAGAGGAGGCCGATGCTTTTAAGAAGCCCGTGGGTCTTATCATCTCCTTTCCATTAGGAGAGATAACTCTTTTAAAGATAAAAACCACTGGTAAATGTGCGAGGTTTACTATCCAGTGGCCTTTAACTTTTAAAGAGGGTTCCTTAGTTAAGGTCCAAGATTATGACCGTAGTGGGTACCCAAACCCCGAGACATTCAAGGCAAGCTATCCACAAGGAATAGATCAAGTCAGGAAAGTTCGAGAATTTGGGAGAAACTCAAAGATGCCATTCACGGAGAATACATTCATCTTGGAGAGTAGAGCTTCTTGACGATTCCTAAGGAGGACAGCCGAAGAGAAGACTGTATCTGGTGCTCCTATTGGGGATCTAGGCGTCTATTTCTACGAATAAATGAAACGGCGTCACCTAGTTCTAGACGTAGTTGCCGGGGAAACTCGAAATATCTATACTATTATTACACAGTAGATATGAGTTTATGAAAGGAGACTTACAGTGAGCAGCCCCACAATACAGTTTATAATACGAAAGCAGTAAATGAAAGGGATAACCACTTACTCGGTTGGAGTGCTTCCATGCTGTTTGGTTAGTTGTTCAACAAAGAAAGATTGAAAACAATAGTATATTCAAAATCAAAGGAGAAAGTGCTTTGAAAAAGAAAGATTTGGGGCTTACAGCTCAAGGAGAGGCCCAGGGTTTTATCAGTGAGCGCACTGTTTGAATTTGTACAGAGGGACTTATACAAGTGACTGAGGCCCAAAAAGGTTTTCTGTACAAAGGGATGGGTCTTACACTCTCTCAAGAGGCCCAAAAAAGTTTAAAGAAAAGAGTGGGGCTTATAACACGAGGGTAGGCCCAAATGATTTTTCGTTTAAAAATGGCGATCGCGCCGAGGTTTTCTTTTAACGCAGAGGGACTTATACAATAAGTGAGGCCCAAAATGTTTTGGTTAAAAGTGGGATTGGGTCTTACACTCTAATAGTGGCCCAAAGTGTTTTGAATGGGTCTTATAGCTCAAGGAGAGACCCATATGATTTTTATTTTTAAACGGGCGACGATCGCGCCGTTTACTTGTACAGAGGGACTTATACAATGAGTGAGGCCCAAAAAGTTTTTGTACAAGGGGGGATGGGTCTTACACTCTCTCAAGAGGCCCAAAGTGTTTTGAAAATGATTTATGAAGGTTGAATTAATCCAAAACCCTAATTTGTTTTCAAAATGTATTTAATTGAATAAAAATTCAAAAAATGATCAAAAATTGTTTAACACATGGAAAACAAATTGTGACCTTGGATTAATGCTTCAAAAATTAAGTATTGACCTACAAAATAATTAGAAAGCATTAAAAGTTACAAAATCAATGTAGAAAAAATATTTAAAATGTCAAAAACAATTAAAACATTAATTCTTTGCAAAAATATCAATTATACAAAATAAATAATATTTTGGGGATTTTTTTGATAAAATAAAATATTTTAACATTTTTGTGAATTATTAAAAAAAGAATCAACTCAAAATCATTAAAACTCAGAGAGAAATTAATTTTTGAATCAATTAAACAAAATCACAAAATTCAAATATTTGAATTATTCAAAAATGGCGCCAAGAACAGCTGAAGAACACGCGCGTTTTTCTGGGTTTCTCAGATTTGCGTTTTCTATCCAATCTCCATGAATACGTAATCATATCATGCAATCCACATATCATTATGCTCGTTTCAACCTCACGATCATGTCTATGTACTTTAATTTCATTTAAATTAAACGTACAACAAGAAATCACGAAGAGACCTCAAGAACCCTAATTTCTGCATGAAGGCTAGGATTTTTGATACACGATTCAAACAATGCAATTAATTGAGGGAAAACATTCCATGCATGATTATGAACATATGGCCAAATTATTGTGCGAGGAAATATGCATAGATTGAGAGATGCCCAAGTTTAGGCTTACCTCCAAGTCGTGACAGCAAGAGCAGATGTGATTTTGAGTTGGAGGTGTTACAGACAAGTTGTGATGATCTGGACAGCTTCCCTACACCATATGGAGTGTGTTTGAACACTTGGATTGAATTGAAATGGACTGGATCAGTTTATGGCATCTCAGCTGCAACTTCACTTCAAACTTGTGTGGATGGCAAGTGATTTTGAGATTTTGATGCTCCAAATGTTATGTGAGTGTTTGATCAGCTCATATGTGATGTATGTGAGGTGTGTGAGTGATTGGTTTGTGCAGAATTGCTCTCAAACTCAAAACCCGATAGCTACCTTGCTAAGAAAGGCATTTTTGCCAAGAGAAAGAGATTTTGAGGAAAGCATCTGTTAGATGGCTTTGGTGTACTCAAACTGATCACAATTGAGCTCTATTTATGGTAGAGCAAGTTTGTTTTTCAAGGAATAGTGCATGGCAGCTGGTAAGTAGGTTTGGCCAATGTTGGCAAATGAAAATCCAAGTCTCCTCTAGCCATTGACTAGAGGTTAGGGCACAGAGCTTTGGTCCCCTTGGTCTTGGATAAGTCTTGACTGATTTCAGATGAGAATGGTTCAGTCCATGCCACCTTGATGGTTCCATTGAATGCCTCATTCCAAATTTGAAGTCTTGTCCCTATTTTGGCCATTCTAGGTTCAACATGCTATTTCTTGTTCCATGGACTTTGGAGGCTTGGCTCAGTGATTGTCCCTTTTAGATTCAATCCTCTGAGGTGTCCAAGTGGATAGGAGCAATTGAATTTGGCTGATTTTGGCAAATCGACCAAAGTTGCAAATTCTGCCTTGCCTTGACAGATTTCAGCAAGGCAACTTGGCAATGTTGTATCTCATGGTGTAGGTTGAATTTGGCAATGTTCTTGGCCATTTTGGAAAGCTCTTACATGATACAACAACTGTTTGAACAAGTTTGGTTTTGATCTCTTTTGATTCCAAGTGAAAAATCCCCCTACATTTGGCAAAAAGTGAGGCAGAATCTGACTTAGTGAAAATTTCACTAAGTGTTGGAAAAAGTGACATTTTCACTTTTTAGCCACTTTGATCACTCCATAACTCAAAATCCTTAATGAATTGGAATGACTTGTAGTTGAAGTTTTTGTAGGTGATAATGAGGGCTACAAATCCATCTTTGGATTAGAAAAAATGGCCTTGTGGTTTAGGAGTTATGGTCCTCCACAGTTGGTACCTTTGCCACTTTATTTTTAACTTAGAAAATTTTCTAAGTTTTATGGTTACCCCTTTTACAAGTTATCTCACTTTTCTTGATTTTTCTTGATGAATGATGATTCAAATCATACATTAACATCATTTTAGGGTTAAAAATCCATTTTGGTGAAAAATCTCAAAAAGTCAAAGTTGACTTTTTGTGCACAGTTGACTTTTTATCAGATGAATTCCAAACTGTGCAATTCTTCAGGAAATCATGTCCTTGACCTAAATCAAACTTGATGGACATGTTCCATGGGTGTCATAGGGTATATTCAATCATGTATTAGGGTTTGGGAGCATGTCCTGGTCAAAAGTCAAAGTTACAGTTGACTTTTCCCTTAAAACCCTAATTGTGGTGCAGATGAAAATGAGACTTGTTGCTCAAGCTTCTTGGATCAATCCATCGTTCCAAATGGATCAATATGGTATATTAGAGACCCTTAAATCATCTCTTGAGGTCTTGGCTCATGGTTTGTCCCAAAAGTCAACTTAGGGGTGAATTAGGTCAAGAAACCCTAATTCCTGATTTTTGATGAATGCATCCCCTGAGGCAAAATTGACTTGATGCATGGGTTCATGAGGTTCCATGAAGCATATTAGGTTATGTTTGGATCATTGCCTTGTGCCCAGATGAAAATTTCCATCTGGAGGCCCTGGTCGACCAAAATCCTAATTTGGTGATACTGTCGATCTTGAGACTTGATCCACCTAGAAGGGAGCAGCCTTGTGCTTAATCCTTGAAGTGGGAGTCCTTTTTGATCCATTATGGATGTTTGAGAGATTAGACAAGTTGAAGATCATGTCATTTCTTGATTGATCCTTTATCTAAGCACTCAGAGAGGGCTTGAAACCCTAATTTTGATTGTATTGGATGCTCACCCATCTTTGGGGAGACTGATGAAATAAGATGGTTCCTCCATATTGTGATGATGATTTGCACAATGATGGGAAATCTAAGTGGTCAAAATTTGGGGTATTACAGATGCCCCTATTTATTCTTCTTGGCCCCGGAGGTGTGAATGACGAAGGGATTCGAGCATTCGGGGTGCAAGAGGATTAAATATCGGAATATCTGAAATTTTGATGGTGGTTATGAATGGTAGCTTACGCATTCATCTTCTTAACTAAGCAATGATGCTTAGAAAAGGTAAACTACCCCTCGATCCTGGTCTTCAGCCAAGGAACTGGTCTCAGTTTTCTTTTTGAAATAAACCTCCCCTCGTTCTTGGTTTCCTACCAAGGAACTGGTCTCAATCTATGATTTAAACTTCCCCTCAATCCTGGTTTCCTACCAAGGAACTGGTCTTAGTTTCTGATTTAAACTTCCCCTCGATCCTGGTTTCCTACCAAGGAACTGGTCTTAGTTTCTGATTTAAACTTCCCCTCGATCCTGGTTTCCTACCAAGGAACTGGTCTTAGTTTCTTTTGTCAATAAACTTTACTGACAAGGGACGCTATTCGTAGCGGTTTTCCTTCAAACTTCTCGCCGAATTTTCCTGGAGAGATGCCATTTGTCGATTTTACTGGGGAAAGCGAGTCTCTTAGGAGACTGTTTTCGTTTGGGGTTACATCATACTTTTCTCGGGATCTTCCCGGAGAAATGCCATATGATTAGATCCAATTTTGAGGTGCCCATGACCTTCTCATCAGTGGTTTTTCGGAGCAAAACTGGCGTGCTGCCGAATCTCTGACCACGAGGCTTTCTCTGTGAATTTTCCTTAATCCGGGAAAGCAAGGATATCATCTTCAATGGCGAAGAGTGATGTTTATTGAAAGTTTTCTCTGGCTTTTCAGAGGTTCAAGTTATCAAAGTGGTCGAGTGCCGACTCTGATCTAACGATACACTGGTGGCGAGATTGTTCAGACACAACGTTTCCTGACGAGGAAAGAGCTGACAAACTCGATTGAGAAAACTGTTATCACTAGGGGACAAGACCGACTAGAGTGATAGTGATGCAATATGAAATGCGAACGCAAATAAAAAATGCATGATGTATGTATGTATATGCTGACAAAACAGACGCGACATACAGACTAATGGATGAACACAATTGGATACTCGGCCATCGCGGGGCGAAGAAGTACCGTTGATTCAAAATAGCAATTCCACCTTGCTTAGGAGAGATAGTCCCGTTAGGAGCTATGTTGATCGGGCTTAGGAGATGAGAACTCGGCCGAGGCGTGTCAGACGAAACAAGGTCTCTGACACAGTTGATCCCTTCATTTAGGCATACTGGCTTCGAAGGAGTACTTTGATTCTGCACTTTGAAGTTCGCTTACTTCGGGAGAAGCGATCGATGTTCTTCTGATGTTCAACAGTCAAAAGAAATTGCCATCTTTATTTTAAAAGCAGAAAAAGTTTTAACAAGTAAATTCATTTTTTTGTTTTATTTCAAGAATCGTTGATTAAGTTTAAACAACATCGTTCTGTAAAGCTACAACAAGTAAAGAATTAAAAACAAAAGCACAATGGCTCAAATTTTATTGATAAGATGGAGATCAGCCAAACGCGTGATTCCAAAGAGTATATACAAAGTTTGAAAATGGTAATTTACAGGGAAAAGGGCTACGTTGAAACATAACGACCACTATCCTTCTACCAACTTTGAGTTCGGGACATCCTGAGCTTCCGTCGAAGATGACCTTGACTGGAGATTTCCTCCGATAGATGATGCAACTGCTGCTGAGGGACTTGCCTCTATTGAACATAGTTACTTGCCATTATCCCTAACTTTTACCTAGATTGTACTATGATGTTTCCAATCCATCGGGATGATTTTTTTCATGTCTCTAACTTTTGCCTGGACCGCCCTTTCGGGTTTTCAATCCACCGAGACGTTTTTTTTTTAGTTTTAGGCGAAGTATTTCTTGACTACATCAACATTCGTGGGGTAGGAAAATTCCTCTCCGTCCATGGTTGCAAGTCTCAAGGCGCCGCCTGAGAAAGCTTTCGTGACCACATAAGGGCCATCATAATTTGGGGTCCATTTGCCCCGAGAATCAGTGAGAAATAATTGTATCTTCTTGAGCACAAGGTCTCCTTTCCTGAAAACACGCGGTCGGACCTTTTTGTCGAACGCCCTCTTCATTCTCTGTTGATAAAACTGACTGTGGCATAGTGCCGTGACTCGTTTTTCCTCGATCAGATTCAATTCGTCGTGTCGACTTTGACACCATTCAGCTTCGGTGAGCTTAGCTTCCATCAATACCCGGATTGATGGGATCTCTATTTCTATGGGGAGAACTGCCTCCATGACGTATACTAGAGAGAAAGGGGTTGCCCCTGTTGAAGTACGGACAGATGTGCGGTAACCATGAAGGGCAAAGGGTAGCATTTCGTGCCAATCTTTATAGGTTATAACCATCTTTTGAACAATCTTCTTGATATTCTTGTTAGCCGCTTCTACCGCTCCGTTCATCTTGGGTCGGTAGGGAGATGAGTTATGATGTTCGATCTTGAACTCTGCACACAACTCTTTCATCATCTTATTGTTCAAGTTAGATCCATTATCAGTAATGATCTCGCTTGGAACACCATAACGGAAGATGATATTGTTTTTGATAAATCGGACCACCACTTGTCGGGTTACATTGGCGAATGACGCTGCTTCGACCCACTTGGTGAAATAGTCAATGGCTACCAGGATGAACCGATGTCCGTTTGAAGCCTTAGGTTCAATCAAACCAATCATGTCGATTCCCCATATAGAAAAAGGCCACGGGGAAGAGAGAACATTGAGATGTGATGGCAGTACATGAATTTTGTCGGAGTATATCTGACACTTGTGACACCTCCTCATGTACTTGTAGCAGTCGGATTCCATTGTCAACCAATAATACCCGACCCTGAGAATTTTTCTCGCCATTGTGTGTCCGTTGGCATGAGTGCCAAAGGATCCTTTATGAATTTCTTTCATAAGCAAGTCTGCTTCTGGTCTGTCGACGCATCGGAGCAAGACCATGTCAAAATTTCTCTTATAGAGAGTGTCACCGCTCAGGAAGAAGTTTCCAGCCAATCTTCTGAGGGTTTTCCTGTCTTTTCTGAGTGCCCCAGATGGGTACTCTTGTTTCTGAAGGAAGCATTTGATATCGTGATACCAAGGTCTGTCGTCTATGACTGCTTCGATCGTGAAGATGTAAGCGGGCCGTTCAAGGCGGATTATGTCGATCTTAGGTATGTCATTCCATCGACCTACACTGATCATGGAAGAGAGAGTGGCTAATGCGTCAGCCATGTGATTCTCATCACGAGGGATGTGATGAAAGTCGACTCTGTTGAAGAAGGGTAACAACCTTCTTGCATAGTCTTTGTAAGGAATCAATCCTGATTGGTATGTGTTCCAATCTCCTTTTATCTGGTTAATAACCAGGGCTGAGTCGCCATATACGTCCAAGTTTTTGATCCTTAAATCAATCGCTTCTTCGAGACCCATGATACATGCTTCGTATTCGGCCTCGTTGTTCGTACATTTGAACGTAAGTCTGGCAGTGAAAGGAATGTGGGAACCCTGAGGGGTAACAATGATTGCCCCAATTCCATTTCCATAATGATTGGCTGCTCCGTCAAAGATAAGTCCCCACTGGGAACCTGGTTCTGGCCCTTGACTGGGTAGCGGTTCATCGCAATCTTTCATCTTAAATACATGACATCTTCGTCTGGGAAGTCAAACCCGATTGATTCTTGATCGTCAATCGGTTGATGAGCCAAATGATCGGCTAAAATACTTTCTTTAATGGCTTTTTGAGCGTGGTACTCTATGTCATATTCTGATAGTAACATCTGCCAACGGGCAATCCTTCCCGTGAGAGCAGGTTTTTCGAAAACGTACTTGATTGGATCCATTTCGGAGACCAACCAAGTAGTATGACGAATCATGTACTGGCGAAGACGTTTGGCTGCCCAAGCCAAAGCGCAACAAGTTTTCTCAAGCATTGTGTACCGAGTTTCGCAGTCGGTGAATTTCTTGCTTAGATAGTAAATGGCAGACTCTTTCCGTTTAGTTTCGTCTTGTTGGCCAAGTACACATCCCATTGAGTCCTCTAGGACTGTGAGGTAAATGATCAGTGGTCTTCCTTCCACTGGAGGTGATAGAATCGGAGGATTCAACAGATATTCCTTGATACTGTCGAAGGCGGTTTGGCAATCTTCTGACTAAACACAATCCTGGTTCTTTTTGAGTAATTTGAAAATCGGCACGCATGTGGCGGTCATAAGGAATATGAATCTGGAGATGTAGTTCAAACGTCCCAAGAATCCTCTGACTTGTTTTTTAGTTTTTGGAGAAGGCATTTCTTGAATGGCCTTGACCTTGTCAGGATCAACCTCAATTCCTTTCTGGCTGACGATGAATCCTAGTAGTTTCCCCGAACGGACACCGAAGGTGCACTTGTTGGGATTCAAGCGGAGCTTGAATTTTCTTAGACGTTCGAACAATTTTGACAGATGTTCAACGTGCTCATCCTCTGTTCTTGATTTTGCAATCAAATCATCGACATATACCTCGATTTCTTTGTGTATCATGTCATGAAATAGAGTAGTCATGGCCCTTTGATAGGTTGCCCCGGCATTCTTCAAACCGAACGGCATTACCTTGTAACAAAAGGTACCCCATGGAGTAATGAACGAAGTTTTCTCCATGTCTTTCGGCGCCATTTTGATCTGGTTATAGCCCGAGAATCCATCCATGAAGGAGAAAACTTTGAACTTTGCTGTGTTGTCAACCAACATGTCAATGTGTGGTAAAGGAAAGTCGTCCTTTGGACTTGCCTTGTTCAGATCTCTGTAATCGACACACATTCTGACCCTTCCGTCCTTTTTGGGAACGGGTACGATGTTGGCTAACCATTGAGGATATTCAGATGTAGCGAGGAAACCCGCGTCGATTTGTTTCTGTACCTCCTCTTTGATTTTGATGGCCATGTCCGGGTGAGTCCGTCTCAACCTTTGCTTTACTGGCGGACATTCCGATCTCAACGGTAAGTGATGTTCCACGATGCTGGTATCCAACCCTGGCATATCCTGATAGGACCAAGCGAACACATCGGGGAATTCTTTGAGAAGCTTTATCAAACCCTCTCTGGCAGTTGGATTGAGCAATGCTCCGATCCTGATTTCTTTTCTCTCTTGCTCTGAACCCAAGTTTACCGTTTCCAACGGCTCTTTGTGAGGTTCGATGGACCTTTCCTCTTGTCTGAGTAGTCGGGAGATCTCTTCTGGAATTTGGTCGTCATTTTCTTCTTCAGCCTCGAATACCGGGAACTCAAAGTTGGAAGAAGGCATCGGATCGTATGTTTCAACGGGGTATAAAACAAGCAATCTGCATGACGTGATGATTTGTGTTTAGAAGAGATAGAGAAAATGTAAGTGTGTGCAGTGTTTTGATTTTACTGCTTGTTTTTATTATTGAATGTTTTTTAGGATTACCATTTTCTGAGAAAAAGAAAAAAGAGAAAACAGCAATTAATGCGGAAATTACAGAACGACGTTATTTTATTAATGAACAAGTCGAATCTTGAAACTACAGCCCTATAAAACAAAACTCTGTCGCTTCGGGCAAAGCAAAGAGGGAAATTTACAGAAAGCGAGCCCTATCAAATTATCTGTTTCACCTGGGCAGGGTGAAAGGTTAAAAGATGGCAATTACTTTGACTGACGAACGACCTTCGGAACCTCGACGGCAACCCATTGGCGGCGAACTCCTTGGTGAATCACAAAGTCTGGAACCTTCCTTGATTTGTCTTCAGAAATGATGCTGATTTCTGGTGGAGCAGGATCATTGGAATCTATCTCCCAGGCAGAATTGTCGTAGGAGGATTCCTCTGTTGCATTTTGCATAGCATTTGTGCTCTCAGCTGTATCTCCTCATCCAGTCGGCTGGATGTCTTCGAGCCTGATACGAGAACTTTCGGGAGCAGTGTACTTGACCATATAGTCGTATTTTCCACTTGGTTGTCCCAGGGTGTCCCACACTTCTGTGGAACTGGAGAAGTCATCCCTCTCGATGACGTTGACCTCAGGAAAAGCATAGTTGATGAAGTCAAGTCCTGCAAACGTTGCGAATTCATCTTCATGTTGAGTAGTTTCTGAATGACCTGAGTGTTGATCCCATGACATAGTGGGGACACAGGTATTCTGTTCAATGATGCTCAGTTGAGTTTCATTACTCGGCTGACTCTCTTGCCCCAAGTTTCCTGGGTAAGGCTGCCACATTGGCAGGCCATCCATCGGGCCATAGTAATTGTAGTCAAAATTGTCTTTCATCAGAGTGTCTTACTCTAATGAATTTGGCGGAGCACGACATCCTTCCGGATCACAATCTCCATAGATCATTTCGACATCTGATCTTGGTATAAATCTCGGAATTTCTGTAGGAAAGCAAAAAGGCATAGGCACCTCTTCCTGAGACATATAACCGTCCTTGTTAAGGTAGGACTTCCATTCTTCATCTGTGTCAGAGGGATCTTCCTCATTGATAGCATGAACTGTCTGAGACACTGGGTGAAGAAAACCTCCACTGTGGAAGAAGTTTTGAAGGGGATGAAGACTTTCATCGTTGGCGGCTATCTGGGTACAGGTTGCAGAAAAACCAAGACCCTTCTTTGTTTTATTGTCAATGGGAATGACAAGCCGTCCCCATCCTGTCGTATGGGTACTCTCGACCGCTTTGATAGCATCTTTGTATGAAGAAATTGAAATTCCTTCTTTGGACTGATTGTCCTTGCTCACCGATAGTGCTTGGAACTGAGTTCCAATAACCTCCTCGGGTTCCACACAAGTAGATGATGATAAGTTGCTCACAAGCAAGGCTTGATCCCCACAAACCGTGACAAGTTGATCATTCTCGACGAACTTTAGCTTCTGGTGGAGGGTTGAAGTAACCGCTCTATCCTGATGTATCCAAGGTCTTCCTAATAAACAACTGTATGTTGCCCGGATGTCCATGACCTGGAAAGTGATTTGGAAAGTGTGAGGACCAATAGTTATGGGAAGATCAACTTCGCCGATAACTATTTTTCTGGATCCGTCGAATGCTTTGACGACGACCTCGCTGGTTCTCATCGGAGGGCCCTTGAATGATAATTGCATCAAGGTAGACTTCGGCATAACATTCAGGGCTGACCCTGTGTCTACCAGTACGTTGGCTAAAACATCGCCCTGGCAGTTAACTGTAATGTTGAGTGCCATGTTATGACGGCGACCCTCTTCAGGTAATTCTTCATCACTAAATCCCAAATTATTGCAGGAAGTGATGTTAGAGACAATACTATCGAACTGTCTGATTGTTACATCCTGTTCCACAAAGGCTTGCTCCAAGACTTTCTGTAGAGCCTCTCTGTGTGCTTCTGAACTGAGTAACAGTGATAATACTGAAATCTTTAAAGGAGTCTGTAACAGTTGATCAACAATGTTATATTCACTCCTTTGGATGAGCTTTAGCATCTCATCTTTGTCTTTTGAAAAGTCGGGATTACTAGATTGACCGACTGGTGGATCAGGAATTTCTGCCTGAAGTTCCTTTTCTTTGTTGGATTCTCCAACCCCTCGGTTGAAGATTCGACCGCTCCGTGTTACTCGACTGATGTTTGCAATATTCACGACGGAGGGTAATGGAATTTCCTTTCCATTCTCGATTATTGTTGCACCGTATTTGTAAGGGATTGCCTTAGCTGATTCATACGGTAGTGGTCCCGGTAGATAGATGACTATGGGAACCTTCTGATTTTTCTGACCATCGTAAGTAATCTCGATCCGTTCCTGGTTGGGAACTCTAGATTCGTCAAGTAGAGGGATGATGGCAAAAACATCCCTGGTCTGGTGACGACCAGAGATGGTGACAACATCCTCAACTTGATCGGCAAGGTAATTCAGTGACCAAATGATGGGTTCTGAACCTGGATATGGACGAGTTTCTCCATGATCGACCTAATCCTGAAGAGCTGCTCTCACAAGGTAACACCCTTGGTTACTTTTTGAACAGACGCTACAACTGTCATAGTTGTGTGGAGGCACCTGGCCACGCCCACTTTGAATGCAATGTAACCTCACTAGGTTATCTTCCATTGATCGGACATCCTGACTTTGACGACAAGTAGGATTCTTGTTATTGATACTAATCTACTGAGTATCTTCGTCCATATAGATTGGCATCCACCAGTGATTTAACAAGTGCTGAAGTTCCCCCTGGACAAGGGTACAACCTCGATCGTTTTAGCAACCCACTTTACAGCTTTGATAATCATGTGATATTAAGAATCCGAGTCGGACCTGCTCAACATGTAACTCTACCAGGTTGGTATTCATCACGCGAATGTCAAAGATCTGAACCATGTTGATTTGATAGGAGTTCCTATCATGGTAGTCTTGGATCCATCCAAGATCCATCTGACGCTGGAGGGTCTCTTGTATGAAAGAGCATCCCTGTTTGTTTACCGAGCAAATCAGACAGGAACTGTAATCGTGCCGCGGCAGATTATGATACTAGCTTTGCCTTGAGTGCATCGCCACCAAGTTGACATTCATCACACGGATGTCGTGGTTTTGAATGACGTTGGAATTCGTGTAAACCATGTTAACTCCACGAACTCGGTGCTCTTGGATCCATCCACGATCCATTTGTTCCTGTAGAGCTGCTTGCACCACAAAACATCCCTGGTTGTCTTTAGAGCAGATATCACACTGGTGATAATTATGAGGTGGCACATGGCCATATCCACTCTGTCTACAATGCATCTTGACCAGATTGGTCCCCAATGAGAGCACATCGTGAATTTGATAGACATTGTTAGTCTCTTTCTCAATCAGATTGACTGCAGCTTTCCCATGTTGAGGCAGCGGGTTCGTAAGAACATTAGGATTCGTATCTTTGAAAGATAAGAGCCCGCTCCTAACAAGCTTTTGCACGTCAGATTTGAAATTGAGGCAAGTCTCAATGTTATGCCCTGAACCTCCTTGATGATAAGGGCATGTCTGTTCCGCTTTAAACCAAAAAGGCGGATTTTTCGGAACTGAAAGGGGAGACTTAGTCTGGATGTGCCCCTTAGCCAGCAGTAACGGAAACAGCTCTGCGTACGTTACAGGTATAGGATCAAATCCTGGTGACCGTGTTGTACGGTTGTTGTTATATGGAGGACGAGCCTGCTGAAGAGGCTGTTGTGTCCTTTGTTGGTCAGGTTGGCTCTGCGCAACCTGAGGTTGATACGTAGGAACAGGCGCGGGGCCGATAGCAGGAGTAACAGCTGCTACTGGCTGATAACGACGCCTTTGCTTTCCGGGAGAGATATTCCCAATATCTTGCTATTTTTTCTTAGGGAGAGCACTACCATATTTTTTAGTACCGCTCGTCGATCCAGTGTCTTTTACCAAACGTCCTTCTCGGACGGCTTCCTCAAGACGTACACCCATGCCGACCATTTCGGTGAAATCACTGGGCGCACTGGCGACCATTCGGTCATAGTAAAATGAGCTTAAGGTCTTTAAGAAGATTTTTGTCATCTCTTTTTCCTCAAGAGGTGGACAAATTTGAGCGGCAATTTCACGCCACCTTTGAGCATACTCCTTAAAGGTTTCCTTGTCCTTTTGCGACATTGATCTGAGTTGATCTCTGTCGGGTGCCATGTCCAAATTGTACTTGTATTGTTGGACGAAGGCAGTACCAAGATCTCTGAATGTACTGATCGTAGTACGGTTTAAACCCATGTACCATTTGAGTGCGGCACCGGTTAAACTATCCTGAAAGTAATGAATCAGCAGGTCCTGATTCTTCGTCTGAGCTGACATCCGCCGAGCGTACATCACCAGATGGCTCTGAGGGCAAGAGTTACCCTTGTATTTTTCAAAGTCGGGCACTTGGAATTTGTGCGGAACTTTCACATTTGGGACCAAGCAGAGGTCTGCGGCGTCATTTCCAAATAGATCCTGACCGTGAATGGCTTGCAGCTCTTTCTGCATTTCCCAGAACTGCTCCTGGAATTCCTCCATTCTATCAAACATAGTTTCCTTCTTACCAGAAGGTGTCTGTGGAATCTGTCCTTCCGGGACAGTGTGTACCACAGGGGGTGGTACCGTGACTACGGCAGTAAGTCTTGGCGCCTCCCGAAGTTTGTAACCTTCAGGAGTCTTGAGTATGCCCCTAGCATCTTCGCTTTCCCGAAGTTTGTAACCTTCAGGCCCAGCGGCTTCTATTGTGATTCCCTGATCTTCAGTGATCGGCGGAACATATCCTTCCGGGATATAGTTAACAGGCATGCCCCACGGACGATCTTTCGGCATCTGATACCTAGGATCATACTTTTCTATGATGGGCGTTGAGGTGATCTCTGAGATCACAGTTCTTTGTAGCTAAGCTTCTGCCATGGCTTGCATGTCGTTACGAAGCTTTCTCATATCCTCTCTTAGAGCGTCGATCTCTTCTTTCAACTCTCTGTTTTCTTCCTCAAGATCATCCATCTTTTTCTGACGATTGGCCCGAGTATTGTACGAATGAGACAGTTTGACTCTAGAACCGAGACACAAACGTGAGATTCGTAGGTAAGGAGAATACGCTATGTGAGAATGATGAATGCAATGATTATATTAATTGTTTTTTTGGTTTAATCAAAATAAACTTCGACAATTAGATTGCAAATATCAAAGAGTGGGGAAACCCCTTTTTATTGAATTCCAAAGGATTACCTAAATGGAAATACAGTAGATTACAAAGTGCAGAAACATAAACCTAAACTAATGGGTCCCGAGTCCTCTTCTTTGACCGGGGCGCTTGGGCCGTTGTCGGGATGTCATTCCTTTACCAGGTGAAAGAAGCAAGCAAATTCCTTTGGTCATCTTGATTCTCTACAGCATGTTGCTCCAAAATTTCAATCAGAGCATCTTTCTCTTTTAGTAGTTGTTGTATTTGGATACACTCTACGTCGAGGGTGCGGTACTTGTTCTTCCAAGACCTTCTTTCCTTTTGAACTTTGTTGAGAGTAACCCGAAGCTTTTCAGTTTCCGTCATGAAGTACATAACAGTTTCCCTCGGCGGAAGAATTCCGTAACGAGGATAAGGCATCCTTAGCTTGAGAGCTCTAGTTTGTACCCAATGGAGATAAGGCTCCACCGAGACACAGTCCAGTTTTCCCAAAGACTCTCGTCCTTTCTTATGAACATGTTTCCAAGCTTGCGCTATTTCCATCTTTAGTGCTCTGTCGTTTTCTCCTTCCTTGAAGAAAAGACCTTCCAGATGAACACCCAGTGGGATGTGTCTCATCGGGTATCCAAATTGACGAAGAACCAATATCGGATGATAGTTGATTCCTCCTTTAGTTCCTATGAGGGGTACGCTGGGGAAGTTTCCACAATGGTCAATGATTCTAATTCCCTCATAAATCCTATTACACCAATCTATATCCGAATTGGTGAGAGACATGATCTTCTGTGACCAATGTAAGACACTCTTGCAATCCCAAAAAGCAGCAGACTTGGGCAAGTGAGAGATAAACCATTTGTAAAGCAAAGGTACACATCATGTGATCTCCCCTCCGATGTACAAATTTCCCAAGTGTACAGAATGATACGCATCTGCGAGCAAAGTCGGCACAGGGTTTCCAATGAGAAAAACCTTAATAGCGTTGATATCGACGAAGTTATTAATGTTGGGAAACAAAAATAACCCGTAGGTGAGCAAGACAAAGATGCTTTCAAAAGCAGTCGTGTTCCCTATACTAGTGAAGTACAAGGCTTTCTTTGTCAAGAACTGGGCTGGCAAACCTTGGATGTCACCCTTAGTGGTCATGTGAGTCCTGGCCTTAGACTCGTCCAAATGAATTGCTATTGCAATAGTCTGATTCTTTGGAATTTCTTCCAGTCCAGAAAATGGAGCTCGATCAGTGATATGTAAATCAGTCAGATGAGAATACTCCTCCAGCTTTGGTGATAGCTGGTAATCTGGGAATGTGAAACAGTGATAAACCCGATCATAGAACTGAATGAGCGCGTCCATGATCCCCTTAATCACATGGACTCTTAACAGTGGTAGCAAACCACCGTGCTTGGCTCTGAAAGCCTCTGGGTTAACGATCATCCTTGCTAACTTTCTCAAATCCCCTAATTTTGGAACCTTGAAGGTATACTGGTGAGTTCTCCTTCTACCGAAATCCATTAGCTTAATCCTCTTCTCTGATATTTGCAATCACAGTCTTAGTTTAATTTGAAAAATAGAGAGACTAGAAGAGAAAGTTTTTTGAATGTTTTAATGTTTTTTAGATGAATGCATGAATGCAACACACAAAAACATAGAAAAAACATGGGGTCAGAGGGTCGTTGTCATGAAGTCAAAGCTCTACCCATCCCCAAAGGTTTATACTAGGGTGATTTTTGTACCTGTACTCATTATCATCAGCTCCTCCCAGGAAGGCAGACAACAAGCGGATCGCCAGCGAGTTGTGTGCAATCTTAGGGTAAGTGCTATTCACCGAGAATAGATCACCAGCCTCAAATGAGGGTAGTATCGCGTAACAGCTATTTCCGATAGCTTCCGCACTACGAAAGGGTTTGGCTTTTCTAGGTGTATACTCATTCTCACCACATGCGGCATTACATGCATTCCCATTAGCAGAAAAATAAACACGTATAGCAATTAGGAAAAGCAGTATATATATTTGTCCTAATCATCCTAGACTTTTAAAGCTAAGAATCCTAAGTTCCTGACAGAAATGGGTTCCCCGGCGGAAGCCCCAATCTGTGGTTCCCTGCCTAAGAGATGGACCATCATAGGTCAATCTTTCTCTTCGGTAGAGTTCCCATTTTCTGTAGAAAACGGGGATGATTCCCTAAGGCAGAAAAGGAGACTCCCCAGCAGAGTCGCCATTTGTGTAATTTTTCACACAAAAGAAGTAGAAAGAAAGGAACGGGCCCCACGGTGGGCGCCATTTTTCTGTTGGCGGCCACCGCCATGAAAAAGATTTGTCCAAGGTTTTCACCTTAAACGTTAAGAAAGAATGAGAGGCCCCACGGTGGGCGCCACTTTTCTGTAGCGAGCGATTTTGGACGCGGTTCTTAAGCGCTGGTCGCTCTCTGCGGTTTGAGCTTAAAACTACAGGTCGATTCATTTTTTATCCTATTGTGAGCTGAATAAGGAAGGGAAATAGATGTCTCCAATTAACCCTGCTTTGCATACTGAGTTTAAACAGCGGTCTGTTAGGTTACGGATGCTATCAATGTGGGGGGCCTTTGTACTGGTTATTTGTATTTTCGCCAATACTGTTTTCTTTCTTTCTTTTACCTAGGCAGAAGGTTTCTGGCGGGGAACAAGGATTAGGATGTTAGGACTGATGTTTTTGAATTACTGCTTTTGATTGACTGAGATATGGGATTTGGGTTTTTTGTTGATTGCGCTCGCTAAGATCTTTTCTTTCGATCTTATGCCTACGTATTCCCGTTTACCGAAACAGGGAAATCAGAGCGTTCGTAGTTCCTCCTATTCTATGGGAGGAAATTGGTTTTTGGTGTCTTGTTCAAAGCCCAAGACGTGAAGCGAAAGGTGATTTGTATCTTGTTTAAAGCCCAAGATGTGAAGCTGAAAGGTCTATTTGTGTCTTGTTCAAGGCCCAAGACGTGAAGCTGAATGACCTCGACTTTAGAGAGAATTTGTCATCTCTAAAGAGGGAGAAGGAGAATTACTTTAACTGGGATACGCGGATCCGAGCAATGCCATAATTTTCGAAGAAAGGGTTTTAACCTGAAGGAGAAGACTTTAACTCAGTATAGAGCAATGCCATCTTTCCTTAGGAATTTCTCATGCTAAAAGAGGGACAGTGACATGGATGTAGATGATCCAGAGGCTTGCCGCTTACAGCGATTAGATGAAGGGAAAGGAGTTGTTGATGTTTGTACACTATGAACGAGGCACAACTTTGATGCTAAAAGGTTAATTAGATTAACCAGTGGTTTTCTTATACAAAGCCTAAGAGGAGGCTAATTTCCGCTAGGAAAATCATTATACAAAGCCTAAGAGGAGGCTATTTTGTGTCTCGTACAAAGCCCGAGAGAGGCTAAAAGGGTTCGACCCAGTGGGGCATATCGTTATACAAAGCCTAAGAGGAGGCTAGCAAAGAGTTGACTCAGTTGGAGAATCTTTTATATTCAGTAAGAGAGTGTTTTTGTATCTCGTACAAAGCCCGAGAGAGAGGCGAAAAGGTTGTTTTGACTCCACTGGGGAGAATTTTGGTATCTCGTACGAAGCCCGAGATGGAGGCTACTGTAACTATTTCAGTTGAGTGACAGATCCAATATACTGATTTTAAAAGAGAAAATCAGTTCTTATATGAGTAACACTGTACCCAGGGGTTTGATTTGAGGATCAGGGATATTTCCTTCTCTTTGAGGAAACAGGAAATCCAAAGGGGTGTCGAGACTGTCCGAGTCTGCGGGTTTCCTTCCTATTTAACGAAGGGTGCTTGAGAATGTCTTTGAGACTCAAGGAAGTTAGACTGTCCGTGTCTAGAGTTTTATCTTTTGTACTATTCTGTGAGAAACAGTAGTAGACTCTATGAAAGGACTGTTCTATGAGGATGACTAGGTTCTGTTCCTATACCTCTAGGAGGTCGTCGGGACAATTTGTACGAAGCCCAAGAGGAGGCTGGAAACTTTTAAGAAGCCGACGGGTCCTTGTACGAAGCCCAAGAGGAGGCTATCATTCCCGGAGGAAGAGATCATTATACGAAACCTAAGAGGAGGCTGTGAATACTTCTAAGAAGCCGTAGTGTCCTTGAATAATGCCCAAGAGGAGGCCGATGCTTTTAAGAAGCCCGTGGGTCTTATCATCTCCTTTCCATTAGGAGAGATAACTCTTTTAAAGATAAAAACCACTGGTAAACGTGCGAGGTTTACTATCCAACGGCCTTTAACTTTTAAAGAGGGTTCCTTAATTAAGGTCCAAGATTATGACCGTAGTGGGTACCCAAACCCCGAGACATTCAAGGCAAGTTATCCACAAGGAATAGATCAAGTCAGGAAAGTTCGAGAATTTGGGAGAAACTCAAAGATGCCATTCACGGAGAATACATTCATCTTGGGGAGTAGAGCTTCTTGACGATTCCTAAGGAGGACAGCCGAAGAGAAGACTGTATCTGGTGCTCCTATTGGGGATCTAGGCGTCTATTTCTACGAATAAATGAAACGGCGTCACCTAGTTCTAGACGTAGTTGCCGGGGAAACTCGAAATATCTATACTATTATTACACAGTAGATATGAGTTTATGAAAGGAGACTTACAGTGAGCAGCCCCACAATACAGTTTATAATATGAAAGCAGTAAATGAAAGCGATAACCACTTACTCGGTTGGAGTTCTTCCATGCTGTTTGGTTAGTTGTTCAACAAAGAAAGATTGAAAACAACAGTATATTCAAAATCAAAGGAGAAAGTGCTTTGAAAAAGAAAGATTTGGGGCTTACAACTCAAGGAGAGGCCCAGGGTTTTATCAGTGAGCGCACTGTTTGAATTTGTACAGAGGGACTTATACAAGTGACTGAGGCCCAAAAAGGTTTTCTGTACAAAGGGATGGGTCTTACACTCTCTCAAGAGGCCCAAAAAAGTTTAAAGAAAAGAGTGGGGCTTATAACACGAGGGTAGGCCCAAATGATTTTTCGTTTAAAAATGGCGATCGCGCCGAGGTTTTCTTTTAACGCAGAGGGACTTATACAATAAGTGAGGCCCAAAATGTTTTGGTTAAATGGGGGATTGGGTCTTACACTCTAATAGAGGCCCAAAGTATTTTGAATGGGTCTTATAGCTCAAGGAGAGGCCCAGATGATTTTAATTTTTAAACGGGCGACGATCGCGCCGTTTACTTGTACAGAGGGACTTATACAATGAGTGAGGCCCAAAAAGTTTTTGTACAAGGGGGGATGGGTCTTACACTCTCTCAAGAGGTCCAAAGTGTTTTGAAAATGATTTATGAAGGTTGAATTAATCCAAAACCCTAATTTGTTTTCAAAATGTATTTAATTGAATAAAAATTCAATTAAAATGATCAAAAATTGTTTAACACATGGAAAACAAATTGTGACCTTGGATTAATGCTTCAAAAATTAAGTATTGACCTACAAAATAATAGAAAGCATTAAAAGTTGCAAAATCAATGTAGAAAAAATATTTAAAATGTCAAAAACAATTAAAACATTAATTCTTTGCAAAAATATCAATTATACAAAATAAATAATATTTTTGGGATTTTTTTGATAAAATAAAATATTTTAACATTTTTGTGAATTATTAAAAAAAGAATCAACTCAAAATCATTAAAACTCAGAGAGAAATTAATTTTTGAATCAATTAAACAAAATCACAAAATTCAAATATTTGAATTATTCAAAAATGGCGCCAAGAACAGCTGAAGAACACACGCGTTTTTCTGGGTTTCTCAGATTTGCGTTTTCTATCCAATCTCCATGAATACGTAATCATATCATGCAATCCACATATCATTATGCTCGTTTCAACCTCACGATCATGTCTATGTACTTTAATTTCATTTAAATTAAACATACAACAAGAAATCACGAAGAGACCTCAAGAACCCTAATTTCTGCATGAAGGCTAGGATTTTTTATACACGATTCAAACAATGCAATTAATTGAGGGAAAACATTCCATGCATGATTATGAACATATGGCCAAATTATTGTGCGAGGAAATATGCATAGATTGAGAGATGCCGAAGTTTAGGCTTACCTCCAAGTCGTGACAGCAAGAGCAGATGTGATTTTGAGTTGGAGGTGTTACAGACAAGTTGTGATGATCTGGACAGCTTCCCTACACCATATGGAGTGTGTTTGAACACTTGGATTGAATTGAAATGGACTGGATCAGTTTATGGCATCTCAGCTGCAACTTCACTTCAAACTTGTGTGGATGGCAAGTGATTTTGAGATTTTGATGCTCCAGATGTTATGTGAGTGTTTGATCAGCTCATATGTGATGTATGTGAGGTGTGTGAGTGATTGGTTTGTGCAGAATTGCTCTCAAACTCAAAACCCGATAGCTACCTTGCTAAGAAAGGCATTTTTGCCAAGAGAAAGAGATTTTGAGGAAAGCATCTGTTAGATGGCTTTGGTGTACTCAAACTGATCACAATTGAGCTCTATTTATAGTAGAGCAAGTTTGTTTTGCAAAGAATAGTGCATGGCAGCTGGTAAGTAGGTTTGGCCAATGTTGGCAAATGAAAATCCAAGTCTCCTCTAGCCATTGACTAGAGGTTAGGGCACAGAGCTTTGGTCCCCTTGGTCTTGGATAAGTCTTGACTGATTTCAGATGAGAATGGCTCAGTCCATGCCACCTTGATGGTTCCATTGAATGCCTCATTCCAAATTTGAAGTCTTGCCCCTATTTTGGCCATTCTAGGTTCAACATGCTATTTCTTGTTCCATGGACTTTGGAGGCTTGGCTCAGTGATTGTCCCTTTTAGATTCAATCCTCTGAGGTGTCCAAGTGGATAGGAGCAATTGAATTAGGCTGATTTTGGCAAATCGACCAAAGTTGCAAATTCTGCCTTGCCTTGACAGATTTCAGCAAGGCAACTTGGCAATGTTGTATCTCATGGTGTAGGTTGAATTTGGCAATGTTCTTGCCCATTTTGGAAAGCTCTTACATGATACAACAACTGTTTGAACAAGTTTGATTTTGATCTCTTTTGATTCTAAGTGAAAAATCCCCCTACATTTGGCAAAAAGTGAGGCAGAATCTGACTTAGTGAAAATTTCACTAAGTGTTGGAAAAAGTGACATTTTCACTTTTTAGCCACTTTGATCACTCCATAACTCAAAATCCTTAATGAATTGGAATGACTTGTAGTTGAAGTTTTTGTAGGTGATAATGAGGGCTACAAATCCATCTTTGGATGAGAAAAAATGGCCTTGTGGTTTAGGAGTTATGGTCCTCCAAAGTTGGTACCTTTGCCACTTTATTTTTAACTTAGAAAATTTTCTAAGTTTTATGGTTACCCCTTTTACAAGTTATCTCACTTTTCTTGATTTTTCTTGATGAATGATGATTCAAATCATACATTAACATCATTTTAGGGTTAAAAATCCATTTTGGTGAAAAATCTCAAAAAGTCAAAGTTGACTTTTTGTGCACAGTTGACTTTTTATCAGATGAATTCCAAACTGTGCAATTCTTCAGGAAATCATGTCCTTGACCTAAATCAAACTTGATGGACATGTTCCATGGGTGTCATAGGGTATATTCAATCATGTATTAGGGTTTGGGAGCATGTCCTGGTCAAAAGTCAAAGTTACAGTTGACTTTTCCCTTAAAACCCTAATTGTGGTGCAGATGAAAATGAGACTTGTTGCTCAAGCTTCTTGGATCAATCCATTGTTCCAAATGGATCAATATGGTATATTAGAGACCCTCAAATCATCTCTTGAGGTCTTGGCTCATGGTTTGTCCCAAAAGTCAACTTAGGGGTGAATTAGGTCAAGAAACCCTAATTCCTGATTTTTGATGAATGCATCCCCTGAGGCAAAATTGACTTTATGCATGGGTTCATGAGGTTCCGTGAAGCATATTAGGTTATGTTTTGGATCATTGCCTTGTGCCCAGATGAAAATTTCCATCTGGAGGCCCTGGTCGACCAAAACCCTAATTTGGTGATACTGTCGATCTTGAGACTTGATCCACCTAGAAGGGAGCAGCGTTGTGCTTAATCCTTGAAGTGGGAGTCCTTTTTGATCCATTGTGGATGTTTGAGAGATTAGACAAGTTGAAGATCATGTCATTTCTTGATTGATCCTTTGTCTAAGCACTCAGAGAGGGCTTGAAACCCTAATTTTGATTGTATTGGATGCTCACCCATCTTTGGGGAGACTGATGAAATAAGATGGTTCCTCCATATTGTGATGATGATTTGCACAATGATGGGAAATCTAAGTGGTCAAAATTTGGGGTATTACACCAACGTAAAGTATTCTTTTGATCCCAAAATGCAGCAGACTTGGGTAATTGGGAAGTGAACCATTTGTACAGCAAGGGTACACAGCACGTGATCATTCCTCCACTGTATAAATTCCTTAAATGTACCGAATGATACGCATCTGCGAGTAAGGTTGGTACGGGTTTCCAATCAGGAAAATCTTAATGGCATTGATATCTAAAAAGCTATCGATGTTGGGAAACAAAAATAACCCGTAGGTGAGTAAAACAAAGATGCTCTCGAAAGCGGCCATGTTCCCCATACTAGCAAAGTATAGGGCTTTCTTTATCAAGAACTGGGCTAGAAAACCCTGGATTCCACCCTTAATGGTCATGTGAGTCCTGACTTCTGACTCGTCCAAATAAATTGCTCTTGTAATGGTCTGATCCTTTGGAATTTCTTCCAGTCCAGAAAAGGGAGCTTGATCAGTAATATGTAAATCAGTCAGGTGAGAATACTCCTCCAGCATTGGTGCAAGCTAATAATCCGGGAATGTGAAACAGTGATAGACCGGATCGTAGAAATGGATTAGTGTGGACACGATTCCTTTGATTACATGGACCCTTAATAGAGACATCAGTCCTCCATACTTGGCTCTGAAAGCCTCGTGGTTGGTGATCATTCTCGCTAAACCTCTTAAAACCTCTAACTTTGGAACCTTGAAGGTGTACTTATGAGTTTTCCTTCTATCAAAATCCATCAGCGCAATCTCCTTCTCTGACATTTGCAATCATTGTCTTAGTTTAATTTGAAAAAAGAGAGACTAGAAGAGAAGATTTTCTTTGTTTTAATGTTTTTTAAATGAATGCATGAATGTAGCACACAAAAACATAGAAAAAACATGGGGTCAAAGGGTCGGTGTCATGAAGTCAAGGCTCTACCCCCCCCCCCCCCCCCCCGCCAAAGGTTTATACTGGTGATTTTTTGTACCTATCCGCAAAATCATTGACCCCTCTGGGATAACAACAACAAGCAGATCGCCAATGAGCTGATGTATCCTGGAGTGATCTCATATGAGGGTAGTATCGCGTGACAACTATTTTCGATAGCTTCCGAACTATAAAATGGCTTAAGTCTACTAAAAACCTCAGCTTCCCAGATAACCCAGTCGACCACACTACTTTCAACAATCGAAGTCGTATAGGCAATGTATCTGCAAAGGGAGTCTCCACTGAGTTTGATGGTCGATCGGGGGCTCTTAACTGGAATTCACTCCCAGTAAGATTACCCGCATTGCCATCACCTATCTTAGGTGTATACTCAATGTTTCCACATGCGACATCACACACATTCCCATTAGCAGAAAAATAAACACAGATATCAATTACGAAAAGCAGTATATATATTTGTCTTAATCATCCTAGACCTCTAGTCTTATAATCCTATACAGACAATGACTCCCCAGCAGAGTCGCCATTTCTGTGATACTTTGTAAACTCAGGGCTTTCTACCTAAGAGATTGGAAGAGAACAAGATCTCGTTGAGTCCCCAGTCAAGTCGCCATTTTTCTATAGCGCGAATTTTTGTGTGGTTGTGAAGCACTATCGCTTTGGGGTACTACAGTTCGATTCATTTTTTATCCTATTGAAGCTGATGAAGGAAGGGAAATAGATGTCTCCAATTAACCCTGCTTGCAAACTGAGTTTAAATAGATGACTGTTGGTTTACAGATGCTATTAAGATTGTGGGTCGCTATTAGGTTATTTTGTTAAGAACACAATGTTTGGACTATTGGTAGGATGTTAGGACATATGCTTTTCGATTAATGTATGAAGGTACGGGATTTTGGGTTTTTGATTAGTGTGCTCGCTAAGATTTTTCCAATCTTATGCCTACGTATTCCCGTTTAACAAAACAGGGAAATCAGAGCGATCGTAGTTTCTCCTATTCTATGGGAGGAAAAAGGTTATTTTGGTGTCTTGTTCAAAGCCTAAGACGTGAAGCTAAATGTGGTTTGTATCTTGTTCAAAGCCCAAGATGAGAAGCTGAAGGGTCTATTTGTATCTTGTTCGAAGCCCAGGATGTGAAGCTAAAGAGTTTTGACTTTAGAGAGAATTTGTCATCTCTAAAGAGGGATATTTGGTCTGTTTGTCACAACTGTTGGGTGACCAATTATAAAGGAGAATTACTTTAACTGGGATATGCGAATCCAGCAATGCCATAATTTCCTTTATAGGGGGTTTTCAACCTGAAGGAGAAGACTTTAACTCAGTGTAGAGCAATGCCATCTTTCCCTAGGAATTTCTCATGCTAAAAGAGGGATAGTGGCATGGATGTAAATAATCCAGAGGCTTGCCGCTTACAGCAATTTAGATGAAGGAAAAGGAGTTGTTGATGTTTTTATACTGTGAGTGTAACACCCCTTCTATACCCCGTACAAAAATCGGAATAAACTAATCTTATAAATAAAACATCAGAGCAAAGAATAATTTATCATGATATAGCCAGAGATGTCACACCAACGTGAACTAAAACATTATGCTCATATAGATATATAACAACCTGATAGTCATATAATCATAGGAACTCAGTTCCAAAATATCCTCGTTCAGTTACAGAATTAAAGCGGAACATCCATAACTGATGTCATCACAAAAGATAAGTATGTCATATACATGTTCATAGAAGCCACCATATACAAGCCAAAAGAAACATCTACACTCGAACCCCGACTACCCGTGTTACATATCAGAGCCGACGGAACGACAAAAGACGAAGACACTAATCTTCGCAAAAGACTCCAGCCTCTAATCTGCAATGCCTCATAGAGCATTAAACCACAGCAGAAGGGTGAGAAACAGGATTATAATATAATTGCATATCATTATATAACACTTAGCAAAATATGCACAATTATTCTCACTACACAAATATGATACTTGTAAACAACACAAGACATATTCAACCCATTTCACACATCAATCACATAAGCATGTACATTAACACAATGCATAACAAATCCTTCTCAAAATTCAACACATAAACATTCATGTAATGAATTATGCAAATGCACAGAGACCGACACAACGACTCTATGCATGCGGTACCATTAGTCCCCCAGGAACTCTTGGAATCATCGCTCGTTACTTAGGGTAACTCCCCGTCGGGCATACGATGTTCCCCGTCGCTACCACTTATCACCAAGCATACGACGTTATGGATCGTTTTTAGTCCTTTATAATAGGCACACGATCAATACAACAATTGCTTACACCCATAAGGGATCTACAATTCAACATGCATTGTTTACACCCACGAAGGGATCTTACAATGTCTAACTGCATTGTTTACACCCACGAAGGGATCTTACAATGTCTTCATGCATTGTTTACACCCACGAAGGGATCTTACAATGTCTTCAACATGATGCATGTCATATAATGACCCATGGCAATCAAGACTCATACATTAAATCATGCATTTCAAGTACATATAAAGTAATGCACACAATTGCCCAAAATGGCCACAAACACTAATATACCATTCCACAACATCAAATTCCCATCAAAGAATCATCACACAAGCCATCTCATAACATATCATAACATGTCTTACCATATTGAAAAATAACTCAAAATTCCATTTTACGATTTCTCGGAAAAGTCGGCTAAAAGTCGGCCAAAAATAATATTTTCTATCATCATCAAAAATTACTCATCGACAGCTTCGATTCGGTATAAAGAACTCTTAAATACGATAAACGGTTAACAAGATATGAATATTTCAAAATAACGCAAAACATAAACCGGACGCCCGACACTACGAAACGGTTCGTAAAAACTGTACCGATTGGGAAGGATTCAGACCCCAAACATATTTTTCTAAGAAAGAACATCTCATTAGCTTTCCAACGCTTCGAACGGGGGTTAAAACCGACTTACGGATCAAGAGATATGAATTTCCGAAAATCGCACGAAACCAGAATTTTCACACTAACAGTCGTGTCCGTACGACTGCGTGAAAATACACCAGTTCTGGTTCAGCAGTGATTTTTGGGGCGTTTTCGCCCGAAACCCGACCGATTCAATTATTTTCTTCAAACAAAATACACGATAATCCTCCATAAATGTATACGGACGTATTAGAATAAAAAATTACGCGATTCCGCGACTTTTGAAAAACACTATTCCGGAACCTAAAAACGCCAAATTTTCAAATATCAACCGATTTTAACGAAACGAGTTTCTATAACGTCGGCCTCACTTCACTCGACTAAACTACGCAATCCGTTTCGAAATTCATCCGTGAAATCTCCCGATTCTGCCGATTATGCATAAAATCAACCTAAACTCAATTTTTCCAAAATCTCACAAAATCATCAACAAGTATCAAAATGATTATCACAATACAACAACTAATACACAACAATCACATATCCAGAGTTTCAATCCATTTCATCCGCTAAAACTATTTATTCGAACGATTATGTCATAAACACATATTACCACCTATATTCTCTACACATTGAAATCAACCAAGAACAAACACATATAATGAAACACAAGCATATACTAACCGAGTTTCTCCCCCTTACCCGTTAAGAAATCGTTTGATGAAGCTTGTTCTTGAAGAAATTGGTCTTGTTCTTCACTTTCTCTCTTTCCTCCTAAGCTTTCTCTTTTCTCTTTGTTTTTCTCTTCTTTCTTCTTACTAACTACTTTCTTTCTTTTTCTACTTATTTTATCTTTTCTTAACTTAATATATAATATAAACACTTTCTAACAAAATATCTAACTAATTAATATCTATTCTTACTAATCATTAAATAATACCATAAGTTATAAAATATCAATTATACCCGCTAATCCAATTTTACCCGCGAAATCTCACAAACGATAAAAAGTCAACATATACCAAAAATCACATATTCACATACCAACATCATAATTGAAGCCAATAACACTTAAATAACTCAAACGGAACAAAAGACTCACTAACAAAACATAAATTAGCACATATATACGAAACACTAAAAACGGGTCGTTACAACTCTCCCCCACTTGGAAATTTTCGTCCTCGAAAATATGCCAAGTACTGACAACCCCCAAAGACGACTCACATAACCGACCAACTAACCAACAAAAGACACACCTCGAGCAACACAACAACGACTCAGCACACAAACAGCAACAACAACAAGACAAAGACGACAACAACGACCACGACAAGATGCAATGCCCATACAATGCACTTGACGACCAACATACAACTCAAAGAATAACCAGAACATCCAGTTCCATCCTCAGTTATACGAATCTGTACCAAAACTGTCCAAACAACACTTATGATTGAGCAACCAACGACACATCTAGCTAACGTTCCACCCCTGAAGTCACTTGGAGAAGTACCAGCTTCTCCCCCACTTATCTCATTCATAACCCTGAAGACACAGGATTAGAAAAACCCGGAGAGTTAAGGAACAAACATCATAGACATGCTACACAGACTCACCCACGTGACCTTACCAATCTCTTGTCCAACAAATCGTAACCAAATCCAAACACTTAGCACCCACAAAAGTGAAATAAAAGATAAGTTGTTCCCGCATCCATAATAACCACTAAAGACGTATAAACAACAAAACATATACCTTCCATCAAACCATCTGCATTAGTAGACTGAGATCCCGCCAATGCAAATACTTTTCCTCTCAGTTGAGCTTGCCTCGGTTTCGTGCACGTCGTACTAATATGACCAGCTTCCCCACAATTGTAACACTTAGTCGCATTCCTCCTACAAGTAGCAGCTACATGACCTCTCATACCACAATTAGAGCACTGATCAGTCTGATTCATATTCCTCTGGCATTCTGACCTACGATGTCCCACACCACCACAATTAAAACATTTCACAGAAGAATTCATTCCTTCACCACTCTGCTTCCTATCAAAAGTTGCCTCCTGTTTTCCTTTATCAGTAGGAGTCGCATAAGGCCTACCTCTGAACTGCCCCTTGTCTTTCTTATCACTTATATTCTTGTAATACTTAACCCGTGCTTTAGTATCTTCGTCCAAAATCCTACTTTTGTTCACCAGCACAGTAAACTGTCTTATCTCCTGATAACCGATGCCTTGCTTGATTTCTGGCCTCAAGCCGTTGACAAACTTCAAACACTTTTATCTTTCTGCACCAGCAGTATTATAGTTAGGACAGAACTTCACCAACTCTTCGAACTTGGTAGCATAATCCGCAACAGAGGAATTATCCTGGTTCAGTTCAAGAAATTCAATTTCCTTCTTACCTCTCTCATCTTCCGGAAAATACTTTTCCAGAAAAGCATCCTTGAACACAGCCCATGTAACCACTATTTCATCCTCCTCAAACCTCTGAGAAGCATTCGCCCACCAATCTTCAGCTTCCTTTTCCAACACATGAGTACCAAATTGCACCTTCTGATCCTCGGAACACCTAATGAAACGGAAGATCTTCTCAATCTTCTTCAGCCAAATCTGTGCTCCCTCAGGATCATGAGTACCTTCGAAGCTCGGTGGATTATTCTTCTGAAACTTATCCATACTACGCGACTCCTCGTCCGCCGCAGCATTCGGTAAATTCTGCATCGCTTGCGCCATAGCTTGCATGGCCGCAGTCATAGCAGCGTCACGTCTTGCCGCCATAATCTGAACATTCCCAATGATAGCAAATTATGGTTAAACAACCACTCCACAGAGTGCAACAGACCAACAAGACACAACCGACACGACAACATGGTCGGACAAACCAAACATTGGCTCTGATACCACTTAATGTAACACCCCTTCTATACCCCGTACAAAAATCGGAATAAACTAATCTTATAAATAAAACATCAGAGCAAAGAATAATTTATCATGATATAGCCAGAGATGTCACACCAACGTGAACTAAAACATTATGCTCATATAGATATATAACAACCTGATAGTCATATAATCATAGGAACTCAGTTCCAAAATATCCTCGTTCAGTTACAGAATTAAAGCGGAACATCCATAACTGATGTCATCACAAAAGATAAGTATGTCATATACATGTTCATAGAAGCCACCATATACAAGCCAAAAGAAACATCTACACTCGAACCCCGACTACCCGTGTTACATATCAGAGCCGACGGAACGACAAAAGACGAAGACACTAATCTTCGCAAAAGACTCCAGCCTCTAATCTGCAATGCCTCATAGAGCATTAAACCACAGCAGAAGGGTGAGAAACAGGATTATAATATAATTGCATATCATTATATAACACTTAGCAAAATATGCACAATTATTCTCACTACACAAATATGATACTTGTAAACAACACAAGACATATTCAACCCATTTCACACATCAATCACATAAGCATGTACATTAACACAATGCATAACAAATCCTTCTCAAAATTCAACACATAAACATTCATGTAATGAATTATGCAAATGCACAGAGACCGACACAACGACTCTATGCATGCGGTACCATTAGTCCCCCAGGAACTCTTGGAATCATCGCTCGTTACTTAGGGTAACTCCCCGTCGGGCATACGATGTTCCTCGTCGCTACCATTTATCACCAAGCATACGACGTTATGGATCGTTTTTAGTCCTTTATAATAGGCACACGATCAATACAACAATTGCTTACACCCATAAGGGATCTACAATTCAACATGCATTGTTTACACCCACGAAGGGATCTTACAATGTCTAACTGCATTGTTTACACCCACGAAGGGATCTTACAATGTCTTCATGCATTGTTTACACCCACGAAGGGATCTTACAATGTCTTCAACATGATGCATGTCATATAATGACCCATGGCAATCAAGACTCATACATTAAATCATGCATTTCAAGTACATATAAAGTAATGCACACAATTGCCCAAAATGGCCACAAACACTAATATACCATTCCACAACATCAAATTCCCATCAAAGAATCATCACACAAGCCATCTCATAACATATCATAACATGTCTTACAATATTGAAAAATAACTCAAAATTCCATTTTACGATTTCTCGGAAAAGTCGGCTAAAAGTCGGCCAAAAATAATATTTTCTATCATCATCAAAAATTACTCATCGACAGCTTCGATTCGGTATAAAGAACTCTTAAATACGATAAACGGTTAACAAGATATGAATATTTCAAAATAACGCAAAACATAAACCGGACGCCCGACACTACGAAACGGTTCGTAAAAACTGTACCGATTGGGAAGGATTCAGACCCCAAACATATTTTTCTAAGAAAGAACATCTCATTAGCTTTCCAACGCTTCGAACGGGGGTTAAAACCGACTTACGGATCAAGAGATATGAATTTCCGAAAATCGCACGAAACCAGAATTTTCACACTAACAGTCGTGTCCGTACGACTGCGTGAAAATACACCAGTTCTGGTTCAGCAGTGATTTTTGGGGCGTTTTCGCCCGAAACCCGACCGATTCAATTATTTTCTTCAAACAAAATACACGATAATCCTCCATAAATGTATACGGACGTATTAGAATCAAAAATTACGCGATTCCGCGACTTTTGAAAAACACTATTCCGGAACCTAAAAACGCCAAATTTTCAAATATCAACCGATTTTAACGAAACGAGTTTCTATAACGTCGGCCTCACTTCACTCGACTAAACTACGCAATCCGTTTCGAAATTCATCCGTGAAATCTCCCGATTCTGCCGATTATGCATAAAATCAACCTAAACTCAATTTTTCCAAAATCTCACAAAATCATCAACAAGTATCAAAATGATTATCACAATACAACAACTAATACACAACAATCACATATCCAGAGTTTCAATCCATTTCATCCGCTAAAACTATTTATTCGAACGATTATGTCATAAACACATATTACCACCTATATTCTCTACACATTGAAATCAACCAAGAACAAACACATATAATGAAACACAAGCATATACTAACCGAGTTTCTCCCCCTTACCCGTTAAGAAATCGTTTGATGAAGCTTGTTCTTGAAGAAATTGGTCTTGTTCTTCACTTTCTCTCTTTCCTCCTAAGCTTTCTCTTTTCTCTTTGTTTTTCTCTTCTTTCTTCTTACTAACTACTTTCTTTCTTTTTCTACTTATTTTATCTTTTCTTAACTTAATATATAATATAAACACTTTCTAACAAAATATCTAACTAATTAATATCTATTCTTACTAATCATTAAATAATACCATAAGTTATAAAATATCAATTATACCCGCTAATCCAATTTTACCCGCGAAATCTCACAAACGATAAAAAGTCAACATATACCAAAAATCACATATTCACATACCAACATCATAATTGAAGCCAATAACACTTAAATAACTCAAACGGAACAAAAGACTCACTAACAAAACATAAATTAGCACATATATACGAAACACTAAAAACGGGTCGTTACAGTGAGCAAGACACAAATTTTAATGCTAAAAGGTTGATTGACTCAACCGGGGTTTTCCTTATACAAATCCTAAGAGGAGGCTATTGACCCAACAAGAGGGTGCTTTTATGTGTCTTATACGAAGCCTAAGACGGAGGCTAAAAGGTTTTGACTCAACAAGAGAGTCTTTTATACTCAACAAGAGAGTGTTTTTGTATCTCGTACGAAGCCCGAGATGGAGGCTAAAAGGCTTTGACTCAACAAGAGAGTCTTTTATACTCAACAAGAGAGTGTTTTTGTATCTCGTACGAAGCCCGAGATGGAGGCTAAAAGGCTTTGACTCAACAAGAGAGTATTTTATACTCAACAAGAGAGTGTTTTTGTATCTCGTACGAAGCCCGAGATGGAGGCTAAAAGGCTTTGACTCAACAAGAGAGCCTTTTATACTCAACAAGAGAGTGTGAAAAGGTTAGCTCTGCTGGGGAGAATCATTTTACAAAGCCCAAGAGGAGGCTATTTGTGCTGGTGACTGTTTCAGTTTAGTGACAGGTCCAGTATGTTGGATAAAAGAGAATCAATTCTTATAAAGGGAATGATTAAATGTATTGTTGTGCTTTGGAATTGATCAGAGGATCAGGGTTATTTCCTGTTCTTTAAGGAAACGGGGAATCCTAAGGGTATTGAGACTGTCCAAGTCTACTGGTGTTTTGAGAAATCGATTCTCAGGTAGTGAATGATCTTTGTATGATGCCCTAGAGAAGGCTGGTATGTTAAGGGATGAAGGTCAACCCATTAACTGGTTTGACACTTGACTCAGAAAGACAGCTCTAGTAAATTGATGTCTAGGTTCTATTCCTATACTTGTAGAGGTCTCTGGGTCCTTGTACTAAGCCCATGAGAAGGCATGAGAGCTTTTAAGAAGCCGAAGGGTCCTTGTACAACGGCCAAGAGGAGGCGGGGATGCTTTTAAGAAGCCTGTGGATCCCCAAACCCCGAGAAGTTCAAGACATGCCATTCACCGAGAATAGATCAAGCCAGGAAAGTCTGAGAATTTGGAAGAAACTCAAGAGATGCCATTCACGGAGAAAAGATCATCCCTGGGGAGTAGAGTCTATTTGACGATTTCTAAGGGTGACAGTCTGAGAAAGGGTTCATTGAGAATGTTGCCTTTCACGTCTCCATATTGTTTAACCCCAAGAGGAGGGAAGACTGTATATGGTAATCCTATGGGGATATAGTTTTGTTTGTATTTAAGAGTGACCAACAGGGCTTTACCTAGTGCTAGACGTAGTTACCGGGGAAAACTCTAAATAACTATACTAGTATTACACAGTGGATATTTGACGAGTATTATGAAAGAAGACTTACAGTGAACAGCCCCACAATACAATTATATATATGAAAGCGAATAAAGAAAGCGGGTAAACACTTACTTGGTTGTAGAGCTTCCATGCTGTTTGGTTAGTTTGTTCAACAAAGAAAGCTTTGATAACAATATTATATTTAAAATCAAAGGATTAAGTGCTTTGAAACGATTTTTGGGGCTTACAGCTCAAGGAGAGGCCCAAGGTTTTATCAGTGATTGCACTGTTGTTTTGAAATTGTACAGGGACTTATACAAGTGACTGAGGCCCAAAAAGGTTTTCTGTACAAAGGGACGAGTCTTACACTCTCTCAAGAGGCCCAAAGGTGTTTAAAGAAAAAGAATGGGGCTTATAACACGAGGGTAGGCCCAGATGATTTGTTTTTTGAATTGGCGATCGCGCCGGGATTTCTTTAACATACTGGGTCTTATACAATGTATTGAGGCCCAAAAAGTTCAGGTTAAAATGGGGTTGGGTCTTACACTCTAATATAGGCCCAATGATTTATTTTTGTACAAGTGGTGGGGCTTACAACTCAAGGAGAGGCCCAAGGTTATTTGTTTTGAAAACGGCGATCGCGCCAAGGTTTTTGAAAGCATAGTGGGTCTTATACAATGACTGAGGCCCAAATATTTTGGTTTCAAAAATGGGTTGGGTCTTACACTCTATTAGAGGCCCAAAGTGTTTGAAAAAGTTTGATGAGGGTTGAATTAATCAAAAGCCCTAATTTGTTTTCAAAATGTGTTTTAATTGAATTAAAATTCAATTAAAATGATAAAAAATTGTTAAACATGTGTGGAAACAAATTGTGATCTTGGATTAATGTTTCAAAAATTATGTTTCTATCCACAAAATGATTGGAAATCACTAAAATTTGAAAAATCAAGAGGGAAAAAATATTTTAAATGTCAAAAAATAATTAAAATATTAATTCTTTACAAAAATATCAAGTATATGGAATAAATAATATTTTTAGGATTTTTTGGGAAAATAAAATATTTTACCATTTTTGTGAATTATTAAAAAAAAAAAGAATCAACTCAAAATCATTAAAATTCAGAGAGAAATTAATTTTTGAATCAATTAAATACAATCACAAAATTCAAATATTCAAATGTTCAAAAATGGCGCCAAGAACATGGCAAGAACACGCGTCACCCTCTGTTTCTGCAGATTTGCATTTTCTATCCAATCTCACTGAATACTTGATGATATCATGCAATCTACATATCAATCTACTCGTTTTCACCTCACGATCATGTCTATGGTCTTTAATTTCATTTATTTTAAGCATGGAATAAGAAATCAAAGAGAAACCTCAAGAACCCTAAAACTTACATGAAGGCTCAGAAATTCCATACACGATTCAAACAAAACAATTGATTGAGGGTAAACACTCTATGCATGATTATGAATATATGGCCAAATTATTGTGCAGCAAAAAAATGTATGGATCATACAGTTAGAAGAGCTCATGCTTACCTCTTGCAGCTGGTGATTGTGTTTTGTGTTAGAGGTGTTACAACTTGGTTCCAAGGATATGGACAGCTTCCCTAGGTGTTATGGAGTGTGTCTGGATGCTTGGAATGAATGGAAATGATCTAGAACTTGAGATGGTACCCCAACTGCAAATTTGTCAAGAACTTGAGCAATTAGCTAGTGATTTTGTGATTTTGGTGTTCCAGATGTTGGGTGAGTGTTTGGATCACTTCTATATGATGTTTATGAGGTGCGTGTGTAATTGGTTTGATTGGAATAGCTCTCAAACTCAAAACCCAATAGTGACTTACTTTGGAAGGCAATTTTGGAGTGAAGTAGGAGATTTTGAAGAAAGCATCTAATTGATGGCTTTGGTGTACTCAAACTGATCACAAATGAGCTCTATTTATAGTAGAGCAAGTTTGTTTTGCAAGGAATAGTGAATGGCAACTGCTGCATAGGTTTGGCCAATGTTGATCAATGAGAATCCAAGTCTCCTCTAGCGATTGACTAGAGGTTAGGGCATAGGTTGCTGGTTCCTTTGGTCTTGGATAAGTCTTGACTAAATTTAGTTGGAAATGGCTTAGTCCATGCCACCTTGGTGCATCCGTTCAATCCTCCAAAACAAAATTGGAGTCTTGTCCCCTCTTTAGGGATTTTTAGGTTTGGCATGCGATTTTTAGTTCCAAGGACTTGGGAGGCTTGAGATCAGAGTTGGTTCCTCCTTGGTCTTCCCTTGAGGTGTTCAGATGGATAAGTGTGTTTGTCATTTGCACAAATTTGGCAAATCGAGCAATATGCACAAATTTTCCTTGCTTTGGCAGTTTTCAGCAAGGCATGTTGCCATTGTCATATCTCATGGCTCAAGTGGAATTTGATGGAGTTCTTGGCCATTTTGGAAAGCCCTCATATGATACAACAACTGTTTGATCATAATTGGTTTTGATACTTTTTGGATCCAAGTGAAAAATGCCCCTACATTTGGAAAAAAGTAAGACAGATTATGACTTAGTGAAAATTTCACTAAGTGTTGGAAAAAAGTTACATTTTCACTTTTTGTGATTTTGATCATTCCATAACTTAAAATCCATGCGGAATTGGAATGAGTTATGTTTGAAGCTTTTGTAGAGTGCCATAAGAGCTACAAATCCAGGTTTGAATGGGGAAAAATGGCCTTGTGGTTTAGGAGTTATGATCCTTCAAAGTTGGTACCCTAGCCACTTTGTTTCATAACTTAGAAATTTTCTAAGTTTTTTATGGTTACCCCTTTTACAAGTTATCCCACTTTTCTTGATTTTTCTTGATGAATGATGATTTCAATCACACCTTAACATCATTTTAGGGTTAAGGAACCATAATTGTGAAAAGTCTCAAAAAGTCAAAGTTGACTTTTGTGCACAGTTGACTTTTTGTCAGATGAATTCCAAATTGTGCGATCCTCTATGAAATCAAGTCCTTTACCTAAATTAAACTTGATGGAATGATTTCATAGGTGTTATAGGGTGTATTAAATCATGTCCCAAGGTTTGGGAGCATGTCTTGGTCAAAAGTCAAAGGCACTATTGACTTTTTCCTCAAAACCCTAATTGTGGTTCTGATGAGTTTGAAACTTGTTGCTCAAGCTTCTTGGCTCAATCCATTGTTGCAAATGGATCAATGTAGTTTATTAGAGACCCTCAAATCCTCCTTTGAGGCCTTGGCTCATGATTTGTCCCAAAAGTCAACTTAGGGGTGAATTAGGTCAAGAAACCCTAATTCCAGATTTTTGATAAATGCATCCCCTGAGGTTAGATTGACTTGATGATTGGGTCCATGAGGTTCCATGGGGTATATTAGGTTATGACTTGAAGCATTGGCTCACGCCTAGAGGAAAATTCCCATCTGGAGGCTCTGGTCGACCAAAACCCTAATTTGGTGACACTGGCAATCTTGAGGCTTGATCCACTCAGAATGTTGCAACTTTGTGCTTAATCCTTTAGGTGGGAGTCCTCTTGATCCATTGTAAATGTTTGAGAGGTTCAGACAAGTTGAAAATCATGTCATTCCTTGATCGATCCTTTGTCTAAGCACTGAGAGAGGGCTTGAAACCCTAATTCTGATTGTAGTGAAGGCTCACCCATCTTTGGCGAGACTAATGGTTCATCCATATTGTGATGATGATTTTCACAATGATGGAAAATATTAGTGGTCAAAATTTGGGGTATGACAGTTAGGGCACAGGCTGCTGGTTCCCTTGGTCTTGGATAAGTCTTGACTGAATTCAGTTGGAAATGACTCAGTCCATGCCACCTTGGTGCATCCATTAAATGCTCCAAACCAAAATTGGAGTCTTGTCCCCTCTTTAGGAATTTCTAGGTTTGGCGTGCTACTTTTGGTTCCAAAGACTTGGGAGGCTGATGGATCAGTGTTTGTCCCTCCATGGTCTCCCCCTGAGGTGTTCAGATGGATAAGTGTGTTTGTCATTTGCACAAATTTGGCAAATCGAGCAAAATGCACAAATCTGCCTTGCTTTGGCAGTTTTCAGCAAGGCATGTTGCCATTGTCATATATCATGGCTCAAGTGGAATTTGATGGAGTTCTTGGCCATTTTGGAAAGTCCTCATATGATACAACAACTTTTTTATCATAATTGATTTTGATACTTTTTGGATCCAAGTGAATGCCCCTACATTTTGAAAAAAGTAAGACAGATTCTGACTTAGTGAAAATTTCACTGTGTTTGAAAAAAGTGACATTTTCACTTTTTGTG
Organism: Lathyrus tuberosus; assembly: GCA_022829125.1. Classification (NCBI taxonomy): domain Eukaryota; kingdom Viridiplantae; phylum Streptophyta; class Magnoliopsida; order Fabales; family Fabaceae; genus Lathyrus; species Lathyrus tuberosus. The sequence continues at coordinate 1,136,474 of JALAZF010000062.1, read as the reverse complement.
ATTTTGATCATTCCATAACTTAAAATCCATGAGGAATTGGAATGAGTTATGTTTGAACCTTTTGTAGAGGGCCATGAGAGCTACAAATCCAGCTTTAGATGGGGACAAATGGCCTTGTGGTTTAGGAGTTATGATCCTCCAAAGTTGGTACCCTAGCCACTTTGTTCCATAACTTAGAAAAATTTCTAAGTTTTTATGGTTACCCCATTTACAAGTTATCCCACTTTTCTTGATTTTTCTTGATGAATGATGATTCCAACCACACATTAACATAATTTTAGGGTTGAGGAACCATAATTATGAAAAATCTCAAAAAGTCAAAGTTTGACTTTTGTGCACAGTTGACTTTTTATCAGATGAATTCCAATGTGCGATCCTCTATGAAATCAAGTCCTTGACCTAAATCAAACTTGATGGATTGATTTCATAGGTGTTATAGGGTGTATTAAATCATGTCCTGGTCAAAAGTCAAAGATACAGTTGACTTTTTCCGCGAAACCCTAACTGTGGTTCTAATGAACTTGAAACTTGTTGCTCAAGCTTCTTGGCTCAATTAATTGTTGCAACTGGATCAATGTAGTTTATTAGAGACCCTCAAATCCTCCTTTGAGGCCTTGGCTCATGTTTTATCCCAAAAGTCAACTTAGGGGCGAATTAGGTCAAGAAACCCTAATTCCTGATTTTTATTGTATGCATCCCCAGAGGCAAAATTGACTTGATGATTGGGTCCATGAGGTTCCATGGGGTATATTAGGTTATGATTTAAAGCATTGGCTCATGCCCAGAGGAAAATTCCCATCTGGAGGCCCTGGTCGACCAAAACCCTAATTTGGTGACATTGGCGATCTTGAGGATTAATCCACTTGGAATGCTGCAACCTTGTGCTTAATCCTTGAGATGGGAGTCCTCTTGATCCATTGGGGATGTTTGAGTGTTAGACAAGTTGAAGATCATGTCATTTCTTGATTGATCTTTTTCCAAGGCTCAGAGAGGGCTTGAAACCCTAATTCTGATTGTAGTGAAGGCTCACCCATCTTTGGGGAGACTAATGAGGCATGATGGTTCATCCATATTGTGATGATGGTTTGCACAATGATGGGAAATCTTAGTGGTCAAAATTTAGGGTATGACAGATGCCCCTATTTAATCTTCTTGGACCCGAAGGTGTGAATGGCGAAGGTATTCGGGCATTCGGGGTGCAAGAGGATTAAATATCGGAATACCCAAAATTTTGATGGTGGTTAAGAATGGCAGTTTGCGCATCCTTCTTCTTTTGCTAAGCAATGATGCTTAGAAAAGGTAAACTTCCCCTCGATCCTGGTTTCCTTCCAAGGAACTGGTCTCAGTTTCTGATGTAAACTTCCCCTCGATCCTCGTTTCTTACCAAGGAACTGGTCTTAGTTTCTGATTTAAACTTCCCCTCGATCCTGGTTTCCTACCAAGGAACTGGTCTCAGCTTCTAATTTAAACTTCCCCCCGATCCTGGTTTCCTACCAAGGAACTGGTCTTAGTTCCTGATTTAAACTTCCCCTCGATCCTGGTTTCTTACCAAGGAACTGGTCTCAGTTTCTGATTTAAACTTCCCCCGATCCTGGTTTCCTACCAAGGAACTGGTCTCAGTTTATGATTTAAACTTCCCCTCGATTCTGGTTTCCTACCAAGGAACTGGTCTCAGTTTCTTTTGTCAATAAACTTTCTTTACAAGGGACGCTACTCGTAGCGGTTTTCCTCAAACTTCTCACCGAATTTTCCTAGGGAGATGCCATTTGACGGAAAAAGTTTTGATGTCAGACTTGCTGGGGAAACCCATCCGCCTGAGCTGTAGAGGTACACAAAATTCTCTGTTGGAGACGCCATTTGTCGACTCTACTGGGGAAAGTAGGTCTCTTGAGAGACTGCTGTCACTTGGGGATATTACATCATACTTTTCTTCGATATCTTTTTGGAGAAATGCCATACAATGTATCCAAATTTTGAGGTGTTGATGACTTCATTAACATCGACTCTCCAGAGAGAAAAATCAATGTGTTGTTAAAGTCTTTAGTCGTGAGGCTTTCTCTGGGGATTTTCCTTAATCCGGGAAAGCGAAGATATCATCTTCAATCACGAAGAGTGACATTTGTAGAAAGTTTCTATGGTTTTCTCAGAGGTTCAAGTTATCAAAGTGGTCAAGGGCCAACTCTAATCCAGAAATAAACTGGAGGATAGAGATTGTTCAGACGCAACATTTCCTGACGGGGAAAGAACTAACAACTCGATTGTGAAGACTTTTATCACTAGGGGACAAACTGACTAGAGTGATAGTGATGCAATATAAATATGAATGTAAATCAACCATGCATGATGTATGTATGTATATGCTGACAAAACTGACGCGACATACAGACTAACAGATGAATATGACTAGATACTCGGGCACTGCGGGGGATGAAAAGTATCACTGGTCCAGATGTAGCAATTCTGCCTTGCTTAGGAGCGATAGTCCCAGTGGGGGGAAAATCCATTGATCGGGCTTAGGAGATGAGAACTCGACCGAAGATGTCAGATGGAGTATTTACATCTGACATAACGTATCCTTCATTTAGGCGCACTGGTCTAGAAGGAGTAGTTTGATTTTGCACTATGAAGTTCGATTACTTCTGGAAAATCGATCGATGTTCTTTTGATGTTCAACAATCAAAAGAAATTTCCATCTTTATTTTAAAAGCAGAAAAGTTTTACAAGTAAATTCATTTTTGTTTTATTTCAAGAATCGTTGATCATGTTAAAATGTCATTCTGTAAAGCTAAAACAAATAAGAATTGCAAACAAAAGCACAAGGGCTCAAATTTTATTGATAGGATGGAAATCAGCCAAACGCGTGATTCCATAGAGTATTTACAAAGTTTGAAAATGGTAATTTAAGGGAAAAGGGCTTCATTGAAACATAACGACCACTATCCTTCTACCAACTTTGAATTCGGTACATCCTGAGCTTGTGTCGAAGATGACCTTGACTGGCGTTTTTCTGCCTGATGATGTAACTACTCCTGAGGGACTTGCCCCTTTGTTGAACATAGTTACTTGCCATTATCCCTAACTTTTACCTGGATTGTACTTTGAGATTTCCAATCCACCGGGTAGATTTTTTATTTATTATGTCTCTAATTTCTGCCTGGACCGCCCTTTCGGGTTTTCAATCCACCGAGACGTTTTTTTAGTTTAGGCGAAGTATTTCTTGACTACATCAACATTTGTGGGGTAGGCAAATTTCTCTCCGTCCATGGTTGCAAGTCTCAAGGCACCGTCTGAGAAAGCCTTCTTGACCACATAGGGGCCGTCATAATTCGGAGTCCATTTTGCCCCGGGAATCAGTGAGAAATGATTGTATCTTCTTGAGCACAAGGTCTCCTTTTCTGAAGACACGAGGTTGAACCTTTTTGTTGAAGGCCTTCTTCATTCTTTGCTGATACAACTGACCATGGCATATTGCCGTTATTCTCTTTTCTTCGATCAGATTCAGTTCGTCGTGTCGACTTTGGCACCATTCAGCTTCTGTTAGCTTAGCTTCCCTCAAAATCTGGATCGATGGGATCTCTACTTTGATGGGGAGCACTGCTTCTATGCTATATACTAGAGAGAAAGGGGTTTCCCCTGTTGAAGTGTGGACAGATGTGCGATAACCGTGAAGAGCAAAGGGTAGCATCTCGTGCCAATCTTTGTAGGTTACAACCATCTTTTGAACAATATTCTTGATGTTCTTGTTAACCGCTTCTACCGCTCCTTTCATCTTGGGTCGGTAGGGAGATGAGTTATGGTGTTCGATCTTGAACCCAGCGCACAACTCTTTCATCATCTTGTTGTTCAAGTTAGATCCATTATCCGTAATGATCTGGCTCGGAACACCATAATGGCAGATGATATGGTTTTTGATAAATCAGACTACCACTTGTCGGGTTACATTGGCGTATGACGCTGCTTCAACCCACTTGGTGAAATAGTCAATGGCTACCAGGATGAACCGATGTCCATTTGAAGCTTTAGGTTCGAACATGTCGATTCCCCATATGGAAAAAGGCCATGGGGAAGGGAGAACTTTGATATGTGTAGGCAGTACATGGATTTTGTCGGAGTATATCTGACATTTGTGACACTTCCTCATGTACTTGTAGCAGTCAGATTCCATTGTCAACCAATAGTACCCTGCTCTTAGAATTTTTCTCGCCATTGTGTGTCCGTTGGCATGAGTGTCAAAGGATCCTTCATAAATTTCTTTCATCAGCTTGTTTGCTTCTGGTCTGTCTACACATCGGAGCAAGACCATGTCAAAGTTCCTCTTATAGAGTGTATCACCGCTCAGGAAGAAACTGCCTGCCAGCCTTCTGAGGGTTTTTCTGTCTTTCCTTAGTGCCCCAGGTGGGTACTCTTGTTTCTGAAGGAAGCATTTGATATCGTGATACCAAGGTTTGTCATCTATGACTGCTTCGATCGCGAAGATGGTAGCGGGCCGTTCAAGGCGCATTATGTCGATCTTAGGTAAGTCGGTCCATTGACCTACACTAATCATGGAAGAGAGGGTGGCTAATGCATCAGCCATGTAATTCTCTTCACGAGGGATATGATGAAACTCGATTATGTTGAAGAATGGTAACAACCTTCTCGCATAGTCTTTGTAAGGAATCAATCCAGATTGGTATGTGTCTCATTTGATCTAATTGATAATCAGGGCTGAGTCGCCATATACATCCAAGTTTTTGATCCTTAAGTCGATCGCTTCTTCAAGACCCATGATACAAGCTTCGTATTCGGCCTCGTTATTCGTACACTTGAATGTCAGTCTGGCAATGAAAGGAATGTGGGTACCCTGAGGTGTTATGATGATTACCCCAATTCCGTTTCCATAATGATTGACAGCTCCATCAAAGATTAGTCCCCATTGGGAACCTGATTCTGGCCCTTCACTGGGTAGTGGTTCATTGCAATCTTTCATTTTTAAATACATGACATCTTCGTCTGGGAAGTCAAATCCGATTGATTCCTAATCGTCAATCAGTTGATGAGCCAAATGATCAGCTAAAATACTCCCTTTAACGGCTTTCTGAGCATGGTACTCGATGTCGTATCCTGATAACAACATCTGCCAACGGGCAATCTTTTCTGTGAGAGCAGGATTTTCAAAGACGTACTTGATTGGATCCATTTCTGAGATTAACCAAGTAGTGTGACGAATCATGTACTGGCGAAGACGTTTGGTTGCCCAAGCCAAAGCGCAGCAAGTTTTCTCAAGCATAGTGTATCGTGTCTCGCATTCGGTGAATTTCTTGCTCAAATAGTAGATGGAAGACTCTTTTCTTTTTGTTTCGTCTTGTTGGCCAAGTACACAACCCATGGAGTCCTCTAGGATTGTTAAGTAGATGATCAGTGCTCTTCCTTCCACTGGAGGTGATAGAATCGGTGGGTTCAAAAGGTATTCCTTAATACTGTCGAAGGCAGTTTGGCAGTCCTCTATCCAAACGCAGTCCTGATTCTTTTTGAGTAATTTGAAGATTGACGTACATGTTGCGGTCATGAAGAATATGAATATGGAAATGTAGTTCAAACGTCCCAGGAATCCTCTGACTTGTTTTTCAGTTTTCGGAGAAGGCATTTCTTGAATGGCCTTGACCTTGTCAGGATCAATCTCAATTCCTTTTTTTCTGACGATGAACCCTAAAAGTTTCCCTGAACGGACACCGAATGTGCACTTGTTGGGATTCAAGCAGAGTTTGTACTTTCTCAACCGCTCAAATAGTTTTGACAGGTGGGTCACATGCTCCTCTTCTGTCTTAGATTTGGCAATCATGTCATCAACATATACCTCGATTTCTTTATGTATCATGTCATGAAACAGAGTAGTCATGGCCCTTTGATAGGTTGCCCTGGCGTTCTTCAAACTGAACGACATTACCTTGTAATAAAAGGTACCTCATGGGGTGATGAACGAAGTTTTTTCCATGTCTTTTGGCGCCATTATGATTTGATTATAGCCCGAGAATCCATCCTTGAAGGAGAAAACTTTGAACTTTGTTGTACTGTCAACAGGCATGTCAATGTGTGGTAAAGGAAAGTCGTCCTTTGGACTAGCCTTGTTTAGATCCCTGTAATCGACACACATTCTGACTTTTCCGTCCTTTTTTGGAATGGGTACGATATTGGCTAACCATTGAGGATATTCTGACGTGGCGAGGAAACCCGCGTCAATCTGTTTTTGTACCTCCTCTTTGATTTTGACGGCCATGTCCGGGTGAGTCCGTCTCAACCTCTGTTTTACTACTGGACATTCTGATTTCAATGGTAAATGATGTTCCACGATGCTGGTATCCAACCCTGGCATGTCCTGGTAGGACCAAGCAAACACATCGGGAAATTCTCTGAGAAGCTTTGTCAAACTCTCTTTTGCAGTTGGACTGAGCAGTGCCCCAATCCTGATTTCTTTTCTCTCTTTTTCTGAACCCACGTTGATCGTTTCCAACGGCTCTTTGTGAGGTTCAATGGACCTTTCCTCTTGTCGGAGTAATCGGGAGATCTCTTCTGGAATTTCATTGTTAACTTCTTCTTCAGCCCCAAATACCGAGAACTCAAAGTCGGGAGAAGGCATCGGATCGTATGTTTCAACGGGGTTAAAAACAAACAATCTTCATGACGTGATGATTTGTGTTTATAAGAGATAGAGAGAATGCAAGTGTGTGCAGTGTATTTTTTTGAAAAATTGCTCTTTTTTATTATTTGTTTTTTAGGATTATCATTTTCTGAGAAAAGCGAAAAGAGAAAACAACAATTAATGCAGAGTTTACAGAACGACGTTTATTTATGAACAAGTCGATTCTTGAAACTATAGCCCTATAAAACAAAACTCTGTCGCTTTGGGTAAAGCGAAGAGGGATATTTATAGAAAGTAAGCCCTATCCAAACATCCGCTTCACCTGGGCAGGGTGAAAGGTTAAGATAAAGACAGCAATTGCTTTGACTTATGGACAATCTTCGAAACATCGACAGCAACCCATTGGCGGCGAACTCCTCGGTGAATCACAAAGTCTGGTATCTTCCTTGATTTGTCTTCAGAAATGACGCTGATTTCTGGTGGAGCAGGATCGTTGGAATCTGTCTCCCAGGCAGAGTTGTCATAGGAGGATTCCTAAGTTGTATTTTGCATAGCATTTGTACTCTTAGGTATATCTCCCCATCCAGTTGGCTGGATATCTTCGAGCCTGATACGAGAGCTTTCAGGAGCGGTGTACTTGACCATGAAGTCAAAGTTTCCACTTGGTTGTCCTAAGGTGTCCCACTCTTCTTTGGAACTGGAGGAGTCATCCCTTTCGATGACGTTGGCCTCAGGAAAAGCGTAGTTAATGAATTCTAATCTGGAGAGCTTTGCGAATTCATCGTTGTGCGGGATATTTTCTGAATGACCTGAGTGTTGATCCCATGACATGGTGGGGACGCATGTATTCTTTTCAATAACGCTCAGCTGATTTTCATTGTTCGGATGATTTTCTTGCCCCATGTCTCCGAGGTACGGCTGCCAGATAGGCAGGCCATCCATTGGGCCATAATAGTCGTGGTCAAAGTTGTCTTTCATCAGAGTGTCCTCCTCTAATGAGTTTGGTGGAGCACAACATCCTTCCGGATCACAATCTCCGTATATCATTTCGACATCTAACCTCGGTATAAATCTCGAACTCTGTACGGGATATCAAAATGGCGTAGGCACCTCTTCCTGAGACATATAACCATCCTCGTTAAGATAGGACTTCCACTCCCTCGTTGATGGTATGGACTTCTTGAGGTACTGGGTGAAGGAAACCTCCATTGTGGAAGAAGTCCTGAATGGGATGAAGACTTTCATCATTAGCAGTTGTCTGGGTGCAGGTTGCAGAAAAACCAAGACCCTTCTTTGTTTTATTATCAGTAGGAATGACTAGTTGTCCCCATCCTTTTGCGTTGTTACTCTCGGTCACTTCGAGAGCATCTCTGTATGAGGAAATCGACGTTCCTTTCTCTGATTGATTCTCATTACTCACCGAAAGTGCTTGGAACTGAGTTCCAACAACCTCCTCGGGTTCTACATAAGTAGATAATGACAGGTTACTCACGATCAAGGCTTGTTCTCCACAGACCGTGACGAGTTGATCGTTCTTGACGAACTTCAGTTTCTGGTACAGTGTCGAAGTGACTGCCCCAGCCTGGTGTATCCAAGGTCTTCCTAATAAGCACCTGTACATTGCCCGGATGTCCATGACCTGGAAATTGATTAGGAAAGTGTGAGGACCGATAGTTTTGGGAAGGTCGACTTCGCCGATAACTGCTTTCCGAGACCCGTCAAATGCTTTGACGATGACCTCACTGCCCCTCATCGGGGACCCTTTGAATGATAGTCTCATTAAAGTGGACTTTGGCATAAAATTGATGGTCGATCCTGTGTCTACCAGTACGTTGGCTAAAGCATCGCCCTGCCAGTTAACTGTGATATTGAGCGCCATGTTGTGACTTTTGCCCCCCTCTGGCAAGTCCTCATCACTGAATCCTAAGTTGTTGCAGGAAGTGATGTTAGAGATGATTATATCGAACTGTCGTATTGACATATCCTATTCTATAAATGCCTGCTCTAAGACTTTCTATAGAGCCTCTCTGTGGGCTTCGGAACTGAGTAAAAGTGATAGCACTGAGATCTTTGAAGGAGTTTGTAACAGTTGATCAACGATATTGTATTCACTCCTTTGGATGAGCTTCAGCATCTCATCATTGTCTTTCGAAAGGTCGGGATCACTGGATTGACCGACCGGTGAGTTGGGAGCTTCTGTCTGAAGTTCCTTTTCTTTTTTAGGTTCTCCAACTCCTCGGTTGAAGATTCGACCGCTCAGTGTTACTCGACTGATGTCTGCAATATTCACAATGGAGGGTAATGGAATTTCCTTTCCATTCTAAATTATTGTTGCACCATATTTGTAAGGGATCGCCTTAGCTGATAAATACGGCAATGGTCCTGGAACATAAATAACTACAGGAGCCTTCTGACTGTCGTAAGTAACTTCAATCTGTTCTTGGCTAAAAACCTTTGATTTGTCCAGTAGAGGGATGATGGTACAAATATCCTTGTTCTGTTGATGATCAGATATTACGACAACGTCTCTGATTTGATCAACGAAGTAGTCCGGCGTCCAGTTGATTGGCTCCGGACCCGGACACGGGTGAATCTCTTTACGATCCAACTGACCTTGAAGGGCTTCCCGCACAAGGTAACATGCTTGGTTATTCTCCGAGCAGACTCTACAGCGTTTATAGTTGTGTGGTGGCACCTGGCCACGCCTGCTTTGAATGCAGTGCAACCTTACCAGGTTTTTTTCCATAGATTGGACATCCTGACTTTTACGCCGAGTAGGGTTTCCATTAAACACACTGATTTGTTGCGTGTCTTCATCCATATAGATTGGAAGCCACCAGTGGTTTAACAAGTGTTGCAAAGTTATTTGAACGAGAGCGCACCCTTGGTTACTCTCACAACATCCTTTACAGTTCTAATAATCATGTGACGTGAGAAAACCGAGTCGGACTTGCCTGGCGTGTAACTCCACTAAGCTGGTATTCATCAGACGAATATCAAAGATTTGAATCATGTTGATCTGATAAGAATTTCTATCATGGTAGTCCTGGATCCATCCAAGATCCATCTGACGCTGGAGGGCCTCTTGCACAAAAGAGCATCCCTGTTTGTTTACCGAGTAAGTCAGACAGGAATTATAATCGTGCAGCGGCAGATTATGATACTGGCTTTACCTTAAGTGCATCGCCACCAAGTTGACATTCATTGCACGGATGTCGTGGCTCTGAATGATGTTGGAATTCTTATAGGTCATGTTGACTCCACGAACTCGATACTCTTGGATCCATCCGAGATCCAACTGTTCCTGTAGAGCTGATTGCAACACAGAACATCCATGATTGTTCTTAGAGCAGATATCACACTGGTGATAGTTATGAGGTGGCACTTGGCCGTATCCACTCTGTCTAAAATGCATCTTGACCAAGTTGGCTCTTAATAAGAGTACATCATGAATTTGATAGGTGTTGTTAGACTCTCCCTCTATCAAATTGACTGCAGCTTTCTCATGTTGAGGCAGCGGGTTTGTGAGAACATTTGGATTTGTATCTTTGAAAGATAAGACCCCGCTCCTGTTTACCGTAAAAATTGGTAAACAACCACTGATCTTCTAAATCTGACTTTGGTGACTTACAGGATCGATCAGATTGATCCTAGGACATGTGCTAACAGTTGATCTAAGTTAAATTCTAAAGCAATGAATACTTCGACAATACTCAAGAAGGAAAGTTTGTTGAAAGTATAGTACAAGACAACATTTCAAAATTTAAAGTTAAAAGGCTGGAAATGTAAAAGGAAGGGTCGAACGTGTGCAATAAAGATCAAAAGGTATAAAATGAAAATAAGTGCAGAAACGTAACTGGCTTTAAATAAAAGATAACAATTTAAGTAAAGATCAAAGTAAATTGCGTTGAAGGATAAATGGTGTTTACATCACGTACATTCTCACAATACTCTTTTCTCAACACGCGGATACTTTCGAGTAAATTTAGAGTTACTTGTACAAAGTGAACACAACACACCTAATCCTATTGCTAGGACCCTTATTTATAATACTAAAACTAACTGCTATAAACTGCCTGAAATAATCAACAAATGACAAGTGTCATATTGCATGCTTCCATTGCCCGGATACACGCCATCTGTCTTTCCTCAAGAGCGAACCAAAGTAACTACTCCCTCCTTTATTTGAATTTGAATTCCCAGCGTCAGACATCATCAACATTCTCGGTCGAAGGTTCCCCCTTTAACTCTTAGAAATATTTTCTAAGTTCCAAAAGATCTCTTTTCCTCTTATGAGTACCTTCGACTCAAACCTATCACACAAATCCTATCGAAAGCCTTTCTAACCTTCTTCAAGAGCCTAATATTCTCCTCAACACTTCCAACTTCATCTGGGCGTCGAATTTACGAGCTAACAAATTGCCCCCCAAAAATGTGTTTTTCGACAGGGCTAAAGAAAAGGGCATTTTTTGATAGTGTCCGTTCGATGCCATCTTTCGACCATGCATACGTGTTCATCAAAACTGACTGACCCACGTTCCAAGAAACTATTAAGTTTCTTTTTAATCAAATTCATGACATCACAGCCTATTATGATTATGACTGAAACGTCCCCTCGTAAATCACATCAAACCGCAAATCACCATAACCTCTCCTAAAGTCTAAGAGATCGTGGATATAGGTGGCAATTTTCACCGCCCCTACTTTGGCTCTTGGGAGGACACGTGTCCCACTAGCCTTAGATCCTTAATGATGATTAGTGAGCCCTTTAGTATTTCCAAAGCGCTTTATAAATAGTTTCTTCAGAAACTATTTTATCTTTTCCCACTCCCGAGTATCCACTACACACCTTTTCATCTCTCTAAAATGCTCAACCCTTCACCCATTTTCTTCAAGTTTTTTTTCAATGGCTTCTTCAACTGCTACTACTCAAGACCCAAGGAAAAACCAGAAGTTCAAAGGACAAAAGGGCGCATCACTGCTTCCTCCATTTGCTGCGTTAAATGGGCCCAAGGTGGTAAAGAATCAGCAATTCATTCCTGAACCCCTCAAGGAGGAGAAAAGGCACATCTACGAAACCCAGGTACTGATTCCTATTACCGTTTCTGGAAAATCGTTAGCTTTATCTGGTCCTTTATCTTCTTTAGACACAGATTATACAACCATTAGCGACTTCTTTCCATCCTATCGTAAAACCAAACCTCTAGGGCAGAAAGACAAAACTAGGGTAACCTCTAAACCCCATGACAATGTCGCCCTAAAGAACCTGGATTTGAAGTATCTGAATGATGGGTCTAGGCTGTTTAGGGAAACTCCGTATTTTAAGGATTCTGACCTCTATTTGAACTGGTTGACCAAGTTAGAGAAAGTGAAAGCAGAAACCTAGAAGAGCTTGAGAATCTACGACTTGATCATAATGTCGAAGACTGGTCCGACCTACTGTCCAACTTTACTGGCATCATCTTTGTATTTTTGGGATAGTACCGACTATACCTTTCATCTTCCTTGTGGGATGATGATGCCCACTCTGTTCGACGTAGCCGCTATCACAGGGCTAAAGTCTCATGGTTTAGTTTACGACCCTGAAATAGATGCTCTAGACACTATAGGGTTCGCCACCACCAAACACACTTATACTCATTTCATAAACCATTACCACAATAAGCAAACTGAAACAGTCGAAGACGAAGAACACATAGCATTTTTGGCTATGTGGCTTTCTCGCTGTGTATTTTGTACCAAATCCTTGCATGTGGCAAGAAAGTATCTGACTTTGGCCAATCAACTACACCTTAATCGAGGCATCTGCCTAAGCGAAATGATATTGGCCAGTCTTTACGAGTCTTTGAGCGAAGGTTCTGGTCGTCTGAAAGACCAAGGGAGTAACGGGAACCTGCTGTTATCTGGACCATTTTGGCTCCTTCAGCTTTGGATTAATGCCACTTTTGAAGCCAGCCTCCCCAACAAAGGGTCTGTGGACGGAGATGCTACTGATATTAAGGAAAGACGAGTCGAATGGGTTCGACTGGTGCAACTGACCCCAAACGTAGAAGGACAGTCACTCAGGGCGTCCTTCTCTGGCTTCGTCAAAATGTTTGCTAAGCGCTATGAGTTCACACCAAGAATGGTGCCCTTTGCTAAACGAAAATACGGCCCTGAGTGGTTTACCATGCCATTTCCTCCTTCGTTCAAAAAACATGAAGAAGAATCGCAGCGTGTCTGGGAGGCATTCCTAATCCCTCGACTTATCGTTCATCGACTCAACCTGCTAAAGGGCCAAACCTCTCTGATAGCCTACCAACCCAATCTGGTCTCTCGACAATTTGGTGTGGTACAGACGCTACCCAAGTGCCTGTATGAAAAGAAGGCCTACGTTATTCTTCCCAACACCATCTATGATGCCATACAGAGTTCGACACACCTTGCTCGACATGCTCATCGCTAACTCCTGACTCCCGTCTTCTTTGAACATTCTCACCTCTGCACCCAAGAATTCCACGACTGGTGGTCGACACATTACTCTGTGGAGTTCCTTGATGTCTCTAGCTTTGCTCAGTTGATTGACCAAGCTTTTGTTAATGTGCAGGAGAAGATCAAGAAAGGTACGTCTATTCATGTTAAGGAGATTCACGCCTTCCAGAAGTACTTTGAAACTGTTTATCGACCAGATGATATTAGTCGGACCGTCCGCGAAGCTGCAGTTACGCTGAAGGAGAAATTTTTAAAGAAAATGGAGAGTTTGAAACTCCCCTCATACGTTCCTCCTGAGAAATGCTATGAGGTGGCTTTTGCATTACATCCTCCCAAGACTCCTCGACTACCATCTACTAATTTTGGAGTGGCTCTTGCCCCTCCATTTCCAGATTGGTTCATCTATGGGGATTCTATAAAGATCCTTCGCCAGCAGTCGAAACCTAAAGCTCAGCGGGTGGTTCCGAAATACATGAAGGTTTGGATTCTTCGATTCTATGCTCTTTTACTTGAACTTTATCATTACTGACATGTGGTTACTTGGCTTGTTTCGCAGCTGTTCCCAAAAAGAACACCCCTCAACACCTAGTCGAAGCCAAAAGCGAAGGCAGTAAGGTACGTCACACACCTCTCCTTTCGTTGATTATTCCTTCTTCCCCTAATGCTTCTCAATTTCAGGCTTCTCGCAAACCACCTCCGACACCTCAAAGGAAGTCAAAAAGGGGCACTGCCCAAATTATCTTCGATTCCGAGGATGAGGACCAGTCTCCTCCTGAAGACTTGAAGCTCAAGAAGAGAAAAAGATCAAACCAAGAACCTAGTGCTGCTGGTGGCCACTCTGAACCTGCGACGACTAAAGTCCCCAAAAAGACCACTACTCCAAGTAAAGCCGCAAAAGGCCCTTCTAGAACCGCCTCCGAACCAGCTGCAGGTCACGCCGAAAGCAATAACTCTAGCCCTGATGCTGAAGGAGTCAAAGTAACTTGTCATACTTTTCTCTAGATAAAACTTATTTACCTCGTTTCCCTTAATCTGACTTGCTTCGAACTGACTCAGGCTGATGCTAGTGGTTCAAAACCAAAGATGGATCACCCTCCTTCCCCCATCACTCTCCTGAATAGCCAAGGTGAGCCTACATATCACCCCACTTCTGACTTGGGCTCTGGAATGAGTTCACTAGGTGAAATTAACAAGCCTGGTTTTGAAACAGCTCCCCCTTCGCCAGCAAAGACTGCTATGCAGCAATCTTAAACAGATGGCTCCGACCATGAGGCAGATGACGTTGTTCAGTAGGATCCTGACACATCGAATCCAAAAACTGCTGCCATGGGTGAAGACCCAACCCTGGTCAATGAAGAGGGATCCCTAACTGACGAACCCATTGGGGCTGCCAATATTAGCCCAGAAGGAGAGGAAGAGATGGAAGAAGATGATGATGAGACCATGCACCAATCTGAACTTGATGGCCACGATGATGACAATGAAGATGAAGACAAGATGGATGAAGATGAAGAGGAGGAGAATAAAGGTGAGGAGGAGAAAGATGAAAAAGGACCTACCAGCGAGCCAACCCATGTCAAAGCCATTGTTACCCCAACACCCACTGTTGCGACTGAAGGCAAGGCCACATCAACTGTGTATGGAGCAGGCCTTTCTGAAAAAGAGCTTGATGCATTGAAGGCTAGTAATCCTCTACAATACATAAAGATCCTTCTTGGGCATCGAGGAAGCTCATCTGATAAAACTCCCAGTGCTTAGACTACCTCTGGGGATCAGCCTTCGAGCAAACCTGAAGACAATATCGTTCTGAAGATCAAAAACAAGATCTTTAAGGGTGAACTTTTCACACTCTTGCAGATGGATGATGTCACTCATATCTCTCTAAGAAACCTCCTCCAACAAGTCGACATCCCTACCATTTCCCCAGAATCTGACAACATCATCTTAGAGCTTGGCGCTATGATTGATCAAGTCCATGGTGACCTGAAACGCCTGCCTCAAATCAAAAGGTCCATTTCAACCGCAACTGGAAGTGAGGCTGCCGCTTGGACTGCTGCCACCGATTCTGAGAATAGAGTAACAGAGTTGGAGGAAACAAAAGAAAAGAACAAGCAAGAAATCATATCCAATGAAGAAAGTATTGCTTCCTGGGAGCAAAAAATCAAGAAACTTCGAGCCAAGATCTCAAAAGCCAAAAAGCGTAATGCTGAATTGTCTACCTTCGATGAATCTGACTTGTCGAAAAAGCTTGAAAGTGCCATAAGTTTTGCTGAGAAAGCTCAACAACTGGAGAAGGAATTTGCACATTTAAAATCTGACAAGGTCTTGTGTGAAAGGCGTCTTGATCTCCAGAAGTCAAAGTACTTGAAGATGAAGGAGAATCTCCCTTTTTAGCTTGTTACTTCCTTTGTAATTTTCAATTTGATGCTCCCTGGCCCTTTGAGGCTTTTATATGTAATGACTACTAAGCCATTTTGGCATTCATAAATACCATTATTGGCTTTTCCCTTGTTACGTCGAATTACTCTTTAACAATTTTAATTTCTTGAAGTGCTGGTTTATATTTTTTCAAATACTTGCCATTTACTTTCAAGATTCTTTTATCCTCATTTAATTCTTCAACTTCATAGGCTCCATTAGAAAATACTTGCGTAATTTGAAACGGGCCCTCCCATTTAGGGGACCATTTTCCCAAGGCTCTAACCTTTCGATCCATAGGCAGGATTACCTTCCAAACTAAATCTCCCGGTGAGAAGGTCTTGATTCTGACCTTTTTATTATAAGACTTCTCCACTCTTTTCTTTTGTCTCTTTAAAAGTTCTAAGGCTTTAAGTCTTTCCTCGTCCAGATCTACCAGTTCGTCTAACATCATATTCCAATAAAGCTCAGAAGAAATTTTATGATGTCTCTGAATCCTAGTCGACTAGAGGTATATCTCAACGGGAAACACTGCATCGTGACCAAAAGTCAATCGAAAAAGGAGTAGTGTTGGTTGCTTCCTTGGGAGAGGTTCGACATGCCCAAAGGCTCTGGTCCAATGTCCTATGCCAATTTCTAGGCTTTTTTCCCACATGTTTCTTGATCAGACCAATCACCACTTTATTAGCTGCTTAGACTTGACCGTTGGCCTGAGCATAATAAGGTGTAGAGGTCAAGAGTTTGAAACCCATCTCTTTTGCAAACTCCTGCATCTTTCGACCAATAAAGACTGATCCTTGATCTGTTGTGATCGTTTCTGGGATTCCAAACCTGTAAATGATGTATTTTTGAATGAACTCGATCCACTTTGTAAAGTAGTCGATCCCTACCTGTCGCTCCCGGGATTTTCATCCTAGTACAAACGCGAAAGTGGCACCGAAACAGAGTCGCCAGCAATGTGTATTTATCCCAAGAGAGGGAAAGGAAACACTGCATAAACCTGAAGGAAAGGATAGAGCATGGTCTTGCGACCAAGAGAACTGGGTTCGGGAGTCGGTTACGCGAGAGGAAGGTACTAGCACCCCCCCACGTCCATCGTACCCGATGGGATCCACGCTTGCTTGTCTCAATCAAAGGGTGTAAGAAAAGAATACTGAGAAAGGAACTGAAAAGAGAATGGAAAAGGAAAGAGAGAGAAAGAGAAACAAATGTAGGGAAAATAAAAGAAGTGCTCGCATGGGCCCTACCCCACTGCCTACGTATCTCATCGGGAACATGAGAATCAGAGCGACGTAGTTCCCCTCAACAGGGATGAATTGTGTTTTTTAGAGAACGGCTTACGTTCTAGCTCAGGTGTTGCAGGCTCGCTGGTCCGAGTGCGTTACCATCTTGCAAGAGAACGAGTAGGAGCACGTTCATACATTGAGAGTGAATGAGGTGAGAAAAGAATTCCCGAAGGAAAGACGTTATTGTTTGTTTTTTGTCTTTTAAGAAAGAAATGTTTTGTTATTTGTTTGCATATGATAGTGTATCTAAATCTTAATCATTGGAATGTGTACATTCTCACATTCCAAGATGGAATGGGTAAGAAAGCACACTAAGAGTGAAGAAGACCCCCACACTTAGTTCCAATTGTCAAGGTTCAAACACACTAGCATACTTGTGTTTATTAAGTGTTTTTGTTGATTAAGAAATGAAGAAATGTTTTTTATTTGTTCCTTCAACAAGTATTGCATTTAAGTCCCTCATACAAGATCAAATGTTTAACACATTGACCCAAGATGGGCTATATGCTATACATTCTAAGATTATAAGAGAAGACCCCTTATAACCTTTTCTTTATATGAAAGGCCTAAATGCAATAAATGCCTACCTTTATTAGATGTTTTGAGTTTTCTTTGAGATGAGAAAAGAGACTCAAGAGAGGATAAAGGTAAAAATATATATGGACTAAGACTCAATCCTAATTGATTAGTTAAGGGAGTGATCCTAAGGTTTGTGAGGTTTCAACCTAAAGTCTAAAGAAAGAATGAATTAAACAATTCACTTCTAAAGTAGAAGATGAATTGTAATTCACAAAGGGAAAGTGATGAGTTATTAAAAGAAAGCACATAAGTGCTTAACAAAACATAAAATGGAATTGTAAAAGAGAAAGGATAGAAGTTGAATGTGGATTCCTTATCCACACTCAATTGAAACTTACCAAAGCCCCTACATGGTTAGTAAACATGTATAAGAAGTATAAGAAGTAAAAGAACATGTAATGCATCATAAAACTCACAAGAATTAAATGAGAAACCAAATCCTAGAGCCACAACCAGAATGTACATCATATGGAAACAAATGGTTATTATCATGCAAGTCCAAGTGGATAGGCAACAAACATCATCCATGGCATTAGAACATGCCACCATAAGAAAAGGGAGAATGAAAGATGAAGGGAAAAAGAAGAAATGTGCATAAATGGAACATGTAATCCATGGATCAGAATTGAAATGAAATGAAAAATGATTCACAAACCTCTCACAAGTATTCATGAAGCACATCAAGACATTTAAGAAGTGATAGAAGAAGTAGAATTGAAATGGAAGTTCCAAACAAAGGAAAGTGCAAACACAACATGTTAAAGGTGCACAAGGTTCAAATGATAATCAACAAGCAAAGATGACATATAATATGTACCAATGACCTATAATGTCAAGAGTGTAGCTCACCCAATAGGCAAATGATCATGCAAGTATACACAAAAGAAAACATGTAAACATGCACAAAAGATTACAATGATATGACATGTTATAATGCTTTAAATGAAATGCATCAAACAAAAATCAAATGGCCTCATGAAAATTATGAAAACATGGTATTGAAGTTCACTAATCAGAGATGAATCACATATCAAAGTAGCATGCAAGGAACCAAGGCAAAATGATGTCAAACAATGCACTTAGGTCAAATAGACATATCATACAAAGTAGCACAAAAGTGAACACCAAACATGCCATAAAATGACCTAAAAAATCAAATAAAAATCAATTAACATACCTCAAGATGATAATGACTCAATGCAAAAAGAAGAGCATCAAAACAATTTTTAATGATCAAGAACAAAATTAAACAAGATCATGTACCATATTAAGAATGCACATCAAAGAAATTCAAAGAAAAAAATAGAACAGGGGTAAAAATGTCATAAAATCAGAAAATAAAATCACCAAAAATTTTCTAAATGTTTTAATGATGCTCATGAATTTTTGTGGAATTTTATGATGCTATTTAGTATTTTTAAAAATTAAAAAACAAACGTGTAGAAAAATGGAAAAATAAAATGCAATGCAAAAATGAATGGGGGTGCATGCCTAGTAATTAATCAGTTCAAACTACATTGGGCCTTAAACGAGGGGGTGTGAATATCAATTTAATCCAAGGTCCAAATCTGCGCAAAACACACTAATTAACATACACTCTCAGTCAACAAAATTGACTCGCTCATGGCCATTGGATCAAGTCAAGGTCAAACGAAAGTCCAAGTAAACAACATCAACGCACACATGTGAATGACCACACAACATACAATGCACCACACCACATAATGTTTAAAAGAAATAAAAAAAAACGCACGTGAGGATCACATGAATTTTAATGTGCTGGCATCATACAAGCCTCACGATCATAGAAAATGGACGGACACGATTAAAACAAGACAAAACCCTAGAAAATAGAGTCACCGGCCGGAGGTGACTTCCGGTCACCTTCTCCGGCCATATCACCACCGTCTGCAACTTCAAGTTTCCCAGAATATCACAAACAAAACACCAAAATAAAGAGGAAGTAGTGGAGAGCACGAATCCAAAGACAAAATGCACAAGATGTTCATGAGATGAGAGAATCGACCAGAGGAAGATTTGCCCTAACTTTTCAACTATGCCTCAAAAGGCCTATCAACTAGCCAGACAAGTTCTTGAGCTTATAAGAAGCTTCAAGAACCTGAAAACAACTTCACATTAAGTCTATAATAGTGGAGATTCGTACCTGAAGTTTTGAAACCTTGAAGTGTTCTTCAGAAAACCAGAGGTCTTGTCTCTTCTACAATCTTCACTTGGCCAAATAAAGGCTGAAATGTAGAAATTAATGATGATTCAATGGAGAAAAGGTTGAAAACCAATCTTCAAAACAAGTTGCAGTGTTGAGAAATTGAGAGAGAATCAGATAGATTCTGAACTGAGAGGAACAAAGTGAAGCTCGAGGATCAGTTCAATGGTGAGATTGAGAGAGAAGAAGAGAGTGTTTTGGAGTGAAATGAGAAGAATCCAAACTGAAAATGAAATTGGAGTGTGTGTTTTCTATTTATGGTGAGCTCTAATCATGGTTTAGTGAGTGGAGTTAAGTGAGTCAAGTTAGTTAAACTAAGTCATCCCTAACTAACTGAGTCAAGTTAGTTAGGGAGAGCAGTGCTATGGTGAAGAGGACTCATGACATGCTATGGTGTGGGAAAACTAAATGGCACGGTTTGTGAAATAGAAGCTTGTTCATCAAAAACTTGCTAAGCAAGTTTTGCCCCTTCTATTCTCATGCAATGCACGTGCCACTGTGCTTAGTGTAAGTAGTGTATGCTTGGTCAAAAGAGGAAATTGAAGTGAAGAAGTGTTTGGTGTGTGAGTGAACCAAATTATGAACTGAACTGTCAATGTACCAGTGCCAACATAGGGTAGTTTGTTGAAGTTTTTCTCCTTATTCAATGAATGGTTTGGTATGCTTTTGGAGTCAATTGAAAGAGGAGATATTGAAGAACAATGTTGGTTTGAAAATTGAAGTGAAATGAGGTCTCTAACATGCCTAAAAATGACCACAAACAGATGGAAAAAGAAACTGGTACATGGGTGCGCAGACTTGTGGCATGACCTGGTTGTGACCTGGTCAAATTTCAGTTGCAATGACCATTCTTTGAGCCATCATAACTCCTTAACCTTTGATCAGATGAAAAATTGATAAACACCAACTTTGAAGATCTCACATAGAGGAACAACTTTGATGTTGAAAGGTTTTCCATTTGAAGCCTCTAATCATGAGTAATTGATCAATACATTTGGCCCACCAAGTGTTTGAGAAAATGACTGCGCGCGTGCCCTGAAAATCTGGGTCATGACCTAGTTTTGAACCTACTTTGCTCAAACTTTGATCAATCATATCTCACTCAATTTTTATCCAATGGAGATGTTCTACACATGGATTTGAAGCTTAAAGCAAGACCTTTTGTTGTGGCCTGGTGGAATTTTCATTTGGTGCTTCAATTTTAAATGGCCTTGGTTCAAACTCTGATGCAAAATGGCCAAAACTTGCTATTTTTAGTAACCCTTCTTCTTCCAAAAATGGCAACTTTCTACATCTTGATTTTTTCATGATTCCTTTGGAATTTCTTGACCAAATTTTGTACATTGGACATATGTAACATGAATTTCATGATTTTGGGCTCAAAAAGTCAAGAGTTGACTTTTTCCTCTGATTATTTGACTTGGCCCCAATTTTCCTGATTTCTGATCTTTCTTCCAATTGAACCACTTCCAAAACCAATTGAGAAGCAATTTTCCACCTCCATACACTTAGGGACATGTGAAATACCATGACATCAAATTTGGTCCAAAAAAACAAAAATTCCCTGATTTTATTAGAAACCCTAGTTTTGGTGCCCACCTCCTAGGAGAAAAATGTGCAGTCTTCAATTTCCAATTCCTCAGAGTATGTTATGTATCCTCTTAAAAGATGATGATATATACCATTTGAGGATGATTTTGGATCAATGAGCTATCTCTTTTGAGGGTTTTCCTTCATTTTTTGAACCTCTTGCATAGTGAAAGATGTAGTGCTTCAATCTCCCATTGAATCTCTCATCCTTGAGGTTGTGGATGATCCATTGAGATGGTATGAGACATGAAAGACCTCTTGGCTTGCCTTGAGGAAACTTGATTGACCTTTTTGTGCTTTGAATGATTCCTTGATTGTCCACCTTCCACCTGATCACATGCCCTGATGGTAAGAAGGATGCCATGCTTCATTTTTCTATGTTAAATGCAATGTAATGTTAATGAGGTGGATATGATATGATAAATGATAATTCCATGCTATGATGACAAAGAGGGAGAGCAAATTTTGGGGTATTACACTACCAAAATGTAACTCTGATTCTTGGAGGATGCCGGTCGAATCTCTCCAATCAGATCCAAAGCCCAACCTCTAAAAGGCCATGGCTTGACTATGGAATGCAACTCACTTGCAGGGATATGTTGTATGCCAGCATGAACTTGACATTCTTGGCAACCCTTGGCGAATTCAATGCAATCTTTTAGCATCGTAGGCCAATACATGCCTTGTTGAAACAATAGCCACTCCATCTTATGGCCTACCTGATGTGCCCCGCATGCCCCACTATGGACAGTAGAAAGGGCCAGATATGCTTCTGTTTCACTAAGACACTTATGTAAGACCCCCTCAGGGGTCTTTTTAAACAATTCATTGCCTAGAAGGACATAACTTAAGGCTTGATACCTAACGTTTCGCTCTGTGGATGCTGTCGGGTTTTTCAAATACTCGACTATAGACTTCCTCCAGTCTTTATCCGTCAAGCTGTCTATTGCGAAAATCTCAAAATTTTCTTCGTCAGCATGTCCAAGCTTTGTCACTTCTAGGTCTGATGGGCATAATCCAACATATACCACTTTACCTCTAGCTTCGATTACCTCTTGTAACTTTTCCTTCGAAACCTTATACCCAAAAGCAACCTGAGCCAAGTCATTGGCCATTTGATTCTCTAGTCGAGGTATGTGTCGAATGCTCACTACTTCGAATCTCTTCAATAGTCTGTTGGCCACTACGAAGTACATGATAAGATTCTCCTTAACACATTTGTACTCCTTTGTAATTTGCTTTATGACCAACTCTGAGTCTCCCATTATTTCGAATCGAGTTGCCCCCAATTCTAACAAAATTTCAAGTCCAACTATTAAGGCTTCATACTCAGCCTCATTGTTGGAACAAAATCCTTCGACCCTGTACTTGAATTTTGTTGGAATTTTATCCGGAGAAATAATCAGCACACCTACACCTGTGCCATCTTTGTGGCTAGAGCCGTCGAAGTATAACTTCCAAGGTTCCAATTCGACATAATTCAATATGCTTTCGTTTATGGAGTGGTCGACTATAAAGTCTGCTACCACTTGTCCCTTAACCGCCTTCAAAGGCTTATACGTTAAAGAGTACTCAGTCAGTGCTAGTGCCCATTTACCAATTCGACTATGCAAGATAAGTTTTGACAACATGTGCTTAATAACATCGAAATGAGACGAAACATAAACATCAACTGGCTTTATATATTGCTTCAATTTTGTACAAGAGAAATACAAGCATAGGCATAATTTTTCTATCACGCTATACCTAGTTTCCGCATCATTCAAAACTCTATTGAGGTAGTAAATGGCTCTTTCGACACCATCCTCATCCTCTTGAGCCAACATGATCCCTATGGTTTTGTCTGATGCAGCTATGTACAATCTCATACTCCTATCCCTACAAGGTGGCGAAAGAATTGGGGGATGACTCAGGTATTCCTTGATCTTGTCGAAGGCCGCCTGCTGCTCCTGCCCCCATTCGAATCCATCCTTATTGAATTGAAGCAATGGTGAAAAGGCCTGCATTTTTCCGCTTAGGTTCGATATGAATCTCCTCAAGAAATTGATCTTGCCCAGCAGCGACTGCAGCTCCTTTTTCGTTGATGGCGCTTTCGCTTCCATGATGGCCTTGGTCTTATTCTGGTTGATCTCGATCCCCTTTTTATAGACCACAAAGCCTAGAAACTCCCCTGCCTGCAGACAAAATGCACATTTAAGAGAATTCATTTTCAGACCATGCCTTCTCATCCTTTCAAAGGAGTGTCGAAGATGGTTTAAGTGACTCTTCCCTGAAACAGACTTAACCACGATATCATCAATATATATTTGCATGAAAGTCTCTATATAATCATGGAAGATAGTGTTCATTGCTCGTTGATATGTTGCCCCAACATTTTTAAGGCCGAAAGGCATCACCACCCACTCATAGGTGCCCAAGGCTCCAGGGCAACGAAAGGTTGTTTTGGGGACATCATCTTCAGCAATGAATATTTGGTTATAGCCAGAGTACCCATCTAGCATACTAAGATATTCATGTCCTGCGGCGGAATCGACTAACATTTCTGCCACAAGCATGGAATACTCATCCTTAAGAGTTGCAGCATTTAAATCTCTAAAGTCTATGCACACTCGTAAGGAACCATTCGTTTTAATAACAGGTACAATGTTAGCTAACCATTCAACATACCTGGCAGTGCGGATAAATTTGCATCAAAGGAGTCTTTCGACTTCCTCCTTTATCTTCGAGAGAACTTCTGGGGCAAACCGTCTTGGATTCTGTTTAACTTGCTTCTTCCCAGGATTGATCGACAACCTGTGTTCGACCAACTCTCTACTCAAACCGGGCATTTCACGTAGTCCCAGGCGAAATAGTCTTTAAACTCCTGCAACAATTGGGTAATTTCGACCTTAAGTTGTGGGTCAAGCTTGGCACTAACATATGTTGGCCTTCTGGTTGCCCCTTCGCCTAGGTCGATTTCTTCTAATGGATCTTGCGCTAGCATCTTAACATTGTTTTCCAGCGGATCTTTTTCAAATCCCAAAGGCTCATCGTCATAAATAGCGTCAAGCCTCTGGCCTCGTTCTACATCCTGAACCTTATCAGGTGGATCTGGGTTGAAGTCCTTACCAGGACCTTCTTGGTGGAATTCAGGATTGGCTTCGCCAACCATGTATTCGTTAGCAGCCTCCAAAGTCGCTTGTAGTTTGGTTTCAGCCACGTAGGCCGAAATTCTTCTCAATGCTTCGAACTCAGTCATTATCACTGAATTCACTTCCCCACTCTGTGGGGTCTACTGCAGGCTCGCCAAGGTACAGAAGTCTTTCCCTGGCACCTCCTTATCCCAACGGAAACCCTCGATGTGATGTAAGTATAATGAGCAAAATGTCTCGTCGTCTGGGACAAACTTAAACTTTGCTGGACCACAGGGAGCAATGTGAGCCAAATGTTTGTCGAACTGACGTCTATCCACATGATTGATTGGTGCTTTAAAATACCCCTGGTCAGCCTCAATGTTTTCGACTATGCCATCTGGTCTCCAGATGGTGATGCGTTGATGCATCGAAGATGGCACTGCACCAATGACATGTATCCACTCTCGTCCTAAAAGCAGATTGTAGTTGGCTTTTATTTCTACTACCATGAAGAAAGTAGGCCTAGTGATTGTTCCCACTGTTAAGTCGACTTGTATCAGTCTCAAAGTAGAGCCAACTTTTCCTTCGTAATTCGAAAGAACAATGTTATGTGTATTAGTGTCAGTATCGTACTTGCCAATCTTGCTCAGTAAGAAGTGTTGCATCAAGTTCACTGTTGCGCCACAATCGACTAATATTTTATTTATTGGCATGTTCTCCACCTTGCCAGTAATGTAGAGGGGCTTTAGGTAACTCGTCATTTCCTCTGTGGGTCGCTCGAAAAAAGCGTTCTGCTATTCGACACACCCATTGTTCATAATATAGTAGCATACCGGCTTGTGTGCTGCCATCTCTGCCTCAGTGCAGGCATCTAAATCTTCGACTTCTGTGAGTTGGTCGAACTCTCTGGGCATCACAGATACCACATTGACAATGATATCAAGAGAAGCGTCAGATTTGGAATCGAAGTTGTCTGTTATCTCGTCATCCTCTTCGACATTCTTCTCAGGTTTATCCTCTTGAGAGGCAAACAGTTTTTGTCCTACAGGTATTTTTTCATCAGCCCTCATTGGATTCCCTCCATTATTGTCAGTAGGGATATTAGTACTGGATTCTCCTTGATCCTTCAACTGGGCCTCCCTGAGAGCCTTCCTTCGACGTTGCTCTCTCCTCCATTGAGATCGCGACATCGGGTTCTTCCCCTTATAGTTTTTAGAAACATATGCCGATTTGTTAGAGGTCTGAAACTCCTTTCGATACTCAATTGAAGAGCCTCTGCCCACATCAAACTTCTGCCACTTTTTTTGACCTTTTTCCTTTCCTTCAACAGGTTTCATCCAGCTCCCTATTGGTGCATTGCTTGTTGGTTTGAAGGTACTGGGTCTGGCCCCTGGGAACTGTGTTTTTCTTCCCAATTGTTTTGAAAAGGACCTTCTAGGGTCGAAACCCCTTTGACCATGAGATGATCTCTGCTCCCTTCTTTCTCTAGCCTTCCTAATCCCCTCAAGATTGTGAGCAGCCTTTTGATCGAAGATTGCACTACATCTGAGGCATAACATGACGCCTGATCCCTTCTTTTGGTTGCGGTGAAGGAATTCAATGATAGTTTTATCCAATTTTGGATATGCCACTTTGTTACGCTCTTCTTGGCGGCTTGCTTCGTCCACCTCCACGGTCTGATGTTGCGTAATTTCGACCATATTGATGTCCATGTCAACATCAGCACTAAGGTCCAGATTGCAGAAGTCCACATCAAGGCCCTCAACAGCCTTATCCATCTTAACGCAACTCTCAGCAGTCTCTTTAGTAACCAGCATCATGTTGGAACCCTCATTGATCCCATCATTTAAACCCTCAGTGGCCTCATCGAAGCTATCAACGGCCTTTCTCATGAGTTTCTCCATAGCATAACTATCAAAGTCTTCAGTGACCTTGGCTAACACAGCTTTGTTGGCGAAGTCTTCAGTAATTTCCACCATATTGACTAAACGGTCGAAGTCATCAGCAACCGCAACCATATGTATCTCTGGCTCAGCATAATGAGCATCTGCTGTTTGTAATGGGTCGGAGTCAATTTTCATCTGACCTTTGCTCTTCTCTCTGAATTTCAGCCTGCCCTCCTGAATAGAATTCTGCACCAGATCCTTGAAAAGAAAACATTGAGAAGTTTTATGACCCAAAAAATTATGGTACTTACAAAATCCCCTCTTTTTTCTTTGTTCTAAAGGCGGAATTTTAGCGCCAGGAGGCACTATCATCTCCCCATCTTTTACCAACAAATCAAAATTTTTTTCACATTTGGTGATATCGAAATTGTATGTTTTCTTGGGAAACTTATCATTCTCTTCAGATTCGCCAGAATTTTTTCCAGTCGAAGGGGCTAACATTCTACAAGCATACGGAAGCCCTTGCTTTAACTCAGCCACGTCTACCTCACTCTCCTCAAAGTATAATGGGTCGTCGTACAAACCTTCGACATCCTCATTATATTCAACATAAGCTACCTTTTTGCCCTTATT
Source organism: Lathyrus tuberosus (assembly GCA_022829125.1). Classification (NCBI taxonomy): domain Eukaryota; kingdom Viridiplantae; phylum Streptophyta; class Magnoliopsida; order Fabales; family Fabaceae; genus Lathyrus; species Lathyrus tuberosus. The sequence goes on along the minus strand of JALAZF010000062.1, from coordinate 1,109,655 downwards.
GAACTTAGCCTTTTCGTCTTTGAGACGTTTTAACTGTCGAACCCTATCAGCCAGTTGGGCCATGTCTCTCAGATACCGGGTATCCAATTTCTTTCTAATAGAGTAATCAAGTCCACCAGCGGCCATTTAGACCAGTTCATGCTCTGGCACTTGAGTAAAACACCTAGCCTTAAGTAATCGAAACCTGTTTAGATAATCGTCTATTGGTTCAGTAAACTTTCGCTTTATGCTGGCCAACTCCTTCAAACTAATCTTAGTTTGCCCCATATAGAATTATTCATGGAACAAGCGCTCTAACTGGGTCCAATTACAGATTGAGTTAGGAGGTAAGGTTGTAAACCAAGTAAAAACGTTTTTGGTGAGAGAACTTGGGAAATATTTCACCCTAAGACTTTCGTCATTTGCGATCTCTCCAGCCTCGATCATATACCGGGCTACGTGTTCGATAGTAGATTCAGTTGTATCTCCTGAGAACTTGGTAAACTTTGGGACCTTCGTCCTAGGAGGTAATTCTGATTGCAGGATATAATCCACTATGGGTGAGGTATAGTTTGGCCTAGTAAAGCCAAAATTCACCCCATTTCGAGCCATTATTCTTTCGACCATGGCTGCTAGGTTGTTATCCGCTGCTATGTTTTTACGTCGAACCTGTTGTACAACCTGATCAGCGTCTTGGTTTCTATTCACTATCACTACCCCTTGTTCCCCTTCTTCTGGAACCGGCCCTTGGTTCCTAGGTGGTTCGACTCTGGGGAGTTCGACTCTCGGGGGTTCCAGGTTGGCCTCAAGCATCGTCTCTAGGTTCCGCCGTGGGATATTCTCTACCACAGTCGCACCTCGTTGTCGCGGTGAAAATTGGATACCATAGTTATTTGTTAACTAGGATCGCATTTTTAATGTCACCACCGGTCTTTGATTTTATCCAAGGGAAGGGAGAAAAAACCGAATTCCCACAATGCAATGCAAATGCACTAAGATTCTAAGTTCGGGGGTTGGTTATACCTAGGGAAGGTGTTAGCATCCTAGATATTTGTAGTACTCTACAGGAACCTCTTGATTTTATTTTATCTGTTATTTGTTATCTGTTTTGCTAAGGGTTTAAGGGTAGGTAATTTATTATTTTTAATCCTAAGTGTGCTCGACAAGATATCGCATCTTGTGTCTACATATCTTGTCAGGAGGGAATTAGAGCACTTGTAGTTCCTTATTAAGGATACTAAATGTTTTAAAGGCTTAGGAGAGGAAGATGAGTCATCATCTTAAGAAGTACCACCACAGTTTTGAAAATGTTTGTATTTTTGTGGGGTATGGGATTGTATGTCCCTTTCTTTGAGATGATTAACATCTAATTCTCTTGTGTGGAGAATTAGGTAGGCTAAAGTTTGATTAAATAATCAAAATTGTGGGGGACTAACCTAGGAAATCTATCCTAAGTTGTCTAACGAATTGTCTTAAGGTGTCGATTATGAAATGCAAATGATGTGCACCATGCACAATAACATGGTTATCATGCATGGGATTTTCCCTTGGATATTAATGCGATTAATTATATTATTTAGGCGAGGGTGCTAGCGAAGTGATGCTAGACTTGTGTCTTGTGATCGGTAGGTCGAATGCGATGCCCTAAGGCGACCGACTTACATAGGTAGAAAATGGGGTTTGACGTTGGATCGAACATTTTAGTTTTTTTGAAAAAGGGTTTGAAGCAGCAACAATAAATCAAACAGAAATGCAGGCAAACATAACATTCGCACGCTCACGAACCTATGACTAAGCAAGAGGTTTTCTAAACGGAGACGATGTTTGGTTTAAGGAAAGTTTGATTTTAGATTTATTTTATTCAGAAAATATGTTAGAGGTTAACTTTCACTTGAGCAAGGTTAGAGAAATTTTATAAAAAAATTAATTATAAAAGAGATTCTTTTATCATTTAGTTTAGAGTTTAACAAAGAGGTTAAGGATTGTTAACGAGTTTTAATTAGAAAAAAGTTTCATGTTAGCATTTTTAAGAAAAAGCTTATCGTTTAAATTAAGATTATTAAAAGTGTTAACAAAAGTTCATATCATTATTTTTAGTTAAAAAAACTTATTAACTTAGAAGATTTTAATTTTGTATTTAAATAAGAGTTTTATTAAAGGTCTATTTTACTTTCTTTGTTTTTTTTTAAGTTATGTTATAAATGATTATTAATTTGATAAAGGTTTTAATTTTAGTATTTTTATAAATAATAGTTTTCATTTAATTTTGATGTTATATAAAAAAACTAATTAATTGGAAGGATTTTAATTTTTTTTAAATACTTAAGTAAAAAGTTCAGTTTTTAGAAAAAGGTTTTAAAATATTATTATAAACTTATTATAAAAGTTATTATTTATTAAAAAAAAGTGCTTTATTATTTTAGAAAAAAAGGTTAAATTATATTTTTAAAATTAAAAGTCTTATTTTTGTCATGCTTATTATTATTAAAAGGAGTTATAGAGTTTTATTTATTTTTAGTTAAAAAAGGTTTTTAATTGTAATTAAAAAAGGTTTTAATTTTAAAAAAAATAAAAAAAAGGAAATGGAAAACGAAACGCGAACGGAGTTCTCACTTCTCTGTCTCTTCTCTCTCGTCATCCTCTCTTCTCTTAAAAGGAAAAGGGGATTGAAACCCTAAGCGCCGCTAACATCTCTCATCCTCTCATCTTCTCTCTCGATCGATCGCAACAAAATCAGACAAATAAACCCCACCCCACACGACCCGTTACCCCGATTTCACTATGTTTTGAGGATTACAGATTACAATGCTACAAAAAATGAAATAAAAGCAAGCAAAAAAAAAGGGTGCCGATGGTTGTGACGACGCGGACGGCTCCGTTGAGGGAAGTTTCTCTTTCTCTTTTACCTTCGTGATTTTGTTGTTACGTTGTTGTGGTGCCTTCTTGCTTGTTGCCTTCAATGTGTTGTTTTCTGATGAATACCTCTTATTGACGATGATGGATTCGTTCCGAGTCTGCCTCTATGAGTTGGGTTTGGAAAAATTTGACTTTGTTGCTGCTTGTATCTTTCTCTCTCTGTGTGGGACCATGAATGCTTTGTTTGGGTTTTTTTTTGTTATGGTTGGCTTGGGTTTTGTGGTGTTTTTGATCGTGTATGGATATCTCCTCCTTTTTTCGATGGAATAGTCCCTCTTATAAAGGCCAATGATGAATCTTTTTTTTGGAAACATCTTTATGCTGATTGATTGGTACGATATTTTGATGGTTTATTTGGTTATAATTTGGGAAAGTTTTTGAATCTGATTGATACGCTTGATATGATTTGGTTTTGAAAATTTTGAACCGTTGCTCTGTCCAAATTGGGAATGTATTGATGCTGGTGGCACCCCTTTGGGATATTGCCCATCAATACGAGATGATGCAATAAATTGAAATCTGAAGATCTGAGGCCTATATCCTAATTCGGAATGTTTTGATGATGATGATCTTCCTTATCAGACTTGTCTGTTGGCTCGTGTGGATTTGGTTGTTTTCTAAAAAAACACTCTTATACCCAGGCCTGTGGTGAATTTGTTTTTGGAAATTGTTAATGTTGTGAAATGGTTTTGGGAAGATTATGTCCTTGTCTGATGTTGTCTGATGCGTTGAAATTCTGTCTGATCAGGTTTCTCAATTTGGGACTTGGGAACTTTAATGCTGTCACGATTTCTTAGCGTTGGAAACCTTGATTTGTTTGGTGCCCTGTTTGGAAAGTTTGATGTTGGTGATATCTCTTGATATTGCCTGCAAATTCCATAAAATATGATGAAAGGATATTTGATTTGAATTAATGCTGAGGATTGATCTGATTGCCTGAATGCTTTGACCCATACCGTGTTGTTTTTGGAAACTTGTGAAACTTGCGCATTCTCTTCTTTTTTCCAAAACTTCTTCTTTCTATTGAGCTGTTGGATTGCTTCTAAAAATATGGCAATTTGACAACAATCTGAGGCCTATCTTACCTTAATCATTTCCCTGGATGATTAAATCTTTTGATAAATCCCTTAATAATATTATTTATGTTCTTGTTCCAATATGTTGTGTGTTGCTCTGATCCCCGAATACATTCACGCAAGATGAGAATTGCTATTTGAGTGCGTAAAGCTCTGTCCAGTTCCTCTTTAGGTAATTTGTATATTCTTGTAGAATACAAATTTCAAAACTCTTTCTCAACCAAATGACCTTCGTTCGATTGCACAATTTTAGAATGCTCTGCCTAACTTCTCAAATTTTGTTTCTTTCAGGAAGTTTGTGGCTCTTGAATGCTTGGCTTTACTATCGTTGCCGGTTGCCGTCACTTTGCTGAGATGCATTTGGAAACTGGTGGTAAAAGACTCATGACATAGCTGCTCATGGTGACGACAAGGCTGCGACTCATATTTTTCTTCATATGGTCGTGGTTGTTGTGACTTTGATGTTTATGTTGGTTCTGATAGCCATAGTTTGTAGTTAGTAAATCATTGGGTCAACACTTTTTGTCAAAGAACTTTTGGTGTTAACATGTCTATGGCTTGGATATGGTTGTGTCGTTTGCAGGTTGCTTGGGAGCATTGAAAGGGTCTGATCTGGCTGTTGTTGGTAGTTACATTGGTCTTGTAGTTTTATATTCTGCAGCAGGTTCGTACGTGTTGTAATGGGTGAGGCATTTTTGTAAAAGTTGGTTTGAGATTTCTATTTGCAATTTACAGCAGGTTAACACCTTAGAATTCATTCTCTTTCAGGTTCTCTCGGAGAAATGTTTGGTCATCGAGGTACAATACTCCCGTCCATTTCCTCGACCGTCAAAGCATCAATCAAGTGAGTCCCTTATCCATATACTCTTTTTTCCATTCCACTCAGAGGAAGAAGCTGTGTTTTAGTTAATACAACAATAATTGATGGGAATGCTTTTAAATTTGCAGGAATTTCAAAATGTTGGGGGACCTCCATAAACACCAAGGCGGCGTGAACCCCCTAGCTTTTGTGGCTTCAACACTCATTTCAACTGTATCAGCCGTGGCCCCACTTTTCCTTCTTAATTGGATTTTAGCTTGTCATAGGGCTTTGGTTTATGTTTAGAATTTGTGTAATGATTGAAGGTTGATGAAGGTTTATGAGTAGCTGCTGCTTTTTGTAAATTGTGTATGGAAAATGGAACTTGAATAACTGATATAATAGTGCAATGTTTTTGCTAGCAAATGTATTCCGCATGCTCCAAACATGGTTGTTATCAAAGTTTCCAACATAACATTAGTATTCACACGCTTGGGTATTATCCTCTTATAATAAGGCTTATGAAAATCCCTCGTGTAAATTGCTAGTGGCAGAAAATTATTTCACTAGTAGTGTTCAAAGGAAATGGAATGATGACATTACAAGTTTGCCTAATATGAAATACAGAGCAATCACAACCGGTATATCCCACAAAACAAGCTTTTTTCCAAATATAAAATTTGAGCTTGGCCTTAAAAGTGAGTCTTCTATTTAAACTTCTTTGTAATGGAACAGACCCTTTGCATTTTGAATTCTTGGCTTGAACTTAACATGGTATTCTTCCACTCCACACCTTATAATACGAAATGAATTTTGTGGTAATGATGATTCAAATCCAACATGTGAAACCTTTATGAATCAAATCCTGAAACATCCTGAATTCTTGGTGAGACCTAATCTTCTTAGATCTTAATTGCTTGAAAATCTCCTTTTGTGACTCGATCTAATGAATTCTTAGATTTTGACATTGGATGAAATTCACTTGACTGATGATGGATGGCATCGATCCAAACTTTACGCTTAAACTTTTAATTTGTCATGAAGAAAAGAATTGAACTCGACACGTGTGACTTGGAATCCATATGAATCTCCTTTCCAAACACGATATGTCCCAATTAAATCGAATCATTTGAGTTTAAAGTAATAGGAATCAAAAACTTTGATGCCATACCAAATCTATAAGTCGGATCGATACCACTTGGTTGCTTTGTAAATATTGAACTTGAAGCACAGTTGAATAGGTATCTTAATCCCGAATCCAAACCATCTTGCTTTAAGACCCAAGTAAATGAGAACGTAACCAGACCTTAATCTTAATGAACCCACAATTACAACTTTTGCACCATTACTCGTGCCTCCCTAGCATCTTGATCTTGTAAACTTGTGGCAAAAAAGAACTTGAATTTGCACTTTGAATTCCAAAACTTCTAATTCCTTCCAAATTTAACCTTCATTACTTAAGAACATAACATCATTGAGCAAACACAAATCTTAAATCTTGAGGAGCAGATAGGGGGGAAAGATGCCAACTTGTAACACAACCAGAGATCAGTCTTTAGGGACCAATTCTCCATGTCAGAGGGCATAAGGGTTTAATGTTGTGTGGGGAGAAGTTTGGTAATGGTTTAGAGAACAAAAAGGGGGAGGAAACGATCACACAGGAATCCACACACATCTTGCAAGGACCATAGAACCTCCACAAACACACACACATCACAGCCTTCGAGACCTCGAGCCTTCTGCAGCAGCACCTGTCCTTAAAAAAAGAAACAGACAAAACTAGATAAAGCGGTTAGTTATGCACAAATGGTGGACCTAAAATGCTATGCAAGGAACAAGGCGGGGATCTTAGGGTCAAAAATTAGGGTGCGACAGATGCCCCTATTTAAGTTCCTTCTATTCGGAGATATGAAGATCGAAATCTTCGTCTCGACGAGATAGGAGAGACTTAAATACAAACATGCACAAGTTTTGGCCCTAAGATGCCGCCAAATGTACATGACATGGTATGAAATGATATGAAATGCAAGACAAAGATCCTGTGAGGAATAACGTCACAGGGGATATCTGATGTTAAAACACAAAGAAGGAAAGACCCGACGAGGACGACTCAGCGAGACAAGACCCCACGGGGAAAGATCTAACTCCACTGGGGGGAGAGACTACCAACTGACAATCACAAGGTAGCTTAAGCACAAGGAAAAAAAAAACTTGAAAGGAACATGATAACTTACTACCAATAGCTGGTAGCCTAAGCCAAGGTATCCAGTTGCAGTAAAAGGGCGTATATTACCTACTATCACACACGATAGCCTAAGCAGAGGTAATAAACTGGGGAGGAAAGATCACCTACTACCAAACACGGTAGCCTAAGCATAGGTGTCCGGCCCAAAAGAAAGGTGTGTTACCTACTATCAAGCACATGATAGCCTAAGCGAGGTAAACACAACGGGAAAAGATGACCTACTACCACCACGGTAGCCTAAGCGAGGCATCTGATAAAAAAATACAGACCTATTACCTACTATCCCACGATAGCCTAAGCAGAGGTAATAGACTGAAGAAGAAGGATCACCTACTGCCAACTTGTGGCAGCCTGAGCAAAGGCGTCCGACCAAAAGGTGTGTTACCTACAATCAAGCATATGATAGCCTAAGCAAGGTAAACACAAAAGGAAAGATGACCTACTACCACCACGGTAGCCTAAGCGGGGCATCTGACCAAAAAGGGTATGTTACCTACTATCAAGCATATGATAGCCTAAGCGAGGTAAACACAGGAAGGAAAGATGACCTACTACCACCACGGTAGCCTAAGCGAGGCATCTGACCAAAAATACAAACCTACTACCTACTATCCCACGATAGCCTAAGCAGAGGTAATAGACTGAAATAAGCTTCAACGATCAAGATGATGATTCAGCTTCCTTACATGTTCCGCTCAGGAAGAGTAAATGCTTTCCCACGCCCCAAGGTTGTATGCCGCGGGCAAGTCTTGAAAAGATGTTATGAGGTTGTCCGCCTCAAACAAGGTCTTGAATTTCCCACCCTCTTCAAAGAGATATCATCTGGCGGGAGTAACTTGAGTAGTAGATTCACTAGAGATAACCATTGTAGAGTAATATTGTTGTAGTCGAAATTTCAGTGAAGTAAATAGAATCCTTGCAACGAGAGTTCTCAAATAAAGAGAATGCCTGCAAAGTCTTCAATAAGTTTCTCTGACGGATTTCTGGGGAGGTAACACCCGACAGAGAATAAATGGAAAATCTTGATAACGTACTGGGGATAGACAAACTTTCTTTAGGAGACTGTCGTTTGTCGTAGAAATCTTGATAACCAAACTGCTCAAATAAAGAGCTGCTACTTGTTGTCTGGGTGTAAATCCCTTGAAAATGTAGTAATCCTCTTGGAGAAATAATTTATGTCTTGCATAGAGATCTTCAAGTACACTCTTCTTTGGGAGACAAAGTGCAAAATAAATGCACGCTTAGTCCGGGTTCAATATCTCAGAGATATCCAAAATTATGATCGTCAGGGACCAAAGTTCGATCCAGGGAATAACTGGAAAGAAACGGTCAAACAAGACTCCATCCATTGAGAATTGAGCTCAACGGGTTTATCCTTATCCAGAAAATGGAAAAGAAAAATAAAGCAACAATCTTCCACGAGGATCGAACTCAGTGGGGAATTAGAAAGGTGTGCTCTTTTTGCCTAGGGCTGACGACTCTACTTGGATGGAGCAGACAAAACCCAGTCACTTGGGGATAACCGCGGCCAGAGTGACAGAACAAAACAAACAACACAAAACGTAAGATGCAAAATGCGCAAATGCCACGAATCTACATGCAAGGATGTTATGCTATGCTTATCCTGACAACGACAAGAAGCAAACATGAGACAAAAACAAGCATGTCGATACGGATACTCAGCCGATATCCGTAATGTAAGAAGCATCACTGGGATGAAGGGAAAGCCATATATGGAAACAAGTCCCACTTCACAGCTTCAAGCTTCTCTGGGGAAAAGAGAGCACTCCACTTGGGGATGAACATTGTGACTTCACTTAGGATTGTAAAGATGAATCTTGTGATTTCGTTGGGGATGAGGAAGATTCACTGGGAACGAATCAAACTCAATGATCGGAAAGACTTCATGGGGGATGAAATAAGTATCCGCTACAAACTGAAATAGTCTGAGTGAAAGTTGTAGCTGGATAAAATAATATCCACTTCGTCGGGGAAGCTTGGATCAGTAGTAGTCGAAAATATCGGAGATAAAATTTTGAGAGGATGAAATAAACATCTGCCTTCACTGGACAAAATTGAGGTAGTGAGAAAATTCAATGGGGAGTGAAATAAACACTCGCTTCGCTGGGGAAGATTGAAATCAAAGAAGTTCACTGAGGATTCTTAGGTTGTCGACTGCGGAAATCTTGTGTCAAATGTACCATAACTTCTTGAAGTAGAGGTTCACGGGGGAATAGTCGTGACTATTTGTAGCAAAGACTTATTGGGGATTCGTCACATTACCTGGGGATAAAAGCCCTTTAAGGTCATAGATTACAGAGACTGTTATGAGACTAATGTAACTGCATTGATGACCTACATGGTAGTCGCCATTTTGAATAACAATTGTTGCGGATGAGGGGCAATCTTCACTTCTAAAATGCCCCAGATCACGTGGTTTATAAGAAGAAGTCATCCCAAGAGGATTTTACAGAAAAAATGGCGTCCAACTGTTCCAAAGTTTTCAAACTCTTTGAGAGATTCGTCGAATCTCGACGTAACTGGCCCAGATCGACTATATCTTGTATAACTGAGTCTTCGAGAGATTTATCAAATCTCGACATAACTGCCCCAGACTGAAGGTATTCTGAGCCTTCAAACTTGTTCTTCAGACTGTGGAGAGATTTACCAAATCTCGACATAACTGCCCCAGACTGACGGTGTTATGCATAACTGAGTCTTCAAACTTGCCCCCTTGGGGTCAGACTGTGAAAGAAACAACTGGGAAACAACTTGCCCCTACTCAGTAAAGTCTTCAGGTATCGCGCCCCTGGATATAGTCATATTTGAAATGATCTGCCATCTACTCATCAGAGCTTCAAATCTCAAAAGATCTAGATCATTGCTGATGCTCATATGCTAGCTTTTATGATGTCAATCAATGTTAGCACGCAGAAAATGTTAATTTTGAAACTGATAATGCGACGTATGTTTGTCTTGAAAATTTTATTAAAAAAAGGTTTTGGTGGTTGAATTACCGATTTTATAATGCCAACGCAAATTTTTGAGCATAGCTCATAGGAGTCAGGAAACGACATCTCAATGAGTATGCTTTTGAAATAAACCTTGCTTCAATTAGGACTTTTAAGGGTTGTATTATGGATTGGTTCACGGTTTAAGATATAAAGGATATAAGGCTCAAAGTTTGTTTGTGCCCACCCAATCTTCGTGATTTTTTTACTCCCTTTTTTTTTACCCTGCCCCAGGTTAAGAATGAGGGTTTTTTGATTTGGAGAAGAAAACTACTACTTCAAAGGCTCAAAAGGGTTAACGAGGGTTTATCTCCTTATATCTTTGGTGTTTAGGATTTTGAAACAATGCCTTATATCACTAGTAGAGTTTTATTCAAAAGCATACGACAAGAGGTATTCCGTTTGATTTCGTCATCCTCCACTCAATTCTCTGCCAAAGCAAGAGATTGGGCAACATTGGCATTATAAAATAAAAACATTTTAAGAAGAGTGAAACGAATGGATTTCTTTAAGACAAACATTATTCATTGCATTAATCATTTAAAATAACAAGTTCTTACACGCAAATAACAAATGCATTAACAAATAAAAAGCATCACACACGAAAAGTAGTAAATTAACTAAAGCTTTGAGGAGTTCGTCTCAGTCTGAGCTTATGGCTTTCACATTAGGTCTAGAGTCTCAAAAAACAAGACACCACTTCGCATTAGCCTTTGTACTTCATGCTTCAAAGGAAAACAGTCTTCGATGTCGTGTCCGGGCGCACCTTGATGGAAAGCACAACGAGCTTCAGGCTTATACCACCATGGGAGAACCTCTGGGATGGGTGGCGGCGCTCGTGTCTGCACTAGATTCCTTTGCATCAAGTGCGGATACAGTTCACATAGGTCATCGGAATCAGATCAAATTGCCTTTGGACGCAGTTTTGATTGTTGAATGATAGACCGTGATGCACAACACTTACTTCTTGCTCCTTCCTTTTGAGCAAACCTTCTCTAGGATCCTTAGAGCTGTTAGGAATGTTACTGGGAACCGAAAAAATGGGTATTGGCGTGACATCAGAAATCCTGGTCCTTTGAAACGGAGTCTGAGAAATATGAGGAGAAGGTTGACTTCGGGCAGCAATCAGAGTTTCAACTAAAGCAGAGAGCCTCTCCACACCAGCCCTCAAAGTAGTCACTTCCTTGCGGAGTTCGCGATTTTCCTGCTCAATGTTGTCCATCCTTCCTCTTCGATTGGCCTGAGTATCGTATCGAAGATGTTTGACAAAGAAGAGAAACACAGATGAGAACCTGGAATGCAAAGGAATGCAAATGAAAATGCGAAAGATGCGTATGATGCAACATGCACTTCAAGGAACTCAAACGTGTATTTAAACATCGTAATTGGAAATTTATTTTATTTAAAAATTTAAACTTTCATAACAACGATACACCTTCAGGGCTTTATTATAACAAATAAAATAGAATACAAAAAGGGAACTAGGGCTTCGATCCACTGGATGATGCTCTCTTCCTTTCACTGAGTTCTTCCATTAATTTGTCAATCCTTTCCTGCAATATAAACTTGTCTAGGGCCAGCTTCTCTACTTCTGCTTTCAACCTTGAAACTTCATTTGATTCCACTACGGGAGGCTTGGGTCGAGGATACGGCATTGTTAGGACGAGAGCTCGTTTGCGCGACCACTCCAGGCAAGATTCCGTAACCGTGCAATTAGGGTTTGTTGTCGCAGTCACCCCTTGTCTGTTGATACGACGCCAAGCAAGCGTAATCTGAATATTCAGCTGGAGGTCTTCTCCATCATAGAGGAAAATTCTTTTTAGGTTCTCTGGATCAGGTATTTCATTCATCGGATGTCCAAGCTGGCGACGGGCGAGGATAGGATTGTAACTAGTGCATCCTTTTGTGCTAAGGAGAGGCACATTGGAGAAATCTCCACAGCTGTGAATCATGGGAATTCCTCTGTACATTGGATCATTCCAAACAATGTCCGAGTGAGTAAGAGCCATGATTTTAACAGGCCACTCTGTACCATCCTTTACATCCCAAAAGGCCGCAGATCTCGGTAGGTGCGAAATAAACCACCTATAGAGGATAGCAGTGCAGTAAACAATCTGACCTTCTCCCTTCAGAATCTTGGAATAAATTGAGTGGTAGGCATCGGCCAATAGTGTTGGAACAGGATTCTTGAGCATGAAAATTCTGATTGCGTGACATCGACAAAATCTTCGACATTAGGAAACAGGAACAAACCATAAGCTAGTAACGCGAACAGGTTCTCAAAGGCTTCAGTACTCCCCTTGTCGGCAAATTTTCGAGCTTTCTCGAATAAGAACTAAGCAGGCAAACCATCGATTCCTCCTCTGACCATCATGTGAGTCTGGATCTCCAACAGCTTGATGCGGGTCACCCTTGCGATGTCTTCCTGACTGGGTCTTCCTTCCCCACCATAGAAAGGAGGTGAGTCTTTGACGGGAATTCCCAATAGAGCGGAATATTCTTCCAATGTGGGCATCAACTGGAAATCTTGAAAGGTAAAGCAATGGTAGATTACATGATAGAGTTGAACCAGCATCTCCAATAAACCAGCAGCTACTCGGACCTGCCACAAAGAGAGGATTTGTCCATGCTCTGCAGCGAAGGCTTCTGGATCCTTTATCTAACCCCCTAGTTCCCTTAATTGTTCCACATTAAAGACCCTGAAGGTGTATGGCAAAGTTCCTTTCCTTCCATAATCCATTTTACGATATCTAAAAACAACAAGCTTTGAGTTCTTTGAAGAAAAAAAACAAAAATGAGAATACAAATGCAGATGGGATGCAAAAGTTCGTGGAATTTGAGCACTTATTGCCATCATAGAATACCAAAGGACACAAATTTTATTAATCATAAAAAACTGTTACAAATAAAAGAAACGGGAATTGAAAGCTCATAATGAAAACGTTACAACTGTTGGTATTCTCACAAGAGATTTTAACGATAACTAAATAAAAGCTAATAAAAGGCCTAAGGAGATTCCCCCAATAATCTCAGCTTGTACTTCTTAATTTCCTCTTCCATTCGGGATTTCTCGAGAATTAGCTCATCTACCATCGACTCCCACGAATTAGACTCAGAATTTGAGGAACTTGGGTCTTCTTGTAACTTCCTTTTTTTGTAGGAGAGAACTTCCTCACTCTTTGCTTTCAGTCGTCTTTGAAGTTCTTCGTTCTCTTCCACAACCACTTCATACTTATCCTTCCAAGCATTCCCTATTTGCTGAGCTTTCCTTAAGGCAATCTATAATTCGTCTGTTTCAGATGCAAAGATGAAGACAGGCTCTTCGTTCAGGACCAAAGGTTCTTGGCGATCGTAGGGCATCCTAAGATCAACGGTTCTCCTTCTAACCCATTGTAGATAAGGGTCTAAAGCGATACAATTACGCTTCCCCATGGCATTCCTATCCTTCTTGCTCTTGTCCTTCCAAGCCTTTAAAATCTCATTCTTCAATCCTTCCTGCTCTTCATGTTCTTTGAAAAAAATCCCTTCTGTATGAATACCGAGGGGTTTGTGCTTCAAAGGGTACCCCAGTTGTCGGCGAGCTAAGACCGGATTATAACTAATTCCTCCTTGTATGCCAAGAAGAGGTACATTACCGAAATCCCCGCAGCTATCGATGATTACGACTTCATCATACCTACGATTATACCAAACGACGTCAGAATGAGTGAGGGCCATGATTTTCTTAGACCACCAGCCCTTACTAGGATCCCAGAAAGCGTTGGATTTGGGCAAGTGTTGAGTAAACCACTTGTACAATAGGGGTACACAACAGGTGATTTGTCCTCCTTTGACATGCTTCAGATGGATAGAGTGTTAAGCTTCTGCTAATAAAGTAGGGACTGGGTTCCTCTTTATGAATATCTTAATAGCATTGAGATCCACAAAGTCTTTGAGGTTAGGAAACAGAAAGGTACCATAAATCATCAAAGCAAAGATAGCCTCAAATGCAGCCATGTCTGAACGTCTGGCATAATGTTGAGCTTTCTCCATCAGAAACTTCTTAGGCAAAACAGAAATCCCTCCTTTAGTAGTCATATTCTTTCGGATGTCCACTAACTCCAAATGCGTTGCCTTAGCAATCTCTTGTTCCTTAGGATCCTTATCAAAAATGGGGAAAGGAGACTTATCCAGAATAGATAAACCAGTCAAACTAGAATATTCCTCAAGAGTAGGTACCAGCTGGTAGTCAGGAAAGGTAAAGCAATGATAGAGCGGATCATAAAACTGAAGTAGGGTGGAGAGAAGTCCTTGATCAACCTTCACCTTCAATAAAAGCAAAAGCGTTCCATATCTACCCTGGAATCCTTCTGGATCAACCAACAGAGTCTCCAACCTCCTTAGATTATTCGTATCAAAGCTCTTGTAAGTGTACTTCACGGTATTCCTTCTTTCATTGTCCATGGTACCCTACGATGTAAATAAAAGACCCAAATTCCACGAACTTGAATGAAAATGATTCTTATGTATGTATGTACTCACAAACACACAAACAAAAGGACACACAAACAATCAAACAAAAGGTCCTAGGTTCAAAGGAGCATGAATGGAGTCAAGGTCTACCCATCCCATAAGGTAGTGTGGTTTCAAATGTACCTGTCGAACAGGTTCTAAAAAGTTCCCAGAGTCTACGACCCCTCTTTCGGATATTATCGACTTCCCAAATTACACGGTTAGTCAATAGTATTCTCAAGAGAATCTCGTCTGAGTGTAGTATCGCGTGACAACTATTTGGAAATAGACTCCCGCATAGTCACCATACTACATCCTAAAAGGCCAAGTGGGTTTAAAGGTGCTACGGTCCTCAGTCTTAAGGGTTCTTGGTCGAAGTTAATACCGTTTTCACGAATGAACTCGTTCAAACAATATTAAGTTCAAAAGAACCTAAACTGAGCGATGATTTTCTCAATTCGACTTTTCAGGAATCTACTGCGTCAAAGTACCCTTGACCATATCATCTCCTATAATTCACTCAAGTCCGGGTCTAGGACTCTCACCACTCAAGAATCCCTCCAAACAGCAAAACAAATATATATAGCAGATAAAAAAGATTCAAGTTAGGGGGAACCCTCTTATGAGAGTCCCCAGTGAAGTCGCCATTTCTGTCGCGGTGAAAATTGGATACCATAGTTATTTGTTAACTAGGATCGCATTTTTAATGTCACCACCGGTCTTTGATTTTATCCAAGGGAAGGGAGAAAAAACCGAATTCCCACAATGCAATGCAAATGCACTAAGATTCTAAGTTCGGGGGTTGGTTATACCTAGGGAAGGTGTTAGCATCCTAGATATCTGTAGTACTCTATAGGAACCTCTTGATTTTATTTTATATGTTATTTGTTATCTGTTTTGCTAAGGGCTTAAGGGTAGGTAATTTATTATTTTTAATCCTAAGTGTGCTCGACAAGATATCGCATCTTGTGCCTACATATCCTGTCAGGAGGGAATCAGAGCACTTGTAGTTCCTTATTAAGGATACTAAATGTTTTAAAGGCTTAGGAGAGGAAGATGAGTCATCATCTTAAGAAGGACCACCACAGTTTTGAAAATGTTTGTATTTTTGTGGGGTATGGGATTATATGTCCCTTTCTTTGAGATGATTAACATCTAATTCTCTTGTGTGGAGAATTAGGTAGGCTAAAGTTTGATTAAATAATCAAAATTGTGGGGGACTAACCTAGGAAATCTATCCTAAGTTGTCTAATGAATTGTCTTAAGGTGTCGATTATGAAATGCAAATGATGTGCACCATGCACAATAACATGGTTATCATGCATGGGATTTTCCCTTGGATATTAATGCGATTAATTATATTATTTAGGCGAGGGTGCTAGCGAAGTGATGCTAGACTTGTGTCTTGTGATCGGTAGGTCGAATGCGATGCCCTAAGGCGATCGACTTACATAGGTAGAAAATGGGGTTCGACGTTGGATCGAACATTTTAGTTTTATTGAAAAAGGGTTTGAAGCAGCAACAATAAATCAAACAGAAATGCAGGCAAACATAACATTCAGACGCTCAAGAACCTATGACTAAGCAAGAGGTTTTCTAAACGGAGACGATGTTTGGTTTAAGGAAAGTTTGATTTTAGATTTATTTTATTTAGAAAATATGTTAGAGGTTAACTTTCACTTGAGCAAGGTTAGAGAAATTTTATAAAAAAAATTAATTATAAAAGAGATTCTTTTATCATTTAGTTTAGAGTTTAACAAAAAGGTCAAGGATTGTTAACGAGTTTTAATTAGAAAAAAGTTTAATGTTAGCATTTTTAAGAAAAAGCTTATCGTTTAAATTAAGATTATTAAAAGTGTTAACAAAAGTTCTTATCATTATTTTTAGTTAAAAAAACTTATTAATTTAGAAGATTTTAATTTTGTATTTAAATAAGAGTATTTAAAAAACTTTTTTAAGTTATGTTATAAATGATTATTAATTTGATAAAGGTTTTAATTTTAGTATTTTTATAAATAATAGTTTTCATTTAATTTTAATGTTATATAAAAAAACTAATTAATTGTAAGTATTTTAATTTTTTTTAAATACTTAAGTAAAAAGTTCAGTATTTAGAAAAAGGTTTTAAAATTTTATTATAAACTTATTATAAAAGTTATTATTTATTAAAAAAAAGTGCTTTATTATTTTAGAAAAAAAGGTTAAATTATATTTTTAAAATTAAAAGTAAGTCTTATTTTTGTCGTGCTTATTATTATTAAAAGGAGGTATAGAGTTTTATTTATTTTTAGTTAAAAAAGGTTTTTAATTGTAATTAAAAAAGGTTTTAATTTAAAAAAAATAAAAAAAAAGGAAATGGAAAACGAAACGCGAACGGAGTTCTCACTTCTCTGTCTCTTCTCTCTCGTCATCCTCTCTTCTCTCAAAACGAAAAGGGGATTGAAACCCTAAGCGCCGCTAACATCTCTCATCCTCTCATCTTCTCTCTCGGTCGATCGCAACAAAATCAGACAAATAAACCCCACCCCACACGACCCGTTACCCCAATTTCACTATGTTTTGAGGATTACAGATTACAATGCTGCAAAAAATGAAATTAAAGCAAGCAAAAAAAAAAAGGTGGCGATGGTTGTGACGACGCGGACGGCTCCGTTGAGGGAAGTTTCTTTTTCTCTTTTACCTTCGTGATTTTGTTGTTACGTTGTTGTGGTGCCTTCTTGCTTGTTGCCTTCAATGTGTTGTTTTCTGATGAATACCTCTTATTGACGATGATGGATTCGTTCCAAGTCTGCCTCTATGAGTTGGGTTTGGAAAAATTTGACTTTGTTGCTGCTTGTATCTTTATCTCTTTGTGTGGGACCGTGAATGTTTTGTTAGGGTTTTTTTTGTTATGGTTGGCTTGAGTTTTGTGGTGTTTTTGATTGTGTATGGATATCTCCTCCTTTTTTCGATGAAATAGTCCCTCTTATAAAGGCCAATGATGAATCTTTTTTTTGGAAACATCTTTATGCTGATTGATTGGTACGATATTTTGATGGTTTATTTGGTTATAATTTGGGAAAATTTTTGAATCTGATTGATACGCTTGATATGATTTGGTTTTGAAAATTTTGAACCGTTGCTCTGTCCAAATTGGGAATGTATTGATGCTGGTGGCACCCCTTTGGGATATTGCCCATCAATACGAGATAATGCAATAAATTGAAATCTGAAGATCTGAGGCCTATATCCTAATTCAGAATGTTTTGATGATGATGATCTTCCTTATCTGACTTGTCTGTTGGCTCGTGTGGATTTGTTTGCTTTCTAAAAAAACACTCTTATACCCAGGTCTGTGATGAATTTGTTTTTGGAAATTATTAATGTTGTTGTGAAACGGTTTTGGGAAGATTATGTCCTTGTCTGAGGTTGTCTGATGCGTTGAAATTCTGTCTGATTAGGTTTCTCAATTTGGGACTTGGGAACTTTAATGCTGTCACGATTTCTTAGCGTTGGAAACCTTGATTTGTTTGGTGCCCTGTTTGGAAAGTTTGATGTTGGTGATATCTCTTGATATTGCCCGCAAATTCCATAAAATATGATGAAAGGATATTTAATTTGAATTAATGCTAAGGATTGATCTGATTGCCTGATCGCTTTGACCCATAACGTGTTGCTTTTGGAAACTTGTAAAACTTGCGCATTCTCTTCTTTTTTCCAAAACTTCTTCTTTCTATTGAGCTGTTGGATTACTTCTAAAGATATGGTAATTTGACAACGATCTGAGGCCTATCTTACCTTAATCCTTTCCCTAGATGATTAAATCTTTTGATAAATCCCTTAATAATATTATTTATGTTCTTGTTCTAATATGTTGTGTGCTGCTCTGATCCCCGAATACATTCACGCAAGATGAGAATTGCTATTTGAGTGCGTAAAGCTCTGTCGAGTTCCTCTTCAGGTAATTTACATCTTCTTGTAGAATACGAATTTCAAAACTCTTTCTCAACCAAATGACCTTCGTTCGATTGCACAATTTTAGAATGCTCTGCCTTACTTCTCAAATTTTGTTTCTTTCAGGAAGTTTGTGGCTCATGAATGCTTGGCTTTACTATCGTTGCCGTTTGCCGTAACTTTGCTGAGATGCATTTGGAAACTGGTGGTAAAAGACTCGTGACATAGCTGCTCATGGTGACGACAAGGCTGCGACTCATGCTTTTCTTCATATGGTCGTGGTTGTTGTGACTTTGATGTTTATGTTGGTTCTGATAGCCATAGTTTGTAGTTAGTAAATCATTGGGTCAGGAATTTTTGTCAAAGATCTTGTGGTGTTAACATGTCTATGGCTTGGCTATGGTTGTGTCATTTGCAGGTTGCTTGGGAGCATTGAAAGGGTCTGATCTGGCTGTTGTTGGTAGTTACATTGGTCTTGTTGTTTTATATTCTGCAGCAGGTTCGTACGTGTTGTAATGGGTGAGGCATTTTTGTAAAAGTTGGTTTGAGATTTCTATTTGCAATTTGCAGCAGGTTAACACCTTAGAATTCATTCTCTTTCAGGTTTTCTCGGAGAAATGTTTGGTCATCGAGGTACAATACTCCCGTCCATTTCCTCGACCGTCAAAGCATCAATCAAGTGAGTCCCTTATCCATATACTCTTTTTTCATTCCAGTCAGAGGAAGAAGCTGTGTTTTAGTTAATACAATAGTAATTGATGGGAATGCTTTTAAATTTGCAGGAATTTCAAAATGTTGGGGGACCTCCATAAAGACCAAGGCGGCGTGAACCCCCTATGTTTTGTGGCTTCAGCACTCATTTCAACTGTATCAGCCGTGGCCCCACTTTTCCTTCTTCATTGGATTTTAGCTTATCATAGGGCTTTGGTTTATGTTTAGAATTTGTGTAATGATTGAAGGTTGATGAAGGTTTATGAGTAGCTGCTGCTTTTTGTAAATTGTGTATGGAAAATGGAACTTGAATAGCTGATAGAATAGTGCAATGTTTTTGCTAGCAAATGTATTCTACATGCTCCAAACGTGGTTGTTATCAAAGTTTCCAACATAACATTAGTATTCACACGCTTGGGTATTATCCTCTTATAATAAGGCTTATTAAAATCCCTCGTCTAAATTGCTAGTGGCAGAAAATTATTTCACTAGTAGTGTTCAAAGGAAATGGAAAGATGACATTACAAGTTGGCCTAATATGAAATACAGAGCAATCACAATCGGTATATCCCACAAAACAAGCTTCTTTCCAAATATAAAATTTGATCTTGGCCTTAAAAGTGAGTCTTCTATTTAAACTTCTTTGTAATGGAACAGACCCTTTGCATTTTGAATTCTTGGCTTGAACTTAACATGGTATTCTTCCACTCCACACCTTATAATACGAAATGAATTTTGTAGTAATGATGATTCAAATCCAACACGTGAAACCTTTATGAATCAAATCCTGAAAGATCCTGAATTCTTGGTGAGACCTAATCTTCTTAGATCTTAATTGCTTGAAAATCTCCTTTTGTGACTCGATCTAATGAATTCTTGGATTTTGACATTGGATGAAATTCACTTGACTGATGATGGATGGCATCGATCCAAAGTTTACACTTAAACTTGTAATTTGTCATGAAGAAAAGAATTGAACTTGACACGTGTGACTTGGAATCCATATGAATCTCCTTTCCAAACACGGCATGTCCCAATTAAATCGAATCATTTGAGTTCAAAGTAATAGGAATCAAAAACTTTGATGCCATACTGAATCTATAAGTCGGATCGATACCACTTGGTTACTTTGTAAATATTGAACTTGAAGCACAGTTGAATAGGTATCTTAATCCCGAATCCAAACCATCTTGCTTTTAAGACCCAAGTAAATGAGAACGTAACCAGACCTTAATCTTAATGAACCCACAATTACAACTTTTGCACCATGACTCGTGCCTCCCTAGCATCTTGATCTTGTAAACTTGTGGCAACAAAGAACTTGAATTTGCACTTTGAATTCTAAAACTTCTAATTCCTTCCAAATTTAACCTTCATTACTTAAGAACATAACATTATTGAGCAAACACAAATCTTAAACCTTGAGGAGCAGACAGGGGGGAAAATGCCAACTTGTAACACAACTAGAGATCAGTCTTTAGGGACCAATTCTCCATGTCAGAGGGCATAAGGGTTTAATGTTGTGTGGGGAGAAGTTTGGTAATGGTTTAGAGAGCAAAAAGGGGGAGGACACGATCACACGGGACTCCACACGCATCTTGCAAGGACCAGAGAACCTCCACAAACACACACACATCACAACCTTCGAGACCTCGAGCCTTCTGCAGCAGCACCTGTCCTTAAAAAAAGAAACAGACAAAACTAGATAAAGAGGTTAGTTATGCACAAATGGTGGACCTAAAATGCTATGCAAGGAACAAGGCAGGGATCTTAGGGTCAAAAATTAGGGTACGACACTCGTACAGGGGCCGGCACCCCCATAAATTCTGCCATGCGTGCCAATTGCGCTGTTAGTTGTTGGTTGGTCTGGGTAATGTTCCGAATCAAAGTTGGAAAATTTCCCCCATAGTTTGAGACAAAGTTTGTACCCTTTGTAGATTACTCTCATCCATTTGTTGTCTTAAACATGCTATAGACGTGTTTGTTAGACTAGGATCTTGAGTGGAATATCCTATACCTACACTTTGGTTGTTTCGACCCACATTTATCCCAGATCCCGACCCCTGTAATGGCGAAGACATTACATTGTCTGAGAATACTGGGGGGGCATTTTGGAGGCTTTGCAATATTGACGTTGGCATTCCATAAGGTGGATTCCTTGGTAAGGGTTGTGAAAATCCTGGAGGGGGAAGATGCCTAAATGTCAAAGTTCCTCCTGGTGGAGTTTGGGGATTAGATGCTTGTGGGCCTATGTACTCCAAAACAAGTTTAGTGTAAGTCCTTATATATGTCGACCCTGGTCCTGTCGTTGATGGGTCGGACATAACAGGAGGTGTGATCGGCTCTCCTGTCGAAGGAACTGGGGGTGGTACCACATCATTCCTAGACACATTTTGAGGGTTTGTGTTACTAGGCTGGGCATTCGGATTACTTGACTGTGGATTAGAACCACTCCCTTGAGGATTTGGATTGTTTGGCTGACTAGTGTTCGTCGCCATTTTTCTAGTATATTTTCTTCTTGGTCTTTCTTCGTTTGTATTGGCTACCCTACCACTTCTTAATAACATGCAACGAAGCTTTTTAAGGAGAAAGAGATTGATGAATGACGATTTTCAAAATTTAGAAAAAATCTTTATACAGGTAGCACTGTCCCACTGGGCGTGCCAATTTATTTACCGTGAAAATTGGTAAACAACCGCTGATCTTCCAAATCTGACTTTGGTGACTTACAGGATCGATCAGATTGATCCTAGGACATGTGCTAATAGTTGATCTAAGTTAAATTCTAAAGCAATGAATACTTCGACAATACTCAAGAAGGAAAGTTTGTTGAAAGTATAGTACAAGACAACATTTCAAAATGTAAAGTTAAAAGGCTGGAAATGTAAAAGGAAGGGTCGAACGTGTGCAATAAAGATCAAAAGGTATAAAACGAAAATAAGTGCAAAAATGTAACTGGCTTTAAATAAAAGATAACAATTTAAGTAAAGATCAAAGTAAATTGCGTTGAAGGATAAATGGTGTTTACATCACGTACATTCTCACAATACTCTTTTCTCAGCACGCGGATACTTTCGAGTAAATTAGAGTTACCTGTACAAAGTGAACACAACACACCTAATCCTATTGCTAGGACCCTTATTTATAATACTAAAACTAACTGCTATAAACTGTCTGAAATAATCAACAAATGACAAGTGTCATATTGCATGCTTCCATTGCCCGGATACACGCCACCTGTCTTTCCTCAAGAGCGAACCAAAGTAACTACTCCCTCCTTTATTTGAATTTGAATTCCCAGCATCAGACATCATCAACATTCTCGACCGAAGGTTCCCCCTTTAACTCTTAGAAATATTTTCTAAGTTCCAAAAGATCTCTTTTCCTCTTATGAGTACCTTCGACTCAAACCTATCACACAAATCCTGTCGAAAGCCTTTCTAACCTACTTCAAGAGCCTAATATTCTCCTCAATACTTCCAACTTCATCTGGGCGTCGAATTTACGAGCTAACAACTCCTAACAAGCTTTTGTACGTCGGATTTGAAACTGAGGCAGTTTTCTATGTTATGCCCTGGTCCTCCTTGATGGTAAGGGCAAGTCTGATCCGTTTTAAACCAAAAAGGCGGATTTTCCGGTACTGTAAGAGGAGACTTAGTTTGGACATGCCCCTTGACCAGTAATAATGGAAACATTTCCGTGTACAACATCGGTATAGGGTCGAACCCTGGCGGTCGTGTTGTACGGTTGTTGTTGTACGGAGGACGAGCCTGCTGAAGAGGATGTTGTGTCCTTTGCTGAAGTTGTTGTTGATTAAGTTGGGTCTGCGTAACCTGAGGTTGATACGTAGGAACAGGTGCGAAGTTGATAGCAGGAGTTACGGCTGCTACTGGTTGATATCGTCTCCTTTGCTTTTCGAGAGAGATATTCCCAATATCCTGCTCTTTTTTCTTAGGGAGAGCACTACCATATCGTTTCGTACTACTTGATGATCCAGCGTCTTTTACTAAACGTCCTTCTCGAACGGCTTCCTCAAGACGAACTCCCATACCCACCATCTCGGTGAAGTCACTGGGCGCACTAGCGACCATTCGGTCATAGTAAAATAAACTTAAGGTTTTTAAGAAGATCTTTGTCATCTCTTTTTCCTCAAGAGGTGGAGAAATCTGAGCGACAATTTCACGCCATCTCTGAGCGTACTCCTTAAAGGTTTCCTTGTCCTTTTGTGACATTGATCTGAGTTGATCTCTGTCCGGTGCCATGTCCAAATTGTATTTATATTGTTGAACGAAAGCAGCGCCAAGATCTCTGAACGCGCCGATCGTAGCGCGGTTTAAACCCATGTAACATTTTAATGCGGCACTGGTTAAACTATCCTGAAAGTAGTGAATCAGTAGCTCCTAGTTCTTTGTCTGAGTTGACATTCGCCGAGCGTACATCACCAAATGGCTCTGAGGGCAATAATTACCCTTGTACTTTTCAAAATCGAGTACCTGGAACTTATGTGGAACTTTCACATTGGGGACCAAGCAGAGGTCTGCGGCATCCTTTCCAAATAGATCCTGACCAAGAAGGGCCTGCAGTTCTTTCTGCATCTCCATGAATTGTTCTTGGAACACATTCAATCTGTCTAACATGATGTCGTTTCCACCAGAAGGTATCTGTGGAATCTGTCCTTCTGGGACAGTGTGTACCATGGGCGGTGGTATAGTCATTATGGTCGAGACTCTCGGTGTCTCCCGAAGTTTGTAACCTTCAGAAGTTGCTGCCATGCCCTGGCATCTTTGCTTTCCCGAAGTTTGTAACCTTCAGAAATTGCTGCCATGCCCTGGCATCTTTGCTTTCCCGAAGTTTGTAACCTTTAGGCCCAGCTGTTCCTGCTGTGGTTCCCTGATCTTCAGTGATCGGCGGAACATATCCTTCCGGGATATAGTTGAGTGGCATGCCCCAGGGACGATCTTTTGGCATTTTGTACCTAGGATCATACTTTTCCACTATGGGCGTTGAAGTGATCTCTGAGATCACAGTCTTTTGTTGTTGCATCTGAGCTTCCGCTAGAACTTGCATATCATTATGAAGCTTTCTCAGATCCTCCTTCAGAGTGTCGATCTCTTCTCTCAACTCTCTGTTCTCTTCCTCGAGATCATCCATCTTTTTCTCACGATTGGCCCGAGTATTGTATGAATGAGATAGTTTGACTTTAGAATCGAGACACAAACGTGAGATTCGTAGGTAAGAAGAATGCGTTTATGAGAATGATGAATGCAATGATTATTAATTATTTTTGTTTATTCAAAGTAAACTTCGACAATTAGATTGCAAATATCAAACAGTGGGGAAACCCCGTTTTATTGAATTCAAAGGATTATGGAAATGGAAATACAGTAGATTACAAAGTGCTGAAAAAGGAAATCTAAGCTAATGGATCCTGAGTCCTCTCTGAAGAGAGCTCAGGTGCTAGTTCGGGAGCTTTCCTTTTCTTTGACCGGGGCTCTTGGGCCGTTGTCGGGCTGTCATTCCTTTGCCAAGTGAAAGGAGCGAGCAAATTCCTTTGGTCATCCTGATTTTCTATAGCATGCTGCTCTAAAATATCGATCAGAGCATCTTTTTCTTTTAATAGCTGCTGTATTTTCTTGCACTCCATATTGAGAATACGGTACTTGTTCCTCCAAGACCTCTTCTCCTGCTGAACTTTGCTGAGAGTAACCTGAAGTTTTTTCGTCTCAGACATGAAATAAAGGGCAGAGTCCCTTAATGGAAGAACTTCCTGGTGAGGGTAAGGCATCCTCAGCTTGAGAGCTCTAGTTTGTACCCAGTGGAGATAAGGCTCCACACAGGCACAGTCCAGTTTTCCTAGAGACTCTCGTCCTTTCCTATGAACGTGTTTCCAAGCATACACTATTTCCATCTTTAGTGCCCTGTCATTTTCTCCTTCCTTGAAGAAAAGACATTCCAGATGAGCATTGCGCGTGATATGCCTCATTGGGTATCCAAATTGACGACGAACTAACACTGGATGATAGTTGATTCCTCCCTTAGTTCCTATAAGGGGTACATTTGGGAAATTTCCACAACGGTCAATGATTCTGATCCCGTCGTAGATTCGATTGTACCAATCGATGTCAGAGTTGGTAAGAGACATGATTCTCTGTGACCAACGTAAAGTATTCTTTTTATCCCAAAATGTAGCAAACTTGGGCAAATTGGAAGTGAACCATTTATAAAGCAAGGGTACACAGCACATGATCATTCCTCCGCTGTATAAATTCCTTAAATGTACCGAATGATATGCATCTGCGAGTAAGGTTGGTACGGGGTTTCTGATCAGAAAAATCTTAACGGCGTTGATATCTACGAAGTTATCGATGTTGGGAAACAAAAATAACCCGTAGGTGAGCAAAACAAAGATGCTCTCGAAAGCGGCCACCTTCCCTATACTAGCGAAGTACAGGGCTTTCTTTATCAAGAACTGGGATGGCAAACCCTGGATGCCACCCTTAGTGGTCATGTGAGTCCTGACTTCTAACTCGTCCAAATATATTGCTCTTGCAATGGTCTGATTCTTTGGAATTTCTTCCAGTCCAGAAAAGGGAGCTTGATCAGTAATATGTAAATCGGTCAGGTGAGAGTATTCCTCCAGTGTTGGTGCAAGCTGATAATTTGGGAATGTGAAACAGTGATAGACCAAATCGTAGAACTAGATTAGTGTGGACAGGATTCCTTCAATTACGTGGACCCTTAACAAGGACAGCAGTCCTCCATACTTGGCTCTGAAAGCCTCGTGGTTGGTGATCATTCTCGCCAAACCTCTTACATCCTCTAACTTTGGAACCTCGAAGGTATACTTATACGTTTTCCTTCTACCGAAATCCATTAGCGCAATCTCCTTTCTCTGATATTTGCAATCATTGTCTTAGTTTAATTTGAAAAAGAGAGACTAGAAGAGAAGATTTTCTTTATTTTTAATATTTTTTAAATGAATGTATGAATGCAGCACACAAAAACATAGAAAAAACATGGGGTCAAAGGGTCAGTGTCATGAAGTCAAGGCTCTCCCCCCCTCCCCAAGGTTTATACTGGTGATTTTTGTACCTGTACGCAAAATCATTGACCCCTCTGGGATAACAACAGCAAGCGGATCGCCAGCGAGCTGATGTATCTTAGAGTGATCTCAGATGAGGGTAGTATCGCGTGAAAACTATTTCCGATAGCTTCCGCACTACAAAATGGCTTAAGTCTACTAAAAACCTCAGCTTCTCAGATAACCCAGTCGACCACACTACTTTCAACAACCGAAGTCGTATAGGCAATGTATCTGCAAAGGGAGTCTCCACTGAGTTTGATGGTCGATCGGGGGCTCTTAACTGGAATTCACTCCCAGTAAGATTACCCGCATTGCCATCACCTATCTTAGGTGTATACTCAATCTTTCCACATGCGGCATCAAACGCATTCCCATTAACAGAAAAATAAACACAGATATTAATTAGGAAAAGCAGTATATATATTTGTCTTAACCATCCTAGACCTCTAGTCTTATGATCCTATACAGACAATGACTCCCCAGCAGAGTTTGTCATTTCTGTGATATGAATTTAGGGTTTCATCCCTTGGGAATACAAGAAAGAATGCCTCCCACTGTGGTCGCCACTCTGCTGTGGCACTTTTTAAGGTTTCTACCTAAGAGATAGGAAGAGAACAAGATCTCTATGATCACCAGTGAAGTTGCCATTTTTCTGTTTGTGGAAAAATGGGGACGAATGGTGACTAAGGTAAGACAGATCTTATAGTGAGTCCCTAGTGGAGTCGCCATTTTTCTGTAGCGCAAATTTTTGCGTGGTTACGAAGCACTATCGCTTTGGGGTACTATAGTTCGATTTATTTTTTATCCTATTGAAGCTGATGAAGGAAGGGAGAAAGATGTCTCCAATTAACCCTACTTGCAAACTGAGTTTAAACAGATGACTGTTGGCTTACAGATGCTATTAAGATTGTGGGTCTCTCTTAGGTTATTTTGTTAAAAAAATAATGTCTAGGATATTGGTAGGATGTTGGGACTGATGCTTTTCGATTGATGTATGAAGATACGGGATTTTGGGATTTTGATTAGTATACTCGCTAAGAATTTTCGAATCTTATGCCTACGTATTCCGGTTTAACGAAACAGGGAAATCAGAGCGATCGTAGTTCCTCATATTCTATGGGAGGAAAAAAAGGTTGTTTTGGTGTCTTGTTCAAAGCCCAAGACGTGAAGCTAAAGGTGGTTTGTATCTTGTTCAAAGCCCAAGATGTGAAGTTGAAGGGTCTATTTGTATCTTGTTCGAAGCCCAAGATGTGAAGCTAAAGGGTTTTGACTTTAGAGAGAATTTGTCATCTCTAAAGGGGATATTTGGTTTGTTTGTCACAACTGTTGGGTGATTGGTTATAAAGGAGAATTACTTTAACTGGGATATGTGAATCCAGCAATGCCATAATTTCCTTTATAGGGGATTTTTAACCTGAAGGAGAAGACTTTAACTCAGTTTAGAGCAATGCCATCTTTCCTTAGGAATTTCTCATGCTAAAAGAGGGGCAGTGGCGTGGATGTAAATAATCCAGAGGCTTGCCGCTTACAGCGATTAGATGAAGGAAAAGGAGTTGTTGGTGTTTGTATACTGTGAACGAGGCATAGATTTTGATGCTAACAGGTTGATTGACTCAACCAGGGTTTTCTTATACAAAGCCTAAGAGGAGGCTATTGACCCAACAAGAGCGTGCTTTTAGGTGTCTCGTACGAAGCCCGAGAGAGAGGCTAAAAGGGGTTGACTCAACAAGAGAGTGCTTTTATATGTGTTTTGTACGAAGCCCAAGACAGAGGCTAAAAGGTTTGACTCACCAAGAGAGTGCTTTTGTATCTCGTACGAAGCCCGAGATGGAGGCTAAGAGGGAAGGGACTCAACAAGAGAGTCTTTTATACTCAACAAGAGAGTGATTTGGTATCTCGTACGAAGCCCAGATAGAGGCTAAAAGGGATTGACTCAACAAGAGAGTGGATTTGTATCTCGTACGAAGCCCGAGATGGAGGCTAAAAGTGATTGACTCAACAAGAGAGTGTTTTTGTATCTCGTACGAAGCCCGAGATGGAGACTAAAAGGTATTGACTCAACAAGAGAGTCTTTTATACTCAACAAGAGAGTGTGAAAAGGTTAGCTCCGCTGGGGAGAATCATTTGTACAAAGCCCAAGAGGAGGCTATTGTGCTGGTGACTGTTTTAGTTTAGTGACAGGTCCAGTATGTTAGATAAAAGAGAAAATCAGTTCTTATAAAGGGAACAATTAAAGGTATTGTTGTGCTTTGGAATTTATCAGAGGATCAGGGTTATTTCCTGTTCTTTAAGGAAACGGGGAATCCAAAGGGTATTGAGACTGTCCAAGTCTACTGGTGTTTTGGAGAAAGCGATTCTCGGATAGTGAAATGATCTTTGTATGATGCCCAAGAGAAGGCTGGTATGTTAAGGGATGAAGGTCAACCCATTAACTGGTCTGACACTTGACTCAGAAAGACAGCTCTAGCAAATTGATGACTAGGTTCTGTTCCTATACCTGTAGAGGTCTCTGGGTCCTTGTATTAAGCACAAGAGATGGCATGAGAGCTTTTAAGAAGCCGAAGGGTCTTTGTACAACGCCCAAGGGGGGGCGGGGATGCTTTTAGGAAGCCTGTGGGTCCCAAACCTCGAGAAGTTCAAGAATACCATTCACCAAGAATATATCAAGCCAGGAAAGTCCGAGAATTTGGAAGAAACTCAAGAGATGCCATTCACGGAGAAAAGATTATCTCTGGGGAGTAGAGTCCCTTTGACAATGTCTAAGGGTGACAGTCTGAGAAAGGGTTCACTGAGAATGCTGCCTTTCACGTCTCCATATTGTTTAACCCCAAGAGGAGGTACGACTGTGTCTGGTAATCCTATGGGGATCTAGTTTTGTTTGTATTTAAGAGTGACCAACAGGGCTTTACCTAGTGCTAGACGTAGTTGATGAGAAAAACTCTAAATAACTATACTAGTATTCCATAGTGGATATTTGACGAGTATATAAAAGTTTGTGAAAGAAGACTTACAGTGAGCAGCCCCACAATACAGTTATATATATGAAAGCGGATAAAGAAAGCGGGTAAACACTTACTCAGTTGTAGAGCTTCCATGCTGTTTGGTTAGTTTGTTCAACAAAGAAAGCTTTGATAACAATATTATATTCAAAATTAAAGGAGAAAGTGCTTTGAAAAGATTGTTGGGGCTTACAGCTCAAGGAGAGACTCAAGGTTTTATCAGTGATTGCACTGTTGTTTTGTACAGGGACTTATACAAGTGACTGAGGCCCAAAAAGGTTTTCTGTACAAAGGGATGGGTCTTACACTCTCTCAAGAGGCCCAAAGGTGTTTAAAGAAAAAAGAAAGGGGCTTATAACACGAGGGTAGGCCCGGATGAGTTGTTTTTGAACTGGCGATCGCGCCGAGGTTTCTTTAACATACTGGGTCTTATACAATGCATTGAGGCCCAAAAAGTTTTGGTTAAAAAAAAAGGGATTGGGTCTTACACTCTATTAGAGGCCCAATGATTTATTTTTGTACAAGTGGCGGGGCTTACAGCTTAAGGAGAGGCCCAAGGTTTTTGTTTGAAAACGACGATCGTGCCGTTGTTTTAAAAATGTACAGAGGGACTTATACAATAAGTGAGAATCAAAATGGTTTATGTACAAAAAGGGTTGGGACTTACACTCTATTAGAGGCCCAAAAGTGTTTGAAAATGATTTGTGAGAGTGAAAATCAAAGTAACCCTAATTTTGTTTTCCTTTAAAAGTAAATATTTAAAGAAAATCAAATAAAATGATAAAAATACCAAATGAGTTTGAATAAACCACTGGTGATTTTTGTTGAAGGGTTGAAAAATGAGGTTTTAATCACAAGATGAATTAAAACTCATTTGGTTTTGATTTTCAAAGTAAATATTCACTTTTAAATGTTTAAAAATAATTAAAAAGGAATTTATTCACAAAATACTAATTATATTAAATAACTAATATAAATTTGATTTTTTGTGGAATAAAATATTTCAACATTTTTGTGATTTTTTTCAAAAAGAACCAATAAAAAATAATTAAAATTGAGGGAGTTATTAATTTTTAAAATCATTAAAAATAATATGTAAAATAGTAAAAAGTGGAAAAAATAGCAAAAAGAGGATCTGGGGCGAGGGGGATTCAAACCCCAGACCTCTTGTGTATAGGGCGTGCTCCTTACCACTGGGGTGGTGATACATCCGTTGATTGAAACACAACCACAAATATACAAGGCTTGCCCTGTTTTTGGCCTGGCCCAAGTCAAGGCAAGGCAAGATTTTTGTTGAAAATGTGAAGGCCATAACTTTCTCATTTCTCTATGGATTGGGACAAAATTTAGGTCTATCCTGCCTAGAATTTCACAAGGAATCCAATGGTGGTGGTGTTTTTTTTAGATCATGCTCCTATTGAAAAACCCGATAGTGGTTTTGAAATAGGCCATGATTTGCATTTTTTGTGCCATCTCTTGGTACAAGCATGAATTACATGATAAATTGGTGCAAACACAACACATATAACATGTATAAGAGATGCATGATCAGTGGACATCAAAAGAAAGCATGATTCAAAGAATCCGAGTTGTGATGCTTACCTTTTTTTGGAGTTTTTGTGCAATCTGCCAAGTGTTTTGTTCCAGAAATGATTTGATGCTTTGGACACCCTTAAATGATCTCTTAGAAGCTTTAAAGATGGTTGGAATCAGCTGGAAACCTCAGGAACAAGTTTGAGCTCTTTCTTGCAAAAGGGGCAAAAGTGGCCAAAATAGCAACTCTCTCAAATGGTGTTCCAGATGGGGGGAACCATTTGGGACAGTTCAAGGATGATATTTGGAGTTTGTTTGAGGTTTTATTTGGTTTGGAAAGTGACTGAATCAAGACATGGCTTGAAAAATGCACAAAAGTCCTATTTTTGAGGTTTTGAGAGGTGACTTTGTGATTTTGGTGTTACAGGTCACTTGTGAGAGTTTGGGTAGCTTAGATGTGACATATTGGATGTGTTTGGATCATGAGCTATGGTGGAATTGCTCTCTAACTCAAAAACTCAGAGTTACCTTGCTGAAGAACGCATTTTTTCCTAGAGAAAGAGATTTTGAGGAAAGCAAGTGTTGTAGTGCTTTGGTGAACTCAAACTGAACACAATTGAGCTCTATTTATAGTAGAGCAAGTTTATATTGGCTGCAATAATGAATGGCAACTACTGCATAGGTTTGACC
Organism: Lathyrus tuberosus; assembly: GCA_022829125.1. Classification (NCBI taxonomy): domain Eukaryota; kingdom Viridiplantae; phylum Streptophyta; class Magnoliopsida; order Fabales; family Fabaceae; genus Lathyrus; species Lathyrus tuberosus. The sequence goes on along the minus strand of JALAZF010000062.1, from coordinate 1,078,188 downwards.
AATGTTGATCAATGAGAATCCAAGTCTCCTATAGCCATTGACTAGAGGTTAGGGCACAGGCTGTTGGTTCCCTTGGTCTTGGATAAGTCTTGACTGAATTCAGTTGGAAATGGCTAAGTCCATGCCACCTTGGTGCATCCATTAAATGCTCCAAACCAAAATTGGAGTCTTGTCCCCTTTTTAGGGATTTCTAGGTTTGACACGCTACTTTTGGTTCCAAAGACTTGGGAGGCTGATGGATCAGTGTTTGTCCCTCCTTGGTCTCCCCATGAGGTGTTCAGATGGATAAGTGTGTTAGTCATTTGCACAAATTTGGCAAATCGAGCAAAATGCACAAATTTGCTTTACTTTGCCAGTTTTCAGCAAGGCATGTTGCCATTGTCATATCTCATGGCTCAAGTGGAATTTGATGGAGTTCTTGGCCATTTTGGAAAGCCCTCATAAGATACAACAACTGTTTGATCATAATTGGTTTTGATACTTTTTGGATCCAAGTGAAAAATGTCCCTACATTTTGAAAAAAGTAAGACAGATTATGACTTAGTGAAAATTTCAATGTGTTGGAAAAAAGTGACATTTTCATTTTTTGTGATTTTGATCATTCCATAACTTAAAATCCATGAGAAATTGGAATGAGTTATGTTTGAAGCTTTTGTAGAGGGCCATGAGAGCTACAAATCTAGTTTTGGATGGGGGAAAATGGCCTTGTGGTTTAGGAGTTATGATCCTCCAAATTTGGTACCCTAGCCACTTTGTTCCATAACTTAGAAAAATTTCTAAGTTTTTACGATTACCCCTTTTACAAGTTATCCCACTTTTCTTGATTTTTCTTAATGAATGATGATTCCAACCACACATTAACATCATTTTAGGGTTGAGGAACCATAATTATGAAAAATCTCAAAAAGTCAAAGTTTGACTATTGTGCACAGTTGACTTTTTATCAGATGAATTCCAAACTGTGCGATCCTTTATGAAATCAAGTCCTTGACCTAAATCAAACTTGATGGATTGATTTCATAGGTATTATAGGGCGTATTAAATCATGTCCTAGGGTTTGCGAGCATGTCCTGGTCAAAAGTTAAAGATACAGTTTACTTTTTCCGCGAAACCCTAACTGTGGTTCTGATGAACTTGAAACTTGTTGCTCAAGCTTATTGGCTCAATCCATTGTTGCAAATGGATCAATGTAGTTTATTAGAGACCCTCAAATCCTCCTTTGAGGCCTTGGCTCATGTTTTGTCCCAAAAGTCAACTTAGGGGCGAATTAGGTCAAGAAACCCTAATTCTTGATTTTTATTGTATGCATCCCCTGAGGCAAAATTAACTTGATGATTGGGTCCATGAGGTTCCATGGGGTATATTAGGTTATGCTTTGAAGCATTGGCTCATGCCCAGAGGAAAATTCCCATCTGGAGACCCTGGTCGACCAAAACCCTAATTTGGTGACACTGGCGATCTTGGGGCTTAATCTACTTGGAATGCTGCAACCTTGTGCTTAATCCTTGAGATGGGAGTCCTCTTGATCCATTGGGGATGTTTGAGTGTTAGAAAAGTTGAAGATCATGTCATTTCTTGATTGATCCTTTGTCCAAGGCTCAGAGAGGGCTTGAAACCCTAATTCTGATTGTAGTGAAGGCTCACCCATCTTTAGGGAGACTAATGAGGCATGATGGTTCATCCATATTGTGATGATGGTTTGCACAATGATGGGAAATCTTAGTGGTCAAAATTTGGGGTATGACACTTTGGGCAAAGCGAAGAGGGATATTTACAGAAAGTGAGCCCTATCAAAACATCCGTTTCACCTAGGCAGGGTGAAAGGTTAAGATAAAGACGACAATTACTTAGACTTATGAACGATCTTCGGAACATCGAAAACAACCCATTGGCGGCGAACTCCTCGGTGAATCACAAAGTCTGGTACTTTCCTTTATTTGTCTTCAGAAATAACGCGGATTTCTGGCGGAGCAGGATCATTGGAATCTGTCTCCTAGGTAGAGTTGTCGTAGGAGGATTCCTCTGTTGTATTTTGCAGAGTATTGGCTGCGTATCTTTGAACCTGATACGAGAGCTTTCAAGAGCGGTGTATTTGACCATATCGTCAAATTTTCCACTTGGTTGTCCTAAGGTGTCCGACACTTCTTTGGAACTGGAGGAGTCATCTCTCTCGATGACGTTGACCTCGGGAAAAGCGTAGTTGATGAATTCTAATTCGGAAAACTTTGCGAATTCATCGTCGTGCAGGATATTTTCTGAATGACCTGAGTGTTGATCCCATGATATGGTGGGGATGCAGGTATTCTTTTCAATGATGCTCAGCTAATTTTCATTGTTCAGATGATTTTCTTGCCCCAAGTCTCCTGGGTACGGCTGCCAGATAGGCAGGCCATCCATTGGGCCATAATAGTCGTGGTCAAAGTTGTCCTTCATCGGAGTGTCTTCCTCTAATGAATTTGGCAGAGCCAGGCATTCTTTTGGATCACAATCTCCGTATATCATTTCGACATCTGACCTCGGTATATATCTCGGACTCTGTGCGGGATAGAAAAAGGGCGTAAGCACCTCTTCCTGAGACATATAGTCGTCCTCTTTAAGATAGGACTTCCATTCTTCATCTGTATTGGAGGAATCTTCCTCGTTGATGGTATGGACTGCTTGAGGCACTAGGTGAAGGAAACCTCCACTATGGAAGAAGTCCTAAATGGGATGAAGACTTTCATCATTAGTAGCAGTCTGGGTACAGGTTACAGAAAAACCAAGACCCTCCTTTGTTTTATTATCAGTAGGAATAACAAGCTGTCCCCATCCTTTTGTATTGTTGCTTTTGATCACCTTGAGAGCATCTTTGTATGAGAAAATCGAGGTTTCTTTCTCTGATTGATTCTTATTGCTCACCGAAAGTGCTTGGAACTGAGTCCCAACAACCTCCTCGGGTTCTATACAAGTAGATAATGAAAAGTTACTCACGAGCAAGGCTTGTTCTCCATAGACCGTGACGAGTTGATCGTTCTTGACGAACTTCAGTTTCTGGTGCAGTGTTGAAGTGACTGCCCCAGCCTGGTGTATCCAAGGTCTTCCTAATAAACAACTGTACGCTGCCCGGACGTCCATGACCTGGAAAGTGATTAGGAAAGTGTGAGGACAGATAGTTATGGGAAGGTCGACTTCGCCGATAACTGCTTTCCGAGACCTGTCAAATGCTTTGACGATGACCTCACCGCCCCTCATCGGGGGTCCTTTGAATGATAGTCGCATTAAAGTGGACTTCGGCATAACGTTAATGGCCAATCCCGTGTCTACCAGTACGCTGGCTAAAGCATCGCCCTGGAAGTTAACTGTGATATTGAGCGCCATGTTGTGACTTTTTCCCCCTTCTGGTAAGTCCTCATCACTGAATCCTAAGTTGTTGCAGGAAGTGATGTTAGAAATGATGCTATCGAACTGTCGTATTAACACATCCTGTTCCACAAAGGGCTGCTCTAAGACTTTCTGTAGAGCCTCTCTGTGGGCTTCAGAACTGAGTAAAAGTGATAGCACAGAGATATTTGAAGGAGTTTGTAACAGTTGATCATCAATGTTGTATTCACTCCTTTGGATGTGCTTCAGCATCTCATCATCGTTCTTTGAAAGGTCGGGATCATTGGACTGACCGACTGGTGGATTGGGAACTTCCGTTTGAGGTTCCATTTCTCTGTTAGGTTCTCCAACTCCTCAGTTAAAGATTCGACCGCTCCGTGTTACTCGACTGATGTCTGTAATATTCACGACGGAGGGTAATGGAATTTCCTTTCCATTCTCAATTATTGTTGCACCATATTTGTAAGGGATCGCCTTAGCTGATTCATACGGTAACGGTCCTGGTAGATAGATAACTACAGGAGCCTTCTGATTTTTCTGACTGTCGTAAGTAACTTCAATAAGTTCCTGGCTAAGAACCTTTGATTCGTCCAGTAGAGGGATGATGGTACAGACATCCTTGTTCTGTTGATGATCAGAGATTACGAAAACGTATCTGATTTGATCAGCGAAGTAGTCCGGCGTCCAGTTGATTGGCTCCGGACCCGAACACGAGTGAATCTCTTTACAATCAACTGACCTTGAAGGGCTGCCCGCACAAGGTAGCATCCTTGGTTATTCTCTGAGCAGACTCTACAGTGTTCATAGTTGTGTGGTGGTACCTGGCCACCCCCGCTTTGAATGCAGTGCAACCTTACCAGGTTTGTTTCCATAGATCGGACATCCTAACTTTGATGCCGAGTAGTTCCCATCAAGCACACTGATTTGTTGCGTGTCTTCATCCAAATTGATTAGAAGCCACCAGTGGTTTAACAAGTGTTGTAAAGTTCTCTGAACGAGAGTGCACCTTTGGTTACTCTCACAACATCCTTTACAGTTCTGATAATCATGCGAAGTGAGAAAACCGAGTTGGACCTGCCTGGCATGTAACTCCACCAAGCTGGTATTCGTCAGACGAATATCAAAGATTTGAATCATGTTGATCTGATAAGGATTTCTATCATGGTAGTCTTGGATCCATCCAAGATCCATCTAACGCTGGAGGGCCTCTTGTACAAAAGAGCATCCCTGTTTGTTTACCGAGCAAGTCAGACAGGAATTACAATCGTGCCGCGGCAGATTATGATACTGGCTTTGCCTTGAGTGCATCGCCACCAAGTTGACATTCATTATACGGATGTCGTGGTTCTGAATGATGTTGGAATTCGTATAGGTGATGTTGACTCCACGAACTCGATGCTCTTGGATCCATTCGAGATCCAATTGTTCCTGTAGAGCTGCTTGCACCACAGAACATCCTTGATTGTTTTTAGAGCAGATATAACACTGGTGATAATTATGAGGTGGCACATGGCCGTATCCGCTCTGTCTACAATGCATCTTGACCAAGTTGGCTCTTAACAAGAGTACATCATGAATTTGATAGGTGTTGTTAGACTCTCCCTCTCTCAAATTGACTGTAGCTTTCTCGTGTTGAGGTAGCGGGTTTGTGAGAACATTCGGATTCGTATCTTTGAAAGATAAGACCCCGCTCCTAACAAGCTTTTGCACATCGGATTTGAAACTGAGACAGTTTTCTATGTTGTGCCCTGGTCCTCCTTGATGGTAAGGGCAAGTTTGATCCGCTTCAAACCAAAAAGGCGGATTTTCCAGTACTGTAAAAGGATACTTAGTTTGGACGTGCCCCTTGACCAGTAATAATGGAAGCAGCTCCGCGTACTATAACGCCCCATTTTTATTTTAATTATTATTTGTGAAATAACTGTGAATTGATGTAATTGATTGTGTGTTTTGGTGTGTTTTCGTTGTGTTTTGTGTACCCGTAGTGAGGGGTAGTGGCCTTAAGAAGTGGGTCTTGGGGGTAGTAGGGGTGTATATCTAATAATGTAGAAATTGGTGGTGTGGAGAGTAAAGACTAACTCAATTACTTTAATTTAATATTTGTTAAGCATAGTGTAGAATATATATATTTAATTAGAGTTGTGGTGGAAATTATTATTGTTAGAATTATTTCATGAGTGGAAGTGATAATAATAATAAAATGAAAATAAAATAAATAGAATAAGTTGGAATATTAGAAGTGTGGAGAGTGGAAGGGTAATGTGGTAAATTCGTAGGAATAAGTGAGGGTAAAAGAGGCGAATCATATTTAGGGGTATGTAAAGAGTGGGGAATGAAAGTTATTCTCATTATACGTAAAAGTGAAAGAAAGTTGAAGAGCTAAAGGGAGAAAGAGGGAGATGAGGGTAGGGCAAGAAGAAGGAGAGGAACCCATTGAGGAAGAGGGAAGCTCATCAATACAAGGTAAGGGTGGGGTTCTTTAATCTCTTATGGGATATATGATATATGTATGAGGGTAGATAAATCGTTAGGTTTTATTCCCGTATTTTGTTGATCGTTGAATGTTTCCGGTGAGAAGTTGAAGTTACATGTCGGTAATAATGAAAATGCTCTAATTGTGTGAATTTCTTGATTGAATTGGTGTTTTGTTGTGTTATAAAAGTTCATATTATATGTATAATGTTGCATACTGATTTTGGGGGTCAAATTCTGTGGTATATGTGATTTGGGGTTATTGGATTGGGGTTGAAAAGTGATTTTCGTAACAGAAACAACAGAGAATTGATTCTGCAGGTCAAGTAACCGGTGACCGTGTGGGACGTAACCGGTTACATAGTATAAATTTGGGGTTTTTGGGCATTTTTAAACTGTGTAACCGGTTACGGCATATGCGTTAACCGTGTACCACTGAACGTGACAATTTTTGTAAATTTTTAAAAATTCATAACTTTCAAACCGTGAGTCCGTTTGGGTCGCCGTTCGAATTGTTGGAAAGCTGGTTTTATGTACTTTCTGTTAAGATTATTTTCAATGACAGAATCATAACTATTCAACATATGGCGTATGTTTGTGTTTTGTATGGGAATATGTTGAACCGTGAAATGTGGAAATTAGTTGTGCGATGCATGTTATTATGGTGGATTGCAAGGTTTGCATGTTTGAACAGGTGTATACTGTATATTGGGCAGTTGTGAGGTAATGTATTGGTTGTGTTCTAGTCCTATGCATTACGTCGTTGTTGTATGTTGTTGTTGAGTGCCATAGTTGTTGCTTATGATATAGTATGATGTTGTTGTTGAGTTGTTGTGGCATAACTTTTAAATGCAATAGTTGTTGCTTATGATGTGGTATGATGATGACGTTGAGATGTTACGGCATGTAGGTGGTAGGCATGTTTTGATGAGCTATATGCATGTTTCGATAAATGCGTGTTGATTGTCGAGTGGTATTGGCATGATGATGAATATGGTATGTGTATGCATGAGTCGTTGTTGCATGTTGTCATTAATGGTGCATGGCATGTGCATAGTTGTAGGATGGCGTGCCCAGGAGGGGTGTTATCATCTATCCGAATTCCTTGATGGAATTGTTGTTGTTGGCGTGATTATGTGCTCAGATGGGGTGTAAGCAATGACAGTTGTTGGTACGATCATGAAATAGGAGTTGTACATGACCATGAAACAGGGGTCATTGGTGTGATCATGAAATAGGGGTCATACTTGACCATGAAACAGGGGTCGAGAGTTCCGACGGGAACTGTGATCATGAAACAGGGATCGATTATGGTACCACATGCATTGAGTCTAGTTGGTGTCTCTTTGTATTTCTTTTGATAGTTGTGTTACATTGTGATTGGATTGATTATCTATGTTATGTTGAATTGTGCGAATTGTGTTGGAAGTGGTGTTGTGGGTGATATACTTAATAATTTATGCCCTTATATTTATATCATCTTTCTCTTTTGTTTGATTTGAGAATCTCACCCCTTCGGTTTGAATGTTGCCTCCACGTGGGTAACGTGCAGGTAATCAGGAGTAGTGTGGAGGTCGTGGTCGGTGAAGACGAGGTGCTTCACTTTAGTTTGGAGTCTGCTCTGATATGTAACATTGGGAGTCGGGAATGCTGTATGCATGATTTTACTTTGTTAAAGTATTACAGTTGCCTTTACATTTTTGAAAACTATTATTTCGATTAATTGAAACCGTTATATTGTGTTGGTCACTGTAATACCCCAAAATTTGCCCTCTTTTTTCTTCATATCTTTTAGCATGGGCTTTCATTGCATTCAAGCATAGAAAAATAAAACATCAAGCATTTAGCATTGCATCTTGCATAAGGGCATGTGATCAGGTGACCCTCTAAGGTGTTGATCATCCAAAGCTAAAGAAGAAGACCAAGTGTTTCTCACAAGCCTCAAGGATCTCTTACATCATGTATCATCTCCATTTGATCTCACAAGTCATGGGAAGAGGAGAATTCATCAAGAAGATTGGACAGTGCATGATCTCCTACACAAGGCAGTCAAAATTTGGGATCTGACCCCCAAATGGGCAAGCTCTGTGAGTTTTTATCATCTCCAAAGGGCATATCTCATCATTGTTTGAGAGGATACACATCATATTCAGAGGAATTTGGATTTGGAGGATGTGCTATTTCCTCCTAACCAGAGGGTGCCAAAATTAGGGTTTGACCTAAAATCAGTTTATCTTTGATTTTTTGGGCAAGACTTGATCTCATTGTATTCCTTATGTTCTTAAGTGTTCATGGATGGAATCTTGGTCATTGGTTCTTTGGGGAGGATGTTCAATGGATCAGTTACTTGTGAAATAAGCAAAAGTCAACAGTTCAAAAGGAAAGTCAACCATGGGTTTGCAAGGGTTTAAATCATGATTCTCAAGTCCATATACCTTTATTTGGTCAAGGAATGGCATGGATGGCATCATTCATCAAAAATAAAGAGTTTGTGCAAAAGTTACTAAATTTGGAAAATGACCTATAATGAGAACTTTCCATTTTTGGCAATTTTTCCACCACATTCAACTTGACTTTTCATCATCAAGGAAACTCCAAATGAATTTTCCTCCAACATGAAAGTTGAAGATCTTTCTCTCCCATTTCTAAAAAGTACTAGAACATCTCCATATCATTTGTGGAACTCTAGTTATGGTCAAAACAATGCAAGGTGCATTTTGAGGTTTTCCATATATCACTTTTTTCCACCTTTTGCATTTTGGCACAAATGGACTTGTAATTGATTTTATTGGTTCATGTCACATTGTAACATCAAATTACACTTAATTTGGCACAAGTTTGGCTTTTGAATCAAGTTATTTCATGCCATATTTCTCATTATTTTCACAAAGTACAATTATGCAAATTGATTCAAAACTCACCAACCAAGACATTTCAAGGCCCAATTCCATTTCATTTGTGATCAGCATGGAAAGTGAGAGTGGTTTATCATGAGAGGCAAGACTTAGCACGTGGGGATTAGTGGCTAAAACACAAAATGCAAAATTGCAAAACCACTCCAATCTTATTAACCAAAGGTTTAATCACTTGCTAATGACAATCAGTGGACTAATGGAGAGTATATAAGCTAACTCATGCCTCCAAAATTAGGTCATGCATTCATTTTGGCTCAGAATCCATTTTTCACTCCTCACTTTCTCATTTTTTATTCTCCCTCTCCACAAGGTTTTCTTGAGAAATTCTTGCATATTCTTGATCAGTGAAGAGAGTAGAACAAGAATCAACCACTGATTGAAGCTCATACCAAGGTTTTCACCAAGTTCAGTTCAAGAGGATTCAAGTTCAAAACTCAAGATCCAGACCATATTCAAGCTCTAATTGCATTTATTTTGCAATTAGAGGTTCCTAAGGCTAGATCTGCAGCTTATCTCTGGTTTTCTAGGAGTATTCTAAGCTCTTCAAGATCTTAGGTTGGTGAACTTTTCATGCTCTTAGAACTTGAATTTTAAGTGTGCATAATGATCTATGAGGTTCACTGAGCATGATGATGTGTTTTGTTTGAATTTTGGACGTGTAGATTGTGTGTATTTTGAGTTTAAAGTTTTGGATCTAAATTTTCTTTTGCTCGATTTGCATTGTATGTTGAGTGTTTGTTGAAATGAGCATGATATTTGTGATCCTCTTGTTTTTTTTATCAAAATGGTTTACTCATGAGCAATTTCTGGAGAATTTGGAGCTGCAGCTCACCGGAGAGGGTGACCGGAGCCCTAGCACCGGCGACTGGTCTTGTTCAGTCCGGCGAAGAGGTTGGAGGAGGAAGACGCAATCTCAACCCTTCATTTTGGTGATCTAACGGATCTTAGCGTGACACGTCCTTTTAAATTTGTTTTTATTTTATTGTTTGTGTGTGTGATAGTCCACTATTATTGTCACGTGCCTTTCTGTCATACCCAAAATTTTGACCACTAAGATTTCCCATCATTGTGCAAATCATTATCACAATATGGAGGAACCATCATGCTTCATCAGTCTCCCCGAAGATGGGTGAACATCCACTACAATCAAACTTAGGGTTTCAAGCCCACTCTGAGCTCTTAGACAAATGATCAATCAAGAAATGACATAATATTCAACTTGTCTAAACCTCTCAAACATCCACAATGTATCAAGAGGACTCTCACTTCAAGGATTAAGCACAAGGTTGCTCCCTTCTAGATGGATCAAGCTTCAAGATCGACAGTGTCACCAAATTAGGGTTTTGATCGACCAGGGCCTCCAGATGGAAATTTTCATCTGGGCATATACCAAAGATCCAAGACATAACCTAATATGCTCCATGGAGCCTCATAAACCCAATCATTAAGTCAATCTTGCCTCAGGGGATGCATTCATCAAAAATCAGGAATTAGGGATTCTTGACCTAATTCACCCCTAAGTTGACTTTTGGGACAAATCTTGAGCCAAGACCTCAAGAGAGGATTTGAGGGTCTCTAATACACCACATTGATCCATTTGGAACAATGTATTGATCCAAGAAGCTTGAGCAACAAGTTTCAATTTCATCTGCACCACAATTAGGGTTTTAAGGGAAAAGTCAACTGTAACTTTGACTTTTGACCAGGACATGCTCCCAAACCCTATGACATGCATCAATATACCCTATAACACCCATGGAACATGTCCATCAAGTTTGATTTAGGTCAAGGACATGATTTCCTGAAGAATTGCACAGTTTGGAATTCATCTGATAAAAAGTCAACTGTGCACAAAAGTCAACTTTGCTTTTTGAGATTTTTCACCAAAATGGATTTTTAACCCTAAAATGATGTTAATGTATGATTTGAATCATCATTCATCAAGAAAAATCAAGAAAAGTTGGATAACTTGTAAAAGGGGTAACCATAAAACTTAGAAATTTTTCTAAGTCATGAAAAAGTGCCACTAATGTACCAACTTTGGAGGACCATAACTCCTAAACCACAAGGCCATTGTGCCCTATTAAAAGCTTGATTTTTAGATCACATTGCCCTCTACAAAAACTTCAACTAGACCTAATTCCAATTCCTCATGGATTTTGAGTTATGGAGTGATCAAAATCAAGAGAAAACACTTTGTTCCAACACTTAGTGAAAATTTCACTAAGTCAGATTTTGCCTCTTTTTGCCAAATGTAGGGGGATTTTTCACTTGGATTCAAAAAAGATCAAAACCAAACATGTTCAAACAGTTGTTGTATCATGTAAGGGCTTTCCAAAATGGTCAAGAACATTACCAAATTCAACTTACACCATGAGATATGACATTGGCAAGTTGCCTTGCTGAAATCTGTCAAAGGCAAGGGAGAATTTGCAATTTTACTCGAATTGCCAAAATCAGCCAAATTCAAATGCTCCTATCCACTTGGACACATCTAAGGATTGAATCTAAAGAGGACAATCACTGAGCCAAGCCTCCAAAGTCCATGGAACAAGAAATAGCATGTTGAACCTAGAATGGCCAAAATAGGGACAAGACTCTAAATTTGGATTGAAGCATTCAATGGAAGCATCAAGGTGGCATGGACTGAGCCATTCTCATCTGAAATCAGTCAAGACTTATCCAAGACCAAGGGAACCAAAGCTCTGTGCCCTAACCTCTAGTCAATGGCTAGAGGAGACTTGGATTTTCATTTGCCAACATTGGCCAAACCTACTTAGCAGTTGGCATTCACTATTCCTAGCAAAACAAACTTGCTCTACTATAAATAGAGCTCAACTGTGTTCAGTTTAAGTACACCAAAGGCCTACAACACTTACCTTTCTCAAAATCTCTTTCTCTTGGCAAAAATGCCTTTCTTAGCAAGGTGACTATCGGGTTTTGAGCTAGAGGGCAATTCCACTCAAACCAATCACTCACACACCTCATATACATCACATATGAGCTGATCAAACACTTAAACAACAACTGGAACACAGATTTCACAAAATCACCAGCCAATTGCTCAAGTTCTTGACAGTTTTGCAGTTGAGGTGCCATCTTCAACTCCAAACCATTTCAATCCATTCCAAGCACTCAGACACATCACTTGGCACCTAGGGAAGCTATCCACATCATTGAAACCAAGCTGTAACACCTCCAACATAAATCACGATCACCAGCTGCAAGTGGTAAGCATGAGCTCTTCTAACTCTATGATCCATGCAATTTTTGCTGCACAATAATTTGGCCATATGTTCATAATCATGCATGGAATGTTTCCCCTCAATTAATTGCATTGTTTGAATCGTGTATCAAAAATCCTAGCCTTCATGCAGAAATTAGGGTTCTTGAGGATTTTTCATGATTTCTTGTTATATGTTTAATTTAAATGAAATTAATTGACATAGACATGATCGTGAGGTTGAGACGAGCATAATGATATGTGGATTGCATGCTATAATCAAGTATTTAGTGAGATTGGAGAGAAAATGCAAATCTGGCCAAGCCCAGAACACGCGCGTGTTCTTGGTGTGTTCTTGGCGCCTTTTTTCAAAATTTGAATATTTGAATTTTGTGATTTTATTTAATTGATTCAAAAATTAATTTCTCTCTGAGTTTTAATGATTTTATGTTGATTCTTTTTTTAATAATTCACAAAAATGTTAGAATATTTTATTTTATCAAAAAATCCCAAAAATATTATTTATTTCATATAATTGATATTTTTGCAAAGAATTAATGTTTTAATTATTTTTGACATTTAAAATATTTTTTCCACCTTGATTTTGCAACTTTTAATGCTTTCTAATTATTTTGTAGGTCAATACTTAATTTTTGAAGCATTAATCCAAGATCACAATTTGTTTTTCCTATGTTAAACAATTTTGATCATTTTAATTGAATTTTTATTCAATTAAATACATTTTTGAAAACAAATTAGGGTTTTTGGATTAATTCAACCCTCATAAATCATTTTCAAAACACTTTGGGCCTCTAATAGAGTGTAAGACCCAATCCTTTTTTGACCAAATCATTTTTGGGCCTTAGTGTATTGTGTAAGCCCCGATATCGTAAAAAACAAACGGCGTGATCGTCGTCTTTTGAAAAATAACCTTTTGGGCCTCTCCTCGAGCTATAAGACCCATTCAAAACTTTTGGGCCTCTAATAGAGTGTAAGACCCAACCCCCTTTTAACCAAAAACTTTGGGCCTCACTTATTGTATAAGTCCCTTCGCGTTAAAAGAAAATCTTGGCGCGATCGCCGCTTTAAACGGAAAAATCTTCTGGGCCTACCCTCGAGTAGTAAGACCCATTTCCTTTCTTAAAACTTTTTGGGCCTCTTGGGAGAGTGTAAGACCCGTCCCTTTGTACAGAAAACCTTTTTGGGCCCCAGTCACTTGTCTAAGTCCCTCTGTACAAAACAACAGTGCGCTCACTAATAAAACCCTGGGCCTCTCCTTGAGCTGTAAGCCCCAAATCTTTCTTTTTCAAAGCACTTTCTCCTTTGATTTTGAATATACTGTTGTTTTCAATTTTTTTTGTTGAACAACTAACCAAACAGCATGGAAGCTCTACAACCGAGTAAGTGGTTATTGCTTTCATTTACCGCTTTCATATACATGTAACTGTATTATGGGGCTGTTTCACTGTAAGTCTTATTTCATAAACTCATATCAACTGTGTAATAATAGTATAGATATTTAGAGTTTCTCCGGCAACTAGGACTAGCATTAAGCCCGTTGATCACTCTTTAAAATAGTCTAAACTAGATCCCCAATAGGATCACCAGATACAGTCTTCTCTTCGGTTGTCCTCATTAGGAATTGTCAAGAAACTCTACTCCCAGAGATGATTGTATTCTCCGTGAATGGCATCTTTGCGTTTCTTCCAAATTCTCGAACTTTCCTTACTTGATCTATTCCTTGTGAATAGCTTGCCTTGAATTTCTCGGGGTTTGGGGACCCACGGGCTTCCTAAAATCATCGGCCTCCTCTTGGGCATTATACAAGGACCCACGAGCTTCCTAAAAGCAACCCCGCCTCCTCTTGGGCTTAGTACAAGGACCCGCCGGCTTCTTAGAAGTATTCGCAGCCTCCTCTTAGGGTTCGTATAATGATCTCTTCCTCCGGGAATGATAGCCTCCTCTTGGGCTTCGTACAAGGACCTCTCGGCTTCTTAAAAGTTTCCAGCCTCCTCTTGGGTTTCGTACAAATTGTCCCGACGACCTCCTAGAGGTATAGGAACAGAACTTAGTCCTCTGCATAGAACAGTCCTTTCAAAGAGTCTACTACTGTTTCTCAAAGCATAGTACAAAAGATAAAACTCTAGACTTGGACAGTCTAATTTCCTTGAGTCTCAAAGACATTCTCAAGTGACCCCCTCGTTAAATAGGAAGTAAACCCGTAGACTCGGATAGTCTTAATACCCTTCGGATTTCCCGCTTCCTTAAAGAACAGGAATAACCCGAATCCTTAAATCAAATCCATGAGTACAGTGTTGCTCATATTAGAACTGATTTTCTCTTTAAAATCAGTATACTGGACCTGTCACTTAACTGAAACAATATTTAGCCTCTCTCTCGGGCTTTGTACGAGACACATAAGAGACTCCCTCGTTGAGTCAATTACCCCTTTCGCCTCCATCTCGGGCTTTATACGAGATACAAAAAGGTTCTTATTGAGCCAAACAAACAACAGCCTCCATCTCGGGCTTTGTACGAGATACAAAAACCCTCTTGTTGAGTCAAATCGCCTCCATCTCGGGCTTTATACGAGATACCAAAAGATTCCCTCGTTGAGTCAAAACCTTTTAACCTCTCTCTCGGGCTTTGTACGAGACACATATTAGACTCCTCTTAGGCTTTGTATAAGAAAACCACTGGTTAATCCAATTAACCTTTTAGCATCAAAGTTGTTCCTCGTTCACAGTACACAAACATCAACAACTCCTTCCCCTTCATCTAATCGCTGTAAGCAGCAAGCCTCTGGATCATCTACATCCATGCCACTGTCCCTCTTTTAGCATGAGAAATTCCTAAGGAAAGATAACATTGCTCTACACTGAGTTAAAGTCTTCTCCTTCAGGTTAAAATCCCCCATAAAGGAAATTATGGCATTGCCGGATTCAAAAATCCCGGTTAAAGTAATTCTCCTTTATAAACAGTCGTAACAGACAACCCCCTCTTTAGAGATGACAAATTCTCTCTAAGGTCAACACTTTTAGCTTCACATCTTGGGCTTTAAACAAGATACAAACCACCTTTCGCTTCACGTCTTGGGCTTTGAACAAGACACCAAAACAACCACTTCCTCCCATAGAATAGGAGGAACTACGAACGCTCTGATTTCCCTATTTCGGTAAACGGGAATACGTAGGCATAAGATTGAAAGAAACAATCTTAGCGAGCACACTAAACAAAAACCCAAAATTCCATACTCTCATCAAAAGCATCAGTCCTAACATCCTAATCCTTGTTCCCCGCTATAAAATCCAAGAAAGAAAGATAACCGTATTGGCGAAAATACAAATAACCAGTACAAGGGCC
The DNA here is from genome assembly GCA_022829125.1 of Lathyrus tuberosus. Lineage (NCBI taxonomy): Eukaryota > Viridiplantae > Streptophyta > Magnoliopsida > Fabales > Fabaceae > Lathyrus > Lathyrus tuberosus. The sequence continues at coordinate 1,062,855 of JALAZF010000062.1, read as the reverse complement.
CCCCACATTGATAGCATTCGTAACCTAACAGACCGCTGTTTAAACTCAGTATGCAAAGCAGGGTTAATTGGAGACATCTATTTCCCTTCCTTCATCAGCTTTAATAGGATAAAAAATGAATCGACCTGTAGTAAGCTCAACCGCAGAGAGCGACCAGCGCTTAAGAACCGCGTCTAAAATCGCTCGCTACAGAAAAATGGCGCCCACCGTGGGGCCCGTCTCTGTTTTTCTTCCTTTTCACCTCTTGTGTGAAAACCACAGATTGGGGCTTCCGCCGGGGAACCCATTTTTTGTCAGGAACTTAGGATTCATAGCTTTAAAGGTCTAGGATGATTAGGACAAATATATATGCTGCTTTTCCTAATTGCTATACGTGTTTATTTTTCTGCTAATGGGAATGCGTGTGATGCCGCATGTGGAAAGATCGAGTATACACTTAAGATAAGTGATGGCGACGAGGTCGACCATCAACCTCAGTGGAGGCTGACCAATGCAACCCATTCTCTCACCTGGACAATGGGCCGATTGTTAAGTCTGAGAAGCTGAGGAGCCAAACCCTTTCGTAGTGCGGAAACTATCAGGAATAGTTGTTACGCGATACTACCCTCATTTGAGGCTGGTGATCTATTCTCAGTGAATGGCACTTACTCTAAGATTGCTCTACAACTCGCTGGCGATCCGCTTGTTGTTTTGCTTTCCTGGGAGGAGCTGATGATAATGAGTACAGGTACAAAAATCACCCTAGTATAAACCTTTGGGGATGGGTAGAGCCTTGACTTCATGACAACAACCCTTTGACCCCATGTTTTTTCTATGTTTTTGTGTGCTGCATTCATGCATTCATTTAATAAAACACATTAAAACATTCAAAAAAAAATTCTCTTCTAGTCTCTCTGTTTTTCAAATTAAACTAAGACTGTGATTGTAAATATCAGAGAAAAGGATTGTGCTAATGGATTTCGGTAGAAGGAGAACTCATACGTACACCTTCAAGGTTCCAAAGCTAGAGGATTTGAGAAGGTTAGCGAGGATGATCACTAACCCTGAGGCTTTCAGAGCCAAGCACCGAGGTTTGCTACCACTGTTAAAAGTCTATGTGATTGAGGGAATCATGGATGCGCTCATTCAGTTTTATGATCCAGTTTATCACTGTTTCACATTCCCGGATTACCAGCTCGCACCAACGCTAGAGGAGTATTCCCATCTGATCGATCTACACATTACAGATTGAGCTCCATTTTCTGGACTGGAAGAAATTCCAAAGAATCAGACCATTGCAAGAGCAATTCATTTGGACGAGTCTGAGGTTAGGACTCACCTAACTACCAAGGGTGGCATCCAAGGTTTGCCAGCCCAGTTCTTGACAAAGAAGGCCCTGTATTTTGCCAGTATAGGAAACGTGACTGCTTTTGAAAGCATTTTTGTCTTGCTCACCTACGGGTTATTTTTGTTTCCCAACATCAGTAACTTTGTAGATATCAACTCCATTAAGGTTTTTCTCATTGGAAACCCTGTGCCGACCTTGCTCGCAGATGCGTATCATTCTGTACACTTGGGAAATTTATACAGCGGAGGGGAGATCACATGCTGTGTACCTTTGCTTTACAAATGGTTTATCTCTCACTTGCCCAAGTCTGCTGCTTTTTGGGATTGGAAGAGTGCTTTACGTTGGTCACAGAAGATCATGTCTCTTACCAACTCTGATATAGATTGGTGTAATAAGATCTATGATGGAATCAGAATCATTGACCATTGTGGAAACTTCCCCAGTGTACCCCTTATAGGAACTAAGGGAAGAATCAACTATCATCCAGTTCTCGTTCATCGTCAATTTGGATACCCGATGAGACATGTCCCACGGGGTGTTCATCTGGAAGGTCTTTTCTTCAAGGAAGGAGAAAACGACAGAGCACTAAAGATGGAAATAGTGCACGCTTGGAAGCATGTTCATAAGAAAGGATGAGAGTCTCTAGGAAAACCGGACTGTGTCTCGGTGGAGCCTTATCTCCATTGGGTACAAACTAGAGCTCTCAAGCTAAAAATGCCTTATCCTCGTTACGAAATTCTTCCGCCAAAGGAATCTGTCATGTACTTCATGACGGAAACTGAAAAGCTTCAGGTTACTCTCAACAAAGTTCAAAAGGAGAGAAGATCTTGGAAGAACAAGTACCGCACCCTCGACGTAGAGTGTATCAAAACACGGCAAATACTAAAAGAGAAAGATGCTCTGATTGAAATTTTGGAGCAACATGCTGTAGAGAATCAAGATGACCAAAGGAATTTGCTCGCTCCTTTCACTTGGCAAAGGAATGACAACCCGACAACGGCTCAAGAGCCCCGATCAAAGAAAAGGAAGATACCAGAATCAGCACTCGATTTCTCTTCAGAGAGGACTCGGGACCCATTAGTTTAGGTTTCTGTTTCTGCACCTTGTAATCTACTGTATTTCCATTTTTGTAATCCTTTGAATTTCAATAAAAAGGGGTTTCCCCACCGTTTGATATTTGCAATCTAATTGTCGAAGTTTATTTTGATTAAACCAAAAAACAATTAATATAATCATTGCATTCATCATTCACACATCACGTATTCTTCTTCCCTACGAATCTCACGTTTGTGTCTCGGTTCTAGAGTCAAACTGTCTCATTCGTATAATACTCGGGCCAATCGTCAGAAAAGGATGGATGATCTTGAGGAAGAAAACAGAGAGTTGAAAAAAGAGATCGACGCTCTGAGAGAGGATATGAGAAAGCTTCGTAACGACATGCAAGCCATGGCAAAAGCTCAACTACAAAGAACTGTGATCTCAGAGATCACCTCAACGGCCATCGTGGAGAAGTATGATCCTAGGTATCAGATACCGAAAGATCGTCCTTGGGGCATGCCTGTTAACTATATCCCGGAAGGATATGTTCCGCCGATCACTGAAGATCAGGGAATCACAACAGAAGCCACTGGGCCTGAAGGTTACAAACTTCGGGAAAGCGAAGATGCCAGAGGCATACTGAAGACTCCTGAAGGTTACAAACTTCGGGAGACGCCAAGACTCACTGCCGTAGTTACGGTACCACCCCCTGTGGTGCACACTGTCCCGGAAGGACAGATTCCACAGACACCTTTTGGTAAGAAGGAAACTTTATTTGACAGAATGGAGGAATTCCAGAAGCAGTTCTTGGAAATGCAGAAGGAACTGCAAGCCATTCGCAGTCAGGATCTATTTGGAAAGAACGCCGCAGATCTCTGCTTGGTCCCAAATGTGAAAGTTCCGCAAAAATTTCAAGTGCCCGACTTTGAAAAGTACAAGGGTAGCTCTTTCCCTCAAAGCCATCTGGTGATGTACGCTCGGCGGATGTCAGCTCAGATGGAGAATCAGGACCTACTGATTCACTACTTTCAGGATAGTTTAACCAGTGCCGCACTCAAATGGTACATGGGTTTAAACCGTACTACGATCAGTACATTCAGAGATCTTGGTACTGCCTTCGTCCAACAATACAAATACAACTTGGACATGGCACTCGACAGAGATCAACTCAGATCGATGTCGCAAAAGGACAAGGAAACCTTTAAGGAGTATGCTCAAAGGTGGCGTGAAATTGCTGCTCAAATTTGTCCACCTCTTGAGGAAAAAGAGATGACAAAGATCTTCTTAAAGACCTTAAGCTCATTTTACTATGACCGAATGGTTGCCAGTGCGCCCAGTGATTTCACCGAAATGGTTGGCATGGGCGTACGTCTTGAGGAAGCCGTCCGAGAAGGACATTTGGTAAAAGACACTGGATCGACGAGCGGTACTAAAAAATACGATAGTGCTCTCCCTAATAAAAAAGAGCAAGATATTGGGAATATCTCTCTCGGAAAGCAAAGACGACGTTATCAACTGGTAGCAGCTGTGACTCCTGCTATCAATCCTGCGTCTATTCCTACGTATCAACCTTAGGTTGCGCAGAGCCAACCTGATCAACAAAGGACACAACAGCCTCTTCAGCAGGCTCGTCCTCCATACAACAATAACCGTACAACACGGCCACCAAGATTTGATCCTATACTCGTAACGTACGCAGAGTTGTTTCCGTTACTACTGGCTAAGGGGCACATTCAGACTAAATCTCCTCTTACAGTACCAGAAAATCTGCCTTTTTGGTTTAAGGTGGATCAGACATGCCCTTATCATCAAGGAGGTTCAGGGCATAACATAGAGACTTGTCTCAATTTCAAGTCCGATGTGCAAAAACTTGTTAGGAGCGGGGTCTTGTCTTTCAAAGATACAAATCCTAATGTTCTTACGAACCCGCTGCCTCAAAATGAGAAAACTGCAGTCAATTTGATAGAAGGAGAGACTAACAATGTCTATCAAATTCACGATGTACTCTTGTTGAAAACCAATCTGGTCAAGATGCATTGTAGACAGAGTGGATATGGCCATGTGCCACCTCATAACTATCATCAGTGTGATATCTGCTCTAAAAATAATCAAGGATGTTCTGTAGTGCAAGCAGCTCTGCAGGAGCAGATGGATCTCGGATGGATCCAAGAGCACCGAGTTCGTGGAGTTAACATGGTCTACACGAATTCCAACATCATTCAGAACCACGATATCCGTGCAATGAATGCCAACTTGGTGGCGATGCACTCAAGGCAAAGCCAGTATCATAATCTTCTGCGGCACGATTACAGTTCCTGTCTGATTTGCTCGGTAAAAAAACAGGGATGCTCTTTCATACAGGAGGCCCTCCAGCGTCAGATGGATCTTGGATGGATCCAAGACTACCATGATAGGAACTCCTATCAAATCAACATAGTTCAGATCTTCGATATTCGCGTGATGAATACCAACCTAGTAGAGTTACATGCTGAGCAGGCCCGACTCGGATTCTTAATATCACACGACTATCAAAGCTGTAAGGCAGGTTGCGAAAATGATCGAGGTTGTACCCTTGTCCAGGAGGCACTTCAGCACTTGTTAAATCACTGGTGGATGCCAATTTATATGGATGAAGATACTCAGCAGATTAGTATCAATAACAGAAACCCCACTCGGCGTCAGAGTCAGGATGTCCGATCTGTGGAAGCTAACCTAGTGAGGTTACATTGTATTCAAAGTGGGTGTGGCCAGGTGCCACCACACAGCTATGAACGTTGCGGCGTTTGTTCGGAAAGTAACCAAGGGTGTTACCTTGTGAGAGCAGCTCTTCAGGGTCAGGTGGACCGTGGAGAAATTCGTCCATATCCGGGTTCTGAACCAATCAATTGGGTGCTGGACTACCTCGCTGATCAAATTAAGGACGTTGTCGTAATCTCTGATCATCAGAGGACTAGGGATGTTTGTACCATTATCCCTCTACTTGACGAATCTAAAGTTCCCAACCGGGAACGGATCGAGATTACTTATGATGGTCAAAAAAATCAGAAGGTTCCCATAGTCATCTATCTGCCGGGACCACTACCGTATGAATCAGCTAAGGCAATCCCTTACAAATACGGTGCAACAACAATTGAGAATGGAAAAGAAATTCCATTACCCTCCGTCGTGAATAATGCAGACATCAGTCGTGTAACACGGAGTGGTAGAATCTTCAACCGATGGGTTGGGGAACTTAACAAGGAAAAGGAACTTCAGACGGAAACTCCTGATCCACCAGTCGGTTAATCCAGTAATCCCGACCTTTCGAAAAATAATGATGAGATGCTGAAGCTCATCCAGAGGAGTGAATACAATATTGTTGATCAACTGTTACAAACTCCTTCAAAGATCTCGGTATTATCATTGTTACTCAGTTCAGAAGCCCACAGGGAGGCTCTACAGAAAGTCTTGGAGCAACCTTTGTGGAACAGGATGTAACAATCAGACAATTTGATAGCATTGTCTCCAACATCACTTCCTGCAACAATTTGGGATTTAGTGATGAGGAATCACCCGAAGAGGGTCGTCGTCATAACATCGCGCTCAACATTACAGTTAACTGCCAGGATGATGCTTTAGCCAGCGTGCTGGTAGACACAGGGTCAGCCCTGAATGTTATGCTGAAGTCCACTTTGATGCAATTATCATTCAAAGGCCCTCCGATGAGAATCAGCGAGGTCGTCGTCAAAGCGTTCGACGGATCCAGAAAAACAGTTATCGGCGAAGTTGACCTTCCCATAACTATCGGTCCTCACACTTTCCAAGTCACTTTCCAGGTCATGGATATCCGGGAAATGTACAGTTGTTTATTAGGAAGACCTTGGATACATCAAGTTGGAGCGGTCACTTCAACCCTCCACCAAAAGCTAAAGTTCGTCCAGAACGGCCAACTCATCACAGTTTGTGGGGAACAAACCTTGCTGGTAAGTAACTTATCATCATCTACTTGTGTAGAACCCGAGGAGGCTATTGGAACTCAGTTCCAAGCACTGTCGGTGAGCAAGGACAATTAGTTCAAAGGAGGAACCTCGATTTCCTCATACAATGATGCTATTAAAGCGGTCGAGAGTACCGATACAACCGGATGGGGACAGCTTGTCATTCCTATTGAAAATAAAACAAAGAAGGGTCTTGGTTTTTCTGCAACCTATACCCAGACAGCTGCCAGCGATGAAAGTCTTCATCCCCTTCAGAACTTCTTTCACAGTGGAGGTTTATTTCACCCAGTCCCTCAAGCAGTCCATGTTATCAATGAGGAAGATCCCTCTCACGCGGATGAAGAATGGAAGTCCTATCTTAATAAGGATGGTTATATGTCTCAGGAAGAGGTGCCTATGCCATTTTGCTATCCCACACAGAGTCCGAGATTTATACCAAGGTCAGACGTCGAAATGATATATGGAGATTGTGCTCCGGAAGGATGCCATGCTCCGCCAAATTTATTAGAGGAAGATACTCTGATGAAAGACAACTTTGACTACACTTACTATGGCCTGATGGATGGTCTGCCAATGTGGCAACCTTACCCAGGAAACTTGGGGCAAGAGAGTCAGCCGAACAATGAAAATCAGCTGACCATCATTGAACAGAATACCTGTGTCCCCACCATGTCATGGGATCAACACTCAGGTCATTCAGAAACTACTCAACATGAAGATGAATTTGCAACGTTTGTAGGACTTGAATTCATCAACTATGCTTTTCCTGAGGTCAACGTCATCGAGAGAGACGACTCCTCCAGTTCGAAAGAAGTGTGGGACACCTTGGGACAACCGAGTGGAAAATACGACTATATGGTCAAGTACACCGCTCCCGAAAGCTCTCGTATCAGGCTCGAAGATATCCAGCCTACTGGATGAGGAGATACAGTTGAGAGCACCAATGCTCTGCAAAATACAACAGAGGAATTCTCCTACGACAACTCTGCCTGGGAGACAGATTCCAATGATCCCGCTCCACCAGAAATCAGTGTCATTTCTGAAGACAAATTAAGGAAGGTGCCAGACTTTGTGATTCACCGAGGAGTTCGCCGCCAATGGGTTGCTATTTATTCTCCGAAGGTCGTTCATCAGTCAAAGTAATTGCCATCTTTAACCTTTCACCCTGCCCAAGTGAAATAGATGTTTTGATAGGGCTCGCTTTCTGTAAATTTTCCCTCTTCGCTCCGCCCAAAGCGACAGAGTTTTGTTTTATAGGGCTGTAGTTTCAAGAATCGACTTGTTCATTAATAAAATAACGTCGTTCTGTAATTTCCGCATTAATTGCTGTTTTCTCTTTTCGTTTTTCAGAAAATGGTAATCCTAAAAAACAATTCAAATAAAAACAAGCAGTAAAATAAATACACTCCACACACTTACATTTTCTCTATCTCTTCTAAACACGAATCATCACGTCATGCAGATTGCTTGTTTTAAACCCCGTTGAAACATACGATCCGATGCCTTCTCCCAACTTTGAGTTCCCGGTATTCGAGGCTGAAGAAGAAAATGACGACAAAATTCCAGAAGAGATCTCCCGACTACTCAGACAAGAGGAAAGGTCCATTGAACCTCACAAAGAGCCGTTGGAAACGGTAAACTTGGGTTCAGAGCAAGAGAGAAAAGAAATCAGGATTGGGGCACTGCTCAGTCCAAATGCCAAAGAGAGTTTGATAAAGCTTCTCAAAGAATTTCCCGATGTATTCGCTTGGTCCTATCAGGATATGCCAGGGTTGGATACCAGCATCGTGGAACATCACTTACCGTTGAGATCGGAATGTCCGCCAGTAAAATAAAGGTTGAGACACACTCACCCGGACATAGCCATCAAAATCAAAGAGGAGGTACAGAAACAGATTGACGCGGGTTTCCTCGCTACATCTGAATATCCTCAATGGTTAGCCAACATTGTACCTGTTCCCAAAAAGGACGGAAAGGTAAAAATGTGTGTCGATTACAGGGATCTGAACAAGGCTAGTCCAAAGGACGACTTTCCTTTACCACACATTGACATGCTGGTAGACAGTACAACAAAGTTCAAAGTTTTCTCCTTCATGGATGGATTCTCGGGCTATAATCAGATTAAAATGGCGCCGAAAGACATGGAGAAAACTTCGTTCATTACCCCATGGGGCACCTTTTGTTACAAGGTAATGTCGTTCGGTTTGAAGAATGCCGGGGCAACCTATCAAAGGGCCATGACTACTCTGTTTCATGACATGATACACAAAGAAATCGAGGTATATGTCAATGATATGATTGCAAAATCAAAAACAGAGAGTGAGCACGTTGAACATCTGTCAAAATTGTTCGAACGTTTAAGAAAGTTCAAGCTCCGCTTGAATCCCAACAAGTGCACCTTCGGTGTCCATTCAGGGAAACTACTAGGGTTCATCGTCAGCCAAAAAGGGATTGAGGTTGATCCTGACATGGTCAAGGCAATTCAAGAAATGCCTTCTCCGAAAACTGAAAAACAAGTCAGAGGATTCCTGGGACGTTTGAACTACATCTCCAGATTCATATTCCTCATGACTGCCACATGTGCGCCGATTTTCAAATTACTCAAAAAAGAACCAGGCTTGCGTTTGGACAAAAGATTGTCAAACCGCCTTCGACAGTATCAAGGAATATCTGCTGAATCCTCCGATTCTATCACCTCCAGTGGAAGGAAGACCACTGATTATCTACCTCACCGTCCTAGAGGACTCAATGGGATGTGTACTTGGCCAACAAGACGAAACCAAAAGGAAAGAGTCTGCCATTTACTATTTGAGCAAGAAATTCACCGACTGCGAAACTCGGTACACGATGCTCGAGAAAACTTGATGCGCTTTGGCTTGGGCAGCCAAACGTCTTCGCCAATACATGATTCGTCATTCGACTTGGTTAATATTCGAAATGGATCCAATCAAGTACGTCTTCGAAAAACCTGCTCTTACGGGAAGGATTGCCCGTTGGCAGATGTTGTTATCAGAATATGACATAGAGTACCACGCTCAGAAAGCTGTTAAAGGAAGTATTTTAGTCGATCATTTGGCTCATCAACCGATTGAAGATCAAGAATCAATCGGGTTTGACTTCCCAGACGAAGATGTCATGTATCTAAAAATGAAAGATTGCGATGAACCGTTACCCAGTGAAGGGCCAAAACCAGGTTCCCAATGGGGACTTATCTTTGACGGAGCAGTTAATCATTATGGAAACGGAATTGGGACAATCATTGTTACCCCTCAGGGTACCCACATTCCTTTCACCGCCAGACTTACGTTCAAATGTACGAACAACGAGGCCGAATACGAAGCTTGTATTATAGGTCTCGAAGAAGCAATTGATTTAAGAATCAAAAACTTGGACGTATACGGCGACTCAGTCCTGGTTATCAATCAGATAAAAGGAGATTGGAACACATACCAATCAAGATTTATCCCTTACAAAGACTATGCAAGAAGGTTGTTACCCTTCTTCAACAGAGTTGAGTTTCATCATATCCCTCGTGATGAGAATCACATGGCTGATGCATTAGCCACTATCTCTTCCATGATTAGTGTAGGTCAATGGAACGACTTACCTAAGATCGACATAATGCGCCTTGAACGGCCTGCTTACGTCTTTGCAATTGAAGTAGTCATAGACGACAAACCTTGGTATAACGATATCAAATGCTTCCTTCAGAAACAAGAGTACCCATCTGGGGCATCCAGGAAAGACAGAAAAACCCTCAGAAGATTGGCTGGAAACTTCTTCCTGAGCGGTGACACTCTCTATAAGAGAAATTTTGACATGGTCTTGCTCCGATGCGTAGACAGACCAGAAGCAGACATGCATATGAAAGAAATTCATGAAGGATCCTTTGGCACTCATGCCAACGGACACAAAATGGCGAGAAAAATTCTAAGAGCAGGGTACTATTGGTTGACAATGGAATCCAACTGCTACAAGTACATGAGGAGGTGTCACAAGTGTCAGATATACTCCGACAAAATTCATGTACCGCCATCACATCTCAAAGTTCTCTCTTGCCCATGGCCATTTCCATATGGGGAATCGACATGATTGGCATGATCGAGCCCAAGGCTTCAAACGGACATCGGTTCATCCTGGTAGTCATTGACTATTTCATCAAGTGGGTCGAAGCAGCGTCATTCGCCAATGTAACCTGACAAGTGGTGGTCCGATTTATCAAAAACAATATCATCTGCCATTATAGTGTTCCAAGCGAGATCATTACTGATAATGGATCTAACTTGAACAATAAGATGATGAAAGAGTTGTGCGCAGAGTTCAAGATTGAACACCATAACTCATCTCCCTACCGACCAAAGATGAACGGAGCGGTAGAAGCGGCTAACAAGAACATCAAGAAGATCGTTCAAAAGATGGTTGTAACCTACAAATACTGGCACGAGATGCTACCCTTTGCCCTTCACAGTTATCGCACATCTGTCCGCACTTCAACAGGGGTTACCCTTTTCTCTCTAGTATATGGCATGGAGGCAGTTCTCCCTATAGAAGTAGAGATCCCATCAGTCCGGGTATTGATGGAAGCTAAGCTTTCAGAAGCTGAATGGTGTCAAAGTCGACACGACGAACTGAATCTGATCGAGGAAAAGAGAATAACGGCAATATGCCATGGTCAGTTGTATCAACAGAGAATGAAGAGGGCATTTGACAAAAAGGTTCGACCTCGCATCTTCAGGAAAGGAGACCTTGTGCTCAAAAAGATACAATCATTTCTCACTGACTCTCGGAGCAAATGGACCCCAAATTATGATGGCCCCTATGTGGTCACGAAAGCTTTCTCAGGCGGCGCCTTGAGACTTGCAACCATGGACGGAGAGGAATTTGCCTACCCCACGAATGTTGATGTAGTCAAGAAATACTTCGCCTAAACTAAAAAAAAAACGTCTCGGTGGATTGAAAACCCGAAAGGGCGGTCCAGGAAAAAGTTAGAGACATGAAAAAAATCATCCCGGTGGATTGGTAACATCACATTACAATCCAGGCAAAAATTAGGGATAATGGCAAGTAACTATGTTCAACAGAGGCGAATCCCTCAGCGGCAGCAGTTACACCATCCATCGGAGGAAAACTCTAGTCAAGGTCATCTTCGACAGAAGCTCAGGATGTCCCGAATTCAAAGTTGGTAGAAGAATAGTGGTCGTTATGTTTCAACGTAGCCCTTTTCCCTGTAAATTACCATTTTCTAATTTTGTAAATACTCAATGGAATCATGCGTTTGGCTGATCTCCATCTTATCAATAAAATTTGAGCCTTTGTGCTTTTGTTTGTAATTCTTATTTGTTTTAGCTTTACAGAACGACGTTGTTAACATGATTAACGATTCTTGAAATAAAACAAAAATGAATTTACTTGTCAAAACTTTTTTTGCTTTAAAATAAAGACGGCAATTTCTTTTGACTGTAGAACATCAAAGGAACATCAACCGCTTCTTCAGAAGTAAGTGAACTTCAAAGTGCAGAATCAAAGTACTCCTTCTAACCCAGTACGCCTGAATGAAGGGACCAACTATGTCAGAGACCTTGTTTCGTCTGACACGCCTCGTCCGAGTTCTCATCTCCTAAGCCCGACCAACATAGCTCCCAACAGGGACTATCTCTCCTAAGCAAGGTGGAATTGCTATTCTGAACCAACGATACTTCTTCGCCCCGCGATGGCCGAGTATCCAGTCGTGTTCACCTGTCAGTTTGTATGTCGCGTCAGTTTTGTCAGCATAAACATACATACATCATGCATTATTGATTTACATTCACAGTCATATTGCATCACTATCACTCTAGTCGGCCTTGTCCCCTAGTGATAAAAGTCCTCTCAATCGAGTTGTTAACCATTTCCTCGTCAGGAAGTGTTACGTCGGAACATTCTCTCTCCTCCAGTTTTATTTCTGGATTGAAGTTGGCCCTGGACCACTTTGATAACTTGAACCTCTGAAAAACCAGAGGAACCTTCAGTTAACATCACTCTTCGCCATTGAAGATGATATCCTTGCTTTCCCGGATTAAAGAAAATCCCGAGAGAAAGCCTCCTAAATCGGAGATTCGGCAGTACGACAGTTTTTCTCTGAAAAACCCACTGATGAAAAGGTCATCAGCATCTGAAAATTGGATCACATCATATGGAATTTCTCCGAGAAGATCTCCGAGAAAAGTATGATGTAAAGACCCTAAGCGAATGCAGTCTCTCAAGGGGCTCACATTCCCCAAGTAGAGTCAACAAATGGCATCTCCAACAGAGAAGTTTGTACACCTCTACAACTCAGACGACTGGGTTCCCCAGCGAGTCTGACATCAAAGTTTTTCCATCAAATGGCATCTCCCCAGGAAAATTCGGCGAGAAGTTTGAGGAAAACCACTACGCATAGCGTCCCTTGTCAATTAAGTTTATTGACAAAAGAAACTAAGACCATTTCCTCGGTAGGAAACCAGGATAGAGGGGAAGTTTACATCAGAAACTAAGACCAGTTCCTCGGTAGGAAACCAGGATCGAGGGGAAGTTTACAAAAGAAACTAAGACCAGTTCCTTGGTAGGAAACCAGGATCGAGGGGAGGTTTATTTCAAAAGGAAACTAAGACCAGTTCCTTGGATGGAAACCAGGATCGAGGGGAAGTTTACCTTTTCTAAGCGTCATTGCTTAGCAAAAGAAGATGAATGCGTAAGCTACCATTCATAACCACCATCAAAATTTTGGGTATTCCGATATTTAATCCTCTTGCACTCCGAATGTCCGAATACCTTCGTCATTCACACCTTCGTGTCCAAGAAGATTAAATAGGGGCATCTTTCATACCCCAAATTTTGACCACTAAGATTTCCCATCATTGTGCAAATCATTATCACAATATGGAGGAACCATCATGCTTCATCAGTCTCCCCGAAGATGGGTGAACATCCACTACAATCAAACTTAGGGTTTCAAGCCCACTCTGAGCTCTTAGACAAATGATCAATCAAGAAATGACATAATATTCAACTTGTCTAAACCTCTCAAACATCCACAATGTATCAAGAGGACTCCCACTTCAAGGATTAAGCACAAGGTTGCTTCCTTCTAGATGGATCAAGCTCCAAGATCGACAGTGTCACCAAATTAAGGTTTTGATCGACCAGGGCCTCCAGATGGAAATTTTCATCTGGGAATAAGCAAAAGATCCAAGACATGACCTAATATGATCCATGGAGCCTCATAAACCCAATCATTAAGTCAATCTTGCCTCAGGGGATGCATTCATCAAAAATCAGGAATTAGGGATTCTTGACCTAATTCACCACTAAGTTGACTTTTGGGACAAATCATGAGCCAAGACCTCAAGAGAGGATTTGAGGGTCTCTAATACACCAAATTTATCCATTTGGAACAATGGATTGATCCAAGAAGCTTGAGCAACAAGTTTCAATTTCATCTGCACAACAATTAGGGTTTTAAGGGAAAACTCAACTGTAACTTTGACTTTTGACCAGGACATGCTCCCAAACCCTATGACATGCATCAATATACCCTATAACACCCATGGAACATGTCCATCAAGTTTGATTTAGGTCAAGGACATGATTTCCTGAAGAATTGCACAGTTTGGAATTCATCTGATAAAAAGTCAACTGTGCACAAAAGTCAACTTTGACTTTTTGAGATTTTTCACCAAAATGGATTTTTAACCCTAAAATGATGTTAATGTATGATTTGAATCATCATTCATCAAGAAAAATCAAGAAAAGTTGGATAACTTGTAAAAGGGGTAACCATAAAACTTAGAAATTTTTCTAAGTCATGAAAAAGTGCCACTAATGTACCAACTTTAGAGGACCATAACTCCTAAACCACAAGGCCATTGTGCCCCATTCAAAGCTTGATTTGTAGATCACATTGCCCTCTACAAAAACTTCAACTAGACCTAATTCCAATTCCTCATGGATTTTGAGTTATGGAGTGATCAAAATCAAGAGAAATTGTTCCAACACTTAGTGAAAATTTCACTAAGTCAGATTTTGCCTTACTTTTTGCCAAATGTAGGGGGATTTTTCACTTGAATTCAAAAGAGATCAAAACCAAACATGTTCAAACAGTTTTTGTATCATGTAAGGGCTTTCCAAAATGGTCAAGAACATTACCAAATTCAACTTACACCATGAGATATGACATTGGCAAGTTGCCTTGCTGAAATCTGTCAAAGGCAAGGCAGAATTTGCAATTTTGCTCGAATTGCCAAAATCAGCCAAATTCAAATGCTCCTATCCACTTGGACACATCTGAGGATTGAATCTAAAGGGGACAATCACTGAGCCAAGCCTCCAAAGTCCATGGAACAAGATTGGCCAAACCTACTTAGCAGTTGTCATTCACTATTCCTTGCAAAACAAACTTGCTCTACTATAAATAAAGCTCAATTATGTTCAGTTTAAGTACACCAAAGGCCTACAACACTTGCCTTTCTCTTGGCAAAAATGCCTTTCTTAGCAAGGTAACTATCGGGTTTTGAGCTAGAGGGCAATTCCACTCAAACCAATCACTCACACACCTCATATACATCACATATGAGTTGATCAAACACTTAAACAAAAACTGGAACACAGATTTCACAAAATCACCAGCCAATTGCTCAAGTTCTTGATAGTTTTGCAGTACAGGTGCCATCTTCAACTCCAAACCATTTCAATCCATTCCAAGCACTCAGACACATCACTTGGCACCTAGGGAAGCTATCCACATCATTGGAACCAAGCTGTAACACCTCCAACACAAATCACGATCACCAGCTGCAAGTGGTAAGCATGAGCTCTTCTAACTCTATGATCCATGCAATTTTTGCTGCACAATAATTTGGCCATATGTTCATAATCATGCATGGAATGTTTCCCCTCAATTAATTGCATTGTTTGAATCGTGTATCAAAAATCCTAGCCTTCATGCAGAAATTAGGGTTCTTAAGGTTTTTCATGATTTCTTGTTATATGTTTAATTTAAATGAAATTAATTGACATAGACATGATCGTGAGGTTGAGACGAGTATAATGATATGTGGATTGCATGCTATAATCAAGTATTCAGTGAGATTGGAGAGAAAATGCAAATCTGGCCAAGCCCAGAACATGCGCGTGTTCTTGGTGTG
This sequence comes from Lathyrus tuberosus, assembly GCA_022829125.1. NCBI lineage: Eukaryota > Viridiplantae > Streptophyta > Magnoliopsida > Fabales > Fabaceae > Lathyrus > Lathyrus tuberosus. The sequence continues at coordinate 1,047,352 of JALAZF010000062.1, read as the reverse complement.
TTCTTGGCGCCATTTTTCAAAATTTGAATATTTGAATTTTGTGATTTTATTTAATTGATTCAAAAATTAATTTCTCTCTGAGTTTTAATGATTTTGAGTTGATTCTTTTTTTAATAATTCACAGAAATGTTAGAATATTTTATTTTATCAAAAAATCCCAAAAATATTATTTATTTCATATAACTGATATTTTTGCAAAGAATTAATGTTTTAATTATTTTTGACATTTAAAATATTTTTTCCACCTTGATTTTGCAACTTTTAATGCTTTTTAATTATTTTGTAGGTCAATACTTAATTTTTGAAGCATTAATCCAAGATCACAATTTGTTTTTCCTATGTTAAACAATTTTGATCATTTTAATTGAATTTTTATTCAATTAAATACATTTTTGAAAACAAATTAGGGTTTTTGGATTAATTCAACCCTCATAAATCATTTTCAAAACACTTTGGGCCTCTAATAGAGTGTAAGACCCAATCCTTTTTTGAGCAAATCATTTTTGGGCCTCAGTGTATTGTGTAAGCCCCGATACCGTAAAAAACAAATGGCGCAATCGTCGCCTTTTGAAAAATAACCTTTTGGGCATCTCCTCGTGCTATAAGACCCATTCAAAACTTTTGGGCCTCTAATAGAGTGTAAGACCCAACTCCCTTTTAACCAGAAACTTTGGGCCTCACTTATTGTATAAGTCCCTTCGCGTTAAAAGAAAATCTCAGCGCGATCGCCGCTTTAAACGGAAAAATCATCTGGGCCTACCCTCGAGTAGTAAGACCCATTTACTTTCTTAAAACTTTTAGGGCCTCTTGAGAGAGTGTAAGACCCGTCCCTTTGTACAGAAAACCATTTTGGGCCCAGTCACTTGTCTAACTCCCTCTGTACAAAACAACAGTGCGCTCACTGATAAAACCCTGGGCCTCTCCTTGAGCTGTAAGCACCAAATCTTTCTTTTTCAAAGCACTTTCTCCTTTGATTTTGAATATACTGTTGTTTTCAATCTTTTTTTGTTGAACAACTAACCAAACAGCATGGAAGCTCTACAACCGAGTAAGTGGTTATTGCTTTCATTTACCGCTTTCATATACATATAACTGTATTGTGGGGCTGTTTCACTGTAAGTCTTCTTTCATAAACTCATATCAACTGTGTAATAATAGTATAGATATTTAGAGTTTCCCCAGCAACTACGTCTAGCATTAAGCTCGTTGATCACTCTTAGAAATAGTCTAAACTAGATCCCCAATAGGATCACCAGATACAGTCTTCTCTTCGGCTGTCCTCATTAGGAATTGTCAAGAAACTCTACTCCTAGAGATGAATGTATTCTCCGTGAATGGCATCTTTGAGTTTCTTCCAAATTCTCGAACTTTCCTGACTTGATCTATTCCTTGTGAATAGCTTGCCTTGAATTTCTCGGGGTTTGGGGACCCACGGGCTTCCTAAAATCATCGGCCTCCTCTTGGGCATTATACAAGGACCCACGGGCTTCCTAAAAGCAACCCCGCCTCCTCTTGGGCTTAGTACAAGGACCCGCCGGCTTCTTAGAAGTATTCACAGCCTCCTCTTAGGCTTCGTATAATGATCTCTTCCTCCGGGAATGATAGCCTCCTCTTGGGCTTCGTACAAGGACCTCTCGGCTTCTTAAAAGTTTCCAGCTTCCTCTTGGGCTTCGTACAAATTGTCCCGACGACCTCCTAGAGGTATAGGAACAGAACTTAGTCATCTGCATAGAACAGTCCTTTCAAAGAGTCTACTACTGTTTCTCAAAGCATAGTACAAAAGATAAAACTCTAGACTTGGACAGTCTAATTTCCTTGAGTCTCAAAGACATTCTCAAGTGACCCCCTCTTTAAATAGGAAGTAAACCCGTAGACTCGGATAGTCTTAATACCCTTCGGATTTCCCGCTTCCTTAAAGAACAGGAATAACCCGGATCCTTGAATCAAATCCATGAGTATAGTGTTGCTCATATAAGAACTGATTTTCTCTTTAAAATCAGTATACTGGACCTGTCACTTAACTGAAACAATATTTAGCCTCTCTCTCGGGCTTTGTACGAGACACATAAGAGACTCCCTCGTTGAGTCAATTACCCCTTTCGCCTCCATCTCGGGCTTTATACGAGATACAAAAAGGTTCTTATTGAGCCAAACAAACAACAGCCTCCATCTCGGGCTTTGTACGAGATACAAAAATTCTCTTGTTGAGTCAAATCGCCTCCATCTCGGGCTTTATACGAGATACCAAAAGATTCCCTCATTGAGTAAAAACCTTTTAGCCTCTCTCTCGGGCTTTGTATGAGACACATATTAGCCTCCTCTTAGGCTTTGTATAAGAAAACCACTGGTTAATCCAATTAATCTTTTAGCATCAAAGATGTGCCTCGTTCACAGTACACAAACATCAACAACTCCTTTCCCTTCATCTAATCGCTGTAAGCGGCAAGCCTCTGGATCATCTACATCCATGCCACTGTCCCTCTTTTAGCATGAGAAATTCCTAAGGAAAGATAGCATTGCTCTACACTGAGTTAAAGTCTTCTCCTTCAGGTTAAAATCCCCTATAAAGGAAATTATGGTATTGCCGGATTCACAAATCTCGGTTAAAGTAATTCTCCTTTATAAACAGTCGTAACAAACAACCCCCTCTTTAGAGATGACAAATTCTCTCTAAGGTCAACACTTTTAGCTTCACATCTTGGGCTTTAAACAAGATACAAACCACCTTTCGCTTCACGTCTTGGGCTTTGAACAAGAAACCAAAACAACCATTTCCTCCCATAGAATAGGAGGAACTACGAACGCTCTGATTTCCCTGTTTCGGTAAACGGGAATACGTAGGCATAAGATTGAAAGGAACAATCTTAGCGAGCACACTAAACAAAAACCCAAAATCCCATACTCTCATCAAAAGCATCAGTCCTAACATCCTAATCCTTGTTCCCCGCTATAAAGTCCAAGAAAGAAAGAAAACCGTATTGGCGAAAATACAAATAACCAGTACAAGGGCCCCTCACATTGATAGCATTTGTAACCTAACAGACTGCTGTTTAAACTCAGTATGCAAAGCAGGGTTAATTGGAGACATCTATTTCCCTTCCTTCATCAGCTTTAATAGGATAAAAAATGAATCGACCTGTAGTAAGCTCAACCGCATAGAGCGACCAACGCTTAAGAACCGCGTCCAAAATCGCACGCTACACTTTCATCCTGACCTCTCATCTTGCATAATTTGATTTGGCTTGACTTATTCTCATGTGTAGGATCCATCTGATGGCCATTATTTTGACAACGCATTAAAAATGCATGTGAGGCTCACGTATGTTTTTTTAATCTCTGATTAATTTTGTGTGCGCGTGCGTATGATAATTATGGTGTGAGTGTGGATCTGAGCTGTTGATCATGATTACCTTTTAATTTCATTGACTGATGGTACGCGTTGGATTAATTGTGTGGTCTTGATTAAATCTGAATGCTTGACTGAATTCCATGGGATTATTTGACTTCGCTAGTGGACCTTTGGCTTGGGCTTTGTTATTCCCACCCCCAGTCTGAGCCCATTTTCATTTTCAGCGTGAATTGTTGCTGATTGCACCTCCCTGATTTCCTTTTCTTTTTATTTTATTTTCTTTGCATTTGTTTTGCATTTTAATTTTTTAAAATCATTTTTATGCATCCAAAAATCATAAAAAAATTCATGAAGCTTCTTTTTAGTTTTATAAAATTTTGAAAAATTTTATTTTCTTATTTTATTTTATTTTTGGTGTCTTAATTAATTGTTTAATTGATTTTCTTTTTTATTTGTCTCACATGTGCACACTTCTACTTGTAGAATTTATTTCCCATCATCTATACATGATCTTGAACTCATTCTTTTTGCATTTATTAGATGACATATTGAAGTGCATAAAAACATTTTTGTTTCATTTTTAAAACTTTTCATATTGCATTTTGGTCCCTCTCTTGTGCATATTGAATCATGGTGCTTATGTGATCTTTGCTTAATTGTTTGAGTTGCTTAACTTGTGAATTTTTGTGAGATCTTTTAGCATGTGATTGTCTTCTGACCTAGATCATTAGAGTTTTAATTTCACAATTGTTGAATGTCATATGATACATGTTTTCTTATTTGTGCTTAAGTGACTTATGTGTGATCATCTCTTGACATCTCTTTACCCAAGTTGATTTGCTATGCTTAATTGATTGAGTTCCTTTGTGATTCTTTGAATGAGCTTTTGGTATGATGTTTACCCCTGGTTGAGGTCCTTTGAGACTAAATTTTGAAATTTTTGGATCATGTTTGAATCATGTTTGAGTATTCTTAAGTGTTGGAACTTTGTCCTCTTTTTGTAGTTTACTTTGGTGCATGTTTTGAAAGTGTTGAGTGATGCTTGGACTTGTATGACTTGAGTTTGGTTTTGATATGATGTTGATGCATATGCTACTGCCTCTTGAGTTCTATACTTGGTTTTCATGTTACTTGAGCATAGTTGAATGCATTTGGTTTGAATTGTATGATGAATATCATTACCTTTCCTTTTGTGAACTTCTTTGGATCTTAATGCTTCATGTTTTGAATCACTTTTACACACATGAATTGTTGATGATGATATGATCTTGGTTCTGACTTGTCTTCATCTTCATCTTGCCTTTCTCATTTCATTTTGATATGAAGTCCATGTATGCTTAATTGTGCATTTCATACAAGTATGCTTGCATTCTTTCATGTTTATCTTTGCATGCTTACTTGAATTATTTTGCATTGATCTTTGAAACCTGATTGTTGATTTGAGTTGGACATTTATGATATGTTGTGCTTGCTGCCACTTATTGTATCTCATCTCTCTTCTTCTTCTTCTTCTTCTTTCCTCTCTTTCACTCTTTCTCATCCCATGAATCTCAAGACTTGCTCAAGTCTTGCATTTTTTCCCTTTAGAGCTACCTAGTCCAACTTAATTTTTGATTAAGCTTGGAGTAGGATTAGCATTAGGTTTTAGGTAGTCTTTCCTCCTAAACCTCACTAACCATAGGACATCCATGCATGATAACATTAGGACTCTTAGTTTCCCTTTAGAGTTTCCTTCGGGTTTTCTCTTCTCATCTCAAAATAAAAGTAAAAAACACTTAATAAAGGTTAACGTGTATTGCGCTTGAGCCTTCTATGTGGGAAGTGGGGAGTGAGGGGCTTCCTCTCATTCTTCTAGGATACCTAGTGTACGTCCTGTTGGGGCGATGCGTGAAGTATTCATTCCTGTATTTAAGACTTTGGTTAAATGCAAGTTACAAATAACTGTAAAAGACACTTCTTGTTTAAAAAACTTAAAACTAACAATAACGTCTTTCCTTCGGGAATTCTTTTCTCATCTCACTCACTCTCAACGTACGAACGTTCTCCTACTCATTCTCTTGCAAGATGGTAACGCACTCGGACCAGCGAGCCTGCAACACCTGAGCTAGAACGTTAGCCGTTCCTTAAAAAACACAAACAATCCATCCCTAGTGAGGGGAACTACGTCGCTCTGATTCTCATATTCCCGATGAGATACGTAGGCAGTGGGGTAGGGCCCATTCGGGCACTTCTTTTATTTTCCCAACATTTGTTTCTTCGTTCTTTCCGTTCTCATTCCTTTTCCTTCCCGGTAGCAGCAGAGCTCCAGACGACGACACCCTTTGATCGAGACAAGCAAGCGTGGATCCCATCGGGTACAATGGACGCGTGGGGGTGCTAATACCTTTCTCTCGCATAACCGACTCCCGAACCCAGTTCTCTTGGTCGTAAGACCATGCTCTTTCCTTTCCTTCAGGTTTATGCGGTGTTTCCTTTCCCTCTCTTGGGATAAATACAAATTGCTGGCGACTCTGTTTCGGTGCCACTTTCGCGTTTGTACTTGGATGAAAATCCCGGGAGCGACAGCTGGCGACTCTGCTGGGGATCGAACCCAGAATCTCTGGTTTCCTTAGCGAGTCAATCCTAGCGCTCTTCTATTTTCGTTTCATTGGGTGTTTACCGTGATGCTGTAGTGTTAGTTACTATTTTACTGTATTGCTATTTATAGTATTACTGCTTTACTGTTTTTATCGCATTTTACTGCATTGCATTGTTATGCTGGACTGTACTGCGCTGTGCTATTTTTCTGTTTGGCAGGTTGGGAGGTTTTGAGAGATGAGCCCAATACCCAGGCTCAAGCATACACCTAGGTTTTAGCGTGGGCAGGCGTAATGCTCCCGTGGTGTTGGCCACGTGCGGGTGATCACGATCCCTACAATCAGACGAGGTTCTATCCAGAGCTATCTGCTAATGTATGTTGATACAGGCCAGTAGTTATTCTCTGGAGGAATTGTCGACTCTGATGACCATTCCCGAGGACTCAGTAACGGCACTAATCCCGAGATGTGACAGTGGCAGACCATCTTCTGTGACAAACCCATTGCACAGTCTCGATCCGAGGACCCAATGCTGGGAACTTGCTATAGGATTTCCTTTTGAAGTGAATCAGCGGACGACCTCTTTGATTGGCGATAGCATTGTATCCTTCGGACTGAATGTGCTATTTCTTCTCAAACCTCTGAAGCTGAGGATCTTTTGTTTTTGTGAATCAGTTGAGGCCTCCTTGATTGGTGATGATGCCAAACCAGAACTGGTGAACGTATCATCATTTCTCGACCTGAGAGCCCGGGATATTGAGGATCTTAGTACCCACATGTGAGAGGGATGGGTGTTTGCAGGTTTGCAGGTAACCGTGGCCTTCAACCTACCTGATTTTCTAGTTTTATCACTATGGTGGTTGTTATTCTGAGTTTTGGTACAGAGCCTTGATTTGTTCAGTCAGCGCAGTGCAGCCAGTTTGTGTGGATACCCTGATCACATGCTCTGCATTGCATTCCTTTTTTCTGACATTCATGTTTGTGCATTTTCAGGTAGTATCTAGTCTTTGATTCCAGTCAGAGGGCATTCATAGGGATGGACACTAAGAGGGATAAGAAGCACATCATCGTCTACAAGTTCCCGAAGATCACTCTTGGCCCGTTGAACAGTTTGCAGAGTATAGCTGGTCCAGAAGTTTTAGGAGCCTTTGAAGAGAAGTATGGTTGGATTTTATCCCTGGTTCGGAGTCTCAGTGAATATGAATACAATGGGCTACACACCTTGATGCAGTTTTATGATCCTTCCTTGAGGTGCTTTGTGATGCCAGATTATGTGTTGGTTCCTACTCTGGAGGAGTACTCCAACATTTTGAGGATTCCTATCAAAGAAGGTGTTCCTTTCTGTGGTTCCTGAGGAGATTATGATTTCTAAGCAGTGGCTGAGGCTCTTTATTTGAGCAGATCTACAGTGGAGGCTGACTTTTCTAAGAAGGGAAAATCCCGAGGCTATCACTTGGAGTACTTAGTGAAGAGGGCTCAAGAAGAAGCAAAGGAAAAGAGGTGGATGGCTTTCAATGCAATATTGGCTCTGTGTATATATGGCATTGTGTTATTCCCTAATGAGTCTGATTTCATCGATACGGATGCTATTCAGATATTTACAGCTCAGAATCCGGTGCCGACTTTGTTAGGTGATCTCCACTACGCCCTATACAACTGGAATGAGAAAAGATGAGGTGGGGTGGTTTGTTGTTGTGCATCTCTCTTTTACAAGTGGTTTACCAAACGTTTGCCCCAATCTGGTGCTTTTGTGGATTCAAAGACTTCTTTAGAGTGGAGTAAGTGTCTAATAGGCTTAGCTGCTAAAGATATTCTTTGGGTGGATAAGGGATTAGTGGGGACTGATATTTTGCATAGCTGTGGCAGGTATCCTAATGTACCCTTGGTCGGAAGAAAAGGAGGTATTAACTACAACCCATCTTTGGCTATCAGGCAGTTTGCATACGCTCTAAAAGATCCTCCAGCTGGAAAAGATTTGGAAGAATCTTTGTATTTTCATATGACTGAAGGTGTGGCTATTGCACAAGAAGCTTCTCAGGCCTGGCTCAGCAGACAAAAGATAGGTAAAACTGTCTTGGGTAAGCCCAATAATCAAGCTTTCGCTCCATATGTTGAATGGGTGAAGAAGAGGGTAGAAGAGTTCTATTTGCCTTTTGATCAGGCGCCTCCCTTATATCCAGAGATTGTGGAAGAGAGACTCACTGTACCATTCGAAGAATTCGATAAGCAGCGTAAGTTGGTATCTGATCTGAGGGTGGAAAACTCTGACATGAGTAGTCAACTACAGAGTGCTCTACAGGACAACTTGGAGTTGAAATGGAAAGTTCAAGACATGACTACGCATCTAGAGAAAAAAGAGAAGGATTTTGCTGACAGGGCTCAACACTTCAAAAAGGTCAGTATGGCTACTGAATTGTCAGGCAAAGCTAAGAGGAAAAACAAGAAGCTTTTGACTAAAACAGAAGACAAGCTTGCCACGTATCAGGATATGTGGAAGGAGGCTAAGATTGAGAATGAAGAGCTGAAAGAAGAGCTTCAGGTAGTGAAAGCAAGGAAAGATCGTTATTTTGCCAAGTGGAAAGAAGCCCAGAAAGAAATTGAAGAGCTCAAACTGCAAGCGGGAATTAAGAAGTCAAAGCACGAAGGCAACGATGTTGAAGAGTAGATTGCTAGGCTGAATTAGGATGTCGAGAAGAGAAACAGGCTGATCAAGGGTTTGCTAGAAAGACCTACTCATCCAGATACTGTGAACCTTCTTGAGGAGAATGAAGTCGGTTTATTTGGAATTGACTTGTAGTAATTCAATTGTTGTTTTTGCTGTGATTACCATCACTTTTGATTGTATTGAACCTATTTGTATGACTTCTTATGCTATGATATTGCAATATTTGTCTCAATGGCTATTAGTTGTTTGAAAGGGGTTATCCTTTGATTGATTCTGCAATATTTCTGGATTTGGATTTATTTTCCGATGTTGTGTCTGATCCCTTGCCCGATTTCAAAGCTGGAATCAAAGCAGATTCGGCCTAGAAATGTTTAAATATAATTGTTTGCATTTTGCATTTGCATCCTCATAATCATAAGCATTTTTGCATAACAGGTACTTGTTGCAGGAGATCTCTAACCTTTATTTGGTTTCAGGCACTATAGGTGAGAATCACATTCACCGATACTCAACTTGAAGAAATCAAGCAAGGATAATGGATCAGATGCAGAGTGATTTGGCTAAAATGAGGGCACGAATGGATCAGTTCATGACTCTCATGACTGGTATGGCACAAACTCAAGAAAGACTGAGGCTTCTGGTCGAGCGTCCAGAAGCCACGCCTGGAGGTAATCAGAATGACAACTCACAGACTCATGGCACTCCTCCTCCTGTTGGCAATCCTCCTCCTGGTGGTAATCTGGGTAATGGAAATGGCAGAATTATTGGTGTTGTTCAGGAAGATGCTCAGGAAGACCAATTTACTTTGCTGGATGCTGAGATGGGTACTCCTAATGATAAAAGGTACGATGAGTTGGCCGAAAAGATACGGGCTATGGAATGCAAGAATTCTATGGGTATTGATGTTACTAGTTTGGGAATGGTACCAGGGGTCAGGATTCCTCCAAAATTCAAGCCGCCCACTTTTGACAAATATCATGGCAATACGTGTCCCCAGACATATATCCAAGCTTATTTTGGGAGGATCTCAACCCATACAGATGATGAGAAGTTATGGATGCATTACTTTCAAGACAGTCTGGCTGGAGCTTCTTTGACCTGGTATATGAAATTGAACAGAGCTGCTGTGAGAAGTTAGAAGGATCTGGCAGAAGCATTCCTAAAATAGTACCAGTACAATATTGACATGGCGCCCGACCGCACTCAATTGCAAGGGTTGTCACATAATGCTAAGGAAAGTTTCAAAGAATATGCTCAGAGGTGGAGGGAAATGGCTGCCCAGGTCCAACCTCCTTTGCTGGATAGAGAAATGGCAGATATGTTTATGGGCACCCTGCAAGGGGCATTTCTTGAAAGATTGGCTGCTTGTCCATCAACCGAATTTTCTGATATTGTGATTGCGGGTGAAAGGATCGAAAGTTTGTTGAAGCTTGGAAAGATTCAAGATGTAAGTGGGGCTGGCTCTTCTGGAACGAAGAAACCCTTTGCTAGTGGTCAGAAAAGAAGAGAAGGTGATACAAATGTTGTGTATAGAGGACGAGGTAGAGGACGTTCTCAGGGTTACCATCAAGTAGGTGCAGTGACAATCCCAGCACCTTCTGTTCAGCAACAACAACCACAACAGCAAGCTCAGTAACAGCAGCAGCAACCTCCTTTCTAACAGAGGTCTAGGTAGAGGGATCGTAAGATTGACCCTCTCCCGTTGACCTATTCTGCATTGTTACCACATTTACTCAAGTTGAAATTGGTTGAGCTTCGTACTATGAGACCTCCTACCGCTGGCAACTTGCCAACTAATTTTGATGTTAACGCTCGCTGCGAGTTCCACTCAGGTGCTCAAGGGCACTCCATTGAAAAATGTTGGGCATTTCATCATAAAGTGGAAGACTTGATTGATGCCAAAGCAATCAATTTCTCTCTACCTCCTAATGTCCTCCAGAACCCCATACCTAATCATGGTGTGGCAGATGTGCATGCTATTGAAGATGGAAGGAGATTGAACTTGGTAGCAGATGTCAATCAGGTGAAGACTTCTTTGTTGGTTGTAAAAGATCGTCTGTTGAAGGGACAGGTGTTCCCAGGTTGCGACCAAGATTGTTCTGAGTGTATGAATCAAGAGAATGGATGTGATAAGTTAAAAGTGGGTTTGCAGAATCAGATCAATGAAGGATGTCTACAGTTTGACAGGGTTGTGAAAGAAACTGATGAGGTATCAACTGTGACCATCTATTATACTCCCGCTGAGATCCAGGTACCTGCTAGTACAACTCCTGTAGCAAGTGTTGTGCCAGAAAGACCCAGTCCTGTTACCATCACGGTGCCAGGACCAGTTCTGTTTTCAACTACAAAGGCAATCCCATGGCACTATGGGGCAGACGTGTATTATGAAGGTAAAAAGCAAGAAGTTGGGACATCAGCCGGTTCACATATTGATAATGTGGGTGGTGTAGGTGGCTTTACTCGGAGCGGAAGGTTGTTTGCTCCCCAAACTTTGTGCAGTGATCAAGAAGTTGTGGCCGCAACAAAAGCTAAAGGAAAACAGGTGGTTGAGAGCGTGCCTGTGCCTGAAACAGAGACCAAGATTACTTTTGACAATTAGGTGGAAGAGTTCATGAGGATAATAAAGAAAAGTGATTACAAGATTGTCGATCAACTGAACCAGACTCCTTCGAAGATTTCAATTTTGTCATTGTTGATGTGTTCTGATGCACACCGGGAGGCTTTGTTGAAAGTGTTGAAGGGCGCATATGTGCCACAGGAAATCACTGTCAATCAGCTCGAGGGTGTAATCTCTAATGTTAATGTCAGCCATGGTTTGGGCTTCACAAGTAGGGATTTGACTTCTGAAGGAAGAAACCACAATAAAGCTTTGCACATCACAATGGAGTGTAAGGGCGCAGTGTTGTCTCACGTGCTGTTAGACACTGGTTCCTCGCTCAATGTGTTGCCTAAGAAGGCGCTAATGAAGCTGGAAGTTGATGGTTTGATATTAAGGCCAAGTGAGTTGGTTGTCAGAGCATTCGATGGGACGAAAAGATCTGTGTTTGGTGAAGTAGAATTGCCTATGCAAATTGGACCGCGGGTGTTCAAATCTATATTCCATGTGATGGACATACAGCCTGCGTATAGCTGCTTATTAGGTCGCCCTTGGATTCATGCGGTCGGGGCTGTTACATCCACCTAACACCAAAAGCTGAAGTACGAGTTTGAAGGACAGGTCGTGACAGTGTGTGGTGAAGAAGATATCTTTGTTAGTCATTTATCCACGTTTAAGTATGTTGAGATGGATGGGGAAATTCACGAGATGCTTTGCCAGTCATTTGAAGCGGTACATATTGACAATGTGCCTGAATCTTCCTCTACACCAGATAGAGCCGGTACCTCCATTTCATCCTACAAACAAGCTGTCGAGGTCGTCAGAGCCGGCAATGCCCAAGGCTGGGGTAGGCTAATAGAGACACCAATGAAGGATGACAAATTTGGTATTGGTTATCATCCCTCTATGACTTCAGTTGCGGAGAACAGTGGACCCATCACTTTCAGCAGTGGGGGAATTATTTACACAGATCAGTCTTGTGCAGCTACAGAAGATGGTGTTGATAGAGACTGTGACTTGGACAACTGGGTACGCCCACGTGCTCCGGGACAACAATTGCAGAACTGGTCTAATGAAGAAGTCATCCGGGTTACTCTTCAAACAGAGTAGTTTTTATTTGTTTTTCTAACCATAATGCATGTCAAAATCTTGCGCTCTGCCCAAGGCGTATAGATTCATTTGTAGGGCCACCCTGTTTGCATTTGCAATTTTAATCATCAATAAAGGACGTTTTGCACTCAAATTTTGTTCTCTATCTTTCAGTTTTTTTTATTTTTGCACAAAATAACAATAAAATGGCAATGTTTCATTTCTTTTTGTTTTAAAATAAATTCTAAAATAAAACATGAACCCGTTCGTGCAGACTTGATCCTCCGGATTCCATTGATAACGATTTTGCTATGGCTATGTATGACTTTGACAAACCGATTTATCAAGCCGAAGAAGGGGATGAGAAGGGCTGTGAACTCCCTGAGGAACTGGCCAGATTGTTAAAACAAGAGGAACGGACTATCCAGCCTCATCAAGAGACTATAGAGATCATCAATATTGGTACCGAGGATGCTAAGAAAGAGATTAAGATTGACGCATGCCTGCAAGCAGATGTAAAGAAGGCTTTGACTGAGATGTTGTGTGAATATGTTGACATCTTCGTCTGGTCGTATCAAGACATGCCAGGGTTGGATACGGATATTGTTGTACACAGGCTGCCATTGAAAGAAGAATGTCCGCCAGTCAAGCAGAAACTTCGTCGGACTCATCCCGACATGGCCATAAAGATCAAAGAAGAGGTTCAGAAGCAGTGGGACGCTGGGTTTCTTGCAGTAACTCACTACCCTCCCTGGGTTGCCAACATTGTACCGATACCAAAGAAAGACGGAAAGGTTAGAATGTGTGTGGATTATCGAGATCTTAACAAAGCTAGCCCGAAGGATGATTTTCCACTACCCAACATAGATATGCTTGTTGACAATACAGCTCAGTTTTCAGTGTTCTCGTTTATGGATGGTTTCTCTGGGTACAACCAGATTAAGATAGCGCCTGAGGATATGCAGAAGACCACGTTCATTACTCTGTGGGGTACATACTGTTATAAAGTGATGCCTTTTGGGTTGAAAAACGCAGGGGCAACATATCAGCGGGCAATGGTAACTCTGTTTCACGACTTGATTCACAAAGAGATTGAATGTTATGTGGATGTCATGATTGCCAAGTCGAGAATGGAAGAAGAACATCTGATTAACTTGAAAAACCTGTTTGAAAGGTTGAGAAAGTTCCATCTAAGGTTGAATCCAAATAAGTGCACTTTTGGGGTGCGTTCTGGAAAGCTGCTGGATTTCATTGTAAGTGAAAAAGGAATTGAGGTTGATCCTGCCAAAGTGAAAGCAATACAAGAAATGCCTGAACCGAGAACGGAAAAAGAGGTTCGTGGTTTTCTGGGTAGATTAAACTACATTGTAAGGTTCATATCTTACCTAACAGCCACGTGTGAACCAATATTCAAACTGCTAAGAAAAGATCAAACGGTCAGGTGGAATGACGATTGCTAATTGGCATTCGATAAGATAAAAGAATACTTGCAGGAACCTCCAATCCTCATGCCTCCAGTTTCAGGAAGGCCTTTGATAATGTATTTGACAGTGCTTGAAGGTTCTATGGGTTGTGTTCTCAGTCAACACGACGAGACGGGTAGGAAGGAGCATGCTATCTACTACTTGAGCAAAAAGTTCAATGATTGTGAGTCCCGATACTCAATGCTTGAAAAGACATGCTGTGCACTTGCATGGGCCGCTAAGCGATTGAGGCAATATATGATTAGGCACACAACCTTGTTGATTTCCAAAATGGATCCTATCAAATACATTTTTGAGAAACCAGCGCTTACAGGCAGAGTTGCACGGTGGCAAATGGTTTTGACAGAGTATGATATTCAATACACTTCCCAAAAGGCCATCAAAGGAAGTATCTTGTCAGACTATCTTGCGCAACAGCCGATTGATGATTACCAACCCATGAAATTTGATTTCCTTGATGAGGACATCATGTTTCTCAAAGCTAAAGACTGCGAGGAACCACTCCCGGAGGAGGGGCCAGACCCTGAATCCAAATGGAGTTTGATGTTTGATGGGGCCGTCAATATGAATGGATGCGGAGTTGGAGCAGTTCTTATCACGCCGGAAGGTGTCCATATGCCTTTCACGGCTCGAATAACTTTCGGATGCACCAACAACGAAGCAAAATATGAAGCTTGTATAATGGGGATTGAGGAGGCGATTAATTTACAAATTAAGACCCTTGATATCTTTGGTGATTCAACTTTGGTAATTAATTAGGTGAAAGGGAGTTGGTACACGCACCAAGCGAATTTGGTTCCGTATAGAGATTATACAAGGAGATTGCTGACATTCTTCACAACAGTGAAGCTGTACCATATTCCTCGAGACGAGAATAGGTTTGCTGATGCCTTGGCCACATTGTCTTCCATGATCAAAGTGCAAGGATGGAATCATGTACCTAAGATTGAAGTGTCTCGGCTTGATAGACCTGCATTTGTGTTTCCTGTTGATGCAACGTCTGATGACAAGCCATGGTTTCATGATATCAAGTGTTTTTTGAAAAGTCAAGAGTACCCGCCAGGGGCATCCACCAAAGATAAGAAGACGTTGACAAGGTTATGTGGTAGTTTCTTCTTGAATCAGGATGACGTGCTGTACAAACGGAATTTTGACATGGTTCTGCTCAGATGCGTGGATAGGCACGAAGCAGAAATGTTAATGCAGGAAGTACATGAAGGCTCTTTCGGTACCCATGCCGGAGGACATGCAATGGCTAAGAAATTATTGAGATCAGGATATTATTGGTTGACAATGGAGTCAGATTTCTGCAATGATGCCCGCAAGTGTCACAAATGCCAGATCTATGCAGACAAAGTGCACGTTCCTCCAAATCTGTTGAGTGTCATGTCCTCTCCTTGGCCCTTTGCAATGTAGGGCATTGACATGATCAGAAAGATTGAGCCTACTGCTTCAAATGGCCATCGCTTCGTCTTGGTCGCCATTGATTATTTCACTAAATGGGTTGAAATAGAATCTTATGCCAATGTCACTAAGCAGGTGGTAGCTCGTTTCCTGAAACGGGATATCATTTGTCGCTATGGAGTGCCTGAGAGAATCATTACTGATAATGGTTCTAATCTGAATAACAAAATGATGTCTGAGCTGTGCCGGGACTTCAAAATCGAACATCACAATTCTTCTCCGTATCGCCCGAAGATGAATGGCGCTGTGGGGGCGGCCAACAAGAATATTAAGAAGATTGTGCAGAAGGTGGTTGTCACATATAGAGATTGGCATGAGATGTTATCATTTGCTTTGCATGGGTATCGAACGTCAGTACGCACGTCCACTAGGGAAACCCCATTCTCACTTGTATACGGTATGGAGACAATACTACCGGTTGAAGTGGAGATTCCATCCCTCAGAGTCATGATGGATGTCAAGTTAGACGAAGCTGAGTGGGTTCGTGCCAGATTTAATCAGTTGAGCCTTATTGAGGAGAAACGACTGGCAGCTGTATGTCATGGGCAGTTTTACCAACGGAGGATGAAGCAGGCATTTGACCAAAAGGTGCGTCCTCGGGTTTACAAAGTGGGAGATGTGGTACTCAAAAGGATCCTTCCTCCTAGTACAGGTCACAGGGGAAAATGGACTCCCAACTATGAAGGTCTATTCGTGGTTAAGAAGGTCTTCTCGGGCGGAGCCTTGTTACTCACAACCATGGATGGCGAAGACTTTTCATCCCCTGTCAACTCAGACGTTGTCAAAAAATACTTCGCATAAATAGACCCGCTGGAAAAAAAGAAAAGTCCAAGCAAAAAAGGGCATCCCGACGAACCACAAAAACAGAATAAAAAGGTTCAGGCAAAAATTAGGGATAATAAATGAAAAAAATTGTACACCCGGTGAGTTGAAAATCCGCAAGGACAACTCACGCAAAAAAGGGTATCCCGGTGGATTGAAAGCCCGAAAGGGCGGTCCACGCAAAAGAGGGATTTAAGCAAATGACTACGGTCTGAGTTATCTGTACTATATCACCATTTCAACAACTGACATTCCAAAGGGTAGGAATCAGTCTGATTATTCCTTAGAAGGCAAGGTCGGGGAATCTTGAAGACATATTGGCCATAGCAGAATTGAAACTCAGTGGAACGCCGCTTTCACATGGCCATTAGGATAGTTTCTTTTCTCAATTTTCAACGATCACCTCTTTCCAGGGATTGCTTCCTGATGTAATTGCCTATTCTGGGCTTTTCGATCAATAAATTGAATTTCAGTTAAAAGCTTCTTATTTTGTTTTACTGCTTTGTTTGCAAAAACGTCCGAATTTTTGATAAAACATTGCATTTGAAAACATGGTGGCTTTACAATAACATGCGCAGAAAAACATTTAAAATTACTTTGAATGTTGAATAATCCTGGATGGTGGATTCAAACCACGCAATATTTCGGGGCATGTGTGTGTATTCTTTTGTTGCAGGTAACAGATTCAGATGATTTCAAGCACAAGACGGGTAATCACTTATTCCCACGCAGGAGACTAAGGCAATCATGTTCAGGGAAGGGTTCACTTGTCACCCTTTTTGTCACAACATTTACTGATTGAGTCCGCCATCCGGTCGACGGTCGTTCACGACAATTCGATATCGGTGAATTAAGTTCAACTGGGTATGTTGTATCTTATTAAGTCAATTCTCTCATTCAGTACTTTCAACAATTCAAGCTTTTCTGTGTCGATAACGGTTGCGAATCCCCAGTAGAGTTGCTTTGCAGATACCGAAGTTGGTGGTTAATCCCCAGTGAAGTCGTCAGGAGTTTGAAAATGCTTAATCTCCTGTAAAATCCTCTTACGACGTTTCTTCAGGTATGTCTTGTATCATGGAGCAGGAAGCAAGTTGTTGACCTTCCCAAGCATGGGGCATTTTGAATTTCCCCAACAAGAGATGTTCCAAATCCATTATCCCCAGTAGAGTTTGAGGACATTTGGTCTTCTGTAAAATCCTCTCAAAAGGCATTCCCCAGCATGAGACGCTTTAAAGCAGTTCTCCTCAGCAGAGTTTGTTATAAACTCATCATCCCCAAAGGAATCACCAAACGAAAAGTTCGCCTAGCATGGGGCATTGTGGCACTTATCCTAAGCTCGAAGGTTTTATTCCTCAGCAGACTATCATGGAATTGCTTTGGGTTTCCCCAGCAGATCTTTAAGGACTCTTTCCCAACAAGTTGCAACGGAATGTTTTCCAACTAGGATTTGCATATCCCCGACAGAGTAGCCCTGATCCCCAGCCAGATCGTATCTCTGATAATTGTATTCCCCACAGAGTTCAAGATTGAAGCTTGTCAACAATACTATCCAGCTGATTTGTTTTCTCCCCGCAAGAGACGTATTGATTAACAGAATTTCTTTCTCAGTAATGTGATAGTACATTCTTTCCCCAGCCGGGTTAACAGGTTGATTCTCCCCGCAAAGGATCTCGGGTTTGATAGATCCCCAAGCAGAGTTTTAATGACTTGTCTTCTTCAGCAGAGTGTTAGTACATTCTTTCCCCAGCCAAGTTAGAAAATTCTCATCTCCAGCGGAGTTACTGTGACCAGAATTCATCCCCAAGCAGATGAAGTAATTCCTGGAAGAATCATCAATCCCCTAAATTTCCAAAGTCCAATTTATTTTTGGCAAACTTGACAATTCGAAGCAGACGGATTGTTCATTCATTCTCCAGCAGAGATATCGTCCTTTTAGGAGTCTCTGAAGTTAAATCATTGATCTTTGTTCCTCAGCAGAGTCGGCAGAAATGTCTGACACGGATGCAGAGAGTAATCCAGTATTGGAATTCTTAAAGTCCAACCGTAGATTGGCAAAAAGGTCCATCCAAGGGTGGCAAAGCATCAAAGTCCAACCGTAGATTGGCAAAAGGTCCATCCAAGGGTGGCAAATTCTTAAAGTCCAATCGTAGATTGGCAAAAGGTCCATCCAAGGGTGGCAAAGCAGTAAAGTCCAACCGTAGATTGGTGAAAGTTCACCCGTAGTGTGGCAAGTCAGTAGTTGTCTGACTCCCTTTAAAAGACCGCAGCTAAGTCCAACCGTAGATTGGCCAAAGTCCATCCAAGGGTTGCAAATCACCAGTAAGTCCAACCGTAGATTAGCAAAAGTCCCCCGTAGTGTGGCAATTCAGCTGCAAAGTCCAACCGTAGATTGGCAAAAGTCCACCCGTAGTGTGGCAGGCCAGTAGTCGTCTGGCGTTGTGCTAAAAGACGTTGTTAAAGTCCACCCGTAGTGTGGCAAGCCAGTAGTCATCTGGCGTTGTACAAAAGACATTGCCAAAGTCCACCCGTAGTGTGGCAAGCCAGTAGTCGTCTGGCGTTGTATAAAAGACATCTTTCCAGTGGTATTATTCATCATCAGAGTTTTATTCAAGTAGAGCTCATTTGGTTGGGTTTATATCCCTTTTCTTCTTCTCCAGAGTGCAAATTTTCGGGTTATTCTTCGGTATTCAATCCCTCCATACCATGAAAGTCTGACAGCAATCGCTATCATTCGTTCAGGTCTACAGTGATTGAATAGGGGCAGCTGTAATACCCCAAAATTTGCCCTCTCTTTTCTTCATATCTTTTAGCATGGGCTTTCATTGCATTGCATTGCATTCAAGCATAGAAAAATAAAACATCAAGCATTTAGCATTGCATCTTGCATAAGGGCATGTGATCAGGTGACCCTCTAAGGTGTTGATCATCCAAAGCTAAAGAAGAAGACCAAGTGTTTCTCACAAGCCTCAAGGATCTCTTACATCATGTATCATCTCCATTTGATCTCACAAGTCATGGGAAGAGGATAATTCATCAAGAAGATTGGACAATGCATGATCTCCTACACAAGGTAGTCAAAAGTTGGGATCTGACCCCCAAATGGGCAAGCTCTGTGAGTTTTATCATCTCCAAAGGGCATATCTCATCATTGTTTGAGAGGATACACATCATATTCAGAGGAATTTGGATTTGGAGGATGTGTTATTTCCTCCTAACCAGAGGGTGCCAAAATTAGGGTTTGACCTAAAATCAGTTTATCTCTAATTTTTTGGGCAAGACTTGATCTCATGGTATTCCTTATGTTCTTAAGTGTTCATGGATGGAATCTTGGTCATTGGTTCTTTGGGGAGGATGTTCAATGGATCAGTTACTTGTGAAATAAGCAAAAGTCAACAGTTCAAAAGGAAAGTCAACCATGGGTTTGCAAGGGTTCAAATCATGATTCTCAAGTCCATATACCTTTATTTGGTCAAGGAATGGCATGGATGGGCATTCATCAAAAATCAAGAGTTTGTGCAAAAGTTACTAAATTTGGAAAATGACCTATAATGAGAACTTTCCATTTTTGGCAATTTTTCCACCACATTCAACTTGACTTTTCATCATCAAGGAAACTGCAAATGAATTTTCCTCCAACATGAAAGTTGAATATATTTCTCTCCCATTTCCAAAAAGTATTAGAACATCTCCATATCATTTGTGGAACTCTAGTTATGGTCAAAACAATGCAAGGTGCATTTTGAGGTTTTCCATATATCACTTTTTTCCACCTTTTGCATTTTGGCAGAAATGGACTTGTAATTGATTTTATTGGTTCATGTCACATTGCAACATCAAAGTACACTTCATTTGGCACAAGTTTGGCTTTTGAATCAAGTTATTTCATGCCATATTTCTCATTATTTTCACAAAGTACAATTATGCAAATTTATTCAAAACTCACCAACCAAGACATTTCAAGGCCCAATTCCATTTCATTTGTGATCAGCATGGAAAGTGTGAGTGGTTTATCATAAGAGGCAAGACTTAGCACGTGGGGATTAGTGGCTAAAACACAAAATGCAAAATTGCAAAACCACTCCAATCTTATTAACCAAAGGTTTAATCACTTGCTAATGACAATCAGTGGACTAATGGAGAGTATATAAGCTAACTCATGCCTCCAAAATTAGGTCATGCATTCATTTTGGCTCAGAATCCATTTTTCACTCCTCACTTTCTCATTTTCGATTCTTCCTCTCCACAAGGTTTTCTTGAGAAATTCTTGCATATTCTTGATCAGTGAAGAGAGTAGAACAAGAATCAACCACTGATTGAAGCTCATACCAAGGTTTTCACCAAGTTCAGTTCAAGAGGATTCAAGTTCAAAACTCAAGATCCAGACCATATTCAAGCTCTAATTGCATTTATTTTGCAATTAGAGGTTCCTAAGGCTAGATCTGCAGCTTATCTCTGGTTTTCTAGGAGTATTTTCAGCTCTTCAAGATCTCAGGTTGGTGAACTTTGCATGCTCTTAGAACTTGAATTTTAAGTGTGCATAATGATCTATGAGGTTCACTGAGCATGATGATGTGTTTTGTTTGAATTTTGGACGTGTAGATTGTGTGTATTTTGAGTTTAAAGTTTTGGATCTAAATTTTCTTTTGCTCGATTTGCATTGTATGTTGAGTGTTTGTTGAAATGAGCATGATATTTGTGATCCTCTTGTTTTTCTGATCAAAATGGTATACTCATGAGCAATTTCTGGAGAATTTGGAGCTGCAGCTCACCGGAGAGGGTGACCGGAGCCCTAGCTCCGGCGACTGGTCTTGTTCAGTCCGGCGAAGAGGTTGGAGGAGGAAGACGCAATCTCAGCCCTTCATTTTGGTGATCTAACGGATCTTAGCGTGACATGTCATTTTAAATTTGTTTTTATTTTATTGTTTGTGTGTGTGATAGTCCACGATTATTGTCATGTGTCTTCCATCCTGACCCCTCATCTTGCATAATTTGATTTGGCTTGACTTATTCTCATGCGTAGGATCCATCTGATGGCCATTATTTTAACAACGCATTAAAAATGCATGTGAGGCTCACGGTGTCTTTTTAATCTCTGATTAATTTTGTGTGCGCGTGCGTATGATAATTAAGGTGTGAGTGTGGATCTGAGCTGTTGATCATGATTACCTTTTAATTTCATTGACTGATGGTACGCGTTGGATTAATTGTGTGGTCTTGATTAAATCTGAATGCTTGACTGAATTCCATGGGATTATTTGACTTCACTAGTGGACCTTTGGCTTGGGCTTTGTTATTCCCACCCCCAGTCTGAGCCCATTTTCATTTTCAGCGTGAATTGTTGCTGATTGCACCTCCCTGATTTCCTTTTCTTTTTATTTTATTTTCTTTGCATTTGTTTTGCATTTTAATTTTTTAAAATCATTTTTATGCATCCAAAAATCATAAAAAAATTCATGAAGCTTCTTTTTAGTTTTATAAAATTTTGAAAAATTTTATTTTCTTATTTTATTTTATTTTTGGTGTCTTAATTAATTGTTTAATTGATTTTCTTTTTGATTTGTCTCACATGTGCACACTTCTACTTGTAGAATTTATTTCCCATCATCTATACATGATCTTGAACTCATTCTTTTTGCACTTGTTAGATGACATATTGAAGTGCATAAAAACATTTTTGTTTCATTTTTAAAACTTTTTCATAATGCATTTTGGTCCCTCTCTTGTGAATATTGAATCATGGTGCTTATGTGATCTTTGCTTAATTGTTTGAGTTGCTTAACTTGTGAATTTTTGTGAGATCTTTTAGCATGTGATTGTCTTCTGACCTAGATCATTGGAGTTTTAATTTCACAATTGTTGAATGTCATATGATACATGTTTGCTTATTTGAGCTTAAGTGACTTATGTGTGATCATCTCTTGACATCTCTTTACACAAGTTGATTTGCCATGCTTAATTGATTGAGTTCCTTTGTGATTCTTTGAATGATCTTTTGATATGATGTTTAACCCTGGTTGAGTTCCCTTGAGACTAAATTTTACAATTTGTGGATCATGTTTGAATCATGTTTGAGTATGCTTAAGTGTTGGAACTTTGTCCTCTTTTTGTAGTTTACTTTGGTGCATGTTTTGAAAGTGTTGAGTGATGCTTGGACTTGTATGACTTGAGTTTGGTTTTGATATGATATTGATGCATATTCTACTTCCTCTTGAGTTATATACTTGGTTTTCATGTTACTTGAGCATAGTTGAATGCATTTGGTTTGAATTGTATGATGAATATCATTACCTTTCCTTTTGTGAACTTCTTTGGATCTTAATGCTTCATGTTTTGAATCACTTTTACACACATGAATCGTTGATGATGATATGACCTTGGTTCTGACTTGTCTTCATCTTCATCTTGCCTTTCTCATTTCATTTTGATATGAAGTCCATGTATGCTTAATTGTGCATTTCATACAAGTATGCTTGCATTCTTTCATGTTTATCTTTGCATGCTTACTTGAATTGTTTTGCATTGATCTTTGAAACATGATTGTTGATTTGAGTTGGACATTTATGATATGTTGTGCTTGCTGCCACTTATTGTATCTCATCTCTCTTCTTCTTCTTCTTTTTTCCTCTCTTTCACTCTTTCTCATCCCATGAATCTCAAGACTTGCTCAAGTCTTGGATTCTTTCCCTTTAGAGCTACCTAGTTCAACTTAATTTTTGATTAAGCTTGGAGTAGGATTAGCATTAGGTTTTAGGAAGTCTTTCCTCCTAAACCTCACTAACC
Organism: Lathyrus tuberosus; assembly: GCA_022829125.1. Lineage (NCBI taxonomy): Eukaryota > Viridiplantae > Streptophyta > Magnoliopsida > Fabales > Fabaceae > Lathyrus > Lathyrus tuberosus. The sequence goes on along the minus strand of JALAZF010000062.1, from coordinate 1,024,527 downwards.
ATAGGACATCCATGCATGATAACATTAGGACTCTTAGTTTCCCTTTAGAGTTTCCTTCGGGTTTTCTCTTCTCATCTCAAAATAAAAGTAAAAAACACTTAATAAAGGTTAACGTGTATTGCGCTTGAGCCTTCTATGTGGGAAGTGGGGAGTGAGGGGCTTCCTCTCATTCTTCTAGGATACCTAGTGTACGTCCTGTTGGGGACGATGCGCGAAGTATTCGTTCCTGTATTTAAGACTTTGGTTCAATGCAAGTTACAAATAATTGTAAAAGACACTTCTTGTTTAAAAAACTTCAAACCAACAATAACTTCTTTCCTTTGGGAATTCTTTTCTCATTTCACTCACTCTCAACGTACGAACGTACTCCTACTCGTTCTCTTGCAAGATGGTAACGCACTCGGACCAGCGAGCCTGCAACACCTGAGCTAGAACGTTAGTCATTCCTTAAAAAACACAAAAAATCCATCCCTAGTGAGGGGAACTACGTCGCTTTGATTCTTATGTTCCCGATGAGATACGTAGGCAGTGGGATAGGGCCCATTCGAGCACTTCTTTTATTTTCCCTACATTTGTTTCTTCATTCTTTCCATTCTCATTCCTTTTCCTTCCCGGTAGCAGCGGAGCTCCAGACGACGACACCCTTTGATCGAGACAAGCAAGCGTGGATCCCATCAGGTACGATGGACGCGAGGGGGTGCTAATACCTTCCTCTCGCGTAACTGACTCCCGAACCCAGTTCTCTTGATCGCAAGACCATGCTCTTTCCTTTCCTTCGGGTTTATGCGGTGTTTCCTTTCCCTCTCTTGGGATAAATACACATTGATGGCGACTCTGTTTCGGTGCCACTTTCGCGTTTGTACTTGGATGAAAATCCCGGGAGCGACAGTCACAATGAAGAATTTCCGCTGTGTAATAAAGATGATTTTTGGATTAAAGTTGCATTAATATTTATTATATGTTACATGTCTTATTTGTGAGCAAGTTCTCGTTGAAAGTAATACCCTTTTATTCCGAATTGTTTCATTTTACTCTGATTTTTCGATTAAATATTACGGGGGAATTTAGGGTATTACAAAGTGGTATCAGAGCAGGTCGGTCCGTCCAGCCAGATTGTCTAATTATGTTGTTCCCTAGTATGCGACATGTGTGTGAAAAAACTGTCGGTGCTTGTTTTGTTTTCCATTTGCAGGTTGGGAATGAAACAAGTGGGGGAGAAGTGTCTGCTTCTCTTGGATGATCCAATTGTTGAGAGATTGGATATCACATTGGGGTAGGAGGGAGTGCAGTGTTGGATTGTCCAACTGTTTGAGAATGGTGTGATCCTTGAGGGAAGACGGTCAGGTGTTTTCGTTGTTCTCTTCCTTGTGAGGGGGAAGGCGATGTTGTGGCTAGAGATAGGCCGGTGATGTGTGGAGTATCCTGACGTGTTTCCTTAGGAGGTGCACAGTTATCTTTAGTTAGAACAAAATGATGTCATTTTTTTGGACGAATTGTTGGAGATAAACCATGTGTTTACCAATGATTTAAATGAGTGGTGTAGTGTGTTATTGAGACAAGTGTAGCTCCGGTGTTATTAGTTAATAAGGAAGGAGGTAGTACGAGATGGTGTGTGGATTACCGACGGTTGAGAATAAATATCCATTTCAACGGGATTGATGATTTGATGGACCAACTGGTGGGCTAGTGTGTTTTCGGTATAATGGAATTGAAGTCGGATTACCTTCAGATTTGGGTGAAAAGTGAGGATAGTTGGAGAATCTTAGAAGTAAGAGAAGAGGTGGAACTCATGTTCACCATTTCGAATCTTCATTTTCGCACTTAAGGAACAGCCTACACTAAACAGGTGATAACTTTTCGCTAGTAACTCCGATGGGAGCGATTCTGGACTTTTTGGAAAGCTTGCAAAATTTCCTATAGTTTGTATATAAACTTTGTCTTCTACATGTTTTTGAAGAGGGAGAAAAATGCGTTTGAAGATTTGGGTCTGATGCTGAATTTGGTGAGGACAGGTATATGGGATTCCTTGACCAGCCTCCATTGCGCAGGTGTTAACTTTTTAATCGAAACTCAGATTAAAGCGATTCTTGAATTTCTGGAATCTACAGAAAATTCCCTTCATTTTGGAATATAATTTTGTATCAAGAAGGTCTGTAATGAAGGATAAAATTGTGTTTGAAGTTGAGCGAGTCTTGCTGAAATGGTTGTGATGAGGTCAGGTATAAGATGTTTGGTAATAGGAAGGAGGTGAGGGTATCGGAGAAGCACATGGAGGTGCGGCATATGCCAGTATAGAATGAGTAGAGTGGAAAGATTTTTGAGGAAGGAAGAAGGTTAAATAGTAAAGTGGATTGTGTGTCATTGATGACATAGTGTTGACATGTGTCGGGAAGACTTTGGAAAGTTTTAATCACCAACCAGATGATGAGATGGTACTGTTAAGATTGTGATTAGGATGAGACCAAATGTGAAACTATACGGATCATCGAGATTGTGAAATTAAAGAAAGGACGCTATTGTAGTTGGATAATGACGATTTATGCCACCGTTATGGTTGCCAGCTACCTATTAACAAATTGAGGAACTGATCACCCTTAATCTCTTGTTGATAGTAGACGGGATCATGTTGGATAGGATAGATGTGTCTTGCCAGCTGGTATAGTATGTACATTGAATTGTTTGAAGTCGAGCCAAGTCTTGTGGATTGTTTGATTAGTCGATGCAGATCCCTATATCTGAAGATGAGGCGGATTCGAGGCTTTTGTATGTTGATCAGATGATGTTGATAGTTACTTATCGGAAGCATAGAACGTGCTGACTAAAGATATGCCAAGGATGTCTCCGTGGAGAGCCTTATTATTATTATTAAAGAAAAGTATCACAGCAAGAGGTTGCATGTGGATCGGTGAGTAGTATGGAAACTCCCAGATGTGTCCGGGGTAGCTTGAGTTTTGATTTGAGATGAATCGAGAATCCGATAGACATGAGACTTGAAGCATTGGAAAGATGATCCAGTGAGGGAATAAATGGAAATGCGAGACCATGATTTAACCAAGGATGTTTGGTAGAGGATAGTAGTGACTAGTACGCCTTAAAGTGTGTGTAAGGAGTATGGATCGTATCTTCCATACTTATTTGGATAAGTTAGAACTGGTGATCATTGTGGATGTTCGGATCTATTATAAAAATTGGAAGAAGAACATGTAGAGTAATTGAGAATTGAGTTACAAGTATTGAAAGAATTGGAGTCATACGTTAAGTTGCCAAAGTGTGATTTTTTGTTAGTAGAGATGAGTTTACTTGGTTGTGTTAATTCAGATGAGGGTATTGTATGGATCCATCCAAGTAGATGTAGTTCTACAATGAGGAAGCTCTGCAGTGGATTAAGGGGAGTATAATATTCTTGGACTTGGTGGATTATTATTACGGAGTTTTGTAGCAGGAATCGCGAAGGGCACTTAGCGCCGTTGAGCGCGCCCAGCGCGGTCTGGAAGATTCCCGCCCTCTCGAGGCAGAAGCGAGCGCGCTTAGCGTGAGTCGGATCCGGCTTAGCGCGGTCTGGGAGTGGAAAAGGTGATTTTTCTTGTCGAAATTAATTGGAAAAATGTATCCTTATGCGGTTATGGTATTGGGATGCAGTTATGTGTTTAAGATGAGTTTAGACAGTGTGATAATATAAGATGGTGAAGTTGTAGCTTATGTTTTACGATAGTTGGAGATTCATGAAAGTATCTATCCTATTCAAGATTTAGAATTGGCTGAGGTTCTAATAATGTTAAGTATTCGGAGGAATTATTTTTTTGAATCTAGGTCCGAAGTGTTTAGTAATCACAAGAGTGTCGAATACCTGTTTGGTCGGAATTCCCGATGAGTTAAGTCAAAAGTCATATCTTATGTCTGCTTTGATGGTCGGAAGTTGGATGTGAACTTGGTAGATTTGATAGTTGCGAGTAATTCGAGTGCGCAGAGAAAGCATGGTGTAGTGCAGTTTGTTCGTACGTGTGTAACAACGATGTTGGTAGTTTGGCTACATTGAGGTTGTGTTATGGACTTTTGTGTTTTTATCTTTGTTGTTGCCTCGTTACCTATGGTGATGGTTCGAGTGCGAGTAGCTAATTCCATGATGGGGAATTAGGGGGTGTTGCCTACAGTGATGGTAACAATCGTGTTATGTTCTGGTTCATAGTGAACCTGTGTGTTCTTAACTTGGTTATTCTTTGTGTCTTGAGTTGGTCGTCGAGTGCATTGCTTGAGGATTGCATCGTGTTGTTGTTGTCGTTGATAAGGTGTATTGTTGTCTTGTGTTATCCATGATGTTGCCATTCAGGGCATGAGAGTTGATTAGTCGGATGTGAGAACATATCTGGAGTAGTTTGCATCGAGTAAATTTTCGAGGATGAAAATATTCTAAGTGGGCGAGAGTTGTAACGCCCGGTCTTTATTTTAATTATTATTTGTGAAATAACTGTGAGTTGATGTAATTGATTGTGTGTTTTGGCGTGTTTTCGTTGTGTTTTGTGTACACGTAGTGAGGGGTAGTGGCCTTAAGAAGTGGGTCTTGGGGGTAGTAGGGGTGTATATCTAATAATGTAGAAATTGGTGGTGTGGAGAGTAAAGACTAACTCAATTACTTTAATTTAATATTTGTTAAGCATAGTGTAGAATATATATTTAATTAGAGCTGTGGTGGAAATTATTATTGTTAGAATTATTTCATGAGTGGAATTGATAATAATAATAATAAAATGAAAATAAAATAAATAGAATAAGTTGGAATATTAGAAGTGTGGAGAGTGGAAGGGTAATGTGGTAAATTCATAGGAATAAGTGAGGGTAAAAGAGGCGAATCATATTTAGGGGTATGTAAAGAGTGGGGAATGAAAGTTATTCTCATTATTCGTAAAAGTGAAAGAAAGTTGAAGAGCTAAAGGGAGAAAGAGGAAGATGAGGCTAGGGCAAGAAGAAGGAGAGGAACCCATTGAGGAAGAGGGAAGCTTATCAATACAAGGTAAGGGTGGGTGTCATACCCCAAATTTTGACCACTAAGATATCCCATCATTGTCCAAATCATTATCACAATATGGAGGAACCATCATACTTCATCAGTCTCCCCAAAGATGGGTGAGCATCCACTACAATCAAAATTAGGGTTTCAAGCCCTCTCTGAGTGCTTAGACAAAGGATCAATCAAGGAATGACATGATCTTCAACTTGTCTAACCCCTCAAACATCCACAATGGATCAAAAGGACTCCCACTTCAAGGATTAAGCACAAGGATGCTCCCTTCTAGGTGGATCAAGTCTCAAGATCGACAGTGTCACCAAATTAGGGTTTTGGTCGACCAGTGCCTCCAGATGGAAAATTTTCATCTGGGCACAAGCCAATCATCCAAAAAACAACCTAATATACTCCATGGAACCTCATGGACCCAATCATCAAGTCAATTTTGCCTTAGGGGGTGCATTCATCAAAAATCAGGAATTAGGGTTTCTTGACCTAATTCACCCCTAAGTTGACTTTTGGGACAAACCATGATCCAAGACCTCAAGAGAGGGTTTGAGGGTCTCTAATGAACTATATTGATCCATTTGGAACAATGGATTAATCCAAGAAGCTTGAGCAACAAGTCTCAATTTCATATGCACCACAGTTAGGGTTTTAAGGAAAAAGTCAACTGTAACTTTGACTTTTGACCAAGACATGCTCCCAAACCCTAGGACATGCATCAATATACCCTATGACACCCATGGAACATGTCCATCAAGTTTGATTTAGGTCAAGGACATGATTTCCTAAAGAATTGCACAGTTTGGAATTCATCTGATAAAAAGTCAACTGTGCACAAAAGTCAACTTTGACTTTTTGAGATTTTTCACCAAAATGGATTTCTAACCCTAAAATGATGTTAATGTATGATTTGAATCATCATTCATCAAGAAAAATCAAGAAAAGTTGGATAACTTGTAAAAGGGGTAACCATAAAAACTTAGAGATAAGGGTACCAACTTTGGAGGATCATAACTCCTAAAACACAAATCCATTTTCCTCATCAAAATATGGATTTGTAGCCCTCATTACCCTCTACAAAAACTTCAACTAGACCTAAGTCCAATTCATTAAGGATTTTGAGTTATGGAGTGATCAAAATGGCTGAAAAATGAAAATGTCACTTTTTCCAACACTTAGTGAAATTTTCACTAAGTCCAAATCTGTCTTCATTTTTTTCCAAATGTAGGGGGATTTTTTCACTTGGATTCAAAAGAGATCAAAACCAAATATGTTCAAACAGTTGTTGTATCATGTAAGGGCTTTCCAAAATGGTCAAGAACATTACCAAATTCAACTTACACCATGAGATATGACATTGGGAAGTTGCCTTGCTGAAATCTGCCAAGGCAAGGCAGAAATTTGCATTTTTGCTCCATTTGCCAAAATCATCCAAATCCAAACACTCCTATCCACTTGGACACATCAGAGGATTGAATCTAAAGGGGACAATCACTGAGCCAAGCCTCCAAAGTCCATGGAACAAGAAATAGCATGTTGAACCTAGAATGGCCAAAATAGGGACAAGACTCCAAATTTGGATTGAAGCATTCAATGGAAGCATCAAGGTGGCATGGACTGAGCCATTCTCATCTGAAATTAGTCAAGACTTATCCAAGACCAAGGGAACCAAAGCTCTGTGCCCTAACCTCTAGTCATTGACTAGAGGGGACTTGGATTTTCATTTGCCAACATTGGCCAAACCTACTTAGCAGTTGCCATTCACTATTCCTTGCAAAACAAACTTGCTCTACTATAAATAGAGCTCAATTTTGTTCAGTTTAAGTACACCAAAGGCCTACAACACTTGCCTTTCTCAAAATCTCTTTCTCTTGGCAAAAATGCCTTTCTTAGCAAGGTAACTATCGGGTTTTGAGCTAGAGGGCAATTCCACTCAAACCAATCACTCACACACCTCATATACATCACATATGAGCTGATCAAACACTTAAACAACAACTGGAACATTGATTTCTCAGAATCACCAGTCAATTGCTCAAGGTTTTAACCAAAGTGCAGTTGAGATGCCATGAAGTGATCCAGCCAATTTCCATCAAATCCAAGCATTCAAACACACTCCATAGCACCTAGGGAAGCTGTTCAGATCATCACAACACAACTGTAACACCTCCTACACAAATCACGATCACCAGCTGCAAGTGGTAAGCATGAGCTCTTCTAACTCTATGATCCATGCAATTTTTGCTACACAATAATTTGCCCATATGTTCATAATCATGCATGGAATGTTTCCCCTCAATTAATTGCATTGTTTGAATCGTGTATCAAAAATCCTAGCCTTCATGCAGAAATTAGGGTTCTTGATGATTTTTCATGATTTCTTGTTATATGTTTAATTTAAATGAAATTAATTGACATAGACATGATCGTGAGGTTGAGACGAGCATAGTGATATGTGGATTGCATGTTATAATCAAGTATTCAGTGAGATTGGAGAGAAAATGCAAATCTGGCCAAGCCCAGAATACGCGCGTGTTCTTGGTGTGTTCTTGGCGCCTTTTTTTTCAAAATTTGAATATTTGAATTTTGTGATTTTATTTAATTGATTCAAAAATTAATTTCTCTCTGAGGTTTAATGATTTTGAGTTGATTCTTTTTTTAATAATTCACAAAAATGTTAAAATATTTTATTTTCCCAAAAAAATCCCAAAAATATTATTTATTGTATATAATTGATATTTTTGCAAAGAATTAATGTTTTAATTGTTTTTAACATTTAAAATATTTTTTCCACCTTGATTTTACAACTTTTAATGCTTTCTAATTATTTTGTAGGTCAATACTTAATTTTTGAAGCATTAATCCATGATCACAATTTGTTTTTCCTATGTTAAACAATTTTGATCATTTTAATTGAATTTTTATTCAATTAAATACATTTTTGAAAATAAATTAGGGTTTTTTGGATTAATTCAACCCTCATAGATCATTTTCAAAATATTTTGAGCCTCTAATAGAGTGTAAGACCCAATCCTTTTTTTGACCAAACCATTTTTGGGCCTCAGTGTATTGTATAAGTCCCGATACCGTCAAAACAAACGGCGCGATCGTCGCCTTTTGAAAAATAACCTTTTGGGCCTCTCCTCGAGCTATAAGACCCATTCAAAACTTTTGGGCCTCTAATAGAGTGTAAGACCCAATCCTCTTTTAACCAAAACATTTTGGGACTCACTTATTGTATAAGTTCCTCTGCGTTAAAAGAAAACCTCTACGCGGTCGCCATTTCAAACGGAAAAATCATCTGGGCCTACCCTCGTGTTATAGGCCCCACTCTTTTTCTTTAAACTTTTTGGGCCTCTTGAGAGAGTGTAAGACCCATCCCTTTGTACAAAAAACATTTTTGGGCCACAGTCACTTGCATAAGTCCCTCTGTACAAATTCAACAGTGCGATCACTAATAAAACCCTAGGCCTCTCCTTGAGCTGTAAACCCCAAATATTTCTTTTTCAAATCACTTTCTCCTTTGATTTTGAAATATACTGTTGTTTTCAATCTTTCTTTGTTGAACAACTAACCAAACAGCATGGAAGCTCTACAACCGAGTAAGTGGTTATTGCTTTCATTTACCGCTTTCATATACATATAACTGTATTGTGGGGCTGTTTTGCTGTAAGTCTTCTTTCATAAACTCATATCAAATGTGTAATAATAGTATAGATATTTAGAGTTTCCCCGGCAACTACGTCTAGAACTAGGTGACGTCGTTTCGTTTATTCGTAGAAATAGACAACTAGATCCCCAATAGGATCACCAGATACAGTCTTCTCTTCGGCTGTCCTCATTAGGAATTGTCAAGAAACTCTACTCCCAGAGATGAATGTATTCTCCGTGAATGGCATCTTTGAGTTTCTTCCAAATTCTCGAACTTTCCTGACTTGATCTATTCCTTGTGAATAGCTTGCCTTGAATTTCTCGGGGTTTGGGGACCCACGGGCTTCTCAAAAGCATCGGCCTCCTCTTGGGCATCGTACAAGGACCCATAGGCTTCTTAAAAGCAACCCCGCCTCCTCTTGGGCTTAGTACAAGGACCCGTCGGATTCTTAGAAGTATTCATAGCCTCCTCTTAGGCTTCGTATAATGATCTCTTCCTCCGGGAATGATAGCCTTCTCTTGGGCTTCGTACAAGGACCTCTCGGCTTCTTAAAAGTTTCCAGCCTCCTCTTGGGCTTCGTACAAATTGTCCCGACGACCTCCTAGAGGTATAGGAACAGAACTTAGTCATCTTCATAGAACAGTCCTTTCCAAGAGTCTACTACTATTTCTCAAAGCATAGTACCAAAGATGAAGCTCTAGACTTGGACAGTCTAATCTCCTTGAGTCTCAAAGACATTCTCAAGTGACCCCTTCGTTAAATAGGAAGAAAACCCGCAGACTCGGACAGTCTCAATACCCTTCGGATTTCCCACTTCCTTAAAGAACAAGAATAACCCGGATCCTTGAATCAAATCCATGAGTAAAGTGTTGCTCATATAAGAACTGATTTTCTCTTTAAAATCAGTATACTGGACATGTCACTTAACTGAAACAGTAACCATAGTCTCCTCTTGGGCTTTGTACAATGATCCTCCCCAGCGGAGTCAAACAACGTTTAGGCTCTCTCTCGGGCTTTGTACGAGACACATAAGCGACTCCCTCGTTGAGTCAATCACCTCTTTCGCCTTCATCTCGGGCTTTATACGAGATACAAAAAGGTTCTTATTAAGCCAAACAAATTTTAGCCTCCATCTCGGGCTTCGTACGAGATACAAAAAACTCTCTCGTTGAGTCAAATAGCCTCCTTCTCGGGCTTTATACAAGATACCAAACGATTCCTTCGTTGAGTCAAAAAACCTTTTAGCCTCTCTCTTGGGCTTTGTACGAGACACATACTTGCCTCCTCTTAGGCTTCATATAAGAAAACCACTGGTTAATCCAATTAACCTTTTAGCATCAAAACTGTGCCTCGTTCACAGTACACAAACTTCAACAACTCTTTCCCCTTCATCTAATCGCTGTAAGCGGCTAGCCTCTGGATCATCTACATCCATGCCACTGTCCCTCTTTTAGTATGAGAAATTCCTAAGGAAAGATAGCATTGCTCAACACTGAGTTAATGTCTTCTCCTTCAGGTTAAAATCCCCTATAAAGGAAATTATGGCATTGCCGGATTCACAAATCCCGGTTAAAGTAATTCTCCTTTATAAACATTTGTCATAGACAAACCCCTCTTTAGAGATGACAAATTCTCTCTGAAAGCAAACCTTTAGCTTCATATCTTGGGCTTTGAACAAGATACAAATAGACCCTTCAGCTTCATATCTTGGGCTTTAAACAAGATACAAATCACCTTTCGATTCACGTCTTGGGCTTTGAACAAGACACCAAAAACACCCATTTCCTCCCATAAAATAGGAGGAACTACGAACGCTTTGATTTCCCTGTTTCGGTAAACGGGAATACGTAGGCATAAGATTGAAAGAAAAATCTTAGCGAGCACACTAAACAAAAACCCAAAATCCCATACTCTCATGTATCTATCAAAAGCATCAGTCCTAACATCCTAATCCTTGTTCCCCGCCAGAAAATCCTAGAAAGAGAGAAAACCGTATTGGCGAAAATACAAATAACCAGTATAAAGCCCCCCCACATTGATAGCATTCGTAACCTAACAGACCGCTGTTTAAACTCAGTATGCAAAGCAGGGTTAATTGGAGACATCTATTTCCCTTCCTTCGTCAGCTTTAATAGGATAAAAAATGAATCGACCTGTAGTAAACTCAACCGCAGAGAGCGACCAACGCTTAAGAACCGCGTCCAAAATCGCTCGCTACAGTGGGGTTCTTTAATCTCTTAAGGGATATATGATATATGTATGAGGGTAGATAAATCGTTAGGTTTTACTCCCGTATTTTGTTGATCGTTGAATGTTTCCGGTGAGAAGTTGAAGTTACGTGTCGGTAATAACGAAAATGCTCTAATTGTGTGAATTTCTTGATTGAATTGGTGTTTTGTTGTGTTATAAGAGTTCATATTATATGTATAAGGTTGCATACTGATTTTGGGGGTCAAATTTTGTGGTATATGTGGTTTGGGGTTATTGGATTGGGGTTGAAAAGTGATGTTCGTAACAGAAACAGCAGAGAATTGATTCTGCAGGTCAAGTAACCAGTTACCGTGTGGGACGTAACCGGTTACATAATACAAATTTGGGGTTTTTGGGCATTTTTCAATAGTGTAACCGGTTACGGCATATGTGCTAACCGGTTACCACTGAACGTGACAGTTTTTGTAAATTTTCAAAAATTCATAACTTTCAAACCGTGAGTCCGTTTGGGTCGTCGTTCGAATCGTTAGAAAGTTGGTTTTATGTACTTTCTGTTAAAATTATTTTCAATGATAGAATTCCAACTATTCAACATGTGGTGTATGTTTATGTTTTGTATGAGAATATGTTGAACCGTGAAATGTGGAAATTAGTTGTGCGATGCGTGTTATTGTGGTGGATTGCAAGGTTTGCATGTTTGAACAGGTGTATACTGTATATTGGGCAGTTGTGAGGTAATGTATTGGTTGTGTTATAGTCCTATGCATTACGTCGTTGTTGTATGTTGTTGTTGAGTGCCATAGTTGTTGCTTATGATATAGTATGATGTTGTTGCTGAGTTGTTGTGGCATAACTTGTAAATACAATAGTTATTGCTTATGATGTGTTATGATGATGAAGTTGATTTGTTACGGCATGTTAGGTGGTAGGCATGTTTTGATGAGCTATATGCATGTTTCGATAAATGCGTGTTGATTGTCGAGTGGTATTGGCATGATGATGAATATGTTATGTGTATGCATGAGTCGTTGTTGCATGTTGTCATTGATGGTGCATGGCATGTGCATAGTTGTAGGATGGCGTGCCCAGAAGGGGTGTTATCATATATCCGAATTCCTTGATGGAATCGTTGTTGTTGGCGTGATTGTGTGCCCAGATGGGGTGTAAGCAATCACAGTTGTTGGTGCGATCATGAAATAGGGGTTGTACGTGACCATGAAACAGGGGTCATTGGTGTGATCATGAAATAGGGGTCATACTTGACCATGAAACAGGGGTCGAGAGTTCCGACGGGAATTGTGATCATGAAACAGGGATCGATTATGGTACCACATGCATTGAGTCTAGTTGGTGTCTCTTTGTATTTATTTTGATAGTTGTGTTACATTGTGATTGGATTGATTATCTGTGTTATGTTGAATTGTGCGAATTGTGTTGGAAGTGGTGTTGTGGGTGATATAATTAATAATTTATGCCCTTATATTTATATCATCTTTCTCTTTTGTTTGATTTGAGAATCTCACCCCTTCTGTTTGAATGTTACCTCCACGTGGGTAACGTGTAGGTATTCAAGAGTAGTGTGGAGGTCGTGGTCGGTGAAGACGAGGTGCTTCACTTTAGTTTGGAGTCTGCTCTGATATGTAACATTGGGAGTCGGGAACGCTTTATGCATGATTTTACTTTGTTAAAGTATTACAGTTGCCTTTACATTTTTGAAAACTATTATTTCGATTAATTGAAACCGTTATATTGTGTTGGTCACAACGAAGAATTTCCGCTGTGTAATAAAGATGATTTTGGGATTAAAGTTGCATTAATATTTATTATATGTTACATGTCTTATTTGTGAGCAAGTTCTCGTTGAAAGTAATACCCTTTTATTCCGAATTGTTTCATTTTACTCTGATTTTTCGATTAAATATTACGGGGGAATTTAGGGTGTTACACGTACAACATGGGTATAGGGTCAAACCCTGGCGGTCGCGTTGTACGGTTGTTAATGTACTGAGGACGAGCCTGCTGAAGAGGCTGTTATGTCCTTTGCTGAAGTTGTTGTTGATTAGGTTGGCTTTGAGCAAACTGAGGTTGATACGTAGGAACAGGCGTGGGATTGATAGCAGGAGTTACAGCTGCTACTGGTTGATATCGTCGCCTTTGCTTTCCGAGAGAGATATTCCCGATATCTTGCTCTTTTTTCTTAGGGAGAGCACTACCGTATCGTTTTGTACTACTTGATAATCCAGCGTCTTTTACTAAACGTCCTTCTCGGACGGCTTCCTCAAGACGAACTCCCATGCCCACTATCTCGGTGAAGTCACTGGGCGCACTGGCGACCATTCTGTCGTAGTAAAATGAACTTAAGGTCTTTAAAAAGATCTTTGTCATCTCTTTTTCCTCCAAAGGTGGAGAAATCTGAGCGGCAATTTCACGCCATCTCTGAGCGTACTCCTTAAAGGTTTCCTTGTCCTTCTGTGACATTGATCTGAGTTGATCTCTGTCTGGTGCCATGTCCAAATTGTATTTATATTGTTGAATGAAAGCAACGCCAAGATCTCTGAACGTGCCAATCGTAGTGCAGTTTAAACCCATGTATCATTTTAATGCGGCGCCGGTTAAACTATCCTAAAAGTAGTGAATCAGTAGCTCCTGGTTCTTTGTCTGAGTTGACATTCGCCGAGCGTACATCACTAAATGACTTTGAGGGCAAGAGTTACCCTTGTACTTTTCAAAGTCGGGTGTAATACCCCAAAATTTGCTCTCTCCTTTGTCATCATAGCATAGCATTATCATTTATCATATCATATCCACCTCATTAGCATTGTATTGCATCTTTAACATAGAAAAATGAAGCATATCATCCCTCTTACCATCAAGGCATGTGATCAGGTGGAAGGTGGACAATCAAGGGATCATTCAAAGCACAAAAAGGTCAGTCAAGTTGCCTCAAGGCAAGCCAAGAAGTCTTTCATGTCTCATATTATCTCAATTGACCATCCAACACCTCAAGAAAGTGAGATTCAATAGGAGATTGAAGCAATACATACTTCACTATGCAAGGGATCCAAAAAAATGAAAGGAAAACCCTCAAAAGAGATGGTTCATTGATTCAAAATCACCCTCAAGTGGCATATCTCATCATCCTTTAAGAGGATACACAACATACTCTGAGGAATTTGAAATTGAAGACTGCACTTTTCCCTCCTAACCAGAGAGGGTCAAAATTAGGGTTTCCAATTAAATCAGGGTATCTTTGATTTTTTGGGCAAAACTTGATGTCATGGTATTTTATATGTCCTTAAGTGTATGGGTGTAGAAAATTGCCTCTCAATTGGTTTTAGAAGTGGTTCAGTTGGGAGAAAGATAAAAAATCAGGAAATTTGGGGCCAAGTCAAATAATCAGAGGAAAAAGTCAACTCTTGACTTTTTGAGGCCAAATTCATGAAATTCATGTTATATGTGTCCAATGTACAAAATTTGATCAATAAACTCCAAAGGAATCATGAAAAAATCAAGATGTGGAAAGTTGCCATTTTTGGAAGAAGTAGGGTTTCCAAAAATAGTAATTTTGGACCATTTTGCATCAGAGTTTGAACCAAGGCCATTTAAAATCAAGACCTCAAATGAAAATTCCACTCGGCCACAACAAAAGATCTTGTTTCAAGCTTTAAATTCATGTGTAGAACATCTCCATTGGATAAAAATTGAGTGAGATATGATTGACCAAAGTTTGGGCAAAGTAGGTTCAAAACTAGGTCATGACCAAGGATTCTCAGGTCACGCGCATGTCCTTTTTGCAAACAGTTGGTGGGCCAAATGTACACCTATTTTTCTCAGGGTTAGAAGCTTCATTTGCAAAACTTGTCAACATCAAAAATGTTCCTTGCAGTGTCCTCTTCAAGTTTCATGTTGGGCAAAAATTGATTTGATCAAGCTATGAAGTAGATATGGTGAGTCCAAGTTGCTATGATCATGCTGAGATTCCATGCCATGATTGCCTCGCCAACCAACCTTATTGCCACGCCTTGGTAACAGTTCCAAATGTGACTGTTTTAAGTCATTTTGCAACTTATTCCAAACCTCATTTCAATTCAATTTTCATATCAAAGTTGCCCTATTACATCTCCTCTTTCCAATGACTCCAAAAACACACCAAATCATCCATTAAATAGGGAGAAAAACATCATCAAATCACCATGTTTCCAACTGTCACCAAAATGCCAAAAGCAAGTGTTGCTGCTGTTTCACAATGTGTATACATATTCCACACTGCCACTTTTCCTCATTTGAACCAACAAATTCTTACTTGCACGCGCTGCTCATGATCATTATACACTAAAGAGGAAGAACAAAAACTTGCGAAGCAAGTTTCTCTTGCTGCCACACCAGAACAGCTCATCCTCACCATAACACTCTAAACATCCACCTCACCATAGCACAGCCATTGATAAATTGTCCCCTAACTAACTTGACTCAGTTAGTTAGGATGGACTCACTTTAACCATGATAACTCACCCTAACCAACTCACTTAACCACTGTGGTTCATTTCTAACTCAGGCTATAAAATCAAATCTCACTCACATTTCTCATTTTGAACTTCATTTTCTCATTTTTCATCTCGAAGCTCTCTCTATTTTTCTCTCTGATCTTCTCACTCTTTTTCATCAATTCTCTCAAAATTTCTTCTCTAAGCACACGATACTTCATCCTCATCATCATCAATGGCACATGATTGAAGAAGATTTCATCACAGTCCTCAAGGTTGCTTCAAGCGCATTTCAGCATTGACTCTCTCTGCTCTCAAGACAACAAGTTATATCAGCATTTATTTTGCTCGATTTGGAGGCTCCAAGGTTGAAGAACAAGTGTAGTCTCTGGTTTTCTCAAAAATCTTCAAAAGCTACAAGTTCAGGTTCCAAACTCTCAAACTTTTCTCTGGTGTTTTATGGTTTGATTTGTTGTTTCCATGTTGATATGAGCTCATTAGGAGCATTTCTTACTCCGGCTAGTTGATAGGCCTTGTAGAGGCTTAGATCCAAAATTTAGGGCATGATTTGATCTCCTCTGTTCTTTATGTGCATGCTTGCTATGTGAAAAATAAGTGTGTATTCGTGCTCTCCATAAGCTCAACTTCAATTTGGTATGCGTATTGTGCATTTTGGTGAGATGTGAGAGTTGCAGGTGGTGGTTCTCGCCGGAGAAGGTGACCGGAGGTCCCACTCCGGCCGGCAACTTTGATTGCAAGGGTTTGTGTGTGTTTTAATCCCGTCCGTTGATTTTGCATCATCGTGTGGTCTATAGCGTGACAACACATTAAAACAAGCATGCATGTCACGTGCATTATTTATGATCTCACTTAAACATGGTGTAGTGCAGTGTATGGTATGTTGTGTGGTTATCCACGTGTGCGCATTGATTTTAACTACTTTGACTGGATTATTGACTTGACCTAATCTAATGGCCAATATTGTTTGACTATTTTGTTAATTGAGGGTGCACAATTATTATGTGTACTGTGCGTGTAATGGACCTAACCAGATTGCTTTCTGCACCTCCCTCTTTTAAAAGCCCAAATCATTGGAACTCATATTTGCTACGCTTGCACCCCCTTTCCTTATTTCAATTTTATTTTATTTTCTTCATTTTCTACATGTTTGCTTTTTAATTTTTAAAAATACCAAATAGCATCATAAAATTCCATAAAAATTCAAGAGCACTTCCAAGACATTTAGAAAGTTTTTGATGATTTTATTTTCTGATTTTATGACATTTTGACCCCTGTTGAATATTTTCTTTGAATTTTTCATTTGTGTGCATTCCATTGATGATACATGATTTTGTTTAATTTTGTTCTTGATCATTGTGAATTGTTTTGACTTGGTTTTTTTGTATTGATTCATTAATACCATGAAGTATGTCATATGATTTTTATTTGATTTTTTAGGACATTTTATGACATGTCTTGGTGTTCATTTTTGTATTACTTTGCATGTGCATCCAATTTGACCTAAATGCTTTGTATGAAGGCATTTTGCCTTGAATTTTGCATGCTACTTTGGTGTATGATTCACTTCTGATTTGTGTATCTCAAAATCATGCTTGAATAATTTCCATAAACCCATTTGATTTTTGTTTAAAACATTTCACTTGAAGCATAATAACATGTCATATCCTTGTAATCTTTGTGCATGTTTACATGATTGCTTTTGTGCATACTTGCATGATCATTTGCCTATTTTTTGAACTATTCATTTGACATTATAGGTCGTTGGTACATATTATGTGTCATCATTGCATGTTCACTTTCATTTGAACTTTGTGTATCCTTAATATGAAGTACTTGTGTTTTCTTTTGAACTTCCATTTCAATTCTACTTCTCCTATTACCTCTTGAATGTCTTGATAGTTGCTTCATGAATACTTATGAGATGTTTATGAACCTTTTTTCATTTCATTTCAATTCTGATCCTTGGATTACATATTCCCTTTATGCATTTTTCTTTCATTTCTTTTCATCTTTCATCTCCCTTTTCTTATGATAGCATGTTCTAATGCCATGGATGATGATTGTTGGTTGTTCACTTGAACTTGCTTGATGATAATCATTTGTTTTCCATATGATGCACATTCTGGTTGTGACTAATAGGATTTGATCTTTCATCTTATTCTTTTGATCTTTATGGTGCATTAAATGTTCTTTTACTTCTTATACTTCTTATACATGTTTACTAACCATGTAGGGGCTTTGGTAAGTTGCAATTGAGTGTGGATAAGGAATCCACATTCAAACTTCTATCCTTTCTCTTTTACAATTCCATCTTGTGTTTTGTTAAGCACTTATGTGCTTTCTTTTAATAACTCGTCACTTTCCCTTTTGAATTACAATTCATCTTCTACTTTAGAAGTGAATTGTTTAATTCATTCTTTCTTTAGACTTTAGGTTTAAACCTCACAAACCATTAAGATCACTCCCTTGACTAATCAACTAGGATTGAGTCTTAGTCCATATAGATTTTTACCTTTCTTCTCTTTTGAGTCTTTCATCTTCTCATCTCAAAGAAAAATGCAAAAAATACCTAATAAAGGTAGGCACTTATTGCATTTAGGCCTTTCATATAAAGAAAAGATTATAAGGGGTCTTCTCGTGTAATCTTAGAATGTATAGCATATAGCCCATCTTGGGTCAATGTGTTAAACATTTGATCTTGTATGAGGGACTTAAATGCAATACTTGTTGAAGGTACAAATGAAAAAGCACTTCTTCATTTTATAACCAACAAAAACACTTAATAAAGGCAAGACAAAGATTGTATTTAGGCCTTTCATGTGGGAACAAGGAGGTGAGGGGTCTTCTCTCATTTCCTTGGAATGTTTAGCGTACGTCCCGTCTTGGGTCGATATGCGAGGCATTCGATCCTATATGAAGGACTTAAATACAATACGAGTTACAAAACACCAAAAACATTCAAAACACTTCTTTCTTCTTAAAAGACAAAAACAAACAATAACGTCTTTCCTTCGGGAATTCTTTTTTCAACTCATTCACTCTCAGCGTACGAACGTGCTCCTTCTCGTTCTCTTGCAAGATGGTAACTCACTCGGACCAGCGAGCCTGCAACACCTGAGCCAGAACGTTAGTCGTTCCCTAAAAAATACAAACAAACCATCCCTAGTGAGGGGAACTACGTCGCTCTGATTCTCATGCTCCCGATGAGATACGTAGGCAGTGGGGTAGGGCCCATGCGAGCACTTATTTTATTTTCCCTACATTTGTTTCTCTTTCTTTCTCCTTTCTTTCTTTCAGTTCCTTTTCCAGTATCCTTTCCTTACACCCTTTGACCGAGGCAAGCAAGCGTGGATCCCATCGGGTACGATGGACGCGAGGGGGGTGCTAATACCTTCCTCTCGCGTAACCGACTCCCTTACCCTTTCTCTTGGTCGCAAGACCATGCTCTATCCTTTCCTTCAGGTTTATGCGGTGTTTCCTTTCCCTCTCTTGGGATAAATACACATTGCTGGCGACTCTGTTTCGGTGCCACTTTCGCGTTTGTACTTGGATGAAAATCCCGGGAGCGACATCGGGCACTTGGAACATGTGTGGAACTTTCACATTGGGGACCAAGCAAAGGTCTACAGCGTGCTTTCCAAATAGATCCTGACCGCAAAGGGCTTGCAGTTCTTTCTACATCTCCAGGAATTGTTCCTGGAACTCATTCATTCTGTCGAACATACTTTCGTTTCCACCAGAAGGTATCTGTGGAATCTGTCCATCCGGGATAGTGTGTACCACGGGCGGTGGTATAGTCATTATGGGCGAGACTCTCGGTGTCTCCCGAAGTTTGTAACCTTCAGGAGTTGCTGTCATGCCCCTGGAATCTTCGTTTTCCCGAAGTTTGTAACCTTTAGGCCCAGCAGCTCCTGCTGTGGTTCCCTGTTCCTCATCGATCGGCGGACATATCCTTTCGGGATATAGTTAATAGGCATGCCCCAGGGATGATCTTTCGGAATTTTGTACCTAGGATCATACTTCTCCACTATGGGCGTAGATCTGATCTCTGAGATCACAGTCCTTTGTTGTTGCATTTGAGCTTCTGCTAGAGCTTGTATGTCGTTATGAAGCTTTCTCAGATCCTCTTTCAGAGTGTCGATCTCTTCTCTCAACTCTCTGTTCTCTTCCTTGAGATCATCCATCTTTTTCTGACAATTGGCCTGATTATTGTACGAATGAGACAGTGTGACTCTAGAATCGAGACGCAAACGTGAGATTCGTAGGTAAGAAGAATGTGTTTATGAGAATGATGAATGCATTGATTATTAATTATTTTTGTTTATTCAAAGTAAACTTCGACAATTAGATTGCAAATAACAAACAGTGGGGAAACCCTGTTTTATTAAATTCAAAGGATTGCGGAAATGGAAATACAGTAGATTACAAAGTGCTGAAAAAGGAAATCTAAACTAATGGATCCTGAGTCCTCTCAGAAGAAAGCTCAGGTGCTGGTTCGGGCGCTTTCCTTTTCTTTGGCCGGGGCTCTAGGGCCGTTGTCGGGTTGTCATTCCTTTGCCAAGTGAAAGGAGCGAGCAAACTCCTTTGGTCATCCTGATTTTCTACAGCATGCTGCTCTAAAATCTCAATCAGAGCATCTTTTTCTCTTAATAGCTATTGTATTTTCTTACACTCCACATTGAGAATACGGTACTTGTTCCTCCAAGACCTCTTCTCCTGCTGAACTTTGCTGAGAGTAACCTGAAGCTTTTCTGTCTCAGGCATGAAATAAAGGGCAGAGTCCCTTAATGGAAGAACTTCTTGGCGAGGGTAAGGCATCCTCAGCTTGAGAGCTCTAGTTTGTACCCAGTGGAGATAAGGCTCCACCGAGACACAGCCTGGTTTTCCTAGAGACTCTCTTCCTTTCCTGTGAATGTGTTTCCAAGCGTGCATTATTTCCGTCTTTAGTGCCCTGTCATTTTCTCCTTCCTTGAAGAAAAGACCTTCCAGATGAGCATTGCGCGGGACATGCCTCATCGGGTATCCAAATTGACGACGAACTAACACTGGATGATAGTTGATTCCTCCCGTAGTTCCTATAAAGGGTACATTTGGGAAATTTCCACAACGGTCAATGATTCTGATCCCGTCGTAGACTCGATTGTACCAATCGATGTCAGAGTTGGTAAGAGACATGATTCTCTGCGACCAACGTAAAGTATTCTTTTTATCCCAAAATGCAGCAGACTTGGGTAAGTGGGAAGTGAACCATTTGTAAAGTAAGGGTACACAACACGTGATCATTCCTCCACTGTATAAATTCCTTAAGTGTACCGAATGATACGCATCTGCGAGTAAGGTCGGTACGGGGTTTCCAATTAGAAAAATCTTAATGGCGTTGATATCTACAAAGTTATCGATGTTGGGAAACAAAAATAACCCGTAGGTGAGCAAAACAAAGATGCTCTTGAAAGTGGCCACGTTCCCTATACTAGCAAAGTATAGAGCCTTCTTTATCAAGAATTGGGTTGGCAAACCCTAGATGCCACCCTTAGTGGTCATGTGAGTCCTGACTTCTGACACGTCCAAATAAATTGCTCTTGCAATGGTCTGATCCTTTGGAATTTCTTCCAGTCCAGAAAAGGGAGCTTGATCAGTAATATGTAAACCAGTCATGTGAGAGTACTCCTCCAGCGTTGGTGCTAGTTGATAATCCGGGAATGTGAAACACTGATAGATCGGATCGTAGAATTGGATTAGTGTGGACAAGATTCCTTCAATTACATGGACCCTTAACAAGGACAACAGTCCTTCATACTTGGCTCTGAAAGCGTCGTGATTGGTGATCATTCTCGCCAAACCTCTCAAATCCTCTAACTTTGGAACCTTGAAGGTGTACTTATGAGTTTTCCTTCTACCGAAATCCATTAGCGCAATCTCCTTTCTCTGACATTTGCAATCATTGTCTTAGTTTAATTTGAAAAAGAGAGACTAGAAGAGAAGATTTTCTTTGTTTTAATGCTTTTTAAATGAATGCATGAATGCAGCACACAAAAACATAGAAAAATCACGGGGTCAAAGGGTCGGTGTCATGAAGTCAAGGCTCTACCCCCCCCCCCCCAAAGGTTTATACTGGTGATTTTTTGTACCTGTCCGCAAAATAATTGACCCCTATGGGATAGCAACAACAAGCGGATCGCCAGTGAGCTGATGTATCCTAGAGTGATCTCATATGAGGACAGTATCGCGTGACAACTATTTCCGATAGCTTCCGCACTACAAAATGGCTTAAGTCTACTAAAAACCTCAGCTTCTCAGATAACCCAATCGACCACGCTACTTTCAACAACCGAAGTCGTATAGGCAATGTATCTGCAAAGGGAGTCTCCACTGAGTTTGATGGTCGATCGGGGGCTCTTAACTGGAATTCACTCCCAGTAAGATTACCCGCATTGCCATCACCTATCTTAGGTGCATACTCAACCTTTCCACATGCGGCATCACACGCATTCCCATTAGCAGAAAAATAAACACAGATATCAATTAGGAAAAGCAGTATATATATTTGTCTTAATCATCCTAGACCTCTAGTCTTATGATCTTAGACAGACAATGACTCCCCAGCAGAGTTTGTCATTTTTGTGACACTTTGTGAACTCAGGGTTTTCTACCGAAGATTGTAAGAAAAGGGCCCCACGGTGGGCGCCATTTTTTTGTAGCGCTATTTTTGTGGTCTTGAATCACTATCGCTTGGGCACTACAGTTCGATTCATTTTTTATCCGGTTAAGCTGATTAAGGAAGGGAAATATATGTCTCCAATTAACCCTGCTTGCATACTGAGTTTAAACAGTAAAAACTGTTGGTTTACAGATACTATTAAGATGTGGGCCCCTCTTCGATTATTTTGTTAACAATAGAATGTTTGGACCATTTATGAGGTTTTAAGATGTTAGGTCTGACGCTTTTCGATTGATGTATAAAGGTACGGGATTTTGGGTTTTTGAATAGTATGCTCGCTAAGATTTTTCTAATCTTATGCCTACGTATTCCCATTTAACGAAACAGGGAAATCAGAGCGGTCGTAGTTCCTCCTATTCTATGGGAGGAAAAAAGGTTGTTTTGGTGTCTTGTTCAAATCCCAAGACGTGAAGCTAAATGTGGTTTGTATCTTGTTCAAAGCCCAAGATGTGAAGCTGAAGGGTCTATTTGTATCTTGTTCGAAGCCCAAGATGTGAAGCTAAAGGGTTTTGACTTTAGAGAGGATTTTTCATCTCTAAAGGGGATATTTGTCACAACTGTTGGGTGGCTGATTATAAAGGAGAATTACTTTAACTAGGATATGTGAATCCAGCAATTCCATAATTTCCTTTATAGGGGATTTTTTAACCTGGAGGAGAAGACTTTAACTCAGTTTAGAGCAATGCCATCTTTCCTTAGGAATTTCTCATGCTAAAAGAGGGACAGTGGCGTGGATGTAAATAATCCAGAGGCTTGCCGCTTACAGCAATTTAGATGAAGGAAAATGAGTTGTTGATGTTTGTATACTATGACCAAGGCGTAGATTTTGATGCTAAAAGGTTGATTGACTCAACCAGGGTTTTCTTATACAAAGCCTAAGAGGAGGCTATTGACCCAACAAGAAGGTGTTTTTATGTGTCTCGTACGAAGCCCGAGAGAGAGGCTAAAAGGGGTTAACTCAACAAGAGAATGTTTTATACTCAACAAGAGAGTGTTTTTGTATCTCGTACAAAGCCCGAGATGGAGGCTAAAAGGTTTTGACTCAACAAGAGAGTCTTTTATACTCAATAAGAGAGTGTTTTTGTATCTCGTACGAAGCCCGAGATGGAGGCTAAAAGGTTTTGACTCAACATGAGAGTCTTTTATACTCAACAACAGAGTGATTTTTATCTCGTATGAAGCCCGAGATGGAGGCTAAAAGGGATTGACTCAACAAGAGAGTCTTTTATACTCAACAAGAGAGTGGTTTTATATCTCGTACGAAGCCCGAGATAGAGGCTGAAAGGGAAGTGACTCAACAAGAGAGTCTTTTATACTCAACAAGAGAGTGTTTTTGTATCTCGTACGAAGCCCGAAATGGAGGCTAAAAGGGAAGTGACTCAACAAGAGAGTCTTTTATACTCAACAAGAGAGTGTTTTTTGTATCTCGTACGAAGCCCGAGATGGAGGCTAAAAGTTTGACTCCGCTGGGAAGAATCATTGTACAAAGCCCAAGAGGAGGCTAACTTCACTGAGGAAGGATCATTATACAAAGCCTAAGAGGAGGCTATTGTGCTGGTGACTGTTTCAGTTTAGTGACAGGTCCAGTATGTTGGATAAAAGAGAAAATCAGTTCTTATGAAAGGAACGATTAAAGGTATTGTTGTGCTTTGGAATTGATCAGAGGATCAGGGTTATTTCCTGTTCTTTAAGGAAACAGGAAATCCAAAGGGTATTGAGACTGTCCAAGTCTACTGGTGTTTTGGAGAAATCGATTCTCAGATAGTGAGTGATCTTTGTATAATGCCCAAGAGAAGGCTGGTATGTTAAGGGATGAAGGTTAACCCATTAACTGGTCTGACACTTGACTCAGAAAGATAGATCTAGCTAATTGATGACTAGGTTCTGTTCCTATACCTGTAGAGGTCTCTGGGTCCTTGTACTAAGCCCAAAAGAAGGCATGAGAGCTTTTAAGAAGCCGAAGGGTCCTTGTACAATGCCCAAGAGGAGGTGGAGATGCTTTTAAGAAGCCTGTGGGTCCCCAAACCCCGAGAAGTTCAAGACATGCCATTCACCGAGAATAGATCAAGCCAGGAAAGTCCGAGAATTTGGAAGAAACTCAAGAGATGCCATTCACGGAGAAAAGATCATCTCTGTGGAGTAGAGTCTCTTTGACAATGTCTAAGGGTGACAGTCAGAGAAAGGGTTCACAGAGAATGCTGCCTTTCACGTCTCCATATTGTTTAACCCCAAGAGGAGGGAAGACTCTGTCTGGTAATCCTATGAGGATCTAGTTTTGTTTGTATTTTAAGAGTGACTAACAGGGCTTTACCTAGTGCTAGATGTAGTTGTCGGGGAAAACTCTAAATAACTATACTAGTATTACACAGTTGATATTTGACAAGTATATAAAAGTTTGTGAAAGAAGACTTACAATGAGCAGCCCCACAATACAGTTATATATATATATATATATATATATATATATATATATATATATATATGAAAGCGGGTAAACACTTACTCGGTTGTAGAGCTTCCATGTTGTTTGGTTAGTTTGTTCAACAAAGAAAGCTTTGATAACAATATTATATTCAAAAATCAAAGGAGAAAGTGCTTTGAAAAGGTTGTTGGGGCTTACAGCTCAAGGAGAGGCCCAAGGATTTATCAGTGATTGCACTGTTGTTTGAAATTGTACAAGGACTTATACAAGTGACTGAGGCCCAAAATGGTTTTCTGTACAAAGGGATGGGTCTTACACTCTCTCAAGAGGCCCAAAGGTGTTTAAATAAAAAGAATGGGGCTTATAACACGAGGGTAGGCCCAAATGATTTGATTTTTTGAATTGGCGATCGCGTCGAGATTTCTTTAACATACTGGGTCTTATACAATGCATTGAGGCCCAAAAAGTTTTGGTAAAAAGGGGGTTGGGTCTTACACTCTAATAGAGGCCCAATGATTTATTTTTGTACAAGTGGTGGGGCTTACAGCTCAAGGAGAGGCCCAGGGTTATTTGTTTTGAAAACGACGATCACGCCGAGGTTTTAAAAATGTACAGAGGGACTTATACAATAAGTGAGGCCCAAAATGGTTTATGTACAAAAGGGGTTGGGACTTACACTCTATTAGAGGTCCATGAGTGTTTGAAAATGATTTGTGAGGGTGAAAATCAAAGAAACCCTAATTTTGTTTTCCTTTAAAAGTAAATATTTAAAGAAAATCAAATAAAATGATAAAAATACCAAATGAGTTTGAATAAACCACTTGTGATTTTTGTTGAAGGTTTGAAAAATAAGGTTTTAATCACAAGATGAATTAAAACTCATTTGGTTTTGATTTTCAAAGTAAATGTTCAGTTTTAAATGTTTAAAACAATTAAAAAGGAATTTATTCACAAAAATACTAATTATATAAATTTTATTTTTTTGTGGAATAAAATATTTCAAAATTTTTGTGATTTTTTGCAAAAAGAACCAATAAAAAATAATTAAAATTGAGGGAGTTATTAATTTTTCAAATCATTAAAAATAATAAGAAAAACAATAAAAAGTGGAAAAAATAGCAAAAAGAGGATCTGGGGCGAGGGGGATTCGAACCCCATACCTTTTGTGTATAGGGCGCACGCTTTACCACTGGGGTGGTGATACATCCGTTGATTGAAATACAACCACAAATATACAAGGCTTGCCTTGTTTTTGGTCTGGCCCAAGGCAAGGCAAGGCAAGATTTTGGTTGAAAACGTGAAGGCCATAACTTTCTCATTTCTCCATGGATTTGGACAAAATTTAGGTATATCATGCCTAGAAATTCACAAGGGATCCAATGGTGGTGGTGTTTTTTTCAGATCATGCTCCTATTGAAAAACCTGATAATGGTTTTGAAATAGGCTATGATTTGCATTTTTTGTGCCATCTCTTGGTACAAGCATTAATTACATGATAAATTGGTGCAAACACAACACATATAACATGCATAAGAGATGCATGATCAATGGAAATCAAAAGAAAGCATGATTCAAAGAATCCAAGTTGTGATGCTTACCTCTTTTTGGAGCTTTTGTGCAATCTGTCAAGGGCATTGTTCCAAAAATGATTTGATGCTTTGAACAACCTCAAATGATCCCTTAGAAGCTTTTAGGATGGTTGGAATCAACTGGAAACCTCAGGAACAAGTTTGAGCTTCTTTCTTGCAAAATGGGCAAAAGTGGCCAAAATAGCAACTCTCTCAAATGGTGTTCCAGATGGGGGGAACCATTTGGGACAGTTCAAGGATGATATTTAGAGTGTGTTTGAGGTTTTATCTGGTTTGGAAAGTGACTGAATTAAAACATGGCTTGAAAAATGCACAAAAGTCCTATTTTTGAGGTTTTGAGAGATGACTTTGTGATTTTGGTGTTATAGGTCACTTGTGAGAGTTTGGACAGCTTAGATATGACATATTGGATGTGTTTGGATCATGAGCTGTGGTGGAATTGCTCTCTAACTCAAAAACTCAGAGTTACCTTGTTAAAGAAGGTATTTTTGCCTAGAGAAAGAGATTTTGAGGAAAACAAGTGTTGTAGTGCTTTGGTGTACTCAAACTGAACACAATTGAGCTCTATTTATAGTAGAGCAAGTTTATTTTGGCTACAATAGTGAATGGCAACTGCTGCATAGGTTTGGCCAATGTTGATCAATGAGAATCCAAGTCTCCTCTAGCCATTGACTAGAGGTTAGGGCACAGGTTGCTGGTTCCCATGGTCTTGGATAAGTCTTGACTGAATTCAGTTGGAAATGGATCAGTCCATGCCACCTTGGTGATCAGAGTTGATTCCTTGGGAGGCTTGAGATCAGAGTTGGTTCCTCCTTGGTCTCCCCTTGAGGTGTTTAGATGGATAAGTGTGTTTGTCATTTGCACAAATTTGGCAAATCGAGCAAAATGCACAAATCTGCCTTGCTTTGGCAGTTTTCAGAAAGGCATGTTGCCCTTGTCATATCTCATGGCTCAAGTGGAATTTGAAGGAGTTATTGGCCATTTTGGAAAGCCCTCATATGATACAACAACTGTTTGATCATAATTGGTTTTGATACTTTTTTGATCCAAGTGAAAAATGCCCCTACATTTGGTAAAAAGTAAGACAGATTCTGACTTAGTGAAAATTTCACTAAGTGTTGGAAAAAAGTGACATTTTCACTTTTTGTGATTTTGATCATTCCATAACTTAAAATCCATGAGGAATTGGAATGAGTTATGTTTGAAGCTTTTGTAGAGGGCCATGAGAGCTACAAATCCAGCTTTGTATGTGGAAAAATGGCCTTGTGGTTTAGGAGTTATGATCCTCCAAAGTTGGTACCCTAGCCACTTTGTTCCATAACTTAGAAAAATTTCTAAGTTTTTTATGGTTACCCCTTTTACAAGTTATCCCCATTTTCTTGATTTTTCTTGATGAATGATGATTCCAATCACACATTAACATCATTTTAGGGTTAAGGACCCATAATTGTGAAAAATATCAAAAAGTCAAAGTTGACTTTTGTGTACAGTTGACTTTTTGTCAGATGAATGTGGGTATCCTGAGGTGTTACGATGATTGCCCCAATTCCGTTTCCGTAATTGTTGACAGCTCCGTCAAATATTAGTCCCCATTGGGAACCTGGTCCTGGCCCTTCACTGGGTAGCGGTTCATCGCAATCTTTCATTTTCAAGTACATGACATCTTCGTCTGGGAAGTCAAATCCGACTGATTCCTGATCGTCAATCGATTGATGAGCCAAATAATCGGCTAAAATACTTCCTTTGATGGCTTTCTGAGCGTGGTACTCGATGTCATATTCTAATAACATTATATGCCAACGGGGAATCCTTCCCGTGAGAGCAGGTTTTTCAAAGACGTACTTGATCGTATCCATTTCGGAGATTAACCAAGTAGTGTGACAAATCATGTACTGGCGAAGACGTTTGGCTGCCCAAGCCAGAGCACAGCAAGTTTTCTCAAGCATAGCGTACCGAGTTTCACAGTCGGTAAATTTCTTGCTTAAATAGTAGATGGCAGACTCTTCTTTTTGTTTTGTCTTGTTGGCCAAGTACACAACCCATAGAGGCTTCCAAGACCGTTAGGTAAATGATCAGTGGTCTTCCCTCCACTGGAGGTGACAGGATTGGTGGATTCAACATATATTCTTTGATATTGTAGAAATCTTTTTAGCAATCTTCCGTCTATACACAACTTTGATTCTTTCTGAGTAGTTTGAAGATCAGTGCGCATGTCGCGGTCATGAGGGATATGAACCTTGAGATGTAATTCAAACGTCCCCAAAAATCCTCTGACTTGTTTTTTAGTCTTTGGAGAAGGAATTTCTTGAATGGCCTTGACCTTGTCAGGATCAACCTCAATTCCTTTCTGGTTGACGATGAACCCTAAAAGCTTTCCTGAGCGAACACCAAACGTGCATTTGTTGGGATTCAAGCGGAGTTTGTATTTTCTCAGACGCTCAAATAACTTTGACAGGTGTGTCACATGTTCTTCTTCTGTTTTAGATTTGGCAATCATGTCATCGACATACACTTAGATTTCTTTGTGCATCATGTCGTGAAACAGAGTTGTCATGGCCCTTTGATAGGTTGCCCCGACATTCTTCAAACCGAACGACATTACCATGAAACAAAAGGTGCCCCATGGGGTGATGAATGAAGTTTTCACCATATCTTCCGGCGCCATTTTGATTTGATTATAGCCCGAGAATCCATCCATGAAGGAGAAGACTTTGAACTTTGTTGTACTATCTACCAGCATGTCTATGTGCGGAAAGGGAAAGTCATCCTTTGGACTGGCTTTGTTCAGATCCTTGTAGTCTACACACATTCTGATTTTTTCTTCCTTTTCGGAACTGGCACTATGTTATCTAGCCATTGAGGATATTCTGAGGTGGTGAGGAAACCTTCGTCGATTTGTTTCTGCACTTTCTCCTTGATTTTGATATCCATATCCGGGTGAGTTCTTCTCAAACTTTGTTTCAATGGCAGACATTCTGACTTCAACGGTAGATGATGTTCCACGATGCTGGTATCCAACCCTGGCATATCCTGATAGGACCAAGCAAACACATCTGGAAACTCTTTGAGAAGTTTTATCAAGTCTTCTCTGACAGTTGGACTGAGCAGTGCCCCAATCTTAACTTCTTGCTTTTCTTCGTATGATCCCAAATTGACCGTTTCCAATGGCTCTTTGTGAGGTTCAATGGACTTTTCCTCTTGCCTGAGTAATCGGGAGATCTCTTCTGGAATTTTTGCGTCCTCTTCTTTTTCAGCTTCAAATACCGGGAATTCAAAGTTGGGAGAAGGCATTGGATCATATGTTTCAATGGGGTTTAAAACAAGCAATCTGCATGACGTGATGATTTCTTTTAGAAGAGATAGAGAGAAATGCAAAAGTGTGTGCAGTCTATTTTCTGAAAAATGCTTGTTTTTATTTTTGGGTTGTTTAAGGATTACCTTTTTCTGAAAAACGAAAAGAGAAAACAACAATAAATGCGGGAATGACATAATGACGTTTATTTATTTATGATTTTGTCGATTTTTGAAATACAGCCCTATAAAACAAAACTTTGTCGCTTTGGGCGAAGTGAAGATGGAAATTTACAGAAAAGTGAGCCCTATAAAACATCTGTTTCACCTGGGCAGGGTGAAAGGTTAAAACAAAGACGACAATTACTTAGACTTATGAACGAATTTTTGGACACCGAC
This sequence comes from Lathyrus tuberosus, assembly GCA_022829125.1. NCBI lineage: Eukaryota > Viridiplantae > Streptophyta > Magnoliopsida > Fabales > Fabaceae > Lathyrus > Lathyrus tuberosus. The sequence continues at coordinate 994,732 of JALAZF010000062.1, read as the reverse complement.
AGTAACCCATTGGCGACGAACTCCTCGGTGAATCACAAAGTCTGGTACCTTCTTTCTAGGTTTGTCCTCAGAAATGACGCTGATTTCTGGTGGAGTAGGATCATTGGAGTCTTCCTCCCATGCAGAGTTGCCATAAACGAACTCTTCTGTTGTATCTTTCTTAGTGTTTTCACTCTCAAGAGGATCTCCCCATCCAATTGGCTGGATGTCCTCGTATCTGATGTGAGAGCTTTCAGGAGCGGTGTACTTGACCAAGAAGTCTTAATTGCCACTCGGTTGTCCTAAAGTGTCCCATACTTCTGTGGGGATAGAGGAGTCATCTTCCTTAATGACGTTGACTTCAGGAAATGCATAGTTGATGAACTCTTGTCCTGCAATCTTAGCAGATTCGTCATTGTGTTGGATATCTTCGGAATGTCCTGGGTAATGATCCTATGATTTGGTGGGGACGCAGGTATTCTTTTCAATATTGCTCAGCTGATAAGCGTCGTTTGGGTGACTCTTTTTCCCCAAGTCTTCTGGGTACGGCTTCCAGATAGGCAAGTCATCTAGTGGGTCATAATAGTCGTAGTCGAAGTTGTCTTTCATGGGATCGTCTTCTAATGAGTTTGGTGGAGCACGACATCCCTCAGGATTACAATCTCCGTACATCATCTTGACGTCTGATCTTGGTATATATCTCGGACTTTGTTTGGGAAAACAGAATGGTATATGCGTTTCTTCCTGAGACATATAACCGTTGTGGTTGAGGTAAGATTTCCACTCCTCGTCCGTATCGGAGGAGTCACTCTTATTGATGGTGTGTACTTCTTGAGACACTGGGTGGAGAAAGCCTCCATTGTGGAAGAAGTCTTGAATGGGACGAAAACTTTCGTCTTTCTTGGCAGTATGGGTATAGGTTGAAGAGAAACCAAGACCTTTCTTTGTCTTTTTATTAGTAGGAATGACAATCTGTTCCCATCCCTTTACGTCGTTACTCTTGATCATTTCGAGAGCGTCTTTGTATGAGGAAATCAATGTCCCTATCTCTGATCGATTCTCATTGATCACCGAGAGTGCTTGAAACTGAGTTCCAACAACCTCCTCGGGTTCTACACAGGAAAATGATGATAAGTTGCTCACGATTAAGGCTTGCTCTCTGCATACTGTGACTAACTTATCATTCTTGACGAACTTCAGCTTCCGGTGAAGTGTCAAAGTGATTGCCCCAGCTTCGTGTATCCAAGGTCTTCCTAATAAACAGTTGTATGCTACTCGGATATCCATGACCTGGAAAGTGACTTGGAAAGTATGAGGACCGATGGTTATGGGAAGATCAACTTTGTCGATAACTGTTTTTGTGGATCCGTCAAAAGCTTTGACGATGACCTCGCTGCCTCTCATCGGAGCTCCTTGAAATGATATTCGTACCAGAGTTGATTTTGGCATAACATTCAAAGACGATCCTGTGTCTACCAGTACGCTGGCTAAAGCATCGTCCTGGCAGTTGACTATAATGTTAAGCGCCATATTGTGATTTTTGCCTTCTTCCGGCAGTTCTTCATCACTGAATCCTAAGTTGTTACAAGAAGTGATGTTGGAAATGATGTTGTTAAATTGTCTTACTGTCACATCTTGTTCTACAAAAGCTTGCTCCAAGACTTTCTGCAGAGCTTCCCTTTGAGCTTCGGAACTAACCAATAGAGATAGCACAGAGATTTTCGAAGGAGTTTGCAATAGTTGGTCAATAATGTTGTACTCGCTTTTCTGGATGAGCTTCAGCATCTCATCATTATTCTTTACCAGTTCTGGATTACCGGAATGCCCGACTGGTTGATTAGGAACTTTTGTTTGAGGTTCCTTCTCTTTAGCAGGTTCTCCAACTTCTCTGTTGAAGATCTGACCGCTCTGTGTGACTCGACTGATGTCGGCAATGTTTATGATGGAGGGTAATGGAGTTTTCTTTCCGTTTTCGATTGTTGTTGCACCGTACTTATAAGGGATAGCCTTTTCGGATTTGTACGACATTAGACCTGGCAAGTAGATAACCACATGAGCCTTTTGATTTTTCTTACCATCGTAGGCAGCCTCAATTGGTTCGAGGTTGAAAATATTTCTACTATCAAGAAGGAGTCTTGATTCATGGAGTAGAGGGATTATGGCACATACGTCTTTGGCCATTTCATGATTAGAGATTATGACAACATCTTTGCTTTGATCGGGAAGATAGTCTTGTATCACGTTGACCGACTCAGAACTTGAACATGGTCGAATCTCTTTCCGGTCCAACTGATTTTGAAGAGCCGACCGTATAAGATAACATCCTTGGTTGTTCTCTGAGAAAACTCTTCAGCTCTCATAATTATGTGGTGGCACCCAACCACGTTCGCTTTGTATGCAGTGTAACTTTACTAGATCTGTTTCCATCGAGCGGACATCCTGACTTTGATGCCTATCAGGATTCTCGTCAGTCATACTAATCTGTTTTGTAGCTTCATCCAAGTAGATTGGAAGCCACCAGTGATCCAACAAGTGTTGAAGTGTTCTTTGGACAAGTGCACATCCTTGGTCATTCTCACGACACACTTCACAATCTTAATAATCATGTGAAGCTAGAAAGCCAAGCCAGACTTGCTTAGCATGTAGTTCTACCAGTCTAGTATTCATCAAGCGTATGTCAAAGATCTGAACCATATTGACTTGATGATTATTTCTTTCCTGATAGTCCTGGATTCATCCGAGATCCATCTGATGTTGAAGGGCCTCTTGTACAAAAGAGCATCCCTGATTGCTTATTGAGCAGATCAGACAAGTATTGTAATCGTGTCGTGGCAGATTATGACATTGACTTTGCCTCGAATGCATCGCCACTAAGTTGAAGTTCATTGTGTGGATGTTGTGGTTCTGAACAATGTTGGGATGCACATGGGCCCCGTGGACTTCAGAGATTTGGTGATCTTGGATCCATCCGATATCCATTTGTTCTTGTAGAGCTGGTTGCACTACGGAACACCCTTGGTTATTCTTTGAATAGATATGACACTGGTGATAATTTTGAGGTGGTACATGACCATACCCACCCTGTCTACAATGCATCCTGACCAGATTAGTTCCTAATAGGAGTACATCGTGAATTTGGTAACTGCGGCTAAATTCCCCCTCTTTTAAATTTACTGCAGTCTTCTCATGTTGAGGCAACGGGTTCGTCTGAACATTTGGATTAGTATCTTTGAAAGATAGGACCCCGTTCCTGACAAGATTTTGTACATCGGACTTGAAACTGATATAGTTCTCGATGTTGTGCCCCGATCCTCCTTGATGGTAAGGGCAAGTTTGATCTGCTTTGAACCAAAAAGGCGGATTTTCCGGTACTGTAAGAGGAGACCTGGTTTGGACGTGCCCCTTGGCCAGTAAGAATGGAAATAGTTCTGCGTACAACATCGGTATAGGGTCGAACCCTGATGGTCGTGTCGTACGATTGTTGTTGTTGTGCTGTGAACGAGCTTGCTGAAGAGGTTGTTGTGTTCTTTGCTGATACTGTTGTTAACTTGGTTTGGTCTGAGCAACCTGAGGTTGATAAGTTAGAGCCGGCGCAGGGTTGATAGCGGGAGTTATCGCCGCTACAGGTTGATACATTCGCCTTAGTTTTCCGAGAGAGATATTACTAATCGCCTGCTCTTTCTTCTTTTGGAAAGCACTACCGTATCTTTTGGTACTGCTTGATGGCTCTGCATCTTTGACCAATCGTCCTTCTCGGACTGCTTCTTCAAGGCATACTCCCATGTTCACCATTTCAGTAAAGTCACTGGGCGCACTGCCGACCATTCGGTCATAATAGAACGAGCTCAAGGTTTTCAAAAATATCTTGGTCATCTCTTTTTCCTCAAGAGGGGGACAGATCTGGGCGGAAATTTCACGCCATCTCTAGGCATATTCTTTGAAAGTTTCTTTGTCTTTCTACAATTTTGCTCTGAGCTGATCCCTATCTGGTGCCATGTCCAGGTTATACTTATACTGTTGATCGAAGGTTGCGCCAAGATCTCTGAAAGTATTGATCTTGGCGCGGTTTAAACCCATGTACCATTTGAGTGCGACACCGGTTAAACTGTCTTGGAAGTAATGGATAAGTAGCTGTTGATTCTCTGTCTGAGTTGACATCTTTCGAGCGTACATCACCAAATGACTTTGAGGGAAAGAGTTGCCCTTGTATTTTTCAAAGTCAGGCACCTTGAATTTATGCGGTATTTTCACATTAGGGACCAGACAAAGGTCTGCGGCGTCCTTTCCGAATAAATCCTGACCGCGAATGGCATGTAGTTCCTTCTGCATCTCCAAGAATTGTTCCTGGAACTCATTCATCCTTTCGTACATGTCTTCGTTTCCACCAGAAATTACTTGTGGAATCTGTCCTTCTGGGACAGTGTGTACCACTGGTTGTGGTATAGTCATTACGGCGGTGACGTTTGGTGCTTCCATGCCCCGAAGTTTGTAACCTTCAGGAGTTACTGTCATAACTCTTGCGTCTTCGCTTTCCCGAAGTTTGTAACCTTCAGGCCCAACGGTTCCTGCTGCAGTTTCTGGGTCTTTAGTGACCGGCGGGATGTATCCTTCAGGGACAAAGTTGATAGGCATGCCCCAGGGGCGACCTTTAGGCATGTTGTACCGAGGAACATATGTCTCCACTACGGGCGTAGATGTGATCTCTGAGATCACAGTCCTTTGTTGTTGTCTCTGAGCTGCTGCCAGGGTTTGCATGTCATTGTAAAGTTTTTCCAAACTTCCCTTTAGAGCGTCGACTTCTTCTCTCAGCTCTATGTTCTCTTCCTCGAGATTGTCCATTTTCTTTTGTCGATTGACCTGAGTATTGTATGAGTGAGACATTTTGACTCTAGAATCGTGACGCATACGTGAGACTCGAAGATAAGAAAAATGCGTTATGTGAGAATGATGAATGATATGCAATGATATATATTATTTTGTTTTTTGTTTTAATCAAAAAGAAACTTCAACAAATAGATTGCAAATATGTTACAAAGAAAAGTACATTATTTTATAAAGTGTTGTAAGGAAAATGTCTAAGCTCAGGGATCCTGGGTCCTCTCTGAGGAGATCTTAGATGTTGGTTCTGGCATTTTCCTTTTCTTTGATTGGGGTTCTTCAGCCGTTGTCAGTCCTTTACCAAGTGAAAGGAGTGAGCAAGTTCCTTTGATCTTCCATAGCATGCTGTTCTAAAATCTCAATCAGAGCATCCTTTTCTTTTAAAAGTTCCTAAATTTTGGTACACTCTACATTGAGGATTCGGTATTTGTTTTTCCAAGAGCTTTTCTCCCGTTGAACTTTGTTAAGAGTGACCTGGAGTTTTTCCATATCAGACATAAAATAAAGGACGAATTCCTTTAACGGAAGAACTTCTTGACGAGGGTAAGGTATCCTCAGCTTGAAGGCTCTAGTTTGTACCCAGTGGAGATAAGGTTCCATGGAGGGACAGTCTGGTCTTCCTAGAGACTCTCTTCCTTTCCTGTGAATATGTTGTCAGGCATGCACTATTTCTATCTTTAGTGCCCTGTCATTTTCCCCTTCCTTAAAGAAAAGACCTTCCAGATAAACATTATACGGGATATTCTTCATCGGGTATCCGAGTTGACGGCGAACTAAAATTGGATGATAGTTGATTCCTCCTTTAGTTCCTATGAGGGGTACATTAGGGAAGTTTTCATATATGTCGATGATCTTTATCCCCTCATAAATCCTATTGTACCAATTTATGTCTGAGTTGGTGAGAGACATGATTCTCTGTGACCAACGTAGAGTACCCTTATGGTCCCAAAAAGCAGCAGACTTGGGTAAATGGGAAGTGAACCATTTGTAGAGCAGGGGTACACATCATGTGATCATTCCTCCTCTATACAAATTCCTTACGTGTACAGAGTGATAAGCATCTGCGAGCAGGGTCGGTACGGGTTTTCCAATCAGAATTATCTTAATGGCATTGGTATCACTACCGAAAAAGAGGGAAAAGAGGGCGCTTTTTTTGCCCTATAAAAGCTCTTAAAAGCGTTGTCTAAGCCTGCGCTGTAGTAGGTAAATACGGCGCTTTAATATTTATGAAAAAGCGCTCTCTAAAAGGGAACTTTAGACAGCGCTTTTAAAATCACTGTCTAAAGTATACGTTTAAAATTTATAATTTTTTTTTATAAACTTTAGAAAGCGCTTTTTCCTTCAAAAGCGCTCTCTAAAGTTGCTTTTAGACAGCGCTTTTGAAAGCGCTGTCTAATGTATACGTAAAATTATTTTTTTTATATACCTTTGGAGAGCGCTTTTCCCTAAAAGCGCTCTCTAAAGGGGACTTTAGAGAGCGCTTATTGATTTTTTCTACGTATAAAAAATCTCATTTTAGCCATTTTCTTTTATGCAGAAACCTGCATAGTTTCAAACCAGCATTTCTTATATAATTTCTTGCAACAACAGAATTCTTATACATTTCAAGAAATAGAATTCTTGCAATAACAGAATTCATATATACATTTTAATAAAATTAACATATACAAAACTTACAACAGAATTCACAAAATTTACAAAATTCACAAAATTCTTGCAACAACAGAATTCATATACATTAACAGAATTCACAAAATTTACAACAGAATTCTTCTTGCAACAGAATTTTCTTATATTCACAAAACTAAAATTTACATTCACAAAACTATACATTCAAAAAATTCTTCTTAGAAGAAAGAATTCGCACAATTCTTCCGTAATATAATTCAATTGTTTCCTTGTGTAAGAAGAACACTCCATATCTTCGAAATACTACATAACAAAACAAAATACGCATTATTTAGTTAAAAATAATAAATTATATGACATATCTGATAAATATTAAAATAAATCCTAAGTTATAAAACCATGCATACCCTAATAGGAATCTCCAATTGTCCCATTTGAATGATTTCTCTCATGAACCTCAAAACGAAGTACCCGCTGTCTATGCCATTACGCTGACGAGGGCACTACACATAGACAAACAAATAAGAAATAATATATAGATGTTTTGTGTTATTAAGTAGAATCACTAATAAGCAATATTGTGAAAATTAATATACCTCCACTTTGACCCATGTAATATTGGTTGATCTAGCCCGTGCTACTCGAGTCTCTCTTTGTGCACGGTATAGTAGTATAGCTCTATAAAAGAAAAACGTAAACTTAGAATAGTGTCACAGAAATAATTAGATATACAAATACACACGAATATTTTGAACAATCTCACTTACGTGTCAACCACATCCTTCATATTCTGATATGTGGACCAATTAGTATCCAATGAATTAAGATAATAGACCACTTCTGTTATAGGATTAATGGCAACCAAAAACCAGTGTCCACTGTAAAATATAACAAAAGTTTAGATGGATAATTTCTACGCAAAAGATACAAATTAAAGATTAGAATGAAATTATAATGAAAATCTTACCCGTTTCCAGTATTATACGGTAAAAGAAACAGACATTCTGTGTGGCTGGCCGTAAATCGCTCAAGTAAGTGGTCTCTTACTTCAATTGCATTCATACCAATTCTCGGTGCATTAACAAGGCTGCAAGAGAAGAAACGGAATTTGTTTGACAAATCCGTCCCCCGAATGAATTTTTCATACATTTACCTTAAATAAAAACATAATAAACATTAGACTATTATCATTGAAATGTGTAAATAAATTGTTCAACTAAATAAATAATAGATTGATTTGAGTACCAGATGTATGAATGCATAACACCGATGCCTAATTCAGTATGATTGAAAACCTGCTCCATGTCCTCTTTTCAGATTATCTCGGAATGAGGAAAACCAAAATCACCTTCGTCCATGTTGATTTGACGAATAACACCTTCCATTAAATTTGACATTGACAAAAGTGTTTCTAGACACGTCTGAAAGTGAGGTCTTTTTTCCTTCACGGTCCTTGTAGGAGCTTTTTTCTTGCCGGTCTGTTGTGAAGGTTGAGCAGGAACCTAACAATCATATAAGTTAGGTAAAGTAGAAAATCATGAATTCGGATAATAGAATAACACTTAAAAGCTACCTCTCTGTGTGATTCAACAGACTCGTTTTGCAGCAAAACCCCTTTATTATTTGTTGCGGGTTTTGTAGGAGTTTAACATTACCATGTAAAAAAAATGTAAGTAATGGTTCAGAATGATTTTCATAATTGTTCTGAATTGACATTTGAATACTAAGAGATTCGTAATGGTTTTCAACATACCTCATCACCTATGGAAATGAGGTCTAACGGCCATGCAACAAACGAACCTATTGCATCCCGCAGCAATGTAACCTCTGAAACCGAGTCTGGTATCGGTAGTAACGCATCCGTATCTAAAGCGATATTAACCGACACTTTTAGATAACCTCGTGGGAGCGGATGATGGTGAAGTAACGCTCCCGCAAAGTTATGCACTTTTCCCTTGCCAACCATGCGATAAGTCGGAAACGACAAATACAGCTGGCAAGATGAAATGCCCTGAAGCAATAATAAATATGTAACTGTTAATATGTATAAAGGTCAAATAAAATAAATGTGTTAATTTAATTAAAATAAATATGTGCTAATTACCTCGGGAATTTTATTTGGAGAATTGATACTAGCTTTGTCACTAGCATCTTTCAAACCGGAATCGCGTCTTTCTGCCTCATATCTCTCTTTATCCTGCTGCAATGCTTGGACTTGCGCTTGTAGTGCCATCACAGTTTGCATGATTTCTTGGGTGGTGGGATTTTTTTTCTTTGATTGCTTATACAAGGATGATGGAGTCACACCAAATCCTTTACCTCTCACCCGACCGGGATACTCAGGAACATTTAGTACTCGACTAAGAATGCTCCTGCAATCATCCTCACCTGCGGGTATGGATTTAGATAGATTCTCCTGAAATTCATTGATATATCAAAAATTATTAGTGGGGATTAAAAATTAATTATAATTTAATAAAATTTCAATTAACTTTGAGACATAATGTTATACTTACACATTCTTCATAAACATGCTAAACATCTTCTGTAACAGCTCCACCCTTACCCACGCGAGCTTCCTTCCACAAAACATGGTCCGAAAGTGATGATTCTTCACTTTTAGACTCTTCTAACTACACATTTAGTTAATTAATAAGTTCATCAATTATAACACAATAATACAATTAATAAAATCATAGCATTAATACATACTTACCAATTTTTGTTGTAATCGTGCATATCCCAAACGCCCTTTTCTGTATGGATACGCGGGGTTTGATGCTCTTTTGCGATTAATGGCACTCAATTTCTGGATAAAAAATTTTAAGTCATATCAAAACAAACTAATGAAACACATATATAATACAGTCAATAGACATGACAAGACAACATTACATTGAATTCTTCGGTTTTCCGTTTGTCTACAAAAATGCCCCATTCTTGCGGTGTAATCACATCCGCATACAACGGTGGAAGTTCTGCTTCAACAAAAATTTTGTTCTCATCCCTAAGATATTTGTTTGATAATAAGGCTCTAAACCCTCTGTGTCTCTTTCCGGCCAATTGAAGACAATACTTTTGCCGGCTTTCTTCAATATTAAAGGAACTCTACGAAAAAACATACACATATAAACATAAAGTGTTTTAGTATAAGTAAATTTAATTAAAGACTTAATGGTAAGTACCTGTATCTCAGTCCATATCTTTTCTTTACCGGCATCCAACGATTTACTCCTCCAATTATCACTAGTGATTGGAATATGCTGACGGACAAGTGAACCAATGTATGAAGATAACATTGAACCGTTAGGCTCAACTAGTTGGTTCTGGTCACTCCAATGTACATCAAATCTCATCCCTTTATCTCTAGCACGGATGATTCTCTTCATAATGGTTTTTCCTCTTTTTATTTCATGTTCTACATTCGAAGCTTCATTCTGAGCTTCCTGTGTATCTTGTGTCTCGTGGGTGTCTTCCTGGTTATTAGACATTTTACCTGTAAGAAAGAAAAAAACAAAAATTAAATGACAAATATAAACTCATAAAGCAAAAGAGTTTCTTACCTAGCCCTTTCATCACACATACTACTAAGAAATATAAACTCATAAAGCAAAAGTGTTTCTTACCAACACCCTCACTTCACTGTTAATGAATACTTACAACTTACAAAGCATAAGCAAGTTAAAGTGAAAATTGAAAAGGAAAAGAAAAATAATTAATAAACACTAAAATTGATAATTGTTAGTAACAGGTACCAACTAAATAAACAAACACCCTTATAAAAGAATGATAAGACTCTGAGTTTCTAATTCTAACAAGAAATTGATACTTGTTAGTAACAGGTACCAAAAGGAGAGGTCAATAGTAATCCTAGACAAAATATTCGAATTTTATCATCATTCTACACTGAAACTCTAGCTTTCACTGCAGGGTCATATTCTATTATATATACCAAACAAGAACAACAATAATAGTTTAAAAATCAAGAGAAATAAATTTATAAACAAAAAACATCAACAAAAATTTTGTTTTACGTTTCTTTTAAAAAAAAAAAAAGAAGAAGTCGCAGGTGGTGGTAAGAAACACTTTTGCTTTATGACAAGAACGAACAACAACGAACAACAGTAACATGCAAGAACGGTTGACAATAACGATGACAAGAACAGCAACAACGAACAATGTTAGAAGTAAGAACAACAACAACAATGTACCTCTTCTTCGTCACGACGGCAGCAAAACGACTGCAGCAGTGAAGTTACGACAATGAACGACGGCAGCAGAACGATGGCAACCGCGAATGAACGACGGCAATGGCAGATGAACGACGGCAATGGCAAAGGGTTTCAGCAGAGAAGAAAGAGAGCAAGGGTTTCAGCAGAGAAGAAAGAGAGCAAGGGTCGAGAGAAGAAAATGATTAGAAGCAGTTTCAGAAAATGAAATGAAATGTGTTTTATATTTTAATTAATAAATGACCTTAGAGGGCGCTTTCCTTAAAAAGCGCTTTCTAAAGTGAGGAGACTTAAAGACCTTAGAGGGCGCTTTTCTTAAAGCGCTTTCTAAGGTTAAACATTAGACAATGCTTTTCTAAAGCGCTTTCTAAAGGCTATTTTTAGAAGGCTTATAACAGCGCTTTGTCCTTAGAAAGCGCTGTCTAAGGTTTACCTGAAAATGTCAAAAAATATAAAAATGAGTCTGGGGCGAGGGGGATTCGAACCCTAGACTCAAAGCATGGCAAACAAACACACAAACCTCCTTGACCAGCGGTACTACGCCGTCATCCATTGTTTATACTCACTCCATAAATATATAAAATAAGGTGTCAACATATATATTTAAATATATTATTTGAATAATATTAAATATAATTTAAAATAAATTAAAATATAATTTAAATATATTAAATATAATTTGATATATTAATATAATTTAAGGTATATTTTAAATTATATATTAATATAATTTATATATATTAAATATAATTTAAATAAGTTAAAATGTTTGTATTTAAAACATATATATTTAAATATATTATTTGAATAATTTAAAATAAATTAAAATATAATTTAATATAATTTAAATATATTAAATATAATTTGATATATTAATATAATTTAAGGTATATTTTAAATTATATGGTTAAACTTTAGACAACGTTTTTCTAAAGCGCTTTCTAAAGGCTATTTTTAGAAGGCTTATAACAGTGTTTTGTCTTTAGAAAGCGTTGTCTAAGGTTTACCTGAAAATGTCAAAAAATATAAAAATGAGTCTGGGGCGAGGGGGATTCGAACCCCAGACTCAAAGCATGACAAACAAACACACAAACCTCCTTGACCAGCGGTACTACGCCCTCATCCATTGTTTATACTCACTCCATAAATATATAAAATAAGGTGTCAACATATATATTTAAATATATTATTTAAATAATTTTAAATATAATTTAAAATAAATTAAAATATAATTTAAAATAATTTATATATATTAAATATAATTTAAATAAGTTAAAATATTTGTATTTAAAACATATATATTTAAATATATTATTTGAATAATTTTAAATATAATTTAAAATAAATTAAAATATAATTTAATATAATTTAAATATATTAAATATAATTTGATATATTAATATAATTTAAAGTATATTTTAAATTATAAATTAATATAATTTGTATATATTAAATATAATTTAATAAGTTAAAATGTTTGTATTTAAAACATATATATTTAAATATATTATTTGAATAATTTAAAATATAATTTAAAATAAATTTAAATATAATTTAAATATATTAAATATAATTTGATATATTAATATAATTTAAAGTATATTTTAAATTATATATTAATATAATTTATATATATTAAATATAATTTAAATAAGTTAAAATGTTTGTATTTAAAACATATATATTTAAATATAGGGTTAATAACCATTTTGCCCACTGCCATATAGGCGCTTTTTGAAAAACCCCCTGTAAAAAAAAAAACTTGCAAAAAAAAACCCTAACATTTGAAGATTCTCTCAATTTTGACCTTCATCACATTCAGTCACAAAAAAACTGTCATTTTGACCCCTGCCATTTTGGAAGAGTTTTTATTTTGACCCCTGCCATTTTGGCAGCGTTTTCATTTTGACCCCTGCCATTTTGGCAGCGTTTTTATTTTGACCCCTGCCATTTTGGCATTTTTAGTGACTGGATGTGATGAAGGTCAAAACTGAGAGAATCTTCAAATGTTAGGGTTTTTTTGGCTAGTTTTTTTTTTACAGGGGGGTTTTTCGAAAAGCGCCTATATGGCAGGGGGCAAAATGGGTATTAACCCTTAAATATATTATTTGAGTAATTTAAAATATAATTTAAAATAAATTAAAATATAATTTAATATAATTTAAATATATTAAATATAATTTGATATATTAATATAATTTAAAGTATATTTTAAATTAATATATTTTAAATTATATATTAATATAATTTATATATATTAAATATAATTTAAATAAGTTAAAATATATAATTTAAATATATTAAATATAATTTGATATATTAATATAATTTAAAATTCCTTTCCCTACCTAAAGGGCGTGGGTTCGACCCCCCCTTTTGCCATTTTTTGTGATTCTTGATGTTTTTCAGTATAATTGTGCCAAACAACAAATACAGCGCTGTCTCTGAAAATGTTTAGAATTGGATTATATTTTAATTAGTAAATGACTTAAGAGGGCGCTTTTCCTTAGAAAGCGCTTTCTAAAGTGAAAAGAAATTGAGCCCTATTAGAGCGCTTTCTGAAAGTGCTTTCTAAGGTGATACCTATAGCAGCGCTTTTTGAAAGCGCTCTCTAAAGTGATACCTATAGCAGCGCTTTTTGGAAAGCGTTGTCTAAGGTGGCACTCTTTTACAATCTTTTACTGCGCTTTCTAAAGCCTTTCTTTTAAGGCGCTTTTTTTTAGCGAAATTTTTTTATTCTTTTTAGCAGCGCTTTTGCATAAAACCGTTGTCTTTTTGGCGCTGTCTAATCATATTTTTGGCGTAGTGTATCGACAAAGTTATCGATGTTGGGAAAGAGGAATAACCCATATGTGAGTAGAACAAAGATATCTTCGAAAGCAGTTATGTTTCCTACACTAGCAAAGTATAGAGCTTTCTCTGTCAGGAATTTAGCTGGTAAACCCTGGATTCCTCCCTTAATGGTCATGTGATTCCTAATCTCTGACTCGTCTAAATAGATTGCTATGGCAATGACTTGTTCCTTTGGAATTTCTTCCAGACCAGAAAAGGAAGCATGGTCAGTGATAGGTAAATCAGTCAGATGAGAGTACTCCTCTAACGTTGGTGCCAGTTGATAATCCGGGAATGTGAAGCAGTGCTAAACCGGATCGTAGACCTGTATCAGCGTAGACATGATTCCTTCAACTACGTGGACCCTTAACAGAGAAAGAAGTCCTTCATGCTTAGCTCTGAAAGCATCAGGGTTGGTAATCATCCTTGCCAACCTCCTTAAATCCTCTAGTCTTGGAGACTTGAAGGTGTACTTGTGTGTCTTTCTTCTACCGAAATCCATAACGCAATCTTTCTCTGATATTTGCAATTATTGTTTTAGTTTATTTTGAGAAAAAGAAGAGAAGAGAAAAGAGAATATTTTTCTTTGTTTAAGAGTTTTTTAAATGAATGCATGAATGCAGCACACAAAAGCATTGAAAAAACATGGGTTCAAGGGTTCAACGTCACGAGCATGGAGTCATGGCTCTACTCATCCCCAAAGGTTGTATTCTGGTCAATTTTTGTACCTGTAGAACAGATCCTATGGTTCCCAAAATCATTGACCCCCCTAGGGATATCAACAGCAAGCTGGTTCACTCGAGCGAGTTGTAGCATCCTAGGGTAATCTCAATTGAGTGTAGTATCGCGTATCAACTATTCCGGATAGTCACCGCACTACCAAGTGGTCATATGGTTAATGTCTACTAAATCCTCAGTGTCACGGGTGTCATACTGGAAAACTCTGCTTTCACAATAATCGGTTGTTTAACAGGCAGAATCCACACGACCCTCGCCTGATTTGGTGGTCCACCAGGATCGCTTATTCGGGATTCACTCCCTATAAGTCCACCCGTCTATGCCACCCCTTATCTTAGGGTTCTATCAAACTTTCCACATGCATATCAATCGCATTCCCAATGACAGAAAAATAAACACGGATATCAAGTAGGAAAAGCAGTAAATATATATATATATATATATATATATAATAGTATGATTGCTAACAGCCTAGACCTCTTAGGAATTCTAATCCTAGTTTGGCTCCCCAGCAGAGTCACCATTTTTCTGTAGCGTGCGATTTTTGTCGGTGACGCGACCACCTTATCGCCATGGTTTTTCCTCACCGCATTGGTAGGAATTGGGTGCTACTTTCTGATTTCTTATTTATCCTATGAGGCTGGAAAGGAAAGGGAAGCTATCTAAAACTAACCTTGCACACAAATGTTTTCTTTAACAAATGCTAAGAGATTGGGGAGTTCGGGGTCAGGTTATACAATGGGGAGTTGTCAACTACCCATCCTATATGTGGTTATCCACAGGTTGTTAGCAATTTATATTGTTTTCTATTTACTGGTGTTTGTCTGTTGATTGGGAAAGTTTATCCTTTAAGAATGTTTGAGAGAGAGAGAGAGAGAGAGTTTTTGTTGATTTCGGGTTTTCCGATGTTTTTAGTGAGGTACTAGACCTAAGGTTTTTGATTAGTGTGCGAAGGTACTGGACTTAAAGTTTTTGATTGGTATGCTCGCTAAGATTTCGCAATCTTATGCCTACGTATTCACGTTAAAGAAAAACAGGTAAATCAGAGCAATCGTAGTTCCTCCTATTCAATGGGAGGAAAAATATATTTGGTGTCTTGTTCAAAGCCCAAGATTGAAGCTAAAAGGTTTGACTGAGAGAGAATTTATCATCTCTAAAGGGAGACATCTCATATGTTTATCACAACTGTTGGGTGACCGATTATAAAGGAGGATTACTTTAACTGGGATATGTGAATCCAGCAATGCCATAATTTCCTTTATAAGGGATTTGTCCTAAAGGAGAAAACTTTAACTCAGTATAGAGTAATGCCATTTTTCCTTAGGAATCTTTCATGCTAAGAGAGGTGTCATACCCCAAATTTTGACCACTAAGATGTCCCATAATTGTGCAAATCATCATCACAATATGGAGGAACCATCATACTTCATCAGTCTCCCCAAAGATGGGTGAGCATCCACTACAATCAAAATTAGGGTTTCAAGCCCTCTCTGAGTGCTTAGACAAAGGATTAATCAAGGAATGACATGATATTCAACTTGTCTAGCCTCTCAAATATCCACAATGGATCAAGAGGACTCCCACTTCAAGGATTAAGCCCAAGGTTGCTCCCTTCTAGGTGGATCAAGCCTCAAGATCGCCGGTATCACCAAATTAGGGTTTTGGTCTACCAGGGCCTCCAGATGAAACATTTCATCTAGGCATGAGCCAATGATCCAAAACACAACCTAATGTACTCCATGGAACCTCATGAACCCATTCATCAAGTCAATTTTGCCTCAGGGGATACATTCATCAAAAATCAGGAATTAGGGTTTCTTGACCTAATTCACCCCTAAGTTGACTTTTGGGACAAATCATGAACCAAGACCTCAAGAGAGGGTTTGAGGGTCTCTAAAGAACTATATTGATCCATTTGGAACAATGGATTAATCCAAGAAGCTTGAGCAACAAGTCTCAATTTCATCTGCACCACAATTAGGGTTTTAAGGAAAAAGTCAATTGTAACTTTGACTTTTGACCAGGACATGCTCCCAAACCCTAGGACATGCATCAATATTCCCTATGACACCCATGGAACATGTCCATCAAGTTGGATTTAGGTCAAGGACATGATTTCCTGAAGAATTGCACAGTTTGGAATTCATCTGATAAAAAGTCAACTGTGCACAAAAGTCAACTTTGACTTTTTGAGATTTTTCACCAAAATGGATTTTTAACCCTAAAATGATGTTAATGTATGATTTGAATCATCATTCATCAAGAAAAATCAAGAAAAGTGGGATAACTTGTAAAAGGGGTAACCATAAAAACTTAGAAAATTTTCTAAGTTAAAAATAAAGTGACAAGGGCACCAACTTTGAAGGATCATAACTCCTAAACCACAAAGCCATTTTTTCTCATCCAAAGATGGATTTGTAGCCCTCATTACACTCTACAAAAACTTCAACTAGACCTAAGTCCAATTCATTAAGGATTTTGAGTTATGGAGTGATCAAAATGGCTGAAAAGTGAAAATGTCACTTTTTCCAACACTTAGTGAAATTTTCACTAAGTCAGAATCTGCCTTCACTTTTTGCCAAATGTAGAGGGATTTTTCACTTGGATTCAAAAGAGATCAAAACCAAATATGTTCAAACAGTTGTTATATCATGTAAGGGCTTTCCAAAATGGCCAAGAACATTGCCAAATTCCATTTGGCCTATGAGTTATGACATTGGAAAGTTGCCTTGCTGAAATCTGTCAAAGGCAAGGCAGAATTTGTAACTTTGCTCGATTTGCCAAAATCAGCCAAATTCAAATGCTCCTATCCACTTGGACACATCTGAGGATTGAATCTAAAGGGGACAATCACTGAGCCAAGCCTCCAAAGTCCATGGAACAAGAAATAGCATGTTGAACCTAGAATGGCCAAAATAGGGACAAGACTCCAAATTTGGATTGAAGCATTCAATGGAAGCATCAAGGTTGCATGGACTGAGCCATTCTCATCTGAAATCAGTCAATACTTATCCAAGACCAAGGGAACCAAAGCTCTGTGCCCTAACCTCTAGTCAAAGGCTAGAGGAGACTTGGATTTTCATTTGCCAACATTGGCCAAACCTACTTACCAGTTACCATTCACTATTCCTTGTAAAACAAACTTGCTCTACTATAAATAGAGCTCAATTGTGATCAGTTTGAGTACACCAAAGCCATCTAACAGATGCTTTCCTCAAAATCTCTTTCTCTTGGCAAAAATGCCTTTCTTAGCAAGGTAGCTATCGGGTTTTGAGTTTGAGAGCTTTTCCAATCAAACCAATCACTCACACACCTCACATACATCATATAGAAGTGATCCAAACACTCACATAACATCTGGAACACTGATTTCACAAAATCACCAGCCAATTGCTTAAGTTCTTGACAGTTTTGCAGTTGAGGTGCCATCTTCAACTCCAAACCATTTCAATCCATTCCAAGCACTCAGACACATCACTTGGTACCTAGGGAAGCTATCCACATCATTGGAACCTAGCTGTAACACCTCCAACACAAATCACGATCACCAGCTGCAAGTGGTAAGCATAAGCTCTTCTAACTCTATGATCCATGCAATTTTTGCTGCACAATAATTTGGCCATATGTTCATAATCATGCATGGAATGTTTCCCCTCAATTAATTGCATTGTTTGAATCGTGTATCAAAAATCCTAGCCTTCATGCAGAAATTAGGGTTCTTGAGGATTTTTCATGATTTCTTGTTATATGTTTAATTTAAATGAAATTAATTGACATAGACATGATCGTGAGGTTGAGACGAGCATAATGATATGTGGATTGCATGTTATAATCAAGTATTCAGTGAGATTGGAGAGAAAATGCAAATCTGGCCAAGCCCAGAACACGCGCGTGTTCTTGGTGTGTTCTTGGCGCCTTTTTTCAATATTTGAATATTTGAATTTTGTGATTTTATTTAATTGATTCAAAAATTAATTTCTCTCTGAGTTTTAATGATTTTGAGTTGATTCTTTTTTTAATAATTCACAAAAATGTTAAAATATTTTATTTTCCCAAAAAATCCCAAAAATATTATTTATTTCATATAATTGATATTTTTGCAAAGAATTAATATTTTAATTGTTTTTGACATTTTAAATATTTTTCCACATTGATTTTGCAACTTTTAATGCTTTCTAATTATTTTGTAGGTCAATACTTAATTTTTGAAGCATTAATCCAAGATCACAATTTGTTTTTCACATGTTAAACAATTTTGATCATTTTAATTGAATTTTTATTCAATTAAATACATTTTTGAAAACAAATTAGGGTTTTTGGATTAATTCAACCCTCATAAATCATTTTCAAAACATTTTGGGCCTCTAATAGAGTGTAAGACCCAATCCTTTTTTTGACCAAATCATTTTTGGGCCTCAGTATATTGTATAAGTCCCGATACCGTAAAAAACAAACGGCGCGATCGTCGCCTTTAGAAAAATAACCGTGGGCCTCTCCTCGAGCTATAAGACCCATTCAAAACTTTTTTGGGCCTCTAATAGAGTGTAAGACCCAACCCCCTTTTAACCAAAATCATTTGGGCCTCACTTATTGTATAAGTCTCTCTGCATTAAAAGAAAATCTCGGCGCGATCGCCATTTTTAACGAAAAATCAATTGGGCCTACCCTCGTGTTATAAGCCCCACTCTTTTTCTTTAAAACTTTTGGGCCTCTTGAAAGAGTGTAAGACCCATCCCTTTGTACAGAAAAACATTTTGGGCCTCAATCACTTGTATAAGTCCCTCTGTACAAATTCAAACAGTGCGCTCACTGATAAAACCCTGGGTCTCTCCTTGAGCTGTAAGCCCCAAATCTTTCTTTTTCAAAGCACATTCTCCTTTGATTTTGAATATACTGTTGTTTTCAATCTTTCTTTGTTGAACAACTAACCAAACAGCATGGAAGCTCTACAACCGAGTAAGTGGTTATTGCTTTCATTTACCGCTTTCATATACATATAACTGTATTGTGGGGTTGTTTCACTATAAGTCTTCTTTCATAAACTCATATCAACTGTGTAATAATAGTATAGATATTTTGAGTTTCCCCGGCAACTACGTCTAGAACTAAGTGACGTCGTTTCGTTTAGTCATAGAAATAGACAACTAGATCCCCCAATAGGATCACAAGATACAGTCTTCTCTTCGGCTGTCCTCATTAGGAATTATCAAGAAACTCTATTCCCAGAGATGAATGTATTCTCTGTGAATGGCATCTTTGAGTTTCTTCCAAATTCTCGAACTTTCCTGACTTTGATCTATTCTCGGTGAATAGCATTGCCTTGAATTTCTCAGGGTTTGGGGACCCACGGGCTACTTAAAAGCATCGGCCTCCTCTTGGGCATCGTACAAGGACCCACGGGCTTCTTAAAAGCAACCCCGCCTCCTCTTGGGCTTCGTACAAGGACCCTACGGCTTCTTAGAAGTATTCACAGCCTCCTCTTAGGCTTCGTATAATGATCTCTTCCTCCGGGAATGATAGCCTTCTCTTGGGCTTAGTACAAGGACCGATCGACTTCTTAAAAGTTTCCAGCCTCCACTTGGGCTTCGTACAAATTGTCCCGACGACCTCCTAGAGGTATAGGAACAGAACTTAGTCATCTGCATAGAACAGTCCTTTCATAGAGTCTACTACTGTTTCTCAAAGCACAGTACAAAAGATAAAACCCTAGACTTGGACAGTCTAATTTCCTTAAGTCTCAAAGACATTCTCAAGCACCCTTCGTTAAATAGGAAGGAAACCCGTAGACTTGGACAGTCTCAATACCCTTCGAATTTCCCGCTTCCTTAAAGAACAGGAATAACCCGGATCCTTGAATCAAATCCATGAGTACAGTGTTGCTCATATAAGAACTGATTTTCTCTCTAAAATCAGTATACTGGACCTGTCACTCAACTGAAACAGTAACCATAGCCTCCTCTTGGACTTTGTACAATGATCCTCCCTAGCGGAGTCAAGCAACGTTTAGCCTCTCTCTCGGGCTTTGTACGAGACACATAAGAGACTCCCTCGTTGAGTCAATCACCCCTTTTGCCTCCATCTCGGGCTTTATACGAGATACAAAAAGGTTCTTATTGAGCCAAACAAACAATAACCTCCATCTCGGGCTTTATACGAGATACCAAAAGACTTCATCGTCGAGTCGAAACCTTTTAGCCTCTCTCTCGGGCTTTGTACGAGACACATAATAGACTCCTCTTAGGCTTTGTATAAGAAAACCACTAGTTAATCCAATTAACCTTTTAGCATCAAAGCTGTACATCGTTCATAGTACACGACAACTCCTTCCCCTTCATCTAATCGCTGTAAGCGGCAAGCCTCTGGATCATCTACATCCACGCCACTGTCCCTCTTTTAGCATGAGAAATCCCTAAGGAAAGATAGCATTGCTCTACACTGAGTTAAAGTCTTCTCCTTCAGGTTAAAATCCCCTTTAAAGGAAATTATGGCATTGTCGGATTCACACATCCCGGTTAAAGTAATTCTCCTTTATAAACAGTTGTGACACACAACCCCCTCTTTAGAGATGACAAATTCTCTCTAAAGACAACACCTTTCAGCTTCACATCTTGGGCTTTGAACAAGATACAAACCACCTTTAGCTTCACGTCTTGGGCTTTGAACAAGACACCAAAACACCCATTTCCTCCCATAGAATAGGAGGAACTATGAACTCTCTAATTTCCCTGTTTCGGTAAAAGGGAATACGTAGGCATAAGATTGAAAGAAAAATCTTAGCGAGCACAATCAACAAAAAAACCAAATCCCATATCTCCATCAATCAAAAGCAGTAATTCAAAAAGCATCAGTCCTAACATCCTAATCCTTGTTCCCCGCCAGAAACCTTCTGCCAAGATAAAAAGAAAGAAAACCGTATTGGCAAAAATACAAATAACCAGTACAAAGGCCCCACCACATTGATAGCATCCGTAACCTAACAGACCGCTGTTTAAACTCAGTATGCAAAGCAGGGTTAATTGGAGACATCTATTTCCCTTCCTTCATCAGCTTTAATAGGATAAAAAATGAATCGACCTGTAGTTTAAGCTCAAACCGCAGAGAGCGACCAGCGCTTAAGAACCGCGTCCAAAATCGCTCGCTACAAAAGGGACATTGGCGTGGATGTAAATAATCCAGAGGCTTGCCACTTACAACAATTATATGAAAAAAGGGGATTTACCAGGATAAGAGATGGACTACAACTTGGATTTTTGAATCAACAAGTGTGCCACTTATAGCAATTATCTGGGATTAAGGTTTGTTTGATTTATCTGTTTTAATGTGTGATGTACAGAGAAATGTCTTCCTACAAAGAGTTTTTGATTTCCTCTGAGGGGATTTTGGTTTTTGTGTGCCTTGATCAAAGCCCAAGGTTGAAGCTAAAAGGTTGACTCTATTAGGGAGTTTTATATCTGTCTTGTACAAAGCCCAAGATTGAGGCTGAAAAGAGACTGACTCTTTTGAGGAATATCATTATACAATGCCTAAGAGGAGGCTGGAAGTTGACTTTTCCGGGGAAATATTTTGTCTGTCTTGTACGAAGCCCAAGATTGAGGCTAAAAGGGGTTTTTGACTCCACTTGGGAATATATGCATGTGTCTTGTACAAAGCCCAAGATTAAGGCTAAAATGGGAAACTGACTCTACTGGTGAGAGGTTTTATCTGTCTTGTACAAAGCCCAAGATTGACGCTGAAAAAGAAGATTCACTCTGCTGGAGAGTATGATTTGTCTTGTACAAAGCCCAAGATTGAGGCTAAAAAGAGGATTGACTCAGCTAGAAAGATATTTATGGGTGTCTTGTACAAAGCCCAAGATTGAGGCTGAAAAGAAGACTGAAGGATTATCATTATACAAAGCCTAAGAGGAGGCTAAAAAGAGACTGAATCAACAAGAGAGTGTTTTTATTTGTCTTGTACAAAGCCCAAGATTGAGGCTGAAAGGTGATTGAGTCAACAAGAGAGTGTTTTTTATCTGTCTTGCACAAAACCCAAGATTGAGGCTGAAAAGAGAATTGACTCAACAAGAGAGTGAGGAAAGATCTTTATACAAAGCCTAAGAGGAGGCTAGTTTGGGGAATTTATTATATAAAGCCTAAGAGGGGGCTAACTTCTGCTGAGGATTATTGAGATCCAGAGACGGGTCCAAAGTGGGGAATAAACTCTTGTTGAGGATTACAGAAGAGTTGAAATATCAGATGCCTTGAGGTTCTAATAAAGGTTTATTGATAGTGCTTTGACCCTAGCTGGGGAAATTTAAAGTGAGGATTTTAGAGATTCAGTTTTGAAACCTATAGAGGTTTTAACTCTGTTGGAGACTGATGAAATGATCTGGGTTTTTTCATGTGATTTTGGAAAATTAGAAAGCCAAGAGGAGATGAGACTGTCCAAGTCTACTGGTATGGGAAGGTTTATCTTTGTATAATTCCCAAGAGGAGGCAAGTGTTTTAAGGGATGAGAGTCAACCCTAAATTGTCCATGGTTTTGACTCTTCGGAAAGACTGCTCTAACAAAGGATGACTAAGTTCTGTCCTATACATGTAAGAGGTCTTTGGGTCCTTGTACTAAGCCTAAGAAGAGGCATGAGAACTTCTAAGAAGCCTGAGGGTCCTTGTACAAAGCCCAAGAGGAGGCTGGGATGCTTTTAGGAAGCCTGTGGGTCCAAACCTAAGAAAAGTTCAAGAAAGGTTTCACCGGGAATAATCCTTTCTTAGTGAACAGTTCTATGGTTTGAAGAAATTCAAGAGACCGGGAATTAATCCTCTCTGGGGGAAATGAATTTCTTTGACAAATTTCTAGTAGTGACAGTCTTGAGAAAGTTTCACCGGGAATAATGCCTTTCTCTGTTCCATATTGTATAAGCCCAAGAGGAGGCAAGACTGTATCTGGAATTCCTATGGAGAACTAGTTTTGACTGTGTTGAAAGAGTTACCAGTGGTTTGATCTAATCCTAGACCTAATTTCTGGGGAAAACTCTAAGCAGATAATATACAGGTATATATATATATATATATATATATATATATATATATATATATATATATACAAATGAAATATATACAAGTATGTAAAAGAGGGTAGGAGGACTTACAAGTGAGCAAGCTTCCAGCATTACAATATATATATATATATATATATATATATATATATATATATATATATATATATATATATATATATATGTATATGTATATATACACACACAAGTATGTAAAAGAAAGTTGTTTTAAAACTTACAGGTGAGCAAGCTTCCATTATAACAGCTGTATGGTTAGTTGTTCAAGAAATTAACGAAAGTTTTGATAACAACTATGGATTTGAATCTAAATCAAAGGGAAAGTTGTTTTGAAGAGAAGATTGGGGCTTATACTCAAGGAGAGGCCCAAATGAAAAACAGTGATCGCACCGTTATTTTGAAGACTGTATTGGGACTTATACAATGACAGAGGCCCAATTTATTTTATGTACAAGGGGGTTGGGTCTTACACTCTATTAGAGGCCCAAAAGTTTATTTACAAAAGATGGGGCTTACAACATAAGGAGAGGCCTAGGTTAAAATTGTTTTGAAAACGTCGATCGCACAGAGATTTTTTTAACGTACTGGGGCTTATACAATGACTGAGGCCCAAAAAGATTTTTATTTACAAGGGATGGGTCTTACACTCTATTAGAGGCCCAAAGTTATTTTGTGAAGTTATAGAAAATCAAAATTTAGAGAAAACCCTAATTTTGAATTTAAAATATAATTTTCAAAGGAAATTAAGTAATAAATGATATAAAATACCAAATATATTAAAAAACAAGTTGTATACTTTGAAAAATGTTTTGAAAAATCATGCTTAATCACTTGAAAGCTTGAAATTCATTTGAAGTTGAAAAATCAAGAGAAAGAAATATTTTTAAATGTTTAAAAACAAATAAAAGCATAATTCTTTACAAAAATACCAAATATGTGAAATAAATAATATTTTTGTGAATTTTTCGTAGAATAAAATATTTTAATATTTTTGTGAATTTTCAAAAAAATAACCAATCAAAAATAATTAAAATTGAGAGAGAAATTAATTTTGGATTAATTAATAAAAACCATGAAAAATGTGAAAAATAGCAAAATAGGAAAAATGGTAAAATGGTCTGGGTGGGACCTCCCAACCAAACACACATGCGCGCTACCACTAGGGTGGTGATACATCTGTGTATCAAAACCACCCCATGTGTATATGAGGGTGGCAAGATTTTAGGCCTGGCCAAGGCGCCCTTGGCCTGGCCCTTGCCCAAGGCATGGCCTGATTTTTGCCTTCTAGCATGAAGGCTCTAACTCCCTCAATTCTTCATGGATTTTGACAAAATTTAGATGGATCCTACCTTGAATTTCATGAGGAATCCAATGGTGCTTTTATATTTTTCTAAAGATGTCCCTATTTTAAAACCCGATAGTGGTTTCAAAATAGGCCTAGATTTGCATGTTCTATGCTATCTCATCATACAGGCAATAATATCATGGCAAATTGGTTCAAACACAACATATATGATATGTATGAGATGTCCATGATCAATGGACATTAAAGCAATGGATGATTTAAAGAGTTCAAGTTGTGATGCACTTACCTCTTGAAGCTCCTTGTGCTTCTTTCATGATGCTTGTGCCAGAAGTGATCCAATACTTTAGACACCTTTGATTGATCCCTTAGAAGCTTTTAGAATGATCAAAACCAGTTGGAATCCTCAGGAACAAGAATTGGCTCTTTCTTGCAAAAGTGGCAAAAGTGGCCAAAATGGTAACTCACTCAAATGATGTTACAGTTGAGGGAAACTTGTTGGGACAGTTTGAGGATGATATCTGGAGTGTGTTTGAGGCTTTGTTTGGTTTTGAAAGGGACTGAATCAAGACATGGCTTGAAAAATGCAAAAAAGTCAAAATTTGAGGTTTTGGAGGTTGACTTTCTAATTTTGATGTTTCAGATCAAGGATGAGTGTTTGAACAGCTTATATATGATACATTGGATGTGTTTGGATCATGAGCTGTGGTGGAATTGCTCTCTAACTCAAAAACTGAGTGGTGACTTGTAAAAGAAGGCATTTTTTTTTTGCAAAATGAGAGAGATTTTGAGGAAAGCATCAGTTTGGATGCTTTGGTGTGATCTGAATGAGGCAATGTAACCTCTATTTATAGGTGATCAAGTTTTGTTTTGGAGGAATAGTGAATGGCAGCAAGATCAGATCACATTCAATGGCTTTGGCTTGGTGACATTTCTTCTTGCAACGAAAACTAGCCCCTCCAAGTAGCAAGGCTATGTCTTGACCAATTCCACATTCCTCAGATGTTTTAATTGTTGTTTAAGCATGAATCTTGACTGAGAATATCAGCTTTGTTGAAAGTGCACTATTGCACATAAATGCACTTTGAATTTCAAGTCTTTGTTCAAAGACTCATCATGCCAAAGGATCAATCTTTGAAGCATCTTGGTCTAATTTTGCAGGTTAGATCAGATATGTCATGATCATATTGAACGAATGTGGCATAGTGATCATTCTATCCTGACTCAAAATCGTGAAGAGCAAGAAAACATGCAAACTGGTTTTCCAAACCAGTTGCAGCAGCATGACTTTGGGCTGCCATATCTCTTGGTTTCCATGGAGTTTTTCCATGCTGATGGACTCTTTGAATTGCTAGCAGGATGCACAATAACTTTTATGTTTATACTTTGAATTGATTCAACTTGTAACTATGTGAAAAAGTTCTCCAAGTTTTGGCGTTTTGCTTGAAATCAGTCTTGGACAGAATTTTGTCTAAGTGTTGGAAAAAGGTTAATTTTCATGTTTTAGTGATTTTGCCTCAACCATAACTCAAAATCCGTGGAGATTTAGGATTTCTTGTAGTTGACATATTTGAAGTATGTCAGATTGACTTTCATTTGAGCTTTGAATAGGAGAAAAATTCCTTGTGGTTTAGGAGTTATGACCTTGCAAAGTTGGTACAAAATCATTTTGTTCCATAACTTAGAAAAATTTTGGTTTCTTATGGTTGCCCCTTTTGCAAGAAACCTCACTTTTCTTGATTTTTCTTGATGGATGATGATCACCATATTTGTGAAAAATTCCAAAAAGTCAAACTTGATTTTAGGCACAGTTGACTTTTAGTCAGATGAAATCCAAAATGTGTGATTCTTTGTGAAATCAAGTTCTTGACCTAATTCAAACCTAATGGATGGGTTTCATAGGTGTTATAGGGTGTATTGAATCATGTCCCAAGGTTTGGGAGCATGTCTTGGTCAAAAGTCAAAGATACAGTTGACTTTTCCTTCAAAACCCTAATTGTGCTCCAGATGAAATTGAAACTTGTGAATCAAGCTTCTTGAATTCATCCATTGTTATAAATGGATCAATGTAGTGTATTTGAGGCCCTCAAATCATGTCTTGAGGTCTTGGCTCATGCTTTGCTCCAAAAGTCAACTTAGGGGTGAATTAGGTCAACAAACCCTAATTCCTGATTTTTGATGAATGCATCCCCTAAGGTTATTTTGACTTTATGGTTAGGTCCATGAGGTCCCTTTGAGCATATTGGGTTGTGATTTGAAGCATTGGCTCATGCCTAGAAGAAAAATTTCATCTGGAGGCCTTGGTCGACCAAAATCCTAATTTGGTGACACTGGCGATCTCGAGGCTTGATCCACTTGGAATGTTGCAACTTTGTGCTTGATTCTTGATATGGGAGTCCTCTTAATCCTTTATGGGTGTTTGAGAGGTTAGACAAGTTGAATATCATGTCATTTCTTGATTTATCCTTTGTCTAAGTGCTCTGAGAGGGCTTGAAACCCTAATTCTTGATTGTAGTGAAAGCTCAGCAATCCTTGAGGAAATTGATGAGGCATGATGGCACATCCATATTGTGGCAATGATTTGCACAATGATGGGAAATATTGGTGGTCAAAATTTGGGGTATGACAGGTATGCTCAGAGATGGAGAGATTTATCTGCTCGTGTTCAACCACTGCTTCTAGACAGAGAATTGGTTGACCTGTTCATGGATACTTTGCAAGGCCCGTATTTCGACATTATGATGGCAATGAGGCATCGAACTTCTCTGACCTGGTAATAGTGGGAGAACGCATTGAGAGCTTGCTCAAATGTGGAAAGATCTAAGACGTCTGGAACATCCCAACCAGTGAAAATGAATCAGTTGTCAGTTCTCATGAAGGATGGGAGGGAGAAGATAATTCCATCTGGGAATCTCTGCCACCTCATCCTCAATATTCAGGTGTTTTAACTATTCAGAGTTTGCAATCTTCTGGGTCTTCATATCAGATGTCATTTTCTCCATAAGGACAATATCTTTCTCCAAATCAGGGACCTTCTCAGAATCAACGGTCATATCACCGTCAGCCGCGTCAGCACGCCCGACAAAGACCAAGGAAGCCAGAGAGGCATTTCACTCAGTTGCCAATGTCGTACAGTCAGATGTTGCCAGATTTGATCAAAGGTGGATTAATAGTGCCGAAGGAGATAGATCCAGTCATTCCTCCGTACCCACCAGGTTTTGATGTCAATGCCCGTTATGACTACCATGCTGGGGCCAGGGGCATTCAACTGAAGATTGTAAGGTACTCAAGATACTACTACAAAACTCTAAAACAACAACGCCAAGCTTACAACGCATCCTTTTATGCCGTTTTAATAGGTTAAAATTTTTTGCACCATTTAAAAGCTTAGTCATTTAATGACGGTTGAATGAAACCACCGTAGTAATAAATAAAATGTATCAAGCTTCGATTCCCTGCAACTACATTTTTTCCAATTTTTAGAGTACATTTAGCGTGTGTCAATTAAGTCCATTATTTATAAAATAAATTGTAAATTATTTTACAACGGTTAAGATGAGCAACCGTAGTAATAGAGTATATTTCACTTAAGATTCCACTACAGTTTGTTTCTCCACCGAGATTAAAAGGTTTACTGATAAATTAAAACAAAACTTATTATGTATTTCTTTCATAAGACGCCTTAATCGAACAAGTGAGCCAGAGACGCCCTAACCTTTACCCTCTTCATATCCATTCATTTGGAGCTCAAATAAGGTACTCTTCAACATCTTCATTCCTTTTATCTTGGTTTATGCTCAAATATTGACCGTCTTCATTCATTTACTTCTTCAACTTGGAAGTAAGGTTCTCTTCAACATCTTCATTCTTTTTTTCTTGGTTTATGCTCAAATATTGACCGTCTTCATCATTCATTTGCTTCTTTAGCTTCGAAGTAAGGTTCTCTTCAACATCTTCATTCCTTCTTTCTTTGTTCATATTGTATATGCTCAAGTCAGAATGAGATGTTTCATATGCTTTACGTTTAGTATTAGAGTACATCTTCATTGATTTTTTCTTTGTTCATATTGTATATGCATATGCTTGAGTTTTTGGATTAGATTTTGGTGTGTCATTCACATTATTATACATGTATAAATTTCAGAAGTTGTAATGGATCGTAGTTGGATGAAAGCCAATAGATTAGATCCAGTTTATGAGAACGGAGTTTGTGAATTCCTTGAATACGCTGATAAACATCTTCCTGGCAATGATGGTATCTTTTATTGTCCTTGTGTTGTTTGCGCTAATATCAAAAAGGGTACAAAGAAAGAAATACACAATCACCTTTGTTGTGATGGTATATGTCAAAATTATATAATATGGGCGTGGCATGGTGAGGTGGATAATAAGGAAAGTCGGGCGTCACAAAGTCAAAGAGTGGAGGAAGATGAATATATGGAAGATCACCTAGAGGATATGTTCCGTGATATTGGGGAATCTTCTTTTATGAATGCTCATATTTATGATAATTTATGTAGTGATAAAGACACCCCTTTATATAAGGGATGCAAAGAGTTCACACGATTGTCGGCGGTGTTAAAGTTGTTTAATCTGAAGGCAAAAAATGGATGCTCGGATAAAAGTTTCGCGGAATTACTTGAATTGCTACAGCAAATGTTACCAGAAGATAACAAATTGCCGGATCGTTGCTATGAGGCCAAGAAGATATTGTGTCCACTGGGTCTGGAGTATATCAAGATACATGCTTGCCCTAATGATTGCATATTATTCCGGAAAGAGTATGAAGACTTGTTTCAATGTCTGAAATGTGGTGTGTCACGTTACAAGCAGAAAGCTAGCAATGGTGATGACAATGATCACTATGACAATGTTAGTAGGAAGCATCCTCCTGCTAAAGTGTTATGGTACTTGCCAATACTTTCACGATTAAAGAGACTTTTTGCTAATTCGAATGACGCAAAGAATCTTAGATGGCATGCAGATGAAAGGATTCGTGATGGAAACATTCACCATGTAGCTGATTCTTTACAATGGAAGAAAATTGATTCGTTGTTTCCGGATTTTGAAGTCGAGCCAAAAAATCTTAGGCTTGGGCTTGCCACCGATGGAATGAACCCCTTTGGTAATATGAGCACTAATCATACTTCGTGGCCTGTTCTTCTCACTATTTACAACCTATCTCCTTGGTTGTGCATGAAGCGCAAGTATATACTGTTAAGTATGATGATTTCTGGACCACGACAACCTGGTAATGACATAGATGTTTATCTTAGTCCATTAATTGATGATTTACGACTCTTGTGGGATGAAGGCGTTGAAGTTGATGATGCATATTCTGGGGAAAAGTTTAATATGCGTGCAATGTTATTTTGTACAATTAACGACTTTCCGGCTTACGGTAACTTGGCGGGATACAGCGTCAAAGGACATAAAGTGTGTCCTATATGTGAAGATGATACTTGTTATCACCAACTTGAGTTTGGAAAAAAGACCGTTTACCTTGGGCATCGAAAATTTCTAAAACCGGGTCATCCTTATCGTAGATTGCGAAAGGCTTTTAATGGAGAGCAAGAGTTTTGTGAGGCTCCTAAACCTTTAACCGGTGATGAAGTTTATCAACGACAGGAATACATTAATGTTGTCCTTGGGAAGAGAGAAGAAGAAAAAGGTGGGAAGAGAGAAAAAGAAAAAGGGGGAGTTGTGAAAAATATATGGAAAAAGAGGTCCATCTTCTTTGATCTTCCATATTGGTCAAGTCTTGATGTTAGACATTGTCTTGATGTGATGCACGTGGAGAAAAATGTGTGTGATAGTTTGATTGGCACACTTCTAAACATTCCGGGCAAGACTAAAGATAGTAAGACTTCCCGTCTTGATATGGAGAAGATGGGTATACGAAAATAGTTGGCTCCAATAGAGAAAGGAAAAAGAACTTATCTGCCTCCAGCATCTCACACTCTATCTAAAAAGGAAAAGAAGATGTTTTGCGAGTGTTTGCAAGGAATTAAAGTTCCGCAAGGTTACTCATCAAACATCAAGAAACTTGTATCAATGAAAGATCTCAAGTTAATTGGTTTAAAATCTCATGATTGTCATGTATTGATGCAACAACTTCTACCAGTGGCTATCCATGGGATCCTTCCAAAAAATGTGAGAGTAACTATAATGAGACTGTGTTTAAATGCAAGTGGGTTCCCAATAATAGTAATGGTGTAGACATTGATGACTTAGGATTCACCCGGGTCGACCTTGGCAAGGCATCTTTTAATACAGAACCATTCATCATGGCTTCTCAAACAAAACAAGTTTTCTATGTTTCCGATCCATCGGACAAATCGGGGAAATGGTCAATCGTTCTCCAAGGAAAATACATTCCTCTTAGTGATGAAAGTCTTGATATTCCGTCCACACCTTCTTACATAACACAAGTTCCTACCTCATATGATGAAGTTGATGGAGATGTCGTGCATGATATACGACTCGATCATGAAGAAGGCATATGGGAAAATTAACAAGTACGTAATTTATTATTTATTCATAATATATTAATTGTATGTTATAGTTTAGAAGTATTTTTACTAACAAGTATAATTATTTGAAAGCATAGGTATTTTGAGTCCAGACACCAGGCCAGGAGACAAGACACCAAGAGACAAGATACCAATACACTAAATTACAATTATGTGAAGTTATGTAATGTGTGTAAACTGTAATATGGTATAAGTGATATTTTATTTATGTAGGTTGTTTGTTCTGATAAACTGTAATCTGGTATATGTGATATTATGAATATGACACGATTAATATTATTATGAAAACTGTATCACAAAATGTGAATTGTATTTTTCTGCTGTGCTGAGATATGGAGAACAATAATACAGGTAAAAAAATGGGATTAATTATAAAAGCAGGATGATATTTGTTAATTTTGCTGAAACTTTAGCGACGGTTATATTTCCTAACCGTTATAATATCTGGCGCACTGTCCAGCAAAAGATAAATATCAAAACTGTGCTGCTGGGAATCGAACCGAGGACAATTATATTTATTACAACGGTGTAATGTAAAACCGTTATGATAGTTAGCGCACTTTCCTCATTATTACAATGCAACACAAGGCCGTCGTTGTAAGTATCATATATACAACAACAACCTACATAACAACGCCCTCGCCCGTGTCATTATATGTCATTCCCAACCGTTGTTAAATGGGTTTTTCGTAGTAACGCTTGGTGGAGTCAATTGTAAAAATTATGGTGAAGTGGTGATTGTTTCAGAGACGGGTATTGGAGAGCTGGTAACAATAGTAGAGAATATTGGTGGACTAGTGGATAAAATTGATTGGGTTGATGAGATGGGAAGAAATGAACCAGATACAATGTCAGAGGATGATTCAAGAGACTTATTATGATTTATCTTTATCTTCTTTACTGATGGTCCTTCATCATCACTTTTCTTTTTCTTTCCTTTCGCTCTTTTCTGAACAATTTCAGGGAGAGCATCTGGTAGACTTTCTAGATCAATCCATGCATCTAGTAATTCCTCTTCTTCAAATTTAGCAAAATATTTTGCTAATTCTTCTGGATTATAGTCATTTGAAAAAGGTGGGAATCCTGGGATTTGAAATCGAACAAAGTCAAGATCAAACTGGTTTGGAAAAGCAGGTTGACCGGTTATCCTCTTGAGAATCCCCATATTCTTTAAGTTCTTTGCCCAAAATGGTCGACCAGAAGATTTGTATAGTTCTTTAGTGAACCCATCAACCAATAAATCTTCAACTAAACCTGATTCAATGAAAATATCAGACAATAGTCTGCCATAGGTGTAATACCCCAAATTTTGACCACTTAGATTTCCCATCATTGTGAAAATCATCATCACAATATGGATGAACCATCATGCTTCATCAGTCTCCCCAAAGATGGATGAGCATCCAATACAATCAAAATTAGGGTTTCAAGCCCTCTCTGAGTGCTTAGACAAAGGATCAATCAAGTAATGACATGATCTTCAACTTGTCTAATCTCTCAAACATCCACAATGGATCAAAAAGGAAACCACTTCAAGGATTAAGCACAAGGCTGCTCCCTTCTAGGTGGATCAAGTCTCAAGATCGACAGTATCACCAAAATAGGGTTTTGGTCGACCAGGGCCTCCAGATGGAAATTTTCATCTGGGCACAAGGCAATGATCCAAAACATGACCTAATATGCTTCATGGAACCTCATGAACCCATGCATTAAGTCAATTTTGCCTCAGGGGATGCATTCATCAAAAATAAGGAATTAGGGTTTCTTGACCTAATTCACCCCTAAGTTGACTTTTGGGACAAACCATGAGCCAAGACCTCAAGAGATGATTTGAGGGTCTCTAATATACCATATTGATCCATTTGGAACAATGGATTGATCCAAGAAGTTTGAGCAACAAGTCTCAATTTCATCTGCACCACAATTAGGGTTTTAAGGGAAAAGTCAACTGTAACTTTGACTTTTGACCAGGACATGCTCCCAAACCCTAATACATGATTGAATATACCCTATGACACCCATGGAACATGTCCATCAAGTTTGATTTAGGTCAAGGACATGATTTCCTGAAGAATTGCACAGTTTGGAATTCATCTGATAAAAAGTCAACTGTGCACAAAAGTCAACTTTGACTTTTTGAGATTTTTCACCAAAATGGATTTTTAACCCTAAAATGATGTTAATGTATGATTTGAATCATCATTCATCAAGAAAAATCAAGAAAAGTGAGATAACTTGTAAAAGAGGTAACCATAAAACTTAGAAATTTTTCTAAGTTAAAAACAAAGTGGCAAAGGTACCAACTTTGGAGGACCATAACTCCTAAACCACAAGGCCATTTTTTCTCATCCAAAGATGGATTTTTAGCCCTCATTATCACCTACAAAAACTTCAACTACAAGTTATTCCAATTCATTAAGGATTTTGAGTTATGGAGTGATCAAAGTGGCTAAAAAGTGAAAATGTCACTTTTTCCAACACTTAGTGAAATTTTCACTAAGTCAGATTCTGCCTCACTTTTTGCCAAATGTAGGGGGATTTTTCACTTGGAATCAAAAGAGATCAAAACCAAACTTGTTCAAACAGTTGTTGTGTCATGTAAGAGCTTTCCAAAATGGCCAAGAACATTGCCAAATTCAACTTACACCATGAGATATGACATTGGCAAGTTGCCTTGCTGAAATCTGTCAAAGCAAGGCAGAATTTGCATTTTGGCTCGATTTGCCAAAATCAGCCAAATTCAATTGCTCCAATCCACTTGGACACCTCAGAGGATTGAATCTAAAGGGGACAATCACTGAGCCAAGCCTCCAAAGTCCATGGAACAAGAAATAACATGTTGAACCTAGAATGGCCAAAATAGGGACAAGACTTCAAATTTGGAATGAGGCATTCAATGGAACCATCAAGGTGGCATGGACTGAGCCATTCTCATCTGAAATCAGTCAAGACTTATCCAAGACCAAGGGGACCAAAGCTCTGTGCCCTAACCTCTAGTCAATGGCTAGAGGAGACTTGGATTTTCATTTGCCAACATTGGCCAAACCTACTTACCAGCTGCCATGCACTATTCCTTGCAAAACAAACTTGCTCTACTATAAATAGAGCTCAATTGTGGTCAGTTTGAGTACACCAAAGCCATCTAACAGATGCTTTCCTCAAAATCTCTTTCTCTTGGCAAAAATGCCTTTCTTAGCAAGGTAGCTATCGGGTTTTGAGTTTGAGAGCAATTCTGCACAAACCAACCACTCACACACCTCACATACATCACATATGAGCTGATCAAACACTCACATAACATCTGGAGCATCAAAATCTCAAAATCACTTGCCATCCACACAAGTTTGAAGTGAAGTTGCAGCTGAGATGCCATAAACTGATCCAGTCCATTTCAATTCAATCCAAGTGTTCAAACACAATCCATATGGTGTAGGGAAACTGTCCAGATCATCACAACTTGTCTGTAACACCTCCAACTCAAAATCACATCTGCTTTTGCTGTCACGACTTGGAGGTAAGCCTAAACTTGGGCATCTCTCAATCTATGCATATTTCCTCGCACAATAATTTGGCCATATGTTCATAATCATGCATGGAATGTTTTCCCTCAATTAATTGCATTGTTTGAATCGTGTATCAAAAATCCTAGCCTTCATGCAGAAATTAGGGTTCTTGAGGTCTCTTCGTGATTTCTTGTTGTATGTTTAATTTAAATGAAATTAAAGTACATAGACATGATCGTGAGGTTAAGACGAGCATAATGATATGTGGATTGCATGATATGATTATGTATTCATGGAGATTGGATAGAAAATGCAAACCTGGGCAAACTGAAAAACGCGCGTGTTCTTCAGCCTGTTCTTGGCGCCTATTTTCCAAATTCAAATATTTGAATTTGGTGATTTTGTTTAATTGATTCAAAAATTAATTTCTCTTTGAGTTTTAATGATTTTGAGTTGATTCTTTTTTTAATAATTCACAAAAATGTTAAAATATTTTATTTTCTCAAAAAATCCCAAAAATATTATTTATTTCATATAATTGATATTTTTGCAAAGAATTAATATGTTGATTGTTTTTGGCATTTTAAATATTTTTCTACATTGATTTTGCAACTTTTAATGCTTTCTAATTATTTTGTAGGTCAATACTTAATTTTTGAAGCATTAATCCAAGATCACAATTTGTTTTCCATGTGTTAAACAATTTTTGATCATTTTAATTGAATTTTTATTCAATTAAATACATTTTGAAAACAAATTAGGGTTTTTGGATTAATTCAACCCTCATAAATCATTTTTAAACCTTTTTGGGCCTCTTGAGAGAGTGTAAGACCCATCCCCCCCTTGTACAAACACTTTTTGGGCCTCATCCATTGTATAAGTCCCTCTGTACAAGTAAACGGCGTGATCGTCGCCCGTTTAAAAATAAAACACTGGGCCTCTCCTTGAGCTGTAAGCCCTAAATCTTTCTTTTTCAAAGCACTTTCTCCTTTGATTTTGAAATATACTGTTGTTTTCAATCTTTCTTTGTTGAACAACTAACCAAACAGTATGGAAGCACTACAACCGAGTAAGTGGTTATCGCTTTCATTTACTGCTTTTATATTATAAACTATATTGTGGGGCTGCTCACTGTAAGTCTCCTTTCATAAACTCATATCTACTGTGTAATAATAGTATAGATATTTCGAGTTTCCCCGGCTACTACGTCTAGAACTAGGTGACGCCGTTTCATTTATTCGTAGAAATAGACGCCTAGATCCCCAATAGGAGCACCAGATACAGTCTTCTTTTCGGCTGTCCTCCTTAGGAATCGTCAAGAAACTCTACTCCCCAAGATGAATGTATTCTCCGTGAATGGCATCTTTGAGTTTCTTCCAAATTCTCAAAATTTCCTGACTTAATCTATTCCTCGTGGATAGCTTGCCTTGAATGTCTCGGGGTTTGGGTACCCACTACGGTCATAATCTTGGACCTTAACTAAGGAACCCTCTTTAAAAGCTAAAAGTCGCTGGATAGTAAACCTCGCACGTTTACCAGTGGTTTTTATCTTTAAAAGAGTTATCTCTCCTAATGGAAAGGAGATAATAGACCCACGGGCTTCTTAAAAGCATCGGCCTCCTCTTGGGCATTATTCAAGGACCCTACGGCTTCTTAGAAGTATTCACAGCCTCCTCTTAGGCTTCGTATAATGATCTCTTCCTCCGGGAATGATAGCCTCCTCTTGGGCTTTGTACAAGGACCCGTCGGCTTCTTAAAAGTTTCCAGCCTCCTCTTGGGCTTCGTACAAATTGTCCCGACGACCTCCTAGAGGTATAGGAACAGAACTTAGTCATCTTCATAGAACAATCCTTTCATAGAGTCTACTACTATTTCTCACAGCATAGTCCAAAAGATAAAACTCTAGACACGGACAGTCTAACTTCCTTGAGTCTCAAAGACATTCTCAAGCACCCTTCGTTAAATAGGAAGGAAGCCCGCGGACTCGGACAGTCTCAATACCCTTTGGATTTCCCGTTTCCTCAAAGAGAAGGAAATATCCCTGATATTCAAATCAAATCCCTGAGTACAGTGATGCTCATATAAGAACTGATTTTCTCTTTTAAAATCAGTATATTGGATCTGTCACTCAACTGAAACAGTTACAATAGCCTCCATCTCGGGCTTCGTACGAGATACAAAGACTCTCTTGTTGAGTCAAATCTTTTAGCCTCCATCTCGGGCTTCATACGAGATACAAAAACACTCTCTTGTTGAGTATAAAAGACTCCATCGTCGGGTCAAAAACTTTTAGCCTCTATCTCGGGCTTCGTACGAGACAAAAAGACTCCCTCGTAGAGTCAAACAAACAATAGCCTCTATCTCGGGCTTCGTACGAGACACAAAGATTCCATCGTCGAGTCAAAACCTTTTGGCCTCTCTCTCGGGCTTTGTACGAGACACAAAACAACCTCCTCTTAGGCTTTGTATAATGATTTTCCTAGCGGAAATTAGCCTCCTCTTAGGCTTTGTATAATGATTTTCCTAGCGGAAATTAGCCTCCTCTTAGGCTTTGTATAAGAAAACCACTGGTTGATCCAATTAACCTTTTAGCATCAAAGCTGTGCCTCGTTCACAGTAAACAAACATCAACAACTCCTTCCCCTTCATCTAATCGCTGTAAGCGGCAAGCCTCTGGATCATCTACATCCATGCCACTGCCCCTCTTTTAGCATGAGAAATTCCTAAGGAAAGATGGCATTACTCTACACTGAGTTAAAGTCTTCTCCTTCAGGTTAAAACCCTTTCTTTGGAAATTATGGCATTGCTCGGATCCGCGTATCCCAGTGAAAGTAATTCTCCTTCTCCAATCTTTAGAGATGACAAATTCTCTCTAAAGCCGAGACCTTTCAGCTTCACGTCTTGGGCTTTGAACAAGACACAAATAGACCTTTCAGCTTCACATCTTGGGCTTTGAACAAGATACAAACCACCTTTCGCTTCACGTCTTGGGCTTTGAACAAGACACCAAAAACCAATTTCCTCCCATAGAATAGGAGGAACTACGAACGCTCTGATTTCCCTGTTTCGATATACGGGAATACGTAGGCATAAGATCGAAAGAAAAGATCTTAGCGAGCACAATCAACAAAAAACCCAAATCCCATATCTCCATCAACCAAAAGCAGTATTTCAAAAACATCAGTCCTAACATCCTAATCCTTGTTCCCCGTCAGAAACCTTCTGCCCAGGTAAAAGAAAGAAAGAAAACAGTATTGGCGAAAATACAAATAACCAGTACAAAGGCCCCCCCACATTGATAGCATCCGTAACCTAACAGACCGCTGTTTAAACTCAGTATGCAAGCAGGGTTAATTGGAGACATCTATTTCCCTTCCTTATTCAGCTCACAATAGGATAAAAAATGAATCGACCTGTAGTTCAAACTCAAACCGCAGAGAGCGACCAGCGCTTAAGAACCGCGTCCAAAATCGCTTGCTACAGTAAAAATGGCGCCCACCGTGGGGGCCCGTTCCTTTCTTTCTACTTCTCTTGTGTGAAAAATTACACAAATGGCGACTCTGCTGGGGAGTCTCCTTTTCTGCCTTAGGGCATCATCCCCATTTTCTACGAAAAATGGGAACTCTACCGAAGAGAAAGATTGACCTATGCTGGTCCATCTCTTAGGCAGGGAACCACAGATTGGGGCTTCCGCCGGGGAACCCATTTCTGTCAGGAACTTAGGATTCTTAGCTTTAAAAGTCTAGGATGATTAGGACAAATATATATACTGCTTTTCCTAATTGTTATACGTGTTTATGTTTTTGCTAATGGGAATGCGTGTGATGCCGCATGTGGTGAGAATGAGTATACACCTAGAAAAGCCAAACCCTTTCGTAGTGCAGAAGCTATCGGAAATAGCTGTTACGCGATACTACCCTCATTTGAGGCTGGTGATCTATTCTCGGTGAATGGCACTTACTCTAAGATTGCACACAACTTGCTGGCGATCCGCTTGTTGTCTGCCTTCCTGGGAGGAGCTGATGATAATGAGTACAGGTACAAAAATAACCCTAGTATAAACCTTTGGGGATGGGTAGAGCTTTGACTTCATGACAACGACCCTTTGACCCCATGTTTTTTCTATGTTTTTGTGTGCTGCATTCATGCATTCATTTAATAAAACATTAAAACATTCAAAAAACTTTCTCTTCTAGTCTCTCTGTTTTTCAAATTAAACTAAGACTGTGATTGCAAATATCAGAGAAGAGGATTACGCTAACGGATTTCGGTAGAAGGAGAACTCACCAGTATACCTTCAAGGTTCCAAAACTAGGGGATTTGAGAAAGTTAGCAAGGATGATCGTTAACCCAGAGGCTTTCAGAGCCAAGCACGGTGGTTTGCTACCACTGTTAAGAGTCCATGTGATTAAGGGGATCATGGACGCGCTCATTCAATTCTACGATCCGGTTTATCACTGTTTCACATTCCCGGATTACCTGTTATCACCAACGCTGGAGGAGTATTCTCATCTGACTGATTTACATATCACTGATCGGGCTCCATTTTCTGGACTGGAAGAAATTCCAAAGAATCAGACTATTGCAATAGCAATTCATTTGGATGAGTCTGAGGTCAGGACTCACATGACTACTAAGGGTGGCATCCAAGGTTTGCCAGCCCAGTTCTTGACAAAGAAAGCTCTGTACTTTGCTAGTATAGGGAACGGGACTACTTTTGAAAGCATCTTTGTCTTGCTCACCTACGGATTATTTTTGTTTCCCAACATCAATAACTTCGTCGATATCAACGCCATTAAGGTTTTTCTCATTGGAAACCCTGTGCCGACTTTGCTTGCAGATGCGTATCATTCTGTACACTTGGGAAATTTGTACAGCGGAAGGGAGATCACATGCTGTGTACCTGTGCTTTACAAATAGTTTATCTCTCACTTGCCCAAGTCTGCTGCTTTTTGGGATTGCAAGAGTGTCTTGCGTTGGTCGCAGAAGATCATGTCTCTCACCAATTCTGATATAGATTGGTGTAATAGGATTTATGAGGGAATCAGAATCATTGACCGTTGTGGAGACTTCCCCAGCGTACCCCTCATAGGAACTAAAGGAGGAATCAACTATCATCCGATATTAGTTCTTCGTCAATTTGGATACCCGATGAGACACATCCCATTGAGTGTTCATCTGGAGGGTCTTTTCTTCAAAAAAGGAGAAAGTGACAGAGCACTAAAGATGGAAATAGTGCAAGCTTGGAAACATGTTCATAAGAAAGGACGAGAGTCTCTGGGAAAACCGGACTGTGTCTCGGTGGAGCCTTATCTCCACTGGGTACAAACTAGAGCTCTCAAGCTAAGGATGCCTTATCCTCGTTACGGAATTCTTCCGCCGAGGGAAATTGTCATGTACTTCATGACGGAAACTGAAAGGCTTCAGGTTACTCTCAACAAAGTTCAAAAGGAAAGAAGGTCTTGGAAGAACAAGTACCGCACCCTTGACGTAGAGTGTATCCAAATACAGCAACTACTAAAAGAGAAAGATGCTCTGATTGAAATTTTGGAGCAGCATGCTGTGGAGAATCAAGATGACCAAAGGAATTTGCTCGCTCCTTTCACCTGGCAAAGGAATGATAACCCGACAACGGCCCAAGCGCCCCGGTCAAAGAAAAGGACTCGGGACCCATTAGTTTAGGTTTCTGTTTCTGCACCTTGTAATCTACTATATTTCCATTTCTGTAATCCTTTGGAATTCAATAAAAAGGGGTTTCCCCACCGTTTGATATTTGCAATCTAATTGTCGAAGTTTATTTTGATTAAACCAAAAAATAATTAATATAATCATTGCATTCATCATTCTCACATCGCGTATTCTCCTTACCTACGAATCTCACGTTTGTATCTCGATTCTAGAGTCAAATTGTCTCATTCGTATAATACTCGGGCCAATCGTCAGAAAAGGATGGATGATCTTGAGGAAGAAAACAGAGAGTTGAAAGAAGAGATCGACGCTCTGAGAGAGGATATGAGAAAGCTTCGTAACGACATGCAAGCCATGGCAGAAGCTCAGCTACAAAGAACTGTGATCTCAGAGATCACCTCAACGCCCATCATAGAAAAGTATGATCCTAGGTATCAGATGCCAAAAGATCGTCCTTGGGGCATGCCTGCTAACTATATCCCGGAAGGATATGTTCCGCCGATCACTGAAGATCAGGGAATCGCAACAAAAGCCGCTGGGCCTGAAGGTTACAAACTTCGGGAAAGCGAAGATGCCATGGGGCATACTGAAGACTCCTGAAGGTTACAAACTTTGAGAGACGCCAAGACTTACTGCCGTAGTCACGGTACCACCCCCTGCGGTGCACACTGTCCCGGAAGGACAGATTCCACCAACACCTTCTGGTAAGAAGGAAACTATGTTTGACAGAATGGATGAATTCCAGGAGCAGTTCTTGGAAATGCAGAAAGAGCTGCAAGCCATTCGCGGTCAGGATCTATTTGGAAAGGACGCCGCAGACCTCTGCTTGGTCCCAAATGTGAAAGTCCCGCACAAGTTCCAAGTGCCCGACTTTGAAAAATACAAGGGTAACTCTTGCCCTCAGAGCCATCTGGTGATGTACGCTCGACGGATGTCAGCTCAGACGGAGAATCAGGACCTGCTGATTCACTACTTTCAGGATAGTTTAACCGGTGCCGTACTCAAATGGTACATGGGTTTAAACCGTACTACGATCAGTACATTCAGAGATCTTGGTACTGCCTTCGTCCAACAATACAAGTACAATTTGGACATGGCACCCGACAGAGATCAACTCAGATCGATGTCGCAAAAGGACAAGGAAACTTTTAAGGAGTATGCTCAAAGGTGGCGTGAAATTGCCGCTCAAATTTGTCCACCTCTTGAGGAAAAAGAGATGACAAAAATCTTCTTAAAGACCTTAAGCTCATTTTACTATGACCGAATGGTTGCCAGTGCACCCAGTGATTTCACCGAAATGGTCGGCATGGGTGTACGTCTTGAGGAAGCCGTCCGAGAAGGACGTTTGGTAAAAGACACTGGATCAACGAGCGGTACTAAAAAATATGGTAGTGCTCTCCCTAAGAAAAAAGAGCAAGATATTAGGAATATCTCTCTCGAAAAGCAAAGGCGACGTTATCAGCCAGTAGCAGCTGTAACTCCTGCTATCGGCTCCGCGCCTGTTCCTATGTATCAACCTCAGGTTACGCAGAGTCAACCTGACCAACAAAGGATACAACAGCCTCTTCAGCAGGCTCGTCCTCCATATAACAACAACCGTACAACACGGCCACCAGGATTTGATCCTATACCCGTAACATACGCAGAGCTGTTTCCGTTACTGCTGGCTAAGGGGCACATTCAAACTAAGTCTCCATTTTCAGTTCCGGAAAATCCACCTTTTTGGTTTAAAGCGGATCAAATATGCCCTTATCATCAAGGAGGTTCGGGGCATAACATTGAGACTTGTCTCAATTTCAAATCCGACGTGCAAAACCTTGTTAGGAGCGGGCTCTTATCTTTCAAAGATACGAATCCCAACGTTCTCACGAACCCGCTGCCTCAACATGAGAAAACTGCAGTCAACCTGATTGAGAAAGAGACTAACAATGTCTATCAAATTCATGATGTACTCTTATTGGGGACCAATCTAGTCAAGATGCATTGTAGACAGAGGGGATATGGCCATGTGCCACCTCATAATTATCACCAGTGTGATATCTGCTCTAAAGACAACCAGGGATGTTCTGTAGTGCAAGCAGCTCTACAGGAACAAATGGATCTTGGATGGATCCAAGAGCACCGAGTTCGTGGAGTTAACATGGTTTGCACGAATTC
This sequence comes from Lathyrus tuberosus, assembly GCA_022829125.1. Taxonomy (NCBI): domain Eukaryota; kingdom Viridiplantae; phylum Streptophyta; class Magnoliopsida; order Fabales; family Fabaceae; genus Lathyrus; species Lathyrus tuberosus. The sequence goes on along the minus strand of JALAZF010000062.1, from coordinate 952,211 downwards.
TAACGTCATTCAAAACCACGACATCCGTGCGATGAATGTCAACTTGGTGGCGATGCACTCAAGGCAAAGCCAGTATCATAATCTGCCGCGGCACGATTACAGTTCCTGTCTGACTTGCTCGGTAAACAAACAGGGATGCTCTTTCATACAAGAGACCCTCCAGCGTCAGATGGATCTTGGATGGATCCAAGACTACCATGATAGGAACTCCTATCAAATCAACATGGTTCAGATTTTCGACATTTGCGTGATGAATACCAACCTGGTAGAGTTACATGCTGAGCAGGTCCGACTTGGATTCTTAATATCACATGACTATCAAAACTGTAAAGCAGGTTACGAAAACGATCGAGGTTGTACCCTTGTCCAGGAGGCACTTCAGCACTTGTTAAATCACTGGTGGATGCCAATTTATATGGACGAAGATACTCAACAAATTAGTATCAGTCACAGGAATCCTACTCGTCGTCAAAGTCAGGATGTCCGATCAATGGAAGGTAACCTAGTGAGGTTACATTGTATTCAAAGTGGGCGTGGCCAGGTACCACCACACAACTATGACAGTTGTAGCGTCTGTTCGGAAAGTAACCAAGGGTGTTACCTTGTGAGAGCAGCTCTTCAGGGTCAGGTCGATCATGGAGAAATTCGTCCATATCCAGGTTCAGGACCCATCATTTGGTCGCCGAACTACCTTGCCGAGCAAGTTGAGGATGTTGTCACGATCTCTGGTCGTCACCAGACCAGGGATGTTTTTGCCATTATCCCTCTACTTGACGAATCTAGAGTTCCCAACCGGGAACGGATCGAGATTACTTATGATGGTCAGAAAAATCAGAAGGTTCCCATAGTCATCTATCTACCGGGACCATTACCGTATGAATCAGCTAAGGCAATCCCTTACAAATACGGTGCAACAATAATCGAGAATGGAAAGGAAATTCCATTACCCTCCGTCGTGAATATTGCAGACATCAGTCGTGTAACACGGAGCGGTCGAATCTTCAACCGAGGGGTTGGAGAATCCAACAAAGAAAAGGAACGTCAGGCAGAAATTCCTGATCCACCAGTCGGTCAATCCAGTAATCCCGACCTTTCAAAAGACAAAGATGAGATGCTAAAGCTCATCCAAAGGAGTGAATATAACATTGTTGATCAACTGTTACAGACTCCTTCAAAGATCTCGGTATTATCACTGTTACTCAGTTCAGAAGCACACAGAGAGGCTCTACAGAAAGTCTTGGAGGAAGCCTTTGTGGAACAGGATGTAACAATCAGACAATTCGGTAGCATTGTCTCTAACATCACTTCTTGCAATAATTTGGGATTTAGTGATGAGGAATTACCTGAAGAGGGTCGCCGTCATAACATGGCGCTCAATATCACAGTTAACTGCCAGGGCGATGCTTTAGCCAACGTACTGGTAGACACAGGGTCAGCCCTGAATGTTATGCCAAAGTCCACTTTGACGCACTTATCATTCAAGGGCCCTCCGATGAGAGTTAGCGAGGTCGTCGTCAAAGCATTCGACGGATCCAGAAAAACAGTTATCGGCGAAGTTGATCTTCCCATAACTATTGGTCCTCACACTTTCCAAATCACTTTCCAGGTCATGGACATCCGGGCAACGTACAGTTGTTTATTAGGAAGACCTTGGATACATCAGGCTGGAGCGGTTACTTCGACCCTCCACCAAAAGCTGAAGTTCGTCAAGAACGATCAACTTGTCACGGTTTGTGGGGAACAAGCCTTGCTTCTAAGCAACTTGTCATCATCTACTTGTGTGGAACCCGAGGAGGTTATTGGAACGTAGTTCCAAGCGCTATCGGTGAGCAAGGACAATCAGTTCAAAGAAGGAACTTCAATTTCTTCATACAAAGATGCTATCAAAGCGGTCGAGAGTACCTATACGACAGGATGGGGATGGCTTGTCATTCCTATCAACAATAAAACAAAGAAGGGTCTTGGTTTTTCTGCAACCTGTACCCAGACAGTTGCCAACGATGAAAGTCTTCATCCCCTTCAAAACTTCTTCCACAGTGGAGGTTTTCTTCACCCAGTGTCTCAGACAGTTCATACTATCAATGAGGAAGATCCCTCTGACATAGATGAAGAATGGAAGTCCTACCTTAACAAGGACGGCTATATGTCTCAGGAAGAGGTGCCTATGCCTTTTTACTTTCCTACAGAAAGTCCGAGATTTATACCAAGATTAGATGTCGAAATGATCTATGGAGATTGTGATCCGGAAGGATGCCGTGCTCCGCCAAATTCATTAGAGGAGGACACTCCAATGAAAGACAACTTTGATCACAATTACTATGGCCCGATGGATGGCCTGCCAATATGGCAGCCTTACCCAGGAAACTTGGGGCAAGAAAGTCAGCCGAGTAATGAAACTCAGCTGAGCGTCATTGAACAGAATACCTGTGTCCCCACTATGTCATGGGATCAACACTCAGGTCATTCGGAAACTACTCAACATGAAGATGAATTCGCAACATTTGCAGGACTTGAATTCATCAACTATGCTTTTCCCGAGGTCAATGTCATCGAGAGGGATGATTCCTCCAGTTCCACATAAGTGTGGGACACCCTGGGACAACCAAGTGGAAAATACGACTATATGGTCAGGTACACTGCTCCCGAAAGTTCTCGTATCAGGCTCGAAGACATCCAGCCGACTGGATGGGGAGATACAGCTGAGAGCACAAATGCTATGCAAAATGCAACGGAGGAATCCTCCTATGACAAATCTGCCTGGGAGACAGATTCCAATGATCCTACTCCACCAGAAATCAGCATTATTTCTGAAGACAAATCAAGGAAGGTGCCATACTTTGTGATTCATCGGGGAGTTCGCCGCCAATGGATTGCTGTCGATGTTCCGAAGGTCGTTCGCCAGTCAAAGTAATTGCCATCTTTAACCTTTCACCCTGCCCAGGTGAAATGGATATTTTGATAGGGCTCGTTTTCTGTAAATTTCCCTCTTCGCTTTGCTCGAAGCGACAGAGTTTTGTTTTATAGGGCTGTAGTTTCAAGATTCGACTTGTTCATTAATAAAATAACGTCGTTCTGTAATTTCCGCATTAATTGCTGTTTTCTCTTTTTGCTTTTTCAGAAAATGGTAATCCTAAAAAACATTCAATAATAAAAACAAGCAGTAAAATAAATACACTGCACACACTTGCATTTTCTCTATCTCTTCTAAACACGAATCATACCGTCATGCAGATTGCTTGTTTTATACCCCGTTGAAACATACGATCCGATGCCTTCTTCCAACTTCGAGTTCCCGGTATTCGAGGCTGAAGAAGAAAATGACGACCAAATTCCAGAAGAGATCTCCCGACTACTTAGACGAGAGGAAAGGTCCATTGAACCTCACAAAGAACCGTTGGAAACGGTAAACTTGGGTTCAGAAAAAGAGAGAAAAGAAATCAGGATCGGAGCACTGCTCAGTCCAACTGTCAAAGAAAGTTTGATAAAGCTTCTCAAAGAATTCCCCGATGTATTCGCTTGGTCCTATCAGGATATGCCAGGGTTGGATACCAGCATCGTGGAACATCACTTACCGTTGAGATCGGAATGTCCGCCAGTAAAGCAAAGGTTGAGACGTACTCACCCGGACATGGCCATCAAAATCAAGGAGGAGGTAGAGAAACAGATCGACGCGGGTTTCCTCGCTACATCTGAATATCCTCAAGGGTTAGCCAACATCGTACCCGTTCCCAAAAAGGACGGAAGGGTTAGAATGTGTGTTGATTACAGAGATCTAAACAAGGCAAGTCCAAAGGATGACTTTCCTTTACCACACATTGACATGCTGGTTGACAGCACAACAAAGTTCAAAGTATTCTCCTTCATGGATGGATTCTCGGGCTATAACCAGATCAAAATGGCACCGAAAGGCATGGAGAAAACTTCGTTCATTACCCCATGGGGCACCTTTTGTTACAAGGTAATGCCGTTCGGTTTGAAGAATGTCGGGGCAACCTATCAAAGGGCCATGACTACTCTGTTTCATGACATGATACACAAAGAAATCGAGGTATATGTCGATGATTTGATTGCAAAATCAAGAACAGAGGATGATCACGTTGAACATCTGTCAAAATTGTTTGAACGTCTAAGAAAATTCAAGCTCCGCTTGAATCCTAACAAGTGCACCTTCAGTGTCCGTTCGGGGAAATTACTAGGGTTCATCGTCAGCCAGAAAGGAATTGAAGTTGATCCTGACAAGGTCAAGGCCATTCAAGAAATGCCTTCTCCGAAAACTGAAAAACAAGTCAGAGGATTCTTGGGACGTTTGAACTACATCTCCAGATTCATATTCCTTATGACCGCGACGTGTGCGCCGATTTTCAAATTACTCAAAAAGAACCAGGATTGCGTTTGGTCAGAAGATTGCCAAACCGCCTTCGACAGTATCAAGGAATATCTGTTGAATCCTCCGATTCTATCACCTCCAGTGGAAGGAAGACCACTGATCATTTACCTCACAGTCCTAGAGGACTCAATGGGATGTGTGCTTGGCCAACAAGACGAAACTAAACGGAAAGAGTCTGCCATTTACTATCTAAGCAAGAAATTCACCGACTGCGAAACTCGGTACACAATGCTTGAGAAAACTTGTTGCGCTTTGGCTTGGGCAGTCAAACGTCTTCGCCAGTACATGATTCGTCATACTACTTGGTTGGTCTCCGAAATGGATCCAATCAAGTACGTTTTCGAAAAACCTGCTCTCACGGGAAGGATTGCCCGTTGGCAGATGCTACTATCAGAATATGACATAGAGTACCATGCTCAGAAAGCCATTAAAGGAAGTATTTTAGCCGATCATTTGGCTTATCAACCGATTGACGATCAAGAATCAATCAGGTTTGACTTCCCAGACGAAGATGTCATGTATCTAAAGACGAAAGATTGCGATGAACCGCTACCCAGTGAAGGGCCAGAACCAGGTTCCCAGTGGGGACTTATCTTTGACGGAGCAGTTAATCACTATGGAAACGGAATTGGGGCAATCATTGTTACCCCTCAGGGTTCCCACATTCCTTTCACTGCCAGGCTTACGTTCAAATGTACGAACAACGAGGCCGAATACGAAGCATGTATTATGGGTCTCAAAGAAGCGGTTGATTTAAGGATCAAAAACTTGGACGTATACGGCGATTCAGCCTTGGTTATTAACCAGATAAAAGGAGATTGGAACACATACCAATCAGGATTGATTCCTTACAAAGACTATGCAAGAAGGTTGCAACCCTTCTTCAACAGAGTCGACTTTCATCACATCCCTCGTGATGAGAATAACATGGCTGATGCATTAGCCACTCTCTCTTCCATGATTAGTGTAGGTCGATGGAATGACATACCTAAGATCGACATAATGCGCCTTGAACAGCCCGCTTACATCTTCGCGATTGAAGCAGTCATAGACGACAGACCTTGGTATCACGATATCAAATGCTTCCTTCAGAAACAAGAGTACCCATCTGGGGCACTCAGAAAAGACAGGAAAACCCTCAGAAGATTGGCTAGAAACTTCTTCCAGAGCGGTGACACTCTCTATAAGAGAAATTTTGACATGGTCTTGCTCCGATGCATCGACAGACCCGAAGCAGACATGCTTATGAAAGAAATTCATGAAGGATCCTTTGGCACTCATGCCAACGGACACACAATGGCGAGAAAAATTCTCAGGGCCGGGTATTACTAGTTGACAATGGAATCCGACTGCTACAAGTACATGAGGAGGTGTCACAAGTGTCAGATATACTCCGACAAAATTCATGTACCGCAATCACATCTCAAAGTTCTGTCTTCCTCGTGGCCATTTTCCATATGGGGAATCGATATGATTGGTATGATTGAGCCCAAGGCTTCAAACGGACATCGGTTCATCCTGGTAGCCATTGACTATTTCACCAAGTGGGTCGAAGCAGCGTCATTCGCCAATGTAACCCGACAAGTGGTGGTCCGATTTATCAAAAACAACATCATCTGCCGTCATGGTGTTCCAAGTGAGATCATTACTGATAATGGATCTAACTTGAACAATAAGATGATGAAAGAGTTGTGCGCTGAATTCAAGATCGAACACCATAACTCATCTCCCTACCGACCCAAGATGAACGGAGCGGTAGAAGCGGCTAACAAGAACATCAAGAAGATCGTTCAAAAGATGGTTGTGACCTATAAAGATTGGCACGAGATGCTACCCTTTGCTCTTCATGGTTATCGCACATCTGTCCGTACTTCAACAGGGGCAACCCCTTTCTCTCTAGTATATGGCATGGAGGAAGTTCTCCCCATAGAAGTAGAGATCCCATCAATCCGGGTATTGATGGAAGCTAAGCTCACCGAAGCTGAATGGTGTCAAGATCGACACGACGAACTGAACCTGATCGAAGAAAAAAGAATCACGGCACTATGCCACGGTCAGTTATATCAACAGAGAATGAAAAGGGCGTTCGACAAAAAGGTCCGACCTCGTATTTTCAGAAAAGGAGACCTCGTGCTCAAGAAGATACAATCATTTCTCACTGACTCTCGGGGCAAATGGACCCCAAATTATGATGGCCCCTATGTGGTCACGAAAGCTTTCTCAGGCGGCGCCTTGAGACTTGCGACCATGGACGGAGAAGAATTTGCCTACCCCACGAATGTTGATGTAGTCAAGAAATACTTCGCCTAAAACTAAAAAAAAACGTCTCGGTGGATTGAAAACCCGAAAGGGCGGTCCAGGCAAAAGTTAGAGACATGAAAAAAAAGAATCATCCCGATGGATTGGAAATCTCATAGTACAATCCAGGCAAAAGTTAGAGATAATGGCAAGTAACTATGTTCAACAGAGGCAAGTCTCTCAGCAGCAGTAGTTACATCATCTATCGGAGGAAATCTCCAGTCAAAGGTCATCTTCGACAGAAGCTCAGGATGTCCCGAATTCAAAGTTGGTAGAAGGATAGTGGTCGTTATGTTTCAACGTAGCCCTTTTCCCTGTAAATTACCATTTTTCTAACTTTGTATATACTCTTTGGAATCACGCGTTTGGCTGATCTCCATCTTATCAATAAGATTTGAGCCCTCGTGCTTTTGTTTGTAATTCTTTATTTGTTTTAGCTTTACAGAACGATGTTGTTTAAACTTAATCAGTGATTCTTGAAATAAAACAAAAATGAATTTACTTGTTAAAACTTTTTCTGCTTTTAAAATAAAGATGGCAATTTCATTTGACTGTTGAACATCAGAAGAACATCGATCGCTTCTCCCGAAGTAAGCGAACTCCAAAGTGCAGAATCAAAGTACTCCTTCTAAGCCAGTATGCCTAAATGAAGGGATCAACTGTGTTAGAGACCTTGTTTCGTCTGACACGCCTCGGCCGAGTTCTCATCTCCTAAGCCCGATCAACATAGCTCCCAACGGGACTATCTCTCCTAAGCAAGGTGGAGTTGCTATTTTGAATCAACGGTACTTCTTCGCCCCGCGATGGCCGAGTATCCAATTGTGTTCATCCATTAGTCTGTATGTCGCGTCTGTTTTGTCAGCATATACATACATACATCATGCATTTTTTATTTGCGTTCGCATTTCATATTGCATCACTGTCACTCTAGTCGGTCTTGTCCCCTAGTGATAACAGTTTTCTCAATCGAGTTTGTCAGCTCTTTCCTCGTCAGGAAATGTTGTGTCTGAACAATCTCGCCACCAGTGTATCGTTAGATCAGAGTCGGCACTCGACCACTTTGATAACTTGAACCTCTGAAAAGCCAGAGAAAACTTTCAATAAACATCACTCTTCGCCATTGAAGATGATATCCTTGCTTTCCCAGATTAAGGAAAATCCACAGAGAAAGCATCGTGATCAGAGATTCGGCAGCACGCCAGTTTTGCTCCGAAAACCCACTAATGAGAAGGTCATTGGCACCTCAAAGTTGGATCCCATCATATGGCATTTCTCCGGGAAGATCCCGAGAAAAGTATGATGTAACCCTAAACGAAAACAGTCTCTCAAGAGACTCGATTTCCCCAGTAAAATCGACAAATGGCGTCTCCAAAACAGAGAAGTTTGTGTACCTCTACAATTCAGACGTTGGGTTCCCCAGCAAGTCTGACATCAAACTTTTTTCCCTCAAATGGCATCTCTCCAGGAAAATTCGGCGAGAAGTTTGAAGGAAAACCGCTACACATAGCGTCCCTTGTCAATAAAGTTTATTGACAAAAGAAACTTAGACCAGTTCTTGGTAGGAAACCAGGATCGAGGGGAAGTTCAAAAGAAACTTAGACCAGTTCTTGGTAGGAAACCAGGATCGGGGGGAGTTTAAATTAGAAACTAAGACCAGTTCTTGGTAGGAAACCAGGATCGAGGGGAAGTTTAAATCAGAAACTAAGACCAGTTCCTTGGTAGGAAACCAAGAACGAGGGGAGGTTTATTCCAAAAGAAAACTGAGACCAGTTCCTTGGCTGAAGACCAGGATCGAGGGGAAGTTTACCTTTTCTAAGCATCATTGCTTAGCTAAAGAAGATGAATGCGTAAGCTACCATTCATAACCACCATCAAAATTTCGGGTATTCCGATATTTAATCCTCTTGCACCCCGAATGCCCGAATCCCTTCGTCATTTCGGGTCCAAGAAGATTAAATAGGGGCATCTGTAATACCCCAAATTTTGACCACTTAGATTTCCCATCATTGTGAAAATCATCATCATAATATGGATGAACCATCATGCTTCATCAGTCTCCCCAAAGATGGGTGAGCATCCAATACAATCAAAATTAGGGTTTCAAGCCCTCTCTGAGTGCTTAGACAAAGGATCAATCAAGGAATGACATGATCTTCAACTTGTATAATCTCTCAAACATCCACAATGGATCAAAAAGGACACTACTTCAAGGATTAAGCACAAGGCTGCTCCCTTCTAGGTGGATCAAGTCTCAAGATCGACAGTATCACCAAATTAGGGTTTTGGTCGACCAGGGCCTCCAGATGGAAATTTTCATCTGGGAATAAGGAAATGATCCAAAACATGACCTAATATGCTTCATGGAACCTCATGAACCCATGCATTAAGTCAATTTTGCCTCAGGGGATGCATTCATCAAATATCAGGAATTAGGGTTTCTTGACCTAATTCACCCCTAAGTTGACTTTTGGGACAAACCATGAGCCAAGACCTCAAGAGATGATTTGAGGGTCTCTAATATAACATATTGATCCATTTGGAATAGTGGATTGATCCAAGAAGTTTGAGCAACAAGTCTCAATTTCATCTGCACCACAATTAGGGTTTTAAGGGAAAAGTCAACTGTAACTTTGACTTTTGACCAGGACATGCTCCCAAACCCTAATACATGATTGAATATACCCTATGACACCCATGGAACATGTCCATCAAGTTTGATTTAGGTCAAGGACATGATTTCCTGAAGAATTGCACAGTTTGGAATTCATCTGATAAAAAGTCAACTGTGCACAAAAGTCAACTTTGACTTTTTGAGATTTTTCACCAAAATGGATTTTTAACCCTAAAATGATGTTAATGTATGATTTGAATCATCATTCATCATGAAAAATCAAGAAAAGTGAGATAACTTGTAAAAGGGGTAACCATAAAACTTAGAAATTTTTCTAAGTTAAAAACAAAGTGGCAAAGGTACCAACTTTGGAGGACCATAACTCCTAAACCACAAGGCCATTTTTTCTCATCCAAAGATGGATTTGTAGCCCTCATTATCACCTACAAAAACTTCAACTACAAGTCATTCCAATTCATTAAGGATTTTGAGTTATGGAGTGATCAAAGTGGCTAAAAAGTGAAAATGTCACTTTTTCCAACACTTAGTGAAATTTTCACTAAGTCAGATTCTGCCTCACTTTTTGCCAAATGTAGGGGGATTTTTCACTTGGAATCAAAAGATATCAAAACCAAACTTGTTCAAACAGTTGTTGTGTCATGTAAGAGCTTTCCAAAATGGCCAAGAACATTGCCAAATTCAACTTACACCATGAGATATGACATTGGCAAGTTGCCTTGCTGAAATCTGTCAAAGCAAGGCAGAATTTGCATTTTGGCTCGATTTGCCAAAATCAGCCAAATTCAATTGCTCCAATCCACTTGGACACCTCATAGGATTGAATCTAAAGGGGACAATCACTGAGCCAAGCCTCCAAAGTCCATGGAACAAGAAATAGCATGTTAAACCTAGAATGGCCAAAATAGGGACAAGACTTCAAATTTGGAATGAGGCATTCAATGGAACCATCAAGGTGGCATGGAATGAGCCATTCTCATCTGAAATCAATCAAGACTTATCCAAGACCAAGGGGACCAAAGCTCTGTGCCCTAACCTCTAGTCAATGGCTAGAGGAGACTTGGATTTTCATTTGCCAACATTGGCCAAACCTACTTACCAGCTGCCATGCACTATTCCTTGCAAAAAAAACTTGCTCTACTATAAATAGAGCTCAATTGTGGTCAGTTTGAGTACACCAAAGCCATCTAACAGATGCTTTCCTCAAAATCTCTTTCTCTTGGCAAAAATGCCTTTCTTAGCAAGGTAGCTATCGGGTTTTGAGTTTGAGAGCAATTCTGCACAAACCAACCACTCACACACCTCACATACATCACATATGAGTTGATCAAACACTCACATAACATCTAGAGCATCAAAATCTCAAAATCACTTGCCATCCACACAAGTTTGAAGTAAAGTTGCAGCTGAGATGCCATAAACTGATCCAGTCCATTTCAATTCAATCCAAGTGTTCAAACACAATCCATATGGTGTAGGGAAGCTGTCCAGATCATCACAACTTGTCTGTAACACCTCCAACCCAAAATCACATCTGCTCTTGCTGTCACGACTTGGAGGTAAGCTTAAACTTGGGCATCTCTCAATCTATGCATATTTCCTCGCACAATAATTTGGCCATATGTTCATAATCATGCATGGAATGTTTTCCCTCAATTAATTGCATTGTTTGAATCGTGTATCAAAAATCCTAGCCTTCATGCAGAAATTAGGGTTCTTGAGGTCTCTTCGTGATTTCTTGTTGTATGTTTAATTTAAATGAAATTAAAGTACATAGACATGATCGTGAGGTTAAGACGAGCATAATGATATGTGGATTGCATGATATGATTACGTATTCATGGAGATTGGATAGAAAATGCAAATCTGGGAAAACTGAAAAACGCGCGTGTTCTTCAGCCTGTTCTTGGCGCCTTTTTTCCAAATTCAAATATTTGAATTTTGTGATTTTGTTTAATTGATTCAAAAATTAATTTCTCTCTGAGTTTTAATGATTTTGAGTTGATTCTTTTTTTAATAATTCACAAAAATGTTAAAATATTTTATTTTCTCAAAAAATCCCAAAAATATTATTTATTTCATATAATTGATATTTTTGCAAAGAATTAATATTTTGATTGTTTTTGGCATTTTAAATATTTTTTCTACATTGATTTTGCAACTTTTAATGCTTTCTAATTATTTTGTAGGTCAATACTTAATTTTTGAAGCATTAATCCAAGATCACAATTTGTTTTCCATGTGTTAAACAATTTTTGATCATTTTAATTGAATTTTTATTCAATTAAATACATTTTGAAAATAAATTAGGGTTTTTGGATTAATTCAACCCTCATAAATCATTTTTAAACCTTTTTGGGCCTCTTGAGAGAGTGTAAGACCCATCCCCCCCCTTGTACAAACACTTTTTGGGCCTCATCCATTGTATAAGTCCCTCTGTACAAGTAAACGGCGTGATCGTCGCCCGTTTAAAAATAAAACACTAGGCCTCTCCTTGAGCTGTAAGCCCCAAATCTTTCTTTTTCAAAGCACTTTCTCCTTTGATTTTGAAATATACTGTTGTTTTCAATCTTTCTTTGTTGAACAACTAACCAAACAGCATGGAAGCACTACAACCGAGTAAGTGGTTATCGCTTTCATTTACTGCTTTCATATTATAAACTGTATTGTGGGGCTGCTCACTGTAAGTCTCCTTTCATAAACTCATATCTACTGTGTAATAATAGTATAGATATTTCGAGTTTCCCCGGCTACTACGTCTAGAACTAGGTGACGCCGTTTCATTTATTCGTAGAAATAGACGCCTAGATCCCTAATAGGAGCACCAGATACAGTCTTCTCTTCGGCTGTCCTCCTTAGGAATCGTCAAGAAACTCTACTCCCCAAGATGAATGTATTCTCCGTGAATGGCATCTTTGAGTTTCTTCCAAATTCTCGAACTTTCCTGACTTGATCTATTCCTCGTGGATAGCTTGCCTTGAATGTCTCGGGGTTTGGGTACCCACTACAGTCATAATCTTGGACCTTAACTAAGGAACCCTCTTTAAAAGCTAAAAGTCACTGGATAGTAAACCTCGCACGTTTACCAGTGGTTTTTATCTTTAAAAGAGTTATCTCTCCTAATGGAAAGGAGATGATAGACCCACGGGCTTCTTAAAAGCATCGGCCTCCTCTTGGGCATTATTCAAGGACCCTACGGCTTCTTAGAAGTATTCACAGCCTCCTCTTAGGCTTCGTATAATGATCTCTTCCTCCGGGAATGATAGCCTCCTCTTGGGCTTTGTACAAGGACCCGTCGGCTTCTTAAAAGTTTCCAGCCTCCTCTTGGGCTTCGTACAAATTGTCCCGACGACCTCCTAGAGGTATAGGAACAGAACTTAGTCATCTTCATAGAACAGTCCTTTCATAGAGTCTACTACTGTTTCTCACAGCATAGTCCAAAAGATAAAACTCTAGACACGGACAGTCTAACTTCCTTGAGTCTCAAAGACATTCTCAAGCACCCTTCGTTAAATAGGAAGGAAACCCGCGGACTCGGACAGTCTCAATACCCTTTGGATTTCCCGTTTCCTCAAAGAGAAGGAAATATCCCTGATATTCAAATCAAATCCCTGAGTACAGTGATGCTCATATAAGAACTGATTTTCTCTTTTAAAATCAGTATATTGGATATGTCACTCAACTGAAATAGTTACAATAGCCTCCATCTCGGGCTTCGTACGAGATACAAAGACTCTCTTGTTGAGTCAAATCTTTTAGCCTCCATCTCGGGCTTCATACGAGATACAAAAACACTCTCTTGTTGAGTATAAAAGACTCCATCGTCGGGTCAAAAACTTTTAGCCTCTATCTCGGGCTTCGTACGAGACACAAAGACTCCCTCGTAGAGTCAAACAAACAATAGCCTCTATCTCGGGCTTCGTACGAGACACAAAGATTCCATCGTCGAGTCAAAACCTTTTGGCCTCTCTCTCGGGCTTTGTACGAGACACAAAACAGCCTCCTCTTAGGCTTTGTATAATGATTTTCCTAGCGGAAATTAGCCTCCTCTTAGGCTTTGTATAATGATTTTCCTAGCGGAAATTAGCCTCCTCTTAGGCTTTGTATAAGAAAACCACTGGTTGATCCAATTAACCTTTTAGCATCAAAGCTGTGCCTCGTTCACAGTAAACAAACATCAACAACTCCTTCCCCTTCATCTAATCGCTGTAAGCGGCAAGCCTCTGGATCATCTACATCCATGCCACTGTCCCTCTTTTAGCATGAGAAATTCCTAAGGAAAGATGGCATTACTCTACACTGAGTTAAAGTTTTCTCCTTCAGGTTAAAACCCTTTCTTTGGAAATTATGGCATTGCTCGGATCCGCGTATCCCAGTTAAAGTAATTCTCCTTCTCCAATCTTTAGAGATGACAAATTCTCTCTAAAGCCGAGACCTTTCAGCTTCACGTCTTGGGCTTTGAACAAGACACAAATAGACCTTTCAGCTTCACATCTTGGGCTTTGAACAAGATACAAACCACCTTTCGCTTCACGTCTTGGGCTTTGAACAAGACACCAAAAACCAATTTCCTCCCATAGAATAGGAGGAACTACGAACGCTCTGATTTCCCTGTTTCGGTAAACAGGAATACGTAGGCATAAGATCGAAAGAAAAGATCTTAGCGAGCACAATCAACAAAAAACCCAAATCCCATATCTCCATCAACCAAAAGCAGTATTTCAAAAACATCAGTCCTAACATCCTAATCCTTGTTCCCCGTCAGAAACCTTCTGCCCAGGTAAAAGAAAGAAAGAAAACAGTATTGGCGAAAATACAAATAACCAGTACAAAGGCCCCCCTCACATTGATAGCATCCGTAACCTAACAGACCGCTGTTTAAACTCAGTATGCAAGCAGGGTTAATTAGAGACATCTATTTCCCTTCCTTATTCAGCTCATAATAGGATAAAAAATGAATCGACCTGTAGTTCAAACTCATACCGCAGAGAGCGACCAGCGCTCAAGAACCGCGTCCAAAATCGCTCGCTACAATAGGGAATATGATTTCCCTTCTTTGTGGAGCCAGTTCTTAAGTTAATTATAGACTCTCTCAAAAATTTGAACAAAATACAAGGGAGATGGATTTTCTTTCCTTTCAATAGAGAGTATAAAACATACTTCTATGACACATTAATATAATCCGATGAATGAGAGGAAGGACGATGATACATAGTTCCTAACATGATTTTAAACCAAACTCTTAAAGTATCCTTTAAGAGCGCTGATGGTGGATCCTTTTTAGATTCAAGACCAGTTCATTCTTTGAAAATAGCGGCTGTGACCTTAGCTTCCCTTTGCTTATTTGGTTGGACATTGACAATTCTTACTCCTTTTCCATCATGAGAGATTAGGTCGTTGATTGTCTTTTCAGTGATGATGATTCGTCTTCTAAGCATAGTAGAGACAATGACATGTCTACTAGTGATTGCATGAATCCAAAAATCTTTGACTAGGATTGGAAGTGAGGATCCTTGCAATCTTTTAAAGTAACCATCCCATCCTTGAGAAGTTAGAGTATGAGTAAGATTGCATCCATTATCCCTGAGGTTTTTGAAGTAAACCATGGATTCACTAAGAACTTGAAGTTCATCTACAGACGTGTCGAGAGACATAGGACATTTCTCAGGAATAGTACACTGATATTCAAGTAACTTATCTTTGGAGATAGTTTGAGATGATTCCGTCATTGATGAAGATAAAAGAGTTTCAGAGAACTGAAAGGGTTTTAGGGTTTTAGGGTTCTAAGAATGAAGTGTTGTGTGCGAACATATAAAGTGTAAGTGGAGAGAAGTTGAATAGACGTAACAATTAGACATAATAATGGGGATTAATAAATGAACGTAATCATGATTTAACCATTTCCAAGAAAAGTACTGCTCACGCGTAAATCACCCTTTAATTTAGTGACACGTATTGATATCCTCAAAGTCTTGGACAACCCAAAGGTTTCCTTCTGATCAGAGACACTTCTGACAAAGCATCTTCTGATAGCTGAGGTTAAAACAAATGCTTCTGAGGTTAAATGAAAATCTGACATCTTCAGACTCTGACTAAACACATCTGATTCTGAGGAAATCTTACTCTAGACAATAGTCCATTTTCAGATGCTTCAGAATAAATAAAAATCTATCTTCAGCCAAGGGTTTTGTAAAAATATCAGCCCATTGATGGTCTGAATCTATGAATTTTAAACATAAAGTTCCCTTTTGAACATAGTCTCTAATAAAATGATGTTTAATTTCCATGTGTTTAGCCCTAGAATGTAAGATTGGATTCTTACTTAAACAGATAACAATAGTATTATCACAAAAGATAGGGATGTTACTCTCGTGTATCTGATAATCTTCCAATTGATTCTTCATCCATAGCATTTGTGTACTGCACAGAGATGCGGAAATGTACTCTGCTTCTGCTGTTGAGAGAGCAATTGTTGATTGCCTCTTACTTGCCCATGAGATCAGATTCTTCCCAAGGAACTGACAGTTTCCAGAAGTGCTTTTTCTTTCTAATCTGTCTCTTACATAATATGCATCACAATAACCAGAAAGAGAGTACTCCAATGTTTTCTCATACATCAAGCCAAGGTTAATAGTTCCTTTCAGATACCTTAGAATTCTTTTAACAACAGTTAAATGAGATTCTCTAGGATCTTATTGAAATCTAGCACACAGATGAACACTGAAAAGAATATCAGGTCTAGAAGCAGTTAAGTACAGAAGAGAGCCTATCATACCACGATAGAGCTTCTGACAAACCTTTCCACTTACTTCTTCCTCTTCTAGAATACATGTTGGATGCATTGGAGTCTTCGCTGGTGTACACTCCATCATGTTGAATTTCTTCAGAAGTTCTTTGGTATACTTACTTTGATGAATGTAAGTAGCCTCTGATCTTTGGTCAATTTGAGTTCCCAGAAAGAACTTTAATTCACCCATCAGACTCATTTTAAATTCTGTCTGCATTAGCTTAGAAAACTCTTTACAAAGAGAGGGATTAGCAGAACCAAAAATAATGTCATCAACATAAATCTGAATTATAAGTATGTCATTTTTGAACATTTTACAGAAGAGAGTGGTGTCAACCTTTCCTCTGGTGAAGTTATTTTCTAACAGAAAACTACTCAATCTGTCGTACCAAGCTCTGGGAGCTTGTTTCAGACAATAGAGAGATTTTTTAAGTTTAAAAACAAAATATAATTTTTCAGAGTTTTCAAAACCAGGAGGTTGTTTGACATAAACTTCTTCTGTAATATAGCCATTCAAAAATGCACTCTTAACATCCATCTGATATAAGATGATGTTATGATTTACGGAAAAAGAAATTAATAAACATATGGCTTCTAACCTGGCGACTGGAGCAAAGGTTTATGTATAGTCTATTCCTTCTTGCTGACTATAACCTAGTGCAACCAGTCGTGCCTTGTTTTTGACAACCTCACCCTTCTCATTGAGCTTGTTTCTGAATACCCATTTAGTTCCAATAACGTGGATACCTTTAGGCTTCTGAACAAGATCCCAAACATCATTCTTTGAAAACTGGTTAAGTTCTTCTTCCATTGCCAGAACCCAGTCTTTGTCAAGTAGAGCTTCATCTACAGATGTTGGCTCAATCAAGGACACCAAACCCAGAAGTGTTTCTTCAGAAGGTTTGAAGGCTGATCTGGTTCTGATAGGTGCATCCTTATTTCCCATAATCAATTCTTCAGGATATGAAGTTACAATTCTGATTTTCTTTTGTTGTGAAGGATCAGTAGGAGCAGTAACAATATCAGAAGTAGGAGCTTCTGAATCTTTGGGTTATTCTGTCTTTTCCTTAGATTCTGAAAAACTGATCTCCAAATCTGCAAACTTTTCAACTAGCTTTGACTTTTCAGAGTCAAGCTTATCATCGAATCTGACATGAATTGATTCTTCCATAATTCGTGATTCTTTGTTATAGACTCTGTAGCCTTTTGAGCGTTCAGAATATCCTAACAACAGACACTTATGTGCTTTGGAATCAAACTTGCCCAAATTCTCTTTAGTGTTTAACATAAAACAGACACATCCAAAAGGATGAAAGTAAGAACTGTTGGGCTTTCTATTCTTCCACAATTCATAAGGAGTCTTACCCAAAATAGGTCTTATTGAGATTCTATTTTGAATATAACATGCTGTGTTAATTGCTTCTGCCCAAAAGTGCTTAGCCATGTCAGTTTCTGGATCATGGTGCGAGCCATTTCTTGCAATGTCATATTCTTCCTTTCTACAACTCTATTCTGTTGTGGAGTTCTAGGACAAGAGAAATCATGGGATATACCATAAGAATCAAAAAGTTTTTCAAAATCTTTGTTTTCAAATTCTCCACCATTATCACTTCGGACTCTGACAATTTTGTAATTCTTTTCATTTTTCACTTGGGTGCAGAAGGAAGCAAACACAGAGTGTGACTCATCCTTGTGCCTTAAGAATTTTACCCATGTCCAACGACTGTAATCATCAACAATGACTAGTCCATATTTCTTTCCATTGACTGAAGCAGTCTTTACTGGTCCAAATAAGTCAATGTGAAGAAGTTCTAATGGTTTAGAGGTAGAAACAATCATTTTTGCTTTAAAAAATTTTTTTGAAAACTTGCCTTTCTGACATGCTTCACAAAGAGAATCGGAAGAATACTTCAAATTGGTCAAGCCCCTGACAAGTCCTAGCTTGTTCAGCTGAGAAATTCTTCTCAAGCTAACATGACCCAGACGTCTGTGCCAGACCCATTGCTCTTCATTAACATATAAAAGACATTTTACACTCTGATTTTTGTAAGTATTGTTTTTCCTCTTACCATTGAACAGAACTGACCCATCCTTCTGATTAATAGCCTTACAAGACATTTGATTAAATATAACGTCGTAGCCATTGTCACTAAGTTGACTAATTGACAATAAGTTATGCATTAGACCCTCAACTAAAAGAACATTGTTGATGGAAGGAAGTTTACCATTACCAACAGTTCTAGAGCCAATAATTTTTCCCTTCTGGTTTCCTCCGAAACCAACGACGCCTCCAGACTTAAGTTCCAAATCTTGGAACATACACCTTTCTCCAGTCATGTGGCGCGAGCATCCACTATCTAGATACCATGACTGGTGTTTCAGTGGCGCCATCAAGGATATCTGAAACATAGATTATCTTACTCTTAGGTACCCATATACTGGGTCCTTTCTTGTTAGTCTTGCCAGAGGTTCTTACACCTTTGGATTTTTGTGCAACAGGATAATTGAGTGGAATTTGTGCATGATATTTAGATTTAGAAGTTTTCTTTTGTGTCTGTGATTGTGGTGCAATAGACTCATAACCTTCTAGTTTAGAACATTTCAGTTTGGTTCCAGTAAGCACAAACTGTTGATACAGAGGTTTTAGTTTAATACTCAGAGTCTCGTCAATTGGTTTTGATGGTCCTGAATATCCTAGACCTCTACTTCCATTTTTGCTAACTCCATAGATCATTGAAGTCATCTTGCTTCTATCTATGCTTTTAGCCAGGAAGTGCTGAAAAGCTCTATCATATCTGGTTACTTCATCAGTAACAGATATGTTAGAAATAATTTCTTCTTCTAGTTTAGAAACTTTACTTTTTAGAGCAGCATTAGACTTTTCTAAAGAGATAATTTTTTCATTTAAATCAGAAATATTTGGCTCGCTCTTAGTAGAGTTCTCAGAAGCAACCACAAAAGTCTTTTTCTGAATTTTGTGTTTACTTAGAATAAGTTGATACCTTTTATAAGTTCTGATAAACCTAATTCAAGTTCAGAACGAGATAAGGAAGAAAGTACCTCTTTGTCGTCATCAGAGTCTGAATCTTCATCAAGTGTCAGTTGATCCTCTGATAAGTCTTCTCTTATGTTGGTCTTTGCCATGAGTATCACGTTGGCATGTTCTTCATCAAAATATTCTTCTTCTGACTCTGAATCGTCCCATGTTGCCATAAGACCCTTTTTGGCTTTGAAAACCTTCTTAGATTTTCTATCTTTCTTGAGCTTTGGACACTCGTTCCTATAATGTCTAGGCTCCTTACATTCGAAACACGTAGCTTCTTTTTTAGAAGCTTTCCTTTGACCATATGTAGATTCAGATCTACCTTTTCTTCTGAACTTACTCTTTCTGTGTTTCCACAACTGGTTTATCTTTCTTGATATGAGAGACAGTTCATCTTTGTCTGAATCTTCTTCTAATTCTTCTGAGTTCTCCTCTGCTTGGTAAGCTTTTGTCTTTTCAAATTTAGACTTCAGAGCAACAGACTTTCCTCTTTTCTGAGGTTCATATTCTTGAAGTTCTATCTCATGACTTCGTAAAAAACTAATCAGTTCCTCAAACTTGTGTTGTTCAGATCTTTTTCCATTTTCAAGCAGTTACTATTGGTCTCCATTTTACAGGCAAACTCCTGATAATCTTCTTGACATGATCAGCAGTGGAATAACCTTTTTCCAGAACTCTGAGTCCTGCAACAAGCATCTGGAATCTCGAAAACATAGTTTCCACAGATTCGTCGTCTTCTATTCTGAAGGCCTCATACTTCTGGATTAGAGCCAGAGCTTTTGTCTCCTTGACTTGAGCGTTGCCTTCGTGAGTCATCTGAAGAGAGTCAAAGATATATTTTGCAGTTTCTCTGTTTGTAATCTTTTCATACTCTGTGTATGAAATAGCATTCAGCAGAATCGTTCTCGCTCTGTGATGATTCTTGTAAGTTTTCTTTTGAGCCTCTGTAAATGAGCTTCTGGCGATCTTTTTGCCTTCATCATCTACTGGATGTTTGTAGCCACCAACTACCAAATCCCATAAATCTAAATCAAATCCCAGAAAATAACTTTCAATTCTGTCTTTCCAATAGTCAAATTTCTCGCCATCAAAGATAAGAGGTTTTGCACTATATGAGTCTCTTTCATTGTTATCAGAAGTACTAGCTGGTCAAGCCATTATATTTCACACTTTGGATCGGTACTGAACACTGTTAGGTGCTTGATAAAAATTCAACCTTTTTATCTACTCAGAACCGGAGCTATGATTCCAATTGAAGGTGTGAGAAAAACACAAGAAAAGGGGGTGGGGGTGAATTGGGTTTTCTACTTTTAAAACTTTTTGTGAAACTCAAGCAAAGATTATGAATAAACTAACAATGAGAAAGACACAAGATATATCTTGGTTCACTTGAAAACTATCAAGCTAATCCAGTCCACCCGCCAAGGTGATTTTGCCTCTCTCAAGTGAATCCACTATTACCAAACTGATTACAACTGCACTAGCACACTGCTGGTGACTAAAAATCTCTAAGACACAATAGTCCTAGACTTCCTAATAATCCTGACCCAACTGGTCGATTAGGGAACAATGCACAAGCTAACTGCAAGTGACTAACAACACTAAAACACACTGTCTTAGTCTTCCTAAAATTCTGACCCGACTGGTCTTTTAGGGAACACAAACAATCTCTTTGTTACAAAGATTTGTTTACAATGATGCTTCTACACAAGCTGATAAGTAAACAGATTTTAAGAACAAATTTACTTAAGAATGTTATTAACAATAGAGCGTATGAATAGTGAAAGTTGTAGTAACATTTCTTGAAGTCTCCACGCCTTTATATAGCCATGCATGATATGACCGTTGAAGGATATTTCTGACATTTCAGAATTACGGCAACTTGTAGGATCGTGGGGGACAAATAGTACATTAGCGTCCGTCCTATCCGGAGTAGAGCAGTGCTTCCTTGTACTATTGTACTATTGTGTCGTTGCTTAGTCTTCTCAACTTTTACACTTCAGAGGCATCTGAGAGCATGAGTTAGAAGAAGGGAAAACGTAATTAGGATCTTAAGAACTTCAAGTCTTCAAAGTCTGCAGAGCTACATCTTCAGAGTCTTCAGCACTTGGTCTTCAGAACCCATGGTCTTCATAATCATAAGTCTTCAGCATCTGGACTTGTTCATCAGAACTTCTGTCTTCAGATCTTCAGAACTTGTTTTCTTAAGTCTTCAGCATCTGGACTTGTTCATCAGAACTTCTATCTTCAGATCTTCAGAACTTGTTTTCTTAAGTCAGCGTATCAGAGTCATGCAATTTCAGAGTCTTCTGAAGTAAATGCTACAGTTCAGCAGAACAATGTGAAGCGCAGAAGCGGAACAATTCTCTTCTAATAACTTAGCCACGCATTTTATCAGAAGCAGAACCTGTTTGTTAAATTATCAAAAATAACAAACATTAGAATACCAAAATTGTTCACACAAACTTACTTGTTTGTTATCATATATCAAAACTCAGAGGTATTATTGCAGAACCAATCCTTGTTCTAACAAATATCCCAACAAGTATGATATTACAATATAACAATATAAATAAATAATAGGAAATATTAAAATAAAAAAGAAACCATAAAACAAATAAATAAAAGTAAGTAAACCATAAACCACACAAAACCATAAAGTTAAAGGTTAGGATGGACTTCTTTAAGGAAGTATAGGAACTCCCCAGCAAAGTCGCTAGTTGTCGCAGCCGACAAAATGACAGAGTCGTCATCATCCTTTATTCGTCCTAAGGGACAGGGAAACAATGATAAAAC
Source organism: Lathyrus tuberosus (assembly GCA_022829125.1). Lineage (NCBI taxonomy): Eukaryota > Viridiplantae > Streptophyta > Magnoliopsida > Fabales > Fabaceae > Lathyrus > Lathyrus tuberosus. The sequence continues at coordinate 930,271 of JALAZF010000062.1, read as the reverse complement.
CTAATGACTAAGGGTGAGAGACTAGGTTCAGGAGTCGGTTAACCGAGAGGAAGGTACTATGCACCCCCTACCCTCCATTGTACTCAATGGGATCCTCTTCTAAATCTAGGGTTAGTGTGTTCTTAAGGTGTGTTTGCTTATTATTCCTAATTATCGATTACTTATTTGCTTAAGTAAATTATTTTGATATTTACAAAAAGAAAACCTAAAAATGTTTTTTATAATTGTACTTGCTAGAGTTTACAACTTTATGCCTACGTACCCTCATATTAGATGAATGATCAAAGCACCGTAGTTCTTCTTAAAAAAATTGGTGTGTTGGTTGTTTTTATCCCTTAAAAAGTCTCACGCAACGGGACGGAGAAAAGTTTGATTTTGAAAAATGCCTCAATGCACAAGGGCAGATGACTTACAATTTAGGTGAGTGAGGTTGATTTTATCCCATTTTTTATTAAATTGCAAAAATATCCCCTTAATTTGATTTATAAAATAAATTGATTGTAATAATATATTAAAATATTATAAAACCCTATATTTTATCCCTTGATCCCAAATCCTGAATTTTTAACACTTTAAACCCTAAAAGTATAATCCCAAAGTTTATACAATGAATTATCTTCTGATTATCCCTAGTTTATTAGCAAAAAAAAAATCTTAATTTATTTTAAAAAATTAATTAAGATTATAGTTAAACTCATATCCCTGATTTTATTCCGTAGTTTTTATTCGTTGAAACCCTAATAGTTTATTTCATGCACTTTATTTATTTATCCTAAATTATATCCCTTATGTTATTTATTTTAAAATAATAAATCCCTAACTTAATTACTTAAAATTTAACCCTAATATTGATTGAAATCCCTATTTGCATTTTCTTGTATTTTAATTTATAATTATCCATAATTATCTAAAGCTTAGGGTTTTAGTGTTGTTTTTCTTCAGTGTGAAGAACAACGATGTGAATTGTGGATGTCCAAAAAATGTAGATTTGAGACCTATTTATACTAAATAACTAGATTAGTAAAAAAAAAAAGGAAAATAATAGATTGAAATCAAGAGTAATAACAAAATTAGTATAAAAAAAAATTGTTTTGATTCTTCTTCTAAAAGTAGAGAAAATCAAATCAAAAACTGCAATGAAATTGACTTGGACAAAAAGTTAAATAGAAACTTTCAAGATCAGTTCTTTGAGAGAGGAGTATGTCCGGTTGTTTAAACATAACCTCTATATTTCTTAGTGTTCTTCTTTTCTCTATCCTTTTAATATCCATAATTTATATTGCGCATTTTATTTCTGCTACTAATTATTTAAAAATATTTTTAAACTCTGATTGTACTTCTTAAAGTTTTTTCGAACCATACAAAATCACCCCACTCCTCCCTCTTGTGTGTGAAATCTTAAGTACAACACATATAACCATTCCTAATACTCTTAATCTTCGTAGGACCTTTTAAATTTGGCAATTTTCAATTTGATTGTGTTTTTTCGAATAGGCCTAAGATACTTTTTGTGTTGGCTAATTCGCCCGATTTTTAGATTCGGACATCAATTTTCACCTTTCAACTCGGTAGTTGATGTCTGAAGTTACATATACTACTTCATTCTTGAAAGCATAAAATTTGATGCTTTGAAAATTTATCCAAAACAAGAAGAAGAAATTCGTTATTCAACCCTTCCTTTTTTTACTAATTCATTCTTAAAAACATAAAATTTGATGCTTGAAAAATAAATCCAAATGACAAGTTTACTTCTGACACATAAATTCCACTTTCAAACCCTACCTTCTTTAAAAGTCTTATTGATAAACTTCTCTAATTAACCCACACTATACTTGATATCAATTATTATGCACGTTAACTCAATATTTATCAAAACCAACGGATGTTCACTTACAAGTCACATTAAGGATCCTTTGACACATAAAACTGGACCCCTGCATAAGGACTCGTCTTCAAAGCAGATTCATCCACAAAACTCACAGGTTACGCTGATTTGGACCAGGGGTCTTGCAACAATCCTAGACACTCAACTACTGGTTTTTTGCTTCTACATTGACAGCTCCCTCATATGTTGGAAGAGTAAGAAATAACATGTCGTCTCAAGAGACCTTCATCAGAGACAGAATATCGACCTTTGTCCAATGCAACTTGTGAGGTTCAATGGCTATTACACTTACTCAAAGATCTAGCCATTGCTCAACCAAACTCTTTGACCGTCTTAACTATCTATAACTACCTAACTAATTTCAATGGCTTTGTTATGTTGTTCTTCTAGATGCTTCAATAATATTAAAGGTTGTGAACTAGATGCAACGCCAATGAATCAAAAGGAGAAGTTTACAAAAAAAGACAGAGCTGAAAAATGGACGAAATGTTGTTTCATGCAAATACAGAAATGTTACAAACAAATATAATTTTTTTTAATCAAATAATGTATCAATAGTACATACAAATACATAAACATTGAACAACAAAAAACTCTTCAAGAGTTTGTATCCTTTACCAACTAATTATTACTTTCCTATAGAGTATATAATCCTATAGATTATTTAATTCAAGGCAAATTTCTCATTGCCTGAAACTTTACTTATGCATATAACATGCACAAAATTCACCTGTTAATTAGAATTAATAGGGAATCAAACTAGCAATTGAGAGACAATTGCTAACAGTGATACTAACTAAACCATCAGACTTAGTCTGTTCATTATTAGGTGATTGTTTAAGATCCTCAAAAGCACTTTCACAGGTAGAAACATCAGCCATAACAGTGCTAAGCATAACCGTAACGGTACCGAGATCACGCGCCGGAAGAGCGTCCATAGCTTTTTGAAGATTGTCCATTGCATTTTTGTATTGATCCTTACATTCAAGAACTGCATTAGCAACCTCTGGATTCCTAGCTGCATGTTTAGCCACCTTCGATATTGTCAACTTTATTTGAATGGAACAGGCTTTTATCGCGGCTTCGAGGACATTAATCATGTCGAAGTTTTGAGTTAGAAGAGGGTTGATAGTTGCGAGACAAATGTCGGGGTATTCGGTGTGCATGCATATTTGTTCGATTCCGAGACTGCTTTGTTTTGATTCGGCCTTTTCGGACTCTGACACAGGGGGATTGCGAATGGAACCTTTGAGAATGTCAGAAAATGCGGCTTTGAAGGAAGATGAATGACCGAATGATGTGCGTCCGTGTGCTGATCCTGGTTCTGATTCTAATTGTATATCTGATATGGGAGATTCCTGAGGTGATTGTGAATGTGAGGATTCGGCCGGAGGCTCCGCGTGGGGAGGATTCGCATGGTGACGTTTCGCCTGGTGATGACGGAACAGAGGCTTCGGTTCAATGTTTGTTGCTGGGTGATCTGAGAATACGTGGGCCACGCAGTTTTCTACTGCAAAACATAGTACGATTATGTAGAAAATTTTGAGGTCAATGTTGTTGATGTTGTTGATGAATTTCATGTTGTTTTTTTATGGTTTGAAACTTGGGAAAGAAATGTTGTTTGTTGGTGATTAGTTTAACTTGGGAGTGGAACATCTTATATGAGTTTTTTCAATGAAAATAGGATGATAGTTAGGAATGGTAACCATTGTTTGTGCTATGTTTAAGGGGATAACATTAGTTTGTGAGGGTGAAACTATATTTTACCTAAAAAAGTTTTACACTTAAAATAGACTTTGAGTGATTAATGTCCTCTAAATGTCATAAGTTCTATTGACGATGAATCTATAAAAGCATTGTGCATTGTGAGTAGCAATCCGAATATAGAGACACCAAAAGTTTCTATTATGGGGAAGGTGAAAATATGATAGGTGAAATTTAAATAGAGTTTAAAACCGTTGTCAATTTCATTAATAGACAAAAGTAAATTTTGATAAAATACGGATAAATTAATAGACTTCATTAAGTATTTTGGTAAATAACAATGAATTTTTTTTTTAAATAGAAATTGCATGGTCATTTAATCCAATACGAAAATATTAGGGTATAAGAGACTGTTTAATTTTTTTTTTTTATAAACGAGAAGTAAAATTAAAAGGAATATAAGGGATATTGAACTTAGGTAATTCAATGGCTTAATTTCCCAAACCGACCAACTAGGGACTGCACCGCCTTTGAATCTTACAAGGAATCAGTCCCAAGCTTAGGATTTTGACATTCTAACAATATCTGCCGGTCCCTTTCGATCTTCTTTTAAAAGCACCTCATTTCTACAAATTCAAATAAACCAACATGCAGACAGTCAAATTAACAATTGTAAATAAGTCTTAATTTTATCTTTCAAAGTATGTCGAAACCACCTAAGATTGTGCACCATCAGTCCTCCTCCACATCTCTTTGAATTTCAAGCCAAACTTGTACCTCCTTCCAAACACTAACTGCTATAGGACATCTCAAGAACAGATGGATGATTAGGCATTGCACTGGGGCAGGGCGGGGGCGGGTTTTAGCAAACTCAAACTCGCCCCGACTCCAGGCTTAGATCCGTCTCCGCCCCCAAACCTGATTGGGACTAATAATTGGTCCCCCATCCCCGTCCCCATTAAGAAACAGATTTCTCCACACCCGACCCTCCCTCACCCGCATACAGCTACTATCTACCCATTACTATTAAGTTGACCAAACTGTCTAAATTGCCCTTCCCTTAAAAAATATTTACACTATATTTTGGGTGTAATGGTAATTAACAAAATGGCCTTCACTTTTTTTCTTTGTTGAAATTTACACGCCACTTGGCATGCTCATATTAGCTCAATTTCACAAATACCACTTTCATATTCCACAGTTATCTCTCTTTCTCTCACGATTCTTTCTTCTCCCTCTTTTGCCCCACAAACCCTAACACTACCACCGCGGCCCCCTTTTCTGCACTCTATCTACAGCCACCACTACCTCCAATGAAAAATCAAATCCATATTCGTATTCCTCATCTCACGGGCTTCCTAATGAAACGGTTAGATTTTTGTTTAATGAGTTTCAAAAAGTTTTTATTTTTCAATGTTGTGTGTTTTCATTTCTTTTGGTTGGATGTAGTGTCTAAATGAAAGCAAATATTATTTGTTCATATTTTGGATTGAAGCTTTTTTTTATATATATTTTGATGCTTGATTTTAACATGGTGGATAAATCTGTTTTGGTGTTTTTTATCGTGTTTTGTTTTTATAGTTTTGATGCCTTCTGTTTTCATTACTTGGATGGAACAAATTTGACCATTCTATAAAAGTTGATGTGAAGATATTTGTATCCTTCATACAAGTTTTTCTATATTTTTCTTATGCAGATGAACTTGATACAATGGGCTAACACGCTACTAATACTTATCAATTTATCAATCTTTGTTTTTTAGGTTGCATCATAGTGATATCCAAGAGATAAAGGGTGATGGAAACTAACACTATAAGCTGAGCCAAAAGGGGTTGTGCTTGCAAAATCCATGTTCATAGTCTCAAGGGTGTTATGATGACCTTAAGGTTTGATTTAATATTAGTAGTGAAAGATTTCAAAATGTACATTCAAGATTAGGTAACTTCAATTGTTTTATACTATGTTCTAAGCATGTCATTCTTTCTTTTGTTTCCTTTGAATTCTGCTTATGCTATGAGAAATGTTGGAAAATTGTTAAGTGTTAGAAATCAAAAAATAATTACCTTTCAAGTTTGGCAGTCGGTTTTCTTTTTCAAATCTTTAACTCACTCATTAACAGTCCTGCAGGAATAAATAGTTACTTAAATGGATGTATTCATTTGCCTTCAGTCAAGGCTTTTGATATAAAAGAAAATAAAAAACGGGTTCAACATAACATGTTTTCTTCTTTATTGTTGTCCGAGATTGAAATTCTTGAAGTTGGCAATGAGTATAGTCCGATTGGTGAGCCATTCATGAAATCTTCCACTACGCTACTGACTTCAGGTTTTATTTACATAATAATCTGGTGGGAGTTTATTACTTTGTTAATTACTTCTTGGATCTGTTCTCTTGAAAGATTATGTACATATCAATCCTAGGAAAGCTTTATGATCAGGATCACTTGGATTGTGCAATTAATGTGGTATGTGAGATGTCTTCTTCTCTCCACATAAGTTACTTGAAAGATGTCTTCTTCTCTCCACATAAGTTAGGAATTTTTTTACAATTTTTGTTTCTTTGATTAGTATGTTTTCTCTTTTTGTAATTGATTAGTATAATGTTTTTGATATGCTAACTTTGAATCTGATTTGATCATGTTTTTTTTAGGGCATCCTTCCCGACAGTCAAGAGATAGTTGTGAAGAGGTTATCGTTAACCTCCCTGTAGGGTGCAATAGAGTTCAAAAATGAAGCTTCCCTTGTGGCCAACCTTCAACATAGAAATTTAGTGAGAATGTTTGGATTTTGTTTGGAGGGGAGGGAGAAGATTCTTATCTATGAATACATACCAAATAAAATCATTGATCATTTTATATTTTTCTTATGCTCTTTTGATGCAATACTAGCTTTAACAAGGGTTTCATTATGTTGCACTTATGGTCAATTGATGAATTTTTTGGCGTAAATGATTTCAGTCAGAATTATAACTACATGGATGGATCATCAAGGGTATGTTGATAGTTCTGCAATTGTATATGGTAGTAGGGTTATATTTTGTCAGATGGAAACTTCTTCAGGTGTTGCTGCAGCAGCTGCAATACAATTAGGGAAGGGACCAGAAAATGCAGGAAAGCTCATCGTTGTAAGTTTACAATACTTAGTTTGTTTATTCGACGTAGAATTATGAAATGATTATGGTCTATATTGACTTATACCAATATTATTACATAATGATTATGGTCTATATTGTCTTATGCAAGGTTTTAAAAAATGGTCCGCGACCGTGAATACCGCCGCGACAAAACGGTTTTGGAGCCTTCCGATACCGTTATTCACCGTTTTAAGCCTGTGAAAAAAATCACAAGCGAAACACCGTTACGGCCGCGACAAAACGCCGTTACGACCGCGAAACGCCGTTACGGTCACCAAACACTGTTACCGCACCGTTACGTCCATAATAAAATCTTTATTAAAAATATTATTAGTAATAGTTCCTAAATTATATTCATATTTTTGTTACTATATTTATTTTAAATATTTTATAATAATGAAAATATCAATTTAAATTATTATAAACTATATAACATAAAAATAGTTTTTTGTGCGATGCTGTGATTAATTCACACCACGACGACCGTTATTTACAACGCAACACCTGTACTGACCGAAATCGTGAAAGCCTTTACGCGACTGCGACGCGACCGCGACTGTTTTTTAAAACCTTGGTCTTATGCCAATATCATTACATAATGTTTACTTAGATGCTAATTTTAGGAGCCAATGTTTATAGTTTAGAATTGAATTTATCTGCTATGGAGCAAAGTTACAAAAGTCACAAAAAAAGTTTCAGAGTGCACAACTGGTGGACCACCAAAGGCTATAATTTTTTCTCACTGGACTACCATGTTGGACTTAGTTGAGACATCAATGGAGCAGTCTGGCATAAAATACAAGATACTTGATGGTGTTGGGGGGAGTTTTTACTAGGGAACATTGATACATAGTGTATGACTAGGCACCTTTGTGAGAGACACACCACTTGTCCACCTAAAACCTTAAAGTGATAGGTGAGTGGGTTCTCCCACTTATAAATGCTCAAGTCACCACATTCCTATCCAATGTGGGACTATTTCCCCACTTACTCACACTTGCTATATTATTCCAACACTCCCCCTCAACTGTGAGGCCACAATGTTCCCCCTTTTTTTTTATACTTTGTACCGCTGTGAGCCCACAATGTTCCCCCTTTTTTTTTATACTTTGTACCGCCGTTGACACATCAAATACACCTCTTTCTTGGGCGTTTCAATTTCAACGGGACACCACTTCCTGGATTTTTCGATACACCTTGGTCCCTTTCTCGAACCAAAGGCTCATGATACCATTTGTTGGGGGGAGTTTTTTACTAGGGAACATTGATAAATAGTGTATGACTAGGCACCTTTGTGAGAGACACACCACTTGTCCATCTAAAACCTTAAGGTGATAAGTGAGTGGGTTCTCCCACTTATAAATGCTCAAGTCACCACATTCCTATCCAATGTGGGACTATTTCCCCACTTACTCACACTTGCTATATTATTCCAACAGATGGTAGGATGATTCTGACTGCGAAGAATAAAGGTGTTAAAGATTTCAATACTGATCCTGAGGTTTGGCCCTTCCCAATTATTTTTTTCAAGCAATAACTTCTTTTTATGAAAATTTATAAATGATATCATGTATTGTGACAAGAGATATTTGTTAGTAGCTAAAGTAATGGGAGATTTTTTTTATCATGTCAATAGCGCTGGATCCACTATTACTCAGTATAACTAATACTTGAAATTGCCTTAGCTAATGTGTTTCAAATGCATAAACCTAGGTTGTCTTTGGTGGCTGACTAACTTGGATATTTTTTTCTTGAGATTACTGTTATGCTGATGTCTCTAAAAGCATGAAACCTTGGTTTGAATATGGTTGTTGCGTGTCATGTTATTCTTTTGGATCTTTGGTGGAATCCAACTACTGAAGATCAAGCTATTGATCGAGTCCATAGAATTGGACAAACTCGTCCCGTTACTGTGACACGGATCACCATAAAAGATACGGTTGAAGATAGGATACTGGCTCTTCAGGTTTAATATCTATCATTTTACTTTTATTTCATGTGCTAAAATGAAGTTATATTTGTATAAAACCTGAATTTAGATTCTCTCCATTAGTTAGGCTTAGTAGTCAGTGGGGAATTGAGGTGATTTGTGACTTTTGAATTATTTTTTTGTTCACTTGTATTGTGCAGGATGAAAAAAGAAAAATAGTGACATCTGCTTTCGGTGAAGACCATGCTGGAGGTTCTGGAACTCGTCTTACACTTGACGATCTTAAATATCTTTTCATGGTATAGATCCATGATGACTATGGTATGTATGGTGACTGATCTTCAAGTTTTTGTTTTGATGGCTCGGCTCCGCATGAAGTTATGAAGGTGTATGACTGTTATTTGTTGGCTGCTAAAATTTATTGATCAAGTTAGCTGCTGAGGCCTGATTGATCCATGCAGTAACTTATATGTTTTGAAATGAAGTGATGTGTGCTTTGATAAATCAATATTTTATGAGTCATGTGTGCTTTGATTAATCAATATTTTATGAGTTGATTATTTGTTTAATTTTACATTAAATATAATTTATGTAATTTGTTCAAAAAATGATCAAATAAAAAAAACTAAAACTCATGTTGAATTAAAAATTAAATAAAAAATAAAATAAAATGATATTTGACTTGTCACTTAGCAAATACAAAAATTCTTGTGTTGAATGGTCAACAAATGGACAATATAAATGGAATTTAAAATTATAGGGGAAAATAAAAAAAAAATATTGCCGAGATACAATAAGATAGATCCAAATAAAAATGCATAATTATTTTTTATGAAATGGCCAAATAAAATGCATACTTAAGATCCTAAATCTTAATTATTATGTATTATTGTCTACAAGCTCTAATTAATGAATAAAATTGTGTATAAATTCTTCAATTTGTTGTAATCAATTACTAAATTTAAAATTGACTAAATGAGTATATAATTAACAAAATATATAATAGATTTATAAAAAATATTATTTAAGTTATTTATTTTCTATTTCTATTTTATTATTTATTTTTTATAGATTAAGTGACTAAATTAGGTTTTTACTAATGATTAAGAAAATTCACACGTGACATAACCAATTAGATTCAAGTAAAATGTAACACCCTGTATAATATTTATCTAGAATAATACAATACAAGTATTTTATTGGGTACTGACACCATCATAAGTGCCTAATGGCGTAATTCACATACTTGACCATTCTAAAACATAATACAATCTATGGTACAAGATATGGAAATTAGCCAAAAATATAAAATCTAAGAGCAATATACAATATCCTCAATTGTATACTACAAATACACAGCGGAAATAAGCTCAACTAAGCTTCTCTTGAAACATCCCAACATAGCTCCACTTGTAAATCAAACATGTTCTCAATACCTGAAAATAATCAACAATAGTGGGGTGAGATACATCAAATCTCAGTGAGTTCCATATCCTATGGATTCTCTCGGCTTTACAAGGTTCTAACCAATCCTAACTCAAGTCAAGGGGAAGGGAAATGACCTTGAGTTCACAATCTCACAATCTCACACTATATGAAAACATGTCATGAGTTCATCAACTCAAAATATCACTAATCGATAACCATATCAAGGCATCCCCTTTTCCCGTTCTCTTCTACGTCTAGAAGTTGGCACGAGTCATAGATCCTTGTAGTTACTTGGCATACGAACTGGATTCGGGTTCTACGGGCCATTAACCGTTATGAACTGTCACTTCACGCGGGCCATAAACCGCCACATGTCTCTACCCATAGGTTCCATTCATACTACACGCGAGAATCAAACCTGCCAAATAATTGTGCATCCATTTCAGAGGAGCTCGAGACTCATGAAACTGCACTCAAGATAACCGGTTACGATTACGTGATCACACACAACAAACATGATTGTATTCGACAATCATAAGGCCACATCGCCTTTTCTCATAATCACAAAATATCAACATGTTCCATACTAGTGTTTCACTCACTCCTAGACCAATCTCGTCACGGATGTAACTTCCTACATCAGGTTCCCGAGCCTTGCCATCTAGGTTATTTACTCCAGGCCAGAACTCGCCAATGAATGCACGAGCGTCGCCATCCAGAGTTTTTATCACAATTCTATTGACAACCTAGAATTATAACAATCTTAACTATGTCATTTGTTTTGGGGTAAAGTTTCCTCATTCTTCCTAATTCATTTTAACATGCATATTTTCTTACATTCATTTTTAATAACAATTAGATTGACATGGTATAACATAATTGGCATATAACAATATCACCCATAAAACACACATAAAAGCATAACAAGTCACTACTATCCCCTACCAAGCATCCTTAGTTAAATCATGGTCTCACATACCATTTAACAGCACATTGGATTCTCTTTCCAAGGCTTCAAGTCCTATATCAATCGGATTCCCGATTCATGCATTTTGGTGGAAACATAAACCACACTTTTCACACATACATTACTTTTCCATATTTTTCTTATCAATCCAAGGCATACACATATGTTTCTATTCCACTATTATAAAGAGCATTGAAATAGCTTTCCAACGCATCCGACTGTGCCTCAATCCGAGTTACGGGTCAAAAGTTATGACGAAAATACGAAAACAAAGTTTTGCTGTCCCAGCCAAATTCGCCCGGCGAATCCCTGGCGAAGCAGACTCGCCTCTAGCTCGCCTGGCGAATCTGGACGAACCAGAATTCTCCCAAAACGGGTTTGGGACCTAAAAATGATCAAAACCTTCAACCCACATGATATTAATGCACCCAATGACCCAAAATAACATGTTATAACACATTTAGACATGCATTTCATCAAATCATCTGTTAAATTTCATTGATTTATCCGTTTAATCATTTTCTCTCAAATCTAACTTAAGTTCTAAATCCTTAATTCTAGAACTTAGAGTTTCTAACTAGAACCCACCTGATAATCGAAGAGGAGTTTGAAGAAGATGATGAACATTGAAGATGATCCATGGCTTTTCCTTCTCTTCCATTTCCTCTTTCTCTTCTTTCTCTCTTTCTCCTTCTCTTTTCCTCTCCTTCTTCTTACTATCTTTCTTTTTCTTTTCTTACAAATATATATATATATATATATATATATATATAATACTATTATTATATAATATAATCCAACAGGGTAAAATATCTCCAATTGATATTTTTTCATCTCAACCAATCGATCAATTATTAGAGCTACCAAAATTACTTTCTTGAATTAATAAATATTAATCCATCTCTGTTATAAAATAATTGATCTCTTCAGAGTTCTCCAGTTGCTCTATTGATCCCAAATGTCAATACTTAAAGTACTTAGAGGATTCCATTAATCAAATTACTCAAAGATAGAGCACATAGATACTCATCTGATCTCATCTGATATCTAATTGAGCATTAAAATAATATGGGGTATTACACTCTCCCCCCCTTAAATTGAAATTCGCCCCCGAATTTCCTCTATTCGACAATAACCACAACTTGCATCATTGTCTTAGTTCCGCACTCAACTTTACTTCCGTTAGAACTTCTGACGTAATCAATTCCAACTTGACTTCACAGTTCAAAATCCTTATTTTTACAATTTATCAAACTTCGTATCCTTAGTCATACTCTTGTTCCAATATTGGTTTAACTTCCAACCTTGCTTCCCCTCAATTCATATGTTATTTTATACTAAAACACTTGGTCGCATTCTACCTTCGAAAAGAATGTACCATTCTATACCCTCCCACTGAGTCACAACACAAAACCATAATTCCTTTAACGTTCAAACCCACTTCATAAATTGTCAAACGACTCAATTACCAATTCCATCTAGCCTGATGCTGTACACTATACGCATTCAATCTGATATTTCCTTTCTTTCGCGCCACACCAAAGGTAACACACTTAAAACAAGATCTCCTTATTTCCATACTTACAAGTAACAATCCTTCTAATCCTTATTATTCTGGCTTAACTCTTTTATCCGTCACCTTCCACTGCATAATCCAAAACCAAACAGTGGAACACCACGAATTCTTAAACACTACTAATTAGCTATCAGTCTGCGGAGAAACACATTTATCCACTGAGGTCCTTAATAACCAGCGGTACAAGAAACTTACTGTCGTCATATCATACAATAATTTCCTCGCCAACACACCATATCTTATCATCGGTCCAATACTCTTCAAGCGATAGAGGCACAGGAGTTACACTGCGACTACCATAACATATACAACTCCGAAATTCATTCCAACTCGAACTAATACATCCCAAAATAACTTAACAACTTTTAGTTCTGGTTACCACATTCCAAATCGATCCTTCCTACGGTTTCCAACTTACTCAAGGTTCCTTGTTGATTCTAGAGGAGCTCGAGACTCATGAAACTGCACTCAAGATAACCGGTTACGATTAGGTGATCAAACACAACAAACATGATTGTATTCAACAATCATAAGGCCACACCGCCTTTTCTCATAATCACAAAAGTTCAGCATGTTCCATACTAGTGTTTCACTCACTCCTAGACCAATCTCGTCACGGATGTAACTTCCTACATCAGGTGCCCGAGCCTTGCCATCTAGGTTATCTACTCCAGGCCAGAACTCGCCAATGAATGCACGAGCGTCGCCATCCGGAGTTTCTATCACAATTCTATTCACAACCTAGAATTATAACAATCTTAACTATTCCATTTGTTTTGGGGTAAAGTTTCCTCACTCTTCCTAATTCATTTTAACATGCATATATTCTTACATTCATTTTTAATAACAATTAGATAGACATGGTATAACATAATTGGCATATAACAATATCACCTATAAAACACACATAAAAGCATAACAAGTCACTACTATCCCCTACCAAGAATCCTTGGTTAAATCATGGTCTCAAATATCATTTAACAACACATTGGATTCTCTTCCCAAGGCTTCAAGTCCCATATCAATCGGATTCACGATTCATGCATTTTGGTGGAAACATAAACCACACTTTTCACACATACATTACTTTTCCATATTTTTCTTATTAATCCAAGGCATACACACATGTTTCTATTCCACTATCATAAATAACATTGAAATTGCTTTCCAACCCATCTGACCGTGCCTCAATCCGAGTTACGGATAAAAAGTTATGACGAAAATACGAAAACAAAGTTTTGCTGTCCCAGCCAAATTCGCCCAGCGAATCCCTGGCGAAGCAGACTCGCCTCTAGCTCGCCTGCTGAATCTGAACGAACCAGAATTCTCCCAAAACGGGTTTGGGACCTAAAAATGATCAAACCCTTCAACCCACATGATATTAATGCACCCAATGACCCAAAATAACATGTTATAACACATTTAGACATGCATTTCATCAAATCATCCGTTAGATTTCATTGATTTATCGTTTAATCATTTTCTCTCAAATCTAACCTAAGTTCTAAATCCTTAATTCTAGAACTTAGAGTTTCTAACTAGAACCCGCCTGATAATCGAAGAGGAGTTTGAAGAAGATGATGAACATTGAAGATGGTCCATTATTTTTCCTTCTCTTCCATTTCCTCTTTCTCTTCTTTCTCTCTTTCTCCTTCTCTTTTCCTCTCATTCTTCTTACTATCTTTCTTTTTCTTTTCTTACAAATATATATATATATATATATATATATATATATATATATAATACTATTATTATATAATATAATCCAACAGGGTAAAATATCTCCAATTGATATTTTGTCGTCTCAACCAATCGATCAATTATTAGAGCTACCAAAATTACTTTCTTGAATTAATAAATATTAATCCGTCTCTGTTATAAAATAATTGATCTCTTCAGAGTTCTCCAGTTGCTCTATTGATCCCAAATGTCGATACTTAAAGTACTTAGAGGATTCCATTAATCCAATTACCCAAAGATAGAGCACATAGATACTCATCTGATCTCATCTGATATCCAATTGAGCATTAAAATAATATGGGATATTACATAAAAAAACATAAATATATCTTTTAATGATGAGATGGTTATTAACTTATAGGGAATTTGTGTCTTTGCTCTGATCCTTCCAAGCCTAAATTTTTCATTAACTTTAATTCTATTTCAAATAGATAATTTAAGATATAAATGATTTTATATGATAGTTCTCCAAATCACAATTCATAGTTTCTCATTTTGTAATTTGTAATGCAACTCCTGTGAATTGTATCACTAAAACTATGAATTTATTATTGTATTCTAAGTAAATAATGAGAATGATATTTGTAAATTTTACCAACTCCTATGAATTTCTCCAAATCGCAATACCTTTTTTATTTTAATCAACAAAATATTTGTAAATATTAATAGTTATTAATAATATTTGTAAATAATTATAGTTACTAGACATATTTGATTTATCCTCAGCAACAATCAAATCTTATCAAATGATTTAAGATATGAAAATGATATATGTAAGTTTTAACAACTCCCTCTATTTTTTTTTTTTAATTTCCAATCTCTATAGAATTTACTTAACCTTAAACACTTTTTTACTATACATATTTTTAGCAAAATACCTATTTATTATACTAATAGCAAGCGGTTTTTCTTTAATCAATTTCTTATTCAAATTAAATCTCTTTCATAATTTATTTGTTCTGACTTATATCCAATTTATTCTTTATACATATTTTTATTTTTAATCAACCACCTTAAACGTAACTACTATTACCCGTGCAGACGCACGGGTCTTTTACTAGTTATATTTATAAAATAAAATTATATTTTTTTCAATAACAATAAAAATCAATAATTTAACTAAATAATTAAGTATTAATGCTTGATATTTTTATTTAATTTATATTTTTTAAAATAATAAATAATAATTCTAATTAATAAGATATTATAAGATTAAGAAGTGTGAATGAGTAATAAAATTATTAAAAATAAAGAAAATAAATTTAATTTAATCGACGGGTACTGGCATTCTCTGCACCCGTAAATAAAAACTGGGTTTTTTCCACCCACACCCCTGCCCCCAATTAAATCGGAATTTTCCCGTTAAAAAGAAAGAGATGTTTAAATTGTTTTATCCGACTTAATTATTTTTATGTTTCAAATGAAATATGTTGAGGAATTTGATAATATTTGAACGTGCTAAATCTTTTGATGTGTGGGACAAAATATCATGGCAACTAAAATAAACGGTTTCATGCAAAATTAATCAATATGTCAAATAGTGGAATGGGACGAGAATGTGGCAACCACGTATGTGGCCTAGTTTTGAAGACTCATGTGATCAACATGTATCGGAAACATTTCGGAGATAATTGGCTTTGCATCTATATGTAAGCGGAAATATTCAATGATTGATTATATAAAATTAGAACATCAATACTTAATTGTTGAAATTACGATTCAGAATTTCGAAAAAAATGAATGACCGGATCTTCCTCTGTATCTCACACTCTCGTCCACAACTCTTAGTGGGGCAAGTTGTGGAGCCGTCAGTTATGATCCTGATTCTTGTGATTACATAAAGGACCTAGCCATATAATATATATATAACCCTAGTCCCTACCCATTATGAGAAAAGGGTTAAAATCCACACTTTTCCCACACCAATCAGGTTTTAGATACTCAACCTTTAATTAAAAAGATCACTTATCCAATAAAATGGTTTATTTATGCACCCTCATCAGAATCATGATTAACCCGTTTTTCACAAACTAAATAACAATTGATTGTAGCCCATAAAAGGTTAGATAAATCTAACATTCTCCCACTTGGGCAAAATCAATTGTGTGATTTTTATTTTAAAAACACATTTTGAAAATGACTCTCGGGTTAATGACTAATTTCGTAAAATACGACCGCATTTTAAGGAAATGCATGATTCCAGGTGCAATGTCTAAATATGACTCCATCCAACAAAAGTCAAGTAGTATTGAATCACGACGATTATTATATCCTTCATTGATATAAAACTTTCAGTGGTTACAAATACTACAGACTCCGTCAACTAGTTATGAGTGTGGAGTGTGGCAAGAAAATAACATGCCAATGTGATCCAACAACCAACTGATATTTTCTTTGTCAGTCCTTAACAATTTCTATCAAATGCATTAAAGCCAAAGAAATTGCATGGTTTTACAAACCATAATGCCTCAACTCCAATATGGCGTCGACCACTGGCATAGTGGTCCTGACAACGCCGAGCTTAAAATCATACCTCGGCTCCAATATGGTATCGACCATCGGCATAGTGGTCCCGAAGATATTGAGCTCAAAATCATAACCATACCTCAAACTCCAAACTAGTGTCGACCATAGGCACGGTGGTCCCAATGATACTCAGTTCCAATTTTAAAAATTGACATATAAATAAACAACAAATAATAATAACAATATTCATTGTAATATCAATTTCTCAAAATAGAAAATACTTGACAATCAAACACGTAAAGTGTCCAAAATAAAATACAACATGATAAGAAAACAGCATAAAAAACAAACTCCCGCTAACCAATACATCAAAAGAACTCACAATGCTCATCCTCTCAACATGGTTTTTGAACACAATGAGCCTAAGTCCCTTAGTTAGGGGATAAACTAGCATGAAATCAGTACCAATGTACTCAACAACAATGTCATTTTTCTTTACAAGATCTCTAATTGTCAAATACTTTAATTCCAAATGCTTAGAACCGCTAGAAGTTTTATTATTCATAGAGTTTAACACAGTTGCACTATTATCATAGTAAATATTTAATGGCTTAGCAATGTAATCAACAAAACGAAGTCAATTCACTAAATTTCTCAACCAAACAGCATGAATGGCAGCAGCATAACAAGCAATAAACTCTGTTGCATGATAAAAGAGGCAACAACAGTTTTCTTTTTACTCTTCCATGATATCGCACCTCTAACCAACATAAAAATGTAACCAGAAGTAGATTTCCTATCATCAACACACCCAACAAGATCAGAGTCAGTATACCCAACTATTTCTAAGTTCTCAACTCTCCTAAAAAACAAGCACATACTCTTTAGTTCTCTGTAAAAACTCATCACTTTCTTAGTAGAAATCCAATGATCATTCCTAGGATTGGACAGGTATTGTAACGCCCCGGTTTCGTCTTATTTAATTAATCGAGTCGATTTAATTATTTATATTATTATATTATTTTATTCTTGACTTTTATTTGAGAATATATTATTTTTCATCGAGATTATGTTTTATCGCATTTTGAGAGCGTTTGGGAGATATTTGAGCTGAGGGGTATTTTGGTCTTTTTGGGGGGTAGATATTTTTATAAATAGAAAGAGAGAGAGAGAAAATGAGAGAAATAGAAAGAAAAAGAAAAAGAAGAGAAAGAAAGAGAATAGAAGAGAAAGAAGAGGAGAAAAAGAGGAAAAGAGGAAAATCAAAGATTACTCCGTTTCAATCGCGAATAATCGGGTAAGGGTGCGAAATATTGTTATCCTAACTTTGGGTATGATTATGTATGTGTTTTGTGTGGATGTTTTGGTTGGTTTTCCATATTTTTCCGTTTAGGTCGAATTGTAGGAAATCGATAGAAATCGATGTTTTCACGGATGAATTTCGAAATAAATTGCGTAGATTAGTCGTATGAGGTTAGGCCGAGATTATAGAAACTCGTTTGGTTGAAATCGGTTGATATTGTGAGTTTTGACATTTTTGGGTTTTGAGAATGTGAGATTTTGGTGAAAATCGAACGTCGTAGAATTATCGTTTTATGGTCCTAAAACGTTGATATATATTTGGTAAGGATTACTGTGTATTTGTTTCGTATCATAGAATTGAACCGGTCGGGTTTCCGGAGGGTTTTGTGTGGAGGCAGCAGCTAATTTTTCTGGTTTTTAACAGGTGCAATCGATTGCAGCAGGATGCAAATCGATTGCTCATATGTAAAAGGGCGAAAAATTGCAAGTCTGGGACTGTGCAATCGATTGCATCAGGAGTGCAATCGACTGAACTCTGCTAGTTTTCCGAAAAATGTTTTCTTTAAAAGTCCGTAACTTTTTCGTCGTTTATCCGATTGAGCTGTTCTTTATATCAAACTGAAGCTAAAAATATGTTCTATTTGATGGTGATGAAAAAAATTATTTTTAGCCGACTTTTAACCGACTTTTACAGTGAACCGTAAATTGAATTGTTTGGATAATTGTGTATGTTGTTATACAATTGATGTTAATGCATGTGATAATGATGTTGTTGTGTGGTAAAATACATTGTTTGATTGAATATCAATTTATGTTGTTATGATGTGTTGTGGTTAGCCTTTGTGGTGTGAATGCCTTGTGGAAGTAATTGTGATTGTATGATTGTTGTGGTTTGTGATGATATGCATTGTTTATGTGAAATCCCAATGTATGTGGTTGGTGGCCTTTATGGTTGAAATGCGTTGGTTGAATTGTTTTCAATGCATGAATAATGATGATAAGTTGAAATATATGCATGATTATGGTTGCATATATGTGTGAAGATGCATTTGATTGTCATGAGTTCTTGTGTGTCAAGCATCATGATATGAATCTTGTGATCGTGTGCCCATGTGGGGTGTGAGCGATCGGATCGTGTGCCCGTGTGGGGTGTGAGCGATCCATAAACGTCGTGTGCCCATGTGGGGTGTGAGCGACGGATTGGTTCCAGAGGGAATCCGCTATAACGTCGTGTGCCCATGTGGGGTGTGAGCGATGATTATAGACGATCGTGTGCCCATGTGGGGTGTGAGCGATCGGGTCGTGTGCCCGTGTGGGGTGTGAGCGATCGGGTCGTATGCCCGTGTGGGGTGTGAGCGATCCATAAACGTCGTGTGCCCATGTGGGGTTTGAGCGACGGGGAACATCGTATGCCCGACGGGGAGTTACAGTGATGTAACGAGCGATGGTTCCAGCAGAGTTCTTCAATTGAACTTGAGATGATGAGTCGGTACCGCATGCATCTGCATAGAGTCGTGAGTCGCTCTCTATGAGTTGCATTTGTCATCATTGTATTTGTGCATTGATGAATAAACATATATATGTATATGTTGATGTGGAATGAGTAGAATTGTGCAGGTGTGCATGGATGGATAAACATGAATATGTGTGTTTATGTCGAATGATAAGCATTATGAGGAATATGCTTGGTTTTATATATATATGCCTTGCGATGTATATTGAGTGAGATGTGATGATTGTGACATAGTAAACATAATATGTATGTTTATGTGGTATGATGGAATGGTGAGAATATGTGGTATATGTGTATTTTTATGTTGAGATATATAATTATATGCATTGTTATTATGATAATATTTCTCACCCTTCTGCTGTGTTATGATGCTCTATGAGGCATTGCAGATTAGGTATCTGGTGGTCTTTTGTGAAGTGTGGCTTCATTTCCTTTTTGGTCGTCTGGCTCTGATATGTAGCACCGGGTAGCTAGGACGTTTTGATCTTTTTGTGATACATTTGCATATGTATCTTGCTGATGAATTTGTGTATATAAACATGGTGTTGCTTGTGATTCATACTGGATGATGTATATATATGTTGATGTATATATGTGGTTGCTATTCAATATTTTAGATGTTTCCTCTTTTATTCTAAATATTGAGATGTGGGTATAAGGACTGAGATCCTTCGTTGTTTGAGAGTTACCCCACTGTTGCATATCATTGTGTTGAGCAGGTGTTGTATGGTTTAATTTCAAGCATAATGTGACATACCTTTTTATGCCGTGTTTACAATTATACTCTGATGAAATTTCCAATACGTGCCTAAATGATTTATTTGATTATTTGGGGGTATAGAAAGGGGTGTTACATTAAGTGGTATCAGAGCCAGTGTTGAGTCAGTTGTTGAGTCTGTTGGTGTGACAGTTAAATACTGTCGTTGTTGTTTGCCCCTTAGTACGTGATATGTGTGTGAAACACTGTCAGTGCTTTCTGGTTTCTAATCTTTTGTGTTCAGGAGTTAGAATGAGATAAGTGAGGGAGAAGCTGGTACTTCTCCATGTTGCTTCAGGTGTGGAGCGCCGGCTCAGTGTGTTGTGAATTGCAAGATTGTAAGTGTTGTTTGGACAGTGTTGTTCCCGATTCCGTAAGAAATGCGGAGGTAAGGTTTATGTCAACTAAGGATGTGTGCCTTAGGTAGTTTTGTGTATGGGATGCAAGAAAGGCTATTATAGTTTGGTAAAGACGGTTTATGCCCCATCATGATTGTCGACTGTCTATTGGAAAATTGAGGAACTGATCACCCTTAATCTCTTGTTGATAGCAGACGGAAATTATGTTGGATGGAATAGGCGGGTCTTTCCGGCTTTGATAGTGTGTGAAATGAGTTGTTTGGAATTTAAGGAGATGATTACAGATTGTTTTGATGAGTCGATGAAGATGCTAATATCGGAAGATGAAATGGATTAGAGGTTTTGGTATGTTAGTCCAGTTGGGAAGTCATTGAGAGAGAATGATTGGGTTTTATTTAAGGACTGCTTCACAGAGAGTAGAGATTGAACTTAATTGGACGAAGGTGAATAGTTGAGGTTTATATCTGCTAAGTAAATAGGAAACTCTTAGAAGATGGGAATAAGATGTTTTTTTTGTCTGTGATGGTAGTGTTCTGGGAATTGGCAGGAAGTCGCAGTGATGGGCCGTCAGTTAGGAATAGTTTTCAGATGTGTTTTTGGATGGAACATTAAGGTGTTGTCTTAGAGAGCTCCAGTATTGTTGGTAACAAAAGGAAGGATGATGGAATGGAATAACAAGTATAATGGTATTGAGACTATGGACAGCAAACTTAGAGTTCTGGTGGGTTTGGAGTCTTTGGAGTTTTAAGGCGTTAATGGAAATTGTGAGGAAACCCTTGTGGGTGGATGTAACATTGTGTTTGAGAATTCTTTTTGGTTGGTTGTTGATACATGTTGGAATTGTGGAATTGGACGGTCAGGAGAAGAAATTGGGTATGGATTACTAACAGTCGAATAAGGTAATGATTGAGAATAAGTGTCCACTTTCATGAACAGATGACTAGAATGGTTTGATTGAGTTTGACTGAATTACAATTGTTTGGAATGTTTGATAAGAGTGGTGAATTGTGTGAGTTGAGGCTTTGATCGATTTAATGTGACTGGTTAGGTTTGTTATCCTCGGAATAGGTTGTTATTTACTCGGTTAAGCTTGTATGTGAGTAACCAGTTACCCAGTGAAAAGTTTTGCAAAAGCTTTAAGGATTTATATCTTTTGGATTTTGGTTGGGAATTGCAACGTACAGTGATGGTATTTGGTGTTAGTAACGCGTCTCTAATGTTTATGGAGTAGAGGAATCGTATCTTCCATATTTAATTGGATAAGTTCGTAGTGGTTTCGATTGAGGATATTTGGATTTGTTATAAACTCAGAGGAAGAATGAGTAAAGTGTTTGAGATTTGAATTACAAGTTTTGAAAAGAGACGAAGTTTTATGCTAAGTTATTCGAGTAAGAATTTTGGTTGAAAAGGGTTAGTTTCTTGGAAATGTTATTTCAGATGAGAGTATGGTTAATGGATCCATCGGAAGTGGATGTAGTTCTACATGAGAGGCTCCGAAGTTAGTTAAGGAGATTAGAAACTTTTGGGCTCAGTTGGTTGTTATTACAGGTTATGGGAGAGTTTGTTAAGTTCGTACTTCTGGTATCTCAGTTGACTTACAAAGGGTGAGTCGTTTGTTTGGATGTTCGTTGTGGGTAAGTTTTGGTGAGCTGGAGTAGAAGTTGTCTACGGTTTTAGCTTTGATTTTGTGTGATCCTAATAAACCGGTTGTGAAGTATTGTGATGTGTCTTTGAAGAGTTTAGTCAGTGTGTTAATGCAAGAGGGTAAAGTCGTGGCTTATGCTTTACGACAATTGAGGATTTATAAAAGGATCTGTATTATTATGGATTTGGAATTGGTTGCGGTGGTATTGTGTTGGAATATTTGGAGGTATTATCTTTATGGTTCTAGGTTCGAAATGTTTGGTAATCGCAAGGATATTGAGTACTTGTTTGGTCTAAAGGAATAGAGTATGAGACAACAAGGATGGTTAGAGTTCGTGATGAGTTATGAATTTGGCTTGGATTATCCTTCGGGGAAAAGCTGTTGTTGTGCCTGAAAAGTTAAGTCAGAAGTTTCTATGCATGTCTGTTTTGATGGTCAGGGAGTTAGAATTATTTGAGCAATTCCGAGACTTGTGTATGGTGTATGAGATAACACAGGAGAGTGTGAGGTTGGTAATATTAAAGTGAACAATGATTTTTGGCAAATATGAGAAAGAGTTAGACTTTGGACATGAAATTGATAGTTTTGATGGTTGCGAGTAATCAGAGTGCTCAGCGGAAGCGTGAGGTGGCACATTTTGTATTTACGTGTGGGACTTGTAAGAGTTCATAGGTTGAACATTGAAACATGTAGGAATGATGAGACCATTAGACGTTTCAGAATGGAAGTGTTAGGTGAAAGGTTTAAATATTATTCATGGGCTACTATGTAAATGGATGTTTTGGTTATATGTTCGATTGGGAATCGTAGCATTGTTGTAATAAGGTTGTGTGACAAGGATGTTGGTATTCTGGTTTTGTAGAGGTTGTGGAATCGATGTTGTGCCGTGGAACTTGTGTTCTTGTTTGTGTTGTTGCCTCGTTTCCATGGTGATGGTTCGAGTGTGTGTAGCTAATTCCTATGATAGGGAATTAGGGGAGTGTTATCTACGGTGATGGTAACGATCTTGTTGTGTTTCGGTTCTAGAGTGAACCTGTGTGTTGGTATCGTGGTTTTCCTTGAGTTGTGAGTTGGTCGTCAAGTGCATCGTATGGGCTTTGCATCTTGTCGTTGTTGTTGTCGTCGTTGTCGTGCCGTTGTTGTATCTGCTGTGAGCACGGTGGTTTGTCAGTTGTGTTATTTGTGGTGTGCCTTTTGTTGGCATGTTGGTTTGTTAGTCGGATGCGAGAGTCGTGTCCGGAGTTGTTCGTCTCAGTATATTTTCGAGGACGAAAATGTCTAAGTGGGGGAGAGTTGTAACGCCCCGGTTTCGTCTTATTTAATTAATCGAGTCGATTTAATTATTTATATTATTATATTATTTCATTCTTGACTTTTATTTGAGAATATATTATTTTTCATCGTGATTATGTTTTATCGCATTTTGAGAGCGTTTGGGAGATATTTGAGCTGAGGGGTATTTTGGTCTTTTTGGGGGGTAGATATTTTTATAAATAGAAAGAGAGAGAGAAAATGAGATAAATAGAAAGAAAAAGAAAAAGAAGAGAAAGAAAGAGAATAGAAGAGAAAGAAGAGGAGAAAAAGAGGAAAAGAGGAAAATCAAAGATTACTCTGTTTCAATCGCGAATAATCGGGTAAGGGTGCGAAATATTGTTATCCTAACTTTGGGTATGATTATGTATGTGTTTTGTGTGGATGTTTTGGTTGGTTTTCCATATTTTTCCATTTAGGTCGAATTGTAGGAAATCGATAGAAATCGATGTTTTCACGGATGAATTTCGAAATAAATTGCGTAGATTAGTCGTATGAGGTTAGGTCGAGATTATAGAAACTCGATTGGTTGAAATCGGTTGATATTGTGAGTTTTGACATTTTTGGGTTTTGAGAATGTGAGATTTTGGTGAAAATCGAACGTCGTAGAATTATCGTTTTATAGTCCTAAAACGTTGATATATATTTGGTAAGGATTACTGTGTATTTGTTTCGTATCATAGAATTGAATCGGTCGGGTTTTCGGAGGGTTTTGTGTGGAGGCAGCAGCTAATTTTCCTGGTTTTTAACAGGTGCAATCGATTGCAGCAGGATGCAAATCGATTGCACATATGTAAAAGGGCGAAAAATTGCAAGTCTGGGACTGTGCAATCGATTGCATCAGGAGTGCAATCGACTGTACTCTGCTAGTTTTCCGAAAAATGTTTTCTTTAAAAGTCCGTAACTTTTTCGTCGTTTATCCGATTGAGCTGTTCTTTATATCAAACTGAAGCTAAAAATATGTTCTATTTGATGGTGATGAAAAATATTATTTTTAGCCGACTTTTAACCGACTTTTACGGTGAACCGTAAATTGAATTGTTTGGATAATTGTGTATGTTGTTATACAATTGATGTTAATGCATGTGATAATGATGTTGTTGTGTGGTAAAATACATTGTTTGATTGAATATCAATTTATGTTGTTATGATGTGTTGTGGTTAGCCTTTGTGGTGTGAATGCCTTGTGGAAGTAATTGTGATTGTATGATTGTTGTGGTTTGTGATGATATGCATTGTTTATGTGAAATCCCAATGTATGTGGTTGGTGGCCTTTATGGTTGAAATGCGTTGGTTGAATTGTTTTCAATGCATGAATAATGATGATGAGTTGAAATATATGCATGATTATGGTTGCATATATGTGTGAAGATGCATTTGATTGTCATGAGTTCTTGTGTGTCAAGCATCATGATATGAATCTTGTGATCGTGTGCCCATGTGGGGTGTGAGCGATCGGATCGTGTGCCCGTGTGGGGTGTGAGCGATCCATAAACGTCGTGTGCCCATGTGGGGTGTGAGCGACGGATTGGTTCCAGAGGGAATCCGCTATAACGTCGTGTGCCCATGTGGGGTGTGAGCGATGATTATAGACGATCGTGTGCCCATGTGGGGTGTGAGCGATCGGGTCGTGTGCCCGTGTGGGGTGTGAGCGATCGGGTCGTGTGCCCGTGTGGGGTGTGAGCGATCCATAAACGTCGTGTGCCCATGTGGGGTTTAAGCGACGGGGAACATCGTATGCCCGACGGGGAGTTACAGTGATGTAACGAGCGATGGTTCCAGCAGAGTTCTTCAATTGAACTTGAGATGATGAGTCGGTACCGCATGCATCTGCATAGAGTCGTGAGTCGCTCTCTATGAGTTGCATTTGTCATCATTGTATTTGTGCATTGATGAATAAACATATATATGTATATGTTGATGTGGAATGAGTAGAATTGTGCAGGTGTGCATGGATGGATAAACATGAATATGTGTGTTTATGTCGAATGATAAGCATTATGAGGAATATGCTTGGTTTTATATATATATGCCTTGCGATGTATATTGAGTGAGATGTGATGATTGTGACATAGTAAACATAATATGTATGTTTATGTGGTATGATGGAATGGTGAGAATATGTGGTATATGTGTATTTTTATGTTGAGATATATAATTATATGCATTGTTATTATGATAATATTTCTCACCCTTCTGCTGTGTTATGATGCTCTATGAGGCATTGCAGATTAGGTATCTGGTGGTCTTTTGTGAAGTGTGGCTTCATTTCCTTTTTGGTCGTCTGGCTCTGATATGTAGCACCGGGTAGCTAGGACGTTTTGATCTTTTTGTGATACATTTGCATATGTATCTTGCTGATGAATTTGTGTATATAAACATGGTGTTGCTTGTGATTCATACTGGATGATGTATATATATGTTGATGTATATATGTGGTTGCTATTCAATATTTTAGATGTTTCCTCTTTTATTCTAAATATTGAGATGTGGGTATAAGGACTGAGATCCTTCGTTGTTTGAGAGTTACCCCACTGTTGCATATCATTGTGTTGAGCAGGTGTTGTATGGTTTAATTTCAAGCATAATGTGACATACCTTTTTATGCCGTGTTTACAATTATACTCTGATGAAATTTCCAATACGTGCCTAAATGATTTATTTGATTATTTGGGGGTATAGAAAGGGGTGTTACATTAAGTGGTATCAGAGCCAGTGTTGAGTCAGTTGTTGAGTCTGTTGGTGTGACAGTTAAATACTGTCGTTGTTGTTTGCCCCTTAGTACGTGATATGTGTGTGAAACACTGTCAGTGCTTTCTGGTTTCTAATCTTTTGTGTTCAGGAGTTAGAATGAGATAAGTGAGGGAGAAGCTGGTACTTCTCCATGTTGCTTCAGGTGTGGAGCGCCGGCTCAGTGTGTTGTGAATTGCAAGATTGTAAGTGTTGTTTGGACAGTGTTGTTCCCGATTCCGTAAGAAATGCGGAGGTAAGGTTTATGTCAACTAAGGATGTGTGCCTTAGGTAGTTTTGTGTATGGGATGCAAGAAAGGCTATTATAGTTTGGTAAAGACGGTTTATGCCCCATCATGATTGTCGACTGTCTATTGGAAAATTGAGGAATTGATCACCCTTAATCTCTTGTTGATAGCAGACGGAAATTATGTTGGATGGAATAGGCGGGTCTTTCCGGCTTTGATAGTGTGTGAAATGAGTTGTTTGGAATTTAAGGAGATGATTACAGATTGTTTTGATGAGTCGATGAAGATGTTAATATCGGAAGATGAAATGGATTAGAGGTTTTGGTATGTTAGTCCAGTTGGGAAGTCATTGAGAGAGAATGATTGGGTTTTATTTAAGGACTGCTTCACAGAGAGTAGAGATTGAACTTAATTGGACGAAGGTGAATAGTTGAGGTTTATATCTGCTAAGTAATTAGGAAACTCTTAGAAGATGGGAATAAGATGTTTGTTTTGTCTGTGATGGTAGTGTTCTGGGAATTGGCAGGAAGTCGCAGTGATGGGCCGTCAGTTGGGAATAGTTTTCAGATGTGTTTTTGGATGGAACATTAAGGTGTTGTCTTAGAGAGCTCCAGTATTGTTGGTAACAAAAGGAAGGATGATGGAATGGAATAACAAGTATAATGGTATTGAGACTATGGACAGCAAACTTAGAGTTCTGGTGGGTTTGGAGTCTTTGGAGTTTTAAGGCGTTAATGGAAATTGTGAGGAAACCCTTGTGGGTGGATGTAACATTGTGTTTGAGAATTCTTTTTGGTTGGCTGTTGATACATGTTGGAATTGTGGAATTGGACGGTCAGGAGAAGAAATTGGGTATGGATTACTAACAGTCGAATAAGGTAATGATTGAGAATAAGTGTCCACTTTCATGAACAGATGACTAGAATGGTTTGATTGAGTTTGACTGAATTACAATTGTTTGGAATGTTTGATAAGAGTGGTGAATTGTGTGAGTTGAGGCTTTGATCGATTTAATGTGACTGGTTAGGTTTGTTATCCTCGGAATAGGTTGTTATTTACTCGGTTAAGCTTGTATGTGAGTAACCAGTTACCCAGTGAAAAGTTTTGCAAAAGCTTTAAGGATTTATATCTTTTGGATTTTGGTTGGGAATTGCAACGTACAGTGATGGTATTTGGTGTTAGTAACGCGTCTCTAATGTTTATGGAGTAGAGGAATCGTATCTTCCATATTTAATTGGATAAGTTCGTAGTGGTTTCGATTGAGGATATTTGGATTTGTTATAAACTCAGAGGAAGAATGAGTAAAGTGTTTGAGATTTGAATTACAAGTTTTGAAAAGAGACGGAGTTTTATGCTAAGTTATTCGAGTGAGAATTTTGGTTGAAAAGGGTTAGTTTCTTGGAAATGTTATTTCAGATGAGAGTATGGTTAATGGATCCATCGGAAGTAGATGTAGTTCTACATGAGAGGCTCCAAAGTTAGTTAAGGAGATTAGAAACTTTTGGGCTCAGTTGGTTGTTATTACAGGTTATGGGAGACTTTGTTAAGTTCGTACTTCTGGTATCTCAGTTGACTTACAAAGGGTGAGTCGTTTGTTTGGATGTTCGTTGTGGGTAAGTTTTGGTGAGCTGGAGTAGAAGTTGTCTACGGTTTTAGCTTTGATTTTGTGTGATCCTAATAAACCGGTTGTGAAGTATTGTGATGTGTCTTTGAAGAGTTTAGTCAGTGTGTTAATGCAAGAGGGTAAAGTCGTGGCTTATGCTTTACGACAATTGAGGATTTATAAAAGGATCTGTATTATTATGGATTTGGAATTGGTTGCGGTGGTATTGTGTTGGAATATTTGGAGGTATTATCTTTATGGTTCTAGGTTCGAAATGTTTGGTAATCGCAAGGATATTGAGTACTTGTTTGGTCTAAAGGAATAGAGTATGAGACAACAAGGATGGTTAGAGTTCGTGATGAGTTATGAATTTGGCTTGGATTATCCTTCGGGGAAAAGCTGTTGTTGTGCCTGAAAAGTTAAGTCAGAAGTTTCTATGCATGTCTGTTTTGATGGTCAGGGAGTTAGAATTATTTGAGCAATTCCGAGACTTGTGTATGGTGTATGAGATAACACAGGAGAGTGTGAGGTTGGTAATATTAAAGTGAACAATGATTTTTGGCAAATATGAGAAAGAGTTAGACTTTGGACATGAAATTGATAGTTTTGATGGTTGCGAGTAATCAGAGTGCTCAGCGGAAGCGTGAGGTGGCACATTTTGTATTTACGTGTGGGACTTGTAAGAGTTCATAGGTTGAACATTGAAACATGTAGGAATGATGAGACCATTAGACGTTTCAGAATGGAAGTGTTAGGTGAAAGGTTTAAATATTATTCATGGGCTACTATGTAAATGGATGTTTTGGTTATATGTTCGATTGGGAATCGTAGCATTGTTGTAATAAGGTTGTGTGACAAGGATGTTGGTATTCTGGTTTTGTAGAGGTTGTGGAATCGATTTTGTGCCGTGGAACTTGTGTTCTTGTTTGTGTTGTTGCCTCGTTTCCATGGTGATGGTTCGAGTGTGTGTAGCTAATTCCTATGATAGGGAATTAGGGGAGTGTTATCTACGGTGATGGTAACGATCTTGTTGTGTTTCGGTTCTAGAGTGAACCTGTGTGTTGGTATCGTGGTTTTCCTTGAGTTGTGAGTTGGTCGTCAAGTGCATCGTATGGGCTTTGCATCTTGTCGTTGTTGTTGTCGTCGTTGTCGTGCCGTTGTTGTATCTGCTGTGAGCACGGTGGTTTGTCAGTTGTGTTATTTGTGGTGTGCCTTTTGTTGGCATGTTGGTTTGTTAGTCGGATGCGAGAGTCGTGTCCGGAGTTGTTCGTCTCAGTATATTTTCGAGGACGAAAATGTCTAAGTGGGGGAGAGTTGTAACGCCCCGGTTTCGTCTTATTTAATTAATCGAGTCGATTTAATTATTTATATTATTATATTATTTTATTCTTGACTTTTATTTGAGAATATATTATTTTTCATCGTGATTATGTTTTATCGCATTTTGAGAGCGTTTGGGAGATATTTGAGCTGAGGGGTATTTTGGTCTTTTTGGGGGGTAGATATTTTTATAAATAGAAAGAGAGAGAGAAAATGAGATAAATAGAAAGAAAAAGAAAAAGAAGAGAAAGAAAGAGAATAGAAGAGAAAGAAGAGGAGAAAAAGAGGAAAAGAGGAAAATCAAAGATTACTCTGTTTCAATCGCGAATAATCGGGTAAGGGTGCGAAATATTGTTATCCTAACTTTGGGTATGATTATGTATGTGTTTTGTGTGGATGTTTTGGTTGGTTTTCCATATTTTTCCATTTAGGTCGAATTGTAGGAAATCGATAGAAATCGATGTTTTCACGGATGAATTTCGAAATAAATTGCGTAGATTAGTCGTATGAGGTTAGGTCGAGATTATAGAAACTCGATTGGTTGAAATCGGTTGATATTGTGAGTTTTGACATTTTTGGGTTTTGAGAATGTGAGATTTTGGTGAAAATCGAACGTCGTAGAATTATCGTTTTATGGTCCTAAAACGTTGATATATATTTGGTAAGGATTACTGTGTATTTGTTTCGTATCATAGAATTGAATCGGTCGGGTTTTCGGAGGGTTTTGTGTGGAGGCAGCAGCTAATTTTTCTGGTTTTTAACAGGTGCAATCGATTGCAGCAGGATGCAAATCGATTGCACATATGTAAAAGGGCAAAAAATTGCAAGTCTGGGACTGTGCAATCGACTGTACTCTGCTAGTTTTTCGAAAAATGTTTTCTTTAAAAGTCCGTAACTTTTTCGTCGTTTATCCGATTGAGCTGTTCTTTATATCAAACTGAAGCTAAAAATATGTTCTATTTGATGGTGATGAAAAATATTATTTTTAGCCGACTTTTACGGTGAACCGTAAATTGAATTGTTTGGATAATTGTGTATGTTGTTATACAATTGATGTTAATGCATGTGATAATGATGTTGTTGTGTGGTAAAATACATTGTTTGATTGAATATCAATGTATGTTGTTATGATGGGTTGTGGTTAGCCTTTGTGGTGTGAATCCCTTGTGGAAGTAATTGTGATTGTATGATTGTTGTGGTTTGTGATGATATGCATTGTTTATGTGAAATTCCAATGTATGTGGTTGGTGGCCTTTATGGTTGAAATGCGTTGGTTGAATTGTTTTCAATGCATGAATAATGATGATGAGTTGAAATATATGCATGATTATGGTTGCATATATGTGTGAAGATGCATTTGATTGTCATGAGTTCTTGTGTGTCAAGCATCATGATATGCATCTTGTGATCGTGTGCCCATGTGGGGTGTGAGCGATCGGATCGTGTGCCCGTGTGGGGTGTGAGCGATCCATAAACGTCGTGTGCCCATGTGGGGTGTGAGCGACGGATTGGTTCCAGAGGGAATCCGCTATAACGTCGTGTGCCCATGTGGGGTGTGAGCGATGATTATAGACGATCGTGTGCCCATGTGGGGTGTGAGCGATCGGATCGTGTGCCCATGTGGGGTGTGAACGATCCATAAATGTTGTTTGCCCATGTGGGGTCTGAGCGACGGGGAACATCGTATGCCCGACGGGGAGTTACAGTGATGTAACGAGCGATGGTTCCAGCAGAGTTCTTCAATTGAACTTGAGATGATGAGTCGGTACCGCATGCATCTGCATAGAGTCGTGAGTCGGTCTCTATGAGTTGCATTTGTCATCATTGTATTTGTGCATTGATGAATAAACATATATATGTATATGTTGATGTGGAATGAGTAGAATTGTGCAGGTGTGCATGGATGGATAAACATGAATATGTGTGTTTATGTCGAATGATAAGCATTATGAGGAATATGCTTGGTTTTATATATATATGCCTTACGATGTATATTGAGTGAGATGTGATGATTGTGACATAGTAAACATAATATGTATGTTTATGTGGTATGATGGAATGGTGAGAATATGTGGTATATGTGTATTTTTATGTTGAGATATATAATTATATGCATTGTTATTATGATAATATTTCTCACCCTTCTGCTGTGTTATGATGCTCTATGAGGCATTGCAGATTAGGTATCTGGTGGTCTTTTGTGAAGCGTGGCTTCATTTCCTTTTTGGTCGTCTGGCTCTGATATGTAGCACCGGGTAGCTAGGACGTTTTGATCTTTTTGTGATACATTTGCATATGTATCTTGCTGATGAATTTGTGTATATAAACATGGTGTTGCTTGTGATTCATACTGGATGATGTATATATATGTTGATGTATATATGTGGTTGTTATTCAATATTTTAGATGTTTCCGCTTTTATTCTAAATATTGAGATGTGGGTATAAGGACTGAGATCCTTCGTTGTTTGAGAGTTACCCCACTGTTGCATATCATTGTGTTGAGCAGGTGTTGTATGGTTTAATTTCAAGCATAATGTGACATACCTTTTTATGCCGTGTTTACAATTATACTCTGATGAAATTTCCAATACGTGCCTAAATGATTTATTTGATTATTTGGGGGTATATAAAGGGGTGTTACAGGTATCGTCCCAAGACGCCAACTATGACAACAATGTCAGGCCTAGTGCATACTTGGGGATACACAAAGCTTCCCAACACACTGTCAAAGGGTTTTCCCTTCATTTCTGCCAGTTCGATCTTAATTTTAGGACATTGATCTTTATTGAATTTGTCACCTTTAACTGAAACATATCCTGGCTAACAGTTTTGAATATTGAACCTCTCTCGGACTTTATCAATATAAGCCCTCTGTGACAGGCCAAGTACACCGTGTGATCTATCTCTGTGTTTTTCAATTCCCAGCACAAAGGATGCTTTACCAAGATCTTTCATATCAAAGAACTTGGTAAGCATAAGTTTGGTATCATGAAGTAGACCAAGATCACTATTGGCAAGTAAAATATCATCAACATACAACACGAGAAAAATGAATTTTCTCCCAACGACCTTAAGGTAGATGCACTTATCAACTTTATTTTCTTCAAAACTCAATGAAGTCACGACATCATCAAATTTCAAGTACCATTGTTTAGAAGCCTGTTTCAAACCATAAATAGATTTTCTCAATTTACAAACCAAATGCTCATCACCACTTGACACAAAACCCTCAAGTTGCTGCATGTACACCTCCTCATTAAGATCATCATTCAGAAAAGCAGACTTAGCATCCATCTGGTGCAACTCTAAGTTAAAATGTGCTACAAGGGCCATAACGATTCTAAAAGAGTCTTTAGTGGAAACAGGAGAAAACGTTTCATTAAAATCAATCCCCTCTTTTTGTGTGAATTCCTTAGCCACAAGTCTTCCCTTACACCTCTCAAGTTTACCTTTCGAGCCCTTCTTTGTTTTGAATATTCACTTGCAGCCAATCACCTTACAGTTTCTTGGTAACTCAACTAGTTCCCAAACATCATTATTTACCATGGATTTCATTTCATCATGCATTACATCTGTCCACATGCTAGATTGAGAACAAGTAATAGCTTCTAGATAAATTTTAAGATAAATAACAATATCAACATCATAAGAATCCTCACTAAGATAAACTACAAAATCACCAGGGATAGCAGGTCGCTTTTGTCTTACTGACCTTCTAACATGAATTTGCTCAGCCAGCTTATTAGGTTGTGCAACCTCAGCTATAACATGAGGATCAACTACATTTTAAACAAGTGGTTCAACCACATCTTCTACTGGATGTCCAGCCACATTCTCATTTGGAGCAAAACCTCCATGAGCAGTGGATGATCTATAGCATTATCAAAATTAGGCAGTGACAAAGCAACAACGTTAGCCATTACAGAATCAATAATATCATATGGAATGAGGCATGTCTCAAATATCAATAAGATATTCTTTAACATTATCTTCCTCAGCTAATTCGTTGATTAGATGTTCAGACATGGTTCTCTTAATAGGACACAAGTTAAGTCCGTTACTCCTCTCCCACTTAACTAAATTTTCTTTCTCTTCAGGTGTGCTCCGAGCATTGATCACAGGCTTGGTTTCACACAATGTCATGTCAAGATCAGCAGTCCTTAATGAAAATTCTAAGTTTTTCTTCCATTTCTTAAAATTAAACCCATTCAGGATCTCAATAGAAGCAACGCAATTATTCATAAAGAAAGTCATTGTTGAGACAAAACAAGAATCCATTAGTACAAATAATAAAGGCAAGATATAACTTCAATGAACATAAGCTACCACGAAGAGGCTAACATTATCACGCAATCCCTTTTTGGTGGAATGCACAAAACCCGTGTTACAACCAAGGTCAGAACCTCAGATGAGTTACTCAATGAGCATACATTGGGTTTGAAAATCTATCTCCTTTGGGAAGATAAATTCACTAAACCAAAACACCTCCAGCAACTTCATCTACAAATTTCAAGAATAAGATACTCAGTGAGCATACATTAAGTTTAGAAATTTATCTCCTTTGGGTAAGTAAATCCCTTGGACCCAAGCATCTCCAATTGCTATATCCTTAATCAACCACAATATCTACATACAATTGTTCACCTTTGGGAAGACAGTCATAGTAATGACTTAAAATCATTCCTCAAACTACAAAGAGACTTTTATAAATTAAAATGAGTGATCTCACTTTGGTGGTAATCACACACAATTATTTATAGAATTTCTCGCATAGGAATCAAATTTCTCTTGCAAAAAAAAATCATAAGCCGATCCTAAATTTAAACAATATAGCATTTTCAATCAATTTTGTCTTCAACAGTATCAATCTCAATATTATATGGGGTATTACAAAGTATTTTAAAATATACTATTATAATCAATTTATATATATATATATATATATATATATATATAGGGTGGAGATCAACTTACTCCAAGAGTAAGTTAATTTAACTTACTTAAAATCATAGCCCTTGAATTGAATATAATATAATGATTAATTAAGTAAAATGGCTAATTTAACAATTAGATTAGATTCAATTCAAAAGCTATGATTTGGAGTAAGTTAAAAAAACTTACTCTTAGAGTATATATATATATATATATATATATATATATATATATATATATATATATATATATATATATATATATATATATATATATATGAACGTATTATATAAAAATGTAATTTTTATGTGAGAACATGAGAATTAATTTGAACAATTAGATTTTAAAATAAATGATGAAAATTATATGTGGTTTTTTTCTCTCTCCTCCATCATTTATTTTAATAATGGAGGAGAGAAAAAAAAAACCACACATAATCTACACCATTTATTTTAAAATCTAATGATTCATATTCATTTTTATTTTCTCACATAAAAATAACATTCTCATATGATACGTTTATATATATATATATATATATATATATATATATATATATATATATATATATATATTATTATAATCTAATTTTATGACAATTCAGTATAATAAAATATATATTATTTAGTATAGATTCCACAGTTTACTGTTATTGAAGCGTTCAATGTTTGTTTATGATGCAATAATATATCTATTGAGTACGAAAAGTTCAAAATTTGTCTACGGTTCAAAGTTTGGGTGGAGTAGCTATCATAGCTAGATCTCTTTAATATTATAATCAAATCATTTAGTATATAATAAACACAAGTTTGTTAAATATACAAACAACAACTAGTATCATTAACCTTGCCTAATTGAACCTTCTATGTGATTTTGAGTCAACACCCGTCAAAGTCATGTAAAAATGTATGGGATATCAGCTATATAAGAGAATTTTAATCGAGGAAAAATATCATTATACCCATCTCTAATTTTTTTGCACCTATTAAATTTGTTGGTTTTTTTGTCTTTGTACACTGAATTGATATATTATATTATTAAATAAGTCTTTTTCTTTTGATAGTGATGTCGACGACGCCACTATCACCATCACCGCCGCCACCATTTTAATGGTTTTCACTTACAGCCGTTTCATTTTTTATTTATTCAACATCACTAACATTGCTTTTATGATTTTCGTTTCAAATAGGTACTCTGTCTACTTCGTCTAAATCTAAATCTGAGTTTTTGTTCGATTTGTAGTTTTCCTCCCAGATCTGAGTTTTTTCTTTTAGAGTTTTGAATTTTGAAGTTTCATTTTTACGTTTTGCAGGTAATTTATGTAACAAATTTTCTCAACAATCACAATCTTAGGAAAAAGTGTTATGCAGATCTAGAAAAAATGGGTATGGAGAAAAATAGGTCTGGAGAACATATGCAGATCTGTAGGACATGCACATACTGAAAAACACTGGTATAGTTGTTGTTTTCAATTGTGTTTGCTCTGTTATTAATCATATTAATTGTTTTTTCATTATTCTCTCAATTGTTGTACTTTTTTGTTGAAACTTTAACTCAGAAGGCGATGATTGTTCTAAAACATGTTCGATTTCAACATTCTCTTTTTTCTGATTTGCTCTGTTAATATGTTCAGTATTTGATGGATTTAGAGACTTTCCATCTAGAATGCTCTTTGACGTTACTTGAAAAAGTTGTTGTTGTTAATGTCTGATGTTCTTTATATGTGCAGATTTTTTACATGTGTTTTTTATATGTGTAATATACTTCATAATTAAGACATGGCTTCTACTGGTGATCCTGAGTACAAATCATCTTCAACTCCGGTTTCGGCTTCGGGTTCCAGCGGTTTCGATTTATTTAAGTTTGATTTGATTCTAATGTTTATGTTGTTTGCAGTATCATTGGCGGCAATTTTGATGATGGCTACTGGTAATTAAATTGAACATCTCCCTCTACCAGTCCTAGCCAAGTTCAGATATTCACCAGCTTTTGTGTAAGTTGCATGAGTAGAGTTGAGTTATTCAATTTTCAAACTAAATCTATGACTTTCTTGTAATACCCCATATTATCTAAATGCTCAATTAGATACCAGATGAGATCAGATGAGCTTCTGTGTACTCTATCTTTGGATTATTTGATTAATGGAATCCTCTAAGCACTTTAATTATTACCAATTGGGATCAATAGAGCAACTAATGAACTCTGAAGAGATCAATTATTTATTAGTACAAGAGAGGATTTTATGGTAACTCTAATAATTGATCATTTGGTGTGAGACGATAAAATATCAATTGAAGATATCTTACCCTATTGGATTTATATTATATAATATTGGTTTATATATATATATTTGTTGGAAAGAGAAAGAGAAAGTGGGTGAGAAGAAGAAAAGAAGAAACGTGGAAAGGAAGAGAAGAGAAGAGGGAAAGAGAGGAAAAGCTCAAGGAAGAAGAAGAAGCCATGGATCTTCATCATCTTCTTCAACCTCCTCTTCGATTATCAGGTGGGTTCTAGCTAGATACTTTAGTTGTAGAGCTTCTAGAGTTTCTAGAGTTAGGTTGGATTTTTGAGAAAATGAGTAATTTTGCTAAATCAAAGAATCTAACGATTGAAATGCGTTATAAACTGAGTAGTATGATTGATATATAGGTATAATCATCTGTTGATACTTGTTTGTGTGTTTGATTATGTTGGACTGAGTTTGAAGTGAATGAGTTTGGATAGAAAACCTAAACTTTTCCTATTTTGGTAAATTGGTATAAATTTTGAAATCATGGTGGATGGCCTTTTTATTGTGAAAATATTGTAGTGTGTTGAATTCTGAGACCGGGGCTTTTTACGGAATCGAAATCGGAGGTCCGGAAGGCATTTAACGGTCGAAAACTGAGTTTTTAGCAGAATCTGCGCATTTATGCGCTAACCCCCAGAATTATGCGTTGACGCATGATCTCGTGCGCTGACCCGGGCAAAATTTCCAGGTTTATGCGTCGGCGCATGGTCACAGTTTTTTTTCCAAAATGTCAAATTTTGTTTTCTTCATAACTTTTGAACCGTAAGTCCGTTTTGGTCCCCGTTCGAAGCGTTGGAAAGCTAATTTTATACTCTTTGTGATGGTGAGGTAGAAACATAGTTATATGCTATGGATTAATAAGAAAAATCTGGAAGAGTAATGTATGTGTGAATATTGTAGTCCCCGTTTCCACCAAAACTCAAGAATCGGGAATCCGATTGATACGAGTCCAAAGCCTTTGGAAAGATAATCTAATAAGGTAGAGAATGGTATTGAGAGACCATGATTTAACCAAGGATGCTTGGTAGAGGATAGTAGTGGCTTACATGCCTTAAAAATATGTGCGAACTACTATGTGGTTATGTTTGACATATTATGCTATTATATGTGTTTACTTGTAATATTTGTGATTATACCATGTCTATCTAACAGTAAATTATGAATGAAATAAATATGCATGTTTAAAATATGAATTAGGAAGAGTGAGGAAACTTTACCCCAAAACAAAATGGTATAATTCTAGGTTGTGAATAGAATTGTGATAAAAACTTTGAATGGCGACGCTCGTGCATTCATTGACGAGTTCTGGCCTAGAGTAGATAACTTAATGACAACGCTCGTGCATGAGAGGCTGAGGCATGTGTCAATTACCGAATGATATAGAATGAGTGAAACACTAGTATGGAACATGTGTAATTGTTATGTTTTATTGTTAAAGGCAAAAGAGGCCTGAAGGCATGAGAGGCCTAAAGGCTAATGTGGCCTGGTGATTGTCGAACACAATCAAGTTTATGTATAAGATCACGTAATTGTAACCATTTCTTTTGAGTTGCCCTTGAGAGGCCTTCATGAGTCTCGAGCTCCTCTGAAGTGCAGGCAGAATTATTTGGCAGGTTTGATTCCCAATGTTATAGTACGAATGGAACCTACGGGTAGAGACTTGTGATGGCATGAGAGGCCATGTGAAGTGACGATTTAAGGTGATAATATGTCCCTTATTTTCGAATCCATTTCGTATGCCAAGTAACTACAAGGATCCAGGACTCGGGTCGACTTCTAGACGTAGAAGCGGACGAGCAAGAGGGATACCTTGGTACGGTTATCGATTAGTGATATTTGTGAGTTGATAAACTCATGACATGTTTCCATATAGTGTGAGATTGTGAACTCAAGGTCAATTTTTTTTCCCTTCCCCTTGACTTGAGTTAGGATTTGGCTAGAACCTTGTAAAGCTAAGAGAATCTATAAGATAGGGAACTCACTGAGATTTGATGTATCTCACCCCACTATAGTTGCTATATTTCAGGTGCATGTTTGATTTACAAGTGGAGCTATGCTTGGATGTTTCTAGAGAAGCTTAGTCGAGCTTATTTCGCTGTATATTTGTAGCATACAATTGAGGAACATTGTATAGTGATCTTAGTTTTATTTTTTTGGCTAATTTCCATGTCTTGTACCATAGTTTGTTTTATGTATTAGAAATGGTCAAGTATGTGAATTATGCCATTAGGCACTTATGATGGTGTCAGTACGAAATAAAATGCTTGTATTGTATTATTCTAGATATATATTATACAGGGCACTATAGTTGGTATCAGAGCAGGTCGTGTCCTCGACCTAGCCTTGAAACATCATAAGTAAATCTATTCCTGCCTCTTAAGTGTGTCTTGCCATCATGAAACTTAATATCATACTATGTAGTGTTGGGCCTGATCAACCTAATACTATGTATGTGATAGGTAGAATCATGGTTGAGCGACCGCGAGGACTCCGAAGTGTTGTCGGAACCTATGTTGTGAGGGTAGGCTCAAGCCAAGAGTTAGTAGTGATGAGTTTTGGTTAGCTCAGTTGAGATCTTAGTAGAAGTTGTGCTTTAGGTAGCATGGAATTAAAGAGCGATGTGTTGTTCAAGTAATCCTTTAGAATGGATGGAGTTTGAGAATTAAGGATCCTTATCGGATGATTGGTTAAGGTATTGAGGAATATGTAAAATCGCTAGTGGAGCTGGATTGACCACTAATGTGAATAAGAATTTCAAGTAATCTCATTCCGTGGAATGTGTGGCGTGAGGTCCAGAAGTGAGATAAGTGTTGGTGCTTCGGTTTCTAAGGTCGTTATGGTATCTTGGAGGTACGAGAGTACCGTAAGGAATGCGTTCGGAACAATATCTTCTGATTGGTTAAAAGTTAGAAGTTAAGGACGTTCGGCTTTCATGGGAACCTAAAGTAGTAGTGGAGAAGTGTGAGAAGAAACACAAGGATGTGTTTACCTGCTTCAAGTGCAACAAGGATGCGCCGAACGAAGAGTAGGAGATGAATTGTGTATCTTCAGTTATGAAGAGAGATTAAGTTCGAGATGATACATCAGGATTTCTGTTTTTAATAAGAGACCAATTTGGAATTGTTAAATTACCCAAGGAATAGTATAAGGTATTATGTTGGAGAAAGATTGAACTTCATTTAGTAACGGAAGAAGTGTGTGTTAAGGAATAGAGTAAGTGCCTTGGATTCAAGGGAATGTTAGTAAGATGGTTTTATGATTGGACCTAAGAGGACTACAATGGTGAGCAAGGTAAACGCGATGTGGAAACGGTATTAACGGTATGTTATGAGGAAAGTGATAACAGAATGTAATTTGGACAAGTGTGCAATGGAATTCTAAGGCATTGATGAACCTATAGTTAAGGAAGTGTAATTACGGGTGGTTCACCTGAGAGGAACTCTAATAATATAACGTGGAATGAGAAAAGTTACACCTTGGTACTCAGAATAAGCATAGTGGTGGCACTGTAGTCCCAAGTGTACGCGATGGATTATTATTCTTGAGACAAGTGTGAAGGGACGTACTTTGTGGAACAGTAAGTATTGTATTTTAAGAAGTAAGATTGTGGTAAAACAACGAAAAGCAATTCAGGACTTATTACGGACTAAGTGTAAATCATGGAACGATTTATACCAGAAAGGTTTTGTAAATAGTTGATGAGAATTGTCGGTTGCGAATCTTCCATTAAGTGATTTGGTAAGTGGAATGTGTAATGGATAGTGAGGGAATAAGGTGGTATGTTTGATATGAGATGTCCATCACTTTTGTGGTATCGTATAATGGTTGTGAGTTGAGTTTTGCTTATGGACGAATCAAGTATGAGTGTGGAAAGAACCTTAGATGTCGTCATTGTTGACTTCTCGCTGGTGCAATTGTTTGAGCAGAAAAATGAACTATCCCGCTGAAGTTTTGTAGTGTGACCGCGTCAGAATTTGGAATTTTCCTGTCACTTGGTTGGAGTGTGTCGTCTGCATGTTTTGACCTTGTCGGTTTCACCTGAGTGGATCATGATTAGTGAATGTTATATAAGTTAAGGAGCCCCAAGTTGAAAACGATATTTCAGGTTAGAACAAGCCGGATTCATGGTTTTGAGTTGTGATGACTTTTGAATTATAAGGAGCTGGTTTTCAGTTCTGTAGCAGTGTTAACCGATTAACACGTGCAAGGATGGTGCTTTGCACAGAATTTTGAGGAGTTAACCAATTAGCTCAGATGGGTAATCGATTAACATGTGTGTAAATTGTGAAATCCCTTAGGAACCATCATCTGTGTCTTATTACCTTTTGTTGCTCCGAGTGGGGAGTATTGTGTGAATGGAAAACGGAATTGTGTTTTGAAAAAAATTGGAACTTGTGGAAGGGTGTTACTTAGTCAATCATCTGTTTAGATGACAAAGGAGTTTGACTTCGAGGAAGTAATCTTATGAATTGGGTTGAGTATGAGAAAGTCTTAGGTGCATTGTTATTATTACTGTTGAAAGCCTTGAGGGCAAAGTTGGAGAATACTCACGAAGTATTGTTCTTGTAAGGAATATTTCGGTGTGTATTAATGGTATTAGTAAGGAATGAACGGTTGGTTATAGTTGCAATTGTTATCTTCCGTGGGTTCATGGTTTTGGATTTAGACTCCGTGAGAGTGGTACCAGTTGTGTGCAGTTGTGTTTTTACCACGAGGGTGAAATTTGAAAGTTATCTTTCAAGTACGAGTAAGAATTGAACGTTCCGAAGTTAAGCATATAACTTGGACCGTATGTGGTAACTAGAAACGAAATTTGTTAAGCTATTTTGGATGTATTATTTCAAGTCAGAGTGAATTTCGGAGTTGTACATGTTATGGTGGTAGCAGTGTAACTCATGTACCTCTGCCGTCTGGAGAGTATTGGACCGGTGTTAAGATATTATGTGTTGGCAAGGAAATTATTCTACCATAAGACGTCAATAAGTTTCTTGTACCATTGGTTAGTAAGGATCTAAGTGGATAAGTGTGTTTCTCTGTGGACGGTTAGCTAATTGGTAGTGCTAAAAAATTTGTAGTGTTCTACTGTTAGAAGTTGAGTTGCACAGTGGAAGGTGACAGATGAAAGAGTTCAGTCAGACTAATAAGGATTATAATGATTGTTACTTATAAGTGTGGAAACAAGAAGAACTTGTCTTAAGCGTGTTACTTTTGGTGTGATACGAAAGAGATGAAATATCAGATTTAATGAGTACCGTGTACAGCATCAGACCAGATGGAACTGGTAAAGAGTAGTTTGACTAATTTAGGAAGTGGTTTTGAAAGTTAAAGGATTTATGAAAGGATAGTCGTCGGTAATTGTATTAAAGGTAAAAAACCACTGAATTACATCGTGAAGATGTGTTGAGTCTTTGTTGTCCCAATTCGAGATAAGATGGTACAGTCTTGTTGTGACTCGGTAGACGAATGTAGAATGGTACATTCTTTCCGAAGTAAGTTGTGACCAAGTGTTTTGTATGGGACAACAGAGGAATTGAGGAAAAACAAGTTGAAAGTTAAACCGATATTGAACCAAAAGTATGACTAAGGATGTGAAGTTGTAAATTTGTGAAAACAAGGATTTTAGATTTGTGAAATCAAGTTGGAATCAGATTATGTCAGAAATTTTAACAGAAGTGAAATTAAGGGTGGAACTAAGACAGTGATACAAGTTGTGATTTTGTTGAATAGAAGAAATTCGGGGGCAAATTTCAATTTAAGGGGGGGAGAGTGTAATACCCCATATTATCTAAATGCTCAATTGGATATCAGATGAGATCAGATGAGCTTCTGTGTACTCTATCTTTGGATTATTGGATTAATGGAATCCTCTAAGCACTTTAATTATTACCAATTGGGATCAATAGAGCAACTAATGAACTCTGAAGAGATCAATTATTTATTAGTCCAAGAGAGGATTTTATGGTAACTCTAATAATTGATCATTTGGTGTGAGACGATAAAATATCAATTGAAGATATTTTACCCTATTGAATTTATATTATATAATATTGGTTTATATATATATATATATATATATATATATTTGTTGGAAAGAGAAAGAGAAAGTGGGTGAGAAGAAGAAAAGAAGAAACATGGAAAGAAAGAGAAGAGAAGAGGGAAAGAGAGGAAAAGCTCAAGGAAGAAGAAGAAGCCATGGATCATCATCATCTTCTTCAACCTCCTCTTCGATTATCAGGTGGATTCTAGCTAGATACTTTAGTTGTAGAGCTTCTAGAGTTTCTAGAGTTAGGTTGGATTTTTGAGAAAATGAGTAATTTTGCTAAATCAAAGAATCTAATGGTTGAAATGCGTTATAAACTGAGTAGTAT
The DNA here is from genome assembly GCA_022829125.1 of Lathyrus tuberosus. Lineage (NCBI taxonomy): Eukaryota > Viridiplantae > Streptophyta > Magnoliopsida > Fabales > Fabaceae > Lathyrus > Lathyrus tuberosus. The sequence continues at coordinate 887,063 of JALAZF010000062.1, read as the reverse complement.
GATTGATATATAGGTATAATCATCTGTTGATACTTGTTTGTGTGTTTGATTATGTTGGACTGAGTTTGAAGTGAATGGGTTTGGTTAGAAAACCTAAACTTTTCCTATTTTGGTAAATTGGTATAAATTTTTAAATCATGGTGGATGGCCTTTTTATTGTGAAAATATTGTAGTGTGTTGAATTCTGAGACCGAGGCTTTTTACGGAATCGAAATCAGAGGTCCGAAAGGCATTTAACGGTCGAAAACTGAGTTTTTAGCCGAATCTGCGCATTTATGCGCTAACCCCCAGAATTATGCGTCGAAGCATGGTCTCGTGCGCTGACCCGGGAGAAATTTCCAGGTTTATGCGTCGGCGCATGGTCACAGTTTTTTTCCAAAATGTCAGATTTTGTTTTCTTCATAACTTTTGAACCGTAAGTCCGTTTTGGTCCCCGTTCGAAGCGTTGGAAAACTAATTTTATGCTCTTTGTGATGGTGAGGTAAAAACATAGTTATATGCTATAGATTAATAATAAAAATCTGGAAGAGTAATGTATGTGTGAATATTGTAGTCCCCGTTTCCACCAAAACTCAAGAATCGGGAATCCGATTGATACGAGTCCAAAGCCTTTGGAAAGATAATCCAATAAGGTAGAGAATGGTATTGAGAGACCATGATTTAACCAAGTATGCTTGGTAGAGGATAGTAGTGGCTTACATACCTTAAAAATGTGTGCGAACTACTATGTGGTTATGTTTGACATATTATGCTATTATATGTGTTTACTTGTAATATTTGTGATTATACCATGTCAATCTAACAGTAAATTGTGAATGAAATAAATATGCATGTTTAAAATATGAATTAGGAAGAGTGAGGAAACTTTACCCCAAAACAAAATGCTATAATTTTAGGTTGTGAATAGAATTGTGATAAAAACTCTGAATGGCGACGCTCGTGCATTAATTGACGAGTTCTGGCCTAGAGTAGATAACTTAATGACAACGCTCGTGCATGAGAGGCCGAAGCATGTGTCCATTACCGAATGGTATAGAATGAGTGAAACACTAGTATGGAACATGTGTAATTGTTATGTTTTATTGTTAAAGGCAAAAGAGGCCTGAAGGCATGAGAGGCCTAAAGGATAATGTGGCCTGGTGATTGTCGAACACAATCACGTTTATGTATAAGATCACATAAGCGTAACCATTTCTTTTGAGTTGCCCTTGAGAGGCCTTCATGAGTCTCAAGCTCCTCTGAAGTGCAAGCATAACTACTTGGCAGGTTTGATTCCCAATGTTATAGTATGAATGGAACCTACGGGTAGAGACTTGTGATGGCATGAGAGGCCATGTGAAGTGACGATTTAAGGTGATATTATGTCCCTTATTTCCGAATCCATTCCGTATGCCAAGTAACTACAAGGATCCAGGACTCGGGTCGACTTCTAGACGTAGAAGCGGACGAGCAAGAGGGATACCTTGGTACGGTTATCGATTAGTGATATTTGTGAGTTGATAAACTCATGACATGTTTCCATATAGTGTGAGATTGTGAACTCAAGGTCAATTTTTTTCCCTTCCCCTTGACTTGAGTTAGGATTTGGCTAGAACCTTGTAAAGCCGAGAGAATCTATAAGATAGGGAACTCACTGAGATTTGATGTATCTCACCCTACTATAGTTGCTATATTTCAGGTGCAGGTTTGATTTACAAGTGGAGCTATGCTTGGATGTTTCAAGAGAAGCTTAGTCGAGCTTATTCTGCTGTATATTTGTAGTATACAATTGAGGAACATTGTATAGTGATCTTAGTTTTATTTTTTTGGCTAATTTCCATGTCTTGTACCATAGTTTGTTTTATGTATTAGAAATGGTCAAGTATGTGAATTATGCCATTAGGCACTTATGATGGTGTCAGTACCAAATAAAATGCTTGTATTGTATTATTCTAGATATATATTATACAGGGCACTACATTTCTTATAATTGTATATTTTTCTAAATTTTTGTTATGTTATATAATTGTTATTAACAATATTGAATATCCTGTTTGGGATCAACACGTTTATGTTCCTGTTGCGATTAAAGTGCATTTTATTGTTAACGATAGTGATTTGGTTGGTTCAAAACTTGGTAGGTGATCGTTTCTGATATCAGATATTGTTGTTGGCAGGTGATTTATGATGCTACTGGTGTAAGATTGCAAGAAGAACGTCAAGTGAAGATTCGATTGCGGTCCATGGAATCTCTATTTGTTTTGATTGATTTCAAATTGTCTTTACCAATTAAATGTAATGCAGAAAATTTTTATCTGCCTTGATTTTCATAATTGTCACAGTCACGTTAGCCGGATCTGTTGTGAGTTGTGTGTTCGTTGTTGCTGCAGTATTAGGCTCTAAGCTATGGATGAAGGCTTCAGCCCCAACATTCTGGTACCAGATCTCATGAATAATAATGGTTTGATGATACTAGGGGTGTTCGCGGTGCGGTTTCGTTCGGTTTTGAGCATAAAAATCATCCTAACCGCGAGATAAAAATGCATGCGGTTCGGTTTGGTTCGGTTGATTTTTAAAAATTCATCCAAACCAAACCAAACCAAACCAATGCGGTTAGAATCAGTTCGGTGGTTGCGGTTTATAAACTTCTTGATTATGAAATTATAAAACTAAGAAACTAATCATATAATTTCCTAAACAGAACAATCATACAAAGCAAGTTGTTTATTACAAATAAGTTGTTTATTAAAAAATGCTAGTTATATGGCCATGTTTTTCTGACGGGTAATAGTTACCGCATATAAAACATATCCATAAAAAGTTAATCTTCAACAAAAAAAAATAATAATAATAAAAAAATAAAACAAACATTACTAGAATTAAATTAATAGAGATACTGCAGTCATTTTAGAAGGGAATCTTATCACTAACAAAGAAAATACAATGTGGAATTGAAATTGAGATTGCAGTCAATAAATTGAAATTGAAATTGAAAGTTTAATTTAAAATTAAAATAGTAGTATTACTGTATTAAAAAAGAAAACAAGTTTAATATGATAATAAAAATTAGATATTAGTATTGAAAACTAATGACTGAATGGAATTGGAAGTGAGTCACGTGGAATTGAAAATATAATAATAGAAATTAGTAACTTAAGTTTAAAATGCGGTTTGGTTCGGTTTGGTTCGGTTTTGTGAAATGAAAACCGCAAACCGAACCAAACCGTGCGGTTCAGTAAAAAAATCATCCAAAATCATCCAAACCAAATGCGGTTTTTGCGGTTTTCGGTTTGGATTGGTTTGATTTGCGGTTTTGCTTTTGGATTGGTTCGGATACGATCACCCCTAAATGATACAAAGTTCATCAAAATTTGACAGATACCTTTTTTCTCTTCATAAATTTGGTATTAAGAACCCTTCATCTATGCCATTTTGATATCAATAAATATTATGCACTTTCTCTCTGAAGATAGTTTTTCTTATTGCTAGAAATAATATGGATCTTGTATATTTAATTTCCTCTGGTTTCTTTAAGGTATAATGTTTTTGTTTTTAATCTCATGGATTTTTATTCTTGTATTCATTCTTCCATATTGCCAAACTGTTAATTACTATACTATAATGACCTATTTAAATTACATGTTAATGCATTAACTTTTGCAATATCTAAAATATATCAGTAACTTGATAAATTCACGAATTCGTGACACTTCCCTTCATTAGTTATTCTGATAGATGTTATTGTTATCACAATGTTCCTAATTCATGAAGTTGAAAAATAAATATCATTTGAGACAGGTTTCCACAGATCATGAATCAAGTCTTAACCCAATTGGCATTTCTAAAAGTCAAATATGGAATCTCAATTAAATGTTTTTCTAAATATAGTAATCTACCTAATTAGATTGGTAATAAAAACAAATATGGAAATAATGCATATTAAAATTAGATTGTTTTTTTCTCTCTTAAATTTGGATGTATAATTAATATTTAATTAATTAATTAAATATTATATTAACTTTTCTGTTACATTTTATTTATTTATTATAATTAGATTTATCAATTTATTTTATCAATTATATGTTTTTAAATAAATTAATTAATGTATGATAATTATAACACTTTATTTATCATCCAAATACTTTTAAATGATAAATAATTATAACAATTTATTATTCAAATCAATTTATTTCTGGTAAATAATTATAACACTTTATTTATCATCCAAATAATTATAACAATTTATTATCTCAATTATATGTTTTTATAAACAACAATTTTTTACACGTGACATTTTTTACTATTATTCCAAAAAATTTATAAAAAATAAATTCATAATCGATATTAAATTTGAAATTTATATCACTATTATTTGGTGTTGTTTATATTATAATAATTAAATATATTGATTTATAGAAATATATAATTTTTAATTTATGATATCTTATTCGTACAAATAAAATTAATCTATCAATATAATAACATATTTTCACAATTTTCCTATTTTTATGTTTGCAATCAATATCCTGTTTTTATGTTTGCAATTAATATCAATTTTATATCTTATTTTTACATTTATGGAAGAAAGGTTTATAACGATAAAAATAAATAAAAAACTAAAATGTTAACAGGTCAACTTCATCATTGATCGATATATATTTATCTATATAATATAAAAAAAAATATTCTTAAACGTAACACGAAAAAAACGTGTTATTTTTTAATTATTTATATTACTAATAAAGAAATAAATGAGACAAATATTAGACAAAAATAACATAAGTAATGTATGAAATAAATAATATTAAAATTATATGTTAATATAAATAATTCATTATTATTTTATGATCACCAAAACAAAGGAAATAAAAAAAATAATTACAAAAAATAAAAGTAAATATGTTTTAAATAATGTATGAATTCGAACATGGGAAAAATGTATTTATTCACATTACTAATATTTATTTATAGAATTAAAATAATATTTTCAAATACTATGTTATTAGTTCATTTTTATAAAGCTAAATGATTGTATAAATATTAGTTCATTTTTATAAAGCTAAATGATTGATCCAAATATTTGTATATACGGGAAAATAATACTTTAAAAATAATAAACTTTCTTGGTTAAATAATTTTGTCTTTTTATTTATTTTTTCATTCTTATTATATTTTAGAAACAAATGTGCGTAACACAGCATTATACGTACGAATGCACGGATATCCAGATCAGAATTCGTGTTAACCCACGGATTATTACATTTTTTTGTATAATTAAAGAAAATAAAAGTAAAAACATCTTAAATATGTATGAATCCAAATACGGGTAAATGTATTAATTTATGTTACTAATATTTATTTATATAATTAAAATAATATTTTCAAATTATATGTTATGAGTTGATATTTATAAAACTAAATGATGCAAAACAAATTTTTTTTTACATACGATAAAATATACGGTTGATCCAAATATTTGTATATACATAAAATAATTATATTTATGCTACAAATATAAATAAAAATATATTTTTCTTTTAAAAATAATAAATTTTCTTAGTTAAATAATTTTTTCTTTCTATTTTTTCATTTTTATTACATTTTTGATATAAATGTGCGTAATACAACGGTACCTATGCGAATGTACGGGATAAAATACATTGTTGATTAAAATATTTTTATATACGGGTAAAAATTCTTTTGTTATAAACGGGATCAACTTTATTACTGATCAAAATATTGAATAATATAAATTTATCGACCATTTTTTTCATATATGTGAAATAGATTAAGAGAGCTTATTAAAAAAGACTGAGTAGATATTTAAAAACTAGATTTTCTCTTATAAAATAATGTTTTATTTATAAAAAAAATTAAAACGATGAGTTTTATAATACAAGTTTAAGTAGTTTTTATTTTTAACATATTATTCTTGAGTTTTTTTTCTACTTTCAATTTTTGTAACAATTGCATACATATGCGTGTCTAAAATCATATCCCACCCAAAAACGTACCCGTGTGTAGGCACGGATTTGTTACTAGAAATGATTTAAACCGCCTCATACCAACCTTATACCAAGCTTAACAATGATTGATTTAATAAACTTATATATTTATCTTTGACTACTTTTTAAATTTTCCCTTTTTTATAATTAAATTTAAATATTTTCTATTTTATTTAAATTTCAAAAGCAAACTGGTGACAATTCCGCAGTCCACACCCATATTCTGCGGATGCACGATCCAAATTTGGTAGTTTCTATTTTATTACATTTTGAAAACAAAAGCACGCGTACCACACCAGTACTAGTGCGAACGCATGGGTAACACACCAGTTCCGTGTGAACGCACGGGTAATCATATCAATATCGGTGCGAATGCACGGGTTTTAACATTTTTTATATATTTTAAACCATAGTCCAAATTTTAATAAATACAACATTAAACTTAATTCTTTTATATCATTATCTTTTAGGACTTTTATGTAAAATTATGTTTTTACTTATTTTCAACTAATTTTAATTCTGGATATTCATTTATCTCATTTATTAAAATTTAGAAATCCTTTTATTATTACAACTCTATCAATCCTAAAAAAACATATTTTTTAAATATTTTTCACAATTATTTTTTTACAAATTATGTTTTTAATAGATTTTTTTTTCCTTTTTTCCAACAATATTTTGATATTTTCAAATTTGTTTGAATTCTCATGACAGACTGGGTAATATATCCGCGGTCCACACTAGAACCCATGCGGACGCACGGGTTTCTCACTAGTTGCCTATGAAGAACTTGGTAATATAGACTCATACAGTATCTTTATCGCTACTTATCATGCTAAGAATATAATTCGGCAATGGTATTTCTACTTTTTTCTTACACCAAATGCATACACTATTTACCGTATTTATACAATAAATAATGTTTTTTAAATTTATATATATATATATATATATTATCAACAGTGTATGAACAATGCATGAATAGTGCATAAACAGTATTCGTGAATAGAACCTGTGAACAATTACTTTAAAATAGTGAAACAAAATTGGTTAATGAAGTCATAAAGTTGGTTAATAAACGCACACATATTAAAAATTATTTTTTAGTAGTAAACCAAAGTTGGTTAACGAAAAGTAAAAAGTTGGTTAATGAAGATATGAAATTGGTTAATAAACGTTCATATATTAAAAATAATTTTTAGCAACAAACAAAGTTGGTTAATAAAATGTAAAAGGTTGGTTAATAAAGTTATGAAGTTGGTTAATCACACAATTTTATATCAATATATTATAATATTTTACTGTTCACCATATTGGTGAACAGTAAAATATTGTGTAGGTGTATGAATTTGGTGTAAGAATAGCATTTTTCTATATAATTTTGTAAGAGGAATGATATTCCTACACTTAAATATGACAAGTACTTTTATATGATTTGGTTCTTTTTGTTATATTTAATAATTATTTTTTCATTTTTCCCTAATTCATATAAACACATACCTTGATGTATTTTACATGCCCTAGAGCTACGGTGTAAGAAATGTGGTGTTATAATAGCAATTCTCATTTTGTAAAAATCAATTTGAGCATTACAATAAAATTGATTTCAACAATTGTTTAAGATTGGATCAAAATAATTTGAATCCATATTAACCACAAATCATTGAGTCCTAAACTAATATAATTTAACTCTGATACCAAATGTAAACGGAAATATTCAATGATGGATTATATGAAATTAGAACATCAATACTTATTTGTTAAAATTATGATTCAGAATCCCGGAAAGATGAATGACTGAATCATCATTTGTATCTCACACTCCCGTTCACAACTCTCAATGGGGCAAGTTGTGAAGCCGTCAGTTATGATCCTGATTCTTGTGATTACAGAGGGGACATAGCCATATAATATATATATATATATATATATATATATATATATATATATATATATATATATATATATATATATATATATATATATATATATATATAACCCTAGTTCCTACTCATTATGGGTTAAGGGTTAAAGTCCACACTTTGAGCGACATCAATCTGGTTTCAGATACTCATTCTTTAATTAAAAAGATCACTTAACCAATAAAAAGTCTTATTTATTCACTCCATCAGAATCACTACTAACCCGTTTTTCACAAACTAAACTACAATTAGTTGTAACTCACAAAAGATTAAATAAATTTAACACTATATGCTTATTAGTATTACTTATTCATCAAATATATATATATATATATATATATATATATATGTGGTGTGTGTGTGTGTGTGTGTGTGTGTGTGTGTGTGTGTGTGTGTGTGTGTGTGTGTATTAACGTGTATTCATTCGTTAATAAATTTATGATATATTGTTAGTTAAGCATAAGGAATAATGCATATAGGGAGATAGCTTAGTGTACAAGTTACAACTGTATTCATTAGTTTTGTTAAGTAGTTTAGTTAGTTGCAAGAGTTAGTTAGAATGTAACTAACTTTAACTTGATATATATACTTGACTCATTGTATTGAATTGATTCAGTTGTGAATATACTAAAGCTTCTTCTTCTTTTTCCCTAACATACAAGCTTTATTTTTCTTTTCCATGGTGCATGAGTTGTAGTTTCACATGGTATCATCGACCTGTGGCTAGGCTTTCATTGTATTCATCGTTGCATTCTATTTCACAACTCACTCTCGTTTCTTCTTCTACACTTCATCTTTTTCTACTTCTTTTTTCCAATCATGTCCACTGAAAGTTCTGCAAATTTGTTCATGGCAACAATAGCAACAACACGGTTGTTTCAGTAAACAAAGGCTACCAAAATGACACATTCAATCCATATTTCATGCACCCTAATGAGAATCCCGCATTTGTTCTTGTTACTCGTCTATAAATGCTGGCAACTACCGTTCTTGATCAAGGTCCATGACAATGGCGTTAAGATCCAAGAACAAACTGCACTTTAACAATGGAGCATTACCTCGACCACCAGATGAAGATAGTGACTCTATTGCTTGGGATCGGTGCAATACAATCATCATTTCATGGCTAAACAACTCGGTTGAATTTGAGATTTCACAAAGCGTTCTATGGATGGAGACAGCTTCAGGCATATGGAAGGAATTGAAAGATCAATTTTATCATGGAGATGTATTCAGAATCTCAGAAATTCAAGAAGAAATTTTCACCCTTAGGCAAGGTGATTGTTCTATTTCCTCTTACTATACAAAATTGAAAATGTTATGGCAAGAATTGGACAATTTTTGTCCAATTCCTTCGTGTGAATGTGATATTTCTTGTTTTGCAATTACCAAGATTCGCAGCTATCAAGATTCTGGTCTAGTAATCAAATTTCTCAAAGGCTTAAATGATAGCTACTCAGCAGTTAGATCCCAAGTTATGTTGATGGATTCTCTTCCAAATATTTGCAAGGTTTATTCCTTACTTGTTCAATAAGAAAGGCAAAATATAGTTCCTACTGATGAATCCAAACTTTTAGCTTTTCCTGCTAATCAATCTCAAGGTAGAGGTAACAATTCCTTTCGAGGAAGAGGTCAAAAAGGTGGTAGATCCAGTCATGGTCATGGTAGAGGCATGAGAGTTTGCACTCATTGTGGCATGACTAACCACACTATAGACACTTGTTTTAAGAAGCATAAATGCCCTTCTCATTGGTAGCAACAAGGTCAAATTAACAATGTTTCCACTGAGCATGAGCAAGAAGATGAGGCTCAACCTGAGTCATCTGCAGAACAGCTCAATGAAACTACGTCTGGCCTCATAGGTTTCACATATGCTCAACACAAGGCTTTATTGGCATTACTTCATCAATCCTCTACCTCTCATAGTGTGAATTATCTTATAACTCAACCCAAGTCTAATTCAGGTATTATCTACACAATACATAATCAAGATATTGTTTAATCCTTCATTATTGACACAAGAGCCACTGATCATGTGTGCTTTTCTAGAAAATTATTCTCTTGTTTGAAAAGAATTCCTTCCATAAATGTTAAACTACCTAATGGTTCCTTAGTCACTACTGATCATGTAAGAACTATTCATTTTGATGATAATTTTGTTTTGACAAATGTATTGTATATGCCTCATTTTTTATTCAATCTTATTTCTTTGCATAAACTTACCCTTAATCTAGATTGTCAACTGATCTTTAACAATACTACTTGTTTCATACAGACCTCTTACTCCAAGAAGATGATTGGTGCAGCTGAATTAAGAGGAGGACTGTACATTCTCAATCATCCCCCAATTGCCATTCCATCCAATACACCTTCTTGCATCAACTCATTACTTACCAATGACAACTCTAGTTTAGCAGCCAATACTACACTCCCTAGGCATGACATTGATTGTAACATTTGGCATTAGAGACTTGGACATCCATCCAATGCCAAATTTATTGAACTAAAGAAAGACTTTCCCTTTATTACTATTGCACCATCTAATGTACCTTGTGATATTTGCTTTTATGCTAAACAAAAGAGACTGCCATTTCCTAATAGTACTCATCAATCTGCTGCTATTTTTTATTTAGTCCACATGGATATTTAGGGTCCCCTATCAATCCCTTCTATCCACGGTCACAAATATTTCCTAATTGTAGTTGATGATAAGAGTCATTTTCCTAGATATTTCTCATGCAAAAGAAGTCTGAAATTGCTACTCTCATCAAAAACTTTGTTTCCATGGCTCTTACCCAACATCATAAGTCCATTAAATGTCTTAGATCTGACAATGGCAATGAATTTCAACTAAGAGATTACTATAAAGCCAATGGCATTATACATCACACTTCATGTGTTGCCACTCCTTAACAAAATGGCATAGTTGAGAGAAAACACCAACATATTCTTGCCATCACTCAAGCCATTTTATTCCAAGCCCAACTCCCAAAAATATTTTGGTTTTATGCTATCAGTCATGCCATCCACATCATTAATAGACTTCCCACACCTTTCTTACATAACAAGTCACCCTTTCATATATTAAATGGTTGCCTCCCTGATTTTCATTCCCTTAGAGTGTTTGGCTCTTTATGTTTTGCATCTACATTACAAACACATATAAAGAAACTTGATCCCAAGTCCAGAATGTGCATATATTTAGGACTCAAACTTGGAGTCAAAGGTCACGTCCTATTTGACTTGCATTCCAAGGAAATTTTCTTGTCTAGTGGTGTTGTCTTCTTTGATAGCATCTTTCCCTATAAACAACATTCTCATTCTTCATCTAATCCTCATTCCCCTCAGCCATCTCCACCCAATGATGAATTTGACTTCCCTTATATCAATGACTCACCCTCCCATCAACTTTACAATCCACATATCCCTACTCATATACTTGATTCTAATACCAGTTCTGACAGTACTCATTCCCACCTTCCTAACTCCCCAGTTATTCCTTCCATTCTAAATAGTCCTTCTGTCTATACTCCTTTGACCAATCCTAACCCTCCTGTGAGAAGATAAATTAGAACTAGCCACCCTCGCAGTTACCTTCAAAATTACCATTGTAACATGATTGAGAATACAGTTCAGCTCAATAATTCAACTACTACTCGGTCTTCTTCCCAAAGTAAGTACCATGTATCTCAGTTTCTTTCTTACCATAATATTTCCCCTGCACAAAATCAATATATTCTGAATATGACTTCCATCTCTGAGCCTAATACATATGAATAAGCTATTGGTAACAAGCATTGGAGTGATGTCATTCAACCTGAATTGGCTGCACTCATGCAAACTCATACATGGGATTTGGTTCCTTTACATCAACACAAGAAAGTTATTGGGTGCATATGGGTTTTCAAACTCAAGCTTCATACTGATGGTTCTGTAGAGAGGTACAAAGCACATTTAGTGGCAAAAGGTTTCACTCAAACTGAAGGTCTGGATTATATGGACACTTTTAGTTCTGTAGTCAAAATAACAACAATCAGAGTTTTCATGGCCATAGGAGCTGCTTATCAATGGCCTTTATTTCAACTTGATGTCAATACAGCAGTTAGCTCCTAATTTCGACGCTACATGATTTCAAACAATTTGGCTTTTAAGAAGTTATTCTTTAAAGTAATAAGCTAAAAGAAGAAGGATTCGACCACAAGGCCTTCGACTATGTTTGTTGAAAACCTGAGTCGAAGAGAATGAATTTAGGACTTCAAATATCTCTAAGTCCTAGGAGTCAATTCGACATAGTGAAGTGGCTATGGATAATGCGCTGCAGTTACAACTGAATAGTGGAGGGAAGTTCTACTGTTTAATTTTGAAAAGAGGACAGGTGGCGAAGATCCAGAACGTGAAGACATGCGAAGTGCCAAGTGGCGTATTCTAGGAGTAAAACCGTCAGATGGTGGTTACTTTAGAGTATTATAAATAGGTTAGTCCTAGGGTTAGAATAAGTTTGAAAAATCATATGTGTACAAGTAACTCTATATTCACTCAAAGTATCCAGTGTGTCGAGAAACAAGTGAAGTGAGAATGTACGTGATTGTAATCACCATTATCCTTTATTGCAATGCAATTTACTTTGAAGTTTCTGTTTTGGATTCTTTACTTTGAAATATTTTTCACAAAACTTTTACCTTTCAAGTCAGTTACACTATCAAGTCTTTACTTTGAAGTTTTACATTAAAAACCTTTACTTTCAAGCATTTATCTTTCTGCATTTTTAGATCTTTATGCATTCCTTTCCAGCATTTAATTCTAGTTTTTATCAAACCTTTACATTCAGCCTTTTCTTTCCTTTGATGTATTGTTCGACTTAGGGATTTCTTTGATCTTTTTCGCTTTCCTTTACACTTCAAACACCCTTTTTTATTTATGTGCATTGTCGAAAGGCATACTTTACCAAATCGTGAAATATTCTAAATACACATACAACACATGTCCTAGGATCAATCTAATCGATCCTGTAAGTTACTAGAACTTTATTATTTTAGAAGATCAGCGGTTGTTTACCAATTTTCAAGGTAAACAAATTGGCACGCCCTGTGGGACAGTGCGAAGCGTGGATTTGGAAGTTTATAACTTTTAAATAACTGCCAAAAGGAAGTTTTATAACTGCCTTTTTTGAAGTTTTTTCGTTTTAGTGGTCAAAATTGTGGCGAACTTTATTGGATGCACTTGAGAAGTGGAAAGGTAGCTAATTTAAGTGAATATAGGCCAAAGAGAAGAAACGTGAGGAGAATGGCATCTGGCCAAGGAAATTCAAATCCCAGGTCTGCTGGGACTAATACTCAACCAAGCAGTTCAAGTGTTCAGAACAGCACCATCAATCCTCAAGAATTACCAAGAAGTACTGTGGCGCCAACTCCAGTTCCTTCGACAGGAGGGTCGACAGTGTTAACCATGGTGATAGAGCCACCGTCTTCGATAGCGGGACCAGGCGCGACATATGTGAGGCCTTACACTCAGCCAGTCCTGGAGTACATTGGTCCATCAGAGACGAATTCTCAGACTCCACAAGGAGGAGTTTCGACGTATAGGCAATTTCCTCCCCCAGGATTTTCACAGCCTTTTCCTAGGAACCCAATCCATGGCATGCCAACGGCAATGATGCAGAATCTGCGTACTGCACCCCCAATATATTCAGAAAATGTGATATCTTCCCCTTTTCAGGAGTCAGGTTCCGAAATTAACATGGGTCGAAACAGCCAGTCCATAGGTTGGGATATTCTGCTCAAGGGCCCAACGTAACAAATGAATCTGCAGCGTATTTGAGGCAACAGATGGATGAGAGCAACATGCAAATAGTACATACTTTGTCTCAGACGATGGGAGAGATTTTCCAGCCATTGATCTAGAATACTACTCAAACCAATCAAATGATGACAACCCAGATGGCAAGTATAGCAGAATTCATGGGAATGCCCGCTCCTGTTCAACACCAAAATCAAGGAGTCGAGGGGAGGGAGAACGCTCAACAAGTGAATCTAGAGTTGGTCGAACCACCTAGGGAGGAGTCTCCTAGAAATCAAATACTAATACTTGAAGAGGAGGAACCAAGGATGGTGCTAGTGAACAGAAATCAAAACGCTGATCATGTGGTGAATCAGGTTCGACGCAACAATGTAGCAGCAGAGAACAATTTGGCAGCCATGGTCGAAAGAATAATGGCTCTAAATGGCCTGAATATGGGTTTTTCTAGGCCAAACTTTACTTCGCCTATAGTAGACTATATACTCCAAGATGAATTGCCTCCCAGGACAAAAGTACCAAAGTTTACTAAGTTCTCAGGAGATACTATAGAATCTACCGTCGAACATGTGGCGTGCTACCTGATCGAAGCTGGTGAAATTGTGAATGATGAAAGTTTGAGGGTGAAGTGTTTCCCTAGTTCCCTCACTAAAAATGCATTCACGTGGTTCACTACGTTACCATCTGGTTCGATTTGTAATTGGACCCAGTTAGAACGTTTGTTCCATGAGCAATTTTACATGGGTCAGACTAAAATTAGTTTGAAAGAATTGACTAGTGTGAAACGAAAGTTCAATGAGCCAATAGATGATTACTTGAATAAGTTTTGACTGCTCAAGGCTAGATGCTCCACACAAGTGCCTGAGCATGAACTTGTCGAAATGGCCGCAGGTGGCCTTGATTACTCTATCAGGAAAAAACTGGACACCCAGTATTTAAGGGATATGGCCCAGTTAGCTGACAGAGTTCGACAGCTAGAGCGTCTCAAAGATGAGAAAGCTAGGGTGAATAAGAACAGGAAGGTAGCTTACGTCGAATACTAGGAGGGTATCGACGAGTCATATGATGAGTCCGTTAGGTTCGACGAAAATGAAATAGACATTGCTGAACTTAAGAAGGGCCCTCCTTATTCTTGTAAATTATTAGTCCCTTCAAATGAAAAAAATCCTGTCGAATATGAAAAGAACGATAGGTTCCCAAAGAAAACATATACTTTCGATATCACAAAATGTGACGAAATTTTTTATTTGTTGGTTAAGGATGGTCAAATACTAGTTCCTCCTGGTGCTAAAGTACCACCTTTAGAGCAAAGAAAAAAGATAGGTTTTTGTAAATACCATAATTACTTGGGTCATAAGACGTCTCAATGTTTTCTTTTCAGGGATTTGGTGCAGAATGCTATTCAGGAGGGAAGGCTCAAATTTCAGGAGAAGACTAAGACCCAGATGAAGATTGATACCAACCCCCTTGAAGTAGCTGAAGCAAATTACGCAGAGCCTGAGGAGGTCAACATGGTCGAACTGGTTGAATTGTCAGACAGCAGTTCGGATAGTGTTAGTACCAACGAAGCTCTTGGCAGAAATGCTACAGTGGTGGAGGTTACTGAGGACCTTACCAATGATGTTGTGTTTATTAGAGAGGCTGAAGAAATGGACGGCTACCAGCTTGAGCATTTGATATGTATGGCTGCTGAACATTACTTTAGCACGTCTTCTGAAGTTCAAAGGTTCGACACTGAAACTACAGTCAAGACCCATGCTGAAGCTGAAGCACCAAAATTGCAGATGGTGACAAAAGAGATTGCTGATCATTTTAGATAGATGGACGAGGCTGCTGAAGGCCTTGATGTCAACTTTTCCAAAATGCGTTTACAAGATGAAGTCAACATAAACATGGTCGAAGTTACTGACAGACAGGCCATGGATATTGATGAACAAGAGGACTGCGACAAACTGGCTTATCCCAGAGAGGATGAAACCATTATTGATTTTCTCCACGGGTTCCAGGGGAAGAACTCTGAAGTCATGATGTGCCCTCGATGCAGTGTTATCTTCGACAAAGAAGCTGCTCATGGCCTCCAAGCGGGGAAAGAGGCCAAATCTGGACGTGAGAAGAGAGCTGCTCAAAGTCCAGGGCGTTTCGACCCAAGGAAAGCTACTCAAAAACAATATGGCCAAAGGCCATAAATTCCAAGGGTCAAGCAAGCTACTTTCAAGCCCAACAGCGAAGTACCAACTGGAAGGTGGGTTAAACCAGTCGAAGCAGCAGAAAAAGGGAAGCAAAGATGGAAAAGTTTCGATGTGGCTAGAGGTTCTTCAATTGAGTATAGGAAATAATTCAAGTCCTCCAACAAAGCTGCCTACATTTCTGAGAATTACAAAGGAAAAAATCCTATGTCCAGGTCCCAGTGGAGGAGAGAACAGAGACGAAGGAATACTTTAAGGGAAGCTCAGGCTAAAGATTCGACGGAGACCAGCACTAATGTCCTGCCAGCTAGTAATAAAGGTGTTGGCATGAAAACAACAAACCAGCTGTCTATAGGTCGAAAGCTGTTTACTTCCAAGAAGGAAGAAGCTGAGAAATTTGTGGTCGAAACAGTTGAAGACGAAGCTTCGACCCACAATTTTGATTCAGACTCTAATGCTTCTTTAAACATCATTGTCAACGTAGTGTCAGTAATGCCAAGAGAATATGACAGAGTGACTGAAGTGGAAAACTTGGATGCCAACACTGAGGCAGAAATGGCAGCACACTAACCTGTGTGCTATTATGTAATGAACAATGGCTGTGTCGAAGAACAGAATGCTTTCTTTGAACGGCCAACTGAGGCCGTGAAGGGACACTTGAAACCTCTGTACATTACAGGGAAAATAGAGAACGTAGCTGTAAATAAGATCTTGGTGGATTGTGGGGCTACTGTCAATTTAATGCCACATTTTCTACTAAGTAAAATTCGTAAATTCGACACTGATCTTAAACCCTACAACATGGTCCTCTCTAACTATGAAGGGAAGATTGGGACCACTCTAGGTGTCTTACATGTTGACTTGACTGTGGGTACAGTGACAAGACCCATCTTGTTTATGGTGGTCGAGAGTAAAGCTAACTACAACCTTTTGCTGGGAAGGGAGTGGATCCATGGCATTGGGGTAGTACCTTCATCAATGCACCAACGAATAACAATCTGGAGGCCTGATGGAATAGTAGAAAACATTGAAGCTGATCAAGGGTACTTTAAGATGCCTGTTAATCATGTTGATGGTGTTGAGTTCGACAAAAACTTGGCGCATATTGCGCCTTGTACTCCAGCAGAATTTGATCTCACCCCAGATGACCATGCATTCTGCTCATTACACTTGCACCCACTGGAGGGGTTTCGTTGGGATAGAGAAGTCATAAGAGACGAAGGCAATGTCCCGTACTATGGGCTGCCTGAAGTTGATCCCACAGGCTGGGGAAGTGAATTCAGTAACAATGACTGAATTCGACGCACTACAAAGAATTTTGGCCTATGTGGCCGAATCTAAGTTACAAGCGGCCTTAGAGGCTGCACACAACCACATGGCTGTTGAAGCCAAAACTCAAATTTGTGAAGTAGGCCCTGGTAAGGACTTTGAACCTGAGCCACCTGATGGGCCTCAAATCGAAGACCAAAACTAAAGGCTTGATGCTGTTTATGATGATGAGCCTTTAGGTTTTGAAAAGGATCCACTGTCAGATAATATTAAAATGCTGGCGCAAGATCCTTTGGAAGAAATTGACTTGGGTGAAGGGGGAGTCAAAAGGCCTACTTATATTAGTGCTAGTCTCGACCCACTACTCAAAGTCGAAATGGTCCAACTATTGAAGGAGTTCAAGGATTGCTTCGCTTGGGAATATGATGAAATGCCTGGTTTGAGGAGAGAGCTTGTTAAACATAAGTTGCCAATCATACCTGGGAAAAAGCCAGTCAAGCAAAATCCAAGACGGTTTGCCCCAACAATCCTTTCCAAAATCAAAGAGGAAATTGAAAGGCTACTTAGATGCAAGTTCATCCGTACAGCTAGGTATGTCGAATGGTTAGCTAATATTGTACCGGTCATTAAAAAGAATGGTTCTTTAAGGGTCTGTATAGATTTTAGAGATCTAAATTCTGCAACCCCTAAAGACAAATATTCTATGCATGTGGCAGAAATGCTGATTGATTCTGTTGCAGGACATGAATACTTGAGTATGCTGGATGGTTATTCTGGTTATAACCAAATATTCATTGCTGAGGAAGATGTCCCAAAAACTGCTTTTCGATGTCCAGGGGCATTAGGCACTTATGAGTGGGTAGTAATGCCTTTTGGTCTAAAAAATGCTGGGGCAAATTACGAGCGAGCAATGAATTCGATCTTTCATGATTTTATTGAGACTTTTATGCAAATATATATTGATGATATTGTTGTTAAGTCCTTTTCAGGAAAAGATCATATAAGCCATCTTCGACATTCCTTTGAAAGGATGAGAAAACATGGTCTAAAAATGAATCCTCTCAAATGTGCTTTTTGTGTGCAGGCAGGGGATTTCTTAGGCTTTGTGGTCCACAAGAAGGGGATCAAAATTAGCCAGAATAAAACCAAAGCCATTATGGAAGCAAAAGTGCCATCAACAAAGAAGGGATTGCAGTCTCTCTTGGGCAAAATAAATTTCTTGAGGAGATTTATATGTAACTTAAGTGGGAAAACGCAAGCCTTTTCACCATTGCTTCAAGCTAGCAAGGATGGGTTCGACTGGGGGCAAGCTCAACAGGAAGCCTTCGACAAGATCAAAGAGTACCTGAGTCACCCCTTATTCTCTCACCACCTCGTGGCAATAAGTGTACGAGATTGTACATAGCTGCGTCAGATAGAACTTTAGGGAGCATGTTAGCCCAAGAGGATGATGACGGTGTCGAAAGGGCCGTTTATTACCTTAGTAGAGTTTTAAATGATGCAGAAACTAGATACAACATGATTGAAAAATTATGTTTATGTTTGTATTACTCTTGTACCAAATTGAAGCATTATATAAACCAGTTGATGTTTATGTTTCTTCTCGTTATGACGTTATTAAACATATGTTGTCCAAACCTATTTTGCATAGTCGAATTGGAAAATGGGCATTAGCATTAACTGAATATTCTTTAACTTATAAGCCTTTAAAAGCTGTTAAAGGACAAGTAGTGGCAGACTTTATAGCTGACCATTTTACAAACGAGACCCCCCTGAACTATCTTGATGTGGAACCTTGGAAGTTATATTTCGACGGGTCGAGCCACAAAGATGGGACAGGCATAGGAGTACTTGTTATTTCTCCTAATAAAATTCCAATAACACTTAAGTATAAAATTGAAGGTCGTTGTTCTAACAACGAAGCTGAATATGAAGCTTTAATTGCTGGTCTTGAAGTATTGTAGGAATTGGGGGCAACTCATGCCGAAATAATGGGAGATTCAGAACTGGTCATAAAACAAGTGACCAAAGAGTACAAGTGCATAAAAGAAAACTTGATTATGTACTTTGTAGTTGTGAATCGACTGTTGTAAAAGTTTGACGCAATTAGTTTTCAACACATCCCTAGACTGGAAAACCAGGTAGCTAATGACTTGGCTCAGATTGCATCAGGGTATAAAGTTTCGAAGGACAAATTACAAGATACAATCGAAGTCGAAGTTAGAGGAAGGGTGGTGTCAGTAGGATTAGCCCCATCAGACTTGGAAGAAACTAAGCTTGGATACGCTGATCAAGATAATTTTGCAATTCTGGCAGTTGATAACATAACTGACAAGGATTAGAGGAAACCTATAATGGATTACCTGAAAAATCCAATAGCTTCAACAGAGAGGAAAATCAAGTATCAAGCCTTAAGTTATGTCTTGTTGGGTAATGAATTATTCAAAAAGACTTCTGAGGGAGTACTGCTTAAGTGCCTCAGTGAGGCAGAGGCATACTTGGCCCTTTCAACTGTCCATAGTGGGGCATGTGGGGCATATCAGATAAGCCATAAAATAAAATGGTTGTTGTTTCAACACGGCATGTATTGGCCCACCATGTTAAAAGATTGTATTGAATTTGCTAAGGGTTGTCAGGAATGTCAAGTTCATGCGGGCATCCAACACGTCCTTGCAAGTGAGTTGCACTCTATAGTAAAGCCTTGGCCTTTCAGAGGATGGGCTTTGGATTTGGTTGGAGAAATTCGACCAGCATCATCAAAGAATCATAAGTACATTTTGGTGGGTATTGATTATTTTACCAAATGGGTCGAAGCTATCCCATTACCAAATGTTGATCAAGAAGATGTGATTGAATTTATCCAGAAACACATCATCTATAGGTTTGGAATCCCAGAGACAAGTACAACAGACCAAGGATCAGTCTTCACTGGTCGAAAAATGCAAGAGTTTTCTAAAGAAATGGGATTCAAGCTTTTAACATCCACACCTTATTATGCTCAAGCTAATGGTCAAGTCGAAGTGGCGAATAAAGTGGTTATTGGTTTGATAAAAAAGCATGTGGGAAAGAGGCCAAGAAATTGGCATAAGACATTGGACCAAATACTGTGGGCATGTCGAACGTCCCCTAAAGAGGCAACTAATACTACCCCATTTCGACTGACCTTTAGTCATGACGCAGTTTTTCCTGTGGAAATTTATCTTCAGTCAATAAGGATTCAAAGGCATCATGAGATTCCATCTGAATCTTATTGGAATATGATGCTTGATGAATTAGTAGACTTAGATGAAGAAAGACTCCATGCATTAGAGTTGCTGAAAAGGCAAAAGAAAATGGTGGAGAAGTCTTATAACAAAAAGGTCAAGATTAAAACCTTTTCAGCTGGAGATCTAGTGTGGAAAGTGATCTTACCGATGGATCGAAAGACCAGAGCTTTGGGGGAGTGGTCTCCTAAGTGGGAAGGTCCTTTTCAAATTATTAAGGCATTTAGTAATAATGCTTATGAGATTCAAGAGATGGAGGGTGATTTAAGAGTCTTAAGGGTAAATGGGAAATATTTTAAAAAATATAAGCCTATTTTACAAGAGATTCATATTAAAACGTAAGTTTCATTCAGATTATAAAAGCCAAAATAGGCCATGTGAGACCAAAATGGCATACAAAGGAAAGGAAACAAGTACAACAACATGAAACCTAGGAGAAAGGTCATTCATAGTCCCTCCAATTAATAGAGTTGAGGAAGGCAACATAATCTTTGTCAGCTTCATCATCAGAGTTTTGTGCTTTGGAATGTCCTTTCTTGGGGACCTTCATCTTGGTTTCTCTCTTCTTAGCGCGAGATGTTGCTCCAGTTGAAGTATCATTAAGGGCAGTAGTTGTTGCCTCAGCTTTCTTTGTCTCCTCAGCCACCTTCTTGGTCCTTGCTTTCTTTGAGGAAGTACTCATGCTTGCTTCAGTAGATGCAAAATATGGCTCACCTGAAGAGGATTTTATAGAGGCAAGGCCTTGTAAAGATTGGCCAGTCAACGATGGAAATACGTGAAATTACTGTTGGGAGTATACTCTAGGGTTACGCCATTAATATTCTTTTTTGAAATAGAAACTTGTGCCGTTGGAACACTAAGCTGTTAAAAGCTGCACTATTTTCATGATTTCCAAGAAAAGAGGCAGAGTACTTTAATTACAAAGATTAGCAAAGTTTGAGAGGAAATGCGCCATGATCTTATAAAAAATTTTGCAAGTCGAAGAGTTAATAGTAAACAGAAGTATTTAAATAAATGCCATAGGGCATTGCGATTGTCTTTACATGGGGCCTCAAAGGGGCCATAAAACTTGATGAACAAGAAGGGGAATTACAAACAGGAAATCATAGCACAATCAGAAAGGTAGCTTCGACTTCAACTCAAGAAAGTTGACCTTGTGAGTCTTAAGGCGTTTCTCACACAGAGCTTTGTTGAGCTTAGCTGCTGAAAGTTCCTTCTCAAGCGTTTGGGCTTTGTCGAGGAAGTCTATGGTGCACTTTAGCTCTCTGGCCATTTCAGTATCATCGAATTATTTCAGTTCAAGGTTGCGCTTTCCAGCGTTGGAAATCTTGTTTTGCAGTTCCTCAATTTGTTGTTTCCAGTCATCAATATTCTTTTGGTTCGATGCTATCTCTGCTTGCCTGTTGTTTTGATCAATCTCCAGATTTTCGACCTTAGTTTCTGATGCGTGACCTTTGTCCCAAGCTGCATGTTCCAATCCAGTTGTAACCTCAATGATGTCTTGGATCTTGGGAAGAAGTTTCAAGTCCTCAAACATTTGATTTACTAAAGCAGTTAACTCCATAAGGAATTTAGACACATCTGTACTAAGGGTCGAGAGATCCAGTTTTTGGAGATTATCTTTCAGGAAGAGAGGTGCAGTTCGATCTGAAAGTAACACATTTTGGATGTCCCCTTTGAAGAATTTGTCTTTGATTCTTTGAAGGATAGGGCTGGCGAAGTCATCTGGAGCTGGACCCCCAGAACTGGTCGAAGTACTAAGACTAGTACCTAAAGAACTGTACTTCTTCCCAAGTATCAATCTGGCATACTCTCGAGGGTTTGACCATTTGAGAGCAGCCAGTGGGTCTCCAGCAGGGGATCCTCCAGTAGTCAAAGTGACCGCAGGCCTAGGAGTTGGATTGTCGACAGGACCTGTCTCAACCACAGTCGAATGGGTTTGATCTTGCTCAGTCCTCTCCCTCTCATCTTCTTGTTCTTCTTCTTCACCTTCGACCTCCTCTTCTCCTGCTTCAGTTGGCCTTCCTTCTATGTCCATACCAATAGTCTCTGGTTGGTCAAGAGGTTGCTGGTGAAAAGCATCATCCTCTTCATGATCAGAACCATCGGTCTGGGATTGTTGAGTATTGGTCCTGGCAGGCGAATTTTTGTTTATTTCAACCGCTTCAGAAGAAGGAACTACAAGAGGGATAGGTTGGTTAATCTCGCTTAGTGAACTATATCCAGAACCAAGGTCAAAGGTAGGGTGATAAGTTGGCTCACCTTGGCTATTCAGGAGAGTGGTTGCAAAACTGAATGAAGGTTGTGGTGGGTTAGAACCACCTGCATCAGCCTGAAAACCATAATTAAAGAGACTAAGATTGGAACAAATCTGAGTAAGGAAGGCAAATGCTGAATAAACAATAGTGTGCATACCTGTACAACTGCAACATCAGGACTTGAGTTTGCACTCTCAGGATCACCAGCAGTCGTTTTCGATGTAACCCTGGAGAGCTGTTTCTTGACACCACTACTAGCAGGTGTCTTCTCAAGGATTCTTGCCGCCTTTGAGGGAGATTGGGTGGTAGTTCCAGAAGCTTTGACAAGCTTCCTTTTCTTCTTAACTACTATCTCCTCAGGGGACTCATCATCAGTATCTGGAGGGACAACTGCTTGAGCACCTTTCTTGCCCTTTTTTGAAGGCGTGGGAGGTTTTCGAGCAGCCTAAAAGGTGATGCAAATATTAGAAGATTGGTTACACAAAAAGACTTAGGCAAGAGATATAAAATACCTTTGTGCCTTCAGTGTCCTTTTCGACTCTTGCAGCACCCTTCGATGAGCTAGTCTTCCTGGCCATAGCTGAAAGACAGACGATTATTACAAGGTTAATAATTGAGTGGTTAGTTAAAAATCACAAATCAAGGGCCTCAAACCTTCATATATTTCGGATTCAGCACGAACATCCACGATCCCTATATGAAGGTGCCCTTTGAAACTGTCCAGCGTATGTTTAGTCGCAACCACATGTTGGGCTTTCGGTTGAGACTGCTGTCGAAGGAGTTTTAAGTGCTCACCACAGACAAACCAGTCTGGAAATGGGGGGGAAAGTGCCACTCAAAAATCAGCATTAGGCAGTCGAGGGAACTTTGGAGGAAAGAGTTCAAAAGCTACCTTATAACGTTTCTCAAGAGGAACGTTTGAAGGTATTTTCAACTGATCCATTTTTTGTAGAAATTTCTCCTTCAAAGTGACAGCAGCCTCACGAACGGTTCGACTAATATCATCCGGTCGATAGACAGTTTCAAAGTACTTTTGAAAGGCCTGAATTTCTTTGACGTGAATGAACTTACTCTTCTTGGTTTTTTCCTGCACATCAAGAAAAGCTTGGTCAAGTAAGGAAGAGAAAGCAGCAACATCAAGAAATTATTCACTGTAGTACTTCGACCACCAGTTATGGAAGGGTTTGGTGCACAAGAAGGTGGGCTAAAAGTACACAGGGGAAAGGGTTGCTTTCCTAGCGTTCCACCGGTCGAAAGTGCCTGCAGCACCTCCTTCATCAAAACTGGTAGTATGAAGCACCACGTGGCCTTTCTTCCCATATATGCATTTGGGGAAAATTTGACCCAACCCAAATTGTCGAGAGACAAGATTTGGTTGGTAAATAATTAAGGCTGCCATATCTCTTCCAAGATTCATCCTTTGGATGATAAATCTAGGAATAAAAAAGGCTTCCCAGATTGAAACAGATTCGGCGTCGAGTTTGGTGGTTGAATCAGGGAATGGCCTTGTAAACCACTTAGGTCCACATCTTCTCTCAGCAAAGGGAGCCATACTAGGTGTGAACTCATGCCTTTTGGCAAACATCATAATATAACTGGAGAAGGCTCTCTTGAGAGTTTCCCCATCGTCATTGGGCGTGAGCTTCACCAGGCGAGTACCTTCGACCCTCCTCTCTTTGATTTCGGCAGAATCCTCATCGACCTACCGTTTCCTGGGAAGGCTAGCTTCAAAAGTTGCATTGAGCCACAACTGAAATAGCCAGAGGGGGCCATTCAAGTGAACAGTACCTTGGGCCTCCAAGTCTTTAAGTCGAGCCGCCCCTTTGCTGAGAGACTCGTAGAGGTTTTCCAGAATCAACCCACTAAGGCAAACTCCCCTATTGTTGTGAAGTTGGTTGGCCAAAGTGAGATACTTCTTGGCCACCTGTAGGGATTTGGAGCAAAATACATACCTCGACAGCCATACGGTGAGGAATGCAATGTGTTCCTTATCAGTGATTTCTGCAGTATCACGTTTGTGGTAGTTGATGAAGTGGGTGTATGTGAGCATGGAGTCAGAGATCCCTATAGTATCCTCTGCATCAGTATCAGGATCGTATGAAATGCCGTCTGGTCGAAGACCTGCAATGGCAGCAAGATCGAAGAGTGTGGGAGTAACCATCCCACAAGGAAGATGAAAGATGTAGTGGGTACTATCCCAGAAGTAAAAAGATGCTGCCAACAAGTTCAAACAATAAGGGATGTTGGTCTTCGACAGCATAAGCAGATCATAGATTCCAATGGTTTTCCAATGATCAGCTTTGACCTTTTCCATTCTGGCCATCCAAAGGTCAAAATCCTTTAAAGGGTTGACAGCTCTTACCAATCTCGTACCATCGTGAAGGTACCTCAGATCCATTTTCGTCAAAGTGGGTGTATCGGGGGAGGCTCCATCCTCATTAGGGTTGCTCTTTTTCCCTAGATGTCTAGATTTACGGTAAGAAGGAAAAAACTCGCCCAGTTTCTCATTGGTGGGTTTAACATCAGCTAGGGGACCACCTAAAGCATAGGGTTTATCAGAGACAAGGAGAGGGATCATTACCTGAGATTCGTAAATGCTCCTTGCTTCCTCAAGAAGAGGTTCCAGCATGAACTGTTGGTTCTTCACCACCTTTGGTCCGGGGATGTTTGAAAATGGCGGGAGAGTTTGCTTGAACGGGGTGGTTTTACCATTTTGGCTTTTTTCTTGGTGAGTGGGTTGTGAAGACGCCATTGTTGGAAGTTGAAGAGGAAAATAAGAATGCGTTCTGGGTTTTCTTAAGAGAGTTTAAAGAACGAGGAAATAAGTTGAAAGAAAGTCTGAGAATGCAAAAAGTTTCAAGTTGGAAGAAAAGGGAATTTATAGGCGTTTGGAAGATGAGGGGACTGTGAATCCACCGTTGAAATGGATACGATAGTGGGACGCGTGTCTTTGTCTGAAATGGTTGGATGGTGGTGGTTACGGTCAGACCACAAATGTCTAGTTCCAAGAAAGGTGATGATGGAAACTGATCACAAATACGGCTGAAAAGACGTTTGAGGATTTTCCATCATGACATGACGTCATAAGCATGGTTGAAAGAAACTGAATAGTTTCTGAATCGTGGGTTGGTCAGCTATGACCAAGTTTTCCACAATCGAATGAGCAGGCGTAAAAAATTATGTTATCAAAAAATGGCCTTCCTACCAACACTGGCGAAAGGACATTTTTGGGGGGCAATTTGTTAGCTCCTAATTTCGACGCTACATGATTTCAAACAATTTGGCTTTTAAGAAGTTATTCTTTAAAGTAATAAGCTAAAAGAAGAAGGATTCGACCATAAGGCCTTCGACTATGTTTGTTGAAAACCCGAGTCGAAGAGAATGAATTTAGGACTTCAAATATCTCTAAGTCCTAGGAGTCAATTCGACATGGTGAAGTGGCTATGGATAATGCGCTGCAGTTACAACTGAATAGTGGAGGGAAGTTCTACTATTTAATTTTGAAAAGAGGACAGGTGGCAAAGATCTAGAACGTGAAGACATGCGAAGTGCCAAGTGGCGTATTCTAGGAGTAAAACCGTTAGATGGTGGTTACTTTAGAGTATTATAAATAGGTTAGTCCTAGGGTTAGAATAAGTGTGAAAAATCATATGTGTACAAGTAACTCTATATTCACTCAAAGTATCCAGTGTGTCGAGAAACAAGTGAAGTGAGAATGTACGTGATTGTAATCACCATTATCCTTTATTGCAATGCAATTTACTTTGAAGTTTCTGTTTTAGATTCTTTACTTTGAAATCTTTTTCACAAAACTTTTACCTTTCAAGTCAGTTACACTATCAAGTCTTTACTTTGAAGTTTTACATTAAAAGCCTTTACTTTCAAGCATTTATCTTTCTGCATTTTTAGATCTTTATGCATTCCTTTCCAGCATTTAATTCCAGTTTTTATCAAACCTTTACATTCAGCCTTTTCTTTCCTTTGATGTATTGTTCGACTTAGGGATTTCTTTGATCTTTATCGCTTTCCTTTACACTTCAAACACCCTTTTTTATTTATGTGCATTGTCGAAAGGCATACTTTACCAAATCGTGAAATATTCTAAATACACATACAACACATGTCCTAGGATCAATATGATCGATCCTGTAAGTTACTAGAACTTAATTGTTTTAGAAGATCAGTGGTTGTTTACCAATTTTCAAGGTAAACAACAGCCTTCCTACATGGGGACCTCTTTGAAGAGGTTTATATGCAGCCTCCTCCTGGCCTTTCCTTATCTCATTCTAATTTGCTTCACAAGCTCAAAAAGTCCCTGGATGGACTAAAGCAAGCAAGCAGACAATGGAACACTAAGTTGACTGAGACTATATTGCAATCAGGCTACACTCAGTAAAAAATTGATTATTCCCTATTTACCAAGTCCAATCTCTCTAATTCACAATCATCCTTGTATATGTTGATGATTTGGTCTTAAGAGGGACTGATGTTGATGAAATCAATAACATTAAGACCCTCTTACACACCAAGTTCAGTATTAAGGAACTAGGCATACTTAAATACTTTCTTGGCTTTGAAGTAAGCAGGTCCAAAGAAGGAATAAGTCATTGCCAATGGAAATACACATTAGATCTATTGAAAGATGCATGCTTAACTAGAGTAAAACCTTGCAATACCCCTATGCAACCTCATCTACGGTTGCACAAAGAATCTGGTGAAATTATGTCTGAACCCACTGAATTCAGAAGATTGATTGGAAGACTCTTGTATCTTACACACTCCAGGCCTGAAATATCATATGATGTGAGCAAACTTAGTAAATTTCTAAGTGCTCCTTCTACTAAGCATATGTTAGCTAGCATTCATGTCTTGAAATACCTCAAAGGAAATCCTGGTAATGGTCTATTCTTTATCTCATCATCAGCTCTTACACTAAAGGGTTTTTCAAATTCTTTAGCTCATCATCAACTGAATTTTGTTTCTTCCTTGGTAACTCTCTAATAAGTTGGAACAGTAAGAAGCATGCAGTGGTGTCGAGATCTTCATCTGAAGCTGAATATAGAGCATTGGCACAAGCCACATATGAAGGACAGTGGATTCTATATCTATTGCAAGATTTTCAAATCAACCATCAAGCTTCATTGGTGATCTATTGTAACAATAAGTCATCTCTTAACATAGCAGTTAATGATGTATTCCATGAGAGAACTAAGCATATAGGGATTGATTTCCATGTAGTGAGAAATAAAGTGCAGGCAGACATTCTTCATTTTCTTCCCATTGGTTCCAAGGATCAAGTAGCTGACATATTGACAAAATCTCTGCATGTAGGACCTTTCAGCGGCCTTCAAAGCAAGCTTGGAATGATCAACATCTATTCCAACTTGAGGGGGGTGTTAAGCATGAGGAATAATGCATATAGGGAGATAGCTTAGTGTACAAGTTACAAATGTATTCATTAGTTTTGTTAAGTAGTTTAGTTAGTTGCAAGAGTTAGTTAGAATGTAACTAACTCTAACTTGCCATATATACTTGACTCATTATATTGAACTGATTCAGTTTTGAATATAATAAAGCTTCTTCTTCTTTTTCCCTAACATACAAGCTTTATTTTTCTTTTCCCTAATATATATAAATATACACACACACACACACACATACACACACACACACATGTGTGTGTGTGTGTGTATTCATTCGTTAATAAATTTAGGGTATATCGTTAGTTAAGTTTCCTGTAGCATTGCCAAAGTATTAACTTGTTGCAAGGGGATAATAGTACAACAATGAGGGTGATCTAGTTCATTGCATAAAATTAAAATTCGGATATGTTAAAGTTAAGGATGACGTTATCATTGACTTAAAGTTAGTCATGTTATATGGGTCATTGTGGCATGTTCGTTTAATTTTACGAATATCCTTTTGGTGTCAGCGGTCTTTGCAGTTTTGAGTTTACCGTCATCATTTTGATATCGTTAAACTTCTATCATTGTCAGTGTCCATTCGAGGGTCGACCTTGATCTGGTTTCTTTTAAAACTCATCACACTTTCTTTCTTAGACAAAATTTGGGGTCTTTTAGCATTTAATTATCTTCCACCACGAATGTATGAAGATCGTTGTCATTCATACCTTCTGATTCAAGTTAATTAAATATGTGGCATCTGTCATACCCCAATTTTTTTTGGGCACTTTACTATTATATGGATTTTAATCATATTTTATTTCAAATTAAAAAAGATATCCCATTTGGTAGTGAAATGAGAATTCAAGGATATTCAAGCATAAGGTCCTGGATTTGAATCTCACATTCCCCCCCCCCCCCCCCCCCTTTTTTTTTTACTTTTTTCTCTTTTTACCTTTAATTCTATTTTTCACAAAAAAAATCAAAATAAATTGCTGTTTTATTTATCTTAATTATGATTATTATTATTGTCATCACTTACCAAAACATTCACATGACAAGATCATCAAACTTTCCAAGACAACTTCATAAAAAGATCAACCAAAATTAAAAGGGGGTTAAAATTTGGTGGACAAAGTTCATAATGTCAGTAAATGGTTTTGTCCAATTCCATTTGTGGCATAATCTTGAGGCTATAAGAAGGAGAACCCAAGAAAGAAAAATGGAGCCAGGCAGAAAAGGATAAAAAAGAATTTGACCTAGAGAGGAGACGGAAAAGCGACGCATCTAGTAATGATCTGTTCTTCATAATTCAATTTTTTTCTTGTTTGTTTCTCACACATAGATACATGTTATCCTGTTTTACTAATGAACATTTTCGGTTTAATGTATATATGTTATCCTGCACACATAGATATATGTTATCCTGCTATTTACTTTAGTTACACAGGCCATACGTTAGTGATGCAAACATGTACATGTGATGACGCATGCGCTATGTATATATGCATTCATAATTTGTGATTTCTTTTTCTTGCGCTAGCGGTACTAGTGGATACATGTTGTTTGCAAGTGAATACATTTAAATTTTTTTTATATTATATGTTACTTTTGTTTTAGTTTAGTTTACTATTATATATATATTATTTTGTTTCAAATCATATACATATACACGTTTTTTTTTCATATTTTATTGTTTGTTTCAAGTCATATATATATATATATGTGTGCTTTTAATTTGTACTCTTGTTTTTTTTAACTTCATAATATGTATAAATTTTTAGTTTTTAAATTCATGTATATATTTACTGTTTGGGTGAATTTTTGGTATATAACTTTCAGTTTCAAGACTATGTATTGTCGGTTTAAGCTATACATACATACATACATACATATATATATATATATATATATATATATATATATACACACACACACTTACATTTGCTTTTTGTTTTATATATATTTCATTAATTGTCTCTTTTAAGTTATGTATATATACACTTACATTTGCTTTTTGTTTTATATATATTTCATTAATTGTCTCTTTTAAGTTATGTATATAATTTTTGATTATACATCAGATTTCAAGATATATGATGTAAAAAATATTTGTCAAAAGATTTTAATCAGATTTCATAACAATATGAAGTGAAAAATATTTGATTTAGGGATTTTACATCAGACATTTATTTTCATTGATGTGAAAAATAATGCGGTGGCAGTTTCGTAAATAATATGAAATTTTGTTATAAAGGATTTCACATCGGATCTGGATTTGCACCCGATGTGAAAAGTTCACTAATGCAAAAATAATAAGGTGGCAGTTTCGTAAATAATACGAAGTTTTGTTATAAAGGATTTCGCATCAGTCCTGAATTTGAACCCAATGTAAAAAAGTGGGCCTTTACATCAGGCCTCTTTGCAACCGATGTGAAAACCTCAATCTCACTAAAACCCTAGTTCATCTCCCGCGAATATCATTTTTCTCCCAACATACCAAACACATACTTCCTTCTACCTCTACGAAATCCTAGCTGCTGCCGCATTTCTCCTCCTCATCTCTTATCACCACCGTTTCAGTTTTGAGACACTATCCATTTCCTTTATAAGAAAAAAAAATCTCAATTCCACCTAAAATCGAACTATATAATAAAAACTAGATTCACATGCTCGGAACAGATTCAGTCACGCTACAACATTCCAGAAGGGGAAAAATTCAAACATGGCGATGACAACCGCGGATCCGACGCCGTTAATCGGAACTTCATCCGATGACTCAAACTCCGGAAAGAGAATTCTCCGTGCGCCGAGTCTCCGTCAAGCGACACGGTTCCTACGGCAAGCGAGTGGGCGGAGGTTGATGTGCGAGCCGTCGATGATGCTGAGGGAAACAGCGGCGGAACAATTGGAAGAGAGACAACGATTGGGCTTATTCGAAGCCGGTGGTGATCCTTGACATTCTCTGGAACCTGCCGTTCCTTATTGTAGCCGCTACTGTGTTGATTTTGAGTCGGAATGAATCTCCCACTACGCCTCTTAGGTTGTGGATTTTAGGATATGCGCTACTGTGTGTTCTTCATACCGTGTGCGTTTGTTTTGAGTATCGGAGAAGGGTGAGGATGCGGGAATAGACGAACACGGACGGTGGTAACTCGGTTGGGAGTGGTTGCAGTGGGGATTTGAGCTTTGGTTCAATGGATGATTCTGGATAGTTTGTGAATGTGGCGCAGTATGGGGATAATGGTTCTACAAGGTGAGTTGAGTTCCTGGAACCTGAATAATATATGGACGCCCATTCTTTCCGGTCTCGCACTTGTCGGTTCGATGTAACGATACGCCGCTGCTGTGGTTGATTTATGTCTACTATTCAACTCGTTGCAGATGTTTTTATGAGCAAGCCGTGTCATTATGACATTTTCCGTATTCAAAAAGGGAACTGTGAAAAGAACACCTCAATGACGACGAAATCATATACAACCATGGATTCCGGAAGCAATAACTATAGTGACAAGGTGACGGTGATCTTCAAGTTTCGTTAGCTCTGTTATGCTTTCTGTTGATTGATTGGATTTCACTATGCCTTTACTCTTTTCGCTGCGATTTCGGTTGGTTATTCTTAGCATTGGATTCTGTTCTTCATATTATGGATTGTTGATTTAATTTCTGCCTGAAATAAGTACTTTTTACAGAACTAATTTTCTTTGTAACTAAGATTTTCTATCCATTTGCTTTGAAATGCTGCCATAGTTTGTGAGTGTTATAAGTATAATGATACAGGCTATTTTCGTCTCGATTCTGTGGTATGTTTCAGATTTGTTTTGGTGTAGATAATAAATTGCATGGTTTGTGCTGATATTTTGCATTATAGATTTTGAATGTTGTAAATGTAACTTATTTGGTGCGTAAATGTTACTGCTTGCGTACTGCACCGGTCGGCATAGATTATATCATGGCATTGCTGGATTTATTTTGTAGCTCTGAAAATATTTGAATATATCATGACTCGGTGCTGTTGCTGTGAATAATTCATGACAACATTACGACATTGCGATAACAATTCAAACCAATCTCTCTCTTGCGTAATGTATCCGATGTTTTGCTACGAACTGTGTTTGGATTGTTTAAATTTTCACCATTTCGATTGTGTTTTCGTCATTTACAGCTCGGTGAAACTATGAGTTTGTTTGTAATCTGTGTTTTGTTACTATTGCGAGTTCGCATTTTCAAATTCAGTCTGTGTGCTTTTACCATTACATTGTGATAACAATCTGTTTTTTGAAGCTTATATGTTGCAGCATGTGCAATTTTGTTCACTATTATTGGTGTTGAATATTCTCCCTAAATTTTGTTTTCGGTTCCGGTTACACCATTATTTGTGTTACAATTTCGATTTACAATACGCACAATATGGTAAATTCTCCACACCCATGCTGTTATGTATGTTATGAGGGGAGTTTTGCAAGTTGAAATAAAAGAGATGATAGAAATACTGAGTGTTTGTTGCTTCCTTATGATTATTTATTTTCCTTTATATAATGTATGAGATTTCTAAGGCCAATAATTTTTGTGATATAGTTTCAGCAGAACAGAACAGAAAGAAGAATTTGAGGTTCTGTGAGAAGAAAACATGGCTTTGGAGAACTTATTCAGCATATTGTTATCTGGTGAAAAAAGTAAGTTCTAATTATTTGTAATAAAAAGTGTTTGAAATTATGTACAACTTTCAATTATTTTATTTTATTAAAAAAAATTAACATTTTAGTGTAGGTTTTGTTTCTGATATCTATGTTAATGTTTCATAGGTTCTAATCATCATTCAAGAAAATGAGTAAATGTTTGAATTTCTATGAAAGTCACATTAATATTGTAGTTTGTGGTTTCAGTATAGTAACAATGGAGACACTGATTTTTCAACAACCACTCATTTTAGCTATATCTTTCTCAAATATTTTATTTGAATAATGTATTTTATATATTCGGTGAATATATATATATATATCTTAGTGGAACCTAGATTATAACAATCTTCACCCAAAGTAAAGTACAACACGTAAGTATATAGCAATATTTGAGATATCATAGATTCATAGTCTTATTTTATTGTATTTATATTTATTTGTATTCATTCATCTAAATCCTAATCATACCTTTCTATTTTTGGCCTTTTTACTTTTGTTTGAAAAATCAAAATTGTATTCCACATCATGATATTTAATTTTTTAACTCATCTGTAATATACGTTAGAAATATTTGTCAATTTTTATAGAAATTTTGAAAATTCTAAATAAAACAAAAAGCAGTGAGGAGTACAATTTAATGCAATAGTGACACTTTAACGTTTTTTTGCTTTGTAAACATTTATTCCTTTTTGCTTTTTAGGAAGCATTATGTACTTGAAATTCTAGACCTTTTAATAATCCATAATCACTTATTGGTGTTGCCAAACATATCTTATCAGAGTTTAAAATTTTTTTTAAACTCTATCTGGTGATTATATTAAATTGTTTATATATATTTGATTTGAGTTTCTTAACTTTGGTGTTGTCTACTGATGTTAATTGATGTTATTATTTATTGTCAGCAAATGTGATTTTGGTGTTGTCTGGAAGTCACTAGTGCAGCAAATTTTATATTGTTATTTACGTATTGTAGGTATTTGATGACCCAACAGAATTAACAAAAGATGATTTGTATGATTTGCGACTCCGTTGGGCAAAATGTTTCTTTGAGTTATATAAAAATTAAGATTTATCTGGTGAGTTATATAGAATTGTCTTTATATATCTGATTTGAGTTTCTTGACTTTGATGTTGTCTGCTGATGTTTATTGGTGTTATTATTTATTGTCAGCAAATGTGATTTTGGTGTTGTCAACTGAAGCTACTACTCATCTTCTCGTGGATTGCATGTTGGTAATTCAAGTGTGGGAAAGAACTTATAAATGGTTGGATATTTTTGTATGTTTTCACTGGTTTTGTTGTTGTATTAGCTCACCGTGTAAACATACTTATAATTTTGTACACTTGTGTGTATACTAGATTAGTACTTTTGTAAATCAATTTTTCATTTTGAAGAATATGTGCATCCCAGCTATTTGGTGCAATGAAATTAACAGGTTGGTTGAAAAAATATGAAAAATTAGATACCAAATAGCGACTTAAATGTGGTCTGTGTGATGTTGGAAAAATATGAAAAATTAGGTACCAAAAAAATCACAGGGATTCCACCTCGATTCTACTAAAAAATAGTCTATTTTTTAAAGAAAGATAACATACATATTACATCGGTCGCGCCTTGCAACCGATGTAAAATCATACATTTTAAGAAAGATAACACATATTTTACATCGGGCCAGAAAGGTAACCGATATAAAAACATACATGTTACATCGGTTCTAGAAGTCAACCGATGTAAAAAACATACATTTTACATCGGTTCTGAAGTCAACCGATGTAACATGTATGTTTTTACATCGGTTGCCTTTCTGGCCCGATGTAAAATGCGTGTTATCTTTCTTAAAATGTATGATTTTACATCGGTTCTGGAAGCCAAGCGATGTAAAATATGCATTTATTTTAAATAAATAAAAATTAAATCCATATTTCACATCTGACTAACTTGTCAACCGATGTAGTAGATGTATTTTTCACATCGGACTATGGACCGATGTAAAATGTCTTTGATTTACTACATCGCTTGGCTTTACATCGGACCCAGACCCGATGTAAAAAGTCTTTCCTGCACTAGTGATATATATATATATATATATATATATATATATATATATTGTTACTGTAGTTTAATATATAAACTTTTGTTTAAAGTTTTTTAAAAATAAGTACATATAACTTTTGGTTTATATTTTTAAATATATTTTTTTAGTTCTTGAGTTTTATATATATAGTTGTATGTGATAGAATTATTTTCATATTTTTTTACTTTTAGCTCTATTTAGACTATGTAGTAATATGGATTCATTATAGATAACGCGTGCATGTTGTGTTAGCTTTCATTTTTTTCAATTACTTAAGAATTACGACATTGTTAAAATAGTATTTTGGTTGATGCTACCTTTTACTCGCTTTCCTGCTCCCCGATTGACAAGTGTATTCTCCGTCCCCATGAAGTGTAAAAGTAAGCATAAGTTTAACACTCAAATTGCAAATTAGACTTTTTTTAGAAAGGTAATAGCAAACCCTTTCTCTTTTATTTGAAGAAGACAAATAAGCATAAGTT
The DNA here is from genome assembly GCA_022829125.1 of Lathyrus tuberosus. Taxonomy (NCBI): domain Eukaryota; kingdom Viridiplantae; phylum Streptophyta; class Magnoliopsida; order Fabales; family Fabaceae; genus Lathyrus; species Lathyrus tuberosus. The sequence continues at coordinate 851,747 of JALAZF010000062.1, read as the reverse complement.
TAACACTCAAATTGCAAATTAGACTAAGAGGTTCTCGTTGAGTACAACGGACATGAGGGGGTGCTAATACCTTCCCCTTGCGTAACCGACTCCCGAACCCGAATATGGTTTTTTTTTGTAAGCATGTAGATTAAACCGAAAACTAAGGGTTCTCAAACCTGTTTACAAAAAGGAACGAGTCCGACAACTCGACAAAAAGAAAATTGGAAACCAATTGCACCTACGAAAAGGCGATCAACGGATTTTTACAAAAAGCGTAAAAATTACAATTGGAGTTTCCAATTTCACCTATTATGGACCATTTCCATGCCGTAATTTTGATACTCCACACCATATCAAGAACGTTCCAGCTATGATTCTCGAAGATTACTCCGTTCCTATATTTCCAAATATTCCAGCTAATAGCCAACCAAAGTACTCCCGCTTTCCTAGGAGAAACCCCCTGAGAAGAGGTAAAGGAGAACCACCGCAAAAAACTATCTTCGGAACATCCAACATTATCCACACTACTATCTACAAAACCAATCCACTCCCGAATCTCCCTCCAAATCAACCTCAAAATCCTACAACTACAGAAAAGATGAAACTCTGTTTCTTCCGCCGTATTACAAAAGACACAACCGTAATCGGAACCAGGCATAATTACACCTCTATGACGAAGGTTCACCTTGGTTGGCAACCTTTTCCAAAATAATCTCCATCCCAAAGCTTTCAGACGATACGGAACATTAAGTCTCCATAACCGTCTCCAAACTCCCTCCACACCTCGCAACCGCGCATAAGAGTGCAATTTAAAGAACTCTGCTTCAGGAAAATTGCGAGAATCAACATTCAAGCCAGCTGTAACAGCGGCCAAGCCAGCCGCAGGACTCCCTGCCAGAACCTCCTCCACATTGCCTGTATCAGTTGCCGCGACACCAGACAGCAAGTCTGTCCCATACTGAGTATCAGCAGAAAGACCCAGAAACAGCTCAGATGAATGTTGTTGGTTCGACGCCTCCTCCACTAATAGAGTACCTGCATAAGAAATAATACCATCAGAAAAACCTTCAACATTAGCGTGAAGAACATCCTCAACATTGACATTTTGGGGAGCTGCAGAATAATTCACAGCTGAATTATTTCCGGCCTGAGCTGCAGTGGGAACCGCCCTATGGGCTGCAATAATGTTGGCACAGGATTTAACCGAAAATCCGTGCACAGGATCAGTCTTCCATAAAACAATGTCGCGACTTTCTCCATCAACTGTTATATCCGTCAACAACCTCAAAAGCTCGCTCCGGCTTTCTTCAACTTCAGAATTAAGACTCCTCTTAACACCAAAATCACCCCATCTCCAACCCCCATCCACCCAACCTCCCAAACTAGCCACCGAAGCGTCTTGAAGCTCAGAGTAAGAAAAAAGAATGGGAAATTTCTCCTTGAGGCTAAAATCTCCCAACCATCTAAAATGCCAAAAAGACGTGATAAAGCCGTTGCCTATCACAAACTTACAATTATCCATGAAAATATCGACATCAAGATTTTTATCTATCCCCCCAATATCTTTCCACCACGTCGAATAAGAGCTACTAGATTTAGAATGGGATCCACCCTTAACCATACTAGAACAAATGTCCCCGTATCTAGCTCTCAATATTCTATACCACAGAGACTCCGATCCTTTCAAGATCCTCCACCTCCATTTAAAAAGAAGGGCCATATTAAAGTCCTCAATATTTCTCACCCCTAATCCTCCTTTTTCAATCGGCTTACATACATCCTTCCAACCGATCCAATGAATCCTCCGTCTTACCTCTGTTCCCCCCAAAGAAAGTTACTTTGCAACCTCGTGATTTCTTTAGCAATCTTAACCGGCATCCTATAAAAAGAGAGCGTAAAAATAACTAAAGAACATAACACCGATTTTAGAAGGGTAATTCTACCTCCAAGGCTAAGGGTACGACATTTCCAATTAGATAACCGACGTTTAATCTTATCAACCAAACTCCTCCACATCAAAATTCTTCTCAGGTTGGAGCCTATAGGTATTCCAAGAAAAGTAAAATTGCTTTCCTCCATCCTACAAGAGAGAAAAGAGGCCGCCGCCTCCAAAAAATAGGGGTTAACATTAATACCAATGAGCTTACTTTTATGATAGTTGATTCCCATCCTCGATACAAGTTCAAAACTCCTCAGAACCGCCTTTAATGCCCACACTTTTTTCCAACTACTTTCCCCGATAAGCAAGGTATCATCCGCGAATTGAAGAATTTCAACCGAGCAATCCCTATTAATAGATATTCCTTCATACTCACCAATTTCAACCGCCTTTCTAACCAAACTCGAAAGCCCTTCCGCTACAAGGACAAAGAGAAAAGGAGAAAGGGGGTCGCCTTGTCTCAATCCTCTCTCCACTTTAAACTCCTTAGTCGGGCTTCCGTTAACAAGCACCGACATCTTGCTATTGAAAATTAACAACTCCATCCATCTCAACCAATTATCACCAAAACCCATCCTTCGCATCATGAATCTAATAAAGTTCCAACTCACTTTGTCATAAGCTTTTTCAAAGTCCACCTTGAAAAGGATACAACTATTTCCTTCCTTCCTACTAAAATCCACCAACTCGTTCGCCACTAGAACTCCATCTAAAAGTTGTCTTCCGGGGACGAAAGCGCTTTGACAATTAGATATGATAAAGCCCAAAATGACCTTCAACCTTCCCGCCAAAATTTTAGTAAGAAGTTTATGCAAGCAACCTACTAAACAAATTGGCCTATAATCGTCTAAGCTCAACGGGTTTGAAACTTTAGGAACTAGCGTCAAGAAAGAAGAAGTGATAGACTTCGATAAAACCGTACCCGAATGGAAGCCATTGAAGAAACCAACCACATCATCCTTTACTATGTGCCAACATTTCTGGAAAAAAGACAAAGAGAAACCATCCGGAACCGGACTTTTTGATCCGTCACACCCCCACACCGCTTCTTTTATTTCTTCCTCCTTGAAAGGAGCTTCTAACGATTCTCTTTCCACACTATCAATGCTCCTAAAAGAGATGCCCTCTAAAGTAGGTCTCCCTTCATCCTCTTCGAAGAATTTCCTTGAGAAGTGTTCAAACACGTCATCCTTCACCTTACTAACCGAGTCCGCCACTCCATTAAACGGATTGAAAGTACCTATATGGTTACGTCTCCTTCTCTCTTTCATAACTCTGTGAAAAAACCTACTATTATTATCTCCCTCATTATTCCACTTCACCCTTGCCTTTTGGATTAGCATATTCTCCTTTATCTTAAGATTAATCCAAAACCGGCTTGAAGCTTCCTTCCTTCTAGATAGAATGTCCGTAAAATCAATATCATCATCGAGAGAAAGTAAATCATCCGCATCATTCAACTCTCTAGCCCCTTCCTCCACCTCTAACTCGTACCTCCCAAAAACCTTCGAATTCCACCACCTAAGTCGGTTTTTAAGGAGTCTCAATTTCTCCTTCAAAACAAAATCACTTCTTCCTACCATGCTCATAAGCTTCCACTCCTTTTCAACAAAAGGTATGAAATCTTTAAACGTAAACCACTCATTGTTAAATTTAAAAGGCTTCGGTCCCCAATCCGCCCCATCTATCACCAACCAAATAGGACAATGGTTCGATATATCCCTTAGCCCGATAGATTGACCTACCACCCCCCATCTTTCCATCAAAATATCCGAAATTAAAAACCGATCAATCTGGCTCATAGACTTCCCATCGCCACTATACCAACTGTATTTTTCCCCCTTGCACGGAACGTCCACCAAGTTGCTATTTGCTATGAACGAAGCAAACGCGATGACCATTTTCCTTTCCTTTAAAAGGTTTTCTCGATATTTTCCTTTTCCTTTATTGGAATAAATCAAAGTTCGGTGGCGACTCTGTTCGAACAATTTTTCCGCGTCCATCGCGAGGATTGTATTTTTCGAGGTACGACACCTAGCTCAAAAGAAATGGATGGAGTGATGGTTATACAACTAAGTCAGACAATCACCAACAAGTGGTTAGGCCAGGTCATAAAACTAGGAAATTACTTAAGGCACCTTATATATTGTTATCACACCCTCGTAAAAAATCCAAAATATCCTTTAATTTCGGAGATCCATCTTCGGACGCACCCCAAACACACATAACACATGCTGATTTTGAGCCACGCCCCATATTTGTGTATATTTTTCTTCTGGAAATGTATCTCCGTAAACCTTACAGAGATGTATTTCCGAATCAAACTGAAGCAGAAATAAACATAGAAGCAGAAAGATGCAAACTAGAAAAACAAAACTAACATTGATAACATAAAAATAAAACATTACAAAGGTAATCCTTAACATAAATCGAACATTACATTTCAATATTCAGGTGGACGTTCCAACATCTTCATAATATGTTCAATAGATCTCGAAATTGTCGCATCCACCTCGATCGAAACTTTTGTTTCATAGTGGAAAAAATGTATTCCACAGAGCCCTTAAATCCACACTTGTCTTCAACTCAAAGTTGTTGCACTCAATTTTCCCTTCATTGTCAATTGAGGGTGAACGGTACTCGAGCTTCATAATTTTTCAATTGTCGGAGTATTGTAGGAGATTCTCTAGTATGAATTTTAGATATACAAGAGAGGTGTTATCATTGAACTTAAATTTAATTGAGGGTTTCATGTCATTGAAGTTGACATTTGCGACATGCTAATTGATGTTCATTCTGCTGAAATGTGATTTGGTAAGAAACATGAGATAAGAGCCTCATAGTTCTAGCAGTTCTGGGAAAATATGGACCTTAGAAATTCTATCTTGTATCAGGGAATGTTCTGGAGATGCATCTCTGGTACCACCTTAATCTTTTATTTCAGAGATGTATTTCTAGAACCATTTAGAGCTGTCATACCCCAAATTTTGACTACTAAGATTTCCCATCATTGTGCAAATCATAATCACAATATGGATGAACCATCATGCCTCATCAATCTCCTCAAGGAATTGTTGAGCATCCACTACAATCAAAATTAGGGTTTCAAGCCCTCTCAGAGCCTTAGACAAAGGATCAATCAAAGATTGACTTGATCTTCAACTGGTCTAGCCTCTAACATATCCACAATGGATCAATAGGACTCCCACTTCAAGGATTAAGCACAAGGCTGCTCCCTTTTAGGTGGATTAAGTCTCAAGATCGACAGTGTCACCAAATTAGGGTTTTGGCCGACTAGGGCCTCCAGATGGAAATTTTTCATCTGGGCACAAGCCAAGGATCCAAAACATAACCTAATATACTCCATGGAACCTCATGGACCCAACCATCAAGTCAATTTTGCCTCAGGAGATGCATACATCAAAAATCAGGAATTAGGGTTTCTTGACCTAATTCACCCCTAAGTTGACTTTTAGGGAAAATCATGAGCCAAGACCTCAAGAGAGGGTTTGAGGGTCTTTAATGAACTATATTGATCCATTTGGAACAATGGATTAATCCAAGAAGCTTGAGCAACAAGTCTCAATTTCATCTGCACCACAATTAGGGTTTCGCGAGGAAAGTCAACTGTAACTTTGACTTTTGACCAGGACATGCTCCCAAGCCCTAGGACATGATTCAATATACCCTATGACACCCATGGAACATGCCCATCAAGTTTTATTTAGGTCAAGGACATGATTTCCTGAAGAATTGCACAGTTTGGAATTCATTTGATAAAAAGTCAACTGTGCACAAAAGTCAACTTTGACTTTTTGAGATTTTTCACCAAAATGGATTTTTAACCCTAAAATGATGTTAATGTATGATTTGAATCATCATTCATCAAGAAAAATCAAAGAAAGTGGGATAACTTGTAAAAGGGGTAACCATAAAAACTTAGAAAAATTTCTAAGTTATGGAAAAAGTGACACTAATGTGCCAACTTTGGAGGACCATAACTCCTAAACCACAAGGCCATTGTTCCCCATTCAAAGCTTGATTTGTAGATCTCATTGCCCTCTACAAAAGCTTCATACTGACCTATGTCCAAATTCCTCATGGATTTTGAGTTATGGAGTGATCAAAATCAAGAAAAGTCACTTTGTTCCAACACAGTGAAAATTTCACTAAGTCAGATTTTACCCTACTTTTTGCCAAATGTAGGGGGATTTTTCACTTGGATTCAAAAGAGATCAAAACCAAACATGTTTAATAAGTTGTTGTATCATGTAAGAGCTTTCCAAAATGGCCAAGAACATTACCAAATTCCATTTGAGTCATGAGATATGACATTGGCAAGTTGCCTTGCTGAAATCTGCCAAGGCAAGGCAGATTTTGCATTTTTTTCTTGATTTGCCAAAATTAGCCAAATCCAAATGCTCCTATCCACTTGGACACCTCTGAGGATTGAATCTAAGGGGGACAATCACTGAGCCAAGCCTCCAAAGTCTTTGGAACAAGAAATAGTATGTTGAACCTAGAATTGCCAAAATAGGGACAAGACTCCAATTTTGGATTGGAGCATTCAATGGAAGCATCAAGGTGGCATGAACTGAGCCATTCTTAACTGAATTCAGTCAAGACTTATCCAAGACCAAGGGAACCAGCAGCCTGTGCCCTAACCTCTAGTCAATGGCTAGAGGAGACTTGGATTTTCATTTGCCAACATTGGCCAAACCTATTCAGCAGTTGTCATTCACTATTCCTTGCAAAACAAACTTGCTCTACTATAAATAGAGCTCAATTGTGATAAGTTTAAGGACACCAAAGCCATCAAACAGATGCTTTCCTCAAAATCTCTTCTTTCACTCCAATTTTGCCTTCTAAGGCAAGTCATTATCGGGTTTTGAGTTTGAGAGCTTTTTCAATCAAACTAATCACTCACACACCTCACATACATCATATAGAAGTGATCCAAACACTCACATAACATCTGGAACACAGATTTCACAAAATCACCAGCCAATTGCTCAAGTTCTTGACAGTTTTGCAGTTGAGGTACCATCTTCAACTCCAAACCATTTCAATCCATTCCAAGCATTCATACACACTCCATGGCACCTAGGGAAGCTATCCAGATCATTGGAACCTAGCTGTAACACCTCCAACACAAATCACGATCACCAGCTGCAAGTGGTAAGCATGAGCTCTTCTAACTCTATGATCCATGCAATTTTTGCTCCACAATAATTTGGCCATATGTTCATAATCATGCATGGAATGTTTCCCCTCAATTAATTGCATTGTTTGAATCGTGTATCAAAAATCCTAGCCTTCATGCAGAAATTAGGGTTCTTGAGTATTTTTCATGATTTCTTGCTATATGTTTAATTTAAATGAAATTAATTGCCACAGACATGATCGTGAGGTTAAAACGAGATGATTGGTATGTGGATTGTATGATATAATCAAGTATTCAGTGAGATTGGAGAGAAAATGCAAATCTGGGCAAACCCAGAACACGCGTGTGTTCTTGGGTGTTCTTGGCGCCATTTTTTGAATATTTGAATATTTGAATTTTGTGATTTTATTTAATTGATTCAAAAATTAATTTCTCTCTGAGTTTTAATGATTTTGAGTTGATTCTTTTTTTAATAATACACAAAAATGTTAAACTATTTTATTTTCCCAAAAAATCCCAAAAATATTATTTATTTTGTATAATTGATATTTTTGCAAAGAATTAATGTTTTAATTGTTTTTAACATTTAAAATATTTTTTCCACCTTGATTTTGCAACTTTTAATGCTTTCTAATTATTTTATAGGTCAATACTTAATTTTTGGAGCATTAATCCAAGATCACAATTTTTTTTTCATATGTTAAACAATTTTGATCATTTTAATTGAATTTTTATTCAATTAAAACACATTTTGAAAACAAATTAGGGTTTTTGGATTAATTCAACCCTCATAAATCATTTTCAAAACACTTTTGGGCCTCTAATAAAGTGTAAGACCCAATCCTTTTTTGACAAAACATTTTTGGGCCTCAGTATATTGTATAAGTCCCGATACCGTCAAAAAACAAATGGCGCGATCGTCGCCTTTTCAAAAATGAATTTGGGCCTACCCTCGAGTAGTAAGACCCATTTCTTTATTCAAAACTTTTTGGGCCTCTAATAGAGTGTAAGACCCAATCCCCTTTTAACCAAAACATGTTGGGCCTCACTTATTGTATAAGTCCCTCTGCGTTAAAAGAAAACCTCGGCGCGATCGCCATTTTTAAACGAAAAATCAATTGGGCCTACCCTCGTGTTATAAGCCCCACTCTTTTTCTTTAAAACTTTTCTGGGCCTCTAATAGAGTGTAAGACCCAATCCTTTTTTTTGACCAAATCATTTTTGGGCCTCAGTATATTGTATAAGTCCCGATACCGTCAAAAACAAACGGCGCGATCGTCGCCTTTCCAAAACAAACCTGGGCCTACCCTCGAGTAGTAAGACCCATTTCTTTTCTTAAAACTCATTTGGGCCTCTATTAGAGTGTAAGACCCAACCCCCTTGTACAAAAAACTTTTTGGGCCTCATTCGTTGTATAAGTCCCTCTGTACATTTTCAAATAAACGACGCAATCGTCGCCAGTTTAAAATTAACCATTTGGGCCTCTCCTCGAGCTATAAGACCCATTCAAAACATTTAGGCCTCTAATAGAGTGTAAGACCCAATCCCCTTTTAACTAAAACATGTTGGGCCTCACTTATTGTATAAGTCCCTCTGCGTTAAAAGAAAACCTCGGCGCGATCACCATTTTTAAACGAAAAATCAATTGGGCCTACCCTCGTGTTATAAGCCCCACTCTTTTTCTTTAAAACCTTTTGGGCCTCTTGAGAGAGTGTAAGACCCATCCCTTTGTACAGAAAACCATTTTGGGCCACAGTCACTTGTATAAGTCCCTCTGTACAAATTCAAACAGTGCGCTCACTGATAAAACCTTGGGCCTCTCCTTGAGCTATAAGCCCCAAATCCTTCTTTTTCAAAGCACTTTCTCCTTTGATTTTGAAATATACTGTTGTTTTCAATCTTTCTTTGTTGAACAACTAACCAAACAGCATGGAAGCTCTACAACCGAGTAAGTGTTTATCCGCTTTCATTTACCGCTTTCATATACATATAACTGTATTGTGGGGCTGTTTCGCTGTAAGTGTTCTTTCATAAACTCATATCAACTGTGTAATAATATTATAGATATTTAGAGTTTCTCCGGAAACTACGTCTAGAACTAGGTGACGCCGTTTCGTTTATTCGTAGAAATAGACAACTAGATCCCCAATAGGATCACCAGATACAGTCTTCTCTTCGGCTGTCCTCATTAGGAATTGTCAAGAAATTCTACTCCCAGAGATGAATGTATTCTCCGTGAATGGCATCTTTTAGTTTCTTCCAAATTCTCGAACTTTCCTGACTTGATCTATTCCTTGTGAATAGCTTGCCTTGAATTTTTCGGGGTTTGGGGACCCACGGGCTTCTTAAAAGCACCGGCCTCCTCTTGGGCATCGTAGAAGGACCCACAGGCTTCCTAAAAGCAATCCCGCCTCCTCTTGGGCTTAGTACAAGGACCCGCCGGCTTCTTAGAAGTATTCACAGCCTCCTCTTAGGCTTCGTATAATGATCTCTTCCTCCGGGAATGATAGCCTCCTCTTGGGCTTCGTACAAGGACCCGTCGGCTTCTTAAAAGCTTCCAGCCTCCTCTTGGGCTTCGTACAAATTGTCCGGACGACCTCGTAGAGATATAGGAACAGAACTTAGTCATCTGAATAGAACAGTCCTTTCAAAGAGTCTACTACTGTTTCTCAAAACATAGTACAAAAGATGAAACTCTAGACTTGGACTGTCTAATCTCCTTGAGTCTCAAAGACATTCTCAAGTGACCCCTTCGTTAAATAGGAAGAAAACCCGTAGACTCGGACAGTCTCAATACCCTTCGGATTTCCCACTTCCTTAAAGAACAGGAATAACCCAGATCCTCGAATCAAATCCTTGAGTACAATGTTGCTCATATAAGAACTGATTTTCTCTTTAAATCAGTATACTGGACCTGTCACTCAACTGAAACAGTCACCATAGCCTCCTCTTAGGCTTTGTATAATGATCATTCTCCAGTAAAATTAGCCTCTCTCTTGGGCTTTGTACAATGATTTTCCCCAGCGGAGTCAAACAACGTTTAGCCTCTCTCTCGGGCTTTGTACGAGACACATAAGAGACTCCCTCGTTGAGTCAATCACCCTTTTAGCTTCCATCTCGGGCTTCGTACGAGATACAAAAAACTCTCTTGTTGAGTCAAATATCCTCCATCTCGGGCTTCATACGAGATACCAAAAGACTCCATCGTCGAGTCAACCCTTTTAGCCTCTCTCTCGGGCTTTGTACGAGACACATATTAGCCTCCTCTTAGGCTTTGTATAAGAAAACCACTGGTTGATCCAATCAACCTTTTAGCATCAAAGTTGTGCCTCGTTCACAGTACACAAACATCAACAAACTCCTTTCATCTAATCGCTGTAAGCGGCAAGCCTCTGGATTATCTATATCCATGCCACTGTCCCTCTTTTAGCATGAGAAATTCCTAAGGAAAGATAGCATTGCTCTACACTGAGTTAAAGTCTTCTCCTTCAGGTTAAAATCCCCTATAAAGGAAATTATGGCATTGCCGGATTCACACATCCCGGTTAAAGTAATCCTCCTTTATAAACAGTTGTGACATACAACCTCCTCTTTAGAGATGACAATTTCTCTCTGAAGTCAACACCCTTTTAGCTTCACATCTTGGGCTTTGATCAAGACACAAACTACCTTTCGCTTCACGTCTTGGGCTTTGAACAAGACACCAAAAACATCCATTTCCTCCCATAGAATAGGAGGAACTACGAACGCTCTGATTTCCCTGTTTCGGTAAACGGGAATACGTAGGCATAAGATTGAAAGAAAAAATCTTAGCGAGCACACTAAACAAAAACCCTAAAATCCCATACTCCCATATATCATAATCTGAAGCAGTATCCTAACAAAATCCCAGAGAGAAATCAGTATTGGCAAAAATACAAATAACCAATACAAAGGCCCCACCACATTGATCACATTCGTAACCTAACAGACCGCTGTTTAAACTCAGTATGCAAGCAGCGTTAATTGGAGACATCTATTTCCCTTCCTTCATCAGCTTTAATAGGATATAAAATGAATCGACCTGTAGTAAACTCAACTGCAGAGAGCGGCCGCGCTTAAGAACCGCGTCCAAAATGGCTCGCTACAAGAACATAATGAAATTCACAAACAGATAGAAACATAACATGTATTCAAATGCAGACATTTTTGTGGAAACTTAAACATGTATTGAAATATTTGAAAATGTATATATTAGACATCATTAATATTAATACAAGATTACATACTAAATATGTCTAAACACATAAATACATTTTTGAATAAAAACTAAAATGAATTGAAACATGTGTCGTCGGCCAAATCTATATTTATGGATGGTACCGCCTTTGACTTTTATTTATTTGATTCTCTTTCAATCTCGCTCACCTTTGGTGAATTCTTGCATCCTTTCCACAAAATAATCTGGCCAAGTCTCGACTTTAGTTGTTGAATGAGTTATCCACTTCGGTGATTATAGTGGTATATGACATCCCTATTTCAAATAAACTTGAACAAAGTGTCGCAGATTTGAAATCCACCCAACACACATAATACGATCATTTGGATTTTGAGGTGGGCTGGTGTGCAATGGAATAAATGTTTCCAAGAAAATGTATCTTGTGAGATCAATACACACTCTTTCATACACACTTGCTATGAGATGTCTTATTTCAGGAAGCGAATCCATTTATCCTCTAGTGTTGGTCCACTAATACAAGGAACAAGAGATTCATAAACTGTATCAAAATTTTAATTTTTTTACCTTATAGCCGTGCGTATGATTCTTTTTGTCCCCTTAACTTTTGGATAAGTTGATGGCAGACAAGTGCGAGATCATATTCTCCTTTACCAAGGAAAGCAGCAACGACCCGAAATAGCAGTTACTGTCACCCTGAACATTGACAATCTGTTTTAATGTATTGGTGCATTAAAATCGGCATCTCGTCGTTAAGTGGAAATTTTTATGGAGGCGGTGAAGGAGGTGGTTTTCTTATGCGAGTGCCTTTGAAAATACTATTTTGAGATTTTGGAGATGGAGAAGGAAATTTTTTGTCAACATGTTCAAAATAGGAAGGAGACTACGTCATTGAATTGTCACCCGGTGTTGGTTTGACTTTCTTAGAAGCACTTTTTTACCGGTTGAGAATGTGGTTTCACCTAGGTGGTTTAAAACCGAGAAGTAAAGTTAAATTCACATAGATTCGAACCCCATCAACAACACTTTTATTATTTTCAAAACTATTGTATCGTTCATCTCCGTTTATTTTGATAACCGAGGGGTAAGATTATTTTTTTTTTATAAAAAGTTGTTATATTGTTTACTCAGAATATTACATTGTTTACCCAGAATATTACATTGTTTAAAATAAAAGGCAAATTCCCTAGAGAACAAGGTAAAAATCAAATTCCCCGAAGATCTAGACTTTAGATCTTCGAATTATTGAATCTTGGGGAAGATCAAATATTGTGTGCAAGGTTTGTCTCTTCGTATCTTGCATGCATTTAATTCTAAAGCAAAACAAAATAAGGGTTAGATACAGGGATGGCAATGGGCAGGGTTTGGGCAAGGTACTATAGTACCCGTCCCCAAACCCGCAGTTTAAAAAAATCCTCACACGCGAGCCCATAAACGCGTGGGCACCAACGTTTGTACCCGTACTCGTACCCTGTGGGTACCTAAATACCCATATCTATACTCATTTACCCGCATTTTTAATAAAAAAATGATCGATCAATTATAATTTATCATTTCATTTTAATTTTTTAACAACAATTACAAAAATTTGAGGATGTTATTGTTGAGTTAAGAAATAAACAAATATTTATATTAAATAGGTAGAAATTTAATAGTGATATACTTAATAAAATTGTTAGATTAACATATGTACATAATAAAGAAAATAAAAATATATAAATATTTATCGTGCGAGTAGAGGGCGAGTTGGGTACTAAGTTACCTCTACCCGCACCCATACCCACTTATTTTAATGGGTAATTACCCATTCTCGTTCCCGTGGCCGTACCCATTTTGCGGGTTTTTACCCAATCCGTTATGGATAAATTTTGCGGGTACCCACTAGTGATGGGTACAATTGCCATCCTTAGTTAGATAAATAAAATTAATATTCAAATATATGATTTTGTGCTCAAATGAATATTTAAGAAAACAAACCTTAAACTCAAGTAATTTTCTGCTCTTGCAATCCATCTTACAAAACTTTTTCAAATGTCTTTATGTTTCAAGCGCTTCATGTTCCATATAGATTAGATTATCAATATTCAGCAAGTTTTTATAATAGATGTCCCTTAGGTTTCACGCGTATCACTAATGGCAGATTCGTAAACATTGATAAACATTAAATGGACGACAAAGATTTGTTTAAGGGCGTTGAATATATTAAAAAATGCTTAACTATCCCCTCGGCCAAGAAAAAAACCGAGGTGAATTAGTTTTTTTCAAATACATTGTTTACACAAAATATAAAAAATACATTGTAAAATTTGTTTCTCAATGAGAAATTTTATTTTACATGTCCAGGTCTCATGCAAGATGTTAGAGACCTGTTTCTTAATGAAAATTTTTATTTTCTGCACTTGCAATCCATTCTAGAGATCTGGAGTAGCAACTCATGATAGAAATGGGCAGTAGTAAAATATGATTATTTTCTGCACTTGCAATCTATTCTGAGGTGTTTTATTAACTATCACATCAGTATTTAAAAAATTGAGGTGACTATTTCATTTTTTTTTAAATACCTTGTCAACACAAAATATTAAAAAACATTGTTAACAACAAATATTCGGTGATATTCAGATTTTGTTGGATACCCATTAAAACAAATATTTTTTTAAAAAAGAATAATTTTCTACACTTGCAATCTATCAACTGATCACTTTTTAAAGGTTGAGCTCTCTTCATTGATTAACGTGAAGTAAGAATGGTTTTCTACACTTGCAATTTATCAACTGAGCACCGTTCTTTAACTGAGGGTTATTCCAAAAAATATAACAATGACAACATCAACATCATTATGTGAAATAGATTACAAGGCTAGGGCAGAAAAAATATTTTGTTCAAGATAGAATAACGTTGAAGATTTTTGCTATCTTGCCATCCATCCCAAAGAATGATGTTTGGGGCGACTTCATATTAGTAAGTATTAGGGTAAAATCTGTTTAACTAGTGCTTTTATAGTAAAATATTATTATTGTATGTCTCGGTTAAATAGAAAACCGAAGGGTTGGAACATTTTGTTTATACTTATAAAAAAAATAAAATCATAAACTGCGATAGCTAGGAATCGAAGTTTGTTCTGAGTTGTTTTTTCACCTCGGTTTTATTAAAAAACGAGAGAACTTATTTTTTTTATTTTTTAATAATAAAAAATAACACACCTTGATTGTATACCTTTGTTTTCTTGTTTTCTATTGTTCGATGTGAATGTTTCGTCATAAAAAACATTATTTGTTGTAGTGAATCTAGAAAGAAATGGATCAAAGTGGCTCGAACTCAAGATTCTTTCATTTCATTATGAGTGAAAGATAGAGACGGAATAACATGGTATCAGTAAAGGGTAGAGGAAGAATTGTGCTTGTGAAATAGGTGAAGCACGAAGTGAAAAACTACTTTTAAGAGAGATTCTAAGAAACCAACTTTAATAGGCCAGTGCTGGATGCTGTAGAATTCAAATAGCTATCAAAGGAAGATAGAGTTATGTTGGAAGAACTATTTACCTATGACGATATTAGAGAAGTTGCATGATCAAGTAATGCAAAATGAATTCAGGACCAGATGGATTTAATTTTGAATTCATAAAATGTTGTTGGGATACCGTAAAAAAGGACATTGTTAAGTTTTTGAATGAATTCCATCATTATGCAAATATCCCTAAGGCGATCACGACATCATTCCTAACACTAGTTGCTATGTCAGACAACCCTCAAGAGTTGAATGAGTATAAACCAATTTGCTTGATTGGACGCCTTTACAAAATTTTAGGAAAGGTATTAGCATCGAGATTGATTAGGGCAATTGATAGTCTCATTTCAAACTGGTAAACAACATTTTTACTAGATAGACAAATCTTGGATGGAGTTCTTATGGTAAACAACATTTTATTAGACTTAGCAAAGATAAAGAAGGAATGCTTGATGATGAAATTCGACTTTGAAAATTTTTACGATTGTGTGTTGGAACTACCTAATGTATGTTATGAATAGGATGGAATTTAGAGCTAAATGGAAGGCGTGGGTGGAAGCTTGCATCTTCTCTAGCAGCATGTTAATACTGGTTAACGTCAGCCCAACAAAATACTTCCAAGTAGGACATGGATTGAGACAAGAGGGCCCATTGTCACCCTTCTTATTCTTGATCGCAGTAGAAGGATTGGCAAGACTAGTCCGCAACGCAGTAAGCAATGGGGAATTCCAGGTTTTCCAATTTAATTAGAATGTTAACTATCATATTCTATAGTTCGTAGATGACACCATACTAGTAGGAAAGGGCTCATGGAGAAACATTTGGAGCATCAAAGTCATACTCCGAGGATTCGAACTTGTATCAAGCCTACGAATCAATTTTTTTAAAAGCAAATTATACGAAATAAACATAAAGGAGAATCTCATAAAGGCTACATCCACATTCATGTCATGTTGTGTGGACTCAATTCTGCTTAAATTTCTTGGGATTTCGGTAGGATCAAACCCGAGAAGAAGTTCATCATGGAACCTGGTGATTGAAAATTTTCGAAAGAGATTATCATCATGGAAGAGGAGACATTTATCAATCGGTGGTAGAGTGTTAATGGTAAATATGATGCTCAATAGCATACCAATATACGTGTTATCATTCTATAAAGAACCAAGGAAGGTTATACAAGATATTATCAAACTCCAACACTCGTTTATATAAGGTGGCTCCGAAAACAGCAAGAAAATATGTTTGGCTAGTTGGAACAAAATCTGTAAACTAAGAGATGATGAAGTTTTAGGAGTGAAGAACATAGAAGTGTTAAATAGGTCATCATTGAGCAAATGGAAATGAAGAATCATCACAGCGCGGGATACAATATGGACTGGACTGTTATGTCATAGGCTCCCCCTCTCCTATACTCTGTCTACAAACCTATAACAAACAATCCAAGAAATTAAAGTTGAACCAGTTGGATATTGGAGAGGGAGAGCATGCTGAATTGGGAGTGTAAGAGATGAAGCTCACTATGGGCATACAGGCAGGAATGATGCAGGAAGAAAGCCAACAAATTCAATATTTGTATAATTTAACATGTTGCGATATAAAATATATCAAGTTAATATAAAATAAAAATTTAAACGGTTAATGAGGTTTTTGTCCTCCTAAATATCTCATATTTCACTTTTAGTCCTTCCAAAAATTTCTTTTAAAGAATGGTCCTCATAAAATTTTTAATTTTAATTTTTGGTTCTTCCTGACAAAATCGTCGCTAAAACCGTCGCCATTTCCGTCACTAAATAAAAAACCGTCGCTAATTCTATCTCTAAGTTGTAAAAACCGTCACTAATTGGCAAGAGGAACCAAAGTTAAAATTAAAAATTTTATGAGAATCATTCTTTGAAGGAAAATTTTAGAGAAACTAAAAGTGAAATTGAAATATTTATGAGGACTAAAATCTTCATTAACCCAAATTTAAATAAACAAACTAAATATCAACCGGAGGTGGCAGGATCAGAGTAAAACTTCAACACATTCCCATCTACTATAAAGCAATTACAATGAAGTGCATTGCTTTTCCATTTGTGCCCTTTTCACAAAATTTATTTACACTAACACAAGGGCAAAATGGTAACCCAGCAATTCAACACATTTTCTAACTCTTCATGGCCAAAGGAAGACATTTGTTTCACTCTGATTGGTTATCCTAAAAAAAAATAGCTTTCCTTGTCTCTCTCCTGACTTCTTCTCTCTCTCTGTCTCCCGTTTTCGTCTTTCCCTCCCACCCCCACAAACCCTAACCGCCCGCCACCCTCCTGCTCCACCCTATTACGGCCACCACCACCTCTAAAAAACAGAACCACATTATCGATTCAAGATCACGACAGCTAATGAATGGTGGCGCGGCGGTTCGTTATTCCAATTCGATGGTGTCCGCCCACCAGTTACATGGAACTGGATTCCTCTTCACAGCACATCAAGGATACTGTGGTTGATGCTAGCAGAACTCCACCAATTAAAAACAGAAAAACTTGTCACCAGGTTGATTTCTAACATCTATTCTATAGTAGTTTAACTCCATTTTCTTTTTTTTTTAATAAATTTGATTATTGAAAATACATCTATTTTCTTGGCATGAATGTGATCAATGCATTTCGATAATGGGGTTAAAATTGGTGGTTGGAAAATTGTTAGTATAAAAAGATGTTTTAATTGATTTAACTTAAGATCTATATTGTGACTGCATAGTTCTTTCTATAGCTCCAAATTAATATAACAAATTCTATATGGGTTGTAGTTTGATGATATTAAAAGGTTTATATTTTTTTTGTGTTTTTAGATATTTGATTTATTTTTGTCTATTGAATATAATAATTTTTTATAAGCAAGATATATTGATTTAGAGTACATGGTATTCTTACCCAATTACAAATAACAATTGATTTAAGATAATTCAAATTAATAAAAGCTACAAGATCTACTACTTTTTGTGCTAATAGACAACCATAACCATGATTATGTAATTTTATGTTGAACATCACTTCACTAACCAAACACTCTTCAATTTTATTGTTAATGTGTTGGTTTGTTTGAATTTTCACATTGAAGTGCCGACGAAAAACAACCAACATTGCAGCTACGTGCAAGAATTCAAGAAAAGGAAAGCAATGTGTTCTAAAATTTTGTCACAAATGTCTCATGAATAGGTTTGTTTAACTTTTTAAAATTTTAAATTTAATTTAATTTTAGTACTATTCTATTTTAATTGTAGTTTAAAGGTAAAATAGTTTATTATGTATTTGCTTTTTGTATGCTGATAGCTTTATGTGTTGAATTTAGATATGGTGAAATGGAGAAAGCTTAAGATGTAGACCTTTTGACTGATTGGAAGTGTCCAAAATGCAGAGGAATTTGCAATTGTAGTTATTGCATGTAAGTTGTTTTTTGATTATGTGATTTGAATTAAATATTTTGTTTTTAATATTTTTTACCATTTTATATGTTTGTTCTAAAAGTATAGTGACTTTGCAGGAAGAAAAGAGGACAAAAACCTACTGGTGCGCTATCTCATACTGCCAAGGCCTCTGGTTTTAAATCTGTTTTAGAAATGCTTAGCAAGAAGGCTTATGAAGATTTAGAAATTGAATAAGACAACTAATACGGAAGTTGAACATTCAAATGAAACTATTTTAGCAAAGGTGTGTTCCTTTACTCCATATTTACATATGTGATCCAATTTTAATTTATTTAATGGTTAATACTAAACTTCTCTTTATATATACAATTCAACTTACACTTTTATAAAACTGTTTTTGCCAATGATTTTTTTTAAGTATCTTGGATGATGCATTATTTTCATTCTGAAATCTTTGGTAATTGTGTAGTTTCAGGTCAGTGTGGTTCCTGTGGAGCTTTAGGAAGTGAAATGTTGATGGGTGCAAGTTGAAGGACCTTTTGCATGGTTCAGAATATGTTCTCCCGTTTGAATATAAAGTTGGAAACTGGATGCTTGTAGGGATGTACCATGGAAACTTGGCTTTTCTTATATCTACCAAATCCTTTCTTGCTTTGCTCATGGTCACTGGAAAACGTTTAATTCAGTTAAGACTTCTATGTGTAACAAAAACAGGTCCATGATGCGGGTCATATGGTTCCGATGGACCAGCCCAAGGCTGCATTAGAGATGCTTAAGCAGTGGACTCGGGGAACCCTTGCTGAATCCATAGTTGGTGAGGAAAAATTGGTTGCTGACATGTGAGCCATTTTGTTGCTTTGTGGCTTCATCTAGCAAGAGGAAAGACTGAATATGATGTTTCAAGTATATAGTGGCCAAAGATTTGCACGACACTACATGGACGTTTAGACATATTTATCGCGGTATTGCGACTTTACCTATTTCAGCTTTCCTTCATTCGTTAATATATTATCATTGGTTTTCTAAAATTGCATCAACTTTGGTCACAGGACAACCAAAGAGGCATCTATTGACTACTGGTTGGAGTGTCTTTGTTAGCACGAAAAGACTCTTCGCCGGAGATTCTGTCCTTTTTATCAGGTAACAAACTTTTTTTACAACGAAACATCAAAATTTATTAATTAATTTTCATGTTGTTGATAAAGAATTACTTTTTGCTTATTTGTAGAGATGAAAAGCAGCATCTTCTTTTAGGTATAAAGAGATCCAGTAGCCAACAAGCAGCACTATCTTCATCGGTTATATCGAGTGACAGCATGCATACTGGCATTCTTGCTGCTGCAGCTCATGCTGCTTCGAATAACAGCCCATTTACTATATTTTATAATCCAAGGTAATACTTGGCATATATTTACTATGATAACAGGGAATGACATCGGTAAATTTTTGTGACGGCCTCTTATAAGGTCCTGCCTCGCTCCTTTGTTACCAAGGCTGCCAGACAAGGTTTGCAAATTGTTCTCTTTAGTATATCACTGGTGGTGGTTGTGTTATTCATCTTGATAATCATTTTGAATTTATAGGAATACCAGCTGTTCGTTTCCTATGGCATGGATTGAAAGTTTCATGTGATATATTTATATGCTGATCAGAATCGTTTTTTATAGGACTTTTCAATGCAACCACCAGCTCAGGAAATAGTGGCCA
Organism: Lathyrus tuberosus; assembly: GCA_022829125.1. NCBI lineage: Eukaryota > Viridiplantae > Streptophyta > Magnoliopsida > Fabales > Fabaceae > Lathyrus > Lathyrus tuberosus. The sequence continues at coordinate 831,829 of JALAZF010000062.1, read as the reverse complement.
AAGATTTGCACGACACTACATGGACGTTTAGACATATTTATCGCGGTATTGTGACTTTACCTATTTCAGCTTTCCTTCATTTGTTAATATATTATCATTGGTTTTCTAAAATTGCATCAACTTTGGTCACAGGACAACCAAAGAGGCATCTATTGACTACTGGTTGGAGTGTCTTTGTTAGCACGAAAAGACTCTTCGCCGGAGATTCTGTCCTTTTTATCAGGTAACAAACTTTTTTTACAACGAAACATCAGAATTTATTAATTAATTTTCATGTTGTTGATAAAGAATTACTTTTTGCTTATTTGTAGAGATGAAAAGCAGCAACTTCTTTTAGGTATGAAGAGATCCAGTAGACAGCAAGCAGCATTATCTTCATCAGTTATATCGAGTGACAGCATGCATACTGGCATTCTTGCTGCTGCAGCTCATGCTGCTTCGAATAACAACCCATTTACTATATTTTATAATCCAAGGTAATACTTGGCATATATTTACTATGATAACAGGGAATGACATCGGTAAATTTTTGTGACGGCCTCTTACAAGGTCCTGCCTCGCTCCTTTGTTACCAAGGCTGCCAGACAAGGTTTGCAAATTGTTCTCTTTAGTATATCACTGGTGGTGGTTGTGTTATTCATCTTGATAATCATTTTGAATTTATAGGAATACCAGCTGTTCGTTTCCTATGGCATGGATTGAAAGTTTCATGTGATATATTTATATGCTGATCAGAATCGTTTTTTATAGGACTTTTCAATGCAACCACCAGCTCAGGAAATAGTGGCCAAAGATTTGCACGACACTACATGGACGTTTAGACATATTTATCGCGGTATTGTGACTTTACCTATTTCAGCTTTCCTTCATTTGTTAATATATTATCATTGGTTTTCTAAAATTGCATCAACTTTGGTCACAGGACAACCAAAGAGGCATCTATTGACTACTGGTTGGAGTGTCTTTGTTAGCACGAAAAGACTCTTCGCCGGAGATTCTGTCCTTTTTATCAGGTAACAAACTTTTTTTACAACGAAACATCAGAATTTATTAATTAATTTTCATGTTGTTGATAAAGAATTACTTTTTGCTTATTTGTAGAGATGAAAAGCAGCAACTTCTTTTAGGTATGAAGAGATCCAGTAGACAGCAAGCAGCATTATCTTCATCAGTTATATCGAGCGACAGCATGCATACTGGCATTCTTGCTGCTGCAGCTCATGCTGCTTCGAATAACAACCCATTTACTATATTTTATAATCCAAGGTAATACTTGGCATATATTTACTATGATAACAGGGAATGACATCGGTAAATTTTTGTGACGGCCTCTTACAAGGTCCTGCCTCGCTCCTTTGTTACCAAGGCTGCCAGACAAGGTTTGCAAATTGTTCTCTTTAGTATATCACTGGTGGTGGTTGTGTTATTCATCTTGATAATCATTTTGAATTTATAGGAATACCAGCTGTTCGTTTCCTATGGCATGGATTGAAAGTTTCATGTGATATATTTATATGCTGATCAGAATCGTTTTTTATAGGACTTTTCAATGCAACCACCAGCTCAGGAAATAGTGGCCAAAGATTTGCACGACACTACATGGACGTTTAGACATATTTATCGCGGTATTGTGACTTTACCTATTTCAGCTTTCCTTCATTTGTTAATATATTATCATTGGTTTTCTAAAATTACATCAACTTTGGTCACAGGACAACCAAAGAGGCATCTATTGACTACTGGTTAGAGTGTCTTTGTTAGCACGAAAAGACTCTTCGCCGGAGATTCTGTCCTTTTTATCAGGTAACAAACTTTTTTTACAACGAAACATCAGAATTTATTAATTAATTTTCATGTTGTTGATAAAGAATTACTTTTTGCTTATTTGTAGAGATGAAAAGCAGCATCTTCTTTTAGGTATAAAGAGATCCAGTAGCCAACAAGCAGCACTATCTTCATCGGTTATATCGAGTGACAACATGCATACTGGCATTCTTGCTGCTGCAGCTCATGCTGCTTCGAATAACAGCCCATTTACTATATTTTATAATCCAAGGTAATACTTGGCATATATTTACTATGATAACAGGGAATGACATCGGTAAATTTTTGTGACGGCCTCTTACAAGGTCCTGCCTCGCTCCTTTGTTACCAAGGCTGCCAGACAAGGTTTGCAAATTGTTCTCTTTAGTATATCACTGGTGGTGGTTGTGTTATTCATCTTGATAATCATTTTGAATTTATAGGAATACCAGCTGTTCGTTTCCTATGGCATGGATTGAAAGTTTCATGTGATATATTTATATGCTGATCATAATCGTTTTTTATAGGACTTTTCAATGCAACCACCAGCTCAGGAAATAGTGGCCAAAGATTTGCACGACACTACATGGACGTTTAGACATATTTATCGCGGTATTGTGACTTAACTATTTCAGCTTTCCTTCATTTGTTAATATATTATCATTGGTTTTCTAAAATTGCATCAACTTTGGTCACAGGACAACCAAAGAGGCATCCATTGACTACTGGTTGGAGTGTCTTTGTTAGCATGAAAAGACTCTTCGCCGGAGATTCTGTCCTTTTTATCAGGTAACAAACTTTTTTTACAACGAAACATCAGAATTTATTAATTAATTTTCATGTTGTTGATAAAGAATTACTTTTTGCTTATTTGTAGAGATGAAAAGCAGCAACTTCTTTTAGGTATGAAGAGATCCAGTAGACAGCAAGCAGCACTATCTTCATCGGTTATATCGAGTGACAGCATGCATATTGGCATTCTTGCTGCTGCAGCTCATGATGCTTCGAATAACAACCCATTTACTATATTTTATAATCCAAGGTAATACTTGGCATATATTTACTATGATAACAGGGAATGACATCGGTAAATTTTTGTGACGGCCTCTTACATACGGACGTATTTTATTTTAACAGGACCAGCCCGTGCGAATTTGTTTTTCCACTGGCCAAGTATAATAAAGTCCTGTACACTCATGTTTCCCTTGGAATGAGATTCAGAATGATGTTTGAGACCGAGGATTCGGGCGTACGTAGATATATGGGCACAATCATTGGGATTAGTGACTTGGATCCTGTTAGATGGAAAAATTCACAATGGCGCAATCTTCAGGTATTAATGCCTCCATTGCCTTCATACGGGTATGGAAGGGAGCGTCCTGGGCCTCGATATGGCAGTTTGATTCATGGTCAGAATCTTAAAGATGTTGTGATAACAGGTGAGGAATTTTCATCAATGTCTGCCCTAAATCTGCATTGTCAATAATCTTTTGCAGGTGCTATTTTGGCTAAAAATGTTGATATTGTAGGTGTTGAGCTTGCAAAGAGTGCAGTTGATATTCTCCCTCCACACATCACAGGGAAGCTCTGAGAAATTAAAGTTTTTCGCTTTATAGTTGTTATTAATGGCTTTGCAAAATTGCAACCTCAACTTGCGATTGCGATTGTAGTTTCATTTGACTGATTCTCTATAAGATCAAAGATTGCGATTGTGATGCAACCTTTATTTAAAAACTTGGTGACTAGCAGAGTTTCAAAATAACATTTCTCTATTTTTATGGTTAATTAATTTTTTCAGCTAAGAAGCTTTCAGAAGAACTAGAAGGATGGCTGAATTCGAGTGGTTTGACCAAATCTTCTGATGTACGGGGAGTAATGGCACTGTAAGTGAATGCATTGGACTTATGATGTAACCCTTGATTGAAAAATTTAGGTTGATTTTTCAAATACATTTTGGAGATCGAGTTTTAGAGAAGTTCAATTTGTTTTTTTTAATGATTTTATGATTTGAGATAAACAATGCTAATGTGTTTGTACTGCACTGGATTGTTGTGTTAGACATGCAGGTTACTCCTATTCAAGACGAGCTGCTGCATATGCATTTGGAAACATTGATCCATCTAACACGTAAGTTTATTTTTTGTTTGTTCCTTTGAATTCCCTCATTCTCTACTATCTTGTGGACTGTTGTTGTTTGTTGTTGATAGTGCTATTGTTTTCTTTTCAATTTTGTGATTTCAGCAAACATGTTTTCCTACTTGGTCCTTCTCACCATTATTACACTCCAAAATGTGCTCTTTCAACTGCAATAGTCTACAAAACACCCATTAGGGACCTGCCTATTGATTTTGGAAGGTAGTGATAATTGTATGATTTTTGAATTGTTGTATTGAAATGAGAAATGAGAAGCACTTTCTAGAGCCTCTGCTGACAGGGTTGCCATGAGAAATGAGAATATGAGGAGGTAAATTTTTTCCATTTAAGTACATAAGGATAAACAACCATGCTTTCAATGATTTAATTTTGATTGAATTTGGCAGTATTGACTCGTCCATTTAGGTAACCCTGACTATTAGGACAAGGCTTGATTGTTATTGTGTCAATATCATTTGGTCAAATGTCATATACATCTACTATAATTTAGTTTATAGAGCAGCTCAAACTCAAAGGAAAGCTTCATCAGTGAAATTATTTGCTGCTATATTGAGTGAGGAAATAAGTTGTTCTAACAATTCACACTGGATAAATTTGTAACCATTGAGAAATTTTGTTACAAGGTGGTCTTCTTTAGGCAACGAATTATTTATCTACATTTGTACGAGTTTTTATTGTGGTATAATAAATTGCGGCAGTGAGATTTGTGCTTACGACCACATGTATATTACCCCAACCTCTTACGACAAGACCTATCCTAATCGCTTAGTCTATACATGCTTTGAATTTAAAATCATAAAAGATACACATTTTTTGATTAAAGTTTTAACTTATTTGTTGTGTCAACATGGATGAATGTATTACTCTTTTAAACCACTTCTATGTTTTTTGCAGGTTTGAAATCTTGCTTGAAGGTGCAGCCATAAAGTCTTGACTGTGAGCAGCTCCAACACAACTCTGTTGTAGCAATAATATCAGAATCCTCACCAAGAAATAACGACCACCAATTCAGTGCAGGCTGCATAAATCATGCTTCATTTTCGGTTGGTTTTTCGAATCTATATGTATGCTTGCTATTTGAATCTGGATTTGCAGTACATAGTTATGGCGTTTTGTTTATTGTTGTTAACTGCTGCTATAGTTGAGTCAAACAACCTGATTCTGAATTTCTTATGGATAGTTTATGACTTGATATAGTATGTTTACAAATAGGTGAAAATGTTTGCTGTTGTTGAGATGACTCGCGTATACCGATTTGTCACCGCAACCTCTATCCATTGCGTTCCAATCTCGATCTCACCAGTTTCCGTTTCAAGATTGATTGTTTTGTTACTGCAGTTAGTTGTTCGTGTGTTTGGTTTGTTGGTATTGATGCACATTCTGAAATCTGATTGTATTGTTTCTTGTCTTTTGATGGAAACTGTTCATATTAGCTCAATTCTTTTTCTCATAATTTCTCTTTTGAAGTGCTTCAGATTTTCTCTGATTTTATACCCTTTCATGTATTGGTTTTTATATCATCTGCGTTCTTGCAGTTGCAGCTAGATAGAGGTTTTTTAAAATCTATTTTCTATTCTAATGAAACGAAATGACACAAGTTTAAAGAACCATTTTTTTTATATTGCAACACAGTTTGTTGTCGTTGCTTCACGGGACACTTTCATCGTATGCCATGTGCTGCAAATTCAATTCGTATCGACGAAGTTTAAAGGTAAGCTTTAGTTATGTTTATACCTCTTATGTTTATACCTCTTAGATTATTATGATATTGTTTTTGAATGTTTGTTGGATTTAATCTCATGTTATTTTTTTTTGTATGTTAATTTTCATTTACTCATTACCTCTGCTCTTATATTTCTTTTGCCTAGAATGCTCAATATCACTTCACAAGTGTTACTGTTTTGTTTTCCATCTCAAATATGGATACGATGACGCCTACTGATTTTCATTTCTGTTGTATCAGAATGTGATTCTATTCTCTGTTTTTAAACTCGGCAGAATGTGTTTCTGCACCAGTTTTGTGAAGCTCACTCCTGCTTGGGGAAACATAAACCCTTCACTAGAGGAGGCAAGGTAAGGCCTGATTATCTTACTGCGGACTATTTTTATCATTATCCCTTTTATTAGACATCAAATATGGGATTGCTAACTTAAGTAATACAAGGATATTTGATATTTATACTTCCACTCGAAGAGTATCTGTGTTGAGAGATTTAAGGTCTTGTGCTATTCACAAAGTCAATAATAAAAAGCCTTATTGACATGAATAGTGTTGCCATGTAAGTGTCGGGTTCGTATTTTGGATGTCGTGTTTATCCTGGCTTAATTATTTTACTGAATTTGATTTTGATGCTTTATTTACTTTTTTGGCTATGGTTTTCAGGTTTTAATTAAAGACGGCAACAGAAACATTCCTCTTCACATCTGAATCAGTGAACGAGGGACACCCTGACAAGCTATGCGACCGGATCTCTGATGTTGTACTAGATGCTTGCCTTGAGCAAGATCCAGAGAGCAAAGTTGCATGTGAAACTTGCACAAAGACCAACATGGTTATGGTTTTTGGTGAGACCACAACAAAAGCCAATGTTGATTATGAGAAAATTGTCCGTAACACATGCGGGAACATAGGTTTTGTTTCAGCTGATGTTGGTCTTGATGTTGATATCTGCAAAGTGCTTGTCAATATTGAACAACAGAGTCCTGATATTGCTCAAGGTGTCCATGGCCATCTTACGAAAAGACCTGACGAAATTGGTGCTGGTGCATAAGTGAAGTGATTATGATGTCATTTGGTGTACCAAAATTTATAATTTTTCTGCGTTTTCATTTTTTATATGTGTTTTATTATTTGTATTTTTTTTCTTTTGATTTGTGTACTTTGTATGTGTTCATTTAGAACATAGTAAATGTATACATAATCAACCGACAAAATGTTGTTCAAGGATTTGTTCCATATAATGTAATAATTATTATATCAAAGCGAGTTTACAATTAATTGGTTACTATTGTATTTTGGTTGAGGAAGTAAGAAAGTGAAAATAAAATATAGAAAATTTATCTCCTTCTACTGAGGACACTCACCAGTCAACTACACAAGTAATTAAAATCAAATTTTATTCTGATTCAAGATTCAAAGGGTGGACCTATAATAATTAAATTAAATATATTTTTAATATAATCACCAAAATCTAAAATAAGTGACTTTTCTTGGCAATAAACAACATGGCATTACCCCTTATTACAACGAGTTGAAGTATCATAGGTATTATTACCTCAACGTTTGGGTCATTGCTGATGTTAGTGACTTGGTTCGCGTTATTATTTCATAAAAAAATGATATTCTTAAATCATTTTTTTATATTTATAAATACAGTTCATCAATATAGTAAATAATAAAATATTGATTATGAATTTGGTGGAAGGAATGCATTAAAAAATATTCATCTTTTATAATAAAACTAATCCAAAGTCAATGCCTATTTTTTTTTTTTTCACAATAATGATTTTTATTAGATGACCATTACATTCATAAGTCATATAATTAGGAAAACTGCAATTTTTAAAACTGCAATTTTTAATAAGCATGCAATATCATTTAAAGCTGCAACTTTTGTAACACATGTTGTATTTTCATTTATATATTTCTTATTTGTATTGATATTTGAAATTCTTTGTCAAATGTTCTATTACATTTTGTATCATAATATTGTTTTTTTTCCTAATATTTTAATTTATAATTTTTCTATGTACTTTCTCAATTAAAATGACATTTTAAGAAGTATATCTAAAACAACTATTTCTACAATATCAGAATAAATTTACCCGTGCGGAAGCACGGGTGTTTTACTAGTTTTATTTGAAATAAATATCAAATTGCAAAATAAATTCCCTTGTAAATGCACACTAGGACTTCATTTTCTCTTATGTAATGATAACACATGCAAATATACAACTTTTTTTTTTTTCTTTTGATAAGAACATTACAAAGATACAATCTCAAACTCATTAATTCATGCATCAAAATAATTAGAAAATATAATTAATGGTTTTGGCCCGAAGTTTTCACCACAGTAACTGGACATGCAGCATTATTCACTACATAGTTGCTGACACTGCCCATTATGGCCCTGAAAAGTAAGTACAACAAAGAGTTAAATTCAATATATATATATATATATATATATATATATATATATAGGGTCATGCTAATATACACCCATGTAGGTGTGCATTAGCAACATATACTTTAGTGTATTTTTGTGTGGAGCCCATCATTTTTTAGTGGGACTCACATTAGAAAGATGAAGAAAAAAAAATAGATGTAGTGTATTTTTGTGTGGAATCCACCAATTTTGGGTGTATGTTAGTATTTTTTATATATATATATATATATATATATATATAGAGAGAGAGAGAGAGAGAGAGAGAGAGAGAGAGAGAGTTATAAAAAGCTACAAATGTAGTATATGGCTTACCTTCTCAAGGTTCCAAGGCCTCTGTTGCCCATAGTAAGACTATCAAGTGGTATGTGTTCAATTGATTCACATAATTTCTCACGAGCATCACCCCAATAGATCTTTACTAGTACATCAACCTATGCCATACAAAATCTCAAGGCTACTATAATGAAATGCACAATAATGATAACACATGAATGAAACAGTCGTAACCTCTAAAACTACTAATAAGCGCGTGTAAATGGTTTACAGTCTTATAATTTTTTCAAAATTAAATTGTAGTTAAATATAATTCATTACACATTCGTCACCGTTTATTCGTGACTAAATTTTAAATCCTGCACATAATCTCAAAAAGTTTAAAACAATTTTGTATATCTTCGCAATGATCAAATAAAAATGATACCTTGTTTTGTTCTTTGACAGTTTTGGAAATCTTAAATACTTCTTGGTTAGGATTGATTCCATATTTCTTTGATAGCGCAGGGTCAGAGAACTCGGCCAGAGGTGTGATAGCTGCTCAACGATGAAGTAAGAGTTTGATATTGTAATTTATAAAGAGAATGTAAATTCATCTAAAATAGTTATAAACTAATTAATGTATCATTTTTAATTAATAATAATTTTTAAAAACGATTCCATTAAATCAATTTAGTTGATAACTTGCAGAGATATCAACCACTAGACTATTTGACAAGAGAAAATTCTTAAAGCCAAGTAATGAATAATAACTACTTACGTGAACCTGTATCCGCCCAGAGCTGCATTTCACCATGTTCATACTCTTCTGGATTAATGACAATAAGAAAGATGGTATCACCTTCTTTAACAATGTTATCCACCATCCATTGCAATGCCTTGATGCTGCATGGAGAGAAATCCATTGCTACACCCAATTTCCTTGTACCTGCCATTGATGATTCACTTGTGTTGTGAAATTATGTGTAAATGGGTGATTTTTGATTTAACTAGTTTTGATTTTTTGTTATGCTCTTTTGGTATGAGAATGTTTAAGGAACATAACATAATCCAAAGCAATTTCTAAGGTGGACACTGATGATAGCGACAATTGCGTTTCTCCATTGATGGATGGATGAGAGTGAGATATTGTCTCATAACTTTGACTTTGTTTCACACATTGACATTCACATACAATACAAACCAATGAGTTTTATTAAAATAGTTAGAAATTAATTACAATGAATAAGTTGGTTATATTATTTATCTTGTGATTATTATACGAGGTGATTTAATCAACATTAATTGTATCAATTTTTCCATATTATCAATTTCAATTTATTTTTTCTTTTTCTAGGTCACTTTTATATGTGAAAACACATTTTTATATTTATCTTTTTTTCTAGTCTCGGTCCATCTCTTTCAGTTTTAATTTGTTTGGATATTATTCTTAGCCAAACAATCAACCACTAACGAACTTAAGTTGATCATATCGATTCTAGTCAACATACAAATAAAGGCCTCACTTCTTCTAGAATTTTCTTAAATGCGTGAATATTATCATTATAATGATCGTCAAAGATCTTAGATAGGAAGCATCCAATGATTATTCCCAATTCACTCCTAACTAATAGCAAGTTAGTTATTCTCTCATTACTATATATAGAAAAGACACCAAAATCAGGTAACAAAATTTAAGTTACAATTTCATTTCACTATTCTTCCTCACATACTAACTTGAGTGTTGGAGTGTTAGCTAATGCAATCCGCAAGTGCTCGACAATGTGAAGAGAGATAATAAGATTAACATATTGAAATAAGATTAACAGATAATAAAAACAAGATACATGGTAGTGATTATTTATCTTGACTCACCCTATTAATCATCTGAAACTGAACATGAGAATATCAGAGCATATTATAGAAAAATAGATAAATATGTACTACACCCACTTTTATGATGTGCATATCTAGACGTGTTTATGGCACAACTAATCAGCTTTCTCAACCGAGAATGAGACATCTTGTCAATTGCGCCTCATTATCAATTGTTTAGCAATCTACAATCGGATATTGAATCACTACCTTTCGGTACATGATTGACATTTCGGTTGCCCCTTATTGCACTACCCAACTCAAATATATATAAGTTTTCAGATCCTAAAATAATAATACTCATATTTCTCTTTTTTTGTATTCGGATAGATCGATTGAAGTTCATCACGAGATAATTCTCACGGCCCATTGTCCTTAGAGGACTTCTCACTCCTAGTGAGGTTGATCGAAAACAAACAAAAACTGAACATAGTATGCATAAAGTAAATAAGGCGATTGTAAATAGAAAATAAACTTGAAGGAAAAAAATACTTGAATGAAAAGAAGTCTGGAAATTACAGCAGAAAAACACCAAGCACCAAAAACTGAAAGTTGCAAAGTATGGAAGTGACAAGTAACTAGTGACCCCCTTATGTCTCAAGCTCAAGTGCATTACTTATACAAAACTCTTAATTAATCACTCATAATTTGTACGATATCATTAAGGTCCACTAACTTTAAGCCTTTGTCAGTTTCAAACATCCAAAAGTCACAAAAACACTTCAAAAATGTTGGATTTCATAACTGTCGCTGAGTGCAACACGAGTGTTAGACGAGGGCACTGATCTAGAAGGGGGACTGAATAGATCACTTATTTTTAATAATTTGCGCTTCAAAAAATTGTTCTAAAATATGCAAAAGCGCCTCGGATCAAAACTCGTATATCCGAACCTTTATTGGAAAGACCGGATATGTGAAACCAAATGCAATGATCTTGATGAGAGAGTAGAATCAATAAGGTTCCTAATCAATAATTCAAATAAAAGCCACTTAAGATGAACCAGATTCCAATGCTTAATTGAGGATAAATTTGAATTGACAATTTATCAAACAATTTGTATGTTATCAATATATCAAACTCATGGCGTGCGAAACACACCAAGTCAAATTTCCTTTGAATTTGTAGTGCATAATTTTTCTCACTTGCTATCAAAGTGATTGCAATGGTTTTACACAGCTGTTTGAAACACTACAAATCAATTGAAATATTGCTAACAATTGATTTCACACAAACGTCAACAATATAAAAGTAAAGAGAGAGAGAGAGGGAGAGAGAGAGAGAGAGAGAGAGAGAGAGAGAGAGAGAGCCAATTTGTTTAGGCAGTTCCTCTTTCGTCCTCGCTTAGGGTATGTTTGCCCTCAATTCTAAAATAGAATTGAGATATGTGTAATATTTGTGTGCAATATTTAGTACAAGAGAAGTCATAGCAAACCAACAATCTAACCCAATTGTTGAGGTTGTATCTAACAACTTCTCTCCCCTTGATTCTTGCTGAATCAAGTGCATCAAACACTACGAACAAACCTTTGGTTACCGGTACTCACTTGACTGAACCTTTCGTTCTTCAAGTCTTTCATTCGGCTGATTTCGATCGCAAGATGCTTGACCCCAAATCTTCCAAACACAATCCTCCGATTACCGTTACTCCCTTGACCAAACCCACCATTCTTCAAGGCTTTCACTCGGCTGAATCTATGATGCGAAGACTTGTACAAAAACCCCCAAATCTATCAAGATCTTGGAGGACAAAACCCCAATGGTTTTATCGAATAAAATCCCACTAAATCTCAACCCCAAACTTGATTTACAAATCCCACGTTTGGACGTTATCACTCTTGACAAAGCACAATCAATAAAGATGATTATGTGTGATTATTGATGAATGCAATTGTGAGAGTGAAGATGAAGAGCAAGACAATGTTTCTTTCAATTTTCTTCTTGGTTTTCAAAGTAATGGATATGAATATATATATATATATATACACACACACATGAATGAGTAACAAAAAACTGAGTTTGGGAACACATAGACACAGAAAAATGGGTAAACACGTGCGAGAGGTCGACTTCTAGCATCTATGAGTTGACCTGTACAAGGCAGTGACCAAAAATGCATAAAAATTGGCCCATGTGTCGACCTACAGGAACCCATGCGTCGACGCATGCTAGGCAAAAAGTTTTAAAAAAATTTCCCTACAGTATGAGTCGACATGTAGGAGCCCATGCGTCGACCCAGGGTAGGCGCATGTAAGGCAGAGAGTGTCAAAACCTTGTCCCTTCAGTGTGAGTCGACCTATGAGCTTAATGAGTCGACCTATGGCTCTAAAAATGACTCAAAAGCCCATTTTTGACATTGTGTATGATCCTATATGTCTAATACATGTATAGGGATTTTTATGTACATTTGCAAGAGATGAATGCATGGCTTAGACAAGGTGATGCCGTCCAAAATACACAAATACTTAATATCCTAGTTTTGACATCATTAAAACATAGTAAAAAGGAACCTTGCCCTCACATACTCCCCATTTTTTATGATGGAAAAACCTTGCAAAACCTTCCCAAAACATTGAGTATTTAAAGGACATTCTCCCCCTGACTATATGCACTTCCATAGAATTCTGAACTCTGTGAACTCGCTTTTCCTTTCTCCCCCTTTGACAACATCAAAAAGATTAAAGCAACCAGTCATTTGGAAACGTAACATTCACATAACAACACAAACATATGCTATTGCAACAGATACAACATTAACAATCATCCATATATAAGGTTGTCAATACAAACAATAAAGTTAAATAACTCAAGAACCATAGAGCAATAGTGAAGAAATGCATTACACAAAACACATAGTTCAACACAAGTCTTGAGAAAAACAAAAACAAAACAAAACAAAATGCAAAATGAGATGCAAGACAAGACAACAACACAACTCAATTAACTATGGTCTTCGACCCCGATGAGGTTGACCTCTCCCTCAGAATGTTTGATCTTGATATTCTCCTTGAGCGTCAAGACGTTCATACATATCAAGGACACTTCAGTTGAGAGTGTTGAGGCTCAATGAGAGTGCACAATGTTGATATGCCGAGGTTTCAGCAATTTGATCGAACCGACCCAAGACCCTTGATGCAAAGATATCAAAGTTTTCATTCTGAGCACGAATTTTCCCCTGCACTGTTTCGTAGCGTTGTTCTTGAAGAGCTGCAAAGTTTTGGTTCACAAGCTGCATACTTCTGAACATTTCAAGAATGGTCGAATTGCCTGTTGGAGGATTATTTGGAGAAGGAGGCACATACGAGGTGCCTTGCTCAAACCAAGCGTTTTGACGCCATGTACCCCGTCCTTGGTTATCGTTATTGTCCTAAACCGGAGAGTCGCCCAACCAACCATGATCATCATGACTTTCATAGGGAACCTCTGTTTCCATGGGATGAGTTTCCTCATCTTCATCTTGCTCTTCCTCTTCGGCTTCATTTGAGTTACTGATGTGTCGACTTCAACCCCTAGGCGTGAACACATAAGTTTTCAATTGCTTGTCCCAAATATACCCCATAAGATTCATAGTCTTTTGACTAAACTCTTGATCAGTAGTAAGAGAGATGTAAGGCATGCCAGTTTACCTTGATCTTTGTCGCTTTCCTTCAACGCATAAAAGCGACTTGCGAAATAGTAAGGCCAGTTTACCTTGATCTTGTTCTTGAGGAGATAAACTAAATGAACTTCAGCTTGATCAACCCTTGAGTAACCACCTTTCTTCGAACGTAAAATATGGGAGACAATCCACTGCAGAATGCGATCTTCCCGTTTCAAAAAACCAGTTGTGATAAACTTAGGGAAGTTATCACCCGTGACTACTTCCGCAGAAAAAGGATTCTTAAGCATGGAGTTCAACCCGGTCTTAAAACCATACTACAGATCCAACTTGTTATCGGTTATATGAAGGTCATGAGAAAGGCGAGGACACATGTCAAACAAATCTATCCATATAGAGCTACCAACATTATAGCTTTTGCGCCCCATCTTGAAAGCAAACTCATACCCGGTAAATTTACCCATCAAACCAGCATAAAACATTCTAAACATGTCTTCATTATAGTTTGTACTACACGTCGCTCCCGGAATTTTCATCCAAGTACAAACGCGAAAGTGGCGCGGAAACAGAGTCGCCAGCAATGTGTATTTATCCCAAAGAGAGGGAAAGGAAACACTGCGTAAACCCGAGGGAAGGAAAGAGCATGGTCTTGCGACCAATGGAACTGGGTTCGGGAGTCGGTTACGCGAGAGGAAGGTATTAGCACCCCCACGCGTCCATCGTACTCGATGGGATCCACGCTTGTTGTCTCGATCAAAGGGTGTAGGAAACTGGAAATCAACTGCTAACTGGAGAACTGGAAATGAAAGGTAGAAAGGAGAAGGGAGAGGAGAAAGAAGTGACTCGATAGGACATTGTCGTTGTCCTAGGCCTACGTATTCCCTCAGTGCAATGGGAAAGTCAGAGTCAACGTAGTTCGACGGACTACGGGGGAAGGTTGCTCGTCGAGATATCGCATCTCGTGCCTACATATCTTCAATCAGACGAGAAAGAAGAATCAGAGCAAACGTAGTTTGGCTCAACAAGGGTTGCTTTGTTTGTGTTTTTTAATGGAAACGTCAGAGTGCATATTCCAGTAGTTAGGTGTTGTAGCTCGCTGTATGGAGACTTAGGCGTTACGTGTTTGCGGTAGAACAGATATGACGAGTCCTTAAGGAAAAGAATGAAGAGAATGAGAAGAGAATTGTTTATTTGTTTTTGTATTTTGAAAAGAAGTGTTTTGATTATTTTGTGTTTACAACGCATATTGTATTTAAGTCTTTCACGTAGGATCGAATGTCTCGCATATCGACCCAAGACGGGACATATGCTAAACATTCTAAGAAAGTGAGAGAAGACCCCTCACTATCTTATTCTCACATGAAAGGCTCAAATGCAATATATGTTATGCCTTTATTAAGTGTTTTTGCTTTCGTTTTGAGATGAGGAGAAGAGAGACTCAATGGTTAAGAAAGGTAAAAGTCTAAAGGGAGACTAATAATCCTAAGAGTTATAATGCTTGTATGTTCTTAATGGTTTAATGTGGTTTAGAAACCTAAGTCTAAAAGGAAAGAGAAGAAGGGTGAGTTCTAACTTACATCAAAGATTGAAGTTAAGTTAAGAACTCAAAGGGGTGAAAGAAGTTGTACAAAGAAAGCATTGAAATGCTTTGCACAAACACAAAAGAGAAAGCATTAAAAAGATGAGGGAAGAAAGTATGTGTGGAAGCATATCCACACACTCAACTTACCATTAGCCCCTACAAGGAAAGGTTAGCTAAACAATTGAATAAGAAAGCATAAGTAAAAGAAAGAGGACAATTAAGCATCAAACTACTTATGAAATGAACTTATGAATCAAACAAAGCCTAAACCTAAAAGGAAATGACTCTAAGTGTTCAAGGACTTCTAAAGCCAGTAGCTATGTCTAAAGGTATTCACCTAAGGCTAAGGTACATAATGAGATCAAACTATGTCAAGAAAGGTGCCAAAGATTCACACAAGTTCAAGTTGTGAATTAAAGATGAAGTAAGAATGTGTATGGCATACAAACATGAATGAATGCATGAAGAAATGTCAAAGTCAGGAGTGAATGGCATATTATAATACATATGGAAGTCAATGAATGAACATACAAGGCATGAATGAAAGGAATCAAGAAGAAAAGACAAGATGAAAGATGTTCCAACGATGTTCAAGTTCACATAAAATGGCATACTTGTAATGCAAGTTATGAATGAAGGATGAAACATGAACATGAATAAGAATGGATGCAAGTCAGTACTGTATGATATGCTTGATCATATAAGAATGCATGAATGATGTCACAAAGATGCACACAAAACAAATTAAGACACATAAAAGAAGATGCACACAATTAGGTCAAATATAGTTCACATAAGCAACAAACATTTATGAACCAAAATAAAATTACAAATGACCTATAATCTAACATGGATGACCTATAATATCTAAGAAATGACCTATAAAATGATCACACAAGTCCTAATGCAATGGCACAAGCGCCTCCTAATCAAACAAGATTGAAAAGTTAAGAGAACATTCACAAATGTGACCTATAATAATCAAGCAATGCAAAAATAGAAGAAGGTTTGAAAAAAACATGAAATTGAATCACAAAGTACCTAATTCAGAACCTAATCATGTATCAAAATCTCACACTAAGATTCACAAAGAAAATGGTTCAAATGAGGGTTAAAAGTCACATTGATACAAGTCAAAAGAATGCACAAAGATGAGTATCAAAAGGCATGATAAAATGACTTTAAAAATATGAGAAAAATGTTTTTAGATGCTTCAAAATATTCTTCAAGCATGGCAAAAAGATTGGATGCAAAAATGTTTTGGAGCTATGCAAAACAATTGGATAAAGATCAAGTATCAAGAAGGAATCAAATTGAAAAAGAAATAAAAGGAAATTCACAAAATATGATCAAATGTTCACAAAATCAGAAATAAAAATAATACAAAATTATTTTAATGTCTAAATAGGGTTCCTGAATTTTTATGGAATTTTTAAATGCATCTACGTATTTTTAAAAGAATAAAATGAAACAAGTATAAAAAGAAAATAAAATGTAAAGAAAATAGTCAAGGGGGTGTGGCGTAAGTAACATGATAGTTTAAAAATTATTGGGCTCAAAATATGGGTGTGCAGATAACAATTAGAGTCCAGGTCCAAAGGCGCGTGGGTGCATGGAATTATGGTGGAGTTCAGTCAAAAGTTTGACTCAATCTGAGCCTTAGGATCCAGTCAAGGTGAGATAATCATGAAAGTAAGCAAAATGAACGCATCACAAAGCAAGCATATGATAACAACCATGCACGCACACACATGCAAGCAATCAGAGAGAAAAGTAAGACACGCGTGAGGCACATATCTCATTTATATGTTGGCAGCATCCTAACCGTTCATGCACAAAAATCCATTGGCCACGTTTTAAAGTTCCTAAACCCTAACCTGAAAATCTCACCGACCGGAGAATGACCTCCAGTCAACTTCTCCGGCCATCTCCGGCGACCTGCAACACTCACATGTTCCAGAATCTTACAAAATGCACATCAAAATGAATCTGAGCTCACGTAGAACACAAATCCACAATTGGTTTTCACAAATCACAAATGTACAGAGAGAAACGAGCACCAACAGTTTGCCCTAGAATGTGAATCTAAGCTTCTAACAAGCTCTATCAACTAGCCAGATCAATCACAGCTTCTAGTAAGCTCTATAAACAACAATAACAAGCTAAAACACAAGAAAACGAAGCAAAATCAATTGAGGAATTTCAAACCTGAAACTGCGAAAAACTTGGATCAACAAGAAAACCAGAGGTGTAGGCTTGTTCTTGAGCTTCCAAGGAGCAAAATAAATGCTCTAATGCTTGAGATCTTGAAGAAAACAGATGGAAATTCGAATTGGAAAAGTTGTTACACTTGAGAAATTGATCTCTTTCTTGCTTGTCCTTGAGCAATGCGGAACAATTGATGATGATGATGATGAAATATGGGTGAACTCGTGCAAAGAGAGAGAGAATTCAGAGAGAAGTTTCAGAGAGTGATTTGTGAAATGTGAGAAAATGATGAAGCTTTTTTCAATTCTGTTAGAGTGAAGCTTATATATGTGTGGTTAGCTTCTAACTAGTGAGGTCGATGGTTAGAACCCAAGTTAGAGTGAGTTAGTTAACTGAGTTGTGAGTTAACTAACTGAGTTAGGTTGTTATGCCACGAGTTGGGAGGTTTGGCTAGAGTGTGGAGGAGCTCATGAGATGGTATGATGAGGATGATGAAGGATGGTGATGATGATATCGATGCAGCAACAAGACTTGTTGGACAAGCATCTTATTTTCCTCTTTGGTGTATGGAGCAACATGTATGGCATGATGTGTAAGATGGTGTGTGGAGCAACATGTATGGCATAATGTGTAAGATGGTGTGTGTTCAAATGAGGAAAAGAGTGAATGGTGTGAAGATACATGCGTGCAAACAAGCTGCAACATCAACAATAATGCCCTAACATCTTATTTTGGCAGCATGACATCAATGAAAATGTGAAAGTTTGTAGATGAAATTCTCTCAATGTAGTGCATGAAAATGAATGTTTTTGGTGGCTATGGAAAGAGGATACAAGATAGAACATGTTTGGTGTTGAAATCAAAATGAGTGGAAGCTTGGAAGATGATCAAAGATGACTTAGAAATTAAGTGGACAAAACTGCATCATGGGCGAGGCAAGTTGGGACATGCATGGCAACATGGCCTAAGGAAATTTCAGAGTGAGACCACCATGTTTGAGCTCTCATATGACCTCCATAACTTGTTCAAATGAGAAAATGCCCAACATCAAAGTTAAAGAGGACATGGAGATGAACAACTTTGATGTTCAACAATTTTTCATTTGAAGCCTTCTTGATGGAGAAAACTAGCTTGTCATTTGGAACACCAATTGTTTGATGAAATTATGGCCTGGACGCCTGAATCTGCCTTGCCATGACTTGAGATTTGCCTTGATTTTGTCAAACTTTGATTGATCATAACTCCCTCAATTTTGATCCAATGGAAGAGTTCTTTATATGGATTTGAAGCTTAAGATGTGATCTTTGATTGACTCAATTTAGGCCTGAAGTTTGAAGCTTTTATCTTGAAGAAAGAATGCCTTGAAGATGAGTGCAAAATGGTCCAAACTTGCCATTTTTGGAAACCCTTAGTTTCTAAATTTGGCAACTTTGTACAATTCTTGATTTTTGATGAATCTCTTGACATTTCTTGATCAAATCTTGTCCAATGAACATATGTGACTTGAATTTCATGAATTTGACCCAAAAAAGTCAGGAGTTGACTTTTTCCCCAATTTCTTGATTCTCAAGCAACTGATCAATTGAACCTCTTCTGAAATGAACCAATAGGCAATCTTCCATCCTTAGATACTTGATATCATGTAGAAATCATTGAGATCAAGTTTGAACCAAAATTTCATCAGGAGACTGCCTGAATCACAAACCCTAATTTTGACTGTTTTTGCTAGGAGATGATGAACTGTCCAACTTCTTAGTGAATTCTCTTCTTTCAATGACTTTTGGGATCAATTGAGATGATATATGATGAAAGAGACCTTTGAGGCTTGTTTGAAGACCCTTGGGTCTTGTTCTCTGGCTTTGGATGATCAATATTTTGAAGTCAACTAATCACATGCCCTTTGCAACTTGTATGACATATGAGGTGAAATGAGATGTAAATGCAATGCAATGAAACATAAGCTAGGCAATAACAAGAGGGAAAATTTTGGGGTGTTACAACTGCCCCTATTCAATCATCTGTTAACCTGAGAAGGATGAAGTAATGGATATTCAGATGATCAAGGTGAATTGTGATTGAATACCAAAATAACCAGAAAATTTGCACGCTGAATGAAGAAGAAAAGGGATATAAACCCTTCTGGAAGTATCAGCAAATAACTGCATGGATTGATACGACGTGTATCGAAATAGGGCTATGGACGATTATCAAGGACCATACGGACGAGTATGGAAATAAAACACGGACGTGTGTTGAAAGGACACAGACGGACGTTGAAAGGTCAATACGGATGAGTATTGAAATAAGAGTTCAAACACGGACGGGTGTTGAAAGGTCAATACGGACGAGTATTGAAATAAGAGTTCAAACACGGACGAGTGATGAAAGGACACGGACGAGTGTCAAAGGTCAATATGGACGAGTATTGAAATAAGAGTTCAAACACGGACGAGTGCTGAAAGAACACGGACGAGTGTCATAGGTCAATGATGCGGACGAGCATCGAACAATCATCAAAGGAACACGACGAGTGACCAAGTCGACGATATGGACGAGTATCGGACGATGATTAATAAGAAACACACACAAGTGTTTGGGTCAACAATACGGACGAGCATCGGACAATCATCAAAGGTACACGACGAGTGACCAAGTCGACGATACGGACGAATATCAGACGATGATTAATAAGATACGGACGAGTATCTCAAAGGTCAATACGGACGAGTATTGGTTAAAAAGTTCAAACACGGACGGGTGCTGAAAGGACACGGACGAGTGTCAAAGGTCAATACGGACGAGTATTGAAATAAGAGTTCAAACACGGACGAGTGCTGAAAGGACGCGGATGAGTGTCATAGGTGAACGATGCAGACGAGCATCGAACAATCATCAAAGGAACACGATGAGTGACCAAGTCGACGATACAGACGAGTATCAGACGATGATTAATAAGAAACACACACAAGTGTTTGGGTCAACGATACAGACGAACATCAGACAATCATCAAAGGTACACGACGAGTGGCCAAGTCGACGATACTGACGAATATCGGACGATGATTAATAAGATACGGATGAGTATCTCAAAGGTAAATACGGACAAGTATTGGCTAAAAAGTTCAAACACGAACGGGTGCTGAAAGGACACGGACGAGTGTCAAAGGTCAATACGGACGGGTATTGAAACAAAAGTTCAAACACGGACGAGTGCTGAAAGGAGACGGACGAGTGTCAAAAGTCAATACGGACGGGTATTGAAACAAAAGTTCAAACACGGACGAGTGCTGAAAGGACACGGACGAGTGTCAAAAGTCAATACGGACGGGTATTGAAACAAAAGTTCAAACACGAACGAGTGCTAAAAGGACACGGACGGGTGTCAAAGGTCAATACGGACGGGTATTGAATTAACAGGTCAAACACGGACGAGTGCTGAAAGGACACGGACGAGTGTCAAAGGTCAATACGGACGGGTATTGAATTAACATTGTACGATCAAGCGTTGTAGTAAGCTTTGCTGGGGTTGCATGACAATGTTTTGTCTGGGAATTACTCTGGCTTGCAGGTAAACAGTTAAACTTGGCTTATGTTTCGTATGCACATGTTTGAGTTTTGCCGTAATGCTCCATATCAATGGAATGCTACACTTTTAGAAAATGCTATACAAACTATATGCAAATGCAAAAGAGACCCCGGATGAGGGATCCAACTCCGCGGGGAAAAGATCATTGTTCGATCCTTCAATTGCTCTGTGGGGATTAACCCTTCTGCCGGGGATAACGCTTGCCACAAATTGCCAAAAATAAATTGGCTTGCAGATGCGCTGAGGTGTGATGATCCTGTTGAGGAAGTTTCTACTTGAATGACTCTGCTTTGGAGAGAGATTATTCAGTTCATAGAACTCCGCTGGGGATGAGAACTTTCTGAATGACGTTCCGCTAAGGAAAAAGAGTCATTAAATTCTGCTTGGGGATCTATCAAACCCAAGATCCTTTGCTAGAGATAATCAGCCTTCTGACTCAGCTGGGGAATCAGCCACTATTATTGACACAGAAAAGCTTGTAGCTGTTGGAAGTACTGAATGGGAGAATCAACTTAATAAGATACAACAACATTGCCGGAGTTGCCTGTTAATCTCAAGCCATTGCGAGTGACTGCTAATCAACCGGTGAACTTAATCAGTAAAAGTTGTGACAAAAGGGTGATACGGGAACCCTTTCCTGAACATGATTGCCCCGGTATTCTGACTTAGGGGTAAGTGATTACTTGTTTGGAAGAAATAGACCATGCTCTTGAAAAGGCTTCAATCTTACTTTTGAGCCTAGTATGAGGCTGCTACCTGCAAGCAAGAGGATATGCACGTATGCCCCGTGCTGGATATGATTTCTGCAACTGAGAAAATCTAACTCTGAACCACCACTTGTTGGGGAGAAAGGTTTTGATGCATCTCTTGCTGGGAACATGATTTATGAAGCCTGCTGAAGACAGGGGACCACAAATACCTTGGGTTGGAATGCCCCTTTGTTTTAAGCCTTTTGGCCGATTGACTGCATATGCGTGAACAACAGTTTTTTTTTCTTACAATTTTCCACTTGCCCCAGACCACACGGTCCACCAGAAGAAATTGTCTCAAGAGGATTTTATAGAAGACTTGACATCCGAAATGCCTCAATGTCTTCAAACTCTTGGAGAGATTTGTCGAATCTCGAAATAACTGCCTCAGACTGACACGGTCCACCAGAAGAAATTGTCTCAAGAGGATTTCACAGAAGACTTGACATCCGAAACGCCTCAATGTCTTCAAACTCTTGGAGAGATTTGTCGGATCTATAAATAACTGCCTCAGACTGTATGGTCTACAGAGGAATTCGCCTCGAGAAGATTCATGAATAATCTCATATCACCGTGAGATATTCTGCCCCAATACTCTGAACCTGGATAGGCTAATCAGTCGTCTGGATGGACTAACTTCTCATGCTCTTGGGATGACCTTCTCCAGTATGAACCTTGAAGTGATTTTGCCCCTGACTACTGATCTTCGAAGGAAGACCCCGAATACATGCCTTTGGAGAGATTTGAATCTCGAAGTAATTGCCCCAGTTTGGCTGAACTCTGAAGAGATTTCTCGACGTGATTGGCCCAGATTGGATACACCTTAAAGAGATGATTCGACGTGATTGCCCCAGATCGGCTACGTCTTAACACAACTTATTGGGAAAGCTCCCGCTCAACAAAGTTTCTTGAGGAAGTACCACTGGATGTGGTTGTCCTTCGGGAGTTTCAGGATTCTCAACTCGGCAAGATTAAGTTTCTGGACTGAATTTCCATATGTAAACTTCTTTTGGTGTCAAACAAATGTTTGCAAGCAGAAAATGTTTTATTCTGAGAATGAAAATTCTAATGCAACACACATGTTAATCTTGAAGTTTTACTGAAAATATGTCGCAAACCCTTTGTGAGCGGATCACAGATTAGGATACAATATTAATTTTTGAATGAAAGAATGCAATGCACATGCAACACAAACAAAGATCTTTTAGCACAACTCACAGGAGTCAGGAACGCTATCTCTTGGTTGTATGATTTCGAAATAACCCTGTTTCAATTGAGGACTTTCGGTTTTGTAACGGGGCCTGGTTCACGGTTATTGAAACAAGGGATATAAGGCTCAAAATTTATTAGTGCCCACCCACTCTTCGTGATGTCCTCCAGTCCTACGTTTAATTAGTTTGGCACTAACATTCACCTCTCAAAATAAACCTTTGTGATGGTTGAGGAACCATTGACTTTTAACAGTTTAAGCACCAATCAGTTTATTGGAGTTCCAGTCATCCCTTTTCGTCTTTGTGTCTGTGTCACACGACTTTGTTCTTTCACTTGAGGATCTTTCTTGGGTAATCCTGTTCACATTCCGCTTTCACATTCTTTTGCTTATCCATAACTTTTGCCTGGACATATTCTTTTGAATCTTTGATTTCGGAGTCCAGCGGGATGCCCTAACTTTTGCCTAAGTTGCTTATTTTCAAGTTTCAACTTAGCGGGCTTTTTCATTTCTTTTTTTTTATTCTCTTTTTTTTTCTTGAACGCGTCGTGTGACACCGGCTGTCTTGACTTCTTTGGAAGGGTTGTGACTGTTTCACTTCTCAGTTGATGAGGGATAACCATTGTGGTTTTCGCTCTTTGGACCTCTTGATGCGGTGGAGTGAAAAGTAATGGATCCTCAGATGCACATTTCTTTTGAGGTTTGAACGCTTGGTCAAACTAACTGATGCCTACCCTGCCCCGGGGTTAAATGTTAGGGTTTTTTTTACTAAAAGAAACTCCTACTTTAGGGCTCTTATTTGGACGAGGGTCTATCTCCTTATATCTTCAGTGTTTGGGATTTGAAAGAATGCCTTTACACATCGTCAACAGGGTTTTATCCAAAAGCACACAATTAGAGATTTTTGCGTTTTCAACTCATCATCCTCCTTCAAGAGTTTAAGCATGACAGTTGGTATTGTAATGCACATATACAAACTTATGAGTGAATACGAATGGATTACTTCAGGAAAAACATGCGCGCTTTATTAGGATTAACATAAAAAGAAAAACAGATTTCATGCATGCATACAAATGTTTTGACAAACATAAAAGCTACACATGAGAATGCAGTAAAGAAGCTAAATGATTGTCCTTGTTGAGGAGGCTTGACTCCGTCTGGACTTATTGATTCTGAAGATGTCTTTGCAAACTGGGTGCTCAATCTGATGAAGAAAGTTTAATTTATGGGCCTCCTGTCTGGTGTGATAATATTTGAGTCAATCAAGTCTTGCACCTTATGTTTGAACACTCTGCAATTGTCATTTGTATGTCCAAACGTTCCTGAGTAAAACTCGCACCTGGCATTCATGTCATAATCCGGAGGAAAAGGAAACGGCGTCGGCGTCACCTTGTCTAGCTGAATCAAAGAGCCTTGGAGCAGGCGAGTAAGAAGGCGGCTTTGAGAAATAGGAATTGGAACAGACACTCTTTCAGACCTCCTAAGTCCTCGTTGCCTCTGTTGCTGACGGTTTTGCTGCCAATGTTAATTATGGTGCCTAGTCTGCCCCTGTACTTTTCTTTCCACATTTGGCCGAGGAACAAACAAAGGTTGCTGACGTGATGATTTTGAAACCTGAAGCTGAGGAATACACCCGTGACCTGAGGTAGACCCTAGAGAAGGGGAAGGAATACTCATTTCCTTTGCAGCTACTAGCGTAAGATCACCTGATACCTTCAAGCCATCCAGTCTGAACTCGATTGCTTTAGAGTCAATTAAGTCTTGCACTTGGTGCTGGAATGCTCTACACCCTTCAATATCATGGCCTGGTGCCCCTGAATGGAAATCACAATGAGCGTTAGCATCCCATCTTTTTGGAAGCTTAGCAGGAGGAGGAGTCAACTTCCGGAGCTCAATCAATCTTAATTGAAGCAGTTGCTGAAGTAATTCGGCATGACACATCGGTAGAGGATCAAAAAACATTTCTTGCTTCTGTTGATGATGAAGGGATGCAACCGGGAGGGTCCCAGCTATGATTTGCGGATGCGGTAGTTTTGGAACCCAAGGCTTCTGGATTAAGGAAGGTCCCTGAGAGGGGGAAAGAATATCCACCTTTTTAGCAGCAGTGGGAGGAACATCTCTTCGCTTGACAGTGCTGATGGGCGCGAACTTGATCGCCCCTGAATCAACGAGCCCTTGGACCTTATACTTGAGCATCTTACAATTTTCAACATTATGACCAGGTACCCCTGAATGGAATTCACACCTATCATGGACATTGGAACCCATACGAAACTTGGTGTGTGGAGGTCCCGCATCAATCAAATCAATTAGCCGAAACTTGAGCAAGTGTTGAAGCAACTGAGCGTATGGCATTGGAATCGGATCAAACTTCCTTTCAAGCTTTTCTGGATTAGGATCCTCTTGGAGAACAGGAAGTGATTTCCTATAGGAAAATTTTGGTCGCGAAGGAGATTCACGGGGCAATCCATGGTCTAGAGGAGACCCCAAAGACATAGGAGAAATGAGAACCTCTGCTGCAGAAGCGGACACCTGATTGTTTTCCTTTCTTAACACTTCATTCAGAATTTCCATAACCCGACCCATCTGAGTCTTTATCCGGTTGACTTCTTCTCTCAGCAGTTCCTGACCTCGGGATAATGTTTGAATGTCCACCATAAAATGCCCCAGTTGGGCCTTCATCTCAGTCACCTCCGCTCGGAGTTGTTCCATATCTGAACCTTGATTGTGGTGAATCGAGTAGTTGGAAGAAGTCATGTTGGCCGTTTCTGAAGAGAATACCCAGTCAGAATGATAATCCACACCCTCAGATTTGGGTACCTGTTATGAATGTGTGAGTGCATGAATGTATGCAAATGCCATGTTTGGTTATTTCCAAGGAATCTATCTGCTTTGATTCAAATTTTGTACAGAATAATCCACAAGAAAAGGGGAAACTACTCAATAGCAAAATTCAGATATGAGATCCTTGGAAATAACAGAACATGTGTGCTGAAATGCTATGATGTTACATATGTACAGACATGTGATCAGGGTTTCCATAAATATCTTGAATAATACTGTGTTGAACCGATCTGGATGAACATTAACCAGTTTAATATTCAGGATCAAATGTCCAATGAGAAAACCAGAAAACCAGAAGAACCCCTGTAAGTTAATGGTCATACTTTACATGCATCTGCCCTGTTAGTATAGAACCATGAGCCAAGTGTCTGAATAAAATCATATCAGGTATACCAGACCGAGTGCCGGTATAGAACCAAATTCAGAATACCAGAATAAAGTACCATTATCACTGATCATAGGAGAAACATACATAGGGTGGGTAGAAGGTCAAGGTTACCTGCAAACCTGTAAACAACCCCCATCTCACATGTAGGTTCTAAAAGGTAGGATTCTCAGATTCGGATCTTGGAATGAGAAGCAATAGCACATTCAGCCCGTAGGATACAATGCTATCGCCAAACAAAGAGATCGTCCTCTGATTCACCTCAAAATAAAGGTCATCCTATGCAAGTTCCAAAGTGGGCCCTCGGATGCGAATGGGTTTGCCACAGAATGTGGTCTGCCACTGTCACCACTAAAGAGGGATGTTTCCCCTAAGGTCCTCAATGATCGGTCACCAGAGTCGACAGCTTCCTAGGTTAACACCCCGAAATACACAAGACGCGCAAATCAGAACATCTCCCAAGAAAACCTCGTCTGGTTGTGGATTTCATATAAACCATACATAACAAGATGCTACGTAGGCCACACTACTTTCCACTCTAATCCTATGTATGTACTCAAGCTTGTGTAATAGGCTTATCTCTCAGAATACCCATCCCGCCAAACAGAAAAACCAGCACAGTCCAGCATAATAATGATATGTAATGCAGTAAATGCGGTAAATATAGTAATGTACAGTAATATACAGTAAAGCAGTAATACAGCAAAAGCAGCATCAAAGTAAACACCAAATGAAAGAAAAACAAACAAGCGCTAGGACTGACTCGCAAAAGGGGATGGACCAGCAAGAGGTCAACCTGTCCCCAGCAGAGTCGCCAGCTGTCGCTCCCGGGATTTTCATCCAAGTACAAACGCGAAAGTGGCGCAGAAACAGAGTCGCCAGCAATGTGTATTTATCCCAAAGAGAGGGAAAGGAAACACTGCGTAAACCCGAGGGAAGGAAAGAGCATGGTCTTGCGACCAAGAGAATTGGGTTCGGGAGTCGGTTACGTGAGAGGAAGGTATTAGCACCCCCACGCGTCCATCATACTCGATGGGATCCATGCTTGTTGTCTCGATCAAAGGGTGTAGGAAACTGGAAATCAGCTGCTAACTGGAGAATTGTAAATGAAAGGTAGAAAGGAGAAGGGAGAGGAGAAAGAAGTGACTCGATAGGACATTGTCGTTGTCCTAGGCCTACGTATTCCCTCAGTGCAATGGGAAAGTCAGAGTCAACGTAGTTCGACGGACTACGGGGGAAGGTTGCTCGTCGAGATATCCCATCTCGTGCCTACGTATCCTCAATCAGACGAGAAAGAAAAATCAGAGCAAATGTAGTTCGGCTCAACAAGGGTTGCTTTGTTTGTGTTTTTTAATTGAAACGTCAGAGTGTGCATTCCAGCAGTTAAGTGTTGCAGCTCGCCGTATGGAGACTTAGGCGTTACCTGTTTGCGGTAGAACGGACATGACGAGTCCTTAAGGAAAAGAATGAAGAGAATAAGAAGAGAATTGTTTGTTTGTTTTTGTATTTTGAAAAGAAGTGTTTTGATTATTTTGTGTTTACAACGCATATTGTATTTAAGTCTTTCACGTAGGATCGAATGTCTCGCATATCAACCCAAGACGGGACGTATGCTAAACATTCTAAGAAAGTGAGAGAAGACCCCTCACTATCTTATTCTCACATGAAAGGCTTAAATGCAATATATGTTATGCCTTTATTAAGTGTTTTTGCTTTTGTTTTGAGATGGGGAGAAGAGAGACTCAAAGGTTAAGAAAGGTAAAAGTCTAAAGAGAGACTAATAATCCTAAGAGTTATCATGCTTGGATGTTCCTAATGGTTTAATGTGGTTTAGAAACCTAAGTCTAAAAGGAAAGAGAAGAATGGTGAGTTCTAACTTACTTCAAAGATTGAAGTTAAGTT
Source organism: Lathyrus tuberosus (assembly GCA_022829125.1). Lineage (NCBI taxonomy): Eukaryota > Viridiplantae > Streptophyta > Magnoliopsida > Fabales > Fabaceae > Lathyrus > Lathyrus tuberosus. Next base: position 803,517 of record JALAZF010000062.1, on the reverse strand, counting down.
AAGAACTCAAAGGGATGAAAGAAGTTGTACAAAGAAAGCATTGAAATGCTTTGCACAAACACAAAAGAGAAAGCATTAAAAAGATGAGAGAAGAAAGTATGCGTGGAAGCATATCCACACACTCAACTTACCATTAGCCCCTACAAGGAAAGGTTAGCTAAACAATTGAATAAGAAAGCATAAGTAAAAGAAAGAGGACAATTAAGCATCAAACTACTTATGAAATGAACTTATGAATCAAACAAAGCCTAAACCTAAAAGAAAATGACTCTAAGTGTTCAACGACTTCTAAAGCCAGTAGCTATGTCTAAAGGTATTCACCTAAGGCTAAGGTACCTAATGAGATCAAACTATGTCAAGAAAGGTGCCAAAGATTCACACAAGTTCAAGTTGTGAATTAAAGATGAAGTATGAATGTGTATGGCATATAAACATGAATGAATGAATGAAGAAATTTCAAAGTCAGGAGTGAATGGCATATTATAATGCATATGGAAGTCAATGAATGAACATACAAGGCATGAATGAAAGGAATCAAGAAGAAAAGACAAGATGAAAGATGTTCCAACGATGTTCAAGTTCACATAAAATGGCATACTTGTAATGCAAGTTATGAATGAAGGATGAAACATGAACATGAATAAGAATGGATGCAAGTCAGTACTGTATGATATGCTTGATCATATAAGAATGTATGAATGATGTCACAATGATTCACACAAAACAAGTTAAGACACATAAAAGAAGATGCACACAATTAGGTCAAATTTAGTTCACATAAGCAACAAACATTTATGAACCAAAATAAAATGACAAATGACCTATAATCTAACATGGATGACCTATAATATCTAATAAATGACCTATAAAATGATCACACAAGTTCTAATGCAATGGCACAAGCGCCTCCTTATCAAACAAGATTGAAAAGTTAAGAGAACATTCACAAATGTGACCTATAATAATCAAGCAATGTAAAAATAGAAGAAGGTTTGAAAAAAACATGAAATTGAATCACAAAGTACCTAAGTTAGAACCTAATCATGTATCAAAAGCTCACACTAAGATTCACAAAGAAAATGGTTCAAATGAGGGTTCAAAGTCACATTAAAACAAGTCAAAAGAATGCACAAAGATGAGTATCAAAAGGCATTGATAAAATGACTTTAAAAATATGACAAAAATATTTTTAGATGCTTTAGGATATTGTTCAAGCATGACAAAAAGATTGGATGCAAAAATGTTTTGGAGCTATGCAAAACAATTGGATAAAGATCAAGTATCAAGAAGGAATCAAATTGAAAAAGAAATAAAAGGAAATTCACAAAATAAGATCAAATGTTCACAAAATCAGAAATAAAAATAATACAAAATTATTTTAATGTCTAAACAGGGTTCCTGAATTTTTATGGAATTTTTAAATGCATCTAAGTATTTTTAAAAGAAAAAAATGAAACAAGTATAAAAAGAAAATAAAATGTAAAGAAAATAGTCAAGGGGGTGTGGCGAAAGTAACATGATAGTTTAAAAATGATTGGGCTCAAAATATGGGTGTGCAGATAGCAATTAGAGTCCAGGTCCAAAGGCGCGTGGGTGCATGGATTTATGGTGGAGTTCAGTCAAAAGTTTGACTCAATCTGAGCCTTAGGATCCAGTCAAGGCGAGATAATCATGAAAGTAAGCAAAATGAACGCATCACAAAGCAAGCATATGATAACAACTATGCACGCACACACATGCAAGCAATCAGAGAGAAAAGTAAGGCACGCATGAGGCACATGTCTCATTTATGTGTTGGCAGCATCCTAACCGTTCATGCACAAAGATCCAATGGCCACGTTTTAAAGTTCCTAAACCCTAACCTGAAAATCTCACCGACCAGAGAATAACCTCCGGTCATCTTCTCCGGCCATCTCCGGCGACCTGCAACACTCACATGTTCCAGAAACTAACAAAATGCACATCAAAATGAATCTGAGCTCACGTAGAACACAAATCCATAATTGGTTTTCACAAATCACAAATGTACAGAGAGAAACGAGCACCAACAGTTTGCCCTAGAATTTGAATCTAAGTTTCTAACAAGCTCTATCAACTAGCCAGATCAATCACAGCTTCTAGTAAGCTCTATAAACAACAATAACAAGCTAAAACACAAGAAAACGAAGCAAAATCAGTTGAGGAATTTCAAACATGGAACTGCGAAAAACTTGGATAAAAAAAACCAGAGGTGTAGGCTTGTTCTTGAGCTTCCAAGGAGCAAAATAAATGCTCTAATGCTTGAGATCTTGAAGAAAACAGATGGAAATTCGAATTGGAAAAGTTGCTGCACTTGAGGAATTGATCTTGTTCTTGCTTGTCCTTGAGCAATGAGGAACAATTGATGATGATGATGATGAAATATGGATGAACTCGTGCAAAGAGAGAGAGAATTCAGAGAGAAGTTTCATAGGGTGATTTGTGAAATGTGAGAAAATGATGAAGCTTTTTTCAATTATGTTAGAGTGAAGCTTATATATGTGTGGTTAGCTTCTAACTAGTGTGGTCGATGGTTAGAACCCAAGTTAGAGTGAGTTAGTTAACTGAGTTGTGAGTTAACTAACTGAGTTAGGTTGTTATGCCACGAGTTGGGAGGTTTGGCTAGAGTGTGGAGGAGCTCATGAGATGGTATGATGAGGATGATGAAGGATGGTGATGATGATATCAATGCAGAAGCAAGACTTATTGGACAAGATTATTATTTTCCTCTTTGGTGTATGGAGCAACATGTATGGCATAATGTGTAAGATGGTGTGTGTTCAAATGAGGAAAAGAGTGAATGGTGTGAAGATACATGCGTGCAAACATGCTGCAACATCAACAACAATGCCATAACATCTTATTTTGGCAGCATGACATCAATGAAAATGTGAAAGTTTGTAGATGAAATTCTCTTAATGTAGTGCATGAAAATGAATGTTTTTGGTGGCTATGGAAAGAGGATACAAGATAGAACATGTTTGGTGTTGAAATCAAAATGAGTGGAAGCTTGAAAGATGATCAAAGATGACTTAGAAATCAAGTGGACAAAACTGCATCATGGGCGAGGCAAGTTGGGACATGCATGGCAACATGGCCTATGGAAATTTCAGAGTGAGACCACCATGTTTGAGCTCTCATATGACCTCCATAACTTGTTCAAATAAGAAAATTCCCAACATTAAAGTTAAAGAGGACATGGAGATGAACAACTTTTATGTTCAACAATTTTTCATTCGAAGCCTTCTTGATGGAGAAAACTAGCTTGTCATTTGGCACACCAAGTGTTTGATTAAATTATGGTCTGGAGGCCTGAATCTGCCTTGCCATGACTTGAGATTTGCCTTGATTTTGTCAAACTTTGATTGATCATAACTCCCTCAATTTTGATCCAATGAAAGAGTTCTTTATATGGATTTGAAGCTTAAGATGTGATCTTTGATTGACTCAATTTAGGCCTGAATTTTGAAGCTTTTATCTTGAAGAAAGAATGCCTTGAAGATGAGTGCAAAATGGTCCAAACTTGCCATTTTTGGAAACCCTAAGTTTCTAAATTTGGCAACTTTGTACAATTCTTGATTTTTGATGAATCTCTTGACATTTCGTGATCAAATCTTGTCCAATGAACATATGTGACTTGAATTTCATGAATTTGACCCAAAAAAGTCAGGAGTTGACTTTTTCCTTTGCACAGTTGACTTTTTCCCCAATTTCTTGATTCTCAAGCAACTGATCAATTGAACCTCTTCTGAAATGAACCAATAGGCAATAAACCTTTTTCTAAAATCTTTCTCATACACTTCAGCAAGTTCAGGAGAAAGTAATGATAAAGCAGTTATCGGAGTTTGAGAGGATGTTTCCCTACTAGACCTTTTTCCCGTTACTCTTGTAGTAGCCATTTGAGAAAACCTCCTTTGTTGATGATGATACTCAGTTGCAGCCGTAGAAGTGAGTGTAGAAAAGGGAAATTCTTCACCAATTTAGATTTGAAACACTAATTTCTGGAGAATCTTTGAAGTGGGTTTCTAGGGTTTTTGAAGGGTTAAGAGAGATGAGGAATATGCAAAAGAGACGCAAATGAAAAATGCAAGACACAACACAAGCCTGAAAGATATTTATATAAAAAAGTTCAGAAAATACGAGCGATGTGTCGACCTCCAGCTGCGATACGTCGACGCATAAGTATAAATTGTCCAAAAAATTTAAAGTTTTAGTATAAGTCGACGAATGGGGGACCCTCAGGTCGATGCATGATAGTCAGTGGCTTTCAGACATGAATTTTGATGATCATAGGTCGACCTATAGACCAGACAGGTCGACGCATGATGTTAAAAAGAAAAAAAAAAAAAACAAAAACATGATATGTATGATGCATATAAAGATAAATAACAAGCCTATACCATTTCAAACATCAAAATGGAAGAAAAGTGACAACTACAACTATCATTTAAGCATCAAAATTACACGCCACACATAATAGAGAACATCTATTTAGCCAAAATAAAGAGTAAAAGCAATTAGATAGGAAAGATATTACCTCCAATGGTGATGAAAGAAGAATGCACTCACATAGCTTAAACTTTCAAACATGGTTAAGCAATATATAAACATGTATAGATAGAGAGCATGCAATAATTCATTAGACACGATCCGAGATATCGAGAATACCAAGTTCCCTACGAATGTTGAAGAAAGGTTTCATCGCGAGAGGTTTTGTAATAATATCGGCAAGTTGATTTTTACTATCAACATGCTCGAATACGACATCTCCTTTTTCAACATGATCCCTAAGGAAGTGGTGACGAATCTTAATGTGTTTGGTGCGAGAATGTAGCACTGGATTCTTGGTTAGATTGATGGCACTCGTGTTATCACAAAGAATAGGAATACGATGAAGTTTAACATTAAAATCGAGTAGTTATTGTTTAAGCCACAAAATTTGGGCACAACAACTACCGACTGCGAGGTATTCCGCCTCGGCGGTTGACAAAGCAACACAAACTTGCTTTTTGTTATGCCAACTTACTAAGGAGTTTGAAAATAAATGACAAATGCAACTAGTGCCCTTCCTATCTAATTTGCAACCGGCAAAATCAGAATCAGAATAACCAACCAAATTACATCACTTCCCTTGGAAAACCAAAACCTAAACTTGGATGTACCACAAAGGTATCTAAGTATATGCTTTATCGCTTTCAAATGTGATTCCTTGGGACATGATTTATATCTAGCACACATACAAACATTAAACATAATATCCAGTCGAGATGCAGTGAGATAAAGAAGAGAACCTATCATACCTCTATATTTCTTCATGTCAACGACCTTACCGTTTTCATCTCGATCTAAATTCACATTTGTGGGCATTGGAGTGTCAATAGATTTTGCGTTTGCCATATCAAAGAGCTTGAGTAGATCATAGAAATACTTTGTTTGGCTCACAAAAGTTTCTTCTTCAAGTTATTTGATTTGAAGTCTAAGAAAGTAGGTCAGCTCCCCCATCATACTCATCTCAAACTCACCCTGCATTAGCTTTGAAAATTCCTTGAACAAGTGCATATTAGTAGATCCAAAAATAATGTCATCTACATAAACTTGGACTAGAATAGAGTGATTTCCGTGACGCTTAATAAAGAGTGTAGTATCAACCTTCCCTCTTGAGTATCTTTGATCGAGAAAAAATTACTAAGTCGCTCATACCAAGCCCTAGGGGCTTGCTTGAGACCATACATAGCACGTTTAAGTTTATAAGCGTAATTTGGATACTCATGACTTTCAAAAATGGGAGGTTGAGATACATAAACTTCTTCATTAATATATCCGTTTAAGACAGCACTATTCACATCCATTTGATATAGTTTGAAATCTTTAGAACAAGCATAGGCTAGCAAAAGGCGTATAGCCTCATGGTGGGCAACTGAAGCATAAGTATCTGATCGCTATTTAGTGTGCCTAAATAAATCTAACTGCAAGTATACAGTCGTATTGCATAGTTTTAAAAGATTATCGATCCCACAGAGACTAAAAATCGAACGTATCGTTATCTAATGTTACTATGTAATTCTAAGGCTAATCTGATATGGTTTTAGGTGCAAAAAGGGAAATTAAAATTTAGGAATAAACTAGTTATGATTAGGATATCGGTATATAATTCAGTATACCATCGTGGATTTTATTAAACCTAAGCGTATAAAAATTTATCACAATATAATTCTGTAGAAAATACCAGTTTAAAAGCCCTCACCTCACACTCTCGTGATTATTGCTTCGGACTATACCTTTAAGTCAATATGTCTGCTCTCGCTAGCCCATATGAGTTTAAAAATAATTTTTGAAAACTAATAAGTCCTAATTAACTTTAAAGCGCTCTCGCTGTTTTTAAAACTAATGCTCGATTTCAGCTATCCGGGTAAAATCTCACACTCTCATGGTCTTGACCTTAACCTTTGTTACCTTTTTACTCTCGTAATAAAAGTTGGTTTTAAATTAAGAAATCGAAGCCAAAAAATAAATTGATTTATGATTTTAGCTTAGGAATATTTAATTCATTCCGGTTACTCAATTACATACCGATAAAATCGGTTTAGCTCGACATACTAATTAAAATAAACATGAATGCGAATAAACAATTAAACATAAACTCAGACATAATAAAAGAAAATAACAATTGCTATAAATTGAAATGATAAAAACCTGGTAAATGCGGTCTAAGCAATTCCTCCACAAATCGGCAGGCTTTTGCTTGAATAAATGGAAAGAACAAAATGATGAAGGCAGGAAACAAAAACTTAAACTAAGGTGCAATAGTTCCTCAATGTGAGAAACTATTACTTTGTTCGGTAATAAGGGACAAGGAAAATGGTAAAGGAAACAAGACAAAACAAGAATGTAATTCTGAAAATAATTCTGCAGCAATACGGTACTTCAGAAAGGAAAAATGACCACCCTTGTTCTTGGAATCCTTCTCATATATATAGCCTCAGCTATGGCAGTAGTTGGAGAAAATGTAGGAACACCACTTTGTCAGTTACTTGGTTTGGAACCTAGAAATCTTCGGAGAAAATGTAGACGTGTGAAATCTGAAATTCTGAAGCTTCGTGACCACGTCTGTGCTTAACGTATTAATTCTGTTTTGATTCCATGACGATCGTGAGGAAGCTGTGACGGGCGTGATGCATTTGAAATCCATGACGGTCGTGAGGGAGCTGTGATGGTCGTCACACCAGCGAAATGTGATTTCTGCTATTTTCTTGCTTGTTCTGCTTCTTTTCTACACTTTGCATACTTTTAACTTGGAAATTGAAATACCTGCGAAAACACTTAAATATTCTCGAAATAATCGGAGATTAGACGGAAATGGAATAAGATTTTAACATAAATCAAAGTAAAAATACGATATGTTTTCGTGTTATCAAACTCTCCCACACTTGAATCTTTGCTTGTCCTCAAGCAATCAATAAGTTAAAATCGGACAAACTTCATCAAATGCACATACATGGTACACCAATGGATTTCAAAATGTTGGAGGAATTTACGTTATTAAGTCAGGTACTTGCATAAAACACTAAAAATACATTAATGACACAAAGCAACAAGCTTTGTCATAGACCTCTCTTTTGTACAATCTAGTTCTAATCATTCTATTATAATTCAACCTGAAGCTTTTGTGTCTATTTCACCCGGTTTCATTCTAACACAATCACATTAAGCCCTTTGCCTTATTCACCCACGTAGTGGAGTAGCCGGTTAGTGACTTTGATCCCTTTTTCTCACGGGGCCTAATACACAAGTGTGGTAACCCTTTATGCATCCCATTCGTAGATTGCGGGGTATCGAACTGTAGTTTTCCCTACCAAGCCCAAAATCAGGTACCTCTGAACCAATCGACAACGAATTCTTTCTTTTCTTGTAAGTTTTCACAACTGTAAGAATTGTTGCATATTCTATATTTCTCAGTAGATAAATAAGAAAGAATCTTCTTTTCATGATTGGGCATCAAACACTTATATTCATCGGCTCCCCACATGGTTTTGTGATTTAGACGGTGCTGACTGCTAATATAAACTATTAGGGGTTACTTTAGGACTGAACTCAAGGTATCGGTATAATAAGTATTGAAACTGATATCGCATACGCAAGAGGTCTAAGGTGTCAAGACGGTATCGATCTTGTTAGCACTTTCCCAACTTCCTAACATAACTTAAAGCTTGGTATGTCACGATGTGCATTAATCGTAAAATTTTTTGTTATGGCAGAATAAAATGGGGAAATCGGATACTGAACGAAAATTCTCATATATTGACTTTGCTAAGGGAAAAAGGAAAATACAAAAAGGGAAATAAAACGAAAATAGACTAACTCTCCCACACTATATCGGACATTATCCTCAATGTTGCGATATAAAGGGGATCAACAAGAAAAACTAGTAAAAGAAACAAACAAAATAATCAAGGAGCCCCACGTCCTCTGCCTCTAGAGCGCCCTCGTCCATGCTGTTCCACATGATCTGGAATGCCGATGTGATGGATGTAATCATGTAAGTCCTGCACTCGCAATGTCAGGGCACCCATCTCATCGATGACGCTGTCAAGCCTCTGACCTTGGCTGACTTGTCCTTGCTGGATTTGACGCATGAGAGTCATTATTTCATTGTGTTGCTCCTGTTGATGTGCTTCTCTCTGGGCAGCCATCTGGTTTTGTTGCCATATTGCTCTTAAGATTTCTTCATTTGTAACGGGGTCTTGGTCGGGGAGGCGACGACATCTGGAGGTCGAAGGAGCATCATTGGCAGGCGGTGGTTGGTTTTCTGGGGCATTATCCATTTCTTGCTCCATCTCATCAACAGGGGCCTGATTTTGATCATCATGTGCAGCCGCATTTTGCTCGGGGGAATTCAAATCAAAGCGCCAATTGGCCATATTCTGAGGGTCAATGCGGTTCCTGCAAGGCATGATGATACTTCTAACTGTTCTTGTGTGGACCATTGGATGGTATTTGCCATCTCTTCGCAGTTTGATGAGGTGTGAGTTGCGGCAGTAGTCGATGTCCAGCAACACCGGAGGCATGGAAGGTAATCTATTAAGCTCGTCCCCCAAATCCAAACCTAGAGCAATAGAAGTGATAATCCCTCCAAAATAGAAGGGTTTTGAACCTCTAGCACAGTTTGCTTGGATGTGTGCTAGCAGAAAGGGTGCGGCGTTGATAGGCTTGGGGTGGAACACACAATGGAGGAAAAATAGTTCCTTTGAGTTCACCTTGTGGTTGTTGTCCCTTGCAAATATAATGTTTCCTAAAATGCGGTGGAAATATCTGATAGTCGGGTTGTGAATGTATGTTGCGTTGAGGCTGTCTCAGCTATCTACCGTAGTCCCGGTCAATCTATTCCAAAGATCAAATGCTGCTTAGAAAAATGTTTCCTGTGGCACCCGGCAATGAACATTCTCGCCATGGTGGAAACTAGGCATCTCGGCAAGTTGATTTTGGCCGATTTTATACTCAGAACTAAACATGCGGAACATGGCTACACCGGTGAGTTAGTTCGTTTCTCCAGAAGGTGTTAAGTATGTGAACGAACTCAGAAACTCGAGCGACAGGGCTTCGTAGGTAGGTTGGCTTTGAGTACAGAGTTGCCATAGGCCAGCATTCTGGAGCATCCATTTAACTCCCTCAAGCATCCCCAATTCTTCGAGACATGCAATATCGACATATCGAGTGGGTTGCACTGATCATTTGTGGAAACTGATGTAGTTGGCCCTCTGACGTTCTCCCGCTTCTCCATCTCTGAAATTCAAGGTTGAAAGGTCTGGAGTTTGTCTTGCCATGGTGGGTTCACAAAGAAACAAGGTATGGAAGAAAATAGGTTTTTGGAGAAAGAGGGTTTGTGAGAAAAATGGTGTACGAGTGTGGTTAAATAGTGAGTGGGAAGACGAATGGTAATGGAAATTATGAAATTGGGTCAAATGTGTAGTGGTATGACGGTTTTGGAATTTTGGAGGTAGTGGGACGGTTGTGTTTGAATTGGAAGAAAGAAGAAGAAGAAGAGGGGAACGTTTCTGTTTTAACACAGAACGCGTCCCAAACCCGCATGACGGTCGTCATGGGACTGCCACGATTGTGACAGCTCCAAAATCTGGGGGTTGACAGCAGTTTTGACAGCAAACATTCAATTCTTTTCTTTTTCGTAACAGGAAATTGTTAGCACATATGGTAACACTATAATGCATACATAATCATAAATAAAATGACAAAATAAATTAGAAACAAAATAGAATATGACAGGAGCAAATTTAATACCATCAAGATCATTATTAAGCAATAAATTGAAATATTCATTAAAACCAGAAAATATGCTAGCAAAGACTAGCAGTGTATTCAATCATAAATAAAAACTGAATGTAAATTAATTTGTTCCCGACATAAAAAAAAGGAAAAACTGAAAATAAAGTAAATTGTTTCCAAAGTAAAAGCAGTAAAACATGAAAAAGCAGTGCTTCAAAAATCTAGCCAAGGCGTTTCTTCAAAGATGCAATGGCTTGGTTCAAATGATCAAATTGCTCAACTGTCAGATCCATGAGGCCGACAATATCTTGTCGCATGGTGTTCAGTTCACCCTTTACTGAGGTGATCTCTTTATGATAGTCATCCAGAGTTTTAAGGATGGTAGTCAGATTTGCAATATAATTTGTGGAATCAACCTTAGGAATGGCAGTGTCATCTTGGAATTCCATAAAGTCAAAATCATGGTAATGAGGAGGTGTCTTAGGATCAATTTCAGGCTCAGGAAAGGTTACTTCAGGTTCAGGCTGTGGTTCATCTAGGTCATATAGCCAGTTGTGTTCGTTGTGCACACTTGTGCGTTCATGATTTGGTAGAGTAAAATGTGGCACAACTACATTATTGATCAGGAGCTGGAAATGGTGTGGACCTCGGTTCCTAATCATGGCCCTATTGAAACAGAAGGTGATGTTCATAGGCCTAAAGTCTCCAAAAGGGTTGATTTTAGAAAGTCGGGTCCTAAATCCCATAGCATCGGCTATTTTGGTAACTAGACCACCTATCAGAATTGGGCTGTTTTCATTTCTAATGATTTTGCAAAAGTTATTAAACATGAAAGTCAGTCCGTTAACCTCTCTAGACTGAATTGCACAAAAGATAATAAAGAGCTCATCCCTTGAAACAGTATTGTCATTCTCAGGCTTTCCAAACAGGGTGTAGGCTAGGATCATATGAAAGTATCGGATGGCTGGGTTATGAATTTTAGTTGACAGCATAGGGTTCATATCAAAATCAGGTTTCCCTAAAATTCTACCCCAGAAGACATTCAGCTCACCTACCAACATCAAATCCTCTTGTACCACGGAGAAAATGGTGGGCCCTTCAGGGAAACCTAAAAGATTCGACAGTTCCTTAATGGTAAACTGGTAGTGGTATCCAATCAACCTAAAAGTAATTCGGCCCCTCGTAATGCCTTTTCCACAGTAAGGATTGTAACTCAATGAACTTAGGAATTCTAAAGTCAGACTACGATAAGTCTTGTGTTTCTTATTAGCAAAACCCTCCCAACCTAGTTGGTTAAACAGAAAATCAATGCTCTCACCTAGGCCTAAAGAGGTCATGGTCGGTCTGTGGGCAAATTTTGTCAAGGCGAAGGGTCGAAGAGACAGAGCCTCATAGTGATGCCACTGAGCTGCATCTCTGAATTCTACCAACATATTATCTTCGTTCTCCATTTTTTTTAGTGATTAAGCAAGAATGAAATCAGAAGAGGAGAACAGAAAATGTAGAAAGACTTTGTAATCATGTATTTTGCAATTATATGATTAGCACAGCAATTTCCAAAAAAAGTTTAAGAAAATATAAATGAAGCTAGAAATTTGAAAACAAAATAGAATATAGAAAATGTAAAGAAATAACAGTTATAAAGAAAGAAAAACAATCATCATGGGTTGCCTCCCATTAAGCGCTGTTTTTAACGTCTTAAGCCTAACGAATCAATTAGATATTTTAGTTAGGGGGATCAGCGGGCAACTCTAAAAGTCTAAGGATATTCAAATAGTCCCTATTTTCAATGCTATGATAGTGCTTTAAACGTTGCCCATTTACTATGAATGGTTCGCTATTCCAACCCTTAATTTCTATCGCTCCACTCTGTAATACCTTGGTAATTTCAAAAGGACCGGACCATCAAGATCTTAGTTTCCCAGGAAAGAGTTTTAGTCTTGAATTAAATAGGAGCACAACGTCTCCCACACTAAATTCTTTTCTAGATAAACGCTTATCATGCCATTTCTTAGTTCGTTCTTTATATATTTTTGCGTTCTCATAAGCGTCTAGTCTTAACTCTTCTAGTTCGTGCAGATCTAGGATTCGCTTTTCACCTGCAGAATCGTACCTTAAGTTTAGTGTTTTAATAGCCCAATAGGCTTTGTGTTCTAATTCTACTGGTAAGTGGCAGGATTTACCATAGACTAGTTTGAAAGGTGTAGTTCCGATTGGTGTTTTGCAGGCCATCTTATATGCTCATAAAGCTTCATTAAATTTAGATGACCAATCTTTCCTAGAGGTGGCTACGGTCTTTTCTAAGATTTGTTTTATCTCTCTATTCGAGACCTCAATCTGTCCACTAGTTTGTGGATGATATGGCGTTGCTACGCGGTGTCTTACTCCATACTTTGATAGAAGTTTGTCAAATATTTTTGATATGAAATGGGAGCCACCGTCACTTATGACAAGTCTCGGCACACCAAATCTGGGAAAGATCGTGTTTTTAAAAAAATTTATGACTACTCGTATGTCATTTGTAGGAGAAGCTATAGCCTCAATCCATTTTGAAACATAGTCGACAGCCACAAGTATATATTTATTTCCAAAGGATAATGGGAAAGGTCCCATGAAATCAATCCCCCATACATCAAAGACTTCTACTTCCAATATGTCTTTTTGGGGCATCTCATCGCGTCTTGATATGTTACCAGTGCGTTGGCACCGGTCGCAGTTTAGTATTGCAATGTGGACATCCTTCCAAAGGTTAGGCCAGAATAGGCCGGATTGCAGAATCTTAGCGCATGTCTTTCAAGTACTTGCATGTCCTCCATAAGGAGCAGAGTGACATTGAGAGATGATGTCTTCTATTTCAGTTTCAGGGACGCAACGACGGAAAATACTGTCGGCTCCTCTCTTAAAGAGCAGAGGTTCATCCCAATAATAATGTTTTAGATCATAAAAGAATTTTTTCTTTTGTTGATAAGATAAGTCTGGTGGAAGTACTCCAGCTGCTAAGTAGTTGACTATGTCAGCATACCATGGCATTATTGTGTGTGAGTTAATTTCTTCCACGACTTCTTCTATTTTCGGTTCATTTAAGTGTAGTTTAGACATATCACTTTCAAGTTGGGCTATGAGTCGTTCATAAGGGAAATCGTCATTAATAGGTACTGGCTCTGGTTTGATGCCTTCTAATCGGGATAAGTGGTCTGCTACTACATTTTCAGTTCCTTTCTTATCTTTGATCTCTAAATCAAATTCTTGTAAAAGCAGGATCCACCTTAGCAGTCTAGGCTTTGCATCCTTTTTGTTTAATAAATACCTAATAGCCGCGTGGTCTGTATAAATGATGATCTTCGCTCCCACTAGGTAAGAACGGAATTTGTCAAGGGCAAAAACCACAGCTAGAAGTTCTTTTTCTGTGGTGGCGTAGTTCATTTGAGCAGGGTCCAAGGTTCTACTTGCATAGTAAATGGCATGGAGTTTTCTATCCCTCTTTTGTCCTAAAACTGCACCTACGGCATAATTACTAGCATCACACATGATTTCAAATGGTAGTCTCAAATCTGGTGGTTGCATGATAGGTGCGGTAATGAGAGCCGTTTTTAATTGTTCAAACGCTTTTTGACATTTCTCATCAAAGATAAAGTCAGCGTCTTTCATTAATAGACCGGTAAGAGGTTTAGTAATTTTCGAGAAATATTTTATGAATCGTCGGTAGAACCCGCGTGTCCTAAGAAACTTCGTATTTCTCGTACGGTTTTCGGAGGTTGAAGATTTTTTATAATTTCTATCTTGGCTTTATCAATTTCAATCCCTCTATCAGATACAACGTGTCCAAGCACGATTCCTTGATTTACCATGAAATGGCATTTCTCCCAGTTTAATACGAGATTGACTTTTACGCATCTTTCAAGCACCATTTCTAGGTTCGATAGAATCCTTCAAAACTCTGCCCACAAACAAAAAAGTCATCCATAAACACTTCCATAATGTCATCTATAAAATCGGCAAAGATTGACATCATGCATCTTTGGAATGTGGCAGGAGCGTTACATAGTCCAAACGGCATTCGTCATAAGCAAATGTACCATAGGGACATGTGAAGGTTGTCTTTTCTTGGTCATCGGGATTTGAAAGAATCTTGAATAACTGTCTAAATAGCAGAAGTAAGAGTGTTTGGCCAATCGTTCCAACATCTGGTCGATGAAAGGCAATGGGAAATGATCTTTACGAGTGGCTTTGTTCAACTTTCTATAATCGATGCACATTCTACTTCCAGTTACAACTCTTTGTGTTATAGATTCACCTTTTGCGTTCTTAACAACTGTAACACCTCCCTTCTTTGGTACGACATGTACTGGGCTAACCCATTTACTGTCTGATATCGGGTATATAATTCCTCCTTCTAAAAGTTTTTTCACTTCATCCTTGACTACAGTGCTTAAGATTGGATTAATCCTTCTCTGATGTTCTCTAGAGGATTTGCAGTCTTCCTCTAGCATAATGTGATGCATACAAATAGAAGGACTTATTCCTTTAAGGTCAGCGATGTTATAGCCTAACGCAATTGGGTATTTTCTTAAGACATCTAAAAGTTTCTTAGTTTCGGTTTGTCCTAAGTTTACATTGACTATCACAGGTCGTTCGAGTTCTGTGTCCAGGAACTCATACCTTAAATTATTGGGTAGTGTTTTCAATTCTAGAGCTGGTTTCTTCGAGCAAGGCAGATGATCTGGTGTAAGTGCTAAACATTCGCTTAGGCTATCGTCTTGATAAGGTTCACGCTAATTATCATCTTCAAAAATCAGAGGTATTGGAATTTTTAGAATATCTGAGTATGTGGTTGGTTCCATCTCTATTTCTCTTACGCACTCATCTATGACATCTAGCAGATAATATATGTCATCTATAGCTGAAGCTTGTAAGAATTGTGTCAAAATAAACTTAACCTTCTCTTCACCAACTTCAAAAGTTATCCTACCCCTCTTCACGTCTATAATGGCTCCAGCGGTAGCTAAGAATGGTCTTCCTAGTATGATAGGAGTAGTGGAGTCTTCTTTAATATCCATGATTATGAAATCGGTAGGGATATAGAATTGTCCTATGCGGACAAAAAAAATTTCTAGTATACCAACTGGGTATTTAATAGAGCGGTCAGCTAATTGAACAGACATCTTAGTTGGTCTTAAGTCTCCCATATCAAGCTTCTTGCATATGGATAAGGGCATTACACTAATACTGGCTCCTAAGTCGCATAGAGCTTTGTCTATGACGAACTTTCCAATTACACAAGGTATGGAGAAACTACCTGGGTCTTTCTGCTTATGAGGCATATTGTTTTGAATTATTGCGCTACACTCAGCAGTAAGTGTAACTGTTTCGTTATCATCAATCTTTTTCTTATTGGATAGGATTTCTTTAAGGATCTTAGCGTATGCGGGCATCTGAGTGATAGCTTCTGTAAAAGGTATCGTGATGTTCAATTGTTTTAAAAGTTCAACAAATTTCTTAAATTGCCCTGCAGTTTTGGAGTTTGCAAATCTTTGAGGATACGGAATAGGAGGTTTATAAGGTGGCGGAGGCACATAAGGTTTTTCTTTGTTTACGGCCTCTTGGTCATTATATTCCTTTTCCTTGGGTTCATTTTCCTTCTCAGTTGTCGTGTTATCAGGCCTTGGTACATGGCTGGATTCTGAAGTCTCGGATCAATAGGTTCGTCTAGTTCTTTACCACTTCTCAATATAACGGCATTTGCATGTCCTTTTGGATTAGGTTGTGGCTATCCAGGAAATGTTCCAGCAGGAGCAGCAGTAAGTGCTTGTTGTTGTGCCACTTGTGAAATTTGTGTTTCAAGCATTTTCTTGTGGGTGGCTAAAGCGTCTACTTTGTTTGCTAATTACTTAATTTGCTCACTAGTGTGTATGTTTTGATTCAGGAAGTCTTTGTTTGTTTGAGCCTGGGTAGCTATAAAGTTTTCCATTATTAGTTCAAGGTTGGACTTCCTAGGAACATTAGGGGCAGTTACGGCAGTCTTTTGGTAGCCTGGTGGTGTAGCAGGTGCTTGACCAGGTGCATACAATGCATTGTTGTTTTTGTAGGAGAAGTTTGGATGATTCTTCCAGCCCGGATTGTAGGTATTTGCATAAGGGTTCCCTTGAGTATAATTCACTTGGTCACTGGAGACTCCTGCCAAAATTTGACATTCAGTGGCGGCATGTCCAGGTGTTCCGCATAATTCGCAATTTTGAGCTACGGCAGCCACGGTGGCTGCAGGCGTTATGGTCAAGTTATCAATCTTTTGGGCAAGGGCATCTACCTTAGCATTGACACTATCAAAGCTACTAACCTCGTACATTCCACCTTTTGTTTGGGATTTTTCCACTGCAGTTCTTTCTCCTCCCCATTGGTAGTGGTTTTGAGCCATGCTTTCGATCAGTTGATAGGCTTCTTCATACGGTTTATCCATAAGTGTACCACCAGCGGCGGCATCTATTGTCAATCTTGTATTGTACAAGAGACCATTGTAAAACGTGTGGATGACTAGCCAATCTTCAAGACCGTGATGAGGACACATCCTCATCATGTCTTTGTATCTTTCCCATGCTTCGTAAAGAGATTCGCTGTCCTTCTGTCGAAAACTATTAATTTGGGCTCTCAGCATAGCTGTTTTGCTTGGGGGGAAATATCGTGCTAAGAATACCTTTATCAACTCATCCCACATAGTAACGGAGTTTGATGGCAAGGATTGCAAACAAGCCCAAGCTCTGTCTCTTAATGAGAAAGGAAAAAGACGTAGTCTTATCGCGTCTGCAGTTACACCATTTGCCTTCAATGTGTCTGCGTATTGCACAAACTTGGTCAAATGTTCGTTAGGATCTTCTATAGGATTTCCAGAAAATTGATGTTGTTGTACGGCTGACAGTGTCATACCCCAAATTTGTCCTACCTATGAATAGTTTTCATCTGAACATTCATCCACTAACCATCATATCTATATCCAATCCATTTGTCCATTTTCACTTTTAATTAACCTATCTTTTGCTTGTATTCATTTTTATAACCATTTCCATTATCCATTACAAATATCTATAACCATTTTTTACCTTTCCTATTATCCATTTTGTCATAAATAACCATATTTCATTTTAAATCCATTTATCCACTTTGCAAATCCATATTTTGTTGTGTGGTACGACAGACATCAATGAGGATTTCAGCTCGAAATCATTCTGGTTGATAGCAGGGGCAGCGATGTTGTTGTGTGGTTCTTGCTCAGATGGGGTAGCATAATACTTAAGAGGACGGTTATGTGGTCCTTCAGCCATGTTTCGTTCTTTGACTGGTTCAGGAGTATGAGCAAAGAGATCGGGAATATTATACTTGCGTTGATACTCAAGTATCCTGCGTCTTAAATGTAGGAAGCGCTCTAATTCGGCGATTGGTGGTTGCAAGTCTTCGCTTTGTGAGCGAGTACTTGGCATACAATCGAGAAAAAGGGAAATTTGGTTTTTGCCTTAATCTATACGGCGCAACAAAGGAGTTATGATATCGACTTAATTAGTCCCCGACAACGGCGCCAAAAACTTGATCGCTATTTAGTGTGCCTAAATAAATCTAACTGCAAGTATACAGTCATATCGCGTAGTTTTAAAAGGTTATCGATCCCACAGAGACTAAAAATCGAATGTATCGTTATCTAATGTTACTATGTAAATCTAAGGCTAATCTGATATGGTTTTAGGTGCAAAAAGGGAAATTAAAATTTAGGAATAAACTAGTTATGATTAGGATATCGGTATATAATTCAGTATACCATCGTTGATTTCATTAAACCTAAGCGTATAAAAATTTATCACAATATAATTATGTAGAAAATACCAGTTTAAAAGCCCTCACCTCACACTCTCATGGTTATTGCTTCGGACTATACCTTTAAGTCAATATGTCTGCTCTCGCTAGCCCATATGAGTTTAAAAATAAGTTTTGAAAACTAATAATTCCTAATTAACTTTAAAGCACTCTCGCTGTTTTTAAAACTAATGCTCGATTTCAGCTATCCGGGTAAAATCTCACACTCTCGTGGTCTTGACCTTAACCTTTGTTACCTTTTTACTCTCGTAATAAAAGTTGGTTTTAAATTAAGAAATCGAAGCCAGAAAATAAGTTGATTTATGATTTTAGCTTAGGAATATTTAATCCATTCCGGTTACTCAATTACATACCGATAAATCGGTTTAGCTCGACATACTAATTAAAATAAATATGAATGCGAATAAACAATTAAACATAAACTTAGACATAATAAAAGAAAAAAACAATTGCTATAAATTGAAATGATAAAAACCTGGTAAATGCGGTCTAAGCAATTCCTCCACAAATCGGCAGGCTTTTGCTTGAATAAATAGAAAGAACAAAATGATGAAGGCAGGAAACAAAAACTTAAACTAAGGTGCAATAGTTCCTCAATGTGAGAAACTATTACTTTGTTCGGTAATAAGGGACAAGGAAAATGGTAAAGGAAACAAGACAAAACAAGAATGTAATTCTGAAAATAATTCTGCAGCAATACGGTACTTCGGAAAGGAAAAATGACCACCCTTGTTCTTGGAATCCTTCTCATATATATAGCCTCAGCTATGGCAGTAGTTGGAGAAAATGTAGGAACACCACTTTGTCAGTTACTTGGTTTGGAACCTAGAAATCTTCGGAGAAAATGTAGACGTGTGAAATCTGAAATTCTGAAGCTTCGTGACCACGTCTGTGCTTAACGATTAATTCTGTTTTGATTCCATGACGATCGTGAGGAAGCTGTGACGAGCGTGATGCATTTGAAATCCATGACGGTCGTGAGGGAGCTGTGACGGTCGTCACACCAGCGAAATGTGATTTCTGCTATTTTCTCCTATTTTCTTGCTTGTTCTGCTTCTTTTCTACACTTTGCATACTTTTAACTTGGAAACTGAAATACCTGCGAAAACACTTAAATATTCTCGGAATAATCGGAGATTAGACGAAAATGGAATAAGATTTTAACATAAATCAAAGTAAAAATACGATATGTTTTTGTGTTATCAGTATCCTGATAGTCAATTCCCTCCTCTTGGTTATAACCTTGAGCCACTAGCCAGGCTTTATTATGAGTTATTACTCCGTTTTCGTCTAGTTTGTTCCTAAATACCCATTTTGTACCAATTACTCAATGGCCTCGCGGAGGGGGGACAAGGTCCCATACCTCATTTCTCTTGAATTGATTTAATTCCTCTTGCATTGCCAAAAACCAATGTTCATCAAGTAAGGCATCTTTGGAGTATTTAGGCTCAATTTGAGAGACGAAAGCAAAGTGATAACAAAAGTTACTTATTTCAGACAATGTAGTTGCTCCTTTTATGATATCTCCAAGAATATTGTCGATTGGATGATCCTTATAGATTCTCCATGCCTAAGGAAGGTCATCGTTGCTAATTGGATGATCCTCCTCAATCTTTTTAGAGTTGTGATCTTCCTCCTCCTCAACTTTCACCAATTCAGGTTGATTAATCCCTTCTTCAGAGTCTTTGAGTATGTCTTACAAAGAAACACCTGCACCATGAAAAGAAATACCTTTCTTGACAATTTTCGGACAAGATTCATCAAAAGTAACATGCACAGATTCTTTCACAATAAGAAATTCTTTATTGTACACTCTATATGCTTTGCTAGATTAAGAGTATCCGAGAAAGATACCTTCATCGGCTTTTGAGTCAAATTTGCCAAGATTTTCTTTTCCATTATTTAAAACAAAACATTTACATCTGAAAACATGAAGATGTGATACATTTGGCTTCCTACCTTTTAAAAGTTCATAGGGAGTTTTGTTGAGAATAAGACGTATAAGTAACCTATTCAACACATAACACGCCGTACTAATAGCATCAGCCCAAATATATTTAGGAAGACCACTTTCATTGATCATAGTTCTTCCTAGATCCTCTAAAATACGATTTTAACGTTCCACCGCTCCATTTTGTTGAGGAGTTCTTGGAGCGGATTTCGTAAACCGAAATTTGACCTCCTATCTTTTTGTTTTTTCAGAAGCATGTGCACTCACATTTCTAGCATACGCATTAGCATTTTTCTGTGATTTTGTTACAGGCATATACAGAATTTCAAAATGTTTCAATGCCCTGATTAATCACATCCTCACTGAGGACTGTTTTAGATGTTTTGATCACAATCCTTCACATGCTTACTTGGATACATGTTATTGTTATAGTTTTAGAGCAGAATTTACATGACATGACCTTTTCTCGATTAATTGCTTAATTTTCTTTAATTATTTTACAAATTTGATCATTGTTCAAAGCACTTTTGTTCACTTTTTCTTGGTTGTGTGTTAACATGATTTTGATTAGTGATGCATGATAATTGATGTTTGTTAGTTCTTGGCAAATGCATTCTTGATTGCATTAAGTTTGTTCTTTATTGAACAAATTTAATTTTGTATAATCATTACTTCACATTTTTGCTTTAATGATTTTTCGACTCGTTTGAAAAGTTATTGGCATATCCTTTCCCTTTGATTGATCAATCAAAACTTTGTTTCGATTGGTTAATCCTTCTTTTGCCTCTTTAGGCTTCCTTTAGAGTTTCTCTTTCTCGGTCCCCTACTAAGCTGGAGGTCTGCACAATGCTTTGGAGCACTGTACAAGTTGCATCGTTACTTCGTCAGTCGCAATTTCTGCACTACACTGTGGGTGTTAGAGAAGGAATGAGGATGGAGTTTGGCCTACCCTCATTCCGACTTTTTTCTGGGAAAGGGCATCTGGTCCTTACACCTGGAATAAGTCACCTCTATTCCCAAACTGTAGTGTATCTTGAGTTTGATCCTTGATCATTCATGCCTCTTCAATCTTTTCTTTGATCAATCACCTTTTCCTTGGTTTAGGATCATTGTCTTCCTTGGGTTAATCACCTCCTCTTGGTTAATCACCTGTTCTTTGGTTAATCACAGTCCGTCTATTAAAACCAATTCTCTTTTTCCCCAGCAAAGTCGCAGTCCTTTTTCTTAGGTTAATTACAGTTTGTCTGTTAAAATACCAAATCCCTAGCGGAGTTCGCAACCTTCTCTTGGTTCTCTCCCTTTTTTTATTGGTTAACCATTGCCTATCAGTTAAAACACCAATTACTCCTTTTTCTCAATTAACCACAGTCTGTCTGTTAACATATTGAGTTTCTCTTGGGTTGATCACCTTCTCTTGGTTAATCACTTGTTCCTTGGTTAATCACAGTCCGCCTGTTAAAACCAATCTTTCTTTGGGTTAATCATCTTCTCTTGGTTAATCACCTGTTCCTCAGTTAACCACTGTCCGTCTGTTAACATACTAAGCTTATCTTGAGTTAATCACCATCTCTTGGTTAATCACTCATCCTTTTTGGTTGATCATAGTCCTTCTGTTAAAACCAATACCCCTGTTAGTTAGTAACCTTCTTTTGGTTCAAATACTCGTACTTTTGGATTAGTAACCTTCTTATGGTTCAAATACCCTTTCTTCGGTCAAGTACTGCTTGTTCAGTCAGTGTACCGAACTCCTTTGGGTCACAACCTTCGTTTGGTTCCACACCCGTCCTTTGGGTCACAACCTTCACTTGGTTCCACACCCGTTCTCTTGGGTCACAACCTTCGCTTGGTTAGACACCCATTCTCTTGGCTCACAACCTTTGCTTGGTTCCACACCCGTTCTCTTGGGTCACAACCTTCGCTTGGTTCCACACCCGTCCTTTGGGTCACAACCTTCGCTTGTTTCCACACCCGTTCTCTTGGGTCATAACCTTTGCTTGGTTCCGCACCCCTTCTCTTGGGTCACAACCTCCGTTTAGTTCCACACCCGTCCTTTTGGGTCACAACCTTTGCTTAGTTCCACACTCTTAGTTTTAAGTCACAACCTTTGCTTGGTTTCACACCTGTTCTTTTGGGTCACAACCTTCGCTTGGTTCTACACCCGTCCTTTTGGTTGATCACAGTCCGTCTATTAAAACCAATTTCTCCTCTCCTTGTTGATTTAATCACCTCTTGGTAATACTCATTCTTCTGGTCAATCACCGTCCGTCGGTTAAAGACCAACTCCTTTCTCTTTTTGGTTAACCACTGTTTATCAGTTAACATACTATCGCACCTCAAAAAATCATTTCATCGAAGACACGACCCTCGCGCGAAAGGCGCAAAAAAAATTATGGTTCGACAGAGTCACCACCGAACTTTATTTATCCCAAAAGAGAGAAAGGAAAATATCGAGAAAACCTTTAAGGAGGGATGAGAATGGTCATCGCAACCAAATTCTGGGTTCGGGAGTCAGTTACGTGAGGGGAAGGTACGCGCACCCCCTCACGTCCATTGTACTCAACGGGAACCTCTTAATTCGAATTGCAATGAACGTTAGCTAAGCTTGTATATTTTCTTCTCAATAATAAATGCGAAAAGGTACGATAAAGGGAATGATGCCGAAGGGGGAAATGGGGTGGTTTTAGGATAGAGTGCTCGCCAAGGATTGGGGCCCTTGTGCCTACGTATGCTCATTCGGACGAGAATGAGTAATCAGAGCAATCGTAGTTCGACTATGGGATTTGACGGAAAAAGATGGAAAAAGAAAAAGTGTGGGAAGTTTGACGCGGAATGGCGGAAAAATATGGAAGTGTTCTCGCCAAGATCATCGCAATCTTATGCCTACGTATCTTTACTCGGACGAGAATAAAGAATCAGAGAAGTCTTAGTTCATGGAGACGACCACGAAAATAGGGAGAGTTTGGAAATGTTTTAGAGGCGTCAATTTCTCACACACGAGTAAGAGAACCCGTACCTAAACAACCGAAGGGAGATTAAATATTCGAACCCCCATTTTTCACCTTGAAAAGAGTTTCGATAGTTGTTAATCGTTTTGAGGTTTGTTTGTGAAAATCCGCTTAATGTTGGATCAAGGGTTTGATTGTATGCGAAGAAGTTAGTTCGAAAAGAGTTTGGTTAGAGGTTAATTTGAAAATGGCTCGACGACGAGTCAAGGGTTTGGTTGAAAAGAGGTTTGTTTTGAAAATTGCTCGACGATGAATCGAGAGTTTGATTGAAAATGGGTGTGAGAATCGATCATAGTCCTTAGGGGTGCTCCTAGTAACGAAACCATGATGAAATGTGTGAGTGTGTGCGTTGGGTTGATGGCGAATGCTAATGAGCAATCGACTTACTGGGGGTGTTTTGAAAATGGGGTCGATGATGAATCAAGAATTAGTTTGAAAATGGTTTTGTCTATGCTAGTCCCTAGAGGTGCTTTTAGTAAACAAACCACAAACAAAGCAATATGAATGCGTACATCGGAATGGGAGCAGGGTACATGTAAAGTACAAGGGATTGCACGAAATAAAAGGTCTCATTGTAAGGTAGCCCAAGAGGTAGTCGTGTGTGTGCGAGGTGTCCTAAACTAAGCCTTGAGCAAGAGTCAGACAAAACCTCCTTTGCTAGGGTTTCTGTACAGAGTCAAGGTTCCGTTGCTCGGAAAAGTAACCAACAGTCCACCAATTAGTCTTTTAGGTTTGATCGTTATTAGTGTGTTTTTTAATGAGGTATGAACAAGGAAATGGTTAGATGAACAAGTATGAATAAGATATGAACAATATGAATAATAATCAAGATAATATTGACAAGAAAGTAAAGCAAGATAATATTGACGAAAATTAACGTTAGTGGTTAGTGGTTAATTGTTAGAGCAAGTGATCTGCAACGGTTAAAAAACCATCCTTGGGCATGCAAACATAAGTTTGGGCCACGAAGAATCATTTTTCGATACTGGACATGTAGAGCTAAACCATCGTAGCACGATCTATGATGAAGATCATACTATAGGAGGTTGCGCAATTGACCTTTGTGCTAAAACACGATAGAGAAATAATATTGAGGATCATTCTCCAATGAAATCGTGCCACACGAAAAGAAAAGGTGACGGTCTCGTCTTAATCACAAACTTTCGTTGATTAATCAAAGGTAACCTATCATGAACCTAAAGTATAGAAAGTGATCTCGATGATCACTCACTACAAATTTGAAATAATGAAGGTTAACAACCTCGATAATTAACATTCGTGAATAGAAAGACTTCATCGATCGAAGATGAAAAGAAAATAGAAGAAGCTAATGTGAAATGAAATGGAAATCGAAATAAAATCAAAATGAGATAAAAAAAAAAGAAAATGGTCCCGTCTTAATCATAATTTTAAACCGATAAATTGACAATCATGAGATTAGACTTTCATTGACCAATAGTTGAAATAAAAAAGAAGTTGGTCTCATATTGATCAAGATTTTTCATCTAAGACCTTTTGTTATATCATTGACCAATAATCAAATTAAAAATGTAATCGAAATGGAAATGAAATAAAGAATCAATAATGAGGTAAATCAGGGAAATAAGATTAATACAAAAAATAATTAAATAAAAGATTACTATTATGAAAATGATATTAGAAAAATTTAAAAAATAAAATGTTAATATAATATGAAAACAAATCAAAATAAATATTAAAAAAGAAGAGGGAGGGGTGCGTATTATGAAATCCAACGTGGGCCTTAGCCCATTATCATCCACCAACAATCAACATATGTTTTTCTTTTAAGAAAAAAAAAAAGAAGAAAGGAGGATGATAATTAAATTGGGCCATGAAAATCCAACACACTAAAACCAATAATCAAATTGAACATAAACAAAAGGAACAGGGCACGACTATGAAATAAAATGGAGGTGTTAGTATCAAATGGGCTGAAGAAGCCCATCTTCCTTCTTGGAGTAAAGGCAAGGGTTATCAGGTTAGATGAAAACTCGGTTTACAAAACCCCACATACTAAAACCATCACCTCATTCTTCTTTAAAAACAAAAACGAATTGAGCACGCTTTGAAAGAAGAACAAATTATAGAAGAACAAAAACATCAAAGATAGCGTTCAGAAATCATCATCACGCAAAACACGGTCATGGGAAAAAAGAACAGTACACGATCCATGAAAAAGCATCGCGTAACAAAACGTACGAGGGAAAAGCGAACCGATTCAACCTCTTCTGAGAAAATTGCTCCGCCTCAGTCTCTCTCTCTCTCAGATTCAAGTGGCTTTGATTTCAGGTTTGAATTTACGTTTCAGCTTTTCGGGTTTTATGGTTATGGGATTTGTTCAAAGAATTTCTCTCTTCATCTTCAATTTCTGGATCTGATTTTGGGGTTTGAAAGCTGGGTTTGAATCTGTTTTTGTTTTGGTTTATGGGTTGAAAGATTTTATGAACAAAAATATGATGTGAAGGGGGAGGTTCAGGAATGTTGTGTGGTGCGTGAAGAAAGATTTAGGGGAAGGTTTGTGAATGTTTTTTTACGATTTTGGCAGAAGAAAGAGAGTGATTACAGTTATTCTGTGAAAGTGATATGAAGAATGAGTCAAGGTTTGGATGAAATTTGGGCAGAGGTCTCTTGGCTCTGAGGCTTGATCTTATTGTGAGGAAATGGTTCCATTTTATAGAGGTATTTGAGGGGTAATTGTGGAAAGAATTAGGAGGAATATTCTGCAGGTTGATTTGTTGAGAAATTTGGGAATTGTATGGCATGGCTAGTGTGTGTATGGTAATGGTTGTGCATTGTTTGTTGTGACGTGGTAATTCTTTTTGTTGTTTGCAGAATTCTGGAAGGTGAGGTCACTTGCGTTTGGATGTTCGTTGCTGAACGTGTTGTGTGATTGTGTATTACGCACTGTGAAATTTTATTGTTTATGCGTGACCGTCTTGTGTCAGATTTGTGTTGTCATAATGGCTGCAGGTCGGTTTGTATGTGTAACACCCCGATTTATTTTATTTATTTTCTTAATTTAAAGTTTATGATGTTGTGTGTATGTATGTGTTTATGTGTGTTGGGTTACGTTTGGATTGCCTTAGTATAGGGTAGTGACCTTAAAATTATAGAGAATAAGGTATTGGGGGTGTGTGACGAATTGTGTAGAGATGAGTGTTGTGGTTAGTAATTAATTATCAATATTACTTAGTAATTATTTATAGGAATAATATTATATGAGTAATAATAATTAGGTAATTATTAATTTAAATAATTTAGTTAGAATTATTTAGATTTAAAATAATCAGTTTAATTATTTTATTTATTTAAAAATTGGATAGTAGGAGTAGAAGAATAAGGAGGGCAAAATGGACTATTCATGAGGATTAGTAAGGGTAAGGAAGGAAAACCATATTAGGGGTCTAAGGGTTATATCAGGAAAGAAGAAAATTAGAAAGGGGGGAAATCATTTCGTGAACGATCGTGTTTGGAAAAAAGAGGAACATAAGAGAGGAGCAGAGCTAGGGCTTAGAGAGCATTTGAAGAACCATCACTAAGGTAAAGGTGGGGTTCAATGATCACTTAAGGGATGAATAATATATGTATGAGGGTGGATAAATCGTTAGGTTCATCTCTATGCATCTCTTTAATTGTTTTGGTTGTTTTGGTTGTTTTCGGTTGCGTGTCGGTGTCCGTGATAACATGTAAATGGTGTACATTGACTGTTAGATTATGGTTTTTGTGTTATAGGAGGTTCTAATTGATGTGTGTTGTTGTTGTATGATAATCATGTGATTTATGTGCATTCTGGACTGTATGGTATTGAACTCGCAATAAATTTTGGGCTTTGGACTGTGAAAAATCGCAACTGCAAGGTTGCTGATTCGCACATTTTCTCCAGGCGAATGGGGTGTCTCGTCGGGCGAACTGAGAGGCGAGCGAAGGGTGGAAAATAGGTGCTACCAGAATTTGTATGGAGGAGGAATTTCACTTCTGCTTCGTCGGGCGAGCCTTGGGCGAAAGGGAAATTTTGTCGGGTGAATGGGAATTTTGCCGGGCGAAGGTGAGTTCGCTCGAGTCTCGCCGGGCGAACATCAGGTGAGCAGAAACAGTATTTGGCTGCCACTGGAACGAACAGAATTTTCTAAAACTTTAAAAATTCATATCTTTTGATCCGTAGGTCCGTTTCAGTCGCCGTCTGAATCGTTGGAAAGTTGGTTTCGTATACTTTCTGTTAAAATTATTTTCAATGCCAGAATTCCAACTATTCGATGCGTTAATTGTGTTTCCGTGTACGTTGTGATGTGTTGAACGTTGAGATGTTGAGTTCGGTTGTGTGAATGTGTGTTGTAGTTGTGGATTGCAATTGTTGCATGTATGTGTTGGCAGGTATATGCTGCTTGTTGGACAGTTGTGGTGTGATGTATTGGCTGTATGATAGTCATATGCATTGGTCGTCATTGTTTGTTATCGTTGAATGCATTTCCTGTTGCATAAGTTGCATGGTAAGTCGTGTTTTCCCATGTGGGGTGTGAGCGTCTTATCTGGATTCCTTGAAATGGAATCGTGTTGTTGTTGAGGTAATCGTGTGCCCATGTAGGGTGTGAGCGATTACGGGTGTTCGTGTGTCCATGTGGGATGTGAGCGATCACGGATGTCGTGTGCCCATGTGGGGTGTGAGTGACTCATATGGAAATTCCAACGGGAATTGTGATCATGAATAAGGGATCGAATTGGTACCACATGCATTGAGTCGAGTTGTGAGTCTCATTGCATTGCATTGTGTTATGTTGTGTTGTGGATTATATGATTGTCTGCTTGTGTGGGAAATTGTAATTATGTTGATGTTGTGATGATAGGGTGAATTGTGTAATGATTATATGCTCTTATATTTATATTATGCATTTCTTTTGTTGATTGAGAATTTCACTATTCTGTTGGAATGATGCTTTATACGGTATCGTGCAGATAATCAAGGATAGTGCAGAGTCGAAGTTAGTGAAGATGAAGTCTTCTACCTTATTTCATTTGAGTCGGCGTCTGCTCTGATGTGTAACACTGGGGATATGCAACGCTTGTTGTTATTTACTTCATTAGTCGTTATTACTTTTGTTAATTGATGTTGGTTACGTGGTTTAAACATATTATGTTTTTAGTCATTATTTCGAAGAAGTTTTCCACTGCTTATTGAGAAAAATTTTAATAAAGATTTCGTGGTACCGTTTATAATAATGAGTATGTGTTACATGTCGTATGCATGAGCAGGTGTATGTTGGAGAGTAACATCCTATGTGCTGAATTTTTATGAATTTTACTCTGATAATTATATTATTTTACGTGGGGGTTTAAGGTGTTACAGTATGCGTGTTGTGGTTTTGCAGATATTTTGCAGGTTGTGCTTTTAGTGTCGTGGTTTGAAGCTTGGCGTGAGTTTTGGTTTGTTGCAGTGTGGTTTTGTGATGGGTGGGGTCAGCGTTCAGTGCAGGTGATGGTTTGGCGGGTTTTAAAGAATTTGAAGGCACATTATAGTTGCTGCTTTTGGAGGATGAGGTTGGCACATGCGTGAGAATAACGTGGGCCATGTGAAATATTTGTAATGTATTGCTGCGTACCATTTTGTCAAGGTGTTGTGTGTGTACGTTGCTGGCTGAATTGGTCCCACATCATTTTTTTTTGAACGCCAGCTGCAGAATGTTTAAGTTCCGGTAGGGTCTCATTTTATAGTATGCGAAATGCGTGACTCAGAATGTACGTACCAGTTGCCAGGTTTGAGATTTGAATGGAATTTGATTTGAGCTTTGAGAATTAGAGAAAGATTGAGAAATTAATGACAGTTTTTTGCTTGATCTTGGGTGCAGGTCTGTGGTGACTTGTGGTGAAATATTAAGGAAAGTGAGCTGATGTAGAAATATCAAGTAAAGTGGGTCGTATCCACTTGGCCTTTCGTCATTTTTTTTCTTCTTTTTTTTTTGGACAATTGTATTGTTTTTTTGGATTTGTTTTTGGTACAAATATCTTAGCTGGCTTATTGTAAATGTGGATGGACTCTTAGGATAAATTTGTAAGAACAAATTGAAATGGACTTGTAAAATTTGGATTTATGAATTGGATATTAAATGAAAATTGGAAATTGGAATTGAATGGAATTTGGATAATGAATTGAAAATGAATCGGATTTAGAATGAACTTGGTTTTGAGATAATGAAATGGATATTGAAATGGAAGATGGATAAATGGACTTAAAATGGATATTGGATAGATTTGTGAAATGAGTTTAAAAAAAGGAAATGGTTTATGAAAGAAATGGATTTAAAAGTGGTTTATGGATATGTGGTCAATGTAAATGGTTAATGTAATTAAAAAAAAAAGTGGACTAAAACATGGATAAAGAAAGAAAAGGTTTTGAAATGGATTGGATGGACTGCCCTTCAAGAAACCACGAATCAATCTCAGCCCTGATGAACCAGTCATTGAATCTTCAATCGCAAAGACTCCGCATGACCCGATGACCTGACCCACACGCAGATGAACTGCCTTGACACAAAAACCTTAACTGAAATCTCAGACACACAACACCCAAATCATGCATACCCTGGCCTGACCTTGAAACAAACCTTTGTCTGACCATTGAACCTCGAACAATACTGCACACACCTGACTTGATATCCTCAAATAAATCACAGACTTAGGCAACAGGAAAGCAACATATTTTTTGGATTTTCTGGATAACTGTTAGTGGATGGGATGTACAGATGAAAGATATATACAGGTAGGACAAATTTGGGGTATGACACATATCGAGTCCCTAGAGAGTCAAACACCTTCTCTTGGTTCAATGCTCTCCTTCGGGTTCATCACAGTCTGTCTATTGACACCAACCTTTTTTCCTCGCAGAGTCTTAATCTTCTCCTTCTTCGGTTAACCACTGCTTGTCAGTTAATATACCGAATCCCTAGTGGATCTTACCCTGTCTCGATTCAATTCCCTTGCTCCTTTATTCTCTTGGTTTCGACACCATTCTTTTGCCTTTCTTTCTTGGTTTTAACACCATTCTTTTGTCTTCCCCATTGGATTCTTTCCCTTTATTTTCTCTCATGGTTTTGACACCATTTTCCTTTCGTTCTCCGTCTTAGTTCCCCGAAGTACGGAGCTCTGAATTCCTCATTGCATTGTGAGGATACGTAGGCACGAGATCGTGAAATCTTGGCGAGCTACCTTCTATCTTCTTCCATTCTTCTTCCTCGTCTTCCTTTTTTTTCCTTGGTTCCATGAACTACAGAGCTCTGAATTCCTCCTTGTACTATGAGGATACGTAGGCACGAAGGCCCCAATCCTCTGCGGGTACTTTCTTTTTTTCCCTTTTCTTTTCCTCTTTTAGCTAGAAGCTTTTCGATAGATAACCCATCCAAGCCTAGAAGTAAGCAGAACGGTTCCCGTCAAGTACGACGGATGCGTGGGGTGCTAATACCTTCCTCTCGCATAACCAACCCGTTACTCGTTTCTCTTTCCCTTTGGTTTTATCGATATTTTCCCTGTCCTCTAGGACTAAATAAAATTCGGTTGCGACTCTGTTGTATCTTTGAGTGTGCGATTCACTCAGGTATAATCCCGCTAGCTTCAGCGGAAAAGTTATGATCAATTCCATATTTATTAAAAAAACTCCTCAAAGAGGTGGTTTTCAAATTCACCTCTGTGATCGCTTCGGATAGTAACGATGCTAGAATTTAGTTTGTTTTGAGAAACCTTGGTAAACTTTTCAAAAGCTGAAAAAGTTTCACTTTTACTAGCCAAGAAAATAGTCCAGCAAAATCTAGAGTAATCGTCTACAATAACAAAACTATAGTAATTTCCATCCAAGCTTTTGATTCTAGATGGCCCAAAAAGGCCCATATGAAGAAGTTCAATAGGTCTTGATGTAGAAACAACGTTTTAGATTTAAATGATATACTCGTTTGCTTCCCCATTTGGCATGCGTCACATAAGTGATCTTTTGAAAATTTAATCTTGGTTAGACCGACAACTAGATCTTTTGAAACTACTTTAGTTATCAAGTCAAAGTTGACGTGGGCTAAGCGCCTATGCCATAGCCAAGAGTCTTCACTCATGGTGACAAGACATTTTGTGCTAGTCAATGATACTTCATTAAAGTCAAGCATATATATATGTGTGTATATATATATATATATATATATATATATATATATATATATATATATATATATATATATATATATATATATATATATATATATATAATTTTCCCTCAAGCCCTTAAACACATCATCTTTCTTATCATTGTTTTCAATCATGCAACATTCTTTTGAAAAAGAAACTTTATATCCTTTGTCGCACAATTGACTAATGCTAATAAGATTGTGCTTAAGATCTTCAACTAAAAGGACATCTGAGATAGTAGTAGAAGAGGGATTACCTACACTACCTTTTTCGAGTATTGCTCCCTTGTTGTTATCACCATAGGTTACAAACCCTTTCTTCTTTGCCACAAAGTCAATGAATAAGGAAATGTCACCCGTCATATGCCTTGAACATCCACTGTCGAGAAACCATACTCTCTCCGTAGATTCAAGACATTTCACCTACAAAATTAAGTAAGGGAAATAGGTACCTAATTTTTATTGGGTACTTGTGTGTGAGTGAAACTTTGGTTGCAATTAGGCAACCATTGGAAAATACCTTTAGGAACCAAGAATCTCCTAAATCGGCATTTTGTAAGGGTGTGTCCCTTCTTGCAACAATATAGACAAGTTAAGTTTAAATTGGAGTTACTTTTTCTACTTTGATCTCGTATCACATATGTATATTTATGATAAGGATTATTCATTTTACTTCTAAAGTGTGAGCGATCAACAACAAATGTAACTTTGGGTTCTAAGTCTTTGTCTAATTTGGCTTTAAGAGTTCTAACCTCCTTTTGCCAAATGTGACAAGTTTCACAACCCGCCCAATTAAACCAAGAGAACTTGTCATCCTCAGTTTTAGCTTTTGTAGCCTCTACCATTGATTTCTTAAGAGCTTATGATTCCCTTTCAAAATCGGAAATCTTTTTCTCTAAATGTAAGAAATTTTTCTTATTTTAGGCTAAGCGTTTGAAAGCATCTTTAGCCTTATGGTGTAGAGCTTCAAAAGCATTTTGCAAATCAGAATAAGACATTTTATCAATATGTTCATGTTTAGAATGACTTACATTCTTTTTCTTCTTTTGATGAGCCTTGAGACAAAGATTAACCCTTTTGTCTTCATCACTCGAGCCACCTTCGCTTGAGGACTCACTATCACTCTCTCATGCGATGTATGCCCTTCTAGACTTGCTCGATTTCTTTTGTTGATGATGTTTGTCTTTTCCTTTGTCTTTCTTCATCAAGGGACAATCCGGCTTGTAGTGACCGACCTTTCCGCAATTAAAGCATGAACCTTTTGACTTTGTATTCTTATTTCCTTTCTTGCTTTGAGGATTTTGATTGACGTCTAAAGTTAATGAGATTTTTGTCCAAATGTTGCATTCCATTCTTCCTGATGTATTTATTATACCTTCTTATGAACAACCCCATTTCATCAATCGAATCTCCATCATCATCACTTGACTCACTTTCACTACTCTCTTTGGTGGAGGACTTTGAGCTAGAAGCCTTTAGAGCAATAGACTTCTTGTCCGTGTCTTTTGACTTCTCTTTCTTTTCTTTCTTTTCATGTTGCTCAAGACTTATGAGCTTTTGCTCATGTTCTTCAAGCTTACCAAACAATTTTGTGGTGTCCAATGTCATTAGATCATTAGCTTCCTTGATCATCGTGATCTTAGGTTACCATTCCCTATTAACACATCTCAAAATTTTGTTAGTAGCAATATCATTGGAAACGGGCCTACCAAGTGAATTTAAAGTATTGATTAGGTGAGTGAATCTCTTTTGCATATCCGCAATGGTTTCACCATGCTTCATATGGAAAAGATCAAACTCTTGAGATAAAGTATTTATTCTAGCTAGTTTGAATCATTTGTTCCCTCATGGGCAACTTGTAATGCGTCCCACATAGCCTTAGCGGTTGTACAATGAGAAGCCCTATAGTATTCATTAACTCCCAAAAAGGATATGAGAATATTCCAGGCTTTCCAATCATAATTATACTTTTTCTCATCATCATCGTTCCATTGTGCTTTCGATTTAGGTACAACAACATTATCCTCATTGGTCATGGTTATTTCAACATGACCATTTTGAATAACGTTCCATACCTTTCTATCAATAGAATTGATATGCACCTGCATACAATCTTTCCAATAATTGTAATTCTCACCATTAAAAACCGGCGCTCTATTATACGCCCCTTTAGGTTCGTTAGTCATTTTCTAATAAGCTATATGTGAAGCACTAGATGAACCGGTGCTCGTGATACCACTTGTTAGACGAGGGCACTGATCTAGAAAGGGGGTTGAATAGATCACTTAATTTTAATAATTTTTGCTTCAAAAATTTGTTCTAAAATATGCGAAAGCGGCCTCGGATCAAAACTCGTCTATCCGAACCTTTATTGGAAAGATCGGATATGTGAAACCAAATGGAATGATCTTGATGAGATAGTAGAATCAATAAGGTTCCCAATCAATAATTCAAATAAAAGCCACTTAAGATGAACCAGTTTCCAATGCTTAATTGAGGATATAATTTGAATTGACAATTTATCAAACAGTTTGTATGTTATCAATATATCAAACACTTAGCGTGTGAAACACACCAAGTCAAATTTCCTTTGAATTTGTAGTGCAGAAGTTTTCTCACTTGCAATCAAAGTGATTGCAATGGTTTTACACAGTTGTTTGAAACACTACAAATCAATTGAAATATTGATAACAATTGATTTCACACAAACTTCAACAATATAAAAGTAGAGAGATAGAGATAGAGAGAGAGAGAGAGAGAGAGAGAGAGAGAGAGAGAGAGAAAGACACCCAATTTGTTTAGGCAGTTCCTCTTTCGTCCTTGCTTAGGGTACGTCTGCCCTCAATTTTAAAATAGAATTGAGATATGCATAATATCTGTGTGCAATATGCAGTACAAGAGAAGTCCTAGCAAATCAAGAATCTAACCTAATTGTTGAGGTTGTATCTAACCACTTCTCTCCCATTGATTCTTGCTGAATCAAGTTCATCAAACACTACGAACATACCTCCAGTTACCGCTACTCACTTGACCGAACCTTTTGTTCTTCAAGTCTTTCACTCGGCTGATTTCGATCGTAAGATGCTTGACCCAAAATCTTCCAAAACAATCCTCCGATTACCGTACTACCGAACCCACTGTTCTTTAAGGCTTTCACTCGGCTGAATCTGTGATGCGAAGACTTGTACAAAAACCCCCAAATTTATCAAGATCTTGGAGGACAAAACCCCAATGGTTTTATCAAAGAAAATCCCACTGAATCTCTACCTAAACTTGATTTACTAATCCTAAGTTTGGACATTATCACTCTTGACAAAGCATAATCAATAAAGATGATTATGTGTGATTATTGATGAATGCAATTGTGAGAGTGAAGATGAAGAGCAAGACAATGTTTCTTTCAATTTTCTTCTTGTTTTTCAAAGTTATGCATATGAGTATATATATTACATGAATGAGTAACCAAAAACTGAGTTTAGGAACACAAAGACACAGAAAAATGGGTAAACACGCGCAAGAGGTCGACCTCTAGCATCTATGAGTCGACCTATACAAGGCAGTGGCCAAAATTGCATAAACATTGGCCCATGCGTCGACCTACAGAAACCCATGCATCGACGTATGCAAGGCAGAAAGTTTCAAAAAAATTTCCCTACAGTATACGTCGACATGTAGGAGCCCATGCGTCAACCCACGGTAGGCGCATGCAAGGCAGAGAGTGTCAAAACCTTTTCCTTTCAGTGTGAGTCAACCTATGACCTTTATGAATTGACATATGGCTCTAAAAATTACTCAAAAACCCATTTTTGACATTATGTATGATCCTATATGTCTAATACATGTATAAGGATCTTTACGCATGTTGGCAAGAAATGAATGCATGGCTTAGACAAGGTGATACCGTCCAAAATACACATGTACTTAATATCCTAGTTTTGACATCATAAAACATAGTAAAAATGAACCTTGCCCTCACAACGAGTGTGTCATTGTTGGATTATGTCAACTAACATAGGTCGTATTGGCCAAAGTTGTTTCACACATACAAGGAATCTAGGGACAACACGAGATGGTCGTGTCCTATGACACGAGTCGTGTTGCCTGACACATGGGGGTCATGTCAGGCGGCACAACATGTGTCATAGGACACGTCCAACCAATGTTGTCACCAGTTTCCTTGTATGGGTGCAACAGTTTTGGCCAACACGGCATGTGCTGACTAACACGGTCCAACTATGTTGGCCTCAGGTATTTTGTATGGGGAGACTTTCTTTTCATGCGATTATTGGTATTTTCCACTCCAGTTGGGTCAATTACTCTCTTATTTCCTGAAATCATCAAAAGAACATAAAAGCACGTAAAATCGAACTAAAACAATAAAAACACACAATAAAACGAGGATAAAATAAGATAAAAATATGTTGCAATAATCACTTATCTAACACTCCTAAACTTAAAATGTTGCTTGTCCTCAAGCAACAAGCTTGCTTAGGAAAAATTTAGGATCAAGCGGTTCAGTTCTTCAAAAGCTTAATATAATGAAATCATCGGTACTCATACATGGCTCGTTGTTCCGATCGATCAAGATCTAGGTTCCCTTGTACTCATTGACACAAAAGACATTACAAAAACACAAGATTGTAAAATAGGAACAGACAAAAGTTTCCTATTTTGGTTACTTCTCTAAGTATGCTTTGGACTTAAGTCTCTTTTTCAATTTTCCTTCCATTTTGTTCGGAGAATTAAATTAAGGTATTTGAAATAATAGTCATCACACGCACAAGATCGATCAAGAAATTTTTTGTTTTTACACCATATAAGCAATTACTTGTCACATTATTTGCAGATGAAATTACACACTTTTGTGTGTTTATTTATTACCCATTTTGGGTTGATTTTAGGGTTCAACCATCGTTGGGCTGAATAATCGGTTGAGAGTTACCCAAGTTAGTAGGTGCAATTGTCTTTTACCGCCATTTTTCATCTCTTTGGTGCTTACATTTTTTTTTCTCAACCGATCATACATGCTTTGTGAATCAAATTTATGTCAGACTATCAAAATAAAATACTTAGAAAGTATTTCTCATAGTCCGAGTACTATGGTACAAAATACATGTTAGACTCGTATCCTATTTGGGAAACTTGGGGTGTTCGGGTAATACCAATTTCATCAACTTTCCGTGGATCTCTAAACTCGGCCTATCATCCCTTCAA
The DNA here is from genome assembly GCA_022829125.1 of Lathyrus tuberosus. Taxonomy (NCBI): domain Eukaryota; kingdom Viridiplantae; phylum Streptophyta; class Magnoliopsida; order Fabales; family Fabaceae; genus Lathyrus; species Lathyrus tuberosus. Next base: position 767,017 of record JALAZF010000062.1, on the reverse strand, counting down.
ACCTATATACTTTCTCGCGTATTTATCAAATTCAAAATCTTTTTTCAAAATTTTTTAACAACTCTAATTTGGGGAAATCTATCAGTCATACTGTAGCATGCGATTTTTGTCGGTGACGCGACCACCTTACCGCAATGGTTGGAATTGGGTGCTACTTTATGATTTCTTATTTATCCTATGAAGCTGGAAAGGAAAGGGAAGATATCTAAAACTAATCTTGCACGTAAATATTTTCTTTAACAAATGCTAAGAGATTGGGGAACGGGGTCAGGCTATACAAAGGGAAGTTGTCAATCACCCAGTGTATATATGGTTATCCATAGACTTTGCATTACATATTTCTATGTTATCTTTAACTGCTTTCTGGTGTTTATATGTCATGTATTGGGAAAGTTTCTCCTTTGGGAGTGTTGAGAGAGTGTTTTTGTTGTTTTTGGGTTTTCCGTTGTTTTTGGTAAGATACTGGACCTAAAGTTTTTTATTTATGTTCTCGCTAAGATTTTGCAATCTTATGCCTACGTATTACCGTAAAGGTAACTGGGAAATTAGAGCAATCGTAGTTCCTCCTATTCTATGGGAGGAAAAATGTTTGTTGTCTTGTTCAAAGCCCAAGATTGAAGCTAAAAGGGTATTTGTGTCTTGTTCAAAGCCCAAGATTGAAGCTAAAGGTTATTTGTGTCTTGTTCAAAGTCCAAGATTGAAGCTAAAGGTTTGACTGAGAGAGAATATGTCATCTCTAAAGGGAGATATCTCACCTGTTCATCACAGTTGTTGGGTAACTGAATATAAAGGGGAATTACTTTAACTGGAATGTATGGAATCCAGCAATGCCATAATTTCCTTTATAAGGGAGGTGTCCTGAAGGAATAAACTTTAACTCAGTGTAAAGCAATGCCATTTTTCCTTAGGAGTCTTTCCATTCTAAGAGAGGGACATTGGATTGGATGTAAATAATCCAGAGGCTTGCCACTTACAGCAATTAGATGAAAGAAGAAGTTTATTGTGATAGAAGAGGGACCACAACTTGGATTTTGAATCAACAAGTGTGCCACTTACAGCAGTTATCTGGAATTATGTTTTTTTTATTGTTTGTTTTGATAGGTGATGTACAAAGAAATGTCTTCCTACAGAGAAAACTCTTGATTTCCTCTGAGGGGTGTTGGTTTTTGTGTGCCTTGATCAAAGCCCAAGGTTGAAGCTAAAAGGTTGACTCTACTAGGGGAGTTTTATATTTGTCTTGTACAAAGCCCAAGATTGAGGCTGAAAAGAATTGACTCTTTCGGGGAATGTTATGTCTGTCTTGTACAAAGCCCAAGATTGAGGCTAAAAAGAGATTGACTCCACTAGAGAGGTTTTATATCTGTCTTGTACAATGCCCAAGATTGAGGCTAACTCTACTGAGGAAAAATCATTATATAAAGCCAAAGAGGAGGTTGGTTGGGGAGATTCTTATATGAAGCCTAAGAGGAGGCTGGCTTCTGCTGAGGATTTTTGAAATCCAGAGGCAGGTCCAATATGTATTGGGGAAACCAAAGGTTTTACTCTTTCTGGGGATTAAAGGGAGAGTTGTAGTATTAGATACCATGAGGCTCTGATTCTGTCAGGGTTTTAGTTGATGGTAAATTGACCCTGTCTGGGGATTTTTAAAGTGAAGGTTTAAACCTTAAGTTTGAAAACCTATGGAGGTTTCAAGTTCTGCTGGAGATTATTGTGTTGATGAAATGACCAGGGTTTTTCCTATGCTTTTAGGAAGCTTGAGGGTCTCTGTGAGATCTAATAGGAGATGAGACTTTCCAAATCTACTGGTATGAAGAGGTTGACTCTTAACTGGAGAATGATCTTTGTATGATGCCCAAGAGGAGGCTGAAACTGTCCAAGTCTCTCATGAAGTGGTAGATTATGGTTGTAAAGAGAGATCTTTGTATGATGCCCAAGAGGAGGCTGAGTTTTAAGGGATGAGAATCAACCCTATAATGGTTTGATGTTTTGAAATTCTGACTTTCCTGAAGATTGAACTAGTAGAGATGACTAAGTTATGTCCTATACCTGTAGGAGGCCTTTGGGTCCTTGTACTAAGCCCAAGAGGAGGCTGAGAACTTCTAAGAAGTCTGTGGGTCCTTTTAGAAAGCCCAAGAGGAGACTGGGGATGCGTTTAGGAAGCCTGTAGGTCCAAGCCTAAGAAAAGTTCAAGAAAGGTTTCACCGGGAATTAATCCTTTCTTTGCAGAACAGTTCTAAGGTTTGAAGAAATTCAAAAGAGGTCTCACCGGGAATTATTCCTCTCTGGGTAAATAAATTTCTTGTACCCATATATTTCTAAGTTGGGACAGTCTTGAGAAAAGTTTCACTGGGAATAATGTTTTTCTCTATTCCATATTGTATAAGCCCAAGAGGAGGCAAGACTGTATCTGGAATTTCCTACGGGGAACTAGTTTTGACTGTGTTGAAAGAGTAACCATTGGTTTGATCTAGACCTAGACCTAACTGATGGGGAAAACTCTAAGCAAGTATGTATAAGCAAATATATATATATATATATATATATATATATATATACACACACACACATATGAAATATATAAACAAGTATATATTGAAGAGATAGTGGAACTTACAGTTGTGCAACCCCAAGCATTTTAACCACAGCTATATGGTTAGATTTTCAAGAAATTGAAGAAAGTTTTGATAATATTTTGAATTTGAATTTGAATCAAAAAAGAAAGTTGTTTTAAAAGGAAGTTTGGGGCTTGTACTCAATGAGAGGCTCAGATAATCTCTTTTGAAAAGGCGACGATTGCGTCGTAGTTTTGAAAACCACAGAGGGATTTATACAATGACTAAGGCCCTAATTATTTATGTACAAAGGGGGTTGGGTCTTACACTCTATTAGAGGCCAAAAAATGTTTAAAAAGATGAAATATGGGACTTACAACTCAAAGGGGAGACCCAGATGAATATTGTTTTGAAAATGGCGATCGCCAAGATTTTTAAAATCGTATCGGGACTTATACAATCACTGAGGCCCAAATTTATTTATTTAAAAAGGGAAGGGACTTACACTCTACCAAGAGGCCCAAAAGTGTTTGAAAAATTAAAATTAAGAGAAAACCTAATTCTAATTAAAAAATGAATATTTTTTTAAAGGAAATTAAATATAAAATGATACAAAATATCAAACATATTCAAAAACAAGTTGTCAACTTTAAAAAATATTTTGAAAAATCATGTTTAATCACATGAAAGCTTGAAATCCAATTGGTTTTGAAAAATCAAGGTGAGAATTTCATTTAAAATGTTTGAAAATGAATAAAATGAAATTAATTACAAAAATTCAAACTATATTAAATAAATAATATAAATTCAATTTTTTTGTGGAATAAAATATTTCAACATTTTTGTGAATTTTCAAAAAAAGAACCAATAAAAAATAATTAAAAATGAGGGAGAAATTAATTTTTGAAGTTGTAAAGAAAATGTGAAGAAAATGAGTGATAAAAAAATGGGATGGTCCTCCCAAGGGTTGAACCTTCGCCCTTGGAGTGGAGGTTTTAAAACTTTACCATCTGAGCCATGTGCATGTGGTGATAGAGAATGGAAATGAGTGAATAATATGGAAAAAACCGTTTTGAAAATAGTTTAAAAAATAAAACCAAAAGGTCTGGGACGAGGGGGATTCGAACCCCAGACCTTTCGCTCGCTACACACACAAAACCAGCTGATCAACCACTGGGGCGCAATGCCAATTCAAACATATATTGGCAATGAAATAATATATAGTAAATTTGGTTTTGAAAAACTAAAAATGGCGCCATGGCCATCTTCTTCCTCCAACCAACTTCTGATTTGCAAAAAGCATGATATCTCCTTCGTTTCTCAACCATTTTGGAAGATGTAAAAATGAAACTCGTTCATTTTTTGACAAGGAACACGATGGTTCTTTTCAATTTTATTTATTTTAAGTGTATCAAGAGATATCATGTTATAATCAGATAAACCCTAAAAAATGCAAGAGCTATACAAAATCTTATACACGCAAGATAAATAGCAATTGATTGAGGGTTAATGATCTATAAGCAACCAGAATCATGATGGTAACTTAAAGCAACATTTATGATGAATGATTCATGGAGTTTGAAGGTTCAAGGGTTACCTCTGCAAGAAGGAATCTAATTCTACTTTGGAGGTGTTACAGATGCAAGGTGATGATCCAGACAGCTTCTTTGACCCTCAAGGAATGTGTTTATGTGATTGGAATGAATTGAATCCCTCTGAATTGAGTAGCTCGAATGCAACTGCGGCTTATTGTGTATTTTGAGCAAATGGTATATGACTTAGTGATCCTAATGTTACAGATGAGATGTAAGGAATTGGACCACTTCCACATAGTGTATTTGAAGTGTTTGAATGCTTGGTTTGGACAGAATTACTCTGATTTGAGAATTCCAAACTTTCACTCTTTAAGGACTTAGAATTTGGCAAGAAAGGAGATTGGTGAGAAAACAAGCATTGTGGTTGTTTTGGTGTGTTTTGATCAGTCATACATGTCCTCTATTTATAGTAGAGGAAGTTTGTCTTGGATGAACAACTTTAGCTTGAAAGATAAGATCTTGGTTCAATGGTTTTGGAATGGTATCATTACCCCTAATGCAAGGTACACCAAGGTGTCCAAATAGATCAGCTACTAATTGACCAATTCCACATTCCTTAGTCATATTTATTGTTGTTTATGTGAGAATCTTGACTGAGGGATGTGTTTTTGTTGAATGTGCACTATTGCACATAAATGTCTTTGAATTCAAGGCATAATGTGACAAAAACCATTACTCCAAGTTGAAAGCTTTCTTGACTCCTTGACTCAAATTTGCAGGTTTGTCTTGATTCCTTCTGTTATACAATGAATGTGAGGGGCATTGATCATTGCTCTTGACAAGAAAAATCGTGTGTGCCAAGTAATAACCAAAACTGTTTTGCAAAACAGTTTGTAACAAGGTGTATTGCAACTGTCATAATCTCTTGCTCAAGTGGAGTTATCTCATGCTCTTGGGCTCTTTGGAAAGCTTGTATATCCTACTTTAACTTTGATGTCCAACATTGGTCTTAGTTCAGCTTGAATCAAGGTGAAAAAAGGCTTCAAAGTTGGTGAAAAACCAAGACAGATTCTGTCCAAGATTTTCACTAAGTGTTGGGAAAAAATGGCCATTTTCATGTTTTTATGATTTTGATCAATCCATAAATCAAAATCCATGATGATTTGGAATCTGATGTAGTTGACAATTTTGAAGTATGTAACGAGAGCTTTCATTTGAGCTTTGGATAGAAGCAAATGGCTTTGTGGTTTAGGAGTTATGACCTTGCAAAGTTGGTACGAAATCACTTTTCTTCCATAACTTAGAAAATTTTAAGTTTCTTAAGGTTGACCCTTTTGCAAGTAACCCTAATTTTCTTGATTTTTATTGATGTATAATGATCCAAACCATGAATTAACATTGTTTTTTACTTAGGGAAGCCTTGTTTGTCAAGAAATTCAAAAAGTCAAACTTGGTTTTTAGGCACAGTTGACTTTTTGTCAAATGAATTCCAAACTGTGTGATCCTTTATGAAATTAAATCCTTGACCTAATTCAAACCTAATGGATGGATTCCATAAGTGGTTTAGAGTGTCTTGAATCATGTCCCAAGGTTTAGGAGCATGTCTTGGTCAAAAGTCAAAGATACAGTTGACTTTTCATCAAGAAACCCTAATTGGCCCAGATGAATTTGAATCTTTATATTACTCATGAGCCAAGTTCTTTGAATCAATTCAACCTTGTAAATGGATCAATATGATGTATTGTAAGTCTTTAAAACACTTCTTGAGGTCTTGGCTCATGTCTTGCTTCAAAAGTCAACTTAGGGGTGAATTAGGTCAAGAAACCCTAATTCTTGATTTTTTATTAATGCATCCCCTGAGGCTATTTTGACTTGATGATTGGGTCCATGAGGTCCCTTTGAGCTTCTTGGGTCATGTTTTGAAGTATTGACTCATGCCCAGATGAAAAGTTTCATCTAGAGGCCTTGGTCGACCAAAACCCTAATTTGGTGGCACTGCCAATCTTGAGGCTTGATCCACTTGGAATGTTGCAACCTTGTGCTTGATTCTTGATGTGGGAGACCTCTTGACCCTTTATGGGTGTTTCAAAGGCTAGACAAGTTGAATATCATGTCAATTCTTGATTGATCCTTTGTCTAAGTGCTCTGAGAGGGCTCAAAACCATAATTCTTGGTTGTAGTGAATGCTCAACAATCCTTGAGAAGATTGATGAGGTATGATGGTACATCCATATTGTGGTGATGATTTGCACATTGATGGGAAATCTTGGTGGTCAAAATTTAGGGTATGACAAATGCTCCTATTTAATCTTCTTGGACCCGAAGTTGTGAATGGCGAAGAATTCGGACATTCAGGGTACAAGAGTATTAAATATCGCAATACCCGAAATTTTGATTGTGGTTGTGAATGGTAGATGATTTGCTCGTCCATCTTCTTTTGCTAAGTAATGATACTTAGAAAAGGATAAAGCTTCCCCTCGATCCTGGTCTTCAGCCACGGAACTGGTCTTAGTTTCTTTTGAAATAAACTTCCCCTCGATCATGGTCTTCAGCCATGGAACTGGTTTTAGTTTCTTTTTTGAAATAAACTTCCCCTCGATCCTGGTCTTCAGTCACGGAACTGGTCTTAATTTCTTTTTTGAAATAAACTTCCCCTCGATCTTGGTCTTCAGCCACGGAACTGGTCTTAGTTTCTTTTGAAATAAACTTCCCCTCGATCCTGGTCTTCAGCCACGAAACTGGTCTTAGTTTCTTCTTGTCGAGTTCTTTTCTTGACAAGGAATGCTATCCGTTGTAGCGGTCTTCATCAAACTTCTCACCGAGTTTTACTGGGGAGACGCCATTTGATGGAAAAATTTGATGTCAGACTTGCGGGGGAAAACCATTTGTCTGAACTGCAGAGGCGTGCAAACTTCTCTATGGGAGATGCCATTTGTCGACCTACTAGGGAAATCGAGTCTCTTAAGAGACCACTTTTTTCTTGGTGAGGTTACATTATACTTTCCTTTGAGACCTTTTTAGAGAAATGCCATGTGATGTAATCCAATTTTGAGGTGCTGATGACTTCATTGAAAATAATTTTTCGGGGAGAAACCGCCGTATTGCCAAGAGTCTTTGGTTGAGAGGCTTTCTCTGGGGATTTTCTTTAATCCGGGAAAGCAAAAATATCATCTTCAATGGTGAAGAGTGGTGATCCAAAGGTGTCTATCGAATGTCTTCTTGCCTTTCAAAGGTTCAAGTTATCAAAGTGGTCGAGGACAGGCTCAAATCCAAAAATAAACTAGGGAGAGATTGCTCAGACGACACATTTCCGGACGAGGAAAGAACTTAGACCGGAATTTTTTCCTAGAAAAGAGAACTGACAACTCTATTGGAGAGAAGACGTTTATCACTTGGGGATGAAAATGACCAAAGAGATATTAATGTAATATGTGTATGAAGATGAATCAATTATGCAGGATGGATGTATGTTTATGCTGACAAAACAGACACGACATACAGACTGGTGAGGAATACAACTGGATACTCGGCCACTTTGGGAGATGGAAAGTATCATTGGTTCAAAAAAACAATCCTTTCCTGCTTAGGAGGGGTAGACCCTACTGGGAAAAAAACTATCAATTGGTCTTCCGAGGTGAGAACTCTATTGGGGATGTCAGATGGGACATTACATCTGAAACAGTTGATCCTTTATTCAAGTGTACTGGTTAAAATGAGTACTTTGATTCTGCATTTTGAGGTTTAATCACTTTCGGAGAAGCCATCGATGTTCCTTCTTGTGTTCAGTAGTCAAAAAGAAATTCCATCTTTATTTTAAAAGCAGAAGGAAATTTAAAAATTAAATTCATTTTTTTTCAAGAATCGTTGATCATATTAAAAATGTCATTTTTTAAAGCAAAATAAATGAGAATTGCAAATAAAAGCACTAGGGCTCAAATTTTATTGATAGAATGGTAATTAGCCAAGCGCATGATCCCATAGAGTATTACAAAGTTTAGAAAATGGTAATTTAATGGAAAAGGAGGCTACATTGAAACATAACGACTGTTATCCTTCCGCCAAATTTGAATTCTGGACATTCTGAGCTTCTGTCGAAGGTGGCCTTGACTGAATTTTCCTGACAGATGGCATTACCACTAGGAATCTGAACTTTGTCAGACGTAGTTACTTGCCATGAATCCCTAACTTTTGCCTGGATTGCCTTTTAAGGTTTTCAACCCATCGGGATGACTTTTGCTTATGTCTCTAATTTTTGTCTGGACCGCCCTTTCGGGTTTTCAATCCACCGAGACGTTTTTATTTTATTTTATTTAGGTGAAGTATTTCTTGACTATGTCAACATTTGTGGGGTAGGTAAACTACTCTCCATCCATGGTTGCGAGTCTCAAGGCACCGCCCGAGAAAGCTTTCTTTACCGCATAGGGGCCATCGTAATTCAGAGTCTATTTGCCCCTGGAATCAGTGAGGAATGATTGTATCTTCTTGAGCACGAGGTCTCCTTTTCTGAAGATACGGGGTCGGACCTTTTTGTTAAATGCTTTCTTCATTCTTTGCTGATATAGCTGATTGTGGCATAAAGCTTTCATTCTCTTTTCTTCAATTAGGTTCAGTTCATCGTGTCGACTTTGACACCATTCAGGTTCTGTTAGCTTGGCTTCCATCAATACTCTCATTGATGGTATCTCTAACTCTATGGGGAGCACTGCTTCCATGCCATATACTAGAGAGAAAGTGGTTGCCCCTGTTGAAGTGTGGCAGATGTGTGATAACCGTGAAGAGCAAAGGGTAGCATCTCATGCCAGTCTTTGTATGTTACAACCATCTTCTGAATGTTCTTCTTGATATTCTTATTAGCTGCCTCTACTGCTCCATTCATTTTAGGTCGGTGGGGAGATGGGTTATGGTGTTCGATCTTGAACTCAGCACACAACTCTTTCATCATCTTGTTGTTCAAGTTAGATCCATTATCCGTAATGATCTGGCTTGGAACACCATAATGGCAGATAAGATTGTTTTTGATAAATCGGACCACCACTTATCGGGTTACATTGGTGTATGACACTGTTTCGATCCATTTGGTGAAGTAGTCAATGGCTACAAGGATGAGCCGATGTCCGTTTGAACCTTTAGGTTCAATCATGTCAATCATGTCGATCCCCCATATAGAAAAAGGCCATGGAGAAGAAAGAACCTTGAGATGTGTTGGCGGTACATGGATTTTTTCTGCGTATATTTGACACTTGTGACACTTCCTCGTGTACTAATAACAATCGGATTCTATTGTCAGCCAATAATATCCTGCTCTCAGAATTTTTCTCGCCATCGTGTGTCTGTTGGCATGAGTTCCAAAGGAACCTTCGTGAATCTCTTTCATCAACATGTTTTCCTCTTGTCTGTCTACGCATTTGAGCAAAACCATGTCGAAGTTTCTCTTATAGAGTGTATCGCCGTTCAGGAAGAAGTTGTGAGCCAGTCTTCTGAGGGTCTTCCTGTCTTTTCTTGATTCCCCCGACAGGTATTCTTGTCTTTGAAGGAAGCACGTGATATCATGATACCAGGGTTTGTCATCGATGACTGCTTTGATCATGAAGATGTAAGCAGACCTTTCAAGGCGCATTATGTCAATCTTAGGTACGTCATTCCAATGATTTATAGCAATCATGGAAGAGAGAGTGGCTAGTGCATCAGCTATGTGATTTTCTTCATGATGGATATGGTGAAACTCGATTCTGTTGAAGAATGGTAACAACCTTCTCGCGTAATCTTTGTAAGGAATAAATCCTGATTGGTATGTGTTCCACTCTCCTTTGATTTGATTAATAAATAGGGTTGAGTCTCCATACACATCCAAATTCTTTATCCTTAAGTCGATTGCTTCTTCGAGACCCATGATACAAGCTTTGTATTCGGCCTCGTTGTTTGTGCATTTGAATGTTAGTCTGGCAGTGAAAGGAATATGGGTACCCTGAGGTGTTACGATGATTTCCCTAATTCCATTTCCATAAGTGTTGACAGCTCCGTCAAAAATTAGTCCCCATTGGGAACTTGGTTATGGCCTTCGTTGGGTAGCGGTTCATTACAATCTTTCATTTTCAAGTACATGACATCTTCGTCTGGGAAGTCAAATTTGACTGATTCCTAATCATCAATCGATTGATGAGCCAAATGATCGGCTAAAATACTTCCTTTGACGGCTTTCTGAGCATGGTACTCGATGTCGTATTCCGATAACAACATCTGCCAACAGGCAATCCTTCCCGTGAGAGCATGCTTTTCGAAGACATACTTGATCGAATCCATTTCGGAGATTAACCAAGTAGTGTGACAAATCATGTACTAGCGAAGACGTTTGGCTGCCCAAGCTAGAGCGCAGCAAGTTTTCTCGAGCATAATGTACCGATTTTCACAGTCTGTGAACTTCTTGCTCTAGTAAATGACAACCTCTTTTCTTCTTGTTTCGTCTTGTTGGCCAAGTACACAGCCCATGGAGTCTTCCAAGACTATTAGGTAAATAATCAGTGGTCTTCCTTCCACTGGAGGAGACAGAATTGGGGGATTTAACAGATAATTTTTTATGATGTCGAAAGCTTTTTGGCAATGTTCTGACCATACGCAGCTTTGACTCTTTCTAAGTAGTTTGAAAATCGGCGCGCACGTCGCGGTCATGAGGGATATGAACCTTGAAATGTAATTCAGACGTCCCAAAAATCCTCTGACCTGTTTTTCAGTCTTCGGAGAAGGCATTTCTTGAATGGCCTTAACCTTGTCAGGATCAACCTCAATTCCTTTCTAGTTGACGATGAATCCCAAGAGTTTTCCTGAGTGAACACCGAACGTGCACTTATTAGGATTCAAGCAGAGTTTGTATTTTCTCAGACGCTCGAATAACTTTGATAGGTGCTCCACATGCTCTTCTTCTGTTTTAGATTTGGTAATCATGTCATCGACATACACTTCAATTTCTTTCTACATCATGTCATGAAACAGAGTCGTCATGGCCCTTTGATAGGTTGCCCCCGCGTTCTTCAGACCGAACGGAATTAACTTGTAACAAAAGGTGAATGAATTTTTCTCCATATCTTCTGTCGCCATTTTGATTTGATTATAGCCCGAGAATTCATCCATGAAGGAGAAGACTTCAAATTTTGATGTACTGTCTACCAGCATGTCAATGTGTGGCAGGGGGACGTCATCCTTTGGACTTGCTTTGTTCAGATCTCTGTAGTCTACACACATTCTGACTTTTCCATCCTTTTTCGGAACTGGCACTATGTTGGCTAGCCATTGAGGATATTCTAAGGTGGCAAGGAAATCTGCGTCGATCTGCTTCTGCACTTCCTCCTTAATTTTGATGGCCATATCTGGATGAGTCCTTCTCAGTCTTTATTTTACTGGAGGACATTCTATTTTTAGTGGTAAGTGATGCTCCACGATGCTGGTATCCAACCCTGGCATGTCCTGATAGGACCAAGCAAACACATCTAGAAATTCTTTGAGAAGTTTTATCAAGCCTTCTCTGACAGTTAGATTGAGCAATGCTCCAATCTTAACTTCTTTCTTTTCTTCTTCTGAACCCAAATTGACTGTTTCCAACGGCTCTTTGTGAGGTTCAATAGACCTTTCCTCTTGTCTGAGTAGTCGGGAGATTTCTTTTGGAATTTCTTCGTCCTCTTCTTCTTCAGCTTCAAATACAGGGAATTCAAAGTTGGGAGAAGGAATTGGATCATATGTTTCAATGGGATTTAAAACAAGCAATCTGCATGACGTGATGATTTGTTTTTTTAGCGAAGATAAAGAGAATGCAAGCGTGTGTGTAGTGTATTTTCTGAAAAATGCTTGTTTTTATTTTGGGTTGTTTTTACAATTACCATTTTCTGAAAAAGCGAAAAGTGAAAACAACAATAAATGCAGGAATGACAAAATGACATTATTTATTCATGATTTGTCGATTCTTGAAACACAACCCTATAAAACAAAATTCTGTCGCTTTGGGCGAAGCGGAGAGGGATATTTACAAAAAGGTGAGCCCTATAAAAACATCTGTTTCACTTGGGCAAGGTGAAAGGTTAAAACAAAGATGGTAATTACTTCGACTTATGGACGACCTTCAGGACATCGATTGCAACCCAATGGCGACGAACTCCTCTGTGAATCACAAAGTCTGGTACTTCCCTTCTTAGTTTGTCTTCAGAAATAACGCTAATTTCTAGTGGAGTAGGATCATTGGAGTCTTCTTCCCATGCAGAGTTGTCATAGGAGAAGTCTTCTGTCGCATCTTCCATAGTATTTTCACTCTCGAGAGGATCTCCCCATTCAGTTAGCTGGATGTCTTCGTATCTGACGCGAAAGCTTTTGGGAGCAGTGTATTTGACTAGGAAGTCATATTTGCCACTTGGCTGTCCCAAGGTGTCCCATGTTTCTGTGGGAATGGATGAGTCATCTTCCTCAATGACGTTGATTTCAGGAAATGCATAGTTAATGAAATCTTGTCTTGCAATCCTTGCGAATTTATTAGCATGGTGTTGGACACTCTCGGAGTGTTCCAGGTAAGGATTCCATGACTCTGTGGGGACATGGGTATTCTTTTCAAGATTACTCAGCTGATAGGCGTTCTCAGACTGACTCTTTTGCCCCAAGTCTTTCGTGTATGGCTTCCAGATAGAAAAGTCATCCAGGGGATCATAATAATCGTAGTCAAAGTTTTCTATCATTAGATTGTCTTCCTCTAATGAATTGGGTGGAGCACAGCATCCTTCATGATCACAATCTCCATAAATCATCCTGATGTCTGATCTTGGTAGATATCTCGGGCTCTGCTTTGGAAAATAGAATGGCATGTGCGCTTCTTCCTGAGACATATAACCGTCATGGTTAAGGTAAGATTTCCACTTTTCATTCGTATCGGAGGAGTCGTTCCCATCTATGGTGTGTACTTCTTGAGACACTGGGTGGAGAAAGCCTCCAATGTGGAAGAAATCCTGAATGGGACGAAAACTTTTGTCCTTCTTTGTAGTCTGGGCACAGGCCGGAGAGAAACCAAGACCTTTTCTTGTTTTATTATCAGTAGGAGTTACTATTTATCTCCATCCTTTTATGTCATTACTCCCGATTACTTTGAGAGCGTCTTTGTATGAGGAAATCGACGTCCCTCTTTCTTGGTGATTCTTATTGCTCACCGAGAGTGCTTGAAACTGAGTTCCAACAACCTCCTCTGGTTCTACACAGGAGAATGATGATAAGTTTCTCATGATTAAGGCTTGCTCTCCATATACTGTGACTAATTTGTCATTCTTGACGAACTTCAGCTTCTGGTGAAGTGTCGAAGTGACTGCCCCAGCTTCATGTATCCAAGGTCTTCCTAATAAATAGTTGTATGTTGCCCGGATGTCCATGACCTGGAAAGTGACTTGGAAAGTGTGAGGACCGATGGTTATGGGAAGATCGACTTTGCCGATAACTATTTTTCTGGATCCGTCAAAGGCTTTAACGATGTTTAAAATGTATGTTTACCCTGCTTGTGTAGAAGCATTATTATTGTAAACAAACCTTGTAGCAGACAGTTGTTTGCGTTCCCTAAAGGACCAGTTGGGTCAGAATTCTTAGGGAGACTAAGACAGTGTGTCTTAGTGTTGTTAGTCACTTGCAGTTGGCTTGTGCATTGTATCCCCTAAAGGACCAGTTGGGTCAGAATTTTTAGGGAGACTAAGGCAGTGTGTCTTAATGGTGTTAGTCACTTGCAGTTGGCTTGTGCGATTTATTCCTTAAGAGACCATTTGGGTCATAATTCTTAAGAAGTCTAGGACTAGTGTGTCTTAGAGGTTGTTAGTCACCATCAGTTTGCTCGTTCGATTGTAATCAGTTTGGTTATAGTGGATTAAGTCCTTGTGTATAAGGCGAAATCACCTTAGCGGGTGGACTGGATTAGCTTGGTAGTTTTCAAGTGAACCAGGATATATCGTGTGTCTTTCTTATTGTTAGTTTATTTATGATCTTTGTTTGAGTTTCATAAAAAGCTTTCAAAGTGGAAAACCCAATTCAACCCCCCCTCTTTCTTATGTTTTTCTCACACCTTCACGAATATCACGACTTTGATGTCTACCAAGATCCCCATCAGTTATGTTAATCTATTGTGTGTCTTCATCTAGGTAAATCGGAAGCCACCAGTGGTCCAACAGATGTTGAAGTGTTCTTTACACAAGCGCACTCCCTTGGTCATTTTTGTACAATTTTTTACAGTCTAGATAGTCATGTGAAGCCAAAAAACCGAGCCTGACCTGCTTAGCATGTAATTCCACTAGACTGGTGTTCATCAAGCGTATGTCAAAGATTTGAACCATATTGACTTGGTGGTCATTCCTTTCATGGTAATCTTGGATCCATCCGAGATCCATTTGACGTTGGAGGGCCTCTTGTATAAAGGAGCATCCCTGATTATCTGTTGAGCAGATTGGACAAGTGCTGTAATTGTGCTACGACAGATTGTAATACTGAATTTGTCTCGAATGCATCGTCACTAAATTGACGTTCATTGCATGGATGTCGTGGTTCTGAACAATATTGGGATGTGCATGGGCCATGATCACTTCCCGAATCCTGTGATCCTGAATCCAGCCCAGATCCATTTGTTCTTGTAGAGCTGTTTGTACTCTGGTACACCCTTGATTGTCCTTGGAGCAGATATCACACTGATGACAGTTGTGAGATAGCAGGTGGCCATACCCGCTCTGTTTGCAATGCATCTTTACCATGTTGGTTCCCAGTAAGCGTACATTGTGAATTTGATAACTATTGACAGGTTCTCCTTCTATCAAATTCACTGCAGTCTTTTCATGTTGCGGCAACGGGTTCGTCTGGACATTTGGATTAGTATCCTTGAAAGATAAAACCACGTTCCTAACAAGCTTATGTACATCAGACTTGAAGCTGAGACAATTCTCAATGTTATGTCCTGATCCTCCTTGATGATAAGGGTAAGTTTGAGCTGCTTTGAACCAAAAAGGTGGATTTTCTGGTACTGTAAGAGGAGTCCTAGTTTGAACGTGCCCCTTGGCCAATAGAAGTGGAAACTATTCTGCGTACGACATCGGTATAGGGTCAAACCCTGATGGTCGTATAGTACGATTATTGTTATTGTACTGCGGGCAAGCCTGCTGAAAAGGCTGTTGCTGCCTTTGCTGATACTGTTGTTGATTTGGTTGCTGCTGAGCAACCTAGGGTTGATAAGTCGAAGCTGGCGTTGGGTTGATAGCGGAGTTATTGCTGCTATCAGTTGATACCTTCACCTTTACTTTCCCACAGAGATATTACTGATATCTTGCTCTTTCTTCTTTTGGAAAACACTACCGTATCTCTTGGTATTGCTGGATGGCTCTGCATCTTTGACCAATCGTCCTTCCCAGACTACTTCTTCAAGGCGTACTCCCATGTTCACCATTTCAGTGAAGTCACTGGGCGCACTGGCGACCATTCGGTCGTAATAAAACGGACTTAAGGTTTTTAAGAAGATCTTGGTCATCTCCTTTTCCTCAAGAAAGGGACAGATATGGGCGGCAATTTCACGCCATCTCTGAGCATATTCTTTGAAAGTTTCCTTATCCTTTTATGACATTGCTCTGAGTTGGTCCCTATCTGGTGCCATGTCCAAATTGTATTTATATTGCTGAACGAAGGCGGCCCCAAGATCCCTGAAGGTACTGATCTTGGTGCGGTTTAAACCCATGTACCACTTAAGCGCGGCATTGGTTAAACTGTCTTGGAAGTAATGGATCAGTAGCTATTGATTTTCTGTCTGGGTAGACATTTTTCAAGCGTACATCGCCAAATGACTTTGAGGGCAAGAGTTGCCTTTGTATTTTTCAAAGTCAGACACCTTGAATTTGTGCGGTATCTTTACATTAGGGACCAAACAGAGGTCGGCAGCGTCTTTACCGAATAAGTCTTGACCGCATGGCATGCAGTTCCTTCTGTATTTCCAAGAATTGTTCCTGGAACTCGTTCATCCTTTCGTAGACGTCTTCGTTTCCACCAAAAATTGCTTGCGGAATCTGTCCTTCCGGGACAGTGTGTACCACTGGTTGTGGTATAGACATTATTGCGGTGACTTTTGGCGCTTCAGTGCTCTGAAGTTTGTAACCTTTAGGAGTTGCCGTCGTAACCCTTGTAACTTCATTTTCCTGAAGTTTGTAACCTTCAGGTCCAGCGGTTCTCGCTACGACTTCTGGGTCTTCAGTGACCGGTGGGATATATCCTTCATGTATAAAGTTGAAAGGCATGCCCCAGGGGCGTCCTTTAGGCATGTTTTACCAAGGATGATTATCATGTGCCTCAAATGTGGGTGTAGATGTAATCTCTGAGATCACAGTTCTTTGATGGTGCTGCTCCTGGGCTGCGGCCAGGGATTGCATGTTGCTGTGAAGTTTTTCCAAACTTTCTTTTAGAGCGTCGATTTCTTCTCTCAGATCTCTGTTCTCTTCCTCGAGATCGTCCATTTTCTTTTGTCGATTGGCACGAGTATTGTATGAATGAGACAGTTTGATTCTAGGAATGTGACACATACGTGAGACTCAAGGATAAGAAAAATGCGTTATGTGATAATGATGAATGATATGCAATGACATGGTTTTTTAGTTTTTGTTTTCAAAAGAAACTTTAACAAATAGATTGCAAATATCACACAGTGGGGGGGGGGGGAGGCCTCTTTTATTGAATTTGAAAGATTGCAGTATTTTACAAAGAAAAGTACAGTATTTTACAAAGTGCTGTAAGGAAAATGTCTAAGCTCATGGATCCTGAGTTCTCTCTGAAGAGAGCTCAATTGTTGATTCCTGTATTTTCCTTTTCTTTGATCGGGCCTCTTCAGCCGTTGTCGGGTCGACGATCCTTTGCCAAGTGAAAGGAGTGAGTAAATTTCTTCGTTCTTCCTG
Source organism: Lathyrus tuberosus (assembly GCA_022829125.1). Taxonomy (NCBI): domain Eukaryota; kingdom Viridiplantae; phylum Streptophyta; class Magnoliopsida; order Fabales; family Fabaceae; genus Lathyrus; species Lathyrus tuberosus. Next base: position 750,007 of record JALAZF010000062.1, on the reverse strand, counting down.
ACTTTCTATGGCATGCTGCTCTAATATCTCAATCAGAGCATCCTTTTCTTTTAGCAGTTCCTGAATCTTGGTACATTCCAAATTAAGGATTTGGTATTTGTTCTTCCAAGAGTTCTTCTCACGTTGAACTTTGTTGAGAGCGACCTGGAGTTTTTCCACATCAGACATGAAATAAAGGAAAGACTCATTTAATGGAAAAACTTCTTGACGAGGGTAAGACATCCTCAGCTTGAGGGCTTTATTTTGCACCCAGTGGAGATAAGGTTCCATGGAGGTACAATTTGGTCTTCCCAGAGACTCTCTCCCTTTCTTGTGATTATGTTGTCAGGCATGCACTATTTCTTTCTTTAGTGTGTCATACCCCAAATTTTGACCACCAAGATTTCCCATCATTGAGCAAATCATCACCATAATATGGATGTACTTTTATGCCTCATCAGTCTCCTCAAAGATGATTGAGCATTCACTACAATCAAGAAGTAGGGTTTTGAGCCCTCTCAGAGCACTTAGACAAAGGATCAATCAAGAAATGACATGATCTTCAACTTGTCTAACCTCTCAAACACCTATAAAGGATCAAGAGGACTCCCACATCAAGAATCAAGCGCAAAGTTGCAACATTCCAAGTGGATTAAGCCTCAAGATCGCCTGTGTCATCAAATTAGGGTTTGATCGACCAGGGCCCCAGATGAAAATTTCCATCTGAGCATGAGCCAATGATTCAATATATGGTCTAAAAAGCTCAAAAGGATCTCAAGAGCCCATCCACAATGGCAAAATCACCTTGAAGGTCCATCTAGCAAAAAATCAGGAATTAGGGTTTTGACCTAATTCAACCCTTGAGTTAACTTGTGAAGTGAGGCATGGCTTGAAGCTTCAAAAATGAACTTCAAAGACCTAAAATACATCATATTGACATGTTTACAAGATTTGATTGACTCAAAGAGCTCAAATCATAAGCCACAAGAACTTAAAACCACCTGATCACAAATTAGGGTTTCTGATGGAAAAAGTCAACCTTATCCTTGACTGTTTGCCTACCCTTGACCTCAAAACTTGAGGAGGGGTCCAAGACATTCCTAAATATCCTTGGAGGCCATCCATGAAGTTTAATTAAGCCCAAGGATTGATTTCACACAAGGATCACAAAGTCAAAATTTCATCTGATGAAAAAGTCAACTGTACAAAAGTCCAAGTTTGACTTTTTGGATTTTTGGTCAACCAAGGTTCCTTAACCCTAACACAATGTTAATATGTGATTTGAATCATCATCCATCAATAAAAATCAAAGAAAGTGAGTTAACTTGCTAAAGGGGTAACCATAAAAAAACTTAGAATTTTTCTAAGTTATGGAACAAAGTGGCTAGGGTACCAACTTTGCAAGGCCATATCTCTCAAACCCTAAGGCCTTTCTCCCCCATTAAAAGCTCAGAGGGAAGCCCTCATTACACTCTACAAAAGCTTCAACTACATCTCATTCAAATTCCTCATGGATTTCAAGTTATAATTGGATCAAAATCACTAAAAAAAAATGAAAGTGCATTTTTCCAACACTTAGAAGAAATTTTGCCCAAGGCAGATTTCAAGTGAAACACCAAAACTTGGAGGGTTGTTTCACATAGTTCTAGGATGAATCAATTCAATATGTAAACATCAAAGTTGTTGGGCATATTGCCTGCAATCCAAGGAACTTATTGGCATGAAACAACTCAGCTTGAGCCAAGAGTTATGGTTGCTGCAAGACACCATGGCAAGGCTGTCATGAAAAATCAGTTTGTGATATTTCTTGTCATACACGATTTTGAGCCAAAAAGCAATGATCAATATGCCACATTCATCCAATATGATCCTAATCCATCTGATCCAACCTGCTAAGTTGAGTCAAAAAGCCAAGGGATCTTCCAACTTGAGGTTAATGCATTTTGTCACATTATGCCTTGAATTCAAAGGAATTTATGTGCAATAGTGCACTTTCAATAAAGCCACTCTACTAAGTCAAGATGCTCACTTAAAAATCAATTAAAACATCTGAAGAATGTGGATTTGGTCAAGACATAGCTCTGCTTTTGGGAGAGGCTAGTTTGCCTTGCATGAGAAGAAATGCCACCAAGCCAAAGCCATTGAATGTGATCTAATCTTGCAGCCATTCACTATTCCTCCAAGACAAGAGTTGATCCACTATAAATAGAGGTCCTAACTGATCATTCAAACTACACTAAAGCAGCTTACAACATTGCTTTCTCTCATTTCCTTCTTAAACTCCAAATTTCATTGTTCTTGAGAAAGCACTATCGGGTTTTGAGTTGGAGGCCAATGCAACTCAAACCAATGATTCACACACCTCACACACAACATATAGGAGTGATCTAAACCATTACATCCCATCTGTAACATCAAAATCACCAAATGGCCACCCAATTGCACAAGACTCATGACTTGCTGCAGAAGGAATCGGGTTGATCAATCCAGAGGTTTTCCAATCAACCTAAGCACTCAAACACATCCATTGAGGTACAAGGAAGTTGTCCAAATCATTGGAACTCATTTGTAACACCTCCAAACCAGAATTCGATTCTCACTTGCAGAGGTAAACCTTAAACTCTCAAACTCAATGAATCATGCATCATAAACATGTTTTCTTGTTACCATTGTGTTTCTGGATGTTTGTTGATCATTTCCCCTCAATCAATTATTGTTTACAGTTCATGTATAGGATTTCATTGAGTTCATGCCAATTTTAGGGTTCTTCAGGTTTTATCATATTATGTTTTGATTCACTTAATTTCAATAAAATTGAGTATTGCCATTGTGTTCCTCGTTTGAAAATGCACGATTTTCATATTTGGATCATGTGAAATGGTTGAGAGATGAGTGAGATAGGATGCTTCACGTATCTGAGCTTGAGGATGAAGATGGCCATGGCACCATGCTTCAGAAATTCAACTTGTTTGCTATATATTTTTCCCTTGCCATATATTAAATGAATCGGCATTGCGCCCCAGTGGTTGATCAACTAGTTTGTGTGTATTGAGCGAGCGAGAGGTCTGGGGTTCGAATTCCCCTCGCCCATACCTCTTTTTTATCACTTGTCCCATTTTATTTTATTTTTCATATTATTTTTGCTAATGATTTGGAAAATTAATTTCTCATTCAATTTTAATCATTTTTTATTGGTTCTTTTTCTGAAAAATCACAAAAATATTAAAGTATTTTATTCTACAAAAAAATCAGATTTATATTATTTATTTAATATAGTTGGTATTTTTGTGAATAAATTCATTTTTATTGTTTTTAAACATTTTAAAAGTGAAATTTTATCTTGAAAATCAAAACCAAATGAGTTCTAAATCATCTTGTGATTAAAACCTCATTTTTCAAACCTTGACCAAAAATCACATGTAGTTTATTTAAACTCATTTGGTATTTTTATCATTTTTATTGATTTTCTTTAAAAAATTACTTTTAAAAGAAAATGAAATTAGGGTTTCTTTGATGTTTTATCCTTATCAAACATTTCAAAACACTTTTGGGACTCTAATAGAGTGTAAGACCCAACCCTCTTTTGTAAATAAAATAATTTTGGGCCTCAGACGTTGTATAAGTCCCAATACAGTTTTCAAAAATGACGGTGCGATCACTGTCTTTCCATGGGCCTCTCCTTGAGTTGTAAGCCCCATCACTTGTACAAAAATAAATCTTTGGGCCTCTAATAGAGTGTAAGACCCAACACCCTTTGTACATAAATAATATGTGGCCTAAGTTATTGTATAAGCCCCACTGTGTGTTAGAAAATCTCGGCGCGATCGCCTTTTTCAACCAAAATTAGCTGGGTCTACCCTTGTGTTGTAAGTCCCCTTTCTTTTCTTTTAAATCTTTTTGGGCCTCTCCTTGAGTTGTAAGACTCATCCCCTTTGTACAGAAAACCTCTTTGGGCCTCAGTCATTGTATAAGACCCAGTACAGTTTACAAAAGAACAGTAAAATTACTGTTTTTTTATCTGGGCCTCTCCTTGAGTATAAGCCCCAACAATCTTTTCAAAAACAACTTCCCTTTGATTTAGGTTCAAATGTACAGTTGTTATCAAAACTTTCTTTAATTTCTTTAAAACTAACAATATAGCTATGGAAGCTTGCTCGCCTGTAAGTTTCTATCCGCTTTCTTTTACTTACTTGCACATATACATGTATATATTTGTTTGAATAGCATGGAAGCTTGCTCACCTGTAAGTTTTTATCAGCTTTCATTTATTTGCTTTCATATATATAACTGTATTGTGGGAAGCTGCTCCCCTGTAAGTCCTTCTTTCATATCCTTTTAAGTACTTGTCATATATAACTGTATATATACTAGTATATCTGCTTAGAGTTTTCCCTGGCAACTAGGTCTAGAACTAGGTAAAGCCAGTTGCTCACTCTTAAATGCTGTCAAAACTAGATCCCCATAGGATTTCCAGATACAGTCTTGCCTTCTCTTGGGCTTAAACAATATGGAACAAAGAGAAAGGCAGTATTCCCGGTGAACCTTTTCTCAGACTGTCACTATTAGAACTTGTCAAAGAAGTTCACTTCCCCAGAGAGGATTAATTCCCGGTGAAACCTCTCTTGAATTTCCTCAAACCCTAGAACATGTTCACTAAAGAAAAGATTATTCCCGGTGAAACTTTTCTTGAACTCTTCTTAAGTTTGGACCCACAGGCTTCCTAAAAGCATCCCTGCCTCCTCTTGGGCTTTATACAAGGACCCTCAGGCCTCTTAAAGGTTCTCATGCCTCCTCTTGGGCTTAGTACAAGGACCCGACGACCTCTTAAAGGTATAGGTACAATACCTAGTCATCCGTTGCTAGAGCAGTCTTTCCAGTGTCAAATCTCAGACCAATTTAGGGTTGATTCTCATCCCTTAAAACAACTGCCTCCTCTTGGGCATCGTACAAAGATAAAATCTTCCATATCAGTAGACTTAGGCAGTCTAATCCCATCTCAGATCTCAAAGACATTCTCAAGCACCTTACAAACATAAGAGAAACCCTGGTCATTATGGATCAATCTCCAGCAGAGTTAAAACCCATGGGTTCTAAAACCCAATCCCTCTCCTAAAATTCCCTAGCCAGGGTCAGTTTATCATCAGGATAATACTATCCCAAATCAGAACCTCAAGGTATCTGATACCTCGACTCCTCTGTAAACCCTCAGCAAGAGTTGATTCCCCATTTGGACCTGCCTCGGGATCTCAATAATCCCCCAGCAGAAGCTAGCCTCCTCTTAGGCTTTGTATAATGATTCTTCCTTTCCTCAGTACAGCTAGCCTCCTCTTGGGCTTTGTACAAAGATTTTCCCCAGCTGAGCTAATCTTTTCAGACTCTCTTGTTGAGTCAATTAACTTTCAGACTCTCTTGTTGAGTCAATCACCTCTTAATACTCTCTTGTTGAGTCAACCCTTTTTAGACTCAATCTTGGGCTTTGTACAAGATAGATAAACCATTCTCTTGTTGAGACAATCTTTCTCAGCCTCCTCTTAGGATTGGTATAAATATTTCCCCTAGCAGAAACTGGCCTCCTCTTAGGCTTTATATAATGATTTCTCCAGCTTGTTCAGCCACAATCCTGGGCTTTGTACAGGACAGATAAAAGCACTCTTTTGTTGAGTCAACCCCTTTTCAGCCACAATCTTGGGCTTTGTACAAGACACCATGTAAATTTCCTAAGCAGAGTCAAACTCTTTTCCGTCTCAATCCTGGGCTTTGTACAAGACAGATAATACTCTCCAGCAGAGTCAAACTCATTTTAGCCTCAATCTTGGGCTTTGTACAAGACACCTAAAATATCCTCAGTCGAGTCGGTAAAGTCTCATTTTTAGCCTCAATCTTGGGCTTTGTACAAGACAGATAAAGATTTCTTTCCCACAGAGTCAGTCTTCTTTTCAGCCTCAATCTTGGGCTTTGTACAAGACACATATAAACCCTCCCCAGCGGAGTCAAAATCCCTTTTTAGCCTCCTCTTAGGCTTTGTATTATGATATCCCCAAAAGAGTCAGTCTCTTTTAGCCTCAATCTTGGACTTTATACAAGACAGATAAACACTCTCTCGTTGAGTCAGTCATTTCTAACCTCCTCTTAGGCTTTGTATAAGGACTTCCCTAGTGGAGTTAATCAACCTCTTAGCTTCAACCTTGGGCTTTGATCAAGGCACACAAAAATCAACATCCCCTCAGGGGAAATCAAAATCTCTCTGTAGGAAGTCATTGCTCTGTTTATCACTTGTCAAAACAGACATTCAAAGCAAACCCTAATCCCAGACAACTGCTGTAAGTGGCACACTTGTTGATTCAAATATCCAAGATGTTGTCCATCTTTTATCCTGGTAAATCCTATCTTTCATCGAATTGCTGTAAGCGGCAAGCCTCTGGATTATTTACATCCACGGCACTGTCCCTCTCTTAGTATGAGAAATTCCTAAGGAAAAATGGCATTGCTCTACACTGAGTTAAAGTTTTCCCCTTCAGGACAAATCCCCTATAAAGGAAATTATGGCATTGCTGGATTCACATATCCCAGTTAAAGTAACTCTCCTTTATAAACAGTCAACCAACAGTTGTGATAAACAGACAAAATGTCTCCCTTTAGAGATGACAAATTCTCTCTCAGTCAAACCTTTTAGCTTCAATTTTGGGCTTTGAACAAGACACAAATACTAAACCTTTTAGCTTGAATCTTGGGCTTTGAACAAGACACCAAAATATCTTTTTCCTCCCTTAGAATAGGAGGAACTACGATTGCTCTTATTTCCCTGTTTCGTTTAAACGAGAATACGTAGGCATAAGATTGCGAAATCTTAGCGAGCATACTAATCAAAAACTCTAGGTCCAGTACCTTCATATCAATCAAAACTTAGGTCAGTACCTTACCAAAAACATCGGAAAAACCCGAAAATCAACAAAAACCCACTCTCTCTCTCATATTTCCCAAGAAACTTTCCCAACCCATTAACGGATAAACACCATCAAGTACAAAGCAGAACCTGAAGCTAACAACCTGTGGATAACCACATATAGGATGGGTAATTGACAACTCCCCATTGTATAACCTGACCCCGAACTCCCCGAATCTCTTTAAGCGTTTGTTCAGTTAAACATTTGTGTGCAAGGTTAGTTTGAGATAGCTTCCCTTTCCCTTCCAGCTTCACAAGATAAATAAGAAATCAGAAAGTAGCACCCCCCCTCCTCTTCATTTAGGAGAAGACCCAAATTCTGCGATAAGGTGGTCGAGTCACCGACAAAAATCGCACGCTACAGAAAAATGGCGACTCTGCTGGGGAGTCATTTTGTTTGTATAGGCTTATAGACTAGAATTCTTAAGAGGTCTAGGATGTTAGTTTTAGGAATGAAAAAAAAAAAAAATATATATATATATATATATATATATATATCGCTTTTCCTACTTGATATCCGTGTTTATTTTTCTGCTAATGGGAATGCGGGTGATGCCGCATGTGGAAAGTTTGAGTGATACCTAAGATAGGTGATGGCATAGACGGGTGGTCTTACAGGGAGTGATTCCCAAATAAGCGATCCTGGTAGACCATTAAATCAGTGGAGATACCCTTTGCAGATTCAATGTCTAACGACTTCAGTTGTGAAAGCAGATTGTTCGATTATGGTATCCATGAAACTGAGGATTTAGTAGACTGAAACCATGTGACTATATAGTAGTGCAAAAGCTATCGGAAATAGTTGTCACGCGATACTACCCTCAATTAAGATTACCCTAAGATACTACAGCTCGCTCGGGTGAACCAGCTTGCTGTTGTTATCCCAAGGGGGATCAATGATTTTGAGGACAGGTACAAAATTCACCATAGTACAACCTTTGGGAATGGGTAGAGCCATGAATCCATGCTCGTGACGCTGAACCTTTGAACCCATGTTTTTCTATGTTTTTGTGTGCTGCATTCATGCATTCATTTCATTAAAAAACTTTCAAATAAAGAAAACATCTTCTTTTCTAGTCTCTCTTTTTCAAATTAAACAAAGACAATGATTGCAAATATCAGAGAAAAAGATTACGTTATGGATTTCGGTAGAAGGAAGACGCACAAGTATACCTTCAAGGTTCCAAAACTAGAAGATTTAAGAGGGTTGGCAAGGATGATCACCAACCCTGATGCTTTCAGAGCTAAGTATGGAGGACTGTTGTCTCTGTTAAGGGTCCATGTAGTTGAAGGAATCCTGTCTACGTTAATCCAGTTTTAAGATCCAGTTTATCACTGTTTCACATTCCCGGATTATCAACTTACACCAACATTAGAGGAGTACTCTCACCTGACTGATTTACCCATCACTAACCAGGCTCCATTTTCTGGACTGGAAGAAATTCCAAAGGATCAAACTATTGCAAGAGCAATCTATTTGGACGAGTCAGAAATCAGGACTCACCTGACTGCTAAGGATGGAATCTAAGGTTTACCGACCAAGTTTTTGATAGAGAAAGCCCTGTACTTTGCCAGTATAGGAAACATTACGACTTTCGAAGATATCTTCGTTCTACTCACATACGGGTTGTTTCTTTTTCCAAACATCGATAACTTCATTGATATCAATACCATTAAGATATTTCTGATTGGAAACCCTGTACCAACCTTGCTCGCAGATGCTTATCATTCTGTACACCTAAGGAATTTGTACATCGGAGGAATGATCACATGCTGTGTACCCCTGCTATACAAATGGTTCACTTCCCATTTACTTAAGTCTGTTGCCTTTTGGGATCATAAGAGTACTCTGCATTGGTCACAGAGAATCATGTCTCTTACCAACTCTGACATAGATTGGTACAATTGGATCTATGACGGGATGAGAATCATCGACCGTTGTGGAAACTTCCCCAATGTACCCTTCATAGGAACTACAGGAGGAATCAACTATCATCCAGTTTTAGTTCGCCGTCAATTCGGATACGCGATGAGACATATCCTGCGTAATGTTCATTTGGAAGGTCTTTTCTTCAAGGAAGGAGAAAATGACAGGGCACTAAAGACATAAATAGTGCATGCCTGGAAATATGTTCACAGGAAAGGAAGAGAGTCTCTAGGAAAACCTGACTGTGTCTTTGGGGAACCTTATCTCCGCTGGGTATAAACTAGAGCTCTCAAGCTAAGGATGCCTTACCCTCGTCAAGAAATTCTTCCGTTAAAGGAATATGTCCTTTATTTTATGTCTGATACGGAAAAACTCCAGGCCACTCTCAACAAAGTTCAACGGGAAAAGAAATCTTGGAAGAACAAGTACCGCATTCTCAATGTGGAGTGTACCAAAATACAGCAACTGTTAAAAGAAAAAGATGCTCTGATCGAGATTTTAGAGCAACATGCTGTAGAAAGTCAAGAAGACCGAAGGAATTTTCTCGCTCCTTTCACTTGGCAAAGGACTGACAACCCGACAACGGCTCAAGAGCCCCGGTCAAAGAAAAGGAAAATACCAGAACCAGCACCTGAGCTCTCTTCAGAGAGGACTCAGGATCCATAAGCTTAGGCATTTCTTTTTACAGCACTTTGTAAAATACTGTATTTCCATTTCCGCAATCTTTGAATTCAATAAAACGGGGTCTCCCCACTGTATGATATTTGCAATCCAATTATTGAAGTTTCTTTTGATTAAATAAAATAAATTAAAATATAATATCATTCATCATTCTCGCATAACGTATTCTTCTTACCTACGAATCTCACGTTGGTGTCTCTATTCTAGAGTCAAACTGTCTCATTCGTACAATACTCGGGCCCATCAACAAAAGAAAATGGATGATCTCGAGGAAGAGAACAGAGAGCTGAGAGAAGAAATCGACGCTCTGAAGGAAGATTTGAAAAAACTTTACAGTGACATGAAATCTCTGGCAGTAGCTCAGAAACAACAACAAAGGACTGTGATCTCAGAGATCACATCTACGCCCATAGTGGAGACGTATGATCCTCGGTACAACATGCCTAAAGATCGTCCCTGGGGCATGCCTATCAACTTTATCCATGAAGGATATATTCTGCCAATCATGGAAGATCCGGAAACTGCAGCAGGAACCACTGGGCCTGAAGGTTACAAACTTCAGGAAAGTGAAGATGCGAGGGGCATGACAGTAACTCCTGAAGGTTACAAACTTCAGGATAGGGTAGCACTAAGAGTCACCGCCGTAATGACTATACCATCACCCGTGGTACACACTGTCCCGGAAGGACAGATTCCACAGATACCCTCTGGTGGAAATGAAAGTATGTACGATAGAATTAATGAGTTCCAGGAGCAATTCTTAGAGATGCAGAAGAAACTTCATGCCATTCACGGTCAAGATCTATTTGGAAAGGACGCCGCAGACCTTTGTTTGGTCCCCAATGTGAAAATTCTGCACAAATTCAAGGTGCCCGAATTTGAAAAATACAGGGGTAACTCTTGCCCTCAAAGTCATATGGTGATGTACGCTCGAAAGATGTCAACTCAGGCAGAGAACCAACATCTACAGATCCATTACTTTCAAGATAGTTTAACCGGTGCCGCACTCAAATGGTACATGGGTTTAAACCGCACCAAGATCGTCACTTTCAGAGATCTTGGCGCTGCCTTTGTTTAGCAGTATAAGCATAACCTGGACATGGCACCAGATAGAGATAAACTCAGAGCCATGTCGCAGAAGGACAAAGAAACCTTTAAGGAATATGCTCAGAGATGGCGTGAAATTTCCGCCCAGATTTTTCCACCTCTTGAGGAAAAAGAGATGACAAAAATCTTTTTGAAAACCTTGAGTTCATTCTACTACGACCGAATGGTCGCCAGTGCGCCCAGCGACTTTACTGAAATGGTGAATATGGGAGTACGTCTTAAAGAAGCAGTCCGAGAAGGATGTCTGGTCAAAGATACCAGACCATCAAGCAGTACCAAAAGATACTGTAGTACTTTCCCTAAGAAAAAAGAGCAAGATATTGGTAATATCTCTCTCAGAAAGCAAAGGCAAAGGTACCAACCAGTAGCAGCTGTAACTCCTGCTATCAACCATGCACCTATTCCAACGTATCAACCTCAGGTTGCTTAGAGCCAACCAAATCAACAACAATATCAGCAAAGGACACAACAGCCTCTTCAGCAGGCTCGTCCACCGTACAACAATAACAACCGTACAACATGACCACCAGGGTTTGACCCTATACCAACATTGTACGCAGAACTATTTCCATTACTACTGTTCAAGGGGCACGTCCAAACCTGGTCTCCTCTTACAGTACCAGAAAATCCGCCCTTTTGGTTCAAAGCGGATCTAACTTGCCCTTACCATCAAGGAGGACTGGGGCATAACATAGAAAACTATCTCAGCTTCAAATCCGATATGCAGAAGCTTGTCAGGAACGGGGTCTTATCCTTCAAGGATACAAATCCAAATGTTCAGACGAACCTGTTGCCTCAACACGAGAAAGCTGCAATAAATTTGATAGAGGAAGGATCCAACCATAGCTATCAAATTCACAATGTACTCCTATTGGGAACCAACCTGGTCAAAATGCATTGCAGATAGAGTGGATACGATCATGTACCGTCTCATAATTATCACCAGTGTGATATCTGCTCTAAAGATAATCAAGGGTGTTCCGTAGTGCAGTCAGCTCTACAAGAACAGATGGATCTCGGGAGGATCCAAGATCACCAAATTCGTGAGGTCAACATGAATTATAAAAATTCCAATATCATCCAGAACCACAACATTCTAGCAATGAATGTCAACTTAGTGGCAATGCACTCAAGGCAAAGCCAACATCATGATCTGCCACGGCACGATTACAATTCATGTCCTATCTGTTCAATAAACAATCAGGGGTGGTCTTTTGTACAAAAAGCCCTCCAGTGTCAGATGGATCTCGGATGGATTCAGGATTACCATGATAGAAGTCACTATCAAGTCAACATGATTCAAATCTTTGATATTCGCTTAATGAATACCAGTTTAGTGGAATTACACGCTAAGTAAGTCCGGCTCGATTTTCTGACTTCACATGATTATCAGAACTGTAAAGTAAGTCGTGAGGATGACAAAGGATGTGCACTTGTTCAAAGAATGCTTCAACACTTCTTGAACCACTGGTGGCTTCCGATCTATCTAGATGAAGACACACAATAAGTCAGTATGGCTGACGGGAACCCTACTAGGCATCAAAGTCAGGATGTTCGATAGATGGAAACAGTTCTAGTAAGGTTGCACTGCATACAAAGCGGACGTGGCCGGGTGCCACCACACAACTATGAGCGCTGTAGAGTGTGCTGAGAGAACAATCAAGGATGCCACCTCGTGCTGGCGGCCCTTCAAAGTCAGTTGGACCACAAAGAGGTTCGACCATGTTCAAGCTCTGGTTCGATCAACATAATGTCAGACTATCTTCCCAATCGAGGCAAAGACGTTGTCTTAATCCCTAAACGATAAATGGCCAAAGACGTATGCGCCATAATCCCTCTACTCCATGAATCAAGAGTTCCTCTTGAAAGTAGAAAGATTCTCAACCTCGAATCAATTGAGGCCGGATACGATGGCCAAAAAAATCAAAAGGCTCTTGTAGTTATCTATCTGCTGGGACCAGTACCGTACAAATCCGATAAAGTTATCCCTTATAAATACGGTGCAACAACAATTGAGAATGGAAAGGAAACTCCATTACCCTCCGTTGTGAATATTACAGACATCAGTCGAGTAACACGAAGCGGTCGGATCTTCAACAAAGGAGTTGGAGAACCCACCAAGGAAAAGGAACCTCAGGCAAAAGTTCCCAATCAACCAGTCGATCAATCCGGTAATCCCGACCTTTCAAAGAACAATGATGAGATACTAAAGCTCATCCAAAAGAGCGAGTACAATATTGTTGACCAACTGTTACAGACTCCTTCAAGAATCTCTGTGCTATCTCTCTTACTCAGTTCCGAAGCTCACAGGGAAGCTCTACAGAAAGTCTTAGAGCAAGTCTTTGTGGAGCAAGATGTGACAATAAGACAACTTGACAGCATCATCTCCAACATCACTTCCTGCAACAACTTAGGATTCAGTGATGAGGAACTACCGGAAGAAGGCAAAAATCACAACATGGCACTTAACATTACAGTTAACTGCCAGGACGATGCTTTAGCCAGCGTACTGGTAGACACTGGATCAGCTCTGAATGTTATGCTAAAATCTACTCTGTTGCGACTATCATTTCAAGGATCTCCGATGAGAGGAAGTGAGGTCATCGTCAAAGCATTTGATGGATCCCGAAAAACAGTTATTGGCGTAGTCGACCTTCCCATAACTATCGGTCCTCACACTTTCCAAGTCACTTTCCAGGTCATGGACATCCGGGCAGCATACAGTTGTTTATTAGGAAGACCTTGGATACATGAGGCTGGGGCAGTCACTTCGACACTTCACCAGAAGCTGAAGTTCGTCAAGAATGACCAACTAGTCACAGTCTGCGGAGAGTAAACCTTGATCGTGAGCAACTTATCGTCGTCCACTTGTATAGAACCAGAGGAGGTTATTGGAACCCAGTTCCAAGTACTTTCGGTAAGTAATGATAACCAATCAAAAGGAACATCGATTTCCTCGTACAAAGATGCTCTCAAAGTGATCGAGAGCAACAACGCAAAAGGATGGGGACAGCTCGTTATTCCTACTGATAACAAGACGAAGAAAGGTCTTGGTTTTTCCTCAACCTGTACCTAGACTGCTACTAACGATGAAAGTCTTCATCCCATTCAAGAATTCTTCCACAGTGGAGGTTTCCTTCACACAGTGTCTCAAGAAGTACATACCATCAACGAGGGTGATTCCTCCGGTATAGATGAAGAATGGAAGTCCTATCTTAACGAGGATGGTTATATGTCTCAGGGAGAGGTGCATACGCCATTTTTCTATCCCGCACAGAGTCCGAGATATATACAAAGATCAGACGTCAAAATGATGTACGGAGATTGTGATCCGGAAGGATGTCGTGCTCCACCAAACTCATTAGATGAGGACACTCCGATGAAAGACAACTTTGACTATGACTATTATGACCCAATTGATAGCTTGCCGATCTGGAAGCCGTACCCAAAAGACTTGAGGCAAAAGAGTCAGCCCAACGGTGCATATCAGATGAGCATCATTGAAAAGAATACCTGCGTCCCCACCAAATTATGGGATCATTACTCAGGGCATTCAAAAGATATCCAGCACAACGATGAATCTGCAAAGATTACAGGACAAGAGTTCCTTAACTACGCTTTTCCTGAGGTCAACGTCATCGAAAGGGATGACTCCTCCAGTTCCAAAGAAGTGTGGGACACCTTAGGACAACCGAGTGGCAAGTACGACTTCTTGGTCAAGTACACCGCTTCTGAAAGCTCTTGTATCAGGCTCGAAGACATCCAGCCCACTGGATGAGGAGATCCACCTGAGAATGTAATCACTGTGCAAAATACAACAGAAGAGTTCGTCTACGACAATTCTGCTTGGGAGACAGACTCCAACGATCCTGCTCCACCAGAAATCAGTGTCATTTCCGAAGACAAATCAAGAAGGAAGGTACCAGACTTTGTGATTCACCGAGGAGTTCGCCGCCAATGGGTTGCTGTCGATGTCCCGAAAGTCGTTCATAAGTCTAAGTAATTGTCGTCTTTGTTTTAACCTTTCACCCTGCTGTCATACCCCAAATTTTGACCACTAAGATTTCCTATTATTGTGCAAATCATCATCACAATATGGATGAATCATCAGTCTCCCCAAAGATGGGTGAGCATCCACTACAATCAAAATTAGGGTTTCAAGCCCTCTCTGAGTGCTTAGACAAAGGGTCAATCGAGGAATGACATGATCTTCAACTTGTCTAACCTCTCAAACATACACAATGGATCAAGAGGACTCCCACTTTAAGGATTAAGCACAAGGCTGCTCCCTTCTAGGTGGATTAAGTCTCAAGATTGACAGTGTCACCAAATTAGGGTTTTGGTCGACCAGGGCCTCCAGATGGAAATTTTTCATCTGGGCACAAGCCAATGATCCAAAACCTAACCTAATATACTCCATGGAACCTCATGGACCCAATCATCAAGTCAATTTTGCCTCAGGGGATGCATTCATCAAAAATCAGGAATTAGGGTTTCTTGACCTAATTCACCCCTAAGTTGACTTTTAGGGCAAATCATGAGCCAAGACCTCAAGGCATGATTTGAGGGTCTCTAATGAACTATATTGATCCATTTGGAACAATGGATTAATCCAAGAAGCTTGAGCAACAAGTCTCAATTTCATCTGCACCACAATTAGGGTTTTAAGAGGAAAGTCAACTGTAACTTTGACTTTTGACCAGGACATGCTCCCAAACCCTAGGACATGCCTCAATATACCCTATGACACCCATGGAACATGTCCATTAAGCTTGATTTAGGTCAAGGGCATGATTTCCTGAAGAATTGCACAGTTTGGAATTCATCTGATAAAAAGTCAACTATGCACAAAAGTCAACTTTGACTTTTTGAGATTTTTCACTAAAATGGATTTTTAACCCTAAAATGATGTTAATGTGTGATTGGAATCATCATTCATCAATAAAAATCAAGAAAAGTTGGATAACTTGTAAAAAGGGTAACCATAAAACTTAGAAAATTTTCTAAGTCATGAAAAAAGTGCCACTAATGCACCAACTTTGGAGGACCATAACTCCTAAACCACAAGGCCATTGTGGCCCATTCAAAGTTTGATTTGTAGATCTCATTGCCTTCTACAAAAGCTTCATACTGACCTATGTCCAAATTCCTCATGGATTTTGAGTTATGGAGTGATCAAAATCAAGAGAAAACACTTTGTTCCAACACTTAGTGATCAAAATGTAGGGGGATTTTTCACTTGGATTCAAAAGAGATCAAAACCAAACATGTTCAAACAGTTGTTGTATCATGTAAAGGCTTTCCAAAATGGCCAAGAACATTACCAAATTCAATTTGAGTAATGAGATATGACATTGGAAAGTTGCCTTGCTGAAATCTGCCAAGGCAAGGCAGAATTTGCATTTTTGCTCGATTTGCCAAAATCAGCCAAATCCAAATGCTCCTATCCACTTAGACACATCTGAGGATTGAATCTAAAGGGGACAATCACTGAGCCAAGCCTCCAAAGTCCATGGAACAAGAAATAGCATGTTGAACCTAGAATGGCCAAAATAGGGACAAGACTCCAATTTTGGATTGGAGCATTCAATGGAAGCATCAAGGTGGCATGGACTGAGCCATTCTCATCTGAAATCAGTCAAGACTTATCCAAGACCAAGGGAACCGAAGCTCTGTGCCCTAACCTCTAGTCAATGGCTAGAGGAGACTTGGATTTTCATTGGACAACATTAGTCAAACCTACTTAGCAGTTGCCATTCACTATTCCTTGCAAAACAAACTTGCTCTACTATAAATAGAGCTCAATTGTGTTCAGTTTAAGTACACAAAAGGCCTACAACACTTGCCTTTCTCAAAATCTCTTTCTCTTGGCAAAAATGCCTTTCTTAGCAAGGTAACTATCGGGTTTTGAGCTAGAGGGCAATTCCACTCAAACCAATCACTCACACACCTCATATACATCACATATGAGCTGATCAAACACTTAAACAACAACTGGAACATTGATTTCTCAGAATCACCAGTCAATTGCTCAAGGTTTTAACCAAAGTGCAGTTGAGATGCCATGAAGTGATCCAGCCAATTTCCATCAAGTCCAAGCATTCAAACACACTCCATAGCACCTAGGGAAGCTGTTCAGATCATCACAACACAACTGTAACACCTCCTACACAAATCACGATCACCAACTGCAAGTGGTAAGCATGAGCTCTTCTAACTCTATGATCCACACAATTTTTGCTGCACAATAATTTGGCCATATGTTCATAATCATGCATGGAATGTTTTCCCTCAATTAATTGCTTTGTTTGAATCGTGTATCAAAATTCCTAGCCTTCATGCAGAAATTAGGGTTCTTGAGGTTTCTTCGTGATTTCATGTTTTATGTTTAATTTAAATGAAATTAAGTGTTATAGACATGATCGTGAGGTTGAAACGAGTTGATTGGTATTTGGATTGCATGATATGGTTAAGTATTCAGTGAGATTGGATGGAAAACGCAAATCTGAGAAACTCAGAACACACGCGTGTTCTTGGTGTGTTCTTGGCGCCATTTTCAGAAATTTGAATATTTGAATTTTGTGATTTTTGTTTAATTGATTCAAAAATTAATTTCTCTCTGAGTTTTAATGATTTTGAGTTGATTCTTTTTTTAATAATTCACAAAAATGTTAAAATATTTTATTTTATCAAAAAATCCCAAAAATATTATTTATTTCATATAATTGATATTTTTGCAAGGAATTAATATTTTAATTGTTTTTGACATTTTAAATATTTTTTCCACATTGATTTTGCAACTTTTAATGCTTTCTAATTATTTTGTAGGTCAATACTTAATTTTTGAAGCATTAATCCAAGATCACAATTTGTTTTTCATATGTTAAACAATCTTGATCATTTTAATTGAATTTTTATTCAATTAAATACATTTTTGAAAACAAATTAGGGTTTTTGGATTAATTCAACCCTCACAAATCATTTTCAAAACACTTTGGGCCTCTAATAGAGTATAAGACCCAATCCTTTTTTGACCAAACTATTTTTGGGCCTCAGTGTATTGTATAAGTCCCGATACCGTCAAAAACAAAGGGCGCGATCGTCGCCTTTTGAAAAATAACCTTTTGGACCTCTCCTTGAGCTATAAGACCCATTCAAAACTTTTGGGCCTCTAATAGAGTGTAAGGCCCGATCCCCTTTTAACCAAAACCATTTTGGGTCTCACTTATTGTATAAGTCCCTCTGCGTTAAAAGAAAATCTCGGCGCGATCGCCATTTCAAACGAAAAATCATCTGGGCCTACCCACGTGTTATAAGCCCCACTCTTTTTCTTTAAACCTTTTGGGCCTCTTGAGAGAGTGTAAGACCCGTCCCTTTGTACAGAAAACCTTTTTGGGCCTCAGTCACTTGTATAAGTCCCTCTGTACAAATTCAACAGTGCGCTCACTGATAAAACCCTGGGCCTCTCCTTGAGCTGTAAGCCCCAAATCTTTCTTTTCAAAGCACTTTCTCCTTTGATTTTGAATATACTGTTGTTTTCAATCTTTCTTTGTTCAACAACTAACCAAATAGCATGGAAGCTCTACAACCGAGTAAGTGGTTATTGCTTTCATTTACCGCTTTCATATACATATAACTGTATTGTGGGGCTGTTTCGCTGTAAGTCTTCTTTCATAAACTCATATCAACTGTGTAATAATAGTATAGATATTTAGAGTTTCCCCGGCAACTACGTCTAGCATTAAGCCCATTGATCACTCTTAGAAATAGTCTAAACTAGATCCCCATAGGATTACCAGACACAGTCTTCCCTCCTCTTGGGGTTAAACAATATGGAGATATGAAAGGCAGCATTCTCTGTGAACCCTTTCAAGACTGTCACTCATAGAAGTTGTCAAAGAAACTCTATTCCCCAGAGATGATCTCTTCTCCGTGAATTGCATCTCTTGAGTTTCTTCCAAATTCTCAGACTTTCCTGGCTTGATCTATTCTCGGTGAATGGCATGTCTTGAACTTCTCGGGGTTTGGGGACCCACAGGCTTCTTCAAAGCACTTGTCAAGAAACTCTATTCCCCAGAGATGATCTTTTCTCCGTGAATGGCATCTCTTGAGTTTCTTCTAAATTCTTGAACTTTCCTGACTTGATCTATTCCTTGTGAATAGCTTGCCTTGAATTTCTCGGGGTTTGGGGACCCATCGGCTTCTTAAAAGCATCGGCCTCCTCTTGGGCATCGTACAAGGACCCACAGGCTTCCTAAAAGCAAGCCAGCCTCCTCTTGGGCTTAATACAAGGACCCTACGGCTTCTTAGAAGTATTCACAACCTCCTCTTAGGCTTCGTATAATGATCTCTTCCTCCGGGAATGATAGCCTCCTCTTGGGCTTAGTACAAGGACCGATCGGCTTCTTAAAAGTTTCCAGCCTCCTCTTGGGCTTCGTACAAATTGTCCCGACGACCTCCTAGAGGTATAGGAACAGAACTTAATCATCTGCATAGAACAGTCCTTTCAAAGAGTCTACTAATGTTTCTCAAAGCATAGTACAAAAGATGACACTCTAGACTTGGACAGTCTAATCTCCTTGAGTTTTCAAAGACATTCTCAAGTGACCCCTTCGTTAAATAGGAAGAAAACCGTAGACTCGGACAGTCTCAATACCCTTCGGATTTCCCAATTCCTTAAAGAATAGGAATAGACCGGATCCTTGAATCAAATCCATGAGTACAGTGTTGCTCATATAAGAACTGATTTTCTCTTTAAAATCAGTATACTGGACCTGTCACTTAACTGAAACAGTAACCACAGCCTCCTCTTGGGCTTTGTACAATGATTCTCCCCAGCGGAGTCAAATAATGTTTAGCCTCTCTCTCGGGCTTTGTATGAGACACATAAGAGACTCCCTCGTTGAGTCAATCACCCTTTCACCTCCATCTCGGGCTTTATACGAGATACAAAAAGGTCATTATTGAGCCAAACAAACAATAGCCTTCATCTCGGGCTTTATACGAGATACTAAAAGACTCCATCATCGAGTCAAAACCTTTTAGCCTCTCTCTCAGGCTTTGTACGAGACACATATTAGCCTCCTCTTAGGCTTTGTATTAGAAAACCACTGGTTGGTCCAATCAACCTTTTAGCATCAAAGTTGTGCCTCATTCATAGTACACAAACATCAACAACTCCTTCCCCTCCATCTAATTGTTGTAAGCGGCAAGCCTCTAGATCATCTACATCCATGCCACTGTCCTTCTTTTAGCATGAAAAATTCCTAAGGAAAGATAACATTGCTCTACACTGAGTTAAAGTCTTCTCCTTTAGGTTGGAAATCCCCTATAAAGGAAATTATGGCATTGCCGGATTCACAAATCTCGGTTAAAGTAATTCTCCCTTATAAACGGTTGTGACAAACAAACCCCTCTTTAGAGATGACAAATTCTCTCTGAAGTTGAGACCTTTCAGCTTCATATCTTGGGCTTTGAACAAGATACAAACCACCTTTCGCTTCACGTCTTGGGCTTTGAACAAGACACCAAAACAACCATTTCCTCCCATAGAATAGGAGGAACTACGAACGCTCTGATTTCCCTGTTTCGGTAAACGGGAATACGTAGGCATAAGATTGAAAGAAAAATCTTAGCGAGCACACTAAACAAAAACCCAAAATCCCATACTCTCATGTATCTATCAAAAGCATCAGTCCTAACATCCTAATCCTTGTTCCCCGCTATAAAGTCCAAGAAAGAAAAGAAAACCGTATTGGCGAAAATACAAATAACCAGTACAAAGCCCCCCCCCCCCCCACATTGATAGCATTCGTAACCTAACAGACCGCTGTTTAAACTCAGTATGCAAAGCAGGGTTAATTGGAGACATCTATTTCCCTTCCTTCATCAGCTTTAATAGGATAAAAAATGAATCGACCTGTAGTAAACTCAACCGCAGAGAGCGACCAGTGCTTAAGAACCGCGTCCAAAATCGCTCGCTACACCTGCCCAGGTGAAACAGATGTTTTGATAGGGCTCACTTTCTGTAAATGTCCCTCTTCGCTTTGCCCAAAGCGACAGAGTTTTGTTTTATAGGGCTGTAGTTTCAAGAATCGAATAAATCATAAATAAAATAAAAGTCGTTCTGTAATTTCCGCATTTATTGTTGTTTTCGCTTTTCGCTTTTTCAGAAAATGGTAATCCTAAAAAACAACTCAAAATAATAAAAACAAGCATTTTTCAGAAAATACACTACACACACTCTTGCATTCTCTCTATCTCTTCTAAAAACAATCATCACGTCGTGCAGATTACTTGTTTTAAACCCCATTGAAACATAAGATCCAATGCCTTCTCCCAACTTTGAATTCCTGGTATTTGAGGTTGAAGAAGAAGAGGACGAAGAAATTCCAGAAGAGATTTCCTGATTACTCAGACAAGAGGAAAGGTCCATTGAACCTCACAAAGAGCCGTTGGAAACAGTCAACTTGGGTTCAAAAGAAGAGAGAAAAGAAGTCAGGATTGGAGTACTGCTCAGCTCGACTGTCAAAGAAAGCTTTATAAAACTGCTCAGAGATTTTCCCGATGTGTTTGCTTGGTCCTATCAGGACATGCCAGAGTTGGATACCAGCATCGTGGAACATCATCTACCATTAAGATCAGAATGTCTGCCAGTAAAACAGAGGTTGAGAAGAACTCACCCGGACATGGCCTTCAAAATCAAAGAGGAAGTGCAAAAACATATTGACGCGGGTTTCCTCGCCACATCAGAATATCCTCAATGGTTAGCCAACATAGTACCAGTTTTGAAAAAGGACAGAAAAGTCAGAATGTGTGTGGACTACAGGGATCTGAACAAAGCCAGTCTGATACCAGAAAGGGGCGGAAGCATAAAAGACATAATGAAGGCAAAAGATAAGGTTCAGAACTTTTTATACCTTCAAACTGAAATATCTTACAGAGTTTTATTGTACAAACTTCACAAACTTACAAGAGAAAAGGAAATTATGGTTTTGTGGTGTGTTTCAGAGTATGAGAGTTGTGTGTTTTCTCGATGATCTGAAACGAACCATGAAATCCTAATTTATAGCAAAAGATTAGTGAGTTATTGAGACAACCGGGTACAACATTGGGCCCCATCGTCATTATCTCAATCTCTGAGAATCTTTGCCTTTTGACTATAATGCACACTGATTAAAACACGCCAAACAACTTTACAAAGTGGGTAGGCATTATTACCCATTATTGCTGAGTGGGAATCTACTTTCCCTAATATGCCAAAATACTTTAAGTAGTGGGAATCTTGGAAAGGTGATGTTGTCCCATCTTTTATTCTGAACCGCACACGTTTCTTGAGTGGGCTCACCATGCTTCTTTGTCCTTACACATGCGCTCCTTCGAGGTCCTTGACCCACTGTTCCATTTTGTCTTTGATGTCCTCCAACTCCATAACTGCTGAGTCGACAACGGACAGTTGATCCCTCCAGTAGTTGTTCTTGGTTGTTCTAATAAGGCATTCTTGTGCTCTGATTGTAGCCATTTGTTGCAAAACTTTGAGCTCTGCAATAGTTCTTTTGGCTTGCCTTGAGATGACTTGCGCCGCCAAGTATCTCTTTTCTCCGGACTCCCTTGAACTCTGTTCTTCTCTGGATGATTTGTACAGGTCTGCGACGATCTCGATGTTGTCTGGAACATTTTCTGGGTACACTTGAAAAGCCTCTCCATATATTGACTCTGCTGTTGATGAGGAACTTCCTGGTACTCTTTCAGGGATTCTTCCAAAAGCTGCAGATCTTCCTGGAAGCTGAGAACTTGAGGATCCTCTTCTTGACATCCTGCATAAGCAATTTCATGAGCCAATCTGGATAATGTGTCAGCTAATACATTGTGCTTCCCCTTAATATGTTCGAACTTAACTTCTACCCCGGAACCATTAATAAAATCAGTAAAATTTGGCCACCTAACTCTAGACGGTTTATTTTGGACTGATTTGTTGTAAAAACTAATGATCGCCTGGCAATCGGTTATAAGGGTTAGTTGTTGTTTATCTAGGAAATGGATTCTGAAGTTTTGCAGGGCTCCCATGCAAGCATATATCTCTGCATCGATGGTGGATTTTACTTTAGGGAATTTCCCTGATGCATATGTGCATATCCTTTCTTCAGACTTTGGATCTCCTTCTGCCTTTTTCCATTTGCATATTCCTCCCCATCCTTCCATGCACCCATCAGTTTCGATAACTATGTATGCCTTTTGGGGAGGCAGTTCTAAATCTGGAAGATTTTGAACTATCCCTTTGACTTTGTTTACTATCTCCCAGTCACTAGGCTTAATCCTTTTGTCGCCATGGGGGCTTGTTTTTGAATGTAGAGGTCCAACTAATGTCCCTAGGTTAGGGATATAGTTTCTTGCATAGTTAAGCAATCCCAGCCATCCTCGTAAACCTCTCTTGTCCCGTAGTTTCTCCTCCTTGAACTCCATGATTTTTTTTATTATGTGGGGTTGTAACTTAATCCTTCCTTTGCCTATTACTGCTCCCAAAAACTCGATTTCTTGGACTGCTACCTTCATCTTTGTTGGAGATAAAATTAGCCCATTTTTCTTGACAATCTCTGCGAACCGCATCAGGTGTTGTGCGTGCTGTTCTTCTGTCCTTGAGAAAACCAGAATATCGTCAATATAGACGGCGATGAAGTCTTCTGTCCCTCTGAAGCAATCGTCCATCTTCCTCTGGAATACTGCAGGCGCATTCTTGAGCCCAAACGGCATTACAAGCCATTCATACAGTCCTCCTGGAACAATAAAGGCCGTCCATGGTACTGATTCTTCTTCCATAGCAATTTGGTGAAAACCTGACTTGAGGTCAAATTTTGAGTATATCTTGCTATTTCCGATCTTCTTTAAGATGGTGTTGATTCCTGGTAATCTGTACTGGTCCTTGTGAGTGTTGTCATTCAGTGTCCGGTAGTTGAACACCATACGCTCCTTTCCTTTCCTCTCCTTTCCGGTGAGTGGATCCATCTCTGTTCCTGAGTTCACCATTATTGCCATTGTCCCGTGCTTGCTCTTGCTTGGTCTTATTACTCCAAGATGAAGTAATGCCTTTACATGGTTCCTGAATGATTTCTCCATTGCTGGTGTAACATGCTTTAGGGGCTTATCCTCAATGGTTACCTCTGGGTTTATGATATCAAGCTTGCATTTGATTTGGTTTTTGCGCCAATGCTTCAGGGGCTCATTTCCAATGTACCCTGCTGTTTTTAAGGCCTCCACTTCTTTGTAGAATTTATTCAAAAAGGAGGTTTTTGTTTCCCCTATATTGAATAGAACTATCTCTTTAGTTGCCAAGTACTCTGTCTCTTCCATGTCAAGCTCCTCTATTGCTGCGGCTACAGTGGCCTCTTCACTTGTGTTTATGGAGGTGATGTTTTTGTAGAAGGTCAGCGTGTTTCCTTCAATTCTCAGTCCCCCATACATTGATTTTATGAAATTGTAACCGATCAGCATTTGAATGCCATCTAGTGTACTCATATCGAATGCGTGCACCAATGGTATCCTGAATTTGTTCTCTCCTATCTTCATCATGCCGTACTTTAGTTTCCATTTTGCCTCTTGTTTTGTTGAACTTATTCCGCTGAAATAAGTGAGGTATGGGTTGGGTTCCAAAGCTTTCTTTGGCACACTGCTGACATTTAAGCAACAAGATGTTGCTCCTGTGTCAAGTATGGCTTGGACTTCAAAGGGTTTCACTCCTGGTATTTCGAACTCGACCACCATGTTGTAGAGTTTATTTCTTATCCTTCCAGGTTTCTGCACTTCTGTAGTCTTTAGAATTTGCTCTTCTTGTCCCAATGCCGCGGTTTCTGATGTGACGTCTTCGTCTGCAATTCCTCCATGAGTTCCTTCTTTTGATGTCCTGATTACTTCCTCTGCTTCTGTTTGGATCTGTTGGTCCACCATTCTTTGTAGCCTTTCATTTTCTGTCTGAAGATAGTCAACGTACTGACATAACTCCTTGATGAGGATGTCCTTGTTGCCTATGTACTTCCTCTGCTCTCCTTTGGGTTGGAGTTTTATCTGGAAATAGAAATTGGCGCAGAGCAGGCATATCACCAATTTGCACAAGGTGCAGTTCATCCTTCTGCTTGGGTCAATTCTATCTTTACACGTCATGCAGAAGTATTGCACCTTCTCCACGGTGTCTCTGGTCCAGTAGTGTTCACATTTTTGTTGTTCCTCTGGTATTTTGATCCTGTGTCTCCATCCTCCTTCTTCTGATCCTAGCATGAGTGCTAGTTCTTCAATTGGTAATTCTTCAACTGCTGCTTTAGCATTGTTTATTGTTTGACCAGCTTCCCCTTCTGACATGCTGCATATAGCGTCGCTGTCTGACTCGTTCAAATCTACAGACACGACGTCCCAGTTATCAGGCAGATCTAGGTCCTGAATTATCGCAGCTCTGGCGATGTTTCCTTGTTTGTTTCGACAGTCTCGTGCAAAATGCCCTTCCATCCCGCAGATGTAACATTTGCACTTTCTCTGCTTGTCCTGGTGCTTTCTTTTGAACACCCTTACATGGGAATCATGAGGCTTCCCTTTGTAATTTGTGGCCTTTCGTAGCCCGTACTTCTTCCTTGGTTCTCCGTAATACCCTGGGATTGGTATTTGGTTGCAGAACGTTAAGTCCTTGAGACTTCTTTGTAATGCTGCCTTTTTACACAATTCTGCGAGGTATTGGTACGTGAAGTGTATCCGTGGCATGACGCCAATTGTTGCTCCTGGGTATTTCTCTTCGAACGCAACCTTTACTTCATCTCCAATTAGCGGTGGCAGCTTTCTGAAAAACTTTTCAGATAGCTCTCCCGAGATATACAGTCGTCCCGACTTTGCTACTAGGAACTTGAAGTCATTCATGTATCTGATGATGTCTTTCATATTGTCGCATGACAACCTTTCAAGGTCCTTATACGCCCTGTTTTGTTCTTCGGTGGAGCCTTGGTATGGATCTTCTAGTAAGAATATCCTTCTGATCTGGGATACCACATTCTGTGGGTCATCTGCAATGGCTTCCAGTGCTTCGTATTCTGTTGGGAAAGCCATCCTCCATTGAATCCAGACCTTCTTTTCCACTTCTCCCAGTAAGTTTTCGATGAACGCCATTTTGCTTTTGTTGCTTTCAAACTGTTTTTCGTTCAGCAAGTTCACCGTAATTGATCCCCATCTGTCTAGTACATACTCGTACATTCCTATGTTTTCCGGAAGTACTAGCATGGCACCATTGTGCTGTTGTGCTGAAGGGAGGTTCCACTGCTCATTGTTGTTTCCTCCTCTGAATTTAGTCACTGCCGTCCTTAGGTCGCCAAACCTAGGTTGTTGGTTTCTTCCACCACTGCTTTCTGCAGGGGCGTAGTTTACCGGACCCATTACTGGTTCTGTTGGGAGCCTGTAGGTTGATGATGCTGAGGAATAAGCCTTTTCCTCATGCTTCCTAAGCTTTGGGTAAGGTAAAATGTCTTCATCATCACTTTCTGCGGCGAATGCTGCTTCTGGTGTGATTTGTTCGGTCGTTTGCAAGTCTTCCCTTGGCTTCTCAGATCCTTCTTCTTTTTCTCCTTCCCCTCCACCTTCCGCGAAAGGGTTGACAAACCCGTCATTGGGCGGTCTAGGATCTGGTTTGTTCTTCTTCTTTACCTCGTACTTCGGGGAGATTTCTTCAAGGTATTGACAATATACCTCAAAGTCGTCGAAGTCTGCATCTATCATGAGGTCTCCTTCGTCGTCCTCATTATTGTTCTCTTTGTTATCACCACCTTCTTCGTTGTCATCGTCGTCCCATCCTGTGGGTTGTATATCTTCGATTCCTTCGTACCATCCTGGTGGAACACTGTATTTGACTAGATAGTCAAATTTTCCACTTGGTTCCCCGAGCGTGTCCCAATTTTCCTCGGATGAGTAACTCTCCTCGAATGAGGCTAGTGCAATTTCCTCACCTGTTTCTTCCTCGTCCAGTTCATTAACCGAAAAGGACTGCCTAGGTGGTAGTTGGTTGTACTGCCCAAATCTCAACGAGGTGTACCCGTCAGATCTGCTTCTCATTTCCACACTACTCGGTGCTTGTATTCCTTGCTGCTGGGGTGGTTTTAGCATCCACCTTCTTCCTTGGAGCTCCTGAGCTGTATACTTCCTTCCAGGGATTGCTTTAACCCCCTTGCTGGCCAAGTAATCAGATACGTTCTGAACATTGTACCTGAACGCCGCGTAGCTCGTGTTTGTCAGCCTGCCAATCAAGGATCGTGTGATCAACATATTGCTTTCAGCTCCTTGCCATTCTTCATATCCATGTGTTTGAACTGCTAGCTGGACGTGGTTGTAGAAGTCATGGATACTAATCATCATTTCAGGGGTAATATAGACTAATTGCGTCCCTTCTGATAAGTCAATTTACATGGATCCGATGATGGACCTATCACTATTCCACCGGGTGTCGCGGAGCACAATCAACGCATTCGTTCCTGCGAATTTATTGTGCAGTGGGTGTATTCTGATCATCATGAGGCCGAGGTGAATATGCTGGAACCCTTCTCTCCTGAGTATTTCATAGCTAGCCTGATTTATGAAATTTAGATCTAGCTGTTGATTTTCCCCTGTTACAAGGATTCTTTCTTCTGATCTGTGCTGGTACACACGATGCCTCGGTTCTTGCCATCTGGAATCATATAATACCTCAGCTGGTATCATCATGACTCTTCTTCTTTGGGACATCTCAAGCTCTTGGTCTGGGTCGACCTGACTTTCAAGGCTTCTTCGGTACTGGTTGCCGAATATTCTTGGCAGTCTCCTTTGAGCTTCATATCTCAGCCTGGTTCCTAAACGGTAATCTCGAATTTGGTCTTCTTGCGAGGGTGTTTGTTCACTCCTTCCAACTCCTGTGAACGGGGGCAGTTGTTGTGTCCTGCTCATCTTGCAAGCTTCCTGAGTTCGCCTCTCAGTTCTTCAGCAAATTCTTTGTACCAGTTTGCGAGGGCCTTTGCTTGCCCGTTGTCTATGCCTGCAAAGAACTCCGATACGTCCTTACACCACCTGATTTTTAGTATTGTTTCAATTCTATCCTTGTACGTTGGATGCCGCTTCCAGTGTCTTGAAACAATTTTTCCACTCGGACTTTTTAAGTATCCCGGATGATTCTGAGTAAAGAAAGGACCTAGGTTCAATAGGTCTTGATTCATCCGCGTTTCTTTTCCGATGTGAAGATCTTCAAGGGATCCTTGAAGACGTAAAAAGGGGCTTTCTCTTTCGGCTTCTTTTCAACTGGCTTTCCTAGGGAAAGGCCTTCAAGATTTCGCCTGCTGCCTTCGAGGGCTTCTTCGAAGTTGTCACCTCCTGAGGCTGTCGCCTTGCCTTTCGTGTGCGCCTTTAGTTGATGTAGTTCTTCGGACAGGTCTTCTAGCTTTTCGCTAATCCGTACTAGAAGCTGGATGATTGTGTTGTTTTGTTTGAGGAGTGATATAGTGGCTCCTTTGAGGTGATCCGTAGGTTTAGCAAAACCTACTGATGGTTCTTCTATGGACTCAGTTGCCTTTACAGCTTCTTTATAAATGGTGGTTTCGGAAGTAAGTCTCCAGCTCATAAAAGAATCTTTCACCTTGCAAGGTTCTGGATTCTTTTTCTGACGTTTTCCTTCTGGATCCTAAAGTCGTGAGCAAGTTCAGGGTTTTCTTCTTTGAAGTGTTGTATCACGTCTTCTAACCACTTTTGTTATACTCTAGCTTCGACTAGATTTTTGTAGTTTGGTTGGAGTATAATTTTTGGTCGGATGAGTTTTCCTCCTGGTGATCTAAGATAACCAGGTACACTGAACATGAGTTGGGTTTTGGGATCGTGATTTGAAATCCTAGTTTTTAGACCTTTTAAAGAAATATCTGGGTATGCTTTTCAGGTTCTTTGGTATTATTCTCTCACACGTAGTTACAAATGTTACAAGGATGTTGACTCATGTATGGGTTACTGAAGCACAAACGGAAACTCCTTTTCCTGGGTTCAGTACCATACCACACCCTTTTGTCTCTTTCCGAATAAAAGATGTAACCAATATGAGAAGACTAACACCAAAGTTCCTTACTTAGCTTCCCCAGAAGTAAATTAGTTGGCCATCAGAACCTTTTCAGGCTCTGATACCAGAAAGGGGCGGAAGCATAAAAGACATAATGAAGGCAAAAGATAAGGTTCAGAACTTTTTATACCTTCAAACTGAAATATCTTACAGAGTTTTATTGTACAAACTTCACAAACTTACAAGAGAAAAGGAAATTATGGTTTTGTGGTGTGTTTCAGAGTATGAGAGTTGTGTGTTTTCTCGATGATCTGAAACGAACCATGAAATCCTAATTTATAGCAAAAGATTAGTGAGTTATTGAGACAACCGGGTACAACATTGGGCCCCATCGTCATTATCTCAATCTCTGAGAATCTTTGCTTTTTGACTATAATGCACACTGATTAAAACACGCGAAATGTGTTTGAACTGCTAGCTGGATGTGGTTGTAGAAGTCATGGATACTAATCATCATTTCAGGGGCAATATAGACTAATTGCGTCCCTTCTGATAAGTCGATTTCCATGGATCCGATGATGGACCTATCACTATTCCACCGGGTGTCGCGGAGCACAATCAACGCATTCGTTCCAGCGAATTTGTTGTGCAGTGGGTGTATTCTGATCATCATGAGGCCGAGGTGAATATGCTGGAACCCTTCTCTCCTGAGTATTTCATAGCTAGCCTGATTTATGAAATTTAGATCTAGCTGTTGATTTTCCCCTGTTACAAGGATTCTTATGCAGGATGTCAAGAAGAGGATCCTCAAGTTCTCAGCTTCCAGGAAGATCTGCAGCTTTTGGAAGAATCCCTGAAAGAGTACCAGGAAGTTCCTCATCAACAGCAGAGTCAATATATGGAGAGGCTTTTCAAGTGTACCCAGAAAATGTTCCAGACAACATCGAGATCGTCGCGGACCTGTACAAATCATCCAGAGAAGAACAGAGTTCAAGGGAGTCCGGAGAAAAGAGATACTTGGCGGCGCAAGTCATCTCAAGGCAAGCCAAAAGAACTATTGCAGAGCTCAAAGTTTTGCAACAAATGGCTACAATCAGAGCACAAGAATGCCTTATTAGAACAACCAAGAACAACTACTGGAGGGATCAACTGTCCATTGTCGACTCAGTAGTCATGGAGTTGGAGGACATCAAAGACAAAATGGAACAGTGGGTCAAGGACCTCGAAGGAGCGCATGTGTAAGGACAAAGAAGCATGGTGAGCCCACTCAAGAAACGTGTGCGGTTCAGAATAAAAGATGGGACAACATCACCTTTCCAAGATTCCCACTACTTAAAGTATTTTGGCATATTAGGGAAAGTAGATTCCCACTCAGCAATAATGGGTAATAATGCCTACCCACTTTGTAAAGTTGTTTGGCGTGTTTTAATCAGTGTGCATTATAGTCAAAAAGCAAAGATTCTCAGAGATTGAGATAATGACGATGGGGCCCAATGTTGTACCCGGTTGTCTCAATAACTCACTAATCTTTTGCTATAAATTAGGATTTCATGGTTCGTTTCAGATCATCGAGAAAACACACAACTCTCATACTCTGAAACACACCACAAAACCATAATTTCCTTTTCTCTTGTAAGTTTGTGAAGTTTGTACAATAAAACTCTGTAAGATATTTCAGTTTGAAGGTATAAAAAGTTCTGAACCTTATCTTTTGCCTTCATTATGTCTTTTATGCTTCCGCCCCTTTCTGGTATCAGAGCCTGAAAAGGTTCTGATGGCCAACTAATTTACTTCTGGGGAAGCTAAGTAAGGAACTTTGGTGTTAGTCTTCTCATATTGGTTACATCTTTTATTCGGAAAGAGACAAAAGGGTGTGGTATGGTACTGAACCCAGGAAAAGGAGTTTCCGTTTGTGCTTCAGTAACCCATACATGAGTCAACATCCTTGTAACATTTGTAACTACGTGTGAGAGAATAATACCAAAGAACCTGAAAAGCATACCCAGATATTTCTTTAAAAGGTCTAAAAACTAGGATTTCAAATCACGATCCCAAAACCCAACTCATGTTCAGTGTACCTGGTTATCTTAGATCACCAGGAGGAAAACTCATCCGACCAAAAATTATACTCCAACCAAACTACAAAAATCTAGTCGAAGCTAGAGTACAACAAAAGTGGTTAGAAGACGTGATACAACACTTCAAAGAAGAAAACCCTGAACTTGCTCATGACTTTAGGATCCAGAAGGAAAACGTCAGAAAAAGAATCCAGAACCTTGCAAGGTGAAAGATTCTTTTATGAGCTGGAGGCTTACTTCCGAAACCACCATTTATAAAGAAGCTGTAAAGGCAACTGAGTCCATAGAAGAACCATCAGTAGGTTTTGCTAAACCTACGGATCACCTCAAAGGAGCCACTATATCACTCCTCAAACAAAACAACACAATCATCCAGCTTCTAGTACGGATTAGCGAAAAGCTAGAAGACCTGTCCGAAGAACTACATCAACTAAAGGCGCACACGAAAGGCAAGGCGACAGCCTCAGGAGATGACAACTTCGAAGAAGCCCTCGAAGGCATCAGGCGAAATCTCGAAGGCCTTTCCCTAGGAAAGCCAGTTGAAAAGAAGCCGAAAGAGAAAGCCCCTTTTTACGTCTTCAAGGATCCCTTGAAGATCTTCACATCGGAAAAGAAACGCGGATGAATCAAGACCTATTGAACCTAGGTCCTTTCTTTACTCAGAATCATCCGGGATACTTAAAAAGTCCGAGTGGAAAAATTGTTTCAAGACACTGGAAGCGGCATCCAACGTACAAGGATATAATTGAAACAATACTAAAAATCAGGTGGTGTAAGGACGTATTGGAGTTCTTTGCAGGCATAGACAACGGGCAAGCAAAGGCCCTCGCAAACTGGTACAAAGAATTTGCTGAAGAACTGAGAGGCGAACTCAGGAAGCTTGCAAGATGAGCAGGACACAACAACTGCCCCCGTTCACAGGAGTTGGAAGGAGTGAACAAACACCCTCGCAAGAAGACCAAATTCGAGATTACCGTTTAGGAACCAGGCTGAGATATGAAGCTCAAAGGAGACTGCCAAGAATATTCGGCAACCAGTACCGAAGAAGCCTTGAAAGTCAGGTCGACCCAGACCAAGAGCTTGAGATGTCCCAAAGAAGAAGAGTCATGATGATACCAGCTGAGGTATTATATGATTCCAGATGGCAAGAACCGAGGCATCGTGTGTACCAGCACAGATCAGAAGAAAGAATCCTTGTAACAGGGGAAAATCAACAGCTAGATCTAAATTTCATAAATCAGGCTAGCTATGAAATACTCAGGAGAGAAGGGTTCCAGCATATTCACCTCGGCCTCATGATGATCAGAATACACCCACTGCACAACAAATTTGCAGGAACGAATGCGTTAATTGTGCTCCGCGACACCCGGTGGAATAGTGATAGGTCCATCATCGGATCCATGGAAATCGACTTATCAGAAGGGACGCAATTAGTCTATATTGCCCCTGAAATGATGATTAGTATCCATGACTTCTACAACCACGTCCAGCTAGCAGTTAAAACACATGGATATGAAGAATGGCAAGGAGCTGAAAGCAATCTGTTGATCACACGATCCTTGATTGGCAGGCTGACAAACACGAGCTATGCGGCGTTCAGGTACAATGTTCAGAACGTATCTGATTACTTGGCCAGCAAGGGGGTTAAAGCAATCCCTGGAAGGAAGTATACAGCTCAGGAGCTCCAAGGAAGAAGGTGGATGCTAAAACCACCCCAGCAGCAAGGAATACAAGCACCGAGTACTGTGGAAATGAGAAGCAGATCTGACGGGTACACCTCGTTGAGATTTGGGCAGTACAACCAACTACCACCTAGGCAGTCCTTTTCGGTTAATGAACTGGACGAGGAAGAAACAGGTGAGGAAATTGCACTAGCCTCATTCGAGGAGAGTTACTCATCCGAGGAAAATTGGGACACGCTCGGGGAACCAAGTGGAAAATTTGACTATCTAGTCAAATACAGTGTTCCACCAGGATGGTACGAAGGAATCGAAGATATACAACCCACAGGATGGGACGACGATGACAACGAAGAAGGTGGTAATAACCAAGAGAACAATAATGAGGACGACGAAGGAGACCTTATGATAGATGCAGACTTCGACGACTTTGAGGTATATTGTCAATACCTTGAAGAAATCTCCCCGAAGTACGAGGTAAAGAAGAAGAACAAACCAGATCCTAGACCGCCCAATGACGGGTTTGTCAACCCTTTCGCGGAAGGTGGAGGGGAAGGAGAAAAAGAAGAAGGATCTAAGAAGCCAAGGGAAGACTTGCAAACGACAGAACAAATCACACCAGAAGCAGCATTCGCCGCAGAAAGTGATGATGAAGACATTTTACGTTACCCAAAGCTTAGGAAGCATGAGGAAAAGGCTTATTCCTCAGCATCATCAACCTACAGGCTCCCAACAGAACCAGTAATGGGTCCGGTAAACTACGCCCCTGCAGAAAGCAGTGGTGGAAGAAACCAACAACCTAGGTTTGGCGACCTAAGGACGGCAGTGACTAAATTCAGAGGAGGAAACAACAATGAGCAGTGGAACCTCCCTTCAGCACAACAGCACAATGGTGCCATGCTAGTACTTCCGGAAAACATAGGAATGTACGAGGATGTACTAGACAGATGGGGATCAATTACGGTGAACTTGCTGAACGAAAAACAGTTTGAAAGCAACAAAAGCAAAATGGCGTTCATCGAAAACTTACTGGGAGAAGTGGAAAAGAAGGTCTGGATTCAATGGAGGATGGCTTTCCCAACAGAATACGAAGCACTGGAAGCCATTGCAGATGACCCACAGAATGTGGTATCCCAGATCAGAAGGATATTCTTACTAGAAGATCCATACCAAGGCTCCACCGAAGAACAAAACAGGGCGTATAAGGACCTTGAAAGGTTGTCATGCGACAGTATGAAAGACATCATTAGATACATGAATGACTTCAAGTTCCTAGCAGCAAAGTCGGGACGGCTGTATATCTCGGGAGAGCTATCTGAAAAGTTTTTCAGAAAGCTGCCACCGCTAATTGGAGATGAAGTAAAGGCTGCGTTCGAAGAGAAATACCCAGGAGCAACAATTGGCGTCATGCCACGGATACACTTCACGTACCAATACCTCGCAGAATTGTGTAAAAAGGCAGCATTACAAAGAAGTCTCAAGGACTTAACGTTCTGCAACCAAATACCAATCCCAGGGTATTACGGAGAACCAAGGAAGAAGTACGGGCTACGAAAGGCCACTAATTACAAAGGGAAGCCTCATGATTCCCATGTAAGGGTGTTCAAAAGAAAGCACCAGGACAAGCAGAGAAAGTGCAAATGTTACATCTGCGGGATGGAAGGGCATTTTGCACGAGACTGTCGAAACAAACAAGGAAACATCGCCAGAGCTGCGATAATTCAGGACCTAGATCTGCCTGATAACTGGGACGTCGTGTCTGTAGATTTGAACGAGTCAGACAGCGACGCTATATGCAGCATGTCAGAAGGGGAAGCTGGTCAAACAATAAACAATGCCAAAGCAGCAGTTGAAGAATTACCAATTGAAGAACTAGCACTCATGCTAGGATCAGAAGAAGGAGGATGGAGACACGGGATCAAAATACCAGAGGAACAACAAAAATGTGAACACTACTGGACCAGAGACACCGTGGAGAAGGCGCAATACTTCTGCATGACGTGTAAAGATAGAATTGACCCAAGCAGAAGGATGAACTGCACCTTGTACAAATTGGTGATATGCCTGCTCTGCGCCAATTTCTATTTCCAGATAAAACTCCAACCCAAAGGAGAGCAGAGGAAGTACATAGGCAACAAGGACATCCTCATCAAGGAGTTATGTCAGTACGTTGACTATCTTCAGACAGAAAATGAAAGGCTACAAAGAATGGTGGACCAACAGATCCAAACAGAAGCAGAGGAAGTAATCAGGACATCAAAAGAAGGAACTCATGGAGGAATTGCAGACGAAGACGTCACATCAGAAACCGCGGCATTGGGACAAGAAGAGCAAATTCTAAAGACTACAGAAGTGCAGAAACCTGGAAGGATAAGAAATAAACTCTACAACATGGTGGTCGAGTTCGAAATACCAGGAGTGAAACCCTTTGAAGTCCAAGCCATACTTGACACAGGAGCAACATCTTGTTGCTTAAATGTCAGCAGTGTGCCAAAGGAAGCTTTGGAACCCAACCCATACCTCACTTATTTCAGCGGAATAAGTTCAACAAAACAAGAGGCAAAATGGAAACTAAAGTACGGCATGATGAAGATAGGAGAGAACAAATTCAGGATACCATTGGTGCACGCATTCGATATGAGTACACTAGATGGCATTCAAATGCTGATCGGTTGCAATTTCATAAAATCAATGTATGGGGGACTGAGAATTGAACGAAACACGCTGACCTTCTACAAAAACATCACCTCCATAAACACAAGTGAAGAGGCCACTATAGCCGCAGCAATAGAGGAGCTTGACATGGAAGAGACAGAGTACTTGGCAACTAAAGAGATAGTTCTATTCAATATAGGGGAAACAAAAACCTCCTTTTTGAATAAATTCTACAAAGAAGTGGAGGCCTTAAAAACAGCAGGGTACATTGGAAATGAGCCCCTGAAGCATTGGCGCAAAAACCAAATCAAATGCAAGCTTGATATCATAAACCCAGAGGTAACCATTGAGGATAAGCCCCTAAAGCATGTTACACCAACAATGGAGAAATCATTCAGGAACCATGTAGAGGCATTACTTCATCTTGGAGTAATAAGACCAAGCAAGAGCAAGCACAGGACAATGGCAATAATGGTGAACTCAGGAACAGAGATGGATCCACTCACCGGAAAGGAGAGGAAAGGAAAGGAGCGCATGGTGTTCAACTACCGGACACTGAATGACAACACTCACAAGGGCCAGTACAGCTTACCAGGAATCAACACCATCTTAAAGAAGATCGGAAATAGCAAGATATACTCAAAATTTGACCTCAAGTCAGGTTTTCACCAAATTGCTATGGAAGAAAAATCAGTACCATGGACGGCCTTTATTGTTCCAGGAGGACTGTATGAATGGCTTGTAATGCCGTTTGGGCTCAAGAATGTGCCTGCAGTATTCCAGAGGAAGATGGATGATTGCTTCAGAGGGACAGAAGACTTCATCGCCTTCTATATTGACGATATTCTGGTTTTCTCAAGGACAGAAGAACAGCACGCACAACACCTGATGCGGTTCGCAGAGATTGTCAAGAAAAACGGGCTAATTTTATCTCCAACAAAGATGAAGGTAGCAGTCCAAGAAATCGAGTTTTTGGGAGCAGTAATAGGCAAAGGAAGGATTAAGTTACAACCCCACATAATAAAAAAAATCATGGAGTTCAAGGAGGAGAAACTACGGGACAAGAGAGGTTTACGAGGATGGCTGGGATTG
This sequence comes from Lathyrus tuberosus, assembly GCA_022829125.1. Lineage (NCBI taxonomy): Eukaryota > Viridiplantae > Streptophyta > Magnoliopsida > Fabales > Fabaceae > Lathyrus > Lathyrus tuberosus. Next base: position 713,835 of record JALAZF010000062.1, on the reverse strand, counting down.
CTTAACTATGCAAGAAACTATATCCCTAACCTAGGGACATTAGTTGGACCTCTACATTCAAAAACAAGCCCCCATGGCGACAAAAGGATGAAGCCTAGTGACTGGGAGATAGTAAACAAAGTCAAAGGGATAGTTCAAAATCTTCCAGATTTAGAACTGCCTCCCCAAAAGGCATACATAGTTATCGAAACTGATGGGTGCATGGAAGGATGGGGAGGAATATGCAAATGGAAAAAGGCAGAAGGAGATCCAAAGTCTGAAGAAAGGATATACGCATATGCATCAGGGAAATTCCCTAAAGTAAAATCCACCATCGATGCAGAGATATATGCTTGCATGGGAGCCCTGCAAAACTTCAGAATCCATTTCCTAGATAAACAACAACTAACCCTTAGAACCGATTGCCAGGCGATCATTAGTTTTTACAACAAATCAGTCCAAAATAAACCGTCTAGAGTTAGGTGGTCAAATTTTACTGATTTTATTAATGGTTCCGGGGTAGAAGTTAAGTTCGAACATATTAAGGGGAAGCACAATGTATTAGCTGACACATTATCCAGATTGGCTCATGAAATTGCTTATGCAGGATGTCAAGAAGAGGATCCTCAAGTTCTCAGCTTCCAGGAAGATCTGCAGCTTTTGGAAGAATCCCTGAAAGAGTACCAGGAAGTTCCTCATCAACAGTAGAGTCAATATATGGAGAGGCTTTTCAAGTGTACCCAGAAAATGTTCCAGACAACATCGAGATCGTCGCGGACCTGTACAAATCATCCAGAGAAGAACAGAGTTCAAGGGAGTCCGGAGAAAAGAGATACTTGGCGGCGCAAGTCATCTCAAGGCAAGCCAAAAGAACTATTGCAGAGCTCAAAGTTTTGCAACAAATGGCTACAATCAGAGCACAAGAATGCCTTATTAGAACAACCAAGAACAACTACTGGAGGGATCAACTGTCCGTTGTCGACTCAGCAGTCATGGAGTTGGAGGACATCAAAGACAAAATGGAACAGTGGGTCAAGGACCTCGAAGGAGCGCATGTGTAAGGACAAAGAAGCATGGTGAGCCCACTCAAGAAACGTGTGTGGTTTAGAATAAAAGATGGGACAACATCACCTTTCCAAGATTCCCACTACTTAAAGTATTTTGGCATATTAGGGAAAGTAGATTCCCACTCAGCAATAATGGGTAATAATGCCTACCCACTTTGTAAAGTTGTTTGGCGTATTTTAATCAGTGTGCATTATAGTCAAAAAGCAAAGATTCTCAGAGATTGAGATAATGACAATGGGGCCCAATGTTGTACCCGGTTGTCTCAATAACTCACTAATCTTTTGCTATAAATTAGGATTTCATGGTTCGTTTCAGATCATCGAGAAAACACACAACTCTCATACTCTGAAACACACCACAAAACCATAATTTCCTTTTCTCTTGTAAGTTTGTGAAGTTTGTACAATAAAACTCTGTAAGATATTTCAGTTTGAAGGTATAAAAAGTTCTGAACCTTATCTTTTGCCTTCATTATGTCTTTTATGCTTCCGCCCCTTTCTGGTATCAGAGCCTGAAAAGGTTCTGATGGCCAACTAATTTACTTCTGGGGAAGCTAAGTAAGGAACTTTGGTGTTAGTCTTCTCATATTGGTTACATCTTTTATTCGGAAAGAGACAAAAGGGTGTGGTATGGTACTGAACCCAGGAAAAGGAGTTTCCGTTTGTGCTTCAGTAACCCATACATGAGTCAACATCCTTGTAACATTTGTAACTACGTGTGAGAGAATAATACCAAAGAACCTGAAAAGCATACCCAGATATTTCTTTAAAAGGTCTAAAAACTAGGATTTCAAATCACGATCCCAAAACCCAACTCATGTTCAGTGTACCTGGTTATCTTAGATCACCAGGAGGAAAACTCATCCGACCAAAAATTATACTCCAACCAAACTACAAAAATCTAGTCGAAGCTAGAGTACAACAAAAGTGGTTAGAAGACGTGATACAACACTTCAAAGAAGAAAACCCTGAACTTGCTCACGACTTTAGGATCCAGAAGGAAAACGTCAGAAAAAGAATCCAGAACCTTGCAAGGTGAAAGATTCTTTTATGAGCTGGAGACTTACTTCCGAAACCACCATTTATAAAGAAGCTGTAAAGGCAACTGAGTCCATAGAAGAACCATCAGTAGGTTTTGCTAAACCTACGGATCACCTCAAAGGAGCCACTATATCACTCCTCAAACAAAACAACACAATCATCCAGCTTCTAGTACGGATTAGCGAAAAGCTAGATGACCTGTCCGAAGAACTACATCAACTAAAGGCGCACACGAAAGGCAAGGCGACAACCTCAGGAGGTGACAACTTCGAAGAAGCCCTCGAAGGCATCAGGCGAAATCTCGAAGGCCTTTCCGTAGGAAAGCCAGTTGAAAAGAAGCCGAAAGAGAAAGCCCCTTTTTAAGTCTTCAAGGATCCCTTGAAGATCTTCACATCGGAAAAGAAACGCGGATGAATCAAGACCTATTGAACCTAGGTCCTTTCTTTACTCAGAATCATCCGGGATACTTAAAAAGTCCGAGTGGAAAAATTGTTTCAAGACACTGGAAGCGGCATCCAACGTACAAGGATAGAATTGAAACAATACTAAAAATCAGGTGGTGTAAGGACGTATCGGAGTTCTTTGCAGGCATAGACAACGGGCAAGCAAAGGCCCTCGCAAACTGGTACAAAGAATTTGCTGAAGAACTGAGAGGCGAACTCAGGAAGCTTGCAAGATGAGCAGGACACAACAACTGCCCCCTTTCACAGGAGTTGGAAGGAGTGAACAAACACCCTCGCAAGAAGACCAAATTCGAGATTACCGTTTAGGAACCAGGCTGAGATATGAAGCTCAAAGGAGACTGCCAAGAATATTCGGCAACCAGTACCGAAGAAGCCTTGAAAGTCAGGTCAACCCAGACCAAGAGCTTGAGATGTCCCAAAGAAGAAGAGTCATGATGATACCAGCTGAGGTATTATATGATTCCAGATGGCAAGAACCGAGGCATCGTGTGTACCAGCACAGATCAGAAGAAAGAATCCTTGTAACAGGGGAAAATCAACAGCTAGATCTAAATTTCATAAATCAGGCTAGCTATGAAATACTCAGGAGAGAAGGGTTCCAGCATATTCACCTCGGCCTCATGTTGATCAGAATACACCCACTGCACAACAAATTCGCAAGAACGAATGCGTTGATTGTGCTCCGCGACACCCGGTGGAATAGTGATAGGTCCATCATCGGATCCATGGAAATCGACTTATCAGAAGGGACGCAATTTGTCTATATTGCCCCTGAAATGATGATTAGTATCCATGACTTCTACAACCACATCCAGCTAGCAGTTCAAACACATGGATATGAAGAATGGCAAGGAGCTGAAAGCAATCTGTTGATCACACGATCCTTGATTGGCAGGCTGACAAACACGAGCTATGCGGCATTCAGGTACAATGTTCAGAACGTATCTGATTACTTGGCCAGCAAGGGGGTTAAAGCAATCCCTGGAAGGAAGTATACAGCTCAGGAGCTCCAAGGAAGAAGGTGGATGCTAAAACCACCCCAGCAGCAAGGAATACAAGCACCGAGTAGTGTGGAAATGAGAAGCAGATCTGACGGGTACACCTCGTTGAGATTTGGGCAGTACAACCAACTACCACCTAGGCAGTCCTTTTCGGTTAATGAACTGGACGAGGAAGAAACAGGTGAGGAAATTGCACTAGCCTCATTCGAGGAGAGTTACTCATCCGAGGAAAATTGGGACACGCTCGGGGAACCAAGTGGAAAATTTGACTATCTAGTCAAATACAGTGTTCCACCAGGATGGTACGAAGAAATCGAAGATATACAACCCACAGGATGGGACGACGATGACAACGAAGAAGGTGGTAATAACCAAGAGAACAATAATGAGGACGACGAAGGAGACCTCATGATAGATGCAGACTTCGACGACTTTGAGGTATATTGTCAATACCTTGAAGAAATCTCCCCGAAGTACGAGGTAAAGAAGAAGAACAAACCAGATCCTAGACCGCCCAATGACGGGTTTGTCAACCCTTTTGCGGAAGGTGGAGGGGAAGGAGAAAAAGAAGAAGGATCTGAGAAGCCAAGGGAAGACTTGCAAACAACAGAACAAATCACACCAGAAGCAGCATTTGCCGCAGAAAGTGATGATGAAGACATTTTACCTTACCCAAAGCTTAGGAAGCATGAGGAAAAGGCTTATTCCTCAGCATCATCAACCTACAGGCTCCCAACAGAATCAGTAATGGGTCTGGTAAACTACGCCCCTGCAGAAAGCAGTGGTGGAAGAAACCAACAACCTAGGTTTGGCGACCTAAGGACGACAGTGACTAAATTCAGAGGAGGAAACAACAATGAGCAGTGGAACCTCCCTTCAGCACAACAGCACAATGGTGCCATGCTAGTACTTCCGGAAAACATAGGAATGTACGAGGATGTACTAGACAGATGGGGATCAATTACGGTGAACTTGCTGAACGAAAAACAGTTTGAAAGCAACAAAAGCAAAATGGCGTTCATCGAAAACTTACTGGGAGAAGTGGAAAAGAAGGTCTGGATTCAATGGAGGATGGCTTTCCCAACAGAATACGAAGCACTGGAAGCCATTGCAGATGACCCACAGAATGTGGTATCCCAGATCAGAAGGATATTCTTACTAGAAGATCCATACCAAGGCTCCACCGAAGAACAAAACAGGGCGTATAAGGACCTTGAAAGGTTGTCATGCGACAGTATGAAAGACATCATCAGATACATGAATGACTTCAAGTTCCTAGCAGCAAAGTCGGGACGACTGTATATCTCGGGAGAGCTATCTGAAAAGTTTTTCAGAAAGCTGCCACCGCTAATTGGAGATGAAGTAAAGGCTGCGTTCGAAGAGAAATACCCAGGAGCAACAATTGGCGTCATGCCACGGATACACTTCACGTACCAATACCTCGCAGAATTGTGTAAAAAGGCAGCATTACAAAGAAGTCTCAAGGACTTAACGTTCTGCAACCAAATACCAATCCCAGGGTATTACGGAGAACCAAGGAAGAAGTACGGGCTACGAAAGGCCACAAATTACAAAGGGAAGCCTCATGATTCCCATGTAAGGGTGTTCAAAAGAAAGCACCAGGACAAGCAGAGAAAGTGCAAATGTTACATCTGCGGGATGGAAGGGCATTTTGCACGAGACTGTCGAAACAAACAAGGAAACATCGCCAGAGCTGCGATAATTCAGTACCTAGATCTGCCTGATAACTGGGACGTCGTGTCTGTAGATTTGAACGAGTCAGACAGTGACGCTATATGCAGCATGTCAGAAGGGGAAGCTGGTCAAACAATAAACAATGCCAAAGCAGCAGTTGAAGAATTACCAATTGAAGAACTAGCACTCATGCTAGGATCAGAAGAAGGAGGATGGAGACACAGGATCAAAATACCAGAGGAACAACAAAAATGTGAACACTACTGGACCAGAGACACCGTGGAGAAGGCGCAATACTTCTGCATGACATGTAAAGATAGAATTGACCCAAGCAGAAGGATGAACTGCACCTTGTGCAAATTGGTGATATGCCTGCTCTGCGCCAATTTCTATTTCCAGATAAAACTCCAACCCAAAGGAGAGCAGAGGAAGTACATAGGCAACAAGGACATCCTCATCAAGGAGTTATGTCAGTACGTTGACTATCTTCAGACAGAAAATGAAAGGCTACAAAGAATGGTGGACCAACAGATCCAAACAGAAGCAGAGGAAGTAATCAGGACATCAAAAGAAGGAACTCATGGAGGAATTGCAGACGAAGACGTCACATCAGAAACCGCGGCATTGGGACAAGAAGAGCAAATTCTAAAGACTACAGAAGTGCAGAAACCTGGAAGGATAAGAAATAAACTCTACAACATGGTGGTCGAGTTCGAAATACCAGGAGTGAAACCCTTTGAAGTCCAAGCCATACTTGACACAGGAGCAACATCTTGTTGCTTAAATGTCAGCAGTGTGCCAAAGGAAGCTTTGGAACCCAACCCATACCTCACTTATTTCAGCGGAATAAGTTCAACAAAACAAGAGGCAAAATGGAAACTAAAGTACGGCATGATGAAGATAGGAGAGAACAAATTCAGGATACCATTGGTGCACGCATTCGATATGAGTACACTAGATGGCATTCAAATGCTGATCGGTTGCAATTTCATAAAATCAATGTATGGGGGACTGAGAATTGAAGGAAACACGCTGACCTTCTACAAAAACATCACCTCCATAAACACAAGTGAAGAGGCCACTGTAGCCACAGCAATAGAGGAGCTTGACATGGAAGAGACAGAGTACTTGGCAACTAAAGAGATAGTTCTATTCAATATAGGGGAAACAAAAACCTCCTTTTTGAATAAATTCTACAAAGAAGTGGAGGCCTTAAAAACAGCAGGGTACATTGGAAATGAGCCCCTGAAGCATTGGCGCAAAAACCAAATCAAATGCAAGCTTGATATCATAAACCCAGAGGTAACCATTGAGGATAAGCCCTTAAAGCATGTTACACCAGCAATGGAGAAATCATTCAGGAACCATGTAGAGGCATTACTTCATCTTGGAGTAATAAGACCAAGCAAGAGCAAGCACAGGACAATGGCAATAATGGTGAACTCAGGAACAGAGATGGATCCACTGAAAGCAATCTGTTGATCACACGATCCTTGATTGGCAGGCTGACAAACACGAGCTATGCGGCGGATATGCTGGTAGATAGTACAGAAAAGTTCAAGGTCTTCTCCTTCAAGGATGGACTCTCGGGCTATAATCAAATTAAAATGGTGCCGGAAGACATGGAGAAAACTTCATTCATCACCCCATGGGGCACCTTTTGTTACAGAGTAATGTCGTTCGGTTTGAAGAACGCCGGAGCAACCTATCAAAGGGCCATGACTACTTTATTTCACGACATGATACACCAAGAGATCGAAGTGTATGTCGATCATATGATTGCCAAATCTAAGACAGAAGTAGAGCATGTGACACACCTGTCAAAACTATTCGAGCGTCTGAGGAAATACAAACTCCGCTTGAATCCCAACAAGTGCACGTTTGATGTCCGCTCAGGAAAACTGTTAGGGTTCATCGTCAGCCAGAAAGAAATTGAGGTTGATCCTGACAAGGTCAAGGCTATTCAAGAAATGCCTTCTCCAAAGACTGAAAAACAAGTCAGGGGATTCCTGGGACATTTGGATTACATTTCCAGATTTATATTTCTCATGACCGCGACATGCGCGCCAATTTTCAAACTACTCAAAAAGATACAATCATTTCTCACTGATTCCCGGGGCAAATGGAATCCGAATTACGACGGCCCCTATATGGTAAAGAAAGCTTTCTCGGGCGGTGCCTTGAGACTCGCAACCATGGATGGAGAAGAGTTTTCCTATCCCACGAATGTTGACGTAGTCAAGAAATACTTCGCCTAAACAAAAAAAAAACGTCTCGGTGGATTGAAAACCCGAAAGGGCGGTCCAGGCAAAAATTAGAGACATAAGCAAAAAAAATCATCCCGATGGATTGGAAATCTCAAAGTACAATCCAGGCAAAAATTAGGGATTAATCGCAAGTAACTACATCTAACAAGGTTGAAACCCTCAACAGTAATGCCATCCATCAGAGAAAACTCCAGTCAAGGTCATCTTCGACAGAAGCTCAAGATGTCCAGAATTCAAAGTTGGTAGAAGGATAAAGGTCGTTATGTTTCAATGTAGCCCTTTTCCCTAAAATTACCATTTTTAAACTTTGTAAATGCTCTATGGAATCACGCGCTTGGCTGATTTCCATTCTATCAATAAAATTTGAGCCTTAGTGCTTTTGTTTGTAATTCTCATTTGTTTTAGCTTTACAGAATGATGTTTTTAATATGATCAACGATTCTTGAAATAAAACAAAAAAAAAAATTTACTTGTAAAAATTTTTCTGTTTTTAAAATAAAAATGGCAATTCTTTTGACTGTTGAACATCGATCGCTTCTCCGAAGGTGGTTGAACGTCAAAGTGCAGAATCAAAGTACTCCTTCTAAACCAGTACGCCTGAATGAAGGATCAACTGTGTCAGAGACCGCGTTTTATCTGACACGCCCGGCAGGGTTCTTACCTCCTAAGTCCGACCAACGTTTTTCCCCACAGGGACTATCTCTTCTAAACAAGGCGGGATTGCTATCTTGGATCAGTAATACTTTTTATTCCCAACAGTGGCCGAGTATCCAGTCATGTTCATCTATTAGTCTATATCTCGTGTCAGTTTTGTCAGCATATACATACATACATCATGCATTATTGATTCACATGCATAATCATATTGCATCACTATCACTCTAGTCGGTCTTATCCCCTAGTGATAAAAGTCCTCTCACTTGAGTTGTCGGTTCTTTCCTCGTCAGGAAGTGTTTCGCCCAAGCAATCTCTCCTCCAGTTTATTTCTGGATCGGAGTTGGTGCTTGACCACTTTGATAACTTGAACCTCTGAAAGACAAGAAGACCGTCAACGAACGTCACTCTTCACCATTGAAGATGATATCTTCGCTTTTCCAGATTAAGGAAGATCCCCAGAGAAAGCCTCACAACTAAAGACTCTCAGCAACACATTGATTTTTCTCTCCAAGAGGGTCAATGATAATGAAGTCATCAGCACCTCAAAATTGGATTGCATCACATGGCATTTCTCCGAGAAGATCTCGGGGAAAAGTATGATGTAATATCCCTAAGCAGGAAACAGTCTCTCAAGAGACTCGTTTTCCCCAGTAGAGTCAACAAATGGCGTCTCCAACAGAGAAGTTTGAACACCTCTATAACTCAGGCGAATGGGTTCCCCCAGCGAGTCTGACATCAAAACTTTTTCCCATCAAATGACATCTCCCCAGGAAAATTCGGCGAGAAGTTTGAGGAAAACCGCTACAAATAGCGTCCCTTGTCAAGAAAGTTTATTGACAAAAGGAACTAAGACCAGTTCCGTGGCTGAAGACCAGGATCGAGGGGAAGTTTATTTTAAAAACTGAGACCAGTTCCTTGGCTGAAAACTAGGATTGAAGGGAAGTTTATTTCAGAAACTGAGACCAGTTCCTTGGCTGAAGACCAGGATCGAGGGGAAGTTTATAGCGGAAACTGAGACCAGTTCCGTGGCTGAAGACCAGGATCGAGGGGAAGTTTATTGACAAAAGAAACTAAGACCAGTTCCTTGGATGAAGACCGGGATCGAGGAGAAGTTTCACCCTTTTCTAAGTATCATTGCTTAGCAAAAGAAGATGGATGAGCAAACCGCCATTCATAACCACCATCAAAATTTCGAGTATTCCGATATTTAATCCTCTTGCACCCCGAATGCCCAAATACCTTCGCCATTCACACCTTCGGGTCCAAGAAGATTAAATAGGGGCATCTGTCATACCCCAAATTTTGACCACCAAGATTTCCCATCATTGTGAAAATCCTCACCACAATATGGATGTACTTTTATGCCTCATCAGTCTCCTCAAAGATGATTGAGCATTCACTACAATCAAGAAGTAGAGTTTTGAGCCCTCTCAGGGCACTTAGACAAAGGATCAATCAAGAAATGACATGATCTTTAACTTGTCTAACCTCTCAAACACCTATAAAGGATCAAGAGGACTCCCATATCAAGAATCAAGCACAAAGTTGCAACATTCCAAGTGGATTAAGCCTCAAGATCGCCTGTGTCATCAAATTAGGGTTTGATCGACCAGGGCCCCCAGATGAAAATTTCCATCTGAGCATGAGCCAATGCCTCAATATATGGTCCAAAAATCTCAAAAGGATCTCAAGAGCCCATCCACAATGGCAAAATCACCTTGAATGTCCATCTAGTAAAAAATCAAGAATTAGGGTTTTGACCTAATTCAACCCTTGAGTTAACTTGTGAAGTGGGGCAAGGCTTGAAGCTTCAAAAATGAACTTCAAAGACCTCAAATACATCATATTGACATTTTTACAAGATTTGATTGACACAAAGAGCTCAAATCATAAGCCACAAGAACTCAAAACCATATGATCACAAATTAGGGTTTCTGATGGAAAAAGTCAACCATATCCTTGACTGTTGGCCTACCCTTGACCTCAAACCTTGAGGAGGGGTCCAAGAGATTCCTAAATATCCTTGGAGGCCATCCATGAAGTTTAATTAAGCCCAAGGATTGATTTCACAAAAGGATCACAAAGTCAAATTTTCATCTGATGAAAAAGTCAACTGTACAAAAGTCCAAGTTTGACTTTTTGGATTTTTGGTCAACCAAGGTTCCTTAACCCTAAAACAATGTTAATATGTGATTTGAATCATCATTCATCAAGAAAAATCAAAGAAAGTGAGTTAACTTGCTAAAGGGGTAACCATAAAAAAACTTAGAATTTTTCTAAGTTATGGAACAAAGTGGCTAGGGTACCAACTTTGCAAGGCCATATCTCTCAAACCCTAAGGCCTTTCTCCCTCATTCAAAGCTCAGAGGGAAGCCCTCATTACACTCTACAAAAGTTTCAACTACATCTCATTCCAATTCCTCATGGATTTCAAGTTATGATTGGATCAAAATCACTAAAAAAAACATGAAAGTGCATTTTTCCAACACTTAGAAGAAATTCTGCCCAAGGCAGATTTCAAGTGAAACACAAAAACTTGGAGGGTTGTTTCACGTAGTTCTAGTCTGAATCAATTCAAGATGTAAACATCAAAGTTGTTGGGCATATTGCCTACAATCCAAGGAACTTATTGGCATGAAACAACTCCGATTGAGCCAAGAGTTATGGCTGCTGCAAGACACCATGGCAAGGCTGTCATGAAAAATCAATTTGTGAGATTTCTTGCCATACACGATTTTGAGCCAAAAAGCAATTATCACTATGCCACATTCATCCAATATGATCCTAATCCATCTGATCCAACCTGCTAAGCTGAGTCAAAAAGCCAAGGGATCTTCCAACTTGAGGTTAATGCATTTTGTCACATTATGCCTTGAATTCAAAGGCATTTATGTGCAATAGTGCACTTTCAATAAAGCCACTCTACTCAATCAAGATGCTCACTTAAAAAACAATTAATACATCTGAAGAATGTGGATTTGGTCAAGACATAGCCCTGCTCTTGGGAGTGGCTAGTTTGTCTTGCATGAGAAGAAATACGACCAAGCCAAAGCCATTGAATGTGATCTGATCTTGCAGCCATTCACCATTCCTGCAAGACAAGAGTTGATCCACTATAAATAGAGATCCTAACTAATCATTCAAACTACACCAAAGTAGCTTACAACATTGCTTCTCTCATTTCCTTCTTAAACTCCAAATTTCATTGTTCTTGAGAAAGCACTATCGGGTTTTGAGTTGGAGGCCAATGCAACTCAAACCAATGATTCACACACCTCACACACAACATATAGGAGTGATCTAAACCATTACATCCCATCTGTAACATCAAAATCATCAAATGGCCACCCAATTGCACAAGACTCATGACTTGATGTAGAAGGAATCAGGTTGATCAATCCAGAGGTTTTCCAATCAACCTAAGCACTCAAACACATCCATTGAGGTACAAGGAAGCCGTCCAAATCATTGGAACTCATCTGTAACACCTCCAAACTAGAATTCGATTCTCACTTGCAGAGGTAAACCTTAAACTTTCAAACTCAATGAATCATGCATCATAAACATGTTTTCTTATTACCATTGTGTTTCTGGATGTTTGTAGATCATTTCCCCTCAATCAATTGTTGTTTGCAGTTCATGTATAGGATTTCATTGAGTTCATGCCAATTTTAGGGTTCTTCAGGTTTTATCATATTATGTTTTGATTCACTTAATTTTAATAAAATTGAGTATTTCCATTGTGTTCCTTGTCTGAAAACGCACGATTTTCATATTTGGATCATGTGAAATGGTTGAGAGATGAGTGAGATAGGATGCTTCACGTATCTGAGCTTGAGGATGAAGATGTCCATGGTGCCATGCTTCAGAAATTCAACTTGTTTGCTATATATTTTTCCCTTGCCGTATATTAAATGAATTGGCATTGCGCCCCAGTGGTTGATCAACTGGTTTGTGTGTATTGAGCGAGCGAGAGGTCTGGGGTTCGAATCCCCCTCGCCCCAGACCTCTTTTTTATCACTTGTCCCATCTTATTTTATTTTTCATATTATTTTTGTTAATGATTTGGAAAATTAATTTCTCATTCAATTTTAATAATTTTTTATTGGTTCTTTTTCTGAAAAATCTCAAAAATATTAAAGTATTTTATTCTACAAAAAAATTAGATTTATATTATTTATTTAATATAGTTGGTTTTTTTGTGAATAAATTCATTTTTATTGTTTTTAAACATTTTAAAAGTGAAATCTTATCTTGAAAATCAAAACCAAATGAGTTCTAAATCATCTTGTGATTAAAACCTCATTTTTCAAACTTTAACCAAAAATCACAAGTAGTTTATTTAAAGTCATTTGGTATTTTTATCATTTTTATTGATTTCCTTTAAAGAATTACTTTTAAAAGAAAATGAAATTAGGGTTTCTTTGATTTTTGATCCTTATCAAACATTTCAAAACACTTTTGGGCCTCTAATAGAGTGTAAAACCCAACCCTCTTTTGTAAATAAAATAATTTTGGGCCTCAGTCATTGTATAAGTCCCAATACAGTTTTCAAAAATGACGGTGCGATCATTGTCTTTCCATGGGCCTCTCCTTGAGTTGTAAGCCTCATCCCCTTTGCACAGAAAACCTCTTTGGGCCTCAGTCATTGTATAAGACCCAGTACAGTTTACAAAACAACAGTAAAATTACTGTTTTTTTATCTGGGCCTCTCCTTGAGTATAAGCCCCAACAATCTTGTCAAAAACAACTTCCCCTTGATTTAGGTTCAAATGTACAGTTGTTATCAAAACTTTCTTTAATTTCTTTAAAACTAACAATATAGCTATGGAAGCTTGCTCGCCTGTAAGTTTTTATCCGCTTTCTTTTACTTACTTGCACATATACATGTATATATTTATTTGAACAGCATGGAAGCTTGCTCACCTGTAAGGTTTTATCAGCTTTCATTTATTTGCTTTCATATATATATATATATATATATATATTTGTATTGTGGGAAGCTGCTCCCCTGTAAGTCCTTATTTCATATCCTTTTAAGTACTTGTCATATATCAATTGTATATATATACTAGTATATCTGCTTAGAGTTTTCCCCGGCAACTAGGTCTAGAACTAGGTAAAGCCAGTTGGCCACTCTTAAATACAGTCAAAACTAGATCCCCATAGGATTTCCAGATACAGTCTTGCCTTCTCTTGGGCTTAAACAATATGGAACAAAGAGAAAGGCAGTATTCGCAGTGAACCTTTTCCCAGACTGTCACTATTAGAACTTGTTGAAATTCTGGTATCAGATGTGTGATGTTAAGTGTGATGTCACAACAACACAATCTGCTATATGAACAAGGTAATAACAACAGTAAATTAACACAAATAATTGTTCACCCTGTTCGGTCTAACTACCTACGTCAGGGGGCAACCAAGCCAGGGAGGAAATTCACTATAAGTAGTATTAAATTACAGACTCAACAATCCCAGTTGACATCTACTAATCTTAATCACTATCCAATGACACTTCTACCTAAGAAACCACTTAGGTATGAGAAACCACTCACTCCCTAAATCACCTCGGTGATACAATTCAAAGATTACACTTTAAAACCCACCTTGATTCTGCTTAACAGCTTTGATCAAGAACAACACACTCTTGCTTAAAAGCTCTAGAGTGAATACACTTACAACTCAAAATAGTAATACCAATTCAAACATGAATGGTTTACAAAACACACACGAAAACTCAAATGACACTTAGTCTATGCTCTCTGTCTTCGTTATCTTCCAACAAGGGTTGAGGCTGCTTTTAAATATAATTCTGACTTGGGCTTGGACCGCTTCCAAATTACTGATTTGATTTATTTTAAAACATGAATTTAAAACAGATTTGATCTTCAAATCTTTTTAAATCTTTTCAAATCATCCCTAATGTTAGTTCCATGATTTGATCCATATCTGATTGAAAATATCTTCTCTAAGAAATTCGCATCCAATCTCTCTAACAGATCTCCTCAAAACAAACTAACACGCGCAGCCCTAAAACATCACAACCTGATGTTCTGATGTTCTGATAACTGATGTCAAGACATCAAGTATAACATCAGCATATAAAACTTCAACCCTGCAACAACTAATGTTAGGAACCAATGTTATGACATCGGACATACGACATCAACATTGTTCAACTTTGTTTTACCAAAATTCCAGCCAATACAAGAACTAACAATCTCCCCCTTTGGCTAATTTTGGCTAAAACAATCTCTGCCATCATCAGAGGTACCTGCAGCGGAAAAACTTTAAACTCCTAACATTCCAAAACACAACCAGCAGCAATCACCACCAAACTGCACAAAGCTAAACTCCCCCTCAAAACAAGAACCAGCATACCAGCTGTTCAAACATGCACACTCCCCCTCAAGCCTAGAACCACATCAAACAACTAGGCAACACATAGGCACATAGGCTAACTCTCCCCTTTTTTAGCCACAATTGGCCAACTACCAACACGTTATACCCTAACACTTTACACCAGTTAGTCCTACTAGCTCTCCTTGTCAGTCAAAAGTCAGCACCACAAGACAAGAGAAATCATAGAACAAAACCCAGATAAGCATAAAAGTACTTTTATCCAAGTTACACACCATGCACACCATGCTTCACAACTTGATCAAATATGTAATTTCCATAATTGAACTTGACCTTTTTCCCAACAGCATAAATAAACCTTCCTAATCCCACAGCTATGGTGGTTTTATGATTAGTAGGTACCCAGTTAGCAGCTCCAATTCTGTGCAAAATAGCATACTTGATACTGAGTTTGCTAGCTGTCAATTTTCCTTTCGGTGGCCAAACCTTCACTTGAGTGGCTGTGATCCCTTTACACACATCATTATCAGTCACTTCCAGTTCACAACCCTCTTGATCATCTCTTCCCAGATACTTATTGATGGTACTAGGAGAGAAATTAATACACTTACCCCTAACAAACACCTTCATGAAGTCCACACTTCTTTTATCAGAAATGTCTATAGAAATGTTAACAACAAATTCCCTAACAAGTCCACCATATCACTTAGAGAATTTACTCACAGTTTTCCACAGGCCAGCAACATGAATGATCTCCATAATTTCTTTCATCTCCAATGCATCTTTGCCAAGCTCTCTTTCCAGAGCTAATCTCCTTTGACACACAAATTTCCACTTTGGAGCACTGCTAGCATAATGAAAGGATATGTTGTCCACTGGCACTTCAGGAACTTTATCAGAAATTCTCTTCAAAATGGACTTTCTAACAGGGGTGATGTCTTGAACATCTTCCTCAACATCATACTCAGATTCAGATTCTTCCCTAACCTTTCTCTTTTTGGAAGTCACAGCAACCTTGCTCCAAGATTTTGTTGGACCAACAACAGATGTCTTTTTCTTCTTGCCTTCAGCTGTCATCTTAGGAGAAGATTCCACATTCTTTCCTTTTCTAGTCTTCAATCTTTTGGCAATACCAGGAACAGCATTACCAATTACTTCATTATCAGATAAGTCAACAACATCCACCACATCAGCATTCTTCTTCCCTCTGGGACTAGGAGTAACATCCCTAGCAGGTGATGTTCCAACATCATGTTCAACATCAACCTCATCTTCAACATGAGTATCCCTTCCTCTTTCAGCTTCAGCTTCAACTTCAACTTCATCTTCAATCTCAGCATCTTCAATGACAGAGACAACCAATCTGTGAAGATTGGTTTCAGAAGTTTCCATGTCACCCTTTTCTCTAACGGATTGATCAGTAGCCATTTGACTCAGAGGTCTAGATATTCCCTTCACAGAAATCCCTTTCTCAAAAAATTTTGTGACAATCTGATCAATACTTTTGTCCACATCTACCCTTTCTTCAACAGCTTGATGAAGGGGGATGGTAGTCTTAGGAGTAGGTTTGTCTCCAAACAATACACTAGTGACAAACGCTCTACTTTCGCTATCATCAAATTTCCTACCCGAAAATTGATGAGAAGTGTTACCTTTTGAAGGCCTCTTAGGTTGATACTTCTCAGGTCTTTTCTTTTCTGAAGCTGGAATCATAGAGATAGGAGCAATGTCCATAGCTTCATCCAAAGACACCTCTTCTGTCGAAACCCTAGAATTTGCATGAGTGGAACTTTTGGACGCAGACTTCTTGGATGGAGATGACACTTGTTTAGACATCGTTCCTGTGTAACAACTGATGAACAAAGGTGTTTTGTAATTTCTGTTCTTAGGGGGGAAGATGAATGGACTTGGAGTGTGGAGATTGACGTAGCGTGTGAGAGTAACAATAGGGAATGATAGCCTAAGGTAAGGGGGCTACTTTTGTTGATCACTTAAAAGCCAATAAATGTATTTTCCCCACCAAAACAAATTTCCTTTTAAATTTTTAAAATTTAATAAATGCACACCATAAGTCAGTAACATCAGATGACTTTTCCACATGCCCAAATTTCTACTTAAGATTTCACAAATTTCAGTACACATATCTTTAGGGAAATTGTCATTACCCTTCATATCTGAATGATCAACCTCTATGGCCTTGGTTTCTTCAAGATATCCTCTGAATAGTTGCATGACACTAGGTTGTTTGGTGATCCTTCTAATGTCACATTCAGATGTCCTAACATCATCCTTGACATTACATGATGAGCTGAACTCTTGAGGAACCCATAAATAACAGTTATTTATGGATCTAACTCCCCTCATAACGACTTCACTCTTCTTATTAGTCACTAAACATTCATCTTTAGTGTAGCTAACCTTGAATCCTTCATCACATAACTGACTGATGCTAATCAAAGTAGCAATCAATCCTTTGACAAGAAGTACATTTTCAAGATTAGGTCCAGCCTCACAATTCAATTTTCCAATTCCTTTAACTTCCCCTTTTTCTCCATTACCAAAAGTTACATCATTTGTGGAGTAAGTCCTGATATCCACCAACTGATTCTTGAAACCTGTCATATGCTTTGAGCAACCACTGTCAAAATACCAACCATTCATAGATGGGGTTATAGCATATGAGTGAGCTAATAGACATGTGACACCAACTTTAGGAACCCATTGTTTAACATCCTGAGGCCTGTTCTGCTTCTGTCTAGGTTGAGGAATAGATTTGGGATAACCATGCAGTTTAAATCAAGAAGATTGTATATGGCCAAATCTTCCACAATAGTAACATCTCACTCTTTGAATCTCTTCTCTGAAGTGATTGAAATGTCTGCCACATTGATGATGATTTTTGTCATACTGCTGAGGCTGCCTTCTGTAATGATGAGTCTGTCTTTTGTAATGATTAGGCTGTCTTCTACCATGATGATGAGGCTTTCTTCTGCCATAACAATGAGGCACAACATTATTAGGTACAAAACCATACATTTTCCCTTGATGTTGAGACATCGGATGTGTAGCGAGTGATTTTTGGATGTGGTTGCGAAGCACGATCGCTCTGGTACTACAACTCGATTCATTTTTTATCCTATTAAAGCTGGTGAAGGAAGGGAAATAGATGTCTCCAATTAACCCTGCTTGTATACTGAGATTAAACAGTCAAAAGTGTTGGTTTACAGATGCTACAAAGATTCGGGGTTTCTCCTAGGTTATTTTGTTGACGAGGGGTGCTTTAGGCTATCGGTTAGGATGTTAGGACGGATGTATATGAAAGTATGGGATTTTGGGTTTTTGTTTAGTGTGCTCGCTAAGATTTTTCTTTCAATCTTATGCCTACGTATTCCCGTTTACCGAAACAGGGAAATCAGAGCGTTCGTAGTTCCTCCTATTTTATGGGAGGAAATGGTATTTGGTGTCTTGTTCAAAGCCCAAGACGTGAAGCGAAAGGTGGTTTGTATCTTGTTTAAAGCCCAAGATGTGAAGCTAAAAGTGTTGACCTTAGAGAGAATTTTTCATCTCTAAAGGGGTCTGTTTGTCACAACTGTTGGGTGACTGACTGCAAAGGAGGATTACTTTAACCGGGACTTGTGAATCCGAAAATGCCATAATTTCCTTTATAGGGGATTTTAACCTGAAGGAGAAGATTTTAACTTAGTTTAGAGCAATGCCATCTTTCCTTAGGAATTTCTCATACTAAAAGAGGGACATTGGCATGAATGTAGATGATCCAGAGGCTTGCCGCTTACAGCAATTAGATGAAGGGGAAAGAGTTGTTGAAGTTTGTGTAATGTGAACGAGGCACAGCTTTGATGCTAAAAGGTTGATTGGACCAACCAGTGGTTTTCTTATACAAAGCCTAAGAGGAGGCTATCATGTGTCTCGTACAAAGCCCGAGAGAGAGGCTAAAAGGTTTTGACTTGACGATGGAGTCTTTTGGTATCTCGTATAAAGCCCGAGATGGAGGCTATTTGACTCAACAAGAGAGTTTTTATATCTCGTACAAAGCCCGAGATGGAGGCTGAAGGGGTGATTGACTCAACGAGGGAGTCTCTTATGTGTCTTGTACAAAGCCCGAGAGAGAGGCTAAATGTTGTTTGACTCCCCTGGGGAGGATCATTGTACAAAGCCCAAGAGGAGGCTATGATGCTGTTTCAGTTAAGTGACAGATCCAGTATACTGATTTTAAGAGAATATCAGTTCTTATATGAGCAACACTATACTCAAGGATTTGATTCGAGGATATTTCCTTTTCTTTGAGGAAACGGGAAATCCAAAGGGTATTGAGACTGTCCGAGTCTACGGGTTTCCTTCCTATTTAACAAAGGGGTCACTTGAGAATGTCTTTGAGACTCAAGGATATTAGACTGTCCGTGTCTAGAGTTTCATCTTTTGTACTATGCTTTGAGAAACAGTAGTAGACTCTTTGAAAGGACTGTTCTATGCAGATGACTAAGTTTTATTCCTATACCTCTAGGAGGTCGTCGGGACAATTTGTACGAAGCCCAAGAGGAGGCTGGAAGGTTTTAAGAAGCCGAGAGGTCCTTGTACGAAGCCCAAGAGGAGGCTATCATTCCTGGAGGAAGAGATCATTATACGAAGCCTAAGAGGAGGTTGTGAATACTTCTAAGAAGCCGTAGGGTCCTTGTACTAAGCCCAAGAGGAGGCGGGGTTGCCTTTAGGAAGCCTGCGGGTCCTTGAACAATGCCCAAGAGGAGGCCGATGCTTTTAAGAAGCCGATGGGTCCCCAAACCCTGAGAAATTCAAGACAGGCTATTCACGAGGAATAGATCAAGCCAGGAAAGTTCGAGAATTTGGAAGAAACTCAAGAGATGCCATTCACGGAAAAAAGATCATCTCTGGGGAGTAGAGTTTCTTGACAAGTACTTTTAAGAAGCCTGTGGGTCCCCAAACCCCGAGAAGTTCAAGGCATGCCATTCACCGAGAATAGATCAAGCCAGGAGAGTCCGAGAATTTGGAAGAAACTCAAGAGATGCCATTCACAGAGAAAAGATCATCTCTGGGGAATAGAGTTTCTTTGACAACTTCTACGAGTGACAGTCTATGAAAGGGTTCACCGAGAATGTTGCCTTTCATATCTCCATATTGTTTAACCCCAAGAGGAGGGAAGACTGTGTCTGGTAATCCTATGGGGATCTAGTTTTGACTATTCAAGAGTGATCAACGGGCTTAATGATAGACGTAGTTGTCGGGTGTAGCGAGCGATTTTGGACGCGGTTCTTAAGAGCGGTCGCTCTCTGCGGTTGAGTTTACTACAGGTCGATTCATTTTTTATCCTATTAAAGCTGATGAAGGAAGGGAAATAGATGTCTCCAATTAACCCTGCTTTGCATACTGAGTTTAAACAGCGGTCTGTTAGGTTACGAATGCTATCAATGTGGGGGGCCCTTGTACTGGTTATTTGTATTTTCGCCAATACTATTTTCTCTCTTTTTGTTAGGATACTGCTTTAGATTAGGATATATGGGATTTTGGGTTTTTGTTTAGTGTGCTCGCTAAGATTTTTCTTTCAATCTTATGCCTACGTATTCCCGTTTACCAAAACAGGGAAATCAGAACGTTCGTAGTTCTTCCTATTATATGGGAGGAAATGGTTGTTTTGGTGTCTTGTTCAAAGCCCAAGACGTGAAGCGAAGGGTGATTTGTATCTTGTTCAAAGCCCAAGATGTGAAGCTGAAAGGGTCTATTTGTATCTTGTTCAAAACCCAAGATGTGAAGCTGAAAGCAGTTTGTATCTTGTTCAAAGCCCAAGATGTGAAGCTAAAGGTGTTGACCTTAGAGAGAATTTGTCATCTCTAAAGAGGGTCGGTTTGTCACAACTGTTTATAAAGGAGAATTACTTTAACCGAGATGTGTGAATCCTAGCAATGCCATGATTTCCTTTATAGGGGATTTCCAACCTGAAGGAGAAGAATTTAACTCAGCATAGAGCAATGCTATCTTTCCTTAGGAATTTATCATACTAAAAGAGGGACAGTGGCATGGATGTAGATGATCCAGAGGCTTGCCGCTTACAGCGATTAGATGAACGAGAAATAGTTGTTGAAGTTTGTGTACTATGAACGAGGCACAACCTTGATGCTAAAAGTTTGATTGGATCAACCAGTGGTTTTCTTATACAAAGCCTAAGAGGAGGCTATTATGTGTCTCGTATAAAGCCCGAGAGAGAGGCTAAAAGGTTTTGACTCAACGAGGGAATCTTTTGGTATCTCGTATAAAGCCCGAGATGAAGGCTACTTGACTTAACAAGAGAGTTTTTTGTATCTCGTACGAAGCCCGAGATGGAGGCTAAAATTTGTTTGGCTCAATAAGAACCTTTTTGTATCTCGTATAAAGCCTGAGATGGAGGCGAAAGAGGTGATTGACTCAACGAGGGAGTCCCTTACGTGTCTCGTACAAAGCCCGAGAGAGAGGCTAAATGACTTTTGACTCCTTTGGGGAGAATCATTGTACAAAGCCCAAGAAGGAGGCTAGTATCACTGGAGAAGGATCGTTATACAAAGCCTAAGAGAAGGCTAGGGTTACTGTTTCAGTTGAGTGACAGGTTCAGTAGACTGATTTTTAAAGAGAAAATCAGTTCTTATATGAGCAATGTTGTACTCGAGGACTTGGTTCGAGGATCCGGGTTATTCCTTTTCTTTAAGGAAGTGGGAAATCCGAAGGGTATTGAGATTGTCCGAGTCTAGGGTTCCTTTCTATTCTTGAAGGGTGCTTGAGAATGTCTTTGAGACTCAAGGATATTAGACTGTCCAAGTCTAGAGTTTCATCTTTTGTACTATGCTTTGAGAAACAGTAATAGACTCTTTGAAAGGACTGTTCTATGCAGATGATTAAGTTTTATTCCTATACCTCTAGGAGGTCGTCGGGACAATTTGTACGAAGCCCAAGAGGAGGCTGAAAACTTTTAAGAAGCCGACGGGTCCTTGTACGATGCCCAAGAGGAGGCTATCATTCCCGGAGGAAGAGATCATTATACAAAGCCTAAGAGGAGGCTGTGAGTACTTCTAAGAAGCCTATGGGTCCTTGTACTAAGCCCAAGAGGAGGCAGGGTTGCTTTTAGGAAGCCTGTGGGTCCTTGTATGATGCCCAAGAGGAGGCCGATGCTTTTAAGAAGCCGATGGGTCCTTGTACGATGCCCAAGAGGAGGCTGTCATTCCTGGGGGAAGAGATCATTATACAAAGCCTAAGAGGAGGTTGTGAGTACTTCTAAGAAGTCGATGGGTCCTTGTACTAAGCCCAAGAGGAGGCGGGGTTGCTTTTATGAAGCCTGTGGGTCCTTGTACGATGCCCAAGAGGAGGCCGATGCTTTTAAGAAGCCGATGGGTCCCCAAACCCCGAGAAATTCAAGACAGGCTATTCACGAGGAATAGATCAAGCCAGGAAAGTTCAAGAATTTGGAAGAAACTCAAGAGATGCCATTCACGGAGAAAAGATCATCTCTAGGGAGTAGAGTTTCTTGACAAGTACTTTTAAGAAGCCTGTGGGTCCCCAAACCCCGAGAAGTTCAAGACATGCCATTCACCGAGAATAGATCAAGCCAGGAAAGTCCGAGAATTTGGAAGAAACTCAAGAGATGCCATTCACGGAGAAAAGATCATCTCTGGGGAGTAGAGTTTCTTGACAAGTACTTTTAAGAAGCCTGTGGGTCCCCAAACCCCGAGAAGTTCAAGACATGCCATTCACCGAGAATAGATCAAGCCTGGAAAGTCCGAGAATTTGGAAGAAACTCAAGAGATGCCATTCACGGAGAAAAGATCATCTCTGGGGAATAGAGTTTCTTTGACAACTTCTATGAGTGACAGTCTATGAAAGGGTTCACCGAGAATGCTGCCTTTCATATCTCCATATTGTTTAACCCCAAGAGGAGGGAAAACTGTGTCTGGTAATCCTATGGGGATCTAGTTTTGACTATTCAAGAGTGATCAACGGGCTTAATGCTAGACGTAGTTGCCGGGTGTAGCGAGCGATTTTGGATGCGGTTCTTAAGCGCGGTCGCTCTCTGCGGTTGAGTTTACTATAGGTCGATTCAATTTTTATCCTATTAAAGCTGATGAAGGAAGGGAAATAGATATCTCCAATTAACCCTGCTTTGCATACTGAGTTTAAACAGCGGTCTGTTAGGTTACGAATGCTATCAATGTGGGGGGCCCTTGTACTGGTTATTTGTATTTTCGCCAATACTGTTTTCTCTCTTTTTGTTAGGATACTGCTTTAGATTAGGATATATAGGATTTTGGGTTTTTGTTTAGTGTGCTCGCAAAGATTTTTATTTCAATATTATGCCTACGTATTCCCATTTACCGAAACAGGGAAATCAGAGTGTTCGTAGTTCCTCCTATTATATGGGAGGAAATGATTGTTTTGGTGTCTTGTTCAAAGCCCAAGACGTGAAGCAAAAGGTGATTTGTATCTTGTTCAAAGCCCAAGATGTGAAGCTGAAAGGGTCTATTTGTATCTT
This sequence comes from Lathyrus tuberosus, assembly GCA_022829125.1. Taxonomy (NCBI): domain Eukaryota; kingdom Viridiplantae; phylum Streptophyta; class Magnoliopsida; order Fabales; family Fabaceae; genus Lathyrus; species Lathyrus tuberosus. Next base: position 690,780 of record JALAZF010000062.1, on the reverse strand, counting down.
GTTCAAAGCCCAAGATGTGAAGCTGAAAGCAGTTTGTATCTTGTTCAAAGCCCAAGATGTGAAGCTAAAGGTGTTGACCTTAGAGAGAATTTGTCATCTCTAAAGAGGGTCGGTTTGTCACAACTGTTTATAAAGGAGAATTACTTTAACCGGGATGTGTGAATCCTAGCAATGCCATGATTTCCTTTATAGGGGATTTCCAACCTGAAGGAGAAGACTTTAACTCAGCGTAGATCAATGCTATCTTTCCTTAGGAATTTCTCATACTAAAAGAGGGACAGTGGCATGGATGTAGATGATCCAGAGGCTTGCCGCTTACAGCGATTAGATGAAGGGGAAAGAGTTGTTGAAGTTTGTGTACTGTGAATGAGGCACATCCTTGATGCTAAAAGTTTGATTGGATCAACCAGTGGTTTTATTATACAAAGCCTAAGAGGAGGCTATTATGTGTCTCGTACAAAGCCCGAGAGAGAGGCTAAAAGGTTTTGACTCAACGAGGGAATCTTTTGGTATCTCGTATAAAGCCCGAGATGAAGGCTACTTGACTTAACAAGAGAGTTTTTTGTATCTCGTACGAAGCCCGAGATGGAGGCTAAAATTTGTTTGGCTCAATAAAAACCTTTTTGTATCTTGTATAAAGCCTGAGATGGAGGCGAAAGAGGTGATTGACTCAACGAGGGAGTCCCTTATATGTCCCGTACAAAGCCCGAGAGAGAGGCTAAACGACTTTTGACTCCTCTGGGGAGAATCATTGTACAAAGCCCAAGAGGGAGGCTAGTATCACTGGAGAAGGATCGTTATACAAAGCCTAAGAGGAGGCTAGGGTTACTGTTTCAGTTGAGTGACAGGTTCAGTAGACTAATTTTTAAAGAGAAAATCAGTTCTTATATGAGCAATGTTGTACTCGAGGACTTGGTTCGAGGATCCGGGTTATTCCTTTTCTTTAAGGAAGTGGGAAATCTGAAGGGTATTGAGATTGTCCGAGTCTAGGGTTCCTTTCTATTCTTGAAGGGTGCTTGAGAATGTCTTTGAGACTCAAGGATATTAGACTGTCCAAGTCTAGAGTTTCATCTTTTGTACTATGCTTTGAGAAACAGTAGTAGACTCTTTGAAAGGACTGTTCTATGCAGATGATTAAGTTCTGTTCCTATACCTCTAGGAGGTCGTCGGGACAATTTGTACGAAGCCCAAGAGGAGGCTGGAAACTTTTAAGAAGCCGACGGGTCCTTGTACGATGCCCAAGAGGAGGCTATCATTCCCGGAGGAAGAGATCATTATACAAAGCCTAAGTGGAGGCTGTGAGTACTTCTAAGAAGCCGATGGGTCCTTGTACTAAGCCCAAGAGGAGGCGGGGTTGCTTTTAGGAAGCCTGTGGGTCCTTGTATGATGCCCAATAGGAGGCTGGTGCTTTTAAGAAGCCGATGGGTCCTTGTACGATGCCCAAGAGGAGGCTATCATTCCCGGAGGAAGAGATCATTATACAAAGCCTAAGAGGAGGCTGTGATTACTTCAAAGAAGTCGATGGGTCCTTTTACTAAGCCCAAGAGGAGGCGGGGTTGCTTTTAGGAAGCCTGTGGGTCCTTGTACGATGCCCAAGAGGAGGCCGATGCTTTTAAGAAGCCGATGGGTCCCCAAACCCCGAGAAATTCAAGACAGGCTATTCATGAGGAATAGATCAGGCCAGGAAAGTTTGAGAATTTGGATGAAACTCAAGAGATGCCATTCACGGAGAAAAGATCATCTCTGGGGATTGGAGTTTCTTGACAAGTGCTTTTAAGAAGCCTGTGGGTCCCCAAACCCCGAGAAATTCAAGACATGCCATTCACCGAGAATAGATCAAGCCAGGAAAGTTCGAGAATTTGGAAGAAACTCAAGAGATGCAATTCACGGAGAAGAGATCATCTCTGGGGAATAGAGTTTCTTTGACAACTTCTATGAGTGACAGTCTATGAAAGGGTTCACAGAGAATGCTGCCTTTCATATCTCCATATTGTTTAACCCCAAGAGGAGGGAAGACTGTGTCTGGTAATCCTATGGAGATCTAGTTTTGACTATTTAAGAGTGATCAACGGGCTTAATGCTAGACGTAGTTGCCGGGGAAACTCGAAATATCTATACTATTATTACACAGTTGATATGAGTTTATGAAAGAAGACTTACAGTGAAACAGCCCCACAATACAATTATATGTATATGAAAGCGGTAAATGAAAGCAATAACCACTTACTCGGTTGTAGAGCTTCCATGCTGTTTGGTTAGTTGTTCAACAAAGAAAGATTGAAAACAACAGTATATTCAAAATCAAAGGAGAATGTGCTTTGAAAAAGAAATATTTGGGGCTTACAGCTCAAGGAGAGGGCTAGGGTTTTATCAGTGAGCGCACTGTTTGAATTTGTACAGAGGGACTTATGCAAGTGACTGAGGCCCAAAAAGGTTTTCTGTACAAATGGATGGGTCTTACACTCACTTAATAGGCCCAAAAAGTTTAAAGAAAAAGAGTGGGGCTTATAACACGAGGGTAGGCCCAGATGATTTTCGTTTAAAATGGCGATTGCGCCGAGATTTTCTTTTAACGCAGAGGGACTTATATAATAAGTGAGGCCCAAAATGGTTTTGGTTAAAAGGGAGTTGGGTCTTACACTCTATTAGAGGCCCAAAAGTTTTGAATGGGTCTTATAGCTCAAGGAGAGGCCCAAGGTTTGATTTTTGAATTGGCGAGCGCGCCGAGGTTTTTTTGAAAATAGAGTGGGACTTATACAATAAGTGAGGCCCAAAATGGTTTGTATTTACAAAGGATTGGGTCTTACACTCTATTAGAGGCCCAAAAGTGTTTGAAAAAAGTTTGATGAGGGTGGAATTGATTCAAAACCCTAACTTATTTTCAAAATATATTTTTTAATTGAATAAAAATTCAATTAAAATGATCAATGTTAGTTAAATATATGAAAACAAATTATGATCTTGGATCAATGTTCCAAAAAATCAGGTTTCTTCCTACAAAATGATTGAAATCAAATTAGGGTTAGAAAACAAAGGGAGAAAAAATATTTTAAATGCTAAAAACACATAAAACATTAATTCTTTGCAAAAATATCAAATATATGAAATAAATAATATTTTTGGGATTTTTTTGGTAAAATCAAATAATTAAACATTTTTGGGAATTATTGCAAAAAGAACCAATCAAAAATGATAAAAATTGAAGGAGTTATTAATTTTTGAAATCATTAAAAATAATAATATGAAAAATAACAAAATAAACAAGTGATAAAAAGAAGTCTGGGGCGAGGGGGATTCGAACCCCAGACCTCTCGCTTACCAATACACATAAAACCAGCTGATGAACCGCTGGGGCGCAATGCCAATTCAAATATAACATGGCAAGGGAAAAATATATAGAGAACTTGTTGGATTTTCTGAGAATGGCGCCATGACCATCTTCTTCCTCTAGCTCGTGCATGAAGCCCTCTATCTCACTCATCTCTCCACCATTTGACATGATTCAAACACCAAACTCATGCGTTTTTTCACAAGGAAGAAGATGGCAATACCCAATTTCATTCATTTTCAGTGTATAGCAAATTATATCATTGTGGCCGTATGAACCCTAATTTTGTAAAAGCAATCGAGTAGGCATGATTATGGGTGCTATGATCAAATTTTTTGAGGGAAAACAATCAACATATGATGGCAAGCAATTGGTAAAAATATCATGCGAGGAAATATGCATGGATCATGGAGTTGGAGTTTTGAGGCTTACCTTGATGCAAGCTGAAATGGAACTCTGCACAAACCTTGTTCCAGTTGTGAATTAATGATCCCTACAGCTTCAATGGATGTTATGGAGTGTGTTGCAAGCTTTGGAACACTTTGAAACCCTTTGGATCAAGCTGGAGACCTCCACCTGCATAATTGAGGCATAATGGCTTGGTTGAAGAGTGATTTTGAGCCTGAGGTGTTACAGTCAGTGTTTAAGTGTTTGGACACCTCAAATACATCATATGTGATGTGTTTGAGCAATTGGAATTGATTGCTTAAGGCTGCAACTCAAAACCCGATAGTGGTTACTCAAAAACCAAAAAACTTGAGGTTTAAGGAAGAATGAGAGAAAGCAGTGCTGTAACTGGCTTTGGTGTGAATTGAATGATCCATTGGAACCTCTATTTATAGGTGATCAACTTTTGTCTTGGAGGAATAGTGAATTTCTGCTGGATCATATCATATTTGCATGGATTGGCTTAGAGGATTTATTCTCAAGCAAGGCAAACTAGCCATTCCCAAGAGCAGGGCTATGCCTTGACCAAATTCACATTCTTCAGATGTTTTTATTGTTGTTTAATCAGAGAAATTGACTGAGTAGAGTGACTTCGTTGAAAATGCACTATTCCACATTAATGCCCTTTGAATTCAAGGCAAAATGTGCTAAAGTGGATTAATTTCAAATTGGAAAATTCCTTGGCTTTTTGACTCAACCTTATCAGTTGGATCAGATGCATTGTGATTGGTTTGAGTATATGTGACATGCTGATCCTCAGTTTTTGGTCCAAAATCGTGTGTGGCAAGCAAACATGCAAACTGATTTTTCCAAAACAGCTTACAGCAGCATGGCTTTGGGCATGGATTACTCTTGGCTCAAGTTGAATCAATTCATGCTATTAAGCTCTTTGAATTCTTGGCAACATTTGCAACAACATTGATGTTTATCTTTGGACTTGATTCAGATTGCAACTATGTGAAAAGATCTCACAAGTTTTGGTGTTTCAACACAAAATCTGCCTTGCCCAGAATTTTTCTAAGTGTTGAAAAAGTTGTACTTTCATGTTTTTAGTGACTTTGATCACTCCATAACTCAAAATCCCCAATGAATTGGAATTAGGTCTAGTTGAAGTTTTTGTAGAGGGCAATGAGATCTACAAATCAAGCCTTGGATGGGAGAAAATGGCTTTGTGGTTTAGGAGTTATGACCCTCCAAAGTTGGTACCCTAGCCACTTTATTTTTAACTTAGAAAATTTTCTAAGTTTTTTATGGTTACCCCTTTTACAAGTTACCCAACTTTTCTTGATTTTTCTTGATGAATGATGATTCAAATCATACATTAACATCATTTTAGGGTTAAAAATCCATTTTGGTGAAAAATCTCAAAAAGTCAAAGTTGACTTTTGTGCACAGTTGACTTTTTATCAGATGAATTCCAAACTGTGCAATTCTTCAGGAAATCATGTCCTTGACCTAAATCAAACTTGATAGACATGTTCCATGCGTGTCATAGGGTATATTGATGCATGTCATAGGGCTTGGGAGCATGTCCTGGTCAAAAGTCAAAGTTATAGTTGACTTTTTCCTTAAAACCCTAACTGTGGTGCAGATGAAATTGAGACTTGTTGCTCAAACCTCTTGGATTAATCCATTGTTCCAAATGGATCAATATAGTTCATTAGAGACCCTCAAACCCTCTCTTGAGGTCTTGGCTCATGGTTTGTCCCAAAAGTCAACTTAGGGGTGAATTAGGTCAAGAAACCCTAATTCCTGATTTTTGATGAATGCAACGCCTGAGGCAAAATTGACTTGATGATTGAGTCCATGAGGTTCCATGGAGTATATTAGGTTAGGTTTTGGATCATTGGCTTGTGCCCAGATGAAAAATTTCCATTTGGAGGCCCTGGTCGACCAAAACCCTAATTTGGTGACACTGGCGATCTTGAGACTTGATCCACCTAGAAGGGAGCAGCCTTGTGCTTGATCCTTGATGTGGGAGTCCTTTTCATCCATTGTGAATGTTTGAGAGGTTAGACAAGTTGAAGATCATGTCATTCCTTGATTGATCCTTTGTCTAAGGCTCTGAGAGGGCTTGAAACCCTAATTTTGATTGTAGTGAATGCTCAACAACCCTTGAGGCAATTGATGAGGCATGAAAGTAAATCCATATTGTGATGATGATTTGCACAATGATGGGAAATCTAAGTGGTCAAAATTTGGGGTATGACAGATGCCCCTATTTAATCTTCTTGGACACGAAGGTGTGAATGACGATGGTATTCGGGCATTCGGGGTGCAAGAGGATTAAATATCGGAATACCCGAAATTTTGATGGCAGTTATGAATGGCAGATCACATTCATCTTCTTTTGCTAAGCAATGATGCTTAGAAAAGGTAAACTTCCCCTCGATCCTGGTCTTCAGTCAAGGAACTGGTCTCAGTTTTCTTAAATAAACTTCCCCTTGATCCTGGTTTCCTACCAAGGAACTGGTCTTCGTTTCTGATGTAAACTTCCCCTCGATCCTGGTTTCCTACCAAGGAACTGGTCTTATTTTCTTTTGTCAATAAACTTAATTAATAAGGGACGCTATGCGTAGCGGTTTTCCTCAAACTTCTCGCCGAATTTTCCTGGGGAGATGCCATTTGACGGAAAAAATTTGATGTCAGACTTGCTGGGGAACCCAGTCGTCTGAATTGTAGAGTTGTACAAACTTCTCTATTGGAGACGCCATTTGTTTCTACTGGGGAAAATGAGTCTCTTAAGAGATTGCTTCCGCTTGGGATCTTACATCATACTTTTCTCGGGATCTTCCCGGAGAAATGCCATATGATGGGGTCCAATTTTGAGGTGCCGAGGACCTTTTCATCAGCGATCTTTTCGGAGCGAAACTGGCATGCTGCCGAATCTCTGATTACGAGGCTTTCTCTGTGGATTTTCCTTAATCTGGGAAAGCAAGGATATCATCTTCAATGCCGAAGAGTGATGCTGACTGAAAGTTTCTCTTGTTTTTCAGAGGTTCAAGTTATCAAAGTGGTCAAGGACCCAACTTCAATCCAGAAATAAAACTGGAGGAGAGCGATTGTTCAGACGTAACACTTCCTGACGAGGAAAGGGCTGACAACTCGATTGAGAGGACTTTTATCACTAGGGGACAAGACCGACTAGAGTGATAGTGATGCAATATGAAATGTGAATGCAAATCAATAATGCATGATGTGTGTATGTATATGCTGACAAAACTGACGCGACACACAACTGAAGGATAAACATGACTGGATACTCGGCCATCGCGGGGCGTGTAGAAATATCGCGGGTTCAAGATAGCAATTCCACATTGCTTAGGAGAGATAGTCTCTATTGGAAGCTATGTTGGTCGGGCTTAGGAGATAAGCACTCGGCCGAAGAGGTCAGATAGAATAGTCGCATCCGACACTGTTGATCCTTCATTCAGGCGTACTGGGTTAGAAGGAGTACTTTGATTCTGCACTTTGAAGTTCGCTTACTTCTGGAGAAGCGGTTGATGCTCTTTTGATGTTCAACAGTCAAAAGAAATTGTCGTCTTTATTTTAAAAGCAGAAAAAGTTTTAACAAGTAAATTCATTTTTGTTTTATTTCAAGAATCGCTAATCATGTTAAAACGCCATTCTGTAAAGCTAAAATAAATAAGAATTACAAACAAAAGCACAAGGGCTCAAATTTTATTGATAAGATGGAGATCATCCAAACGCGTGATTCCAAAGAGTATATACAAAGTTAGAAAATGGTAATTTACAGGGAAAAGGGCTACGTTGAAACATAACGACCACTATCCTTCTACCAACTTTGAATTCGGGGCATCCTGAGCTTCTGTCGAAGATAACCTTGACTGGAGTTTTCCTGACGATGGATGGTGTAACTACTGCTGAGGGACTTGCCTCTATTGAACATAGTTACTTGCCATTATCCCTAACTTTTGCCTGGATTGTACTGTGATGTTTCCAATCCACCGGGATGATTTTTTTTCATGTCTCTAACTTTTACCTGGATCACCCTTTCAGGTTTTCAATCCACCGAGACGTTTTATTTTTTTTTTTTAGTTTAGGCGAAGTATTTCTTGACTACATCAACATTTGTGGGGTAGACAAATTCCTCTCCGTCCATGGTTGCAAGTCTCAAGGCGCCGTCTGAGAAAGCTTTCGTGACCACATAGGGGCCATCATAATTCGGAGTCCATTTACCCCGAGAATCAGTGAGAAATAATTGTATCTTATTGAGCATAAGGTCTCCTTTCCTGAAGACGCGAGGTCGGACCTTTTTGTCGAACGCCTTTTTCATTCTCTGTTGATACAGCTGACCATGGCATAGTGTCGTGATTCGCTTCTCCTCGATCAGATTCAGTTCGTCGTGTCGACTTTGACACCATTCAGCTTCGGTGAGCCTAGCTTCCATCAATACTCGGATTGACGGGATCTCTACTTCTATGGGGAGCACTGCTTCCATGCCATACACTAGAGAGAAAGGGGTTGCCCCTGTTGAAGTGCGGACAGATGTGCGATAACCGTGAAGAGCAAAGGGTAGCATCTCGTGCCAGTCTTTGTAGGTTACAACCATCTTTTGAACGATCTTCTTGATGTTCTTATTGGCCGCTTCTACCCCTCCGTTCATCTTGGGTCGGTAGGGAGATGAGTTATGGTGTTCAATATTGAACTCTACGCACAACTCTTTCATCATCTTATTGTTCAAGTTAGATCCATTATCGGTAATGATCTCTCTTGGAACACCATAACGGCAGATGATATTGTTTTTGATAAAGCGGACTACCACTTGTCGGGTTACATTGGCGAATGACGCTGCTTCGACCCACTTGGTGAAGTAGTCAATGGCTACTAGGATGAACCGATGTCCGTTTGAAGCCTTAGGTTCGATCAAGCCAATCATGTCGATTCCCCATATGGAAAAAGGCCACGGGGAAGAAAGAACTTTGAGATGTGATGGCGGTACATGAATTTTGTCGGAGTATATCTGACACTTGTGACACCTCCTCATGTACTTGTAGCAGTCGGATTCCATTGTCAACCAATAGTACCCTGCTCTTAAAAATTTTCTCACCATTGTGTGTCCATTGGCATGAGTGCCAAAGGATCCTTCATGAATTTCTTTCATAAGCATGTCTGCTTCTGGTCTGTCTACGCATCGGAGCAAGACCATGTCAAAATTTCTCTTATAGAGAGTGTCCCCGCTCAAGAAGAAGTTTCCAGCCAATCTTCTGAGGGTTTTTCTGTCTTTTCTGAGTGCCCCATGTGGGTACTCTCGTTTCTGAAGGAAGCATTTGATTTCGTGATACCAAGGTTTATCGTCTATGACTGCTTCAATCGTGAAGATGTAAGCAGGCCGTTCAAGGCACATTATGTCGATCTTAGGTAAGTCGTTCCATTGAACTACACTAATCATAGAAGAGATAGTGGCTAATGCATCAGCCATGTGATTCTCATCACGAGGGATGTGATGAAACTCGACTCTGTTGAAGAAAGGTAGCAACCTTCTTGCGTAGTCTTTGTAAGGAATCAATCCTGATTGGTATGTGTTCCAATCTCCTTTTATCTGATTGATAACCAAGGCTGAGTCTCCGTATACGTCCAAGTTTTTTATCCTTAAATTAATTGCTTCTTTGAGACCCATAATACAAGCTTCGTATTCGGCCTCATTGTTCGTACATTTGAACGTAAGTCTGGCAGTGAAAGGAATGTGGGTACCCTGAGGGGTAACAATGATTGCCCCAATTTCGTTTCCATAATGATTAACTGCTCCGTCAAAGATAAGTCCCCATTGGGAACCTGGTTCTGGCCCTTCACTGGGTAGCGGTTCATCGCAGTCCTTCATTTTTAGATACATGACATCTTTGTCTGGGAAGTCAAACCCGGTTGATTCTTGATCGTCAATCGGTTGATGAGCCAAATGATCGGCTAAGATACTCCCATTAACGGCTTTCTGAGCGTGGTACTCTATGTCATATTCTGATAACAACATCTGCCAACGGGCAATTCTTCCTATGAGAGCAGGTTTTTCGAAGACGTACTTGATTGGATCCATTTTGGAGATTAACCAAGTAGTATGACAAATCATGTATTGGCGAAGATGTGTGGCTGCCCAAGCCAAAGCGCAACAAGTTTTCTCAAGCATCGTGTACCGAGTCTCGCAGTCGGTGAATTTCTTGCTTAAATAGTAAATGGCAGACTCTTTCTGTTTGGTTTCATCTTGTTGGCCAAGTACTCATCCCATTGAGTCCTCTAGGACTGTGAGGTAAATGATCAGTGGTTTTCCTTCCACTGGAGGTGATAGAATCGGAGGATTCAACAGATATTCCTTGATACTGTTGAAGGCGGTTTGACAATCTTCTGTCCAAACGCAATCCTGGTTCTTTTTGAGTAATTTGAAAATCGGCGCACATGTGGCGGTCATGAGGAATATGAATCTGGAGATGTAGTTCAAACGTCCCAGGAATCCTCTGACTTGTTTTTCAGTTTTCGGAGAAGGCATTTCTTGAATGGCCTTGACCTTGTTAGGATCAAACTCAATTCCTTTCTGGCTGACGATGAACCCTAGTAGTTTCCCTGAACGGACACCGAAGGTGCACTTGTTGGGATTCAAGTGGAGTTTGTACTTTCGCAAACGCTCGAATAGTTTTGACAGGTGGGTCACATGCTTCTCTTCTGTCTTAGATTTTGCAATCATGTCATCGACATATACCTCGATTTCTTTGTGTATCACGTCATGAAACAGAGTAGTCATGGTCCTTTGATAGGTTGCCCCGACGTTCTTCAAACGGAACGACATTACCTTTAAACAAAAGGTGCCCCATGGGGTGATGAACGAAGTTTTCTCCATGTCTTTCAGTGCCATTTTGATCTGGTTATAGCCCGAGAATCCATCCATGAAGGAGAAAAGTTTGAACATTGTTGTACTGTCTACCAGCATGTCAATGTGTGGTAAAGGAAAGTCTTCCTTTGGACTTGCCTTGTTCAAATCTCGGTAGTCGACACGCATTCTGACTTTTCAGTCCTTTTTGGGAACGGGTACGATGTTGGCTAACCATTGAGGATATTCTGATGTGGCGAGGAAACCCGCGTCAATCAGTTTCTGTACCTCCTCTTTGATTTTGATGGCCATGTCCGGGTGAGTGCGTCTCAACCTTTGCTTTATTGGCGGACATTCCGATCTCAACGGTAAGTGATGTTCCACGACGCTGGTATCCAACCCTGGCATATCCTGATAGGACCAAGCGAATACATCGGGGAATTCTTTGAGAAGCTTTATCAAACCCTCTCTGGCAGTTGGAATGAGCAGTGCCCCAATCCTGATTTCTTTTCTCTCCTTTTCTGAACCCAAGTTTACCGTTTCCAACGGTTCTTTGTGAGGTTCAATGGACCTTTCCTCCTGTCTGAGTAATCGGGAGATCTCTTCTGGAATTTTGTTGTCAACTTCTTCTTCAGCCCCAAATACCGGGAACTCAAAGTTGGGAGGAGGCATCGGATCGTATGTTTCAACGGGGTTTAAAACAAGCAATCTGCATGACGTGATGATTCGTATTTAGAAGAGATAGAGAAAATGCAAGTGTGTGCAGTGTTTTTATTTTTATTACTGCTTGTTTTTATTTGAATTGTTTTTTAGGATTACCATTTTCTGAAAAAGCAAAAAGAGAAAACAATAATTAATGCGGAAATTACAGAACGATGTTATTTTATTAATGAACAAGTCGATTCTTGAAACTACAGCCCTATAAAACAAAACTCTGTCGCTTTGGGCGAAGCGAAGAGGGATAATTTATAGAAAGCGTCCCTATTAAAACATTTGTTTCACCTGGGCACGGTGAAAGGTTAAAAGATGGAAATTACTTTGACTGACGAACGATCTTTAGAACCTCTACGGTAACCCATTGGCGGCGAACTCCTCAGTGAATCACAAAATCCGACACCTTCCTTGATTTGTCTTCAGAAATGACGTTGATTTCTGGTGGAGCAGGATCATTGGAATCTGTCTCCCAGACAGAATTGTCGTAGGAAAATTCCTCAATTGTATTTTGTATAGTATTTGTGCTCTCAGCTGTATCTCCCCATCCAGTAGGCTGGATGTCTTCGATCCTGATACGAGAGCTTTCGGGAGCGGTGTACCTGACCATATAGTCGTATTTTCCACTCGGTTGTCCCAAGGTGTCCCACACCTCTTCGGAACTGGAGGAGTCATCTCTCTTGATGACGTTGACCTCGGGAAAAGCATAGTTAATGAATTCAAGTCCTGCAAACGTTGCAAATTCATCGTCGTGTTGAGTAGTTTCTGAATGACCTGAGTGTTGATCCCATAATATGGTGGGGACACTGGTATTCTGTTCAATGACGGTCAGCTGATTTTCATTGTTCGGCTGCCTCTCTTGCCCCAAGTTTCCTGGATAAGGTTGCCACATTGGCAGACCATCCATTGGGCCATAGTAATTGTGGTCAAAGTTGTCTTTCATCAGAGTGTCTTCCTCTAATGAATTTGGTGGAGCACGACATCCTTCCGGATCACAATCTCCATAGATCATTTCGACGTCTGACCTTGGTATAAATCTCGGACTCTGTACGGGATAGCAAAATGGTATAGGCACCTCTTCCTGAGACATATAACCGTCCTCGTTAAGGTAGGACTTCCATTCTTCATCCATGTCGGAGGGATCTTCCTCATTGATAGCATGTACTGCTTGAGACACTGGGTGAAGAAAACCTCCACTGTGGAAGAAGTTTTGAAGGGGATGAAGACTTTCATCGTTGGCAGTTGTCCGGGTACAGGTTATGGATAAACCAAGACCCTTCTTTGTTTTATTGTCAATAGGAATGACAAGCGGTCCCCATCCGGTTGTATCGGTACTCTCGACTGCTTTGATAGCATCGTTGTATGAAGAAATGGAAGTTCCTTCTTTGAACTGATTATTCTTGCTCACCGACAGTGCTTGGAACTGCGTCCCAATAACCTCCTCGGGTTCTACACAAGTAGATGATGATAAGTTACTCACCAGCAAAGCCTGCTCCCCGCAGACTGTGACAAGTTGATCGTTCTTGACGAACTTTAGCTTTTGGTGGAGGGTCGAAGTGACCGCTCCAGCCTGATGTATCCAAGGTCTTCCTAATAAACAACTGTACGTTGCCCGGATATCCATGACCTGGAAAGTGACTTGGAAAGTGTGAGGACCGATAGTTATGGGAAGGTCAACTTCGCCGATAATTGTTTTTCTGGATCCGTCGAACGCTTTGACGACGACCTCGCTGATTCTCATCGGAGGGCCTTTGAAGGACAATTGCATCAAAGTAGACTTTGGCATAACATTCAGGGCTGACCCTGTGTCTACCAGTACGTTGGCTAAAGCATCGTCCTGGCAGTTAACTGTAATGTTGAGCGCCATGTTATGACGGCGACCCTCTTCGGGTAATTCCTCATCACTAAATCCCAAATTGTTGCAGGAAGTGATGTTAGAGACAATGCTATCGAACTGTCTGATTGTTACATCTTGTTCCACAAAGGCTTGCTCCAAGACTTTCTGTAGAGCCTCCCTATGCGCTTCTGAACTGAGTAACAGTGATAATACCGAGATCTTTGAAGGAGTTTGTAATAGTTGATCGACAATGTTATATTCACTCCTCTGGATGAGTTTCAGCATCTCATCATCATTTTTCGAAAGGTCAGGATTACTGGATTGACCGACTGGTGGATCAGGAGTTTTCGTCTGAAGTTCCTTTTCTTTGTTAGGATCCCCAACCCCTCGGTTGAAGATTCTACCACTCCGTGTTACACGACTGATGTCTGCAATATTCACGACGGAGGGTAATGGAATTTCCTTTCCATTTTCAACTGTCGTTGCACCGTATTTGTAAGGGATAGCCTTAGTTAATTCATACGGTAATGGTCCCGGCAGATAGATGACTATGGGAACCTTCTGATTTTTCTGACCATCGTAAGTAATCTCGATCCGTTCCCGGTTGGGAACTTTAGATTCGTCAAGTAGAGGGATGATGGCAAAAACATCCCTGGTCCTGTGATGACCAGCGATCGTGACAACATCCTCAACTTGATCGGCAAGGTAGTTCGGCGTCCAGTTGATGGGTCCAGAACCTGGATATGGACGAATCTCTCCACGATCCACCTGACCCTGAAGAGCTGCTCTCACAAGGTAACACCCTTGGTTACTTTCTGAACAGACACTAAAACATTCATAATTGTGTGGTGGCACCTGGCCACGCCCACTTTGAATACAATGTAACCTCACTAGGTTAGCTTCCATTGAACGGACATCCTGACTCTGACGCCGAGTAGGATTCCTGTTGCTGATACTAATTTGCTGAGTATCTTCATCCAGATAAATTGGCATCCACCAGTGATTTAACAAGTGCTGAAGTGCCTCTTGGACAAGGGTACAACCTTGATCATTTTCGCAACCTTCTTTACAGCTTTGATAGTCGTGTGATATTAAGAATCCGAGTCAGACCTGCTTAGCATGTAACTCTACCAGGTTGGTATTCGTCACGCGAATATCAAAGATCTGAACCATGTTGATCTGATAAGCGTTCCTATCATGGTAGTCTTGGATCCATCCAAGATCCATCTGACGCTGGAGGGCCTCTTGTATGAAAGAGCATCCCTGTTTGTTTACCGAGCAAATCAGACAGGAATTGTAATCGTGCTGCGGCAGATTATGATACTGGCTTTACCTTTAGTGCATTGCCACCAGATTGGTATTCATTGCACGGATGTCGTGGCTCTGAATGACGTTGGAGTTCGTATAGACCATGTTAACTCCACGAACTCGGTGCTCTTGGATCCATCCAAGATCCATCTGTTCCTGTAGAGCTGTTTGCACTACAGAACATCCTTGATTGTCTTTAGAGCAGATATCACACTGATGATAGTTATGAGGTGGCACATGGCCATATCCACTCTGTCTACAATGCATCTTGACCAGATTGGTCCTCAATAAGAGTACATCGTGAATTTGATAGACATTGTTAAATTCTTTCTCAATCAGGTTGACTGCAGCTTTCTCATGTTGAGGCAGCGGGTTTGTGAGAACATTGAGATTCGTATCTTTGAAAGATAAGAGCCCGCTCCTAACAAGCTTTTGCACGTCGGACTTGAAATTGAGACAAGTCTCAATGTTATGCCCTGGTCCTCCTTGGTGATAAGGGCATGTTTAATCCACCTTAAACCAAAAAGGCGGATTTTTCGGTACTGTAAGAGGAGACTTAGTTTGGATGTGCCCCTTAGCTAGTAGTAATGGAAATAGTTCTGCGTACAACATGGGTATAGGATCAAACCCTGATGGTCGTGTTGTATGGTTGTTGTTGTATTGAGGACGAGCCTGCTGAAGAGGCTGTTGTGTCCTTTGCTGATCAGGTTGGCTCTGCGCAACCTGAGGTTGATATGTAGGGATAGGCGCAGGGCTGATAGCAGGAGTCACAGCTGCTACCGGTTGATAACGTCGCCTTTACTTTACGAGAGAGATATTCCCAATATCTTGCTCTTTTTTCTTAGGGAGAGCACTACCGTATTTTTTAGTACCGCTCGATGATCCAGCATCTTTTACCAAACGTCCTTCTCGGACAGCTTCCTCAAGACGTACCCCCATGCCAATCATTTCGGTGAAATCACTGGGCGCACTGGCAACCAGTCGGTCATAATAAAATGAGCTTAAGGTCTTTAAGAAGATTTTTGTCATCTCTTTTTCCTCAAGAGGTGGACAAATTTGAACGGCAATTTCACGCCATCTCTGGGCATACTCCTTAAAGGTTTCCTTGTCCTTTTGCGACGTCGATCTGAGTTGATCTCTGTCGGGTGCCATGTCCAAATTGTATTTGTATTGTTGGACGAAGGCAGTACCAAGATCTCTGAATGTGCTGATCGTAGTACGGTTTAAACCCATGTACCATTTTAATGCGGCACCAGTTAAACTATCCTGGAAGTAGTGAATCAGTAGGTCCTGATTCTCCGTCTGAGTTGACATCCGCCGAGCGTACATCACCAGATGGCTTTGAGGACAAGAGTTACCCTTGTACTTTTCAAAGTCAGGCACTTGAAATTTGTGCGGAACTTTCACATTGGGGACCAAACAGAGGTGTGCGGCGTCCTTTCCAAATAGATCCTGACCGCGAATGGCTTGTAGTTCCTTCTGCATTTCCAGGAACTGTTCCTGGAATTCATCCATTCTATCGAACATAGTTTCCTTTTTACCAGAAGGTATCGATGGAATCTGTCCTTTCGGGACAGTGTGCACCACAGGGGGTGGTACCGTGACTACGGCAGTGAATCTTGGCGTCTCCCGAAGTTTGTCAGGAGTCTTCAGTATGCCCCTGGCATCTTCGCTTTCCCGAAGTTTGTAACCTTCAGGCCCAGTGGCTTCTGTTGTGATTCCCTGATCTTCAGTGATCGGAGAAACATATCCTTCCGGGATATAGTTAACAGGCATGCCCCAGGGACGATCTTTCGGCATCTGATACCTAGGATCAAACTTCTCCACTATGGGCGCTGAGGTGATCTCTGAGATCACGGTTCTTTGTAGCTGAGCTTCTGCCATGGCTTGCATGTTGTTACGAAGCTTTCTCATGTCCTCTCTCAGAGCGTCGATCTCTTCCTTCAACTCTCTGTTTTCTTCCTCAAGATCATCCATCTTTTTCTGACGATTGGCCCGAGTATTATACGAATGAGACCGTTTGACTCTAGAACCGAGACACAAACGTGAGATTCGTAGATAAGAAGAATACGCGATGTGAGAATGATGAATGCAATGATTATATTAATTGTTTTTTGGTTTAATCAAAATAAACTTTGACAATTAGATTGCAAATATCAAACAGTGGGGAAACCCCTTTTTATTGAAATTCAAAGGATTGCAGAAATGGAAATACAGTAGATTACAAAGTGCAGAAACAGAAACCTAAACTAATGGGTCCCGAGTCCTCTCTGAAGAGAAATCGGGTGCTGATTCTGGTATCTTCCTTTTCTTTGACCGGGGCTCTTGGGCCGTTGTCGGGTTGTCATTCCTTTGCCAGGTGAAGGGAGTAAGCAAATTCCTTTGGTCATCTTGATTCTCTACAGCATGTTGCTCCAAAATTTCAATCAAAGCATCTTTCTGTTTCAGTAATTGCTGTATTTTGATGCACTCTACGTCGAGGGTGAGGTACTTGTTCTTCCAAGACCTTCTCTCCTTTTGAACTTTGTTGAGAGTAACCTGAAGCTTTTCAGTTTCCGTCATGAAGTACATGACAGACTCCCTCGGTGGAAGAATTCCGCAACGAGGATAAGGCATCTTTAGCTTGAGAGCTCTAGTTTGTACCCAATGGAGATAAGGCTCCACCGAGACACAGTCCGATTTTCCTAGAGACTCTCGTCCTTTCTTATGAACATGTTTCCAAGCGTGCACTATTTCCATCTTTAGTGCTCTGTCATTTTCTCCTTCTTTGAAGAAAAGACCTTCCAGATGAGCATTCAGCGGAATATGCCTCATCGGGTATCCAAACTGACGGCGAACCAATATTGGATGATAGTTGATTCCTCCCTTAGTTCCTATAAGGGGTACGTTGGGTAAGTTTCCACAACGATCAATGATTCTGATTCCATCATAAATCCTATTACACCAATCTATATTAGAGTTGGTAAGAGACATAATCTTCTGCGACCAACGCAAGGCACTCTTGCAATCCCAAAAAGCAGCTGACTTGGGCAAATGAGAGATAAACCATTTGTAAAGCAGAGGTACACAGCACGTGATCTCCCCTCCGCTGTACAAATTTCCCAAGTGTACAGAATGATACGAATCTGCGAGCAAAGTCGGCACAGGATTTCCAATGAGAAAAACCTTAATGGAGTTGATATCGACGAAATTATTAATGTTGGGAAACAAAAATAACCCGTAGGTGAGCAAGACAAAGATGCTTTCAAAAGCAGTCATGTTTCCTATACTGGCAAAATACAGGGCTTTCTTTGTCAAGAACTGGACTGGCAAACCTTGGATGCCACCCTTAGTGGTTAGGTGAGTCTTGACCTCAGACTCGTCCAAATGAATTGCTCTTACAATGGTCTGATTCTTTGGAATTTCTTCCAGTCCAGAAAATGGAGCTCGATCAGTGATATGTAAATCGATCAGATGAGAATACTCCTCTAGCGTTGGTGCGAGCTGGTAATCCGGGAATGTGAAACAGTGATAAACTAGATCATAAAACTGAATGAGCGCATCCATGATTCCCTCAATCACATGGACTCTTAACAGTGGTAGCAAACCTCCGTGTTTGGCTCTGAAAGCCTCTTGGTTTGTGATCATCCTCGCTAACCTTCTCAAATCCTCTAGCTTTTGAACCTTGAAGGTGTACGTATGAGTTCTCCTTCTACCGAAATCCATTAGTGCAATCCTTTTCTCTGATATTTGCAATCACAGTCTTAGTTTAATTTGA
This sequence comes from Lathyrus tuberosus, assembly GCA_022829125.1. Classification (NCBI taxonomy): domain Eukaryota; kingdom Viridiplantae; phylum Streptophyta; class Magnoliopsida; order Fabales; family Fabaceae; genus Lathyrus; species Lathyrus tuberosus. The sequence goes on along the minus strand of JALAZF010000062.1, from coordinate 672,575 downwards.
AAAACAGAGAGACTAGAAGAGAAATTTTTTTGAATGTTTTAATGTTTTTTAGATGAATGCATGAATGCAGCACACAAAAACATAGAAAAAACATGGGGTCAAAGGGTCGTTGTCATGAAGTCAAGGCTCTACCCATCCCCAAAGGTTTATACTAGGGTGATTTTTGTACCTGTACTCATTATCATCAGCTCCTCCCAGGAAAGCAAAACAACAAGCGGATCGCTAGCGAGTTGTGGAGCAATCTTAGAGTAAGTACCATTCACCGAGAATAGATCACCAGCCTCAAATGAGGGTAGTATCGCGTAACTATTCCCGATAGTTTCCGCACTACAAAAGGGTTTGGCTCCTCAGCTTCTCAGACATCACAATCGGCCCATTGTCTAGGTGAGAGAATGGGCTGCATTGGTCAGCCTCCACTGAGGTTGATGGTCGACCTCGTCGCCATCATTTATCTTAAGTGTATACTCCATCTTTCCACATGCGGCATCACACGCATTCCCATTAGCAGAAAAATAAACATGTATAGCAATTAGGAAAAGCAATATATATATTTGTCCTAATCATCCTAGACCTTTAAAGCTATGAATCCTAAGTTCCTGACAGAAATGGGTTCCCCGGCGGAAGCCCCAATCTGTGGTTTTCACACAAGTGAAGAGAAAAAAAGGTTAAGAAGAGCCCCACGCTGGGCTCCATTTTTATGTAGCGAGCGATTTTGGACGCGGTTCTTAAGCGCGGTCGCTCTCTGCGGTTGAGTTTACTACAGGTCGATTCATTTTTTATCCTATTAAAGCTGATGAAGGAAGGGAAATAGATGTCTCCAATTAACCCTGCTTTGCATACTGAGTTTAAACAGTGGTCTGTAAGGTTACAAATTCTATCAATGTGGGGGGGCCCTTGTACTGGTTATTTGTATTTTCGCCAATACTGTTTTCTCTCTTTTTGTTAGGATACTGCTTCAGATTAGGATATATGGGATTTTGGGTTTTTGTTTAGTGTGCTCGCTAAGATTTTTCTTTCAATATTATGCCTACGTATTCCCGTTTACCGAAACAGGGAAATCAGAGCGTTCGTAGTTCCTCCTATTATATGGGAGGAAATGGTTGTTTTGGTGTCTTGTTCAAAGCCCAAGACGTGAAGCGAAAGGTGATTTGTATCTTGTTCAAAGCCCAAGATGTGAAGCTGAAAGGGTCTATTTGTATCTTGTTCAAAGCCCAAGATGTGAAGCTGAAAGCAGTTTGTATCTTGTTCAAAGCCCAAGATATGAAGCTAAAGGTGTTGACCTTAGAGAGAATTTGTCATCTCTAAAGAGGGTCGGTGTGTCACAACTGTTTATAAAGGAGAATTACTTTAATCGGGATGTGTGAATCCTAGCAATGCCATGATTTCCTTTATAGGGGATTTCCAACCTGAAGGAGAAGACTTTAACTCAGTGTAGAACAATGCTATCTTTCCTTAGGAATTTCTCATACTAAAAGAGGGACAGTGGCATGGATGTAGATGATCCAGAGGCTTGCCGCTTACACCGATTAGATGAAGGGGAAAGAGTTATTGAAGTTTGTGCACTGTGAACGAGGCACGGCCTTGATGATAAAAGTTTGATTGGATCAACCAGTGGTTTTCTTATACAAAGCCTAAGAGGAGGCTATTATGTGTCTCGTACAAAGCCCGAGAGAGAGGCTAAAAGGTTTTGACTCAACGAGGGAATCTTTTGGTATCTCGTATAAAGCCCGAGATGAAGGCTACTTGACTTAACAAGAGAGTTTTTTGTATCTCGTACGAAGCCCGAGATGGAGGCTAAAATTTGTTTGGCTCAATAAGAACCTTTTTGTATCTCGTATAAAGCCCGAGATGGAGGCGAAAGAGGTGATTGACTCAACGAGGGAGTCCCTTACGTGACTCGTACAAAGCCCGAGAGAGAGGCTAAATGACTTTTGACTCCTCTGGGGAGAATCATTGTACAAAGCCCAAGAGGGAAGCTAGTATCACTGGAGAAGGATCGTTATACAAAGCCTAAGAGGAGGCTAGGGTTACTGTTTCAGTTGAGTGACAGGTTCAGTAGACTGATTTTTAAAGAGAAAATCAGTTCTTATATGAGCAATGTTATACTCGAGGACTTGGTTCGACGATCCGGGTTATTCCTGTTCTTTAAGGAAGTGGGAAATCCGAAGGGTATTGAGATTGTCCGAGTCTACGGGTTCCTTTCTATTCTTGAAGGGTGCTTGAGAATGTCTTTGAGATTCAAGGATATTAGACTGTCCAAGTCTAGAGTTTCATCTTTTGTACTATGCTTTGTGAAACAGTAGTAGACTCTTTGAAAGGACTGTTCTATGCAGATGATTAAGTTTTGTTCCTATACCTCTAGGAGGTCGTCGGGACAATTTGTACGAAGCCCAAAAGGAGGCTAGAAACTTTTAAGAAGCCGACGGGTCCTTGTACGATGCCCAAGAGGAGGCTATCATTCCCGGAGGAAGAGATCATTATACAAAGCCTAAGTGGAGGCTGTGAGTACTTCTAAGAAGCCGATGGGTCCTTGTACTAAGCCCAAGAGGAGGCGGGGTTGCTTTTAGGAATCCTGTGGGTCCTTGTACGATGCCCAAGAGGAGGCCGATGCTTTTAAGAAACCGATGGGTCCCCAAACCCCGAGAAATTCAAGACAGGCTATTCACGAGGAATAGATCAAGCCAGGAAAGTTCGAGAATTTGGAAGAAACTCAAGAGATGCCATTCACGGAGAAAAGATCATCTCTGGGGAGTAGAGTTTCTTGACAAGTGCTTTTAAGAAGCCTGTGGGTCCCCAAACCCCGAGAAATTCAAGATATACCATTCACCGAGAATAGATCAAGCCAGGAAAGTTCGAGAATTTGGAAGAAACTCAAGAGATGCAATTCACGGAGAAGAGATCATCTCTGGGGAATAGAGTTTCTTTGACAACTTCTATGAGTGACAGTCTATGAAAGGGTTCACAGAGAATGCTGCCTTTCATATCTCCATATTGTTTAACCCCAAGAGGAGGGAAGACTGTGTCTGGTAATCCTATGGGGATATAGTTTTGACTATTTAAGAGTGATCAACGGGCTTAATGCTAGACGTAGTTACCGGGGAAACTCGAAATATCTATACTATTATTACACAGTTGATATGAGTTTATGAAAGAAGACTTACAGTGAAACAGCCCCACAATACAGTTATATGTATATGAAAGCGGTAAATGAAAGCAATAACCACTTACTCGGTTGTAGAGCTTCCATGATGTTTGGTTAGTTATTCAACAAAGAAAGATTGAAAACAACAGTATATTCAAAATCAAAGGAGAAAGTGCTTTGAAAAAGAAAGATTTGGGGCTTACAGCTCAAGGAGAGGTCCAGGGTTTTATCAGTGAGCGCACTGTTTGAATTTGTACAGAGGGACTTATGCAAGTGACTGAGGCCCAAAAAGGTTTTCTGTACAAAGGGATGGGTCTTACACTCTCTTAAGAGGCCCAAAAAGTTTAAAGAAAAATAGTGGGGCTTATAACACGAGGGTAGGCCCAGATAATTTTTCGTTTAAAATGGCGATTGCGCCGAGATTTTCTTTTAACGCAGAGGGACTTATACAATAAGTGAGGCCCAAAATGGTTTTGGTTAAAAGGGGGTTGGGTCTTACACTCTATTAGAGGCTCAAAAGTTTTGATTGTGTCTTATAGCTCAAGGAGAGGCCCAAGGTTTGATTTTTGAATTGGCGAGCGCGCCGAGGTTTTTTTGAAAATACAGTGGGACTTATACAATAAGTGAGGCCCAAAATGGTTTGTATTTTCTGAGAACTTGGCAAGGGAAAAATATATAGAGAACTTGTTGGATTTTCTGAGAATAGCGCCATGGCCATCTTCTTCCTCTAGCTCGTGCATGAAGCCCTCTATCTCACTCATCTCTCCACCATTTGACATGATTCAAACACCAAACTCATGCGTTTTTTCACAAGGAAGAAGATGGCAATACCCAATTTCATTCATTTTCATTGTATAGCAAATTATATCATTGTGGCCGTATGAACCCTAATTTTGCAAAAGCAATCGAGTAGGCATGATTATGAGTGTTATGATCAAATTTTTTGAGGGAAAACAATCAAAATATGATGGCAAGCAATTGGCAAAAATATCATGCGAGGAAATATGCATGGATCATGGAGTTGGAGTTTTGAGGCTTACCTTGATGCAAGCTGAAATGGAACTCTGCACAAACCTTGTTCCAGTTGTGAATTAATGATCCCTACAGCTTCAATGGATGTTATGGAGTGTGTTGCAAGCTTTGGAACACTTTGAAACCCTTTGGATCAAGCTGGAGACCTCCACCTGCATAATTGAGGCATAATGGCTTGGTTGAAGAGTGATTTGAGCCTGAGGTGTTACAGTCAGTGTTTAAGTGTTTGGACACCTCAAATACATCATATGTGATGTGTTTGAGCAATTGGAATTGATTGCTTAAGGCTGCAACTCAAAACCCGATAGTGGTTACTCAAAAACCAAAAAACTTGAGGTTTAAGGAAGAATGAGAGAAAGAAGTGCTGTAACTGGCTTTGGTGTGGGTTGAATGATCCATTGGAACCTCTATTTATGGGTGATCAACTTTTGTCTTGGAGGAATAGTGAATGGTTGCTGGATCAGATCACATTTGCATGGATTGGCTTAGAGGATTTCTTCTCAAGCAAGGAAAACTAGCCATTCCCAAGAGCAGGGCTATGCCTTGACCAAATTCACATTCTTCAGATGTTTTTATTGTTGTTTAATCAGAGAACTTGACTGAGTAGAGTGACTTTGTTGAAAATGCACTATTCCACATTAATGCCCTTTGAATTCAAGGCAAAATGTGCCAAAGTGGATGAATTTCAAATTGTAAGATTCCTTGGCTTTTTGACTCAGCCTTATCAGTTGGATCAGATGCATTGTGATTGGTTTGAGTATATGTGACATGCTGATCCTCAGTTTTTGGTCCAAAATCGTGTGTGGCAAGCAAACATGCAAACTGATTTTTCCAAAACAGCTTGCAGCAGCATGGCTTTGGGCATGGATTTCTCTTGGCTCAAGTTGAATCAATTCATGCTGTTAAGCTCTTTGAATTCTTGGCAACATTTGCAACAACATTGATGTTTATCTTTGGACTTGATTCAGCTTGCAACTATGTGAAAAGATCTCACATGTTTTGGTGTTTCAACACAAAATCTGCCTTGCCCAGAATTTTTCTAAGTGTTGAAAAAGTTGTACTTTCATGTTTTTAGTGACTTTGATCACTTCATAACTCAAAATCCCCAATGAATTGGAATTAGGTCTAGTTGAAGTTTTTGTAGAGGGCAATGAGATCTACAAATCAAGCCTTGGATGGGAGAAAATGGCTTTGTGGTTTAGGAGTTATGACCCTCCAAAGTTGGTACCCTAGCCACTTTATTTTTAACTTAGAAAATTTTCTAAGTTTTTTATGGTTACCCCTTTTACAAGTTACCCAACTTTTCTTGATTTTTCTTGATGAATGATGATTCAAATCATACATTAACATCATTTTAGGGTTAAAAATCCATTTTGGTGAAAAATCTCAAAAAGTCAAAGTTGACTTTTGTGCACAGTTGACTTTTTATCAGATGAATCCAAGTGAAAAATGTTTGGTTTTGATCTCTTTTGAATCCAAGTGAAAAATCCCCCTACATTTGGCAAAACATAGGGTAAAATCTGACTTAGTGAAATTTTCACCAAGTGTTGGAACAAAGTGACTTTTCTTGATTTTGATCACTCCATAACTCAAAATCCATGAGGAATTTGGACATAGGTCAGTATGAAGATTTTGTAGAGGGTAATGAGATCTACAAATCAAGCTTTGAATGGGGAACAATGGCCTTGTGGTTTAGGAGTTATGGTCCTCCAAAGTTGGCACATTAGTGTCACTTTTTCCATAACTTAGAAATTTTTCTAAGTTTTTATGGTTTCCCCTTTTACAAGTTATCCCACTTTCTTTGATTTTTCTTGATGAATGATGATTCAAATCATACATTAACATCATTTTAGGGTTAAAATCCATTTTGGTGAAAAATCTCAAAAAGTCAAAGTTGACTTTTGTGCACAGTTGACTTTTTATCAGATGAATTCCAAACTGTGCAATTCTTCATGAAATCATGTCCTTGACCTAAATCAAACTTGATGGACATGTTCCATGGGTGTCATAGGGTATATTGAATCATGTCTTAGGGCTTGGGAGCATGTCCTGGTCAAAAGTCAAAGTTACAGTTGACTTTCCTCACGAAACCCTAATTGTGGTGCAGATGAAATTGAGACTTATTGCTCAAGCTTCTTGGATTAATCCATTGTTCCAAATGGATCAATATAGTTCATTAGAGACCCTCAAACCCTCTCTTGAGGTCTTGGCTCATGATTTGCCCTAAAAGTCTACTTAGGGGTGAATTAGGTCAAGAAACCCTATTTCCTGATTTTTGATGAATGCATCCCCTGAGGTCAAATTGACTTGATGATTGGGCCCATGAGGTTCCATGGAGTATATTAGGTTAGGTTTTGGATCATTGGCTTGTGCCCAGATGAAAAAATTCCATTTGGAGGCCCTGGTCGACCAAAACCCTAATTTGGTGACACTGGCGATCTTGAGACTTGATCCACCTAGAAGGGAGCGGCCTTGTGCTTGATCCTTGATGTGGGAGTCCTTTTGATACATTGTGAATGTTTGAGAGGTTAGAAAAGTTGAAGATCATGTCATTCCTTGATTGATCTTTTGTCTAAGGCTCTGAGAGGGCTTGAAACCCTAATTTTGATTGTAGTGAATGCTCAACAACCCTTTAGGCAATTGATGAGGCATGAAAGTGCATCCATATTGTGATGATGATTTGCACAATGATGGGAAATCTAAGTGGTCAAAATTTGGGGTATGACACCGGGGAAACTCTAAATATCTATATTATTATTACACAGTTGATATGAGTTTATGAAAGAAGACTTACAGTGAAACAGCCCCACAATACAGTTATATGTATATGAAAGCGATAAATGAAAGCGTATAAACACTTACTCGGTTGTAGAGCTTCCATGCTGTCTGGTTAGTTGTTCAACAAAGAAAGATTGAAAACAACAGTATATTCAAAATCAAAGGAGAAAGTGCTTTGAAAAAAAAAGATTTGGGTCTTACAGCTCAAGGAGAGGCCCAGGGTTTTATCAGTGAGTGCACTGTTTGAATTTGTACAGAGGGACTTATACAAGTGACTGGGGCCCAAAAATGCTTTCTGTACAAAGGGATGGGTCTTACACTCTCTCAAGAGGCCCAAAAGGTTTTAAAGAAAAAGAGTGGGGCTTATAACACGAGGGTAGGCCCAGTTGATTTTTCGTTTAAAATGGCGATCGCGCCGAGGTTTTCTTTTGACGCAGAGGGACTAATACAATAAGTGAGACCCAAATGTTTTGGTTAAAAGGGGGTTGGGTCTTACACTCTAATAGAGGCCCAAAGAGTTTTAAAGAAAAGAAATGGGTCTTACTACTCGAGGGTAGGCCCAAGGTTTTTTTTTGAAAAGGCGACGATCGCGCCGTTTGTTTTTTACGGTATCGGGACTTATACAATAAGTGAGGCCCAAAAAGGATTGGGTCTTACACTCTATTAGAGGCCCAAAAGTGTTTTGAAAATGATTTATGAGGGTTGAATTAATCCAAAACACTAATTTGTTTTCAAAAATGTGTTTTAATTGAATAAAAATTTAATTAAAATGATCAAAATTGTTTAACATAGGAAAAACAAATTGTGATCTTGGATTAATGCTTAAAAAATTAAGTATTGACCTACAAAATAATTAGAAAGCATTAAAAGTTGCAAAATCAAGGTGGAAAAAATATTTTAAATGTTAAAAACAATTAAAACATTAATTCTTTGCAAAAATATCAATTATACAAAATAAATAATATTTTTGGGATTTTTCGGGAAAATAAAATATTTTAACATTTTTGTGAATTATTAAAAAAAGAATCAATTCAAAATCATTAAAACTCAGAGAGAAATTAATTTTTGAATCAATTAAATAAAATCACAAAATTCAAATATTCAAATATTCAAAAAATGGCGCCAAGAACACCCAAGAACACGCGCGTGTTCTGGGTTTGCCCAGATTTGCATTTTCTCTTCAATCTCACTGAATACTTGATCATATCATGTAATCCACATACCAATCAACTCGTTTCAACCTCACGATCATGTCTATTGTATTTAATTTCATTTAAATTAAGCATATAACAAGAAATCACGAAAAATCCTCAAGAACCCTAATTTCTGCATGAAGGCTAGGATTTTTTATACACAATTCAAACAATGCAATTAATTGAGGGAAAACATTTCATGCATGATTATGAACATATGGCCAAATTATTGTGCAGCAAAAATTGCATGGATCATAGAGTTAGAAGAGCTCATGCTTACCACTTGCAGCTGGTGATCGTGATTTGTGTTGGAGGTGTTACAGCTAGGTTCCAATGATCTTGATAGCTTCCCTAGGTGCCATGGAGTGTGTATGAATGCTTGGAATGGATTGAAATGATCTGGAACTTGAGATGGTACCCCAACTGCAAATCTGTCAAGAACTTGAGCAATTGGCTGGTGATTTTGTGAAATCTGTGTTCCAGATGTTATGTGAGTGTTTGGATCACTTCTATATGATGTATGTGAGGTGTGTGTGTGATTGGTTTGATTGGAAAAGCTCTCAAACTCAAAACCCGATAGTGACTTGCCTTAGAAGGCAAAATTAGAGTGAAAGAAGAGATTTTGAGGAAAGCATCTGTTTGATGGCTTTAGTGTACTCAAACTTATCACAATTGAGCTCTATTTATAGTAGAGCAAGTTTGTTTTGGGATCCACAGTGAATGGCAACTGCAGCAGGTGTTTGTTCAATGTTGGCCAATGGAAATGCAAGTCTCCTCTAGCCATTGACTAGAGGTTAGGGCACAGGGTTGTGGTTCCCTTGGTCTTGGATAAGTCTTGACTGAATTCAGTTGAGAATGGCTCAGTCCATGCCACCTTGATGCTTCCATTGAATGCTCCAATCCAAAATTGGAGTCTTGTCCCTATTTTGGCCATTCTAGGTTCAACATGCTATTTCTTGTTCCAAAGACTTTGGAGGCTTGGCTCAGTGATTGTCCCCTTTAGATTCAATCCTCAGAGGTGTCCAAGTGGATAGGAGCATTTGGATTTGGCTGATTTTGGCAAATCGACAAAAATGCAAAATCTGCCTTGCCTTGACAGTTTTCAGCAAGGCAACTTGCCAATGTCATATCTCATGACTCAAATTGAATTTGGTAATGTTCTTGGCCATTTTGGAAAGCCCTTACATGATACAACAACTTTTTGAAAATGTTTGGTTTTGATCTCTTTTGAATCCAAGTGAAAAATCCCCCTACATTTGGCAAAACATAGGGTAAAATCTGACTTAGTGAAATTTTCACCAAGTGTTGGAACAAAGTGACTTTTCTTGATTTTGATCACTCCATAACTCAAAATCCATGAGGAATTTGGACATAGGTCAGTATGAAGATTTTGTAGAGGGTAATGAGATCTACAAATCAAGCTTTGAATGGGGAACAATGGCCTTGTGGTTTAGGAGTTATGGTCCTCCAAAGTTGGCACATTAGTGTCACTTTTTCCATAACTTAGAAATTTTTCTAAGTTTTTATGGTTTCCCCTTTTACAAGTTATCCCACTTTCTTTGATTTTTCTTGATGAATGATGATTCAAATCATACATTAACATCATTTTAGGGTTAAAATCCATTTTGGTGAAAAATCTCAAAAAGTCAAAGTTGACTTTTGTGCACAGTTGACTTTTTATCAGATGAATTCCAAACTGTGCAATTCTTCATGAAATCATGTCCTTGACCTAAATCAAACTTGATGGACATGTTCCATGGGTGTCATAGGGTATATTGAATCATGTCTTAGGGCTTGGGAGCATGTCCTGGTCAAAAGTCAAAGTTACAGTTGACTTTCCTCACGAAACCCTAATTGTGGTGCAGATGAAATTGAGACTTATTGCTCAAGCTTCTTGGATTAATCCATTGTTCCAAATGGATCAATATAGTTCATTAGAGACCCTCAAACCCTCTCTTGAGGTCTTGGCTCATGATTTGCCCTAAAAGTCTACTTAGGGGTGAATTAGGTCAAGAAACCCTATTTCCTGATTTTTGATGAATGCATCCCCTGAGGTCAAATTGACTTGATGATTGGGCCCATGAGGTTCCATGGAGTATATTAGGTTGTGTTTTGGATCGGCTTGTGCCCAGATGAAAAATTTCCATCTGGAGGCCCTGGTCGACCAAAACCCTAATTTGGTGACACTGTCGATCCTGAGACTTGATCCACCTAGAAGGGAGCAGCCTTGTGCTTGATCCTTGAAGTGGGAGTCCTTTTGATCCATTGTGGATGTTTGAGAGGTTAGACAAGTTGAAGATCATGTCATTCCTTGATTGATCCTTTGTCTAAGGCTCTGAGAGGGCTTGAAACCCTAATTCTGATTGTAGTGGATGCTCACCCATCTTTGGGGAGACTGATGAAGTATGATGGTTCCTCCATATTGTGATGATGATTTTCACAATGATGGAAAATCTAAGTGGTCAAAATTTGGGGTATGACAGGATGGAACATGTTATGTTTGAAACTGGAAGCCTGCATACTCCTATGGTATTGGGGAGGCATATACTGCCTAGCTCCAGAAACCTGAGGCTTTCCTTGAGGTTGAGGCAAAAACTTCTTAGGTACAAGTCCATATAACCCTTTCCATTATTTTGTGACCCAAGGTGAGGGACAACCTTCTTAATTCCAAAACCATGTCCTTTTTCATGATGATGAGGAATGTTCTGTTTAACCCCAGAAGAACTAGCCTCTGCAGATATCTTCTTCTCACCCTCATATCCTAGACCAGTCTTATCACTTGCCCCTTTTCCAGCTTCAAGTATTTTATCCAGAGTGTCAGTTCCACTATTTAACATTCTGATGGATTTTGACATTTGATCAAGCTGGGATTTTAACAACAAAACTTCACTCTCAAGTTCAGCTTTATCAGTCTCAAGCTGTATTATCATTTTCTTCTGCTTCTCCCCTTCTTGACAGACCTCTTCACTTTTCAGACACAGCTCTTGATAAGAAGATGCCAGCTCTTCAAAGGTCAATTCACCATCACTAGATTCTCCATCAGAGGCACATATTCCAGTCAATGCCTTAACATGCTTGGCATTCTCTTCTTCACTTTCACTATCTGTATCAGACCAGGAAACAGATAACCCCTTTTTCTGCTTTTTGAGATATGTAGGACATTCTTTCTTGACATAACCATAACCTTCACACTCATAGCATTGAACTCCTTTGTCAAGACTGGACTTTTCTTCATCTCTTGTTTTCTTCACTTGATCACTAGACCTGTTGGTGTCAGATGTGATGTTCTTAACATTAGGTCTATAGTTTATGTGCATTCTCTTTAACACCTTATTAAACTGTCTCCCAAGCATCACAACAACATTTGACAGTTCCTCCTGAGTTTCAAAATTACACTCCTTCTTACCATCTTCAGTATTATACACCAAAGTTATGCTTTTGGTCTTCTTTTCAGGCTCCTCATTCAATCCTAACTCAAAAGTTTGAAGAGAACCAATCAACTCATCAACCCTCCTCTTGCTGATGTCTTGAACTTCTTCAATAGCAGTCACCTTTATTTTATATCTCTTGGGAAGGGATCTGAGAACCTTCCTTACCAGCTTCCCTTCAGTCATTCTTTCTCCTAAAGCACTAGAAGCATTGGACAGCTCAAGAATATTCATGTGAAAATCATGAATGGTTTCACCCTCCTTCATCTTCAGATTTTCAAACTTAGTAGTCAACAGTTGAAGTCTTGACATCTTGACCTTGGAGGTTCCTTCATGAGTAGTTTTCAAGACATCCCACGCTTCCTTAGCTACTTCACAAGTGTTTACCGGCCTAAAGATGTTCTTGTCAATACCATTAAAGATGGCATTCAAGGCTTTTGAATTTCCAAGTGCAAGCTCATCTTCTTCCTTTGTCCAATCTTCCTCAGGTTTCAGCTTTGTTGAACCATCCTTTTCAACAATAACGGGTGCTTTCCATTCTTTTAAGACAGCCTTCCAAGCGCTGCTGTCTAATGATTTCAAGAAGGTAACCATCCGTGGTTTCCAATAGTCATAATTAGAGCCATCTAGAATAGGGGGTCTATTCACAAATCCACTACTCTCCTTGTCCATTGCACCAGAAAGTATCAACCCTAGATCTCACCCAGATGCAGAGCAGGATGCCTGCTCTGATACCAATTGAAATTCTGGTATCAGATGTGTGATGTCACAACAACACAATCTGCTATATGAACAAGGTAATAACAACAATAAATCAACACAATGAATTGTTCACCCAGTTCGGTCTAACTACCTACGTCTGGGGGCTACCAAGCCAGGGAGGAAATTCACTATAAGTAGTATTAAATTACAGACTCAACAATCCCAGTTAACATCTACTAATCTTAATCACTACCCAATGACACTTCTACCTAAGAAACCACTTAGGTATGAGAAACCACTCACTCCCTAAATCACCTCAGTGATACAATTCAAAGATTACACTTTAAAACCCACCTTGATTCTGCTTAACAACTTTGATCAAGAACAACACACTCTTGCTTAAAAGCTCTAGAGTGAATACACTTACAACTCAAAATAGTAACACCAATTCAAACATGAATGGTTTATAAAAACACACACGAAAACTCAAATGACACTCAGTCTATGCTCTCTGTCTTTGTTATATTCCAACAAGGGTTGAGGCTGCTTTTAAATATAATTCTGACTTGGGCTTGGACCGCTTCCAAATTACTGATTTGATTTGTTTTAAAACATGAATTTAAAATAGATTTGATCTTCAAATCTTTTTAAATCTTTTCAAATCATCCCTAATGTTAGTTCCATGATTTGCTCCATATCTGATTGAAAATATCTTCTCCAAGAAATTCGCATCCAATCTCTCTAACAGATCTCCTCAAAACAAACTAACACGCGCAGCCCTAAAACATCACAACCTGATGTTCTGATGTTCTGATAATTGATGTCAAGACATCAAGTATAACATCAGCATATAAAACTTCAACCCTGCAACAACTAATGTTAGGAACCAATGTTATGACATCGGACATACGACATCAACATTGTTCAACTTTGTTTTACCAAAATTCTGGCCAATACAAGAACTAACACTTGTCAAAGAAGTTCACTTCCCCAGAGAGGATTAATTCCCGGTGAAACCTCTCTTGAATTTCTTTAAACCCTAGAACATGTTCACTAAAGAAAAGATTATTCCTGGTGAAACGTTTCTTGAACTCTTCTTAAGTTTGGACCCACAGGCTTCCTAAAAGCATCCCCGCCTCCTCTTGGGCTTTATACAAGGACCCTCAGTCCTCTTAAAGGTTCTCATGCCTCCTCTTGGGCTTAGTACAAGGACCTGACGACCTCTTAAAGGTATAGGAACAAAGCCTAGTCATCCGTTGCTAGAGCAGTCTTTCTAGTGTCAAATCTCAGACCAATTTAGGGTTGATTCTCATCCCTTAAAACAACTGCCTCCTCTTGGGCATCGTACAAAGATAAACTCTTCCTTATCAGTAGACTTGGACAGTCTAATCCCATCTCAGATCTCAAAGACATTCTCAAGCACCTTACAAACATAAGAGAAACCCTGGTCATTCTGGATCAATCTCCAGCAGAGTTAAAACCCATGGGTTCTAAAACCCAGTCCCTCTCCTAAAATTCCCCAGCCAGGGTCAGTTTATCATCAGGATAACACTATCCCAAATCAGAACCTCAAGGTATCTAATACCTCAACTCTTCTGTAAACCCTCAGCATGAGTTGATTCCCCATTTGGACCTGCCTCGGGATCTCAATAATCCCCTAGTAGAAGCTAGCCTCCTCTTAGGCTTTGTATAATGATCATTCCTTTCCTCAGTACAGCTAGCCTCCTCTTGGGCTTTGTACAAAGATTTTCCCCAGCTGAGCTAATCTTTTCAGACTCTCTTGTTGAGTTAATCAACTTTCAGACTCTCTTGTTGAGTCAATCACCTCTTAATACTCTCTTGTTGAGTCAACCCATTTTAGCCTCAATTTTGGGCTTTGTACAAGACAGATAAAACCATTCTCTTGTTGAGACAATCTTTCTCAGCCTCCTCTTAGGCTTGGTATAAAGATTTCCCCTAGCAGAAACTAGCCTCCTCTTAGGCTTTATATAATGATTTCTCCAGCTTGTTCAGCCACAATTCTGGGCTTTGTACAGGACAGGTAAAAGCATTATCTTGTTGAGTCAAACCCTTTTCAGCCATAATCTTGGGCTTTGTACAAGACACCATATAAATTTCCTAAGCAGAGTCAAACTCTTTTCAGCCTCAATCTTGGGCTTTGTACAAGACAAATAATACTCTCCAGCATAGTCAAACTCATTTTAGCCTTAATCTTGGGCTTTGTACAAGACACCTAAAATATCCTCAGTTGAGTCGGTAAAGTCTCATTTTTAGCCTCAATCTTGGGCTTTGTACAAGACAGATAAAGATTTCTTTCCCACAGAGTCAGTCTTCTTTTCAACCTCAATCTTGGGCTTTGTACAAGACATATATAAACCCTCCCCAGCAGAGTCAAAATCCCTTTTTAACCTCCTCTTAGGATTTGTATAATGATATCCCCAAAAGAGTCAGTCTCTTTTAGCCTCAATCTTGGGCTTTATACAAGACAGATAAACACTCTCTCGTTGAGTCAGTCATTTCTAGCCTCCTCTTAGGCTTTGTATAAGGACTTCCCTAGTGGAGTCAATCAACCTCTTAGCTTCAACCTTGGGCTTTGATCAAGGCACACAAAAATCAATATCCCCTCAGAGGAAATCAGAATCTCTCTGTAGGAAGTCATTGCTCTGTTTATCACTTGTCAAAACAGACATTGAAAACAAACCCTAATCCCAGACAACTGTTGTAAGTGGCACACTTGTTGATTCAAATATCCAAGCTGTTGTCCATCTTTTATCCTGGTAAATCCTATCTTTCATCTAATTGCTGTAAGCGGCAAGCCTCTGGATTATTTACATCCACGTCACTGTCCCTCTCTTAGTATGAGAAATTCCTAAGGAAAAATGGCATTGCTCTACACTGAGTTAAAGTTTTCCCCTTCAGGACAAATCCCCTATAAAGGAAATTATGGCATTGCTAGATTCACATATCCCAGTTAAAGTAATTCTCCTTTATAAACAGTCAACCAACAGTTGTGATAAACAGACAAAATGTCTCCCTTTAGAGATGATAAATTCTCCCTCAGTCAAACCTTTTAGCTTCAATCTTGGGCTTTGAACAACACACAAATACTAAACCTTTTAGCTTCAATCTTGGGCTTTGAACAAGACACCAAAATATCTTTTTCCTCCCTTAGAATAGGAGGAACTACAATTGCTCTGATTTACCTGTTTCGTTTAAACGGGAATACGTAGGCATAAGATTGCGAAATCTTAGTGAGCATACTAATCAAAAACTCTAGGCCCAGTACCTTCATATCAATCAAAACTTAGGTCCGGTACCTTACCAAAAACATCGAAAAAACCCGAAAATCAACAAAAACCCACACTCTCTCTCTCTCTCTCATATTTCCCAAGAAACTTTCCCAACCCATTAACGGATAAACACCATCAAGTACAAAGCAGAACCTGAATCTAACAACCTGTGGATAACCACATATAGGATGGGTAATTGACAACTCCCCATTGTATAACTTGACCCCGAACTCCCCGAATCTCTTTAAGCGTTTGTCCAGTTAAACATTCGCGTGCAAGGTTAGTTTGAGATAGCTTCCCTTACCTTTCAGCTTCACGGGATAAATAAAATATCAGAAAGTAGCACCCCCCCCTCCTCTTCATTTAGGAGAAGACCCAAATTCTGCGATAAGGTGGTCGCGTCACCGACAAAAATCGCACGCTACATAGTGCCCTGTCATTTTCTCCTTCCTTGAAGAAAAGGCCTTCTAGATGAGCATTATGTGGGATATTCTTCATCGGGTATCCGAGTTGACGGCGATCTAAAATTGGATGATAGTTGATTCCTCCTTTAGTTCCAATAAGGGGTACATTGGGAAAATTTCCACATATGCCGATGATCTCTATCCCTTCGTAAATCCGATTGTACCAGTCTATGTCAGAATTGGTAAGGGACATAATCCTCTGTGACCAACGTAGAGTACTCTTGTGATCCCAAAAAGCTGCAGACTTGGGCAAGTGGGAAATAAACCATTTGTAGAGTAATGGTACACAACATGTGATCATCCCTCCACTGTATAAATTCCTTAAGTGTACAGAATGGTAAGCCTCTGCAAGATAGGTTGGTACGGGGTTTCCAATCAAGAATATCTTGACAGCATTGGTATCGACGAAGTTGTCGATGTTGAGAAAAAGGAATAACCCATATATGAGCAGAACAAAGACGTCTTCGAAGGCAGATATGTTTCCTACACTAGCAAAGTATAGAGCTTTCTCCATCAAGAATTTAGCCGGTAAACCCTGGATTCCTCCTTTAGTGGTCATGTGAGTCCTAACTTCTGACTCATCCAAAGAGATTGCTCTTGCAATGGCCTGATCCTTTGGAATTTCTTCTAGTCCGGAAAATGGAGCTTGATCAGTGATAGGTAAATCAATCAAGTGGGAGTACTCTTCCAATATTGGTGCAAGTTGGTAATCCGGGAAAGTGAAGAAGTGGTAAATCGGATCGTAGAACTTTACCAACGTAGACAGGTTCCCTTCAACCACGTTGACCCTTAACAGAGACAAAAGTCCTCTGTGCTTAGCTCTGAAAGCCTCAGGATTGGTAATCATCCTTCCCAATTTCCTTAAGTCTTTTAGTTTTTGAGCCTTGAAGGTGTACTTGTGCGTTTTTCTTCTACCAAAATCCATAACGCAACCTCTAATATTTGCAAATAATTATTTTAGTTCTTTTGAAAAAATGATTTTTCTTGTTTGAAAAGAGTTTTTTAATGAATGCAGCAAACAAAAACATTTGAAAACATGGGTTTAGGGGTTCAACGTCTCGAGCATGGAGTCATGGCTCTACCCATCCCCAAAGGTTGTACTATTTTGGTCAATTCTTGTACCTGTAGAACGGGTTCTAAAAGGTTCCTAAAGTCATTGACCCCTCCTAGGGATATCAATAGCAAGTTGATTCACTCGAGTGAGCTGTAATATCCTAGGATGAATCTCTTTTGAGTATAGTATCGTGTGTCAACTATTCCCGATAGTCACCGCACTACCAAATGGCCATATGGTTAAATGTCTACTAAATCTTTAGGGTCATGGGTACCACACTAGGATAAACAATGCTTTCACGACAATCGGTCGTTCAACATCAATATTTCCACACGGGTACCTCGCCTGATTCGATGGACTGCCAAGTTAGCTTGGTCGGGATTCACTCCCTATAAGCATTTCCCGGATATGCCACCACTTATCTTAATGTTCTCTCAAACTTTTCATATGCGTATTAATCGCATTCCCAGTTAACAAAAATTTAAACACGGGTATCAAGTAATATGACAGTAAATGTAGCAGAAAGTAAATAAACAGAGAAATAAATGCCAAGAAAAGCCTAGACCTCTTAGGAACTCTAATCCTAGATTGGCTCCCCAGCAGAGTCGCCATTTTTCTGTAGCGAGTGATTTTTGTCGGTGACGCGACCACCTTACCGCAATGGTTGGAATTGGGTGCTACTTTCTGATTTCTTATTTATCCTATGAAGATGGAAAGGAAATGGAAGATATCTAAAACTAACCTTGCACGCAAATGTTTTCTTTAACAAATGCTAAGAGATCGGGGAACGGGGTCAGGTTATACAAAGGGAAGTTGTCAATCACCTAGTGTATATATGGTTATCCATAGACTTTGCATTACATATTTCTCTGTTATCTTTAACTGCTTTCTGGTGTTTATCTGTCATGTATTGGGAAAGTTTCTCCTTTGGGAGTGTTTAGAGAGTGTTTTTGTTGTTTTTGGGTTTTCCATTGTTTTTGGTAAGATACAGGACCTAAAGTTTTTTATTTGTGTGCTCGCTAAGATTTCGTAATCTTATGCCAACGTATTCCCGTAAAGGTAACCGGGAAATCAGAGCAATCGTAGTTCCTCCTATTCTATGGGAGGAAAAATGTTTGTTGTCTTGTTCAAAGCCCAAGATTGAAGCTAAAAGGGTATTTGTGTCTTGTTTAAAGCCCGAGATTGAAGCTAAAGGTTATTTGTGTCTTGTTCAAAGCCCAAGATTGAAGCTAAAGGTTTGACTGAGAGAGAATTTGTCATCTCTAAAGGGAGATATCTCACCTGTGCATCACAGTTGTTGGGTAACTGATTATAAAGGGGAATTACTTTAACTGGAATGTATGGAATCCAGCAATGCCATAATTTTCTTTATAAGGGACGTGTCCTGAAGGAATAAACTTTAACTCAGTGTAGAGCAATGCCATTTTTCCTTAGGAGTCTTTCCATGCTAAGAGAGGGACATTGGCTTGGATGTAAATAATTCAGAGGCTTGCCACTTACAGCAATTAGACGAAAGAAGAAGTTTACTATGATAGAAGAGGGACCACAACTTAGATTTTGAATCAACAAGTGTGCCACTTACAGCAGTTATCTGGAATTAGGTTTTTTTATTGTCTGCTTTGATAGGCTATGTACAGAGAAATGTCTTCCTACAGAGAGAACTCTTGATTTCCTCGGAGGGGATGTTGGTTTTTGTGTGCCTTAATCAAAGCCCAAGGTTGAAGCTAAAAGGTTGACTCTACTAGGGGAGTTTTATATATGTCTTGTACAAAGCCCAAGATTGAGGCTGAAAAGAATTGACTCTTCCGGGGAATGTTTTGTCTGTCTTGTACAAAGCCCAAGATTGAGGCTGAAAAGAGATTGACTCCATTGGGGAGGTTTTATATCTGTCTTGTACAAAGCCCAAGATTGAGGCTAACTCTACTGAGAAAACATCATTATATAAAGCCTAAGAGGAGGCTGGTTGGGGAGATTTTTATATGAAGCCTAAAAGGAGGCTGGCTTCTGCTGAGGATTGTTGAAATCCAGATGCAGGTCCAATATGTATTGGGGAAACCAAAGGTTTTACTCTTTCTGGGGATTAAATGGAGAGTTGTAGTATCAGATACCACGAGGCTCTGATTCTGTTAGGGTTTTAGTTGATGGTAAATTGACCTTGTCTGGGGATTTCTAAGGTGAAGGTTTAAACCTTGAGTTTGAAAACCTACGGAGGTTTTAAGTTCTACTAAAGATTAGTGTATTGATGAAATGATCAGGGTTTTTCCTGTGCTTTTAGGAAGCTTGAGGGTCTCTATGAGATCTAAGAGGAGATGAGACTTTCCAAGTCTACTGGTATGAAGAGGTTGATTCTTAACTGGAGAATGATCTTTGTATGATACCCAAGAGGAGGCTGAAACTGTCCAAGTCTCTCATGAAGTGGTAGGTTATGGTTGTAAAGAGAGATCTTTGTATGATGCCTAAGAGGAGGCTGAGGTTTTAAGGGATGAGAATCAACCCTATAATGGCTTGATGTTTGGGAATTCTAACTTTCCTGAGGATTGAACTAGTAGAGATGACTAAGTTCTATCCTATACCTGTAGGAGGCCTTTGGGTCCTTGTACTAAGCCCAAGAGGAGGCTGAGAACTTCTAAGAAGCCTATGGGTCCTTGTACAAAGCACAAGAGGAGGTTGGGGATGCTTCTAGGAAGCCTGTGGGTCCAAGCCTAAGAAAAGTTCAAGAAAGGTTTCACCGGGAATTAATCCTTTCTTTGCAGAACAGTTCTAAGGTTTGAAGAAATTCAAAAGAGGTTTCACCGAGGATTAATCCTCTCTAGGGAAATGAATTTCTTGTACACATATATTTCTAAGTTAGGACAGTCTTGAGAAAAGTTTCACCGGGAATTCCTACGGGGAACTAGTTTTGACTGTGTTGAAAGAGTAACCACTGGTTTGATCTAGACCTAGACCTAATTGATGGGAAAAACTCTAAGCAAGTATGTACTGTCATACCCCAAATTTTGACCACCAAGATTTCCCATCATTGTACAAATCATCACCATAATATGGATGTACTTTTATGCCTCATCAATCTCCTCAAGGATGATTGAGCATTTACCACAATCAAGACTTAGGGTTTCAAGCCCTCTCAGAGCACTTAGACAAAGGATCAATCAAGGAATGACATGATCTTCAACTTGTCTAACCTCTCAAACACCTATAAAGGATCAAGAGGACTCCCACGTCAAGAATCAAGCACAAAATTGCAACATTCAAAGTGGATCAAGCCTCAAGATTGACAGTGTCATCAAATTAGGGTTTTGGTTTACTAGGGCCTCCTGATGGGAATTTTCCTCTGGGAATGAGCCAATGCTTCAAAGCATAACCCAAGATATTCCAACGGACCTCATGGACCCAATCATCAAGTCAATTTAACCTCAGGGGATGCCTTCACCAAAAATCAGGAATTAGGGTTTCTTGACCTAATTCACCCCTAAGTTGACTTTTGGGACAAAGCCTGAGCCAAGACCTCAAGACATGATTTGAGGGCCTCAAATACACCACATTGATCCATTTACAACAATGGATTGATCCAAGAAGCTTGATTCACAAGTTTCAATTTCATCTGGACCACAATTAGGGTTTTGAGGAAAAAGTCAACTGTACCTTTGACTTTTGACCAAGTATTGCTCCCAAACCTTGGAACATGATTCAATACACCTTATAACACCTATGGAATCCATCCATTAGGTTTGATTTAGGTCAAGGACTTGGTTTCACAAAGGATCACACAGTTTGGATTTCATCCGATAAAAAGTCAACTGTGCACAAAATCAAGTTTAACTTTTTGGATTTTTTCACAAATATGATTCCCCTAAGTCAAAGATAATTTTAATGTATGGTATTGATCATCATTCATTAAGAAAAGTCCAGAAAAGTGAGGTTTCTTGCAAAAGGGGCAACCATAAGAAACCAAAAAATTTCTAAGTTATGGAACAAAAGTGATTTTGGTACTAACTTCCAAGGATCATAACTTGAGATCCAAGCAACCATTTTGGGTGATCCAAAGCTGGATTTGTAGGTCTTGCTACACTCTACAAAAGCTTCAACTACCTCAAACTCCAATTCTTCATGGATTTTACGTTATTGATTGATCAAAATCACAAAAACATGAAAATGACACTTTTTCCAACACTTAGTGAAAATCCGCCTAAGTTACCAGCCTGGAACATCAATGTTCATGAGGTTTTTTCAGTTGGATCCAAATAGTTTCAAAACAAACTATGATTACACATGTTTTGTATCATATGAGGGCTTTCTAATAAGCACAAGAGTCTCCCATAGCTCAACCTGAGCAGGGAGATATGATTCCCTCAAAAATCACCATTTCCAATTGTCCTAAACAAGGTAGAATTTGGTGTTTTGCTAGATTTGACAAATTTGGACAACTCCAAGCCTAGTCATCCATTTGGACACATCTGAGGATAAAACAAAAGGAGAATGATCTGATCCCCAAGCCTCCAAAATCCAAAAATCTACACTTAGCCATAACAAGGTGCCAAGGCTAAAAAGGTGCCAAGACTCCAATTTTGTTTCCAAGCATTCAATGGATGCACCAAGGTGGCATGGACTGACACATTCCTAACTGAATGAGTCAAGAATAAGCTCTGAATCAAATGACCATATGCATGTGCCCTAACCTCAACTCAATGGCTAGAGAAGACTAAAGATTCCCTTGGATCAACATTGGCCAAAGGCCTGTACCAGCTGCCATTCACTATTGATGCCTAAACAAACTTGACACACTATAAATAGAGCTCAATTGTGATCTGTTTGAGTACACCAAAGCACTACAACTGATGCTTTCCTCAAAATCTCTCTCTTTAGGCCAAAATGCCTTCTTTTGCAAGTCATCTCTGAGTTTTTGAGTTAGAGAGCAATTCCACCACAGCTCATGATCCAAACACATCCAATATGTTATATCTAAGTTGTCCAAACACTCACTTGTGACCTGAAACACCAAAATCAGAAAATCCACTTCCAAAACCTCAAAATTGGACTTTTCTGCATTTTCCAAGCCATGCCTTGATTCAGTCACTTCCAAAACCAAACAAGGCCTCAAACACACTCCAAATATCATCCTCAAACTGTCCCAATTGGTTCCCCTCATCTGGAACACCATTTGAGAGAGTTACCATATTGGTCACTTTTGCCCCTTTTGCAAGAAAGAGCTAAACCTTGTTCCTGAGGATTCCAGCTGGTTTTAATCATCCTAAAAGCTTCTAAGGGATCAATCAAGAGTGTCCAAAGCATTGGATTACTTCTGGCACAAGGATCTTGACAGTTAGCACAAGAAGCTCCAAGAGGTAAGTGCATGACAACTTGAACTCTTTGAATTATGCATTCCTTTGATGTCCATTGATCATAAACATCTCATACATGTTGTATATGTTGTGTTTGAACCAATTTGCCCTGCTATTGTTGACTGAGTAGTGAGATAGCATAGAACATGCAAATCTAGGCCTATTTTGAAACCACTACCGGGTTTTTAAATAGGGACACTTTCTGAAAATTCCAAAATCACCATTGGATTCCTCATGAAATTCTAGGCCAGATGCACCTAAATTTTGTCCAAATCCATGGAGAAATGAGAAAGTTAGAGGCTTCACGTAAATTACCAAAACTTGCCTTGCCTTGGCCAGGCCTGAAAACAAGGCACCCCATATATGCACATGGGTGGTTTTGATACACGGATGTATCACCACCCCAGTGGTAGCACGCATGTGTGTTTGTGTATGAGGTCATGGGTTCAAACCCAACCCAGACCTTTTTTACTACTCTCTCATTTTTGGTATTTTTTTAATATTTTCATGTTTTTGTTAATTAATTCAAAAATTAATTTCTCTCTCAATTTTAATTATTTTTTATTGATTCTTTTTTTGAAAATTCACAAAAATGTTAAAATATTTTATTCCATGAAAATTTTACAAAAATATTATTTATTTCATATATTTGATATTTTTGTAAAGAATTATATTTTTATTTGTTTTTAAACATTAAAAATATTTATTTCTCTTGGTTTTGCAAATTTCAAATGATCTTTAAATCATCACATGAATGAAACATGATTTTCCAAATATAAATCCAAGATCACAACCTTTTTTCACATGTTTGATTATTTTAATTGAATTTTTATCCAATTAAAATACATTTTAAAACTAAAAATTAGGGTTTTGATCATTATCACCCTAACAAATATTTTCAAACATCCTTGGGCCTCTTGACAGAGTGTAAGTCCCACTCCTTTGTAAATATAAACCTTTTTGGGCCTCAGCCATTTTATAAGTCCCACTGCGATTTTAAATTCTCGACGCGGTCGTCACCTTTTAAACGAAAAACATTTGGGCCTACCCTTGTGTTGTAAGTCCCATTTCTTTTCTTTTTTCAAAAACCTTTGGGCCTCTCCTTGAGTTGTAAGACCCATCCCCTTGTACAGAAAACCTTTTTTTGGGCCTCAGTCATTGTATAATTCCCGATACAACCTTTCAGATCAACGGTACGATCACTGTTTTTAATCTGGGCCTCTCCTTGAGTATAAGCCCCAATCTTCTGTTCAAAAACAACTTTCCTTTTTTATTTAGGTTCAAACTCATAGTTGTTATCAAAACTTTCTTTAATTTCTTGAGCAACTAACCATACAGCTGTTACAATGGAAGCTTGCTCGCCTGTAAGTTTTTGCCGGCTTTCTTTACATGCTTTCATATATATACATAATTGTATTGCTAGAAGCTTGCTCACATGTAAGTCCTTCTTTCATACCCTTTTAAATACTTGTCATATATCAACTGTACTATACTTGTATATCTGCTTAGATTTTTTCCCAACAACTAGGTCTAGAACTAGGTAAAGCCAGTTGGTCACTCTTTCAATACAGTCGAAACTAGTTCCCCATAGGAATTCCAGATACAGTCTTGCCTTCTCTTGGGCTTATACAATATGGAACAAAGAGAAAGGCATTATTCCCAGTGAAACTTTTCTCAGACTGTCAGTATTAGAAAATTGTCAAAGAAGTTCATTCCCCAGAGAGGATTAATTCCCGGTGAAACCTCTCTTGAATTTCTTCAAACCCTAGAACTATTCACTAAAGAAAAGATTATTCCCCGTGAAACTTTTCTTGCACTTTTCTTAAGTTTGGACCCACAGGCTTCCTAAAAACATCCTCGCCTCCTCTTGGGCTTTGTACAAGGACCCTTCGGCTTCTTAGAAGTTCGCATGCCTTCTCTTGGGCTTAATACAAGGACCCTGAAGACCTCCTAAAGGTATAAGACAAAACTTAGTCATCCTTTGCTAGAGCAGTCTTTCCAGAGTCAAATCCTCGGACCAATTTAAGGGTTGATTCTCATCCCTTGAAAGCACCAGCCTCCTCTAGGGCATCATACAAAGATAAACTCTTCCATACCAGTAGACTCGGACAGTCTAATCTCCTCTTGGATCTCAAAGATATTCTCATGTTCCCTACAAACACAGGGAAAAACCCTGGTCATTTAACCAATTTCCAGTAAAGTTAAAACCCTCACAGGATCTAAAACTCAGTCTTTTATCCTAAAAATTCCCCAGCTAGGTTCATAACACTATCCTAAATCAGAACCTCAAGGCATCTGATACCTCAACTCTTCTGTAAACCTCAGCAAGAGTTGATTCCCCATTTTGGACCTGCCTTTGGATCTCAATAATCCTCAGCAGAAGCCAACCTCCTCTTAGGCTTTGTATAATGATTTTCCTCAACAGAATTAGTCCCAACAATACCCTTTTTTGTTGAGTCCATCTTCTTTCTTAAGGCACTCTCTTGTTGAGTTAACCTTTTTTTCAGCCTCCTCTTAGGCTTTGTATAATGATTTTCCTCTAACTGAGTTAGCTTCAAAATGACTCTCTTGTTGAGTCCATCACCTTTCAAAGTACTCTCTTGTTGAGTTAATCACCTTTCCATACTCTCTTGTTGAGTCAAATGGTACAAAAACACTCTCTCGTTGAGTCATCCTTTTAGCCTCAATCGTGGGCTTTGTACAAGACATATATAAACTTTCTCCAACAAAGTCAAAATCTCCATAAACTTCGCTTAAGCTCGGGTTAAATATCTTCCCCAGCGGAGTCAATTCCTCCCAGCCTTCTTATAGGCTTTGAGAAATAATATCCCTAAGCAGAATCAATTTCCTTTTTCAGCCTCCTCTTAGGCTTTGTATAATGATTTTCCTCAGTAAGGTCAGCCTCAATCTTGGGCTTTGTACAAGACACCAAATAAAACACTCTCTTGTTGAGTCAGTCTCATTTTAGCCTCAATCTTGGGCTTTGTACAAGACAGATAAAGATTTCTTTCCCACAGAGTCAGTTTCTTTTCAGCCTCAATCTTGGGCTTTGTACAAGAGACCGTATAAATCTCTCTAGCAGAGTCAATCTTCTTTTTTCAGCCACAATCTTGTGCGTTGTACAAGACAGATAAAACCTCTCACCCGTAGAGTTAGTTTCCCCTTTTAGCCTCAATCTTGGGATTTGTACAAGACAGACAAAATATTTCCACGGAAAAGTCAACTTTTAGCCTCCTCTTAGGCTTTGTATAATGATATCCCCAAAGAGCCAGTCTCCTTTTAGCCTCAATCTTGGGCTTTATACAAGATAGATAAAAACTCTCTTATTGAGTCAGTCTTTTCTAGCCTCCTCTTAGGCTTTGTATAAGGACTTCCCCAGTGGAGTCAATCAACCTCTTAGCTTTAACCTTGGGCTTTGATCAAGGCACACAAAAATCAACATCCCCCTCAGAGGAAATCAAAATATCTCTGCAGGAAGTCATTTCTCTGTGTTATCACACATTAAAGCAGGCATTCAAAACAAACCCTAATCCCAGATAACTGTTGTAAGTGGCACACTTGTTGATTCAAATATCCAAGCTGTCGTCCATCTCTTATCCTGGAAAACTTCCTCTTTCAGCTAATTGCTGTAAGTGGCAAGCCTCTGAATTATTTGCATCCACGCTACTGTCCCTCTCTTAGCATAAAAGACTCTTGAGGAAAAATGGCATTGCTCAACAATGAGTTAAAGTTTTCTCCTCCAGAACAAATCCCCTATAAAGGAAATTATGGTATTGCTGGATTCTAATATCCCAGTTAAAGTAACCCTCCTTTATAAACAGTCACCCAATAGTTATGATAAACAGACGGGATGTCTCCCTTTAGAGATGACAAATTCTCTCTCAGTCAAACCTTTTAGCTTCAATCTTGGGCTTCGAACAAGACATAAATGAACCTTTTAGCTTCAATCTTGGGCTTTGAACAAGACACCAAAACATCATCTTTTCCTTCCATAGAATAGGAGGAACTACGATTGTTCTGATTTCCCTGTTTCTTTAAACGGGAATACGTAGGCATAAGATTGCGAAATCTTAGCGAGCATACCAATCAAAACTCTAGGTCCAGTACCTTCACAACAATCAAAATTGAGATCCAGCACCTCACCAAAATCATCAAAAACTCACTCTCTCTCAAACACTCCCAACCCACAGCAGATAAACACCATCAAGTATAAAAGCAGAACCTATTGCTAACAACCTGTGGATAACCACATATAGGATGGGTAATTGACAACTCCCCATTGTATAACCTGACCCCGAACTCTCTGAATCTCTTGAGCGTTTATTTAGTTAAACATTCGAGTGCAAGGTTAATTTTAGATAGCTTCCCTTTCCCTTCCAGCTTCACGGGATAAATAAGAAATCAGAAAGTAGCACCTCATTCCCCTCATTGCGATGAGGAGAAACCTATGTGCGATAAGATGGTCGCGTCACCGACAAAAATCGCATGCTACAGAGAAATGGCGACTCTGCTGGGGAAGTAATATTTATCTGTCTAGGACTAGGATTAGAATTCCTAAGAGGTCTAGGATGTTAGTTTTAGGAATCATACTATATATATACTGCTTTTCCTACTTGATATCCGTGTTTATTTTTCTGTCAATGGGAATGCGAGTGATGTCGCATGTGGAAAGTTTGAGTGATACCTAAGATAGGTGATGGCATAGACGAGCGGTCTTACAGGGAGTGAATCCCGAATAAGCTGTCCTGGTAGACCATCAAATCAGTGGAGATACCCTTTGCAGATTCAATGCTTAATGACTCCGTTGTGAAGGCAGATTGTCCCAATGTGGTATCCGTGAAACTGAGGATTTAGTAGATAGTAACCATGTTGCCATTTAGTAGTGTGGTAGCTATCAGAAATAGTTGACACATGATACTACACTCAATTGAGATTACCCTAGGATGCTACAGCTCGCTCGGGTGAACCAGCTTGCTGTTGTTATCCCTAAGGGGGTCAATGATTTTTGGGAACTTTTAACCTGTTTTACAGGTACAAAAATTTACCAGAATACAACCTTTGGGGATGGGTAGAGCCATGACTCCATGCTCATGACGTTGAACCCTTGAACCCATGTCTTTTTCAATGTTTTTGTGTACTGCATTCATGCATTCATTTAAAAAACTCTTAAACAAAGAAAAATATTCTTTACTCTTCTCTCTTTTTTCAAATTAAACTAAAACAATGATTGAAAATATCAAAGAGAAAGATTGTGTTATGGATTTCGGTAGAAGAAAGACGCACAAGTACACCTTCAAGGCTCCAAAACTAGAGGATTTAAGGGGGTTGGCAAGGATGATCACCAACCATAATGCTTTCAGAGCTAAGTACGGAGGACTGCTGTTTCTTTAAGGGCCCATGTAGTTGAAGGAATCCTGTCTACGCTGATTCAGTTCTACGATTCGGTTTATCACTGTTTCACATTCCTGGATTATTAACTAGCACCAACACTGGAGGAGTACTCTCACCTGACTGATTTACCCATCACTGACCAAGCTCCCTTTTCTGGACTGGAAGAAATTCCAAAGGATCAAACCATTGCAAGAGCAATCTATTTGGACGAGTCAGAAGTCAGGACTCACATGACTACTAAGGAAGGAATCCAAGGTTTACCGGCCAAGTTTTTGGTAGAGAAAGCCCTATACTTTGCTAGTATAGGAAACGTTATTGCTTTCGAAGATATCTTTGTTCTACTCACATACGGGTTATTCCTTTTTCTAAACATCGATAACTTCGTCGATACCAACGCCATTAAGATATTTCTGATTGGAAACCCCGTACCGACTTTGCTTGCAGATGCTTATCATTCTGTACACTTAAGGAATTTGTACAGCGGAGGAATGATCACATGCTATGTACCCCTGCTATACAAATGGTTCACTTCCCATTTACCCAAGTCTGCTGCTTTTTGGGATCATAAGAGTACTCTACGTTGGTCACAGAGAATCATGTCTCTTACCAACTCTGACATAGTTTGGTACAATCGGATCTATGACGGGATAAGGATCATTGAAAAATGTGGAAATTTTTCTAATGTACCCCTCATAGGAACTAAAGGGGGAATCAATTATCATCCAATTTTAGTTCGCCATCAACTCGGATACTCGATGAAGAATATTCCGCAAAATATTCATCTGGAAGGTCTTTTCTTCAAGGAAGGAGAAAATGACAGGGCACTAAAGACAGAAATAGTGCATGCCTAGAAACATGTTCACAGGAAAGTAAGAGAGTCTCTAGGAAAACTAGACTGTGTGTCTATGGAACCTTATCTCCACTGGATACAAACCTGAGCCCTCAAGCTGAGGATGCCTTACCTAGGGGTAGAAGTAGGCCAAGCCGATAACAGGGGCCTACAGGCTAGCCTACACAGGCCTAGGCCAGGCCAATCTATTTTTTAAATAGAAAAGGCCTAGGCTTTTTTATAAGCCTATTTAGTTAAAAAAGCTAGGCCTCAGGCCATAAAAAAACCTTTTAAGCCTAACAGGCCGACCTATTTAAATAAATATGAATAATTTTTTATTATCTTATGTTATGTTTTGTACTTTGAGTTAAAATACATAAATAAAAATTGGTTATTTTGGAGATCTTATGAAAATAAGATGAAAACATCTTATGAACAATGTTATAAGTTGTTTTCATAAGTTATCTTAAACAAATAGTCTCACAAAACTTATGCTAATAGGTATGTTAAAATAAGTCAATGCAAACAAACTTTTAGTCTCATTGATTTTTTAGTTTGTTAGTCTATTTAAATATTATTTTAATTATGTATTTACATATTTCTAAAATAATAGGCTTTTATGTAGGCTAACAGGCTAGTCGGGCCTTAGAAAAGGCCAGGCTCAGGCCTAAAAATAAGCCTATGACAGGCTGCAGGCCAGGCTTAGGCTTCAGTTTTTTTGGTAGGTCAGGCTTAGGCTTGGCAAAGCCTAGCTCGGCCCAGCCTATTTCCACCCCTAGCCTTACCCTCGTCAAGAAGTTCTTCCGCTAAAGGAATATGTCCTTTATTTTATGTCTGATACAGAAAAACTCCAGGTCACTCTCAACAAAGTTCGACGGGAAAAGAAATCTTGGAAAAACAAGTACCGTATTCTCAATGTGGAGTGTACCAAAATTCAGCAACTATTAAAAGAAAAGGATGCTCTGGTTAGGATATTAGAGCAACATGTTATAGAAAATCAAGAAGACCGAAGAAATTTGCTCGCTCCTTTCACTTGGCAAAGGACCGACAACCCGACAACGGCTCAAGAGCCCTGGTCAAAGAAAAGGAAAATACCAGAACCAACACCTGAGCTCTCCTTAAAGAGGACTCAGGATCCATAAGCTTAGACTTTTCCTTTTACAGCACTTTGTAAAATATTGTATTTCCATTCCCCCAATCTTTCAAATTCAATAAAACGGGGTTTCCCCACTGTATGATATTTGCAATCTATTTGTTGAAGTTTCTTTTTGATTAAAACCAAAAAACTTACATTAATATATATCATTGCCTTCATCATTCTCACATAACGCATTCTTCTTACCTTCGAATCTCACGTATGTGTCACGATTCTAGAGTCAAACTGTCTCATTCATACAATACTTGGGCCAATCGACAAAAGAAAATGGACGATCTCAAGGAAGAGAACAGAGAGCTGAGAGAAGAAATCGACGCTCTGAAGGAAGATTTGAGAAAACTTCACAGTAACATGCAATCTTTGGCAGCAGCTCAGAGACAACAACAAAATACTGTGATCTCAGAGATCACATCTACGCCTATAGTGAAAACGTATGATCCTCGGTACAACATGCCTAAAGATCGTCCCTAAGACATGCCTATCAACTTTATCCCCGAAGGATATATCCCACCGGTCACGGAAGACCCGGGAACTGCAGCAGGAACCGCTGGGCCTGAAGGTTACAAACTTCGGGAAAGCAAAGATGCAAGAGTCATGACAGCAACTCCTGAAGGTTACAAACTTCGGGATAGGGAAGTACCATGAGTCACCACCGTAATGACTATACCACAACCAGTGGTACACACTGTTCCGAAAGGACGGATTCCACAAATAATCTCTGGTGGAAATGAAGATATGTACGACAGAATGAATGAGTTCCTGGAATAATTCTTGGAAATGCAGAAGGAACTGCATGCCATTCGCGGTCAGGATTTATTCGGAAAGGACGCCGCAGACCTTTGTCTAGTCCCTAGTGTGAAAATCCTACACAAATTCAAGGTGCCTGACTTTGAAAAATACAGGGGCAACTCTTGCCCTCAAAGTTATTTGGTGATGTACGCTCGAAAGATGTCAACTCAGACAGAGAATCAATAGCTACCGATCCATTACTTCCAAGATAGTTTAACCGGTGCCGCACTCAAATGGTACATGAGTTAAACCGCACCAAGATCGTCACTTTCAGAAATCTTGGCGCTGCCTTCGTTCAGCAATATAAATACAACCTTGACATGGCACCAGACAGAGATCAACTCAGAGCACTGTCACAGAAGGACAAGGAAACTTTTAAGGAATATGCTCAGAGATGGCGCGAAATTGCCGCCCAGATCTGTCCCCCTCTTGAGGAAAAAGAGATGACAAAGATCTTTTTGAAAACCTTGAGCTCATTCTACTACGACCAAATGGTTGCCAGTGCGCCCAGCGACTTCACCGAGATGGTAAAAATAGGAGTACGCCTTGAAGAAGTAGTCCGAGAAGGACGTCTTGTCAAAGATACAAGACCATCAAGCAGTACCAAAAGATACGGTAGTGCTTTCCCTAAGAAAAAAGAGCAAGATATTGGTAATATCTCTCTCGGAAAGCAAAGGCGAAGGTATCAACCAGTAGAAGCGGTAACTTCTGCTATCAACCCTGCACCGACTCCAACGTATCAACCTCAGGTTGCTCAGAGCCAACCAAATCAACAACAGTATTAGCAAAGGACACAACAGCCTCTTCAGCAGGCTCGTCCACAGTACAACAACAACAACCGTACAACACGACCACCAGGGTTTGACCCTATACCGATGTTGTACGCATAATTATTTCCACTCTTTCTGGTCAAGGGGCACGTCCAAACCCGATCTCCTCTTATAGTACCATAAAATCCGCCTTTTTGGTTCAAAGCGGATCAAGCTTGCCCTTATCATCAAGGAGGACCGAGGTACAACATTGAAAACTGTCTCAGCGTCAAATTTGATGTGCAGAAGCTAGTCAGGAACGGGGTCTTATCCTTCAAGGATACAAATCCAAATGTTCAGACGAACGCGTTGCCTCAGCATGAGAAAACTGCAGTAAATTTGATAGAAGAAGAATCTAACCACAACTATCAAATTCACGATGTACTCCTATTAGGAACCAATCTGGTCAAAATGCATTGCAGACAGAGCGGGTACGGTCATATACCGTCTCATAATTATCACCAGTGTGATATCTGCTCAAAGAATAATTAAGGATGTTCTGTAGTGTAATCAGCTCTACAAGAACAGATGAATCTTGGATGGATCTAAGATCACAGAATCCGTGAGGTCAATATGGCTCACGCAAATCCCAACATTGTCCAGAACCACAACATTCTAGCAATGAATGTCAACTTGGTGGCAATGCACTCAAGGCAAAGCCAATATCATGATCTGCCGCGTACGATTACAATTTCTGTCCGACATGCTCAATAAACAATCAGGGATGCTCTTTTGTACAAGAGGCCCTCCAGCGTCAAATGGATCTCGGATGGATCCAGGATTACCGTGATAGAAGTAGCCATCAAGTTAATATGATTCAAATCTTTGATATTCGCTTGATGAATACCAGTCTGGTAGAATTACACGCTAAGCAAGTCAGACTCGGTTTTCTGGCTTCACATAATTATCAGGACTGTAAAGTGTGTCGTGAAGACGACCAAGGATGTGCACTTGTCCAAAGAACACTTCAACATCTGTTGAAGCACTGGTGACTTCCGATCTACCTAGATGAAGACACAGAACAAGTCAGTATGACTGACGGGAATCCTACTAGGCATTAAAGTTAGGATGATCGCGCGATGGAAACAGATCTAGTGAAGTTGCACTGCATACAAAGCGGGCATGGTCGGGTGCCACCACACAAATATGAGCGCTGTAGAGTTTGCTCAGAGAACAACCAAGGATGCTATCTTGTATGGTCAGCTCTTCAAAATTAGTTGGACCGAAAAGAGATCCAACCATGTTCAAGTTCTGGGTCGACCAACGGGATACCCGACTATCTTCCTGATCAAAGCAAAGACATTGTCTTAATCTCTAATCATGAAAGGACCAAAGATGTATGCACTATAATCCCTCTACTCCATGAATCAAGAGTTCCTCTTGATAGTAGAAAGATTCTCAACCTAGAACCAATTGAGGCCGGCTACGATGGTCAGAAAAATCAAAAGGCTCCTGTGGTTATCTATCTTCCAGGTCCAATACCGTACAAATCAGATAAGGCTATCCCTTACAAGTACGGTGCAACAACAATCGAGAATGGAAAGGAAACTCCATTACCCTTCGTCGTAAACATTTCTGACATCAGTCAAGTAACACGGAGCGGCCAGATCTTCAGCAGAGAAATTGGAGAACCTACCAAGGAAAAGGAACCTCAAACAGAAGTTCCCAATCAACCAGTCGGGCAATCCAGTAATCTCGACCTTTCAAAAAACAACGATGAGATGCTGAAGCTCATCCAGAAGAGCGAGTACAACATTGTAGATCAACTGTTGCAAACTCCTTCGAGAATCTATGTGCTATCTCTCTTGCTCAGTTCCGAAGCTCACAGTGAAGCTCTACAGAGAGTCTTAAGCAAGCCTTTGTGGAACAAGATGTGACGATAAGACAATTCCACAGCATCATCTCCAATATCACTTCCTGCAACAATTTAGGATTCAGTGATGAAGAACTGCCGGAAGAAGGCAAAAATCACAACATGGCGCTTAACATTACAGTCAATTGCCAGGACGATGATCTAGCCAGCGTACTGGTAGATACAAGATCAGCTATGAATGTTATGCCAAAATCTTCTCTGATGCGACTATCATTTTAAGGATCTCCGATGAGAGGCAGTGAGGTCATCGTCAAAGCCTTTGACGGATCCAGAAAAAATAGTTATCGGCGAAGTCGATCTTCCCATAATTATTGGTCCTCACACTTTCCAAGTCACTTTCCAGGTCATGGACATTCGGACAGCATACAACTGTTTATTAGGAAGACCTTGGATACACGAAGCTGGGGCAGTCACTTCGACACTTCACCAGAAGCTGAAGTTCGTCAAGAACGACAAGCTAGTCATAGTCTGTGGAGAACATGCCTTGATCGTGAGCAACGTATCATCATCATGTGTAGAACCAGAGGAGGTTGTTGGAACCCATTTCCAAGAACTTTCAATGAGCAATGAGAATCAATCAGAAAAAGGAACATCGATTTCCACATACAAAGATACTCTCAAAGTGATCGAGAGTAACAACGCAAAAGGGTGGGGACAGCTTGTCATTCCTACTGATAACAAGACAAAGAAAGGTCTTGGTTTTTCCTCAACCTGTGCCCAGACTGTTACTAACGATGAAAGTTTTCATCCCATTCAGGACTTCTTCTGTAATACCCAATATTATTTAAGTGCTCAATTAGATATCAGATGAGATCAGATAAGTATCTATGTGCTCTATCATTGGTAAATTGGATTAATGGAATCCTCTAAGTACTTTAAGTATTGACATTTGGGATCAATAGAGCAACTAATGAACTCTGAAGAGATCAATTATTTAATAAAGAGACAGATCAATTATTTTAACTCGAGAAAGGATTTTAAGGTAACTCTAATAATTGATCAAATGGTTTGAGACGACAAAATATCAATTGGAGATATTTTCTCTATTGGATTATATTATATAATATTGGTATTTTATATATATATATATATATATATATATATATATATATATATATATATATATATATATATATATATATATATATATATATATATTTGTTAGAAAAGAAAGAGAAAGGAAAAGTTGGAAAGAAGAAGAAAAGAGAAAGAAGAGAAGGAAGAGAGAAAGAAGAAGAGAAAGAGGGAAAGTTTGAGAAGAAGCTCATGGATCATCATCATCTTCTTCAACCTCCTCTTCGATTACCAGGTGGGTTCTAGATAGAAGCTTTAGTTGTAGAATTCTAGAGTTTCTAGAGTTAGGTTAGATTTGAGAGAAAATGATTAAACGGTTAAATCAATGAAATCTAACGGATGAAATGCGATATAAACTGCGTAGAATACTTGTTGTTATGTTTGGAACATGTGTTGGTTGATATGGTATGAATTGGAAGTGTTTGGGTATGGTTGGATTGTAAAACCTAACTTTTCATATTTGATGAAATTGGTATTAATTTTGTAATTATGTTGGATGGCCTTTTAATTGGGGAAATATCATAGTGTGTTGAATTCTGAGACTGGGGCTTTTACGGAATCGAAATCGGAGGTCCGGAAGGCATTTAACAGTGGAAAACTGAGTTTTTAGCAGAATCTGTGCAGTATGCGTCGACTCGTGGGATTTTGAGTCGACTCATAGTACCCTTGCATCGACGCATGAGTCGACGCAAGCAGACCTGGGCGTTACAGAATTTTTCCAATATGTCAGATTTTGTTTTCTTCATAACTTTTGAAGCGTAAGTCCGTTTTGGTCCCCGTTCGAAGCGTTGGAAAGCTATTTCGATGCTCTATGTGATAGTGAGGTAGAAACATGGTTATATGCTATGGATTGATAAGAAAAATATAGAAATGTAGTGTATGTAATTTTGATTCCACCAAAACTCAAGAATCGGGAATCCGATTGATACGAGTCCAAAGCCTTTGGAAAGATAATCCAATAAGGTAGAGAATGGTAATGAGAGACCATGATTTAACCAAGGATGATTGGTAGAGGATAGTAGTGACTTGTATGCCTTAAAAATGTGTGTGAACTACTATGTGGATTATGTTTGACATGTTATGCTATCATGTGTGTTTATGTTATTCTATTATGCAATTGTGATATGCTTTGCCTAATATTAATGTTAACATGATAAGAAAATATGCATGCTTAAAATGAATTAGGGCGAGTGAGGAAACTTTACCCCAAAATAAAATGGTATAACTCTAGGTTGTGACTAGGATTATGATAGAAACTCTAGATGGCTATGCTCGGGCAATTGATGTACAAAGGTGCATCCTTGACGAGTAATAGTCTAGAGTGGATAACTAAATAACAACGCTCGTGCATGAGGGGCCAAGGCGTGTGTCTGACAACGCTCGTGCGTGAGGGGCCGAGGCGTGTGTCTGATACAATGTTATAGAGAAGAGTGAACACTAGTATGGAACATGTGTATAAACCATTGTAGTTTTGTGGAAAGACAAAAGAGGTCTTAAGGAAAATGTGGCCTTGTGATTGTCATACAATCATGCTTGTGTGTGTGATCACGTAATCGTAACTAGTTCTTTGAGTTGCAGTTTCATGAGTCTCGAGCTCCTCTGAAATAAGGCATGGTACTTGGCAGGTTTGATTCTCGTGTGTAGTACGAATGGAACCTAAGGGTAGAGACTTGTGATGGTTAACAGGCCATGTGAAGTGACGGTTCACGGCTAACAGGCTGATGTTCCCGAATCCATTTCGTATGCCAAGTAAATTACAAGGATCCATGACTCGGGTCGACTTCTAGACGTAGAAGAGGACGGGAAAAGGGGATGCCTTGGTACGGTTATCGATTAGTGAGATTCTTGAGTTAACAGGCTCAGGAAATTTTGATTCCATTCGTGGGATTTATGAGTTAACTGACTCATGACATGTTTCCATATAGTGTGAGATTGTGAACTCAAAGTCTTTTCCCTTCCTCTTGACTTGAGTTAGGATTGGTTAGAACCCTGTAAAGCCGAGAGAATCCATAAGATAGGGAACTCACTGAGATTTGATGTATCTCACCCCACTATTGTTGATTTTTTCAGGAGGTATTTGCAGGTTTGATTTACAAGTGGAGTTATGCTTGGATGTTTCAAGAGAAGCTTGGCTTTAGTATTTTCTGCTGTGTATTTGTTGTATACAATTGAGAATATTGTATATTGATCTTAGATTTTATATTTTTGGCTAATTTCCATATCTTGTACCATAGATTGTATTATGTTTTTAGAATGGTCAAGTATGTGAATTATGCCATTAGGCACTTATGATTGTGTCAGTACCAAATAAAACACTTGTATGGTATTATTCTAGATAAATATTATACAGGGCGTTACAATTGGTATCAGAACAGGTCGTGTCCTCGACCTAGCCTTGAAACATCATAAGTAAATCTATTCCTGCCTCTTAGGTGTGTCTTGCCAGCATGAAACTTAATATCATACTATGTAGTGTTGGGCCTGATCAACCTAATGCTATGTATGTGATAGGTAGAATCATGGTTGAGCGACCACAAGGATTTCGAAGTGTTGTCGGAACTTGTGTTGTGAGGGTAGACTCAAGCCAAGAGTTAGCAGTAATGAGTTTTGGTCAGCTCAGGGAGGTTTTGGTAGAAGTTGTGCTTGGGTAGCATGGAAATTAAAGAGTGATGTGTTGTTCAAGCAAATCCTTGGGATGAGTAGAGTCGGAAAGTTAAGGATCTCTATTAGACGATTGGTCAAGGTATCAAGGAATATGTAAAAATCGCAAGTAGAGCTGGATTGACCACTAATACGGATAAGGATTTCAAGTAATCTCATTCCGTGGAAAAAAAAGTTGTTTGGTGGAACGTGTGATGTAAGGTCCGAAAGTGAGATACGTATTGGTGCTTCAGTTTCTAAGGTCGCTATAGTATCTTGAATTGACGAGAGTACCTTAAGGGATGTGTTTGGAACAATATCTTCCAACTGGTTAAAAGTTGAGAGTTAAGGACGTTCAGCTTTTATGAGAACCTAAAGTAGCAGAGAAGTGAGAGAAGGAACACAAGGATGTGTTTACATGCTTCAAGTGTGTCGGACGAAGAGTAGGAGATAAATTGTGTATTTTCAGTTACGAAGGGGGATCAAGTTCAGGATAATACATCATGATTTTAGTATTCAGTAAGAGATCAATTTGGAATTTGTTAAATTACCCAAGGAACCGTATAAGGTATTGTGTTGGAAAGAATGAACTTCATTTAGTAACAGAAAGTGTAGTGATACGAACCGGAAGAAGTTGTATTAAGAATCAGAGTAAGTATCTTGGAATTTAAGGAAATTTTAGTAAGATGGTTTTATATTTGGACCTAAGAGGATTACCATGGAGAGCGAAGTTAATGCAGTATGGAAACTATATTAACGGTATTTTGTGAGGAAGTGACAACGGAATGTGTTTTGGACGAGTGTGCATTGGAGTTATTAAGGTGTTGATGAACCTATAGTTAAGGAAGTGTAATCAAGGATGGTTCAACCACGATAACCCTATTAGGATGACGTGGGATGAGAAAGTTACACCTTGGTATTAAGAACAAGCATAGTAGTAACACCGTGGTCACAAGTGTACGTGATGGATTCTTATTCTTGAGACAAGTGTGAAGGAACGTACCTTATGGAACAATAAATGTTATGTCCTAAGAAGTAAGATTATGGTAAAGCAACGTGAAGCAAGACAAGACTTATCACAAACTAAGGGTAAATGATGGAACGATTTATACCGGAAAGGTCTTGTAGATAGTTAATGAGAATTGTCGGTTGCAAATCTTCCATTAAGTAAGTTGGTGTAAGTGGGATGTGTAATGGATAGTGAAGGGTAAGAAATCCCGGTTAATGTGTACGAAGTGATGGAAAGGTTCTTCAAGAGGATGCATTGCCCCGATTTATTTGCAAGTATAGAGAAACTTCTGTATTTGTGAATAATCGGAATATCCGGAATCTAATTTTTTGTTGGACTAAGAACGTTGTTGTATTAATCCTCTCCAAGGAAATTCAAGTAAGAGAACAAGGTTGATGCTTGATATGAGATGTCCATCATTTTGTGGTAGAGTGTAATGGTTGTGTGTTGGGTTTTGCTTGTGGACAAATTAAGTATGAGTTGTGACTTAAGCCTTGGAATGTCGTCACCGTTGGTTTCCCGCTAGTGTAGTTGTTGGATCAGAAAAATGAACTATCCCATTGAAGTTTTGGCGTGTGACCGCGTCAAAATTGGAATTTCTACCTTGTCACTTGGTTAGAGTATGTTATCTGCATGTTTTAACTTTGTTCTGTATTACTTTGAGTTGACCATGGTTGGTGAATGTTATACAAGTTAAGAGGTTGTGAGTTGAGAATGATATCGGGGGTTAGAGCAAGCCGGATTGATGGTTTTGAATAGGGATGGTTTTTGAATTAAAAGAAATTGGGTTTTCAGCTTTTGCAGCAGTGTTAACCGTTTAACACGTGCGAGAATGGTGTTTTGAGCTGAATTTTGAGGAGTTAACCGATTAACCTCAGACAGGTAATTTATTTACATGTGTGCAAATTGTGAAATCCCTTAGGAACCATCATCTTTGTTTTGTTATCTTATGTTGCTCCGAGTGGAGAATATTGTGCTAATGTAAACAGGATTGTAAGTAAATGAAGGACGGATTTGTGTTTTGGAATGGTGACTTCTGTAGAGGTGTTGCGTAATTGACCAATTGTTCAAGCGACGAGAGGGTTGACTTTTGGGGAACTAATCTTGTGAAATTGTGTTGAGTGTGAGAAAGTCGTAGTCGCATTGTTATCATTACTGTTGAAAACCTTAAGGATGAAGTTAAAGAATATTTCTGAAGTATTGATCTCGCAAGGAAATATTTCGGTGTGTATTCATGGTGTTGGATTTAAGCTCCGTGAGAGTGGTACCAGTTGTGTGCAGTTGTGTTTTTACCATGAGGGTGAAATTTGAAAGTTATCTTCCATGTACGAGTAAGAAGTAGGTGTTCCAAAGTTAAGCATGTAACTTAGAATCTTGAGTAAGTCGAAAAACCCGTAAGAAGAATTGTTATGGAATGTGGTAACTAGAAACGAAAGTTGTTAAGCTATTTTGGATGTATTATTTCGAGTTAGAGTGGATTTCAGAGTTGTATATGTTATGGTTGTAATAGTATAACTCATGTACCTCTGTCGTCTGGAGAGTATTGGACCGACGTTAAGATATTGTGTGTTGGCGAGGAAATTGTTCTACCATAGGACGTCAATAAGTTCCTTGTACCGTTGGTTAGTAAGGACCCCAGTGGATAAGTGTGATTCTCCGCTGACTGTTAACTATTTGGTAGTGCTTAAGAAATCATGGTATTTCACTGTTAGAATTTGGATTGCACATTGGAAGGTGACAGATGAAAGAGTTCAGTCAGACTAATAAAGATTAGAACGAGTGTTACTTGTAAGTATGAAAATAAGGGGATCTTGTTCTAAGCGTGTTACTTTTGGTGTGATACGAAAAAGATGAAATATCAGATATAATAAGTACCCTGTACAGCATTGGACCAGATGAAACTGGTAAAGAAGTCGTTTGAATAATAGTGAAGTAGTTTTGGACGTTGAAGGATTTATGAGAAGATAAATCATCGGTGATTGCATGAAATTAAGGAATCACTGAATTACATCGCGATAATTTGATGAGTGTTTGTTATCCTAAACCAAGATAAGGTGTTACAGTTTTGTTTGTGACTCAGTAGAGGAATATGGAACGATACATTCTTTCCGAAGGTAGAACGTGGCCAAGTCTTTTGTATGGAACAACAGAGGAATTGTGGAAAAGCAAGTTGAAGGTTAACCCAATATTGGAATAAGAGTATGACTAAGGAACCGAAGTTTGATAATTCGTGAAATTAAGGATTTTGGTATGTGAAGTCAAGTTGGAATTGGAATACGTCAGAATTTGAATAGAAGTAAAGTTGAGTGTGGAACTAAGACATTGATACAAGTTGTGGTTATTGTTGAGCGAAGGAAATTCGGGGGCGAATTTCAATTTAAGGAGGGAGAGTGTAATACCCCATATTATTTAAGTGCTCAATTGGATATCAGATGAGATAAGATGAGTATCTATGTGTTCTATCATAGGTAAATTAGATTAATGGAATCCTCTAAGTACTTTAAGTATTGACATTTGGGATCAATATAGCAACTAATGAACTCTGAAGAGATCAATTATTTAATAAAGAGACAGATCAATTATTTTAACTCGAGAAAGGATTTTAAGGTAACTCTAATAATTGATCAAATGGTTTGGGATGACAAAATATCAATTGGAGATATTTTACTCTAGTGGATTATATTATATAATATTGGTATTATATATATATATATATATATATATATATATATATATATATATATATATATATATATATATATTTGTTAGAAAAGAAAGAGAAAGGAAAAGTTGGAAAGAAGAAGAAAAGAGAAAGAAGAGAAGGAAGAGAGAAAGAAGAAGAGAAAGAGGGAAAGCTTGAGAAGAAGCTCATGGATCATCATCATCTTCTTCAACCTCCTCTTCGATTACCGGGTGGGTTCAAGATAGAAGCTTTAGTTGTAGAATTCTAGAGTTTCTAGAGTTAGGTTAGATTTGAGAGAAAATGATTAAACGGTTAAATCAATGAAATCTAACGAATCAAATGTGATATAAACTGCGTAGAATACTTGTTGTTATGTTCGGAACATGTGTTGGTTGATATGGTATGAATTGGAAGTGTTTGGGTATGGTTGGATTGTAAAACCTAACTTTTCATATTTGATGAAATTAGTATTAATTTTGTAATTATGTTGGATGGCCTTTTAATTGGGGAAATATCATAGTATGTTGAATTCTGAGACCGGGTTTTTTACGGAATCGAAATCGGAGGTCTGGAAGGCATTTAACGGTTGAAAACTGAGTTTTTAGCAGAATCTGCGTAGTATGCGTCGACTCGTGGAATTTTGAGTCGACTCATAGTACCCTTGCATCGACGCATGAGTCGACGCGAGCAGACCTAGGCGTTACAGAATTTTTCCAACATGTCAGATTTTGTTTTCTTCATAACTTTTGAACCGTAAGTCCGTTTTGGTCCCCGTTCGAAGCGTTGGAAAGCTATTTCAATCCTCTATGTGATAGTGAGGTAGAAACATGGTTATATGCTATGGATTGATAAGAAAAATATAGAAATGTAGTGTATCTAATTTTGATTCCACCAAAACTCAAGAATCGGGAATCCGATTGATACGAGTCCAAAGTCTTTGGAAAGATAATCCAATAAGGTAGAGAATGGTAATGAGAGACCATGATTTAACCAAGGATGCTTGGTAGAGGATAGTAGTGACTTGTATGCCTTAAAAATGTGTGTGAACTACTATGTGGATTATGTTTGACATGTTATGCTATCATGTGTGTGTCGCTCCCGGGATTTTCGTCCTGGTACAAACGCGAAAGTGGCGCCGAAACAGAGTCGCCAGTAATGTGTATTTATCCCAAGAGAGGGAAAGGAAACACTGCATAAACCTGAGGGAAGGAAAAGAGCATGGTCTTGCGACCAAAAGAACTGGGTTCGGGAGTCGGTTACGCGCGAGGAAGGTATTAGCACCCCCACGCGTCCATCGGACCCGATGGGATCCACGCTTGCTTGGCTCGATCGAAGGGTGTAAGGAAAGGATACTGGAAAAGGAACTGCTAACTGGAGAACTGGAAAAGGAAAGGAGAAAGAAAGAGAACCAAATGTAGGGAAAATAAAAGAAGTGCTCGAATGGGCCCTACCCCACTGCCTACGTATCTCATCGGGAACATGAGAATCAGAGCGATGTAGTTCCCCTCAACGAGGGTCACTTTTTTGTGTTTTTTAGTGGAAAGGTCAGAGTGCGCGTTCCAGCAGTTAGGTGTTGCAGCTCGCTGTTGGGAGACTTAGATGTTACCTGTTTGCAGTGGAACGGACGCGACAAATCCTTAGAGAATGAGTGGATGAGATGAGAAAGGAATTGTTTGTTTTTTGTCTTTTAAGAAAGAAGTATTTTGATTATTGGTATTTAGTAACTCATATTGTATTTAAGTCCTTCACATGGGATCGAATGCCTCGCATATCGACCCAAGACGGGACGTACGCTAAACATTCTAAGAAAGTGAGAGAAGACCCCTCACCATCTTATTCTCACATGAAACGCTCAAATACAATATTTGTTATGCCTTTATTAAGTGTTTTTTATTTTGGTTTTGAGATGAGAAGAAGAGACTCAAAAGGTTGATAAAGGTAAAAATCTAATGAGGGAGACTAAGACTCAATCTTAATGTTATCATACATGGTGATCCTATGGTTAATGAGACTTGAGGAGCACTATCCTAAAAAAGAAGGAGAAGAACATAAGAAGCAACTTACTTCCAAGATGGAAGTTAAGTTGATCCTAAAGAGGGATGAAGAAGATTAAGTAAGCAAAGAAGCATTTAATCAGGAATTAATCAGAAAGTAATCAAGATAATCCAAGTTAGAATTAAAATGCTAATTAAAAAGTCAAAATTAAATTCTAACAAGAAAAGTTAATCTCCAATTAGAACTAATACTAAGACTAATCCTAAGATTAATTCGAGGTAATTCTAAACTAAATCTAGAACATTAATCCTAAAGTTAAATCTAGAATTAAAACTAATATTAATCCTAAAATTAATTCCAATTAATTCCTAATTGAATCTATTTCTAATATTGATCTAATTAATTCCTAGAAAAAATAATTAAACAAGTTCAATTCTAAAACCTAATAAAACTCTAATTATCCTAAGTTTACTAACTAAACAATTAACTCAAATCAAAACAATTAACAAAGAAATAATTAAAAATAACAAAGAGGGGTGAAAACAGTACCGGGGGGTGTGAAAAAAGCTACCAGGCGTTGGGCTTAAGTCAGTAGGCCCAAAGGAATTTTCTATGCAGCCAGGGGGTACAGATAGTAGCTAACGCGGGTGCAGGAAGTGAAAACAGGCGCAAGGCCTTATTGTCTTAAGCCCATGTTTCCTTGCAGCCAAGTGGGGGTGTGTAACTGAACTGATGGGTGATGAGAAGAAAATTCAAATGGGCCTAGGC
The DNA here is from genome assembly GCA_022829125.1 of Lathyrus tuberosus. NCBI lineage: Eukaryota > Viridiplantae > Streptophyta > Magnoliopsida > Fabales > Fabaceae > Lathyrus > Lathyrus tuberosus. The sequence goes on along the minus strand of JALAZF010000062.1, from coordinate 629,137 downwards.
CCGGTCCGCATTAGGCAATGTTAGAAGTAAAAAGAAAAAAAAACCCTAGGAGGCTTCAAAACACTCAGTATCCTCTTCTTCTCCAACACCGTGCCGTCTTTACCAACATCTTCATTCTCCGCCACAAAATTCTCCGCCGATCCTCTTCACTCTCCCCTCTTCGTTCCACTCGTTCTCACAAACCAAACCCTCACGCGCCATCCTCTTTCCACCGTGAATATCTCTTTTCTCCTCCATGCGTCGTGACCTCCATCTTCAAACCATCGCAGTTCTCTCCTTCTTCCTCTATCAACTACCTCCGTCATCATCTGCGCCGTCTTGCTCGCACAAAGCCATCGCCGGAAACATCCACACCAGCAACTCTTTCCACTTTGCCACCGTCGTACTCATCGAAGTTTAAACTCACACTCGTCATGGGAGCTTCATCTTCTCAACTTCGGAACATCACCAATATCCTTCGCCATTCCACATCCCTTCGTTTCTCCTTCACCATCGCAACCTTGCCGGATGCAATCACCTTAACCACATTCGGTTTCGACTTCAACGTTATTCGCAAAAGACTAAACACACACAAACTGTGGTGAAATCTACTCAAGCTAGAGATTGCAAACCGCAAACGGATCAAATGCAAGATGCAAGCAAGGCATATACATGGTGCAAAGCACATTAAAACAGATTCAATTAATTGCAAATACAAGACAAAATCACATCGCAAGATCAAGGTTTGGAGTGAGATTGACGTACCTACCGGAGAGAGTCTGGCGCTCCTTCAAAATCGGCGACGATGAATAAACCACAGGTAACGTTACTTCTGCTCGTACTGCTCCGGTTGTTGAGAATATTGTGTTGTTACTTGCTTCTTCTTAAACTCTTTCTGCTTGATTCTTCTCCGTCTTCTTCTTCGCGATGCGTTTACCGTTATTTGTTGTTGAAGCTCTGAGTTGTATAGAATTCATGTTGAGTTTGCGATGAGGTTATGATTTGAATCACTCTTGAATTATTTTTGAATCTGAGATATTGATTTTCTGCAGGTTCTTGTGAAATGGATTCATGAGGTTTTTGGAAGCATGAAGATGATGCTTTGAATTTTGTTGAAGGTTTGATTCCTGCAGTTGCTTTGAAATTTGGTTGCAAGTTATTGTGCAATTGGTAAAGCAGTGAGAAATCGTGAGAGTGAAGGATATTGAAACTTGAAGATGGAGTGGGAGAGCGAAGGAGATGAAAGAAGTGTAGGGAGAATGAAGATTATGAACAGAGTGAGATCCCCCTTTCGTAAGCGGCGAAGCTGGATTTATATGAAGTTTGGAGGGTAGTTTCGGTTTTCTGATTCAAATTCTGTTATGACCTAATCACGAGTTGCACCTATTCTTTGAAAGTGGCTTTGTGAATGGTAATAGCAGCTTGGAGGCTTGAACGTGTTTTTCCGTGTTACTTGTAGTATGAAGCTGAAATTGGATACTTGATGGCTTCATGGAGTTTGTGGCTTGGAAATGGCTTGTTTTGGAAAGTTGTTGTAACAAGTGGCTTGATGGCTTGATGATTTGCTTTACACAGCTTACAGTGACTACGGGTTAAAAACCCTTGTGTGATGCTTTTTGGTTGTTTCACATGGCTTGGTAGTGGCTTGTGAATTGGTTGGGATACGTGACGCAAGAGGCTCATATTATTTGCTCTGCTTTTTTCATATTGGTAATTATAAATGTATGGTTATTTTGGAAATGGAATATGGATTGGGTATTAAAAATATGGATAAATTGGAAATTGAATTTGAAATGAGAATTGGATAATAAGATGAAATTAAGATGGATATAAGAAATGGTTTAACAACAAATGGATAAATTTGGATATGGTTGAACGAAAAAATAAAAGTGGATATTAAAATGAAATGGATATGGACCAAAAAAGTGGTTTAATAATTTGGATTAGAATGGATTTGAAACATGGTTAAATGGATAATAGAAAAGGTAAAAATGGACTTGGATAGAAATGGTTTAAAAAAAAGATGTGGATATTAGAAAATGAACAATGGATTTTGATGAAAATTAATAGAAAATGGAAATTAGAAAATGGTTAGAAATATGAAAAATGACTTAATGATGAACTTGTATAAGCCCTCCACTGATATTTCCACTAACGAGCACCTTGACTGATTTTAATCCAGGAACCACACTCACACTTTTTACAATATCCTCTGATAAAATAAGTACAACTACCCCGAACCAATTGTAACGACCATTTGATCCAATTAAAAACCTTGCGCTGATTATTGAATCCACACCTCCATTGAAGAATCTCAACTGATGAACAGTCCACAAGCTCCACCATGAATAAAATCCTAAATCACCCAGATGTACACTGATGAACTTTACAGAATCACCCCTGAATAGGGCAAACACTTATAACAAGAAAATTGTTCGATCCCATGTCTTAGAAAACCAATACAATGATATGATTATGAGTTATGGCCTAATGAAAAATGCAGAAGGAATGCAGAGCGAAAGCCGGAAAAAGGTAGGGCAAATTTTGGGGTATTACAGCTGCCCATACTCAATCAACTTGGACCTGAAAGGATGATAGCAACTGCTTTCAGACATTCAAGGTACAAGGTGATTGAATACAAAAAGAACCGCAAAATTTGCACTCTGTGGAGAAGAAGAAAAGGAATATAAACCCAACCAAATGAACACTGCTTGAATAAAAAACTCGGATGGGAAGAATAGCACTGGAGAGATGTCTTTTAGTACGATGCCAGATGACTACTGGCTTGCCACGCTGCGGGTGGACTCTAATAATGTCTTTTAGAATGACGCCAGACGACTACTGGCTTGCCACACTGCGGGTGGACTTTGCCTTCTTGCCACCCTAAGATGGACTTTTGCCAATCTGCGGTTGGACTTTGCTAATTTGCCACCCTAAGATGGACTTTTGCCAATCTGCGGTTGGACTTTGCTGATTTGCCACACTAAGATGGACTTTTAACCAGAGGTTTATAGAATCAACGGACCTACAAAGATGACTCCGCTGGGGATAAGAGGGTAGACCATCAACTCTGAGGTTGAGGGAAAAGGCATTCGCTCTGAGATTGAGAAAATTTGAAGTAAGCAATAACACTGAGGTTGAGGAAAAGGTAGACATCAATTCTGAGGTTGAGAAAAACCATAACTTCAACTCTGGAGTCAGAAGAAGGATATACGTCAACTCTGAGATTGGAGACATGCCACAATACGTCTACTCTGAGGTCGGGGACGAAAGGCGTCAACTAGGAGTTTTGGGAAGAAAGGGAAGTTCATCAACTCTGAGGTTGAGAAGAGGTACACGACAACTTTGAAGTTGGTAAGGTTGGCGTCAACCCTGAGGTCGAGAAAAGAACCACGACAACTTTGAAGTTGGTAAAGAAAAGGATATTCATCAACTCTGAGGTTGAGAAAAGGAGGTGCGATAACTCTGAGGTTGGAGAAGGGAGGCGTCAATTCTGAGATTGGGAGCAAAATAAAGTACGACAACTCTGAGGTTGGGGACGAAAGGCTTCAACTCTGAGGTTGGAGAGAAGATATACAACAACTTTGAAGTTAGGGCAGAAAATGATATTCATCAACCTTGAGGTTGAGAAAATGTATACGTCAACTTTGAAGTTGGAGAAAGGCGTCAACTCTGAGGTTGAGAAAAGGTACACGATAACTTTGAAGTTGGTATAAAGAGGCGTCAACTCTGAGGTTGGAGACCACTGTTTTGATTGGGCTTTCGCACAAGGTACCAAATCTGGTTTATGCTTCGATGCATGTTTGAATTTTTCTTTCTATGGCGTAATGCTCCATACGAAATGGAAATGCTACGCGTTTTGAGGATGCAAATGCTTATGATGATAACTATATGCAAGAATGAGAGGACACTCCACCAGGGAATGCGCAGAATGAAATAATCAGACTTCACTGAGGAAGGGATCACCAATATCTGGTCTCCCGTGGGGAGGTAACCAACTGCACCACCAATAACCACTGATGATGCAAACTCTGTCGGGGAACCGCAAGCTGAATTGTGAAGTCTGTTGGGGAGATGCCAATGGAGATTGGACTTTGAACTGCTGAGAATGCCAATAACCATTGGACTTTGAGTTGCTGAGAATGCCAATAACCATTGGACTTTGACTTACGGAGAATGCCAATAACCATTGGACTCTGACTTTTGAGGAAGAGAATACTCTGACTTCTCACCGTCTTCAAACTGTTTGAAAATATTCCCCCGTCTTACCCTGCTGAGAATGAGGAATCTATCTGCACTGCTGGGGATAAGGAATCTTCATAAAGAACCCCTTTCGTTTTGAGGACGATTCTCTGCTTGGGGAAGAATATCAATTCCAGCACCTTGCCAGGACAAAGATACCTTCTGGCTCCTTGCTGGGGGAGAGACTTTGAAAGCTTAGCGCTTCAAGTTTCTACTGACCAACTGCATACTGATCATCAAGGGTGAACAACGGTTCCTTCCTGACTTGCCCCAGACCACGAGGTCAAATTAAAGAAATCATCTCAAGAGGATTTTACAAAAGACTGGGCGTTCACACTGCCCCAGGGTTTTCAAACTCTTGGAGAGATTTATCGGATCTTGACGTAACTGCCCCAGAGTGTATGATCTTTGAATGAATTTGCCTTGAGAGGACTTGTAATGACTTGAAATACTCTGCCTCAGTGTTTTGAACCTTGAAGAGGTGTTTCTGATTAACCGTCTTCTGGAGAGGATAACTTCTCATGCTCTGGAGGTGGCCTACCTCAATATGAGCTTTGAAGTGACTTTGCCCCTGATCTTCGAATGAATGCCCCATAATATCTGCTTTTGGAGATATTTCTCGACGTGACTGCCCCAGATTGGCTACATCTCATCACGACTTACTGGGGGAAGCCCACGACCTTGAGTCTTTTGGCAACATGCCTCTTGATATGACTGTCCTTCAGAATTTTCAAGCATCCCAACTCGGCAGGATCAAGCTTCTCGATTGGCATTCACTGTGTAAGCTTCATTAATGCTTAGGCACATGTATCCAAGCAAAACAAGTTTATTATGAGAATGATAATTCTAATGCAACAACCATGTTAACCTTGAAGTTTATTGAAAATATGTCGCAAAGCCCTGTGAACGAGTCACTAGTTACGACATTGATTTTTGAATGGAAAATAATACGCACATGCAATACCAACAAAAATCTTATTAGAACAACTCATGGCAGTCAGGAACGCTATCTCGTTGAAGTACGCCTTCGGACTAACCCTGCCTCAATTAGGACTTTTAAGGGTTGTGACGTGGCCAGGTTCACGGTTTTAGAAAAAAGGATTTATGGCTCAAAATTTTGTTTGTACCCACCCATTCTCCTTGATGTTCTCCAGTCCTACGTTCAGTTAATTTGTAAGGATCGATGGTTAAGGAACCCATGAGGTCTTTGAAATGACAGTCACCCTTTTTGTCTTCAGTGTTTCGGTCACACGATTTGTTACTTATCGAGGATTTTCTCTTGATCATTTCTTTTTCATTTTTCACTTCTTTATTTCCCTGATTTTGCCTGGACTGATTCTTTCTGAATTTTTCGATCTTGAAGTCCAGCGGGATGCCCTAACTTTTGCCTAAGTCGCTTATTTTCAAGTTTGGACTTAGCGGGCTTTCTTTCTCCTTTTTTTTCTTTTTTTTTTTTGAACCAGTCGTGTGACACTGGTTGTCTGACTTGTTTGAAAGGGTTGTGACTACCTCATTACTTGGTCGATGAGGGATAACCATTGTTTTCACATCTTTTGACCTCTTCAAGGTAATGGATCCTCAGATGCTCACTCCTTTCGAAATCTGAATGCTTGGTCAAATTACTGACAACTACCCTGCCCCTGGTTAAATGTGAGGGTTTTTTATAATGAAAAGAAACTCCTACTTCAAGGCTCAAAGGGGTTGACGAGGGTCTATCTCCCTTATATCTCCGGTGTTTGGGGATTTGAAGCAATGCATGTACATCCTCAACAGGGTTTTATCCAAAAGCACACAACCAAAGATTTTGCGGTTTTACTTCATCATCCTCCCTCCAAGAGTTTAAGCAAGAAAATTGGTATTGCGATGCGCAGAAACATTATATGAATGAATAAAAATGAATTACTTCAAGAAAAAACATATTCATTGCATTAAAACATCATTCAGAACACAAACAAGTTTTTAATGCATACAACGCTTTAACAAGAAATGAAAAACTACAAATGAAAATGCAGTAAAGAAGCTGAAGATTGCCATCGCTGAGGAGGCTTGATTCTGTCTGGACGTCCTTGTAAACTGAGTGCTCACTTGAGACAGGAGGCTTCAATTGATGTATATATCATCTTCAGTGAATGCAATGATCTCTGAGTCCACCAGGTCTTGCACCTTGTGCTTGAACACGTTGCAATTTTCAATGGAATGACCCGGTGTGTCTGAGTGATACTCGCATCTAGCATCCAGATCATAATCAGGAGGAATGGGGTCAGGGATAGGCTTGGCATCCCTTAGTTCAACTAGAGAACTCTCAAGTAGACGGGTAAGAACATCACTATGAGGAATAGGGAGTGGATCGAACCTTCTCGCAGGCCTTCGCGATCTTTGTTTTCTCTGTTGCTGAGGAGCATAAGGTCACTGATACTGAACAGGCTGTTGAACAACAGGAGGAATATACACAACACTAGTTTCTCCTTCCTTTCCCTTGGAGGACCCAGCATAAGGTTTCTTTGCATCTTCAGCAGCAATTCGAATCTTTCCCGTCTTGATGCCATTTTCGACTCTTTCTCCTGCCAATACAAGACCTGAAAATCTAGCTGACAAATATCCAACCAATTTCTCATAATAATGCCCCTGAAGCGTATCCATGAACATATCAACGAGCTCTCTTTCCAACATCGGAGGTTGAACTTGGGAAGCCAATTCACGCCACCTCTGGGCGTATTCTTTGAAGCTTTCATTTTGTCCCTGAGAAAGACTCTGCAATTGTATTCTATTGGGCGCCATGTCCGTGTTGTATTGGTAGTGCTTGATGAAAGCCTCTGCCAAATCTCTCCAGCTTTTAATATGCGTTCTCTCCAAGCTCATATACCAGTCTAAAGATGCCCCAGTTAAGCTGTCCTGAAAGAAATGCATCAGCAGCTTCTCATCATCCGTATAGGCAGACATTTTGCTGGAATATGCCCTGATGTGAAGCTTAGGGCAGGTGCTTCCATTGTACTTTTCGAAAGTAGGCGCCTTGAACTTCGGAGGAACCTTCACACCTGGGACCAACCCTAAGTCATACATGTCCATACCCAAATCATTATGGCCTTTAATAGCCTTCAATCTCTCTTCGAGAATACCAAGCCTCTTGTCCGCCTCAGTAGGGAAATTCATCTCAGCATCGTAAAATTGTTCTTCCTAATTATCCACCTTCTGACGAGGAACATGAATCCTAGCAGCACTTCCTCTGGATTGACTCATAGGAGAGGGTGGAGGAAGATCAACACGTGGAGGATTCACAACTCTGCCCGGAGTATTACCAACAACATTCCCATTACCAGCCTCTGGGATAACAACAGCAGTCCTTTGAATAACTGCCCCTAGTTCCTCTTGTTGTTGAGCCATGCCCTGCATCATCTCAAAGCACTGGGCCATACGAGTCTGGAATTCCGACAACTCTACTCGCATGTGATCCATGATCCTCCTCTGATTGCTTCAAGTTGCGTAGTGGTGAGAAGTCAAGCTTGCAGTTCTGAAGAAAATACCAAGTCAGAATAAGAATCCCCTCTTTGAATACCTGTTATGCATATGAGTATGAGAATGCAAAATGTCATGTGATGCAAATACAAAGACACGGGATCAAGGTATCCACAAAGCTCTGGATAAGTGTTGTGTTACTGTCTGAATAGGTTCACAGGTCTGCTCTGAAGAGAATACCGAAATACCAGAATACCAGAATTACCAGAATACCAGAATACCAGGTTGATAAGTCAACGCTGATAAGAAGACCAGAAAACCAGGTAGGTTGAAGGTTACGGTCACCTGCAAACCTGTAAACAATCCCCCCAATCTCACATGCATGTACTAGAAAGTGAGGATTCTCAAATTCGGATCTCGGAATGAGAAGCAATGGCACATTCAGCCCGAAGGATACAATGCCATCGCCAAACAAAGAGATTGTCCTCTGATTCACCTCAAAATAAAGAGGGGTCATCCTAAAAGGTCATCCAGACTTAAAAGCTCTTCCAGATAGCTCTACCATCGTGGAAGATCCACAACGCAGAATTCTCTAGAGAGAACCACATCCAGATTGTGTTTCATATTCCCTCCTCGAACCAAAATGGAATGCGGGAGGATATGAAACACACTAAACATAAGTGCACTCAGGCCTGTGTATTGGGCCTATCTCTCAGAATACCCATCCCGCCAAACAGAAAACCAGCACAGCATAGTCCAGTGATGCAGTAAATGCTGTAAATACAATAATGTACAGTAAAGTAGTAGTACGATAAACAACAATACAGTAAAATAGTAAATACAACAAGATACAGCTCCACAGTAAACATCCAATGAAAGAAAACAAACAAGCGCTAGGATTGACTCGCAAAAGGGGATGGACCAGCAAGAGGTCAACCTCTCCCCAGCAGTGTCGCCAGCTGTCACTCCCGGGATTTTCGTCCTGGTACAAATGCGAAAGTGGCGCAGAAACAGAGTCGCCAGCAATGTGTATTTATCCCAAGAGAGGGAAAGGAAACACTGCATAAACCTGAGGGAAGGAAAAGAGCATGGTCTTGCGACCAAAAGAACTGGGTTCGGGAGTCGGTTACGCGCGAGGAAGGAATTAGCACCCCCACGCGTCCATCGTACCCGATGGGATCCACGCTTGCTTGGCTCGATCGAAGGGTGTAAGGAAAGGATACTGGAAAAGGAACTGCTAACTGGAGAACTGGAAAAGGAAAGGAGAAAGAAAGAGAACCAAATGTAGGGAAAATAAAAGAAGTGCTCGAATGGGCCCTACCCCACTGCCTACGTATCTCATCGGGAACATGAGAATCAGAGCGACGTAGTTCCCCTTAACGAGGGTCGCTTTGTTTGTGTTTTTTAGTGGAAACGTCAGAGTGCGCGTTCCAGCAGTTAGGTGTTGCAGCTCGCTGTTGGGAGACTTAGGCGTTACCTGTTTGCAGTGGAACGGACGCGACGAATCCTTAGAGAATGAATGGATGAGATGAGAAAGGAATTGTTTGTTTTTTGTCTTTTAAAAAAGAAGTATTTTGATTATTGGTGTTTAGTAACTCATATTGTATTTAAGTCCTTCACATGGGATCGAATGCCTCGCATATCAACCCAAGACGGGACGTACGCTAAACATTCTAAGAAAGTGAGAGAATACCCCTCACCATCTTATTCTCACATGAAAGGCTCAAATACAATATTTGTTATGCCTTTATTAAGTGTTTTTTATTTTGGTTTTGAGATGAGAAGAAGAGACTCAAAAGGTTGATAAAGGTAAAAATTTAATGAGGGAGACTAAGACTCAATCTTAATGTTATCATACATGGTGATCCTATGGTTAATGAGATTTGAGGAGCACTATCCTAAAAAAGAAGGAGAAGAACATAAGAAGCAACTTACTTCCAAGATGGAAGTTAAGTTGATCCTAAAGAGGGATGAAGAAGATTAAGTAAGCAAAGAAGCATTTAATCAGGAATTAATCAGAAAGTAATCAAGATAATCCAAGTTAGAATTAAAATGCTAATTAAAAAAGTCAAAATTAACCACAGGTAATGTTACTTCTGCTCGTACTGCTCTGGTTGTTGAGAATATTGAGTTGTTACTTGCTTCTTCTTAAACTCTTTCTGCTTTATTCTTCTCCGTCTTCTTCTCCGTGATGCGTTTACCGTTATTTGTTATTGATGCTCTGAGTTGTATGGAATTCGTGTTGAGTTTGCGATGAGGTTATGATTTGAATCACTCTTGAATTATTGTTGAATCTGAGATATTAATTTTCTGCAGGTTCTTATGAAATGGATTCATGAGGTTTTTGGAAGCATGAAGATGATGCTTTGAATTTTGTTGAAGGTTTGATTCCTGTAGTTGCTTTGAAATTTGGTTGCAAGTTGTTGTGCAATTGGTAAAGCGATGAGAAATCGTGAGAGTGAAGGATATTGAAACTTGAAGATGGAGTGGGAGAGCGAAGGAGATGAAAGAAGTGTAAGGAGAATGAAGATTATGAACAGAGTGAGATCCCCCTTTCGTAAGCGGCGAAGCTGGATTTATATGAAGTTTTGAGGGTAGTTTCGGTTTTTTGATTCAAATTCTGTTATGACCTAAACACGAGTTGCACCTATTCTTTGAAAGTGGCTTTGTGAATGGTAATAGCAGCTTGGAGGCTTGAACGTGTTTTTCCGTGTTACTTGTAGTATGAAGCTCAAATTGGAGACTTGATGGCTTCATGGAGTTTGTGGCTTGGAAATGGCTTATTTTGGAAAGTTGTTGCAACAAGTGGCTTGATGGCTTGATGATTTGCTTTACACAGCTTACAGTGACTACGGGTTAAAAACCCTTGTGTGATGCTTTTTGGTTGTTTCACATGGCTTGGTAGTGGCTTGTGAATTGGTTGGGATACGTGACGCAAGAGGCTCATATTATTTGCTCTGCTTTTTTCATATTGGCAATTATAAATGTATGGTTATTTTGGAAATGGAATATGGATTGGGTATTAAAAATATGGATAAATTGGAAATTGAATTTGAAATGAGAATTGGATAATGAGATGAAATTAAGATGGATATGAGAAATGGTTTAACAACAAATGGATAAATTTGGATATGGTTGAACGAAAAAATAAAAGTGGATATTAAAATGAAATGGATATGGACCAAAAAAGTGGTTTAATAATTTGGATTAGAATGGATTTGAAACATGGTTAAATGGATAATAGAAAAGGTAAAAATGGACTTGGATAGAAATGGTTTAAAAAAAAGATGTGGATATTAGAAAATGAACAATGGATTTTGATGAAAATTAATAGAAAATGGAAATTAGAAAATGGTTAGAAATATGAAAAATGACTTAATGATGAACTTGTATAAGCCCTCCACTGATATTTCCAATAACGAGCACCTTGACTGATTTTAATCCAGGAACCACACTCACACTTTTTACAATATCCTCTGATAAAATAAGTACAACTACCCCGAACCAATTGTAACGACCATTTGATCCAATTGAAAACTTTACGCTGATTATTGAATCCACACCTCCATTGAAGAATCTCAACTGATGAACAGTCCACAAGCTCCACCATGAATAAAATCCTAAATCACCCAGATGTACACTGATGAACTTTGCAGAATCACCCCTGAATAGGGCAAACACTTATAACAAGAAAATCCTTCGATCCCATGTCTTAGAAAACCAATGCAATGATATAATTATGAGTTATGGCCTAATGAAAAATGCAGAAGGAATGCGGAGCGAAAGCCAGAAAAAGGTAGGGCAAATTTTGGGGTACTACAGTGTGTTTATGTGATTCTATTATACAATTGTGATATGCTTTGCCTAATATTAATGTTAACATGATAAGAGAATATGCATGCTTAAAATGAATTAGGGCGAGTGAGGAAACTTTACCCCAAAACAAAATGGTATAATTCTAGGTTGTGACTAGGATTGTGATAGAAACTCTAGATGGCTATGCTCAGGCAATTGATGTAGAAAGATGCATCCTTGACGAGTAATGGTCTAGAGTGGATAACTAAATGACAACGCTCGTGCATGAGGTGCCGAGGCGTGTGTCTGACAACGCTCGTGCGTGAAGGGCCGAGGCGTGTGTCCGATACAATGTTATAGAGAAGAGTGAACACTAGTATAGAACATGTGTATTAACCATTGCGGTTTTGTGGAAAGACAAAAGAGGTCTTAAAGCGAATGTGGTCTTGTGATTATCGAATACAATCACGTTTGTGTGTGTGATCATGTAATCGTAACCAGTTCTTTGAGTTGCAGTTTCATGAGTCTCGAGCTCCTCTGAAACAAGGCATGGTACTTGGCAGGTTTGATTCCTGTGTGTAGTATGAATGGAACCTAAGGGTAGAGACTTGTGATGGTTAACAGGTCATGTGAAGTGATGGTTCACGGCTAACAGGCCGATGTTCCCGAATCCATTTCGTATGCCAAGTAAATTACAAGGATCCATGACTCGGGTCGACTTCTAGACGTAGAAGAGGACGGGAAAAGGGGATGCCTTGGCACGGTTATCGATTAGTGAGATTCTTGAGTTAACAGGTTCAGGACATTTTTATTCCATTCGTGGGATTTATGAGTTAACTAACTCATGACATGTTTCCATATAGTGTGAGATTGTGAACTCAAAGTATTTTCCCTTCCCCTTGACTTGAGTTAGGATTGGTTAGAACCCTGTAAAGCCGAGAGAATCCATAAGATAGGGAACTCACTGAGATTTGACGTATCTCACCCCACTATTGTTGATTTTTTTCAGGAGGTACTTGCAGGTTTGATTTACAAGTGGAGCTATGCTTGGATGTTTCAAGAGAAGCTTGGCTTTAGTATTTTCCGCTGTGTATTTGTTGTATACAATTGAGGATATTGTATATTGATCTTAGATTTTATATTTTTGGCTAATTTCCATATCTTGTACCATAGATTGTATTATGTTTTTAGAATGGTCAAGTATGTGAATTATGCCATTATGCACTTATGATTGTGTCAGTACCAAATAAAACACTTGTATGGTATTTGTCGCGGCCGGCAAAAATATTCGAGTCGCCATCATATTTTTTAAGGAAAATAATGATAAACCTAAAAATCCTAAATCCCAAGGGCAGAGATTCCTAAGGTTCGGGAGTCGGTTAAGTGAGGGGAAGGTGTTAGGCACCCCTCACTTCCATTGTACTCAATGGGATCCTCCTTAGATTTTAGGGCATGCTTGTTTGTTTGTCTAAATTCACTTATGTACAAAAGAGTCCTACGTTTTTTATTAATTATACTCGCTAGGGTTTACAACCCTATGCCTACGTACCTTCAATTTGAAGGATCAGAGTAACCGTAGTTCACCTCCCCTATTCCTACCCCCTAATCCTATTCCTAACCCTAATCCCAAATCCAATCCATTATTTATACTCTTGGATAAAGAGTTCTATCCCCAAATCTATTATTTATACTCCTAGATAAGGAGTTTTATCCCTTAATCTATTATTTATACTCCTAGATAAGGAGTTTTATCCCTTAAATCTATTATTTATACTCCTAGATAAGGAGTTTTATCCCTTAAATCCCGATCTGTTTATTTATACTCTCGGAGGAAGAGTTTTATCCCAAAATCCCTTATCCCTTGTTTATACTCTCGGATGGAGAGTTATATCCCTTAAAAATCCCTTGGCCTTTATTTATACTCTTGGAACCTAAGAGTTTTATCCCTTAATCCCTTATCCCTTTGGCCTATATTTTAACTCTTAGACCCTAAGAGTTTTATCCCTAAATCTCATCCTTTATTTAGACTCTTGGACAAAGAGTTTTATCCCAAGTTTTAAATCCTTAAAAGAATCCTATTATATTCCTTAAGTTCTTAATAATATCCCTTAGCTCCCAATCCTTTAAATCCCAGAAGTCCTTTATATCCCTTTATATCCCTTATAATGAAACAATAAAAATCCTCAAATTCAATGGGATTTAATAAAACCCAAAATGCCATTTATGCTAAAAAAAAATATTAGCAAAATTAACCCCCAAATTATTCAACTTTAAAAAATAATTTTTAAATTCAATATAATCCTAAAATAACAGAATTGTAATTCCTAGTTTCCTAAAAGAATAAACCAAACATTTTAAATATATATTGAAAACCAAACCCAAGATTATCCAATAAACCAAGTATGTTAAATATATAAAATATAAATTTAAACCCAACCCCACAATTAACCCAAAAATTCCTAAATAAAAATTCCTAAATAAAATTAAATCCCTTATTTTAAAAAAAGAAAGTAGCCCAATTATTTTAAATATATAAAACCAAATAATTATAAAAACAAAACCAAAAATAAAATAAAACTCAAATATTTATCCTAATACTAATATACTCAAAACCCTATTTCTAACCCCTAATTAAAATCTAAATCCTTATTAAGTAATTAAATTAAGCTATTAATTCAATTAATTAAAAAAATCTTAAAACCCTATTTCTAACCCCTAATTAAAATTTAATCTAATTAATGATTAAATTAAGTTATTAATTTAATTAAAAAAACCCTAAACCCTACTTCTTATAAATCCTAATTAATATTTAACCTAATTAAATAATTAAATTAAGTTATTAATTTAATTAATTAAAAACCCTAAAACCCTTAAATGTATTTTCTCCTAAAATCCTATTTTATATACCCTAATTAAATATTAAAACCTAATTAATAATTAAATTATGTAAATAATTTAATTTATTAAACAACACCCAGGGGGTGCAAATAGTATCTCTATACTAACTTGTAGTAACTTATCCCCACACTGATAAATAACAAATAAAAGTAAAAAAAAAAAAAAAAAAAAGGGTGCCCCATTCTCCTCGTTCAGCAACATAGTAAGGTGATTTAAATTATTCTAGCATCAACTAATTGGACGAGAACATGTGGCATTTAGATTAAAAATAAAAAAATTAAAAACAAATAAAGCCACATGAAAAGTACAATTACAGTATCAATAATTTTCGATCCCTTTTCTTTCTCATCAAAGAGCTTTTCCAATTTGAAACCCACAATCAATTTTTCTGCTCTCAACAAAATTCAAAGCAAAACACAAGATGGATTGCAAACAATAATATCGAAATTAAAAGGGGCAAAAAGGTTACCGGAGATGGCTTTCGTATGTCGACGGTGAGGGGTTGTTCATCGGAGGGAATGATGGTGCGTGACGCGGATCGGAGCGGCGTCGGGAGGCTTGTGCGGAGGTTTATCGTGAAGATTACGGCGGCGCGGTGATGCGTGTGTGATGCAGAGCAGAGCTTTCGATTCCGACATCGGTTGTATGTTAGATATGCCTCGATTCGAAAACAATAACAGTTGCCGTGAAAAACTCTTTCAATCCACTCTCTCTTCCTTTTATTTCTTCGACTGAGTATTTTTTAGCGGGAGTTTGAACTAATCCGTAAGTATTAGTTCCAAATGATCACGATGAGATTAGAACTCTGTTTTTGATCCACTGTATTTTCTTCCCTCATGATGAAGGGATAAGATATTTATGCTGTGAAATTTTGGAGGTTTGAGACTTTTAAAAGGTTGGTATTGAAGAAGGTTCATGGTGATGATAAATTTTTGTTTTAATTTTGTAGTTTTGTGATTGTTTTCATATGTTGTTGGTGCAAATTGTTTTAATGGTTTGTGTAGTTGAATGATATTGGACTTTTTCTAAAAAAACAAAAGGGTGATGGTAAAAAATAGTGCAAGTCTTTTGAATGTGAGACTTGTAATATTGTGGTCTTAAGATACATGGCTTTTTCTACATGAGTGTGTGTGAGTGTTAGTAAGGTTTAGAGATAGTGATATTTACAAAATTGTGAAAAATAGTGAAAACAAGGATTTGATTTTTGACTAAAAAAAATAGAAAAAAAATCTTTTTCTATGTAGAAATTGTATGGAATGTACCGTGTTGTTTGTGGTGTATGAGTCTGTTTGTTAGTCAGGGTTAGTTGTCGAAATAGTTGATATTGAGACTTATTTATATTAAAAAACTAGGTTAAATTAAAAAGGAAAAAATTAAATTAGGTCCAAACAATAATTAAAAAAATTAAAAAGTCCAAAAAATGAAATTTCATTTGATTTGGATTTCAAATATTTTTATCAATTAAATTGGATGTTTCCTAAAATTATATATTTGTCTTTAAAGACATGCAAAAAATGCTAAAAATAACAACAATTAAATTAATGATATTTTTTTGACTAAAAATACATAAAAGTGAAAAATAATATTTTTTAAAAAAAATTGTCTAAAAGTGAAAAAATGCCTTTAAGAAATAAATTCACCTTCTTTTTCCCTTAGAAATTGGTCATGTTGATTCTTTCCAAAAAAAATGAAAATATTGTGGAATGATTTAAAAACTGAACAAAAATCGCTAAATATTTTTTTTATATTAAAAATCAATTTAAATGAAATGCTAAATGACATTGAATAACTATCCTAAAATACAATGTGAACAAAATATTTTCAAATCTCTTTAATTGTATGGTTTTTTTTTTTACTATTTTATGCACAAAATTATGATTTTAAGCAAAAATGATATTTTAAAAATGGCTAAAATAAAAAATGAAAATTAATAATAAAAATTATAAAAATATTACTTTTTTGACATTTTTGTGATGCAAGAAATTAGAAATCAATAAAAGAGAAAAAAACACTAGAAGTGAGAAATGTGGGATTCGAACTCAAGACCTTCTCATCGTAACACATACTCTTCTACCAATTGTGCCATTTCATTTGTTCGAAATAAAGTGACACAAGAAAATATATGAAGCGTGGTCAAAATTGGGGGCACGACAGTATTACTCTAGATAAATATTATACAGGGCATTACATCTTCCACAGTGGAGGTTTCCTTCACCCAGTGTCTCAAGAAGTACACACCATCAATGAGGGTGACTCCTCCGATACAGATGAAGAGTGGAAGTCCTATCTCAACGAGGGCGGTTATATGTCTCAGGGAGAGGCACATATGCCATTCTGATATCTCACGCAAAGTCTGAGATATATACCAAGATCAGATGTCAAGATGATATATGGAGATTGTGATCCAGAAGGATGTCGTGCTCCGCCCAACTCATTAGAGGAGGACACTCTGATGAAAGACAACTTTGACTATGACTATTATGACCCAATGGATGACTTGCCTATCTGGCAGCCGTACCCGGAAGACTTGGGGCAAAAGAGTCAGCCAAACAATGCTTATCAGTTGAGCAATGTTGAAAAGAATACATGCGTCCCCACCAAGTCATGAGATCATTACTCAGGACATTCCAAAAATATCCAGCACAACGATGAATCTGCAAAGGTTGTAGGATAAGAGTTTATCAACTATGCTTTTCCTGAGGTCAACGTCATCGAGAAAGATGACTCCGCCAGTCCCACAACAGTATGGGACACCTTAGGACAGCTGAGTGCCAAGTACGACTTCTTGGTCAAGTACATCGCTCCTGAAAGCTCTCGTATCAGGCTCGAAGACATTTAGCCAACCGGATGGGGAGATCCACCTGAGAATGAAAACACTGTGCAAGATACAACAAAAGAGTTCGTCTACGACAACTCTACATGGGAGGAAGACTCCAACGATCCTGCTCTGCCAGAAATCAGCGTCATTTCTGAGGACAAACCTAGAAAGAAGGTATCAGACTTTGTGATTCACCGAGGAGTTCGCCGCCAATGGGTTGCTGTTGATGTCCCGAAAGTCGTCCATAAGTCTAAGTAATTGCCATCTTTGTTTTAACCTTTCACCCTACCCAGGTGAAACAGATGTTTTTATAGGGCTCACTTTCTGTAAATGTCCTTCTTCGCTTCGCCCAAAGCGACAGAGTTTTGTTTTATAGGGCTGTAGTTTCAAGAATCGACTAAATCATAAATAAATAAACGTCGTTCTGTAATTTCCGCATTTATTGCTGTTTTCACTTTTCGCTTTTTCAGAAAATGGTAATCCTAAAACAGCCCAAAAATAAAAACGAGCATTGTTCAGAAAATACACTGCACACATGCTTGCATCCTCTCCATCTCTTCTAAAAATAAATCATCACGTCATGTAGATTGCTTGTTTTAAACCCCATTAAAACATATGATCCAATGCCTTCTCCCAACTTTGAATTCCCGGTATTTGAGGTTGAAGAAGACGAAGAAATTCCGGAAGAGATCTCCCGGTTACTCAGACAAGAGGAAAGGTCCATTGAACCTCACAAAGAGCCGTTGGAAACAGTCAACTTGGGTTCAAAAGAAGAGAGAAAATAAGTCAAGATTAGGGCACTGCTCAGTCCGACTATCAAAGAAAGCTTGATAGAGCTTCTCAAAGAGTTTCCAGATGTTTTTACTTGGTCCTATTAGGACATGCCAGGGTTAGACACCAGCATCGTGGAACATCATCTACCGTTAATATCAGAATGTCTGCCGGTAAAACAAAGGCTGAGACGGACTCATCCAGACATGGACATCAAAATCAAAGAGGAAGTACAGAAAAAGATTGACGCGGGTTTCCTCGTCACCTCAGAATATCCTCAATGGCTAGCCAACATAGTGCCAGTTCCAAAAAGGACGGAAAAGTCAGAATGTGTGTAGATTACAGGGATCTAAACAAGGCCAGTCCAAAGGATGACTTTCCCTTACCACACATTGACATGCTGGTAGACAGTACAGCAAATTCAAAGTCTTCTCCTTTATGGATGGATTCTCGGGCTATAATCAAATCAAAATGGTGCCGAAAGACGTGGAGAAAACTTCCTTTATCACCCCTTGGGGCACCTTTTGTTACAAGGTAATGCCATTCGGTTTGAAGAACGCTGGGGCAACCTCTCAAAGGGCCATGACTACTCTGTTTCATGACATGATACACAAAGAAATCAAAGTGCATGTCAATGACATGATTGCCAAATTTAAAACAGAAGAGGAGCATGTGACCCACTTGTCCAAACTATTCGAGCGTCTGAGAAAGTACAAACTCCGCTTGAATTCTAACAAGTGCACGTTCGGTGTCCGCTCAGGAAAACTGCTAGGGTTCATCGTCAGCCAAAATGGAATTGAGGTTGATCCTGACAAAGTCAAGGCCATTCAAGAAATGCCTTCTCCAAAGACTGAAAAACAAGTCAGAAGATTCCTGGGACGTTTGAATTACATTTCCAGATTTATATTCCTCATGACCGCGACAAGCGCGCCAATCTTCAAATTACTCAAAAAGAATCAAGACTGCGTATGGACAGAAGACTGCCAAATCGCCTTCAACAGTATCAAAGAGTATCTGTTGAATCCACCTATCATGTCACCTCCAGTGGAGGGAAGACCGTTGATCATCTATTTAACAGTCTTGGAAGACTCGATGGGCTGTGTACTTGGTCAACAAGACGAAACAAAAAGAAAAGAGTATGTCATCTACTATTTGAGCAAGAAATTTACCGACTGTGAAAATCGGCACACTATGCTTGAGAAAACTTGCTGTGCTCTGGCTTGGGCAGCCAAACGTCTTTGCCAGTATATGATTTGTCACACTACTTGGTTGATCTCTGAAATGGATCCAATCAAGTACGTCTTTGAAAAACCTGCTCTCACGGGAAGGATTGCCCGATGGCAGATGTTGTTATCAGAATAAGACATCGAATACCATGCTCAGAAAGCCATCAAAGGAAGTATTTTAGCTGATCATTTGGCTCATCAACCGATTGACGATCAGGAATCAGTCGGATTTGACCTCCCAGACGAAGATGTCATGTATATGAAAATGAAGGATTAGGATGAACCGCTACCCAGTGAAGGGCCAGAACCAGGTTCCCAATGGGGACTAATCTTTGACGGAGCTGTCAACAATTATGGAAATGGAATTGGGGCAATCATCGTAACACCTCAGGGTACCCACATTCCTTTCACTGCCAGATTGACATTCAAGTGTACAAACAACGAGGTCGAATACGAAGCTTGTATCATGGGTCCCGAAGAAGCGATCGATTTGAGGATCAAGAACTTGGATGTGTATGGAGACTCAGCCCTGGTTATCAATCAGATCAAAGGAGATTGGAACACATACCAATCAGGACTAATTCCTTACAAAGACTACGCGAGAAGGTTGTTACCATTCTTCAACAGAATCGAGTTTCATCACATCCCTCGTGAAGAGAATCACATGGTTGATGCACTAGCCACTCTCTCTTCCATGATTAGTGAAGGTCGATGGAACGGCGTACCTAAGATTGACATAATGCGCCTAGAAAGGCCCGCTTACATCTTCTCGATCGAAGCAGTCATAGACGACAAACCTTGGTATCACGATATCAAATGCTTCCTTCAGAAACAAGAGTACCCATCTGGGGCATCAAGAAAAGACAAGAAAACCCTCAGAAGGTTGGCAGGCAACTTTGACATGGTCTTGCTCCAATGTGTAGACAGACCAGAAGCAAACATGTTGATAAAAGAAATTCACAAAGGATCCTTCGGCACTCATGCCAATGGACATACAATGACCAGAAAAATTCTGAGAGCAGGATACTATTGGTTGACCATGGAATTTGATTGCTACAAGTACATGAGGAGATGTCACAAGTGTCAAATATACTCAGACAAAATCCATGTACCGCCAACGCATCTCAGAGTTTTCTCTTCCCCATGGCCTTTTTCCATATGGGGAATCGACATGATTGGCATGATCGAACCCAAAGCTTTAAACGGGCATCAGTTCATTCTGGTAGCCATTGATTACTTCACCAAATGGGTCGAAGCAGCATCATATGCCAATGTAACCCGACAATTCGTGGTCCGCTTTATCAAAAACAACATCATCTGCCGTTATGGTATTCCCAGCCAGATCATTACTGATAATGGATCTAACTTGAACAACAAGATGATGAAAGAGTTATGCGCTGAGTTCAAGATCGAACACCATAACTCATCTCCCTATCGACCCAAGATGAACGGAGTGGTAGAAGCAACTAACAAGAAAATCAAAAAGATTGTTTAAAAGATGGTTGTAACCTACAAAGACTGGCACAAAATGCTACCCTTTGCTCTCCACGGTTATCGCAAATCTGTCCGCACTTCAACAGGGGTAACCCCTTTCTCTCTAGTATACGGCATGGAGGTAATGCTTCCCATAAAAGTAGAGATCCCATCAATCCGGGTATTGATGGAATCCAAGCTAATAGAAGCTGAATGGTGTCAAAGTCGGCACGATGAACTGAACCTAATCGAAGAAAAATGAATAACGGCTCTATGCCATGGTCAGTTATATCAGTAGAGAATGAAGAAAGCGTTTGAAAAAAAGGTCCGACCGCGCGTCTTCAAAAAAGGAGACATTGTGCTCAAGAAGATACAATCATTTCTCACTGGTTCCCGGGGCAAATGGACTCCGAATTACGATGGCCCCTATGTGATCAAGAAAGCCTTCTCAGGCGGCGCCTTGAGACTCGAAACCATGGATAGAGAGGAATTTTCCTACCCCATAAATGTTGACGTAGTCAAGAAATACTTCGCCTAAACAAAAAAAAAAAGTCTCGATGGATTGAAAACCAGAAAAGGCGGTCCAGGCAAAAATTAGAAACATAAGCAAAAATCATCCCGATGGATTGGAAATCCCAAAGTACAATCCAGGCAAAAGTTAGGGATTAATGACAAGTAACTACGTCTGATCAGGTTAAATCCCCAGCAGTAATGCCATCCATCAGGAAAACTCCAGTCAAGGTCATCTTCGACAGAAGCTCGGGATGTCCAGAATTCAAAGTTGGTAGAAGGATAACAGTCGTTATGTTTCAATGTAGCCCTTTTCCCGTAAATTACCATTTTCTAAACATTGTAAATACTCTATGGGATCACACGCTTGGCATATTTCTATCCTATCAATAAAATTTGAGCCCTAGTGCTTTTGTTTGTAAATCTTATTTGTTTTAGATTTACATAATGACATTTTTAACATGATCAATGATTCTTGAAATAAAACAAAAATGAATTTACTTGTTGTTATTTCATTGATTCTGTGGTTGGCATTTATTTTGCTAAAACTTTTTCTAGCAGCAAGATGTTGAAACAAGATGTTCTAATTTGCTGCACTCAACATGTCGAATGAAGATGTCCCATACTTGCTCATAGGACATCGTGTCTGGATTCAGTTTAAAAGCAGATTCTGTTGCTGAGATTTGTTACTGAATATTCTGTGAATATTTGGTTATCCTATGTGGCATCCAAAGCATTTTTGGATTGTGTTTATATGTTTGTTTTTCGGTTTTTCAGCTGTTTCTAATTATGGAGACATATTAGGAAACTTTAGATTGAAGACCTATTTTGGTGGAGTTTATTTTGCAGATTTGTGAGCAGTCTATTT
Organism: Lathyrus tuberosus; assembly: GCA_022829125.1. Lineage (NCBI taxonomy): Eukaryota > Viridiplantae > Streptophyta > Magnoliopsida > Fabales > Fabaceae > Lathyrus > Lathyrus tuberosus. The sequence continues at coordinate 607,104 of JALAZF010000062.1, read as the reverse complement.
GCTGCGTTTTTGAAGCCCGATTCAGTCCAGATTTAATGCTATATATTGACTGGTGTAAACCTAGTTTAGGTGTGGAACTTACGTGTGTTTTTGTTAAGGTTTTCGTGTGTTATTTGTGAGCCTAACTGGTATCATTCTGATAACAGTATAAGGACTGGTTTTTGTGTTGTAAGTTCTGTCAGTTACTCATAAGCTTTTAAGCATTGAGTTTCTTGTGTGTCAATTCTCATAAGCTTTGAAGTATTGAGAATTGTGTGTTTTGAAAGTGTGACTTTCGGTTTGTTACTTGTGTGGAAAGAAACCAATCACGGGTTGTTGTTGTAGAGGGATTTGAGGAGGGCCTCATACCTAGGTGAGTCTTAGGTAGAAGTCATAGGAAGGGTAGTGATTAAGTGAGCAGATTATAACAGGGTTTGGTTATTATATGATCTGTGAATTGATACTATCGTATATTGGTTTCGTCCCTGGCTTGGTAGCCCCCAGAGTAGGATTGTTGATCCGAACTGGGTAAACATATCACTATGTTATTTACTTTCTGCACTGTTATTTTTTATTGTTATCTTGTTCATTGTGTTGGATATCAGTGTCTCAACATCTGTGTAGGACATCTGATATATGTGCCAGAATTTCAATTGGCATCAAGAGCTTGCACCCTTGTTTGGTTCTGGGTGAGATTCAGGGAAGGTACTTTCTGGTACAATGGACAAGGATGGAGGATTTTTGAACAAACCACCTCTGCTTGATGGTTCCAACTATGACTATTGGAAACCAAGGATGATAGCATTCATCAAATCCATGGATGATCAAGCATGGAAAGCAGTTATAAAAGGATGGGAACCACCAAAGGTTAAAGATGGAAAAGGTACCCCTACTGATGTGGTGAAGGAAGAGGAAGACTGGGATGATGCAGGCTATAAAGGATCCGTGGGAAATTCCAAAGCCATGAATGCTTTGTTTAATGGTGTCAACAAGAATATCTTCAGGTTGATTGAACATTGCACCATTGCAAAAGAGGCGTGGGAGGTCTTGAAGGTTGCTCATGAAGGGACTTCAAAGGTGAAGATGTCAAAACTTCAGCTTCTCACTAGCAAGTTTGAGAGTTTGAAGATGAAGGAGGATGAGAGCATTCATGATTTTCACATGAACATTATTATGATAGCTAATGCCTCAAGTGCCCTAGGTGAAAAGATGTCTGACAGCAAACTGGTTAGAAAAATCCTCAGATCTTTACCTAAGAGATTTGACATGAAAGTGACTGCTATAGAGGAAGCTCAGGATATAGACAAGATGAAAGTGGATGAACTTGTGGGATCTCTTCAAACATTTGAATTAGGGATCAGTGAAAAGTTTGAAAAGAAGATGAGCATAGCTTTTGTGTCAAATGCTGGTGATTCAGAAGATGAAGGTGACCTGGTCAGAGATGAAGGGGTGTCTAAAGATCTGGTATTGCTTGGAAAACAATTTAACAAAGTGTTGAAAAGGATTGACTGGAAGTCGAGAGCAAATGCTCAGAACAAGTCACTCGACATCAGTAAAAATCAGGATGGAAGCAGAAGGTCCAGAACTGAAGAAGACTCCAATCAAGGGAAGAGAGTTCAGTGTTTTGAATGTGAGGGATTTGGGCACATAAAGACTGAGTGTCCCACGTATCTCAAAAGGCAGAAGAAGGGCTTATCTGTGTCTTGGTCAGAAGGGGAGTCTGAGAGTGATCTTGAAGAAGAATCAGCAAAATTGGTGACAGCCCTGACCGGGATATGTAAGGCTGATGGAGAAACTACTTGTGAGTCTGACTCTGACAAAGAATCTTATATTGGAGAACTCACTAAGGAAGAAGTCTTCACCGGGTTCTCAGAGTTGTGTATCAAGAATGAAGAAAGGTGCCAGATAATATTAGAACAGAAGGTTCTGATAGCTCAACTAGAATCTGAGAAGGAAGAACATCTATCAATTATTGCTGATCTGAAAGAGGAGGTTGTATGGCAAAAGTCAAAACTTGACAATATGACCAAATCTATAAGAATGCTGAACAATGGTACCACGCAGCTGGATGAGATTCTTCAGACTGGGAAAGATGCTGGAAATATGCAAGGTTTTGGTTTTAACAATCAAGCAGAGAACTACAAGAAGGTTATATTAAAGTTTGTTCCTCAGAAAATAAAGCAAGAAGAGGGGATGTCAAATCACATGTTTCAACATCAGATGAAGCATCAGAAAAGAGTATGTAGTTCAAAGTATAAACCATGGAAATGTCATTACTGTGGAAAAATTGGTCACTTAAAGTCTTTTTGCTACAAGCTGCACGGCTATCCCAAGAATGCTCATCAACAAAATAAAGGACATAGTTGGGCTAAAGTGAAAAGAAGATGGACTCCTAGAAATATGATGACCGGTCTCATAGCACATACCTCTCTTAGAGCATCTGCAAGGGAAGATTGGTACTTTGGCAGTGGTTGTTCAAGACACATGACTGGTGTAAAAAAATTCTTGTCAGATATCAAGCCTCACTCCACCAATTATGTCACTTTTGGGGATGGATCAAAGGGGGAAATAAAAGGTGTTGGAAAGCTGGACTACATAGGACAACCAAATCTGGATCGTGTTATATTTGTCAAAGGGTTGGCCGCAAATTTGATTAGTATAAGCCAACTGTGTGATGTAGGTCTCAAAGTGAATTTCACTAAATCTGAATGTCTAGTAACCAATGAGAAAGATGAAGTTGTTATGAAGGGAACCAGGTCTAAGGATAACTGCTATCTGTGGAATCCTCAAGAACCGGAAAGTTTGTCTACCTGTTTGATGTCAAAGGAAGATGAAACCAAATTGTGGCATCAGAAATTGGGTCACTTACACTTGAAAGGGATGAAGAAAGTTTTGTCAAGTGAAGCTGTTAGAGGTATTCCCAAGCTGAAGATTGATGAGGATAAAATATGTGGTGAATGTCAAGTTGGGAAGCAAACAAGGGTGTCACACAAGAGGCTTCAACATCTTACCACAACTTCTAGAGTTCTGGAACTGCTTCACATGGACTTAATGGGACCTATGCAGGTTGAAAGTCTTGGTGGGAAGAAGTATGCATATGTTGTCGTTGATGATTACTCCAGATTCACCTGGATAAGCTTTATCAGAGAAAAGTCTGAAGTATTTGCAGCCTTCAAAGAGTTGTGTCAAAGGATTCAACGGGAAAAGGATTGTGGTGTTGTTCGAATCAGAAGTGACCATGGGAAAGAATTCGAAAATAGCAGGTTTGAAGAGTTCTGCTTATCTGAAGGAATCACTCATGAATTCTCATCGCCGATCACTCCTCAGCAAAATGGTGTGGTGGAACGCAAGAACAGGACTATACAAGAGTGTGCAAGGGTCATGATTCATGCCAAAAAGCTTCTATATCATTTTTTGGCTAAAGCCATGAATACCGCTTGCTATATACACAATAGGGTGACTATCAGATCAGGTACTTCTGTCACTCTTTATGAGCTATGGAAAGGTAGAAAGCCAAATGTGAAGTATTTCCATGTGTTTGGGAGTAAGTGCTACATCTTGGCAGATCGTGAGCAGAGGCGAAAGATGGATCCTAAGAGCGAGGAAGGGATATTCTTGGGATACTCTACAAACAGTAAAGCATATAGGGTATTTAATTCCAGAACTAATGTGATGACGGAATCCATAAATGTGGTGGTTGATGACTCTGGGAAAGACGAAGATGTCCCAGATGATGTTGGAGCATGCCTTCCTATGAACAATGAAATCTCACAAGACATTGAGCCCGTAGAAAATAATGCTCATGAAACCGACACTTGACCTGAGAATGAAGATGTAGAGGATGCTAACAGGGGACCCTCTATAAGGATTCAGAAGGATCACCCTAAGGAATTGATTATTGGAAATCTGAATGAAGGTGTAAGAACCAGAACGAGGGAGACTGTGTCAAATGCATGTTTTGTTTCAAAGATTGAACCAAAGAATGTCAAAGAAGCATTGACAGATGAGTTCTGGATAAGTGCTATGCAAGATGAGCTTTGGCAATTCAAGAGGAATGAAGTCTAGGAACTGGTACCACGACCAGCAGGAACAAATGTGATTGGAACAAAATGGGTCTATAAGAATAAGTCTGATGAACAAGGAGTTGTTACCAGGAACAAAGCCAGATTAGTTGCTCAAGGATACACACAGATTGAAGGAGTAGACTTCGATGAAACATTTGCTCCTGTGGCTCGATTGGAATCCATCAGATTGCTGCTAGGAGTGACATGTTTGTTGAAATTCATATTGTTTCAAATGGATGTCAAGAGTGCCTTTCTGAATGGGTATCTTAATGAGGAAGTCTATGTTGAGCAGCCTAAAGGTTTTGTGGATCCAAATTTTCATGATCATGTTTTCAAGCTAAAGAAGGCTTTGTATGGATTGAAGCAAGCTCCACGAGCTTGGTATGAAAGGCTGACTGAGTTCTTAGTCAACCATGGATACAGGAAGGGTGGTATTGATAAAACTCTTTTTGTCAAGGAGAAGGATGGGAAACTAATGATTGCCCAGATTTATGTAGATGATATTGTGTTTGGTGGTATGTCGGATGAAATGGTCCAACATTTTGTCAACCAAATGCAGTCTGAATTTGAGATGAGCTTGGTAGGTGAATTGACCTACTTCCTTGGATTACAAGTTAAGCATATGAAAGATTCCATTTTTATTTGTCAGAGTAAATATGCGAGGAACATTGTGAAGAAGTTTGGACTGGATAATGCCAAGCATAAGAGAACTCCTGCTCCTACTCACTTGAAGTTATCCAAAGATGAAAAGGGAGTGAATGTTGAACAAAGTTTGTACAGAAGCATGATTGGCAGTCTGTTGTATCTTACAGCAAGTAGGCCAGACATAACATTTGCTGTTGATGTGTGTGCAAGATACCAAGAAGAACCCAAGGTCAGTCACATCAATCAAGTTAAGAGGATTCTTAAGTATGCGAGTGGTACATGTGATTATGGGTTGTTGTATTCCCATGACTCAAGTCCCATTTTAGTAGGTTACTGTGATGCTGATTGGGCTGGAAGTGTTGATGATAGGAATAGTACCTCTGGAGGATGTTTCTTTTTGGGAAATAATCTTATTTCGTGGTTTAGTAAGAAGCAAAATTATGTATCTCTTTCTACTGCTGAAGCTGAGTACATAGCAGCTGGAAGTAGTTGTGCTCAACTGGTGTGGATGAAGCAAATGTTATCTGAGTATAATGTCACACAAGATGTCATGACATTATTTTGTGACAACCTGAGTGCTATTAATATTTCCAAGAATCCTATTCAACATAGCAGGACTAAGCACATTGATATCAGGCATCACTTCATCAGAGAACTTGTGGAGGACAAAGTCATAACTCTTGAGCATGTGAACACAGAAAATCAACTTGCTGACATATTTACCAAGGCTCTGGATGCAGTTCAGTTTGAAAACCTGAGGAGCAGACTTGGGGTTTGCATTCATGAAGAACTATAGCAATTAATGTTCCTTCTGGCTGCCAGATTGGAAAGATTAAAGGAGGTTCTGGTAGTGCAGTGTGTGAATGAAGGGAAAATGCGGAAGTTTCTGCATGACACTTGGTCATGTGATGTGGTGTGCATCTACTCTCTGATGCTGTTTATTCTGGTTTATGATTTGATCATTTCTCAAATATTATTAACTGTTCTACTTGCCTTTGTCATATTTCTGGCTAAAAAGGGGGAGTAGTATGTTTGTGTGTGGTGTGCTTGTGCTGGTGCTGCAGTTGAGGGGGAGAATGTGGAATGTTTGTGTTGCTGTAGTTGAGGGGGAGTTTTTTATGTGTGTTTTGTGTTGTATGTAGTTGAAGGGGAGTGCTGCTATGCTGTTGTATGCAGTTGAAGGGGAGTGCTGATATGCTATGTTGTTGTATGCAGTTGAAGGGGAGTGCTGCTATGCTATGCTATTTTTTTTTGCTGCTATGTGTGTTATGTGTTGGTATTTCGCTGCTGTATCTGATATGGATTTTTTTTCTTGTGCTTCTTTACAAGATTTGTTTGGTGTGTAGTTTTAGCCAAAATAAGCCAAAGGGGGAGATTGTTATTTCATTGATTCTGTGGTTGGCATTTATTTTGCTAAAACTTTTTCAAGCAGCAAGATGTTCTAATTTGCTGCACTCAACATGTCGAATGAAGATGTCCCATACTTGCTCATAGGACATCGTGTCTGGATTCAGTTTAAAAGCAGATTCTGTTGCTGAGATTTGTTACTGAATATTCTGTGAATATTTGGTTATCCTATGTGGCATCCAAAGCATTTTTGGATTGTGTTTATATGTTTGTTTTTCGGTTTTTCAGCTGTTTCTAATTATGGAGACATATTAGGAAACTTTAGATTGAAGACCTATTTTGGTGGAGTTTATTTTGCAGATTTGTGAGCAGTCTATTTGCTGCGTTTTTGAAGCCCAATTCAGTCCAGATTTAATGCTATATATTTACTGGTGTAAACCTAGTTTAGGTGTGGAACTTACGTGTTTTTTTGTTAGGGTTTTCGTGTGTTATTTGTGAGCCTAACTGGTATCATTCTGATAACAGTATAAGGACTGGTTTTTGTGTTGTAAGTTCTGTCAGTTACTCATAAGCTTTTAAGCATTGAGTTTCTTGTGTGTCAATTCTCATAAGCTTTGAAGTATTGAGAATTGTGTGTTTTGAAAGTGTGACTTTCGGTTTGTTACTTGTGTGGAAAGAAACCAATCACGGGTTGTTGTTGTAGAGGGATTTGAGGAGGGCCTCATACCTAGGTGAGTCTTAGGTAGAAGTCATAGGAAGGGTAGTGATTAAGTGAGCAGATTATAACAGGGTTTAGTTATTGTATGATCTGTGAATTGATACTATCATATATTGGTTTCGTCCCTGGCTTGGTAGCCCCCAGAGTAGGATTGTTGATCCGAACTGGGTAAACATATCACTGTGTTATTTACTTTCTGCACTGTTATTTTTTATTGTTATCTTGTTCATTGTGTTGGATATCAGTGTCTCAACATCTGTGTAGGACATCTGATATCTGTGCCAGAATTTCACTTGTAAAAAATTTTCTGCTTTTAAAATAAAGATGGCAATTTCTTTTTACTGTTGAACATCGAAAGAACATCGATCTCTTCTCCGAATGTGATTGAACCTCAAAGTGCAGAATCAAAGTACTCCTTCTAAACCAGTACGCTTGAGTGAAGAATCAACTGTTTCAGATATGATTTTCCCATTTGATATCCCCGGCAGAGTTCGTACCTCATAAGACCGATTGAAAAATTCTTTCTCCCCACAGGGACCGTCTTTCTCAAGCAAGGCAGGATTGCTATTTTGAACCAAAGACACTTTTCATCCCCCGCAGTGGCCGAGTATCTAGTCGCGTTCATCCATTAGTCTGTATGTTGCGTCAGTTTTGTCAGCATAAACATACATACATCATGCATTATTGATTCATACTCATATTCATATTGCATCACTATCACTCTGGTCAATCTTATCCCCAAGTGGTAAAATCCTCTTATCAATCGAGTTGTCAGTTCTTTCCTCGTCAAGAAATGTTTTGTCAGAGCAATTTCTCCCCAGTTTATTTCTGGATTGGAGCCGGTCCTCGACCACTTTGATAACTTGAACCTCTGAAAGGCAAGAAAACCTTCAGAATATCATTCTTCACCATTAAAGATGATATCTTCGCTTTCCCAGATTAAAGAAAATCCCCAGAGAAAGCCTCGCAACTAAAGAGTCTCGGCAACACATTTGTTTTTCTCTCCAGAAAGTCAATGTTAACGAAGTCATCAGCACCTCAAAATTGGATTACATCACATGGCATTTCTCCGAGAAGATCTCGAAGAAAAGTATGATGTAATGTCCCCAAGCAAAAAGCAGTCTTTCAAGAGACTCGTTTTTCCCCAGTAGAGTCGACAAATGGCATCTCCAACAGAGAAGTTTGTACACCTCTACAACTCCATCAAATGGTATCTCCCCAGGAAAATTCGGTGAGAAGGCTGATGAAAATCGCTACACATAGCATCCCTTGTCAAGGAAGGAACTGAAAAAAAAACTGAGACCAGTTCCTTGGCTGAAGACCAGGATCGAGGGGAAGTTTATTTCAAGAAGAAAACTTAGACCAGTTCTGTGGCTGAAGACCATGATCGAGGGGAAGTTTATTGACAAAAGAAACTAAGACCAATTCCGCAGTTGAAGACCAGGATCGAGGGGAAGTTTATACAAGAAACTAAGACCAGTTCCGCGGTTGAAGACTAGGATCGAGGGGAAGTTTATTTCAAAAAACTAAGACCAGTTCCATGGATAAAAACCAGGATCGAGGGGAAGTTTTACCCTTTTCTAAGCATCATTGCTCAGTAAAAGAAGATGAATGAGCAAACAGTCATTCATAACCACCGTCAAAATTTCGGGTATTCCGATATTTAATCCTCTTGCACCCCGAATGCCCGGATACCTTCGCCATTCACACCTTCGGGGTCCAAGAAGATTAAACAGGGGCATCTGTCATACCCCAAATTTTGACCACCAAGATTTCCCATCATTGTACAAATCATCACCAAAATATGGATGTACTTTCATGCCTCATCAATCTCCTCAAGGATGATTGAGCATTTACACAATCAAGACTTAGGGTTTCAAGCCCTCTCAGAGCACTTTGACAAAAGATCAATCAAAGAATAACATGATCTTCAACTTGTCTAACCTCTCAAACACCTATAAAGGATCAAGAGGACTCCCACATCAAGAATCAAGCACAAAGTTGCAACATTCCAAGTGGATCAAGCCTCAAGATCAACAGTGTCACCAAATTAGGGTTTTGGTCGACTAGGGCCTCCAGATGGGAATTTTCCTCTGGGCATGAGCCAATGCTTCAAAGCATAACCCAAGATACTCCAAGGGACCTCTTGGACCCAATCATCAAGTCAATTTAACCTCAGGGGATGCATTCACCAAAAATCGGGAATTAGGGTTTCTTGACCTAATTCACCCCTAAGTTGACTTTTGGGACAAAGCCTGAGCCAAGACCTCATGACATGATTTGAGGGCCTCAAATACACCACATTGATCCATTTACAATAATGGATTGATCCAAGAAGCTTGATTCACAAGTTTCAATTTCATCTGGACCACAATTAGGGTTTTGAGGAAAAAGTCAACTATACCTTTGACTTTTGACCAAGACATGCTCCCAAACCTTGGGAAATGATTCAATACACCCTATAACACCTATAGAATCCATCCATTTGGTTTGATTTAGGTTAAGGACTTGGTTTCACAAAGGATCGCACAGTTTGGATTTCATCCGATAAAAAGTCAACTGTGCACAAAATCAAGTTTGACTTTTTGGAATTTTTCACAAATATGGTTCCCCTAAGTCAAAATTAATGTTAATGTATGGTATTGATCATCATTCATTAAGAAAAGTCAAAAAAAGTGAGGTTTCTTGCAAAAGGGGCAACCATAAGAAACCAAAATTTTTCTAAGTTATGGAACAAAAGTGATTTTGGTACCAACTTCCAAGGATCATAACTTGAGATCCAAGCAACCATTTTGGGTTATCCAAAGCTGGATTTGTAGGTCTTGCTACACTCTACAAAAGCTTTAACTACCTCAGACTCCAATTTTTCATGGATTTTAAGTTATTGATTGATCAAAATCACAAAAACATGAAAATGACACTTTTTCCAACACTTAGTGAAAATCTGCCTAAGTTACCAGCCTGGAACATCAATGTTCATGAGGTTTTTTCAGTTAGATCCAAATAGTTTCAAAACAAACTATGATCACACATGTTTTGTATCATATGAGGGATTTCTAAAAAGCACAAGAGCCTCCCATAACTTAACCTGAGCAGGGAGATATGAATCCCTCAAAATCACCATTTCCAACTGTCCTAAGCAAGGCAGAATTTTGTGTTTTGCTCGATTTGACAAATTTGGACAACTCCAAGCCTTGTCATCCATTTGGACACATCTGAGGATAAAACAAAAGGAGAATGATCTGATCCCCAAGCCTCCAAAGTCCAAGAATCTACACTTAGCCATAACAAACCTAAAAAGGCTAAAAAGGTGCCAAGACTCCAATTTTGTTTCCAAGCATTCAATAGATGCACCAAGGTGGCATGGACTGACACATTCCTAACTGAATGACTTAAGAATAAGCTCTGAATCAAAGGACCATAGGCCTGTACCCTAACCTCAAGTCAATGGCTAGAGAAGACTAAAGATTCCCTTGGATCAACATTGGCCAAAGGCCTGTACCAGCTGCCATTCACTATTGATGCCAAAACAAACTTGACACACTATAAATAGAGCTCAATTGTGATCAGTTTGAGTACACCAAAGCACTACAACTGATGCTTTCCACAAAATCTCTCTCTTTAGGCCAAAATGCCTTCTTTTGCAAGTCATCTCTGAGTTTTTGAGTTAGAGAGCAATTCCACCACAGCTCATGATCCAAACATATCCAATATGTTATATCTAAGTTGTCCAAACACTCACTTGTGACCTGAAACACCAAAATCAGAAAATCCACTTCCAAAACCTCAAAATTGGACTTTTTTGCATTTTCCAAGCCATGCCTTGATTCAGTCACTTCCAAAACCAAACAAGGCCTCAAACACACTCCAAATATCATCCTCAAACTGTCCCAATTGGTTCCCCTCATCTGGAACACCATTTGAGAGAGTTGTCATATTGGTCACTTTTGCCCCTTTTGCAAGAAAGAGCTAAAACTTGTTCCTGAGGATTCCAGCTAGTTTTGATCATCCTAAAAGCTTCTAAGGGATCAATCAAGAGTGTCCAAAGCATTGGATTACTTCTGGCATAAGGATCTTGATAGTTAGCACAAGAAGCTCCAAGAGGTAAGTGCATGACAACTTGAACTCTTTGAATTATGCATTCCTTTGATGTCCATTGATCATAAACATCTCATACATGTTATATATGTTGTGTTTAAACCAATTTGCCCTGTATTGTTGACTGAGTAGTGAGATAGCATAGAACATGCAAATCTAGGCCTATTTTGAAACCACTATCTGGTTTTAAAATAGGGATACTTTCTGAAAATTCCAAAAACACCATTGGATTCCTCATGAAATTCTAGGCCAGATGCACCTAAATTTTGTCCAAATCCATGGAGAAATGAGAAAGTTAGAGGCTTTACGTAAATTGGCAAAACCTTGCCTGAAAACAAGGCACCCCATATATGCACATGGGGTGGTTTTGATACACGGATGTATCACCACCCCAGTGGTAGCGCGCATGTGTGTTTGTGTATGAGGTCATGGGTTCAAACCCCACCCAGACCTTTTTTACTACTCTCTCATTTTTGCTATTTTTTCAATATTTTCATGTTTTTGTTAATTAATTCAAAAATTAATTTCTCTCTCAATTTTAATTATTTTTTATTGATTCTTTTTTTGAAAATTCACAAAAATGTTAAAATATTTTAATCCATAAAAATTTTACAAAAATATTATTTATTTCATATATTTGATATTTTTGTAAAGAATTATATTTTTATTTGTTTTTAAACATTAAAAATATTTCTTTCTCTTGGTTTTGAAAAATCAAATGATATTTAAATCATCCCATGAATGAAACATGATTTTCCAAATATAAATCCAAGATCACAACCTTTTTTCACATGTTTGATTATTTTAGTTGAATTTTTATTCAATTAAAATACATTTTAAAACTAAAACTTAGGGTTTTGATCATTATCACCCTAACAAATCTTTTCAAACATCCTTGGGCCTATTGATGGAGTGTAAGTCTCACCCCTTTGTAAATATAAACCTTTTTGGGCCTCAGTTATTGTATAAGTCCCACTGCGATTTTAAAATCTCGGCGCGGTCGTCTCCTTTTAAACGAAAAACATTTGGGCCTACCCTTGTATTGTAAGACCCATTTCTTTTCTTTTTTCAAAATCTTTGGGCCTCTCCTTGAGTTGTAAGACCCATCCCCTTGTACAGAAAACTTTTTTTTGGGCCTCAGTCATTGTATAAGTCCCGATACAACCTTTCAAATCAACGGTACGACCACTGTTTTTCATCTGGGCCTCTCCTTGAGTATAAGCCCCAATCTTCTGTTCAAAAACAACCTTCCTTTTTTATTTAGGTTCAAACTCATAGTTGTTATCAAAACTTTCTTTAATTTCTTGAACAACTAACCATACAGCTGTTACAATGGAAGCTTGCTCGCCTGTAAGTTTTTACCGGCTTTCTTTACATACTTTCATATATATACATAATTGTATTGTTGGAAGCTTGCTCACTCGTAAGTCCTTCTTTCATATCCTTTTAAATACTTGTCATATATCAACTGTATATATACTTGTATATCTGCTTAGAGTTTTACCCGGCAACTAGGTCTAGAACTAGGTAAAGCCAGTTGGTCACTCTTTCAATACAGTCGAAACTAGTTCCCCATAGGAATTCTAGATACAGTTTTGCCTTCTCTTGGGCTTATACAATATGGAACAAAGAGAAATGCATTATTGTCGGTGAAACTTTTCTCAGACTGTCACTATTAGAAAATTATCAAAGAAGTTCATTCCCTAGAGAAGATTAATTCCCGGTGAAACCTCTCTTGAATTTCTTCAAACCCTAGAACTGTTCACTAAAGAAAAGATTATTCCTGGTGAAACTTTTCTTGAACTTTTCTTAAGTTTGGACCCACAGGCTTCCTAAAAGCATCCCTGCCTCCTCTTGGGCTTTGTACAAGGACCCTCCGGCTTCTTAGAAGTCCTCATGCCTTTTCTTGGGCTTAATACAGGGACCCTAAAGACCTCCTAAAGGTATAAGACAGAACTTAGTCATCCTATGCTAGAGCAGTCTTTCCAGAGTCAAATCCTCAGACTAATTTAAGGGTTGATTCTCATCCCTTAAAAGCACTAGCCTCCTCTTGGGCATCATACAAAGATAAACTCTTCCATATCAGTATACTCGGACAGTCTAATCTCCTCTTGGATCTCAAAGATATGCTCAAGTTCCCTACAAATACAGGGAAAAACCCTGGTCATTTAACCAATTTCCAGTAAAGTTAAAACCCTCACAGGATCTAAAACTCAGTCTTTTATCCTAAAAATTCCCCAGCTAGGGTCATAACACTATCCTAAATCAGAACCTCAAGGCATCTGATACCTCAACTCTTCTGTAAACCTCAGCAAGAGTTGATTCCCCATTTTGGACCTGCCTCTGGATCTCAATAATCCTCAGCAGAAGCCAGGCTCCTCTTAGGATTTGTATAATGATTTTCCTCAGCAGAATTAGTCCCAACGATACCCTTTTTTGTTGAGTCCATCTTCTTTCTTAAGGAACTCTCTTGTTGAGTTGACCTTTTTTTCAGCCTCCTCTTAGGCTTTGTATAATGATTTTCCCCCAACTGAGTTAGCTTCAAAATGACTCTCTTGTTGAGTCCATCACCTTTCAAAGTACTCTCTTGTTGAGTCAATCACCTCTCCATACTCTCTTGTTGAGTCAAATGGTACAAAAACACTCTCTCGTTGAGTCATCCTTTTAGCCTCAATCTTGGGCTTTGTACAAGACATATATAAACTTTCTCCAACAATGTCAAAATCTCCATAAACTTCGCTTAAGCTCGGGTTAAATATCTTCCCCAGCGGAGTCAATTCCTCCCAGCCTTCTTATAGGCTTTGAGAAATAATATCCCTAAGCATAATCAATTTCCTTTTTTAGCCTCCTCTTAGGTTTTATATAATGATTTTCCTCAGTAAGGTCAGCCTCAATCTTGGGCTTTGTACAAGACACCATATAAATCTCTCCAGCAGAGTCAATCTTCTTTCAGCCTCAATCTTGGGCTTTGTACAAGACACCAAATAAAACACTCTCTTGTTGAGTCAGTCTCATTTTAGCCTCAATCTTGGGCTTTGTACAAGACAGATAAATATTTCTTTCCCACAGAGTCAGTTTCTTTTCAGCCTCAATCTTAGGCTTTGTATAAGACACCGTATAAATCTCTCTAGCAGAGTTAATCTTATTTTTCAGCCACAATCTTGAGCTTTGTACAAGACAGATAAAACCTATCACCCGTAGAGTCTGTTTCCCCTTTTAGCCTCAATCTTAGGCTTTGTATAAGACAGACAAAATATTCCCCAGAAAAGTCAACTTTTAGCCTCCTCTTAGGCTTTGTATAATGATATCCCCAAAGAGTCAGTCTCCTTTTAGCCTCAATCTTGGGCTTTATAAAAGACAGATAAACACTCTCTTATTGAGTCAGTCTTTTCTAGCCTCCTCTTAGGCTTTGTATAAGGACACCCCCAGTGGAGTCAATCAACCTCTTAGCTTCAACCTTGGGCTTTGATCAAGGCACACAAAAACCAACATCCCCCTCAGAGGAAATCAAAATATCTCTACAGGAAGTCATTTCTCTGTGTTATCACACATCAAACCAGGCATTCAAAACAAACCCTAATCCCAGATAACTGATGTAAGTGGCATACTTGTTGATTCAAATATCCAAGCTGTCGTCCATCTCTTATCCTGGCAAACTTCCTCTTTCAGCTAATTGCTGTAAGTGGCAAGCCTCTGGATTATTTACATCCATGCTACTGTCCTTCTCTTAGCATAAAAGACTCTTGAGGAAAAATGACATTGCTCAACAATGAGTTAAAGTTTTCTCCTCCAGAATAGATCCCCTATAAAGGAAATTATGGCATTGTTGGATTCTCATATCCCAGTTAAAGTAACCCTCCTTTATAAACAGTCACCCAACAGTTGTGATAAACACACGGGATGTCTCCCTTTAGAGATGACAAATTCTCTCTCAGTCAAACCTTTTAGCTTCAATCTTAGGCTTCGAACAAGACACAAATGAACCTTTTAGATTCAAACTTGGGCTTTGAACAAGACACCAAAACATCATATTTTCCTCCCATAGAATAGGAGGAACTATGATTGCTCTGATTACCCTGTTTCTTTAAACGGGAATACGTAGGCATAAGATTGCGAAATCTTAGCGAGCATACCAATTAAAACTCTAGGTCCAGTACCTTCACACCAATCAAAACTGAGGTCCAGTACCTCACCAAAATCATCAAAAACTCACTCTCTCTCTCAAACACTCCCTACCCACAACAGATAAACACCATCAAGTATAAAAGAAAAACCTATTGCTAACAACCTGTGGATAACCACATATAGGATGGGTAATTGACAACTCCTCATTGTATAACCTGACCCCGAACTCCCCGAATCTCTTAAGCGTTTGTTCAGTTAAACATTCGCGTGCAAGGTTAGTTTTAGATAGCTTCCCTTTCTCTTCCAGCTTCACGGGATAAATAAGAAATCAGAAAGTAGCACCCCACTCCCCTCATTGCGGTGAGGAGAAACCCATGTGCGATAAGGTGGTTGCGTCACCGACAAAAATCGCACGCTACATGTACAAGCATATATATATATATATATATATATATATATATATATATATATATATATATATATATATATATATATATATATACAGATGAAATATATAAACAAGTATGTATTGAAGAGATAGTGGAACTTACAGTTGTGCAAGCCCAAGCATTTTAACCACAACTGTATGGTTATATTTTCAAGAAATTGAAGAAAGTTTTGATAATATTTTGAATTTGAATTTGAATAAAAAAAGAAAGTTGTTTTAAAAGGAAGTTTGGGGCTTATAATCAAAGAGAGGCCCAGATAATCTCTTTTGAAAAGGCGACGATTGCGTCGTACTTTTGAAAACCACAGAGGGGTTTATACAATGACTGAGGCCCAAATTATTTATGTACAAAGGGGGTTGGGTCTTACACTCTTTTAGATGCCCAAAAATGTTTAAAAAGAAGAAAAATGGGCTTACAACTTAAAGGGGAGGCCCAAATAAAAATTGTTTTGAAAATGGCGATCGTGCCGAGATTTTTAAAATTGTATCGGGACTTATACAATTACTTAGGCCCAAATTTATTTATTTAAAAAGGGATGGGACTTACACTCTACCAAGAGGCCCAAAAGTGTTTGAAAAATTAAAATTAAGAGAAAACCTAATTTTAATTAAAAAATGAATATTTTTTAAAGGAAATTAAATATAAAATGATACAAAATATCAAACATATTCAAAAACAAGTTGTCAACTTTTTAAAATATTTTGAAAAATCATGTTTAATCACATGAAAGCTTGAAATCCAATTGGTTTTGAAAAATCAAGGTGAGAATTTCATTTAAAATGTTTGAAAATGAATAAAATGAAATTAATTACAAAATTTCAAACTATATTAAATAAATAATATCAATTCAATTTTTTTTGTGGAATAAAATATTTCAACATTTTTGTGAATTTTCAAAAAAGAACCAATAAAAAATAATTAAAAATGAGGGAGAAATTAAATTTTGAAGTTGTAAAGAAAATGTGAAGAAAATGAGTGATAAAAAAAGTGGGATGGTCCTCCCAAGGGTTGAACCCACGCCCTTGGGGTGAAGGTTTTAAAACTTTACCATCTGAGCCATGTGCGTGTGGTGATAGAGAATGGAAAGGAGTGAATAATATGAAAAAAAAACCTTTTGAAAATAGTTAAAAAAATAAAACCAAAAGGTCTGGGGCGAGGGGGATTCGAACCCCGGACCTTTCGCTTGCTACACACACAAAACTAGCTGATCAACCACTGGGGCGCAATGCCAATTTAAACATATAATGGCAATGAAATAATATATAGTAAGTTTGATTTTGAAAACCTGAAAAATGGCGCCATGGCCATCTTCTTCCTCCAACCAACTTCTGATTTGCAAAAAGCATGCTATCTCCTTCGTTTCTCAACCATTTTGGAAGATGTAAAATTGAAACTTGTTCGTTTTTTGACAAGGAACATGATGGTTCTTTTCAATTTTAATTATTTTAAGTGTATCAAAGGATATCATGTTATAATCAGATGACCCCTAAAAAATGCAAGAGCTATACAAAATCTTATACAGGCAAGGTAAATAGCAATTGATTGAGGGTTAATGATCTATAAGCAACCAGAATCATGATGGTAACTTAAAGCAACATTTATGATGCATGATTCATGGAGTTTGAAGGTTCAAGGCTTACCTCTGCAAGAAGGAATCAAATTCTACTTTGGAGGTTTTACAGATGGAAGGTGATGATCCAGACAACTTCTTTGACCCTCAAGGAATATGTTTATGTGATTGGAATGACTTGAATCCCTCTGAATTGAGTAGCTCGAATCCAACTGCAGCTTATTGTGTATTTTGGGCAAATGGTATATGACTTAGTGATCCTAATGTTACAGATGAGATGTAAGGACTTGGATCACTTCCACATAGTGTATGTGAAGTGTTTGAATGCTTGGTTTGGACAGAATTGTTCTAATTTGAGAATTCCAAACTTTCACTCTTTACGGACTTATAATTTGACAAGAAAGAAGATTGGTGAGAAAACAAGCATTGTGGTTGTTTTGGTGTGTTTTGATCAGTCATACATGTCCTCTATTTATAGTAGAGAAAATTTGTCTTGGATGAACAACTTTAGATTGAAAGATAAGATCTTGGTTTAATGGTTTTAGAATGGTATCATTACCCCTAATGCAAGGTACACCAAGGTGTCCAAATAGATCAGCTACTAATTAACCAAATCCACATTCCTCAGTCATTTTTATTGTCGTTTATGTGAGCATCTTGACTGAGGGATGTCCTTTTGTTGAGTCTGCACTATTGCACATAAATGCCTTTGAATTCAAGGCATAATGTGACAAAAACCATTACTCCAAGTTGAAAGCTTTCTTGACTCCTTGACTCAAATTTGCAGGTTTGTCTTGATTCCTTCTGTTATGCAATGAATGTGAGAGGCATTGATCATTGCTCTTGACAAGAAAAATTGTGTGTGGCAAGTAATAACCAAAACTGTTTTCCAAAACAGTTTATAACAAGGTGTATTGCAACTGTCATAATCTCTTGCTCAAGTGGAGTCATCTCATGCACTTGGGCTCTTTGGAAAGCTTGTATATCCTACTTTAACTTTGATGTCCAACATTGGTCTTGGTTCAGCTTGGATCAAAGTGAAAAATGGCCTCAAAGTTGGTGAAAAACCAAGACAGATTCTGCCCAAGATTTTCACTAAGTGTTGGAAAAAATGGCAATTTTCATGTTTTTGTGATTTTGATCAATCCATAACTCAAAATCCACGATCATTTGGAATCTGATGTAGTTGACAATTTTGAAGTATGTAATGAGAGCTTTCATTTGAGCTTTGGATGGAAGCAAATAACTTTGTGGTTTGGGAGTTATGTCCTTGCAAAGTTGGTACCAAATCACTTTTCTTCCATAACTTAGAAAATTTTAAGTTTCTTAAGGTTGCCCCTTTTGCAAGTAACCCTACTTTTCTTGATTTTTCTTGATGGATGATGATCCAAACCATGAATTAACATTGTTTTTGACTTAGGGAAGCCTTGTTTGTCAAGAAATTCAAAAAGTCAAACTTGGTTTTTAGGCACAGTTGACTTTTTGTCAGATGAATTCCAAACTGTGTGATCCTTTATGAAATTAAATCCTTGACCTAATTCAAACCTAATGGATGGATTCCATAGGTGTTTTAGAGTGTCTTGAATCATGTCCCAAGGTTTGGGAGCATGTCTTGGTCAAAAGTCAAAGATACAGTTGACTTTTCATCAGGAAACCCTAATTGGCCTAGATGAATTTGAATCTTTGTATTACTCATTAGCCAAGTTCTTTGAATCAATTCAACCTTATAAATGGATAAATATGATGCATTGGAGGTATTCAAAACACTTCTTGAGGTCTTGGCTCATGTCTTGCTTCAAAAGTCAACTTAGGGGTGAATTAGGTCAAGAAACCCTAATTCCTGATTTTTTATGAATGCATCCCCTGAGGCTATTTTGACTTGATGATTGGGTCCATGAGGTCCCTTTAAGCTTCTTGGGTCATGTTTTGAAGTATTGATTCATGCCCAGATGAAAATTTTCATCTAGAGGCCTGGGTCGACCAAAACCCTAATTTGGTGACACTGGCGATCTTGAGGCTTGATCCACTTGGAATGTTGCAACCTTGTGCTTGATTCTTGATGTGGGAGACCTCTTGATCCTTTATGGGTGTTTGAGAGGCTATACAAGTTGAAGATCATGTCAATTCTGGATTGATCCTTTGTCTAAGTGCTCTGAGAGGGCTCAAAACCCTAATTCTTGGTTGTAGTGAATGCTCAACAATCCTTGAGAAGATTGATGAGGTATGATGGTGTTTCCTGTGAATTTTGGTAAACAACCTCTGGTCTATCAATTTTAAATAAAACTGACTAACTTGCAGGATCGACCACACAAATCCTAGGACATGTGCTAAATTTAAGTGAAAATGTAACTGACAATGATAAATGCAAGAAATGTAAATTGAACTCCACGTTCGACAGTAAAAGAAAACTACATGAACTCCATGTTCGACTACTTGCAAATAAAATAAATGCTTGGAAATGTAAAGGGCTGTAAATAAATGATGCAGAATTTAAAGGCGTCGAATGTAAAAGACAAAAAGGTAAATGACTTTGAAAAATAAAAGTGCAGGAAGATAAATAACTGTCGAAAGTAAACAACAAGAAATGTAAAAGTGCTTGAACTCCACGTTCTTGAATGTAAAAGGTGCAGAAAGAGTAAATGACTGTCGAAGGTAAAGGGCAAGAAAATAAATGACTTTGAAGGTAAATGCAGTAATGTAAAAGCTTTTGAAAAGAAAATGCAATGAACTCCACGTTCTTGAAAATAAAGACTGAAATGTAAAGGTGTTGTCGAAAGTAAATATGCGGAAAGATAAATGACTTTAAAATAAAAGACAAGAAATAAAGATGAACTCCACGTTCTTGAAAATAAAGACTTTAAAGGTAAATGCTTGAATATAAAGGTGCAGTCGAAAGTAAATGCAGGAAGTTTAAAGGAAAGTTTGAAAACAAGACTTTAAGTAAATTTGACATGAAAAGTAAAATTCAGGAAAACGTAAAGACATGGAAAGTAAATGCTTGAATCTTAAACATGATGAAGATAAATTGCATTATTGAAGAAATAAAGGGTGGTGTTATATTACGTACATTCTCACGAACTCGTTTCTCTACACGCGGGTACTTTGAGTTTCTTTGAGTAACTTGTACAAAAATATGAACACCTCTATTACATAGAACTAACCCCAATTTATAGTGCTAAGAAATAACTACTAAGTGGTGGTTATTGCTTCAAACGTGTCCCTTTGGCGCCTTCTCCTTGGCCTCAACTGTTCCCACATTCACAACTGCTCCTATTTGAATTTCAAACATTGGATATTCCCTCCAGCCTTAGTCTAACAACTGCAGCGCGCGTTTCAATACTCCCATTGTCAAAACCTTTCCCAACACTTAGCCATTTTTTAGGCTTCCAAAACCCCTATTCGACTTAGGCTTCACCAAAACTGGGTCGAAGCCTTCTTTACGTTAAAAATAATTTTTTAACTTAAAATAGCTTTGATTCTTTCTAGCGTCGAAAATGAGGGTTAACAAATTGCCCCCAAGGAATGTCCTTTCGCCAGAATTGGTAGGAAGGTCATTTCTTGATATAATAACCATGTCGACGCTTGTTTGCATGGCCTTAACTGAATATCCCACTAACTACTTAGTGGCTGAATTGTTCAGTTTCTTTGACCCACGCTTATGACGTCATACCATCATGACAAATCCTTAAACGTCATTTCAGCCGTATTCATCATAACACTTTTCTTGAAAACAGATGTTTGTAGTCTATTCATAACTGCTACCATTCATCACGTCTCCAGGAAAAGAACACGCGTCCCACTAACTCCTCAACTTCAACGGTAGATCCAAAGCTCTTGGGATTTTCAAACGTCTATAAATACCCATTTCCACCACTTTGTGAACTTTTCACACTCTCATATTCTCAAGCGAACATCTTCTTCTCTTCAGTTTCTCTTACGCAAAACCCAGAAAAACACCATCTTTTCGTCTTCTTCAACAATGGCGTCTTCCCAAACCAATCCTCAACCAAAGAAAACTCAAAGAGGCAAGGCTGCTCAATTTAAATAAGCCATTCCTCCATTCGCTAATATCCCAGGCCCCCAAATAGTAGATAACCGTCGTTACATGCCGGAACCCACCACTGAAGAAACCAGACGCATATACAAGTCTCAGGTAATGATCCCTTTAGTCGTTTCTGACAAACCTTATGCACTGTCTGGTCCTCTAGTTGATGTTGACATTTATAATGAGAAACTAAGTGAGTTTCTCCCCTCTTACCGGAAAACAAGGCCGTTAGGGCAAAAGAGTTTTCCCCAAATCAACGTTGCTGCTGAAACCTCTCCTGAAGAAATCCCTCTGCCCAAAATCAACGTTGGCTATCTCACTGATGGCACCAGGCTTGTGAGAGCTGTCAATCCCTTGAAGGAATTTGACCAATGGATGGCGAAGATGGAGAAGGTCAAAGTTGAACATTGGAAGAATATAGGGATTTATGACCTTCTTATGTTGTCGAAGACCAGCATACCATACTGTCTGAACATGTTGGCAGCGTCCTTATACTTTTGGGACAGCACCCATTATACCTTCCATCTGCCATGTGGAATGGTTACCCCAACCTTGTTCGATGTAGCTGCCATCACAGGGCTTCGTCCAGATGGCCTTACCTATAACCCTGATGTTGATGCTGAAGACACCATCAATATTTCAGGCTCTAAACTTACATACACTCTCTTCATCAAACACCACTTTAAACAAGAAGATGACAAAGTGTCTGATGAAGAACATATTGCTTTTCTCACAGTCTGGCTGTCGAGATATGTTTTTTGTACAAAATCTTTGCAGGTAGCTAAGAAGTACCTGCCCCTGGTGAATCAACTTCACAACAACAGAGGAACCTGCTTGAGTGAACTCGTCCTGGCAAACCTTTATGAGTCTATCAGCGAAGGGGCTTCTCGACTTAGAAATATGGAGGCCCAAGGTCCTATGCACTTGAGTGGGCCTCTTTGGCTACTTTAATTGTGGCTTAATGCTACATTTGAGGCTAGCCTCCCCAGAAAAGGCCTAGTTGATGAAGCCTCTGCTGAAATCAGGGAAAGGAGTGTCGAAGGGACGCGTCTGGCCAAACTCACTCCCAATGATGATGGTGAAACCCTTCAAAGGGCCTTTACCAGTTATATTATGATGTTTGCCAAGCGCTATGAGTTCACTCCTAGCATGGAACCTTTTGCTCAAAGAAGATACGACCCTGTGTGGTTTAAAAGGCCATTTCCAAATCCTCACCAAACTCTTGATCAAGAATCTGTTGCTATCTGGGAAGCCTTTTTTATTCCCAGATTCTTTATCCACAGGCTGAACTTAGGGAGAGGTTTATCAGCACTGATTGCCTATCAACCAAACCTTGTCTCTCGACAGTTTGGGTTGGCCCAGAGTTTTCCTCAATGCTTGTATGAGAGAAAGGGTCAAGTAATTCTTCACTCTGCCTGCTTCGACGAGGAAAATGTCTCCATTACACTCGACAACCGGAATGAGAAAAGAAAAATCCTCTCTCCTGTGTTTTTTGAGCCTTCTTTTCTATGCACTTCATCATTCCACCAATGGTGGTCGAAGCACTATAGTGAGCACTTTCTTGATGTGGCTACATTTTCTTCATTACTTGACCAAGCTTTTCACAATGTGCATGACAAGACAAAAAAGAGTAAGTTTACTCACATCAAAGAAATACAGGCTTTTCAAAACTACTTTGAAACTATCTATCGACCAGATGATCTTAGTCGAACCATTCATGAGGCTGCTGTCACTCTAAAGAGAAAATTTCTAGAAAAGCTGGATCAACTAAAAATTCCTCCAAACGTCCCTCGTGAGAAACGTTATGAGGTAGCTTTTAAACTTTTTCCTCCAAAGTTCCCTCGACTGCCTAATGCTGATTTTGGAGTGGCGTTTGCCCCTCTATTTCCAGATTGGTTTGTTTGTGGGGAGTATTTAAAACTTCTTCGACAGCAGTCTCAGCCAAAGGCCCAACGAGTGGTTTCGACTAAGCATATGTTAGACAGTTTTAAAGGACACCTTCATATAGGAATTCAGGACGTTCGTGTCGAATCTGAAATATATGAAGGTTCGAAACCCTTAATCCATGGCTTTATAACTAACCACGTAATCATTAACTTGTAACAATTTTTACTGTCTTTCAGCTGTGCCTAGAAAAACTGCTTCAACTAGGGCTGCTACCTCACAAAGTAGCAAAGAACCAGAGAGCACACAGGTATATTTCACATCCCCTGCTTACGCTTTTACTATGTGAATTTCTTTCTTATATTTGCATTGCCTCTTCAGACTGGTCGAAAACCTCCAACACCTTCAAAGAAAGGTAAAAAGGATGCCCCAGCTGTTGTTATTTCTTCAGATGCTTCAGATGAATCTCCTGAGGAGGTTCTTACAAAGAAAAGAAGAAAACCAATCAAAGCATCTGGACCTGCTGGCCCACCTCCTTCGAAAGTGGCCAAAATACTTGAAAAGGCACCCGCAACAAGTGGTGTCGAAAAAGAACCTTCCACGGTGGCCTTGAGAACACCTCTTGGTGACCATGGGAGTGATAACTCAAGTCCTGCTGCTGTACAAGCTCAGGTATGTGTACCATT
Source organism: Lathyrus tuberosus (assembly GCA_022829125.1). NCBI lineage: Eukaryota > Viridiplantae > Streptophyta > Magnoliopsida > Fabales > Fabaceae > Lathyrus > Lathyrus tuberosus. The sequence continues at coordinate 583,494 of JALAZF010000062.1, read as the reverse complement.
TTTTCATTATACTGACGTCTTTCGCCCAAATTCTTTCAATCTCATTTTCTCCACTTGTGTTCTTTAGGCAAACATAATCAATAATCCTGATCCCCAACCAACTCCAAGCAACCTCGCCACCAACATAATTAACAATCCCATTCCTCAACCGACTGCAGGAAGCTTCACCACCACACTCCTCAACAGCCAAGGTGGGCCAACTTATCACCCATCTTCTGATATTGGCTCTGGTTTGAGTGAGATCAATCAACCTAATCCACATGCTGCAGAACACACCACACCACCAGTTCAAACAACCACTCAAAACATACAAGTTGATGGCGCCAATTCTGATGATGATGATGCCTCAAGTCCACCACTTTTCAACCTGGCTAACTTCATGGATAATGATCAATTGGTTGAAGAAGAAAGAAATGAACCTGAAGTTCAAACACACAACGACAATCCTGGTCAAGCTGCGCCTGAGGAGACAAATGAACCACATCCTACACCAACCGATGATCAGGAGAATATTCGACCAATTGCTGAAGAGCCTGACGAAGAAATGGTAGTCGAAGAAGAAAAAGATGAAGAAGGAGAAGAATCAGAAGAAGAAGAGGAAGAAGAACAAACTGATCCTAATCCCCACCATACTCCTTCGCCTGTGGTCCAGCAACCTTTGGCTAACGTTCCAAATCCTGGAGACTCACTGATAGCACTCAAGTGGTCGAACCCACGTGAGTATTCCAAATTAATACTCGAGCAGAAGTATGGCTCTTCTTCTTCTGTCTCTTCGACTCCAGCATCAGATGATTTCGCCAAACCAATCCTCCAAGCCATAAAGAAAAAATTCTTCAGGGGGGACATTCACAGAGTTTTGGCCTCAGACCCATCTGCAACCACTTATCTAAAGGATACCCTTGAAAAGCTTAAACTCACCACTCTTAATCCAGACGTTTCTGGTTTTCTAATAGAGTTAACTGCTGTGGTGAACCAAATAGCTGCAGAGATAAAGCTGCTTCCATCTATCAGGAATACCATAGAGGAAACATCTGGTCTTGAGAGTTCAGCTTGGTGTGGTGCAAAGGAGTCATATGAGAAGGTCGAAAGTATAGAGGCTGAACAAAAGAAAACACAAAATGAAATAGCCTCCAATTAGAAGAATATTGAAGCCTGGAAGCAGCAAATCACTGAGTTATAAGCTAAAATTGAGAATGCTGAAAAACGCAACCGTAATTTGCAGAATTTCGACACAACTGAGATGGCTAGGGAAATGAAACATGCCATGGATCGTATTGAGGCAGCCCAAAAACTTGAGAAACAGCTTGCCACAGGCAAACTTGATGAATCCTTATGCAATGCTCGCCTCAAACATCACATAGAAACCTTTGCCCAATTGGAGTCGAGGCTTCCCTTCTGATGCTTTCAAGACCTTTATTTGCTTAACCAATCATTTGTTTCTTGGCCTTTTCAGGTCTTTATGTAATGACAGTTTTATGCCTTTGGCATTGATTAATCAATCGTTAGTATTTCGCCATTAACTGCTTTCGACCCATATTATATTATGATGCATTTTATTTATTGCTTCACATCTAAGTCAAACTTGCAATTAAGGCATTCTATCTTTTTCTTGGAAAACAACACTTTCTCAGTTTTAAAACTTCAAGGCATAAGCCTCTAGCTTTAAAGTAACATTTATAGCATAGCCCTCAGGCATACTTCCAAGGATAACTCACGTGTTTCCACCGTTTGACTGGCCAATCCAATCAACACTTCGCCTCTATAAATTCTCTTCCACATGACCAAGTTTTGCATAGAAGCAAACATGAACAATTCAGAGAAATCATCAGCCAAGAAAATGGCTGGAAAGGCAAAGGCAGTTGAGGAAACAAAAAAGATGGAGGCAACAAAGAAACCTGAAGCCTCTATTGGAGCAACCTCTCAAGCCAAGAAGAGAGAAACTAAAATGAAGATCTCTAAGAAAGGACGCTCAAACACCCAGGACTTTGATGATGAACCAGATGCAGATTATATGGATTTCCTCAAATCCATAGATTGGAGAGATTATGAATAACCTTTCCTTGATTAAAAAAAATTGTTGTGTTGATTCTTCTTTGCTTTGTATGCCATATTAGCCTGACTTGGCCTATTTTGGCTTTCTTTTTATTGAATAAAGCTTAAGTTTTGATGCGAATCTCTTGCAAAATAGGCTTATATTTTTTCAAATACTTGCCATTTACTTTCAAGATTCTTTTATCTTTGTCTAACTCTTCCACTTCATAAGCTCCATTAGAGAAAACTTGTATGACTTGGAATGGACCTTCCCACTTAGGAGACCATTTGCCTAATGTTATATCCCTTTGATCCATAGGAAAAATCACTTTCCAAACTAAATCCCCACATGCAAAAGATTTAGACTTAACCTTTTTGTTGTAAGATTCTTCGACCCTTTTCTTTTGTCTTCTTAACAACTCCAAGGCTCTAAGCCTTTCTTCATCCAAATCCACTAATTCATTCATCATCATTTCCCAATAATCCTCAGAGGGAATCTCATGATGTCTTTGAACTCTTATAGATTGTAAATAAATCTCAACATGCAATACAGCATGATGACCAAAAGTAAGTCGAAATGGGGTAGTATTAGTAGCCTCTTTAGGGGATGTTCGACATGCCCAAAGAACTTGGTCTAATGTCTTGTGCCAATTTCTAGGCCTCTTTCCCACATGCTTCTTAATTAGTCCAATCACTACCTTATTGGCAGCTTCGACTTGCCCATTGGCCTGAGCATAATAAGGTGTAGAAGTCAATAACTTAAAACCTATTTCTTTGGCAAACTCCTGCATCTTTCGACCAGTAAACACTGATCCTTGATCCGTAGTGATTGTTTCAGGAATACCAAATCTATAAATAATGTGATTTTGAATGAATTCAATAACATCTTCTTGACCTATATTCGCCAGTGGTATTGCTTCAATCCACTTAGTGAAATAACCAATTCCCACCAAAATATATCTTTGGTTCTTTGAAGATGCTGGTCGAATCTCTCCTACTATATCCAAAGCCCATCCTCTGAAAGGGCATGGTTTCACTATGGAATGTAATTCACTTGCAGGGATACGTTGTATGCCAGCATGAATTTGACATTCTTGGCAACCCTTAGCCAATTCTATGCAATCTTTCAGCATAGTAGGCCAATACATGCCTTGTCGAAACAACAACCATTTCATCTTCCGGCCAACTTGGTGTGCTTCACATGCCCCACTATGTACTGTCGAAAGAGCCAAATATGTCCACTGCTTCACTAAGGCATTTCAATAAGACTCCCTTAGGGGTCTTTTTAAACAATTCATTACCCAAAAGTACATAGCTTAAAGCTTGATACCTGATTTTTTGCTCTGTCGAAGCCGTTGGATTTTGCAAATATTCAACTATAGGCTTCCTCCAGTCTTCATCTGTCAAATTATCTATAGCAAAAATTTCAAAATTTCCGCCATCTATGCATCCAAGCTTAGTTGTTTCTAAGTCTGATGGGCACAATCCAACAGCCACCACTTTACCTCTTGCTTCAATTACTTCTTGAAGGTTTTCCTTCGACACCTTGTATCCAGAGGCAATTTGAGCCAAGTCATTAGCAACTTGATTCTCTATTCTAGGTACGTGTTGGATGGCCACTACCTCAAATTTCTTTAATAATCTATTGGCTATCACAAAGTACATAATGAGATTTTCTTTAACACATTTATATTCCCTTGTGATTTGTTTTATAACCAATTTTGAGTCTCCCATTATTTCGACTCTAGTTGCCCCCAATTCTAACAAAATTTCAAGGCCAGCAATTAATGCTTCATATTCAGCCTCATTGTTAGAGCAAGGTCCTTCGACCTTGTACTTGAATTTTGTTGGAATTTTTTCAGTAGAAATAATGTATATTCCCACTCCTGTTCCATTTTTATGACTTGATCCATCAAAGTATAACTTCCAGGATTTTAATTCAACATAATTCAAATCATTTTCATTTATGGAGTGGTCAACTATAAAGTCTGCAACTATTTGCCCTTTCACAGCTTTTAAAGGTTGATATGTTAGAGAAAATTCTGTTAATGCTAATGCCCATTTGCCAATTCGACTATGCAAAATAGGCTTAGATAACATATGTTTTACAACATCAAAGTGAGAAGAAACATACACATCAACTGGCTTTATATATTGCTTCAATTTAGTACAAGAGAAATACAAGCATAAACATAACTTTTCAATCATGCTATACCTAGTTTCTGCATCATTTAAAACTCGACTAAAGTAATAAATGGCTCTTTCGACTCCATTTTCATCCTCCTGAGCTAACATGCTCCCTAGAGTTTTATCTGATGCAGCTATATACAATCTCATACTCTTGCTCTACAAGGTGGTGAAAGAATTGGAGGGTGGCTTAGGTACTCCTTGATTTTGTCGAAGGCTTCCTGCTGTAATTGCCCCCACTCAAAACCATCTTTGTTGAAACGAAGCAATGGCGAAAAGGCTTGTGTTTTGCCACTCAGGTTGGATATAAACCTTCTCAAGAAGTTGATCTCGCCCAGCAACGACTGCAACTCCTTTTTAGTTGATGGCGTTTTCGCCTCCATTATGGATTTGGTTTTATTCTGATTTATTTCGATCCCTTTCTTGTGGACCACAAAGCCTAGGAAATCCTCTGCCTGCACACAAAAAGCACATTTGAGAGGATTCATTTTAAGACCATATTTTCTCATCCTTTCAAAGGACTGTCGAAGATGGTCAATGTGACTTTTCCCAGAAATAGATTTTATAACAATATCATCAATGTAAATTTGCATGAATGTGTCTATAAAATCATGGAAGATTGAATTCATCGCCCTTTGATAAGTAGCACCAGCATTTTTTAGACCAAAAGGCATCACTACCCATTCATAGGTACCTAAGGCTCCAGGGCATCTAAAAGTAGTTTTATGAACATCTTCCTCAATAATGAATATTTGGTTGTAGCCAGAATATCCATCCAGCACACTAAGATATTCATGTCCTGCTGCAGAATCTATTAACATTTCTCTACTGGCATTGAATATTCATCTTTAGGAGTTGCAGAGTTTAAATCTCTAAAATCAATGCAAACTCTCAAAGACCCATTCTTTTTAATAACAGGTACTATATTAGCCAACCATTCGACATACCTTGCCGTGCGAATGAATTTGCAGGGAAGCAGTCTTTCGACTTCCTCTTTGATCTTTGACAATATCTCTGGTGCAAACCGTCTTGGATTCTGCTTGACTGTTTTTTTTTTCAGGTGTCATAGGTAACCTGTGTTCGACCAACTCCCTGCTCAAACCAGGCATCTCATCATAATCCCAGGCGAAGCAATCCTTGAACTCTTTCAACAACTGAACCACTTCAACCTTCAACTGGGGATCAAGGTTGGCACTGATGTATGTAGGCCTTTTGGTTGTCCCCTCACTGAGGTCAACTTCTTCTAGAGGATCTTGTGCTAGCATTTTGATATTATTCGTCAATGGATTCTTCTTAAATCCCAAAGGCTCATCTTCATAGCTGGCGTCGAGCCTCTGGCTTTGCTCTCCAGTTTCAGCCTTATCTGGAGGTTTTGGGTCGAAGTCCTTACCAGGACCTTCTTGATAAAATTCAGAAATGGCTTCACCAGCCATATAGTCATTGGCAGCTTCCAAAGCCGCTTGAAGTTTTGTTTCAGTCACATAGGCCGAAATTCTTTTTAAAGCTTCGAACTCAGTCATGATCACTGAATTCAGTTCCCCATCCTGTGGGCTCTATTGGAGGTGAGCCTAAGCATGGCAACCTTCCTCCTGGTACTTCCCTGTCCCATCTGAAACCTTCGACGGGGTGTAAATACAATGAATAAAACGTTTCTTCATCAGGCGTAAACTCAAAGTCGGCTGGAGGACATGGAGCAATGTTTGCCAAATGTTTCTCAAACTGTCTACTATCCACATGATTAATAGGCACCTTAAAGTACCCTTGATTAGCTTCAATATTTTCAACTATCCCATCTGGTCTCCAAATGGTGATTCTTTGATGCATAGATAAAGGTACAACTCCTATTCCATGAATCCACTCCCTACCCAAGAGTAGATTGTAGTTAGCTTTCGTCTCAACGACCATAAACACTATTGGTCTGGTAATGGTTCAATGGTTCCCACAGTAAGATCCACTTGAATCACTCCTAGAGTGGAACCAACTTTTCCTTCATAGTTCGACAAAACCATGTTGTGGAGTTTGGTATCAGTCTCAAACTTCCCAATCTTGCTAAGCAAAAATCTTGGCATTAAATTAATAGTTGCACCACAATCCACCAAGATTTTGTTAACAGGAACATTTTCTACTTTTCCAGTAATGTAGAGAGGCTTCAGATGACCCTTCATTGCCTCTGTGGGGCGTTCAAAAAAAGCATTTTGTTCTTCGACGCACCCATTGTTCATGATGTAATAACACACAGGCTTGTGTGCCAACATTTCTAATTCAGCAGTTTGATCCAAGTCTTCGACCTCTGAAACTTGACCAAATTCTTTTGGCATTACTGATACCACATTCACAAGAATATCTAGGGAAGCTTCTGACTCACTGTCAAAATTATCAGTCATATTCTCATCATCTTCAACTTTCTTCTCTGGCTGAACATTGAACAGTTTTCGCCTTATGGGTATCTGCTCAATTGTCCCAGCTTGATTATCAATATTGGTGCTTGACTCTCCTTGTACCTGAGCCTCGCTGATAGCCTTTCGCCTACGTTGCTCTCTTCGCCATTGTGATCTAGACATGGGATTTTTACCCTTGTAATTTTGAGAAATGTATGCTGACTTGTTGGTGGTATGGTTCTCTTTTCTATACTCAAATGAAGAACCTCTTTCCATATCAAATTTCTCCCACTTCTTCTTCTGTCCTCTTCCTTCGATAGGCTTGATCCAACTACCTGTTGGCACATTCGCAGCTGGTTTGAATGTAGCTGGCCTAACTCCTGGTACTTGGGTTTTCAACCCTGTCGAAAGTCGTCTATGGTCAAAACTTCTGGGACCTTTATTTACCTTCTGCCCCCAGCTTCCACCAGCTTTTTTGACTCCTTCTAACTTGTGGGCAGCTTTCTCATCAAAAATGGCGCTGCATCTAGGACATAACATTACTCCAGAGCCTTTCTTCTGGCAACGGTGTAGAAAATCCACAATTGTCTCCTTTTGCTTAGGATAAGCTATTTTGTTGCGCTCTTCTTGTTCATCTTCCTTACTCACTTATTCAGCTTTTTGATCTGTAATTTCAACCATATTGACATCAATTTTATCCTTTAAGCGCATCTTGGAGAAATGAGCTTCAAGACTTTCAGTGGTCCTACCCACCACTTGCTGCTGCTTTTGCAGCTTTTTCGGAAGCTTCTTGCCAAGCAGCTTTTTCAGCTTCAACAATTTCTTCAGCATTAACCTTTTCGACATTAGGAGACATCTTGAAAAACTGTTCAGCAGCCATACATATCCAGTTTTCTACCAAACAACCATCCATATCTATCATCTCTCCTACCAATAGCATGTCATCTTCCAATTCTTTAACAACTTGGACTTTGGGGGCATTTCTGCCCATAGCCTCATTGGTGTTGATGCTATCTGAGCTAGAATCAGATTCTTCAACCAATTCGACCATGTTAATGCCTTCAGTGGCATTTATCTTTAATCCACTACTGCCATATCCAAAACCCTGGCAGCATTATCCATCTCAACAAACTTATCAGCAGTTTCTTTGGTCACCAACATTAGACTGGTACCATCAACATTCAGGCCATTAGCAGCCTTACTAAAACCTTCAGTTATCACAAGATTGGTGGCGAAGTCCTCAGTAACCTCCACCATGTTGACTGAGTGATCAAATCCTTCTGTGGCTTCGACCATCTGAACCTCGTGAGGCTCTGTATAGTTAGCCTCTGCAACTTGCAATGGGTCAGAGTCAATTTTCATCTGAGCTTTGCCTTTGTCACCAAACTTCAGCCTTCCTTCTTGGATAGCATTTTGCACCAAATCCCTGAAAAGAAAACATTGAGAAGTTTTATGACCCAAAAAATTATGGTACTTACAAAAACCTCTTTTCTTTCTTTGTTCTAAAGGTGTCATCTTAGCACCAGCAGGCACTATCATTTGCCCATTTTTAACTAACAAATCAAAAATTTCGTCACATTTAGTGACGTCGAAAGTGTATGTTTTCTTAGAAAATTTGTCGTTAGATTCGAAGGATTTTTTCCATTTGAAGGAGCTAATAATTTGCAGGCATAAGGTGGACCTTGCTTTAACTCAGCAACGTCAACCTCATTTCCGTCGAAATAAGATGTTTCATCACACAAATTCTCCACATCTTCATTACATTCGACAAAGGCTACTTTTTTACCCCTGCTGAATTTAGCCTTTTCCTCTTTCAGCCTTTCTAGTTGTCGAACCCTATCAGCCAACTGGGCCATATCTCTAAGATATTGGGTATCTAATTTCTTCCTAATGGAATAATCAAGACCCCCAGCAGCCATTTCGACCAACTCATGTTCTGGCACTTGTGTAAAGCACCTGGCTTTAAGAAGTCGAAACCTATTCAGGTAATCATCAATTGGCTCAGTAACTTTGCGTTTGATGCTAGCCAATTCTTTCAAACTAATCTTAGTTTGCCCCATGTAGAACTGTTCATGAAACAAACACTCTAACTGGGTCCAATTGTATATGGAATTTGGAGGCAAAGTAGTGAACCATGTGAAGGCATTCTTGGTAAGGGAACTTGGGAAGTATTTGATCCTAAGGCTTTCGTCAGCTGCAATTTTGCCTGCTTCAATCAAATACCTAGCCACATGTTCGACAGTAGATTCAGTAGTATCTCCTGAAAACTTGCTGAACTTTGGAACCTTCGTCCTAGGGGGTAATTCTGCTTGGAGAATATAATCCACTATAGGCGAAGTATAATTTGGCCTTGTGAAGCCAAGATTCACACCATTTCTGGTAATTATCCTTTCAACCATGGCTGCAAGATTATTTTCTTCTGCTTGATTTTGATGTCGAACCCGTCTAAGTAACTGATCAGCATTTTGGTTCCTATTCACCATCACTACTGGCTCTTCCTCTATCTGGATTGGCATCTGGTTTCTTGGTGGTTCGACTCTAAAATGATCAATCATCTCTTGATCTTCCAAGTTCACCTCAGGTCCATGACGTGGATGACGTCTTGGGATATCTTCGACAATAGTTGCTCTTCGATCCACCGCTGGTACTCCCATAAAATCAGCCATGTGTGCTAATTGTGTAGCCAATTGTTGGTTAGTTTGAGTTGTATTATGAATCAAGGGTTGAAAAACTTCTCCCATTGTCTGAGACAACGTATGCACCATTTGCATGTTACTTTCATCCATCTGCTGTCTCAAACAATTTATGGATGTATTTGTAAGACTAGGCGCTTGCACGGAATAACCAGCGCCTATACTCTAATTATTTTGACCCCCTGATCCTGATCCTTGTAATGGCGAAGACACTACGTTCTCTGAGAATACAGGTGGCGCATTCTGCAGATTTTGCATCATTGATGTAGGCATACCATAGGGTTGACTCCTTGACCCTGGATGTGGAAAACCTGGAGGAGGGAGATGCCGGTACACTGAATTTCTTCCTGGGGGTATTGGTGAATTAGGACTTTGTGGTCCTATGTATTCTAACACAGGTTGAGTAAATGATTTTGTGCATGTTGATCCTAGTTCAGACACTACTAATGAAGGTGACGTCTGTCCTCCTGTCGAAGGCACTGGTGATGGTGTGCTTTGAGACCCCATACTGCTACTTGACTGAGTGTTTGAAATACTCCCTTGAGGATCAACTTGTTGGTTGGCATTAGTTGCCATTCTCTTAGTGTATCTTCTTTTTGGTATTCCTTCGTTTGTTGTGGCTAACTTCCCACTTCTCAATAACATACAACAAAAGTATTTCTTCACCAAGAAAGATAAGGTTAACAAAAAGTATAAAACTTAGCACTAGGTCCCACTGGGCGTGCCAATTTGTTTCCTGTGAATTTTGGTAAACAACCTCTGGTCTATCAATTTTAAATAAAACTGACTAACTTGCAGGATCGACCACACAAATCCTAAGACATGTGCTAAATTTAAGGGAAAATGTAACTGACAATGATAATGCAAGAAATGTAAATTGAACTCCACGTTCGACAGTAAAAGAAAACTACATGAACTCCACGTTCGACTACTTGCAAATAAAGTAAAGGCTTAGAAATGTAAAGGGCTGTAAATAAATGATGCAGAATTTAAAGGCGTCGAATGTAAAAGACAAAAAGGTAAATGACTTTGAAAAATAAAAGTGCAGGAAGATAAATAACTGTCGAAAGTAAACAACAAGAAATGTAAAAGTGCTTGAACTCCACATTCTTGAATGTAAAAGGTGCAGAAAGAGTAAATGACTGTCGAAGGTAAAGGGCAAGAAAATAAATGACTTTGAAGGTAAATGCAGTAATGTAAAACCTTTGAAAAGAAAATGCAATGAACTCCACGTTCTTGAAAATAAAGACTGAAATGTAAAGGTGTTGTCGAAAGTAAATATGCGGAAAGATAAATGACTTTAAAATAAAAGACTTTGAAGATAAAAGACAAGAAATAAAGATGAACTCCACGTTCTTGAAAATAAAGACTTTAAAGGTAAATGCTTGAATATAAAGGTGCAGTCGAAAGTAAATGCAGGAAGTTTAAAGGAAAGTTTGAAAACAAGACTTTAAGTAAATTTGACATGAAAAGTAAAATTCAGGAAAACGTAAAAACATGGAAAGTAAATGCTTGAAGCTTAAACATGATGAAGATAAATTGCATTATTGAAGAAATAAAGGGTGGTGTTATATTACGTACATTCTCACGAACTCGTTTCTCTACACGCGGGTACTTTGAGTTTCTTTGAGTAACTTGTACAAAAAATGAACACCTCTATTACATAGAACTAACTCCTATTTATAGTGCTAAGAAATAACTACTAAGTGGTGGTTATTGCTTCAAACATGTCCCTTTGGCTCCTTCTCCTTGGCCTCAACTGTTCCCACGTTCACAACTGCTCCTATTTGAATTTCAAACATTGGAAATTCCCTCCAGCCTTAGTCTAACAACTGCAGCGCGCGTTTCAATACTCCCATGGTCGAAACCTTTCCCAACACTTAGCCATTTTTAGGCTTCCAAAACCCCTATTCGATTCAGGCTTCACCAAAACTGGGTCGAAGCCTTCTTTACGTTAAAAATAATTTTTTAACTTAAAATAGCTTTGATTCTTTCTAGCGTCGAAAATGAGGGTTAACAGATGGTACATCCATATTGTGGTGATGATTTGCACAATGATGGGAAATCTTGGTGGTCAAAATTTAGGTTATGACACATACATGCAACATACAAACAAACTATCCTAAACAACACACATCAAAATTCTAACATAAAGAAATAGGAAAGGGAAATACTCGCCTCCCCCCAAAATTAAATTGGACATTGGCCTCAATGTTCCAATTAAAGTAGAGAGAGGTAAAGAGAAACTTGCATAACCTCATTGAGGAGGTGAGAAGCACAACATGAGGTCTTGCAGTAACCTCTGAATGTCATCAATGATGACACATTTCCCGGATTGCTCAGCCCATTGTCTTTGTTTCTCTTCTTTCAGGTATTTAATATCTGAATGCATCTAGTCCCATCAGTTCTAATACTAACTTGTCAGACTTCTTGGGTGACATTGTTAAAGTTGAAGAAATTTGAGAAAATTTTCAAAGTGTCTGGTTGGAATTTTTTGGTTAGGGTATGTTGTTTAGGGTTGGATTTGGTGAATATTTTGTGAAGGGAGTTCGTGTTTTGGTCAAGAGAAATGGTTAAAGGTTGAAGTTTTTGGATGTTTGGTTATGAATGTTTTAGGGATTTTGAAAGAGAGAATGAGAAGGTTAAATATGCAGGGAGGTTATGCTTAAGTTAAATAAATGGGAGAATTTAAAATATCAGACAAAGGGAGGTGTGTTAGGTGGTGGGGTGGAATTTGATTGGTTAAAAGTGTGGCTAGTGGGGCCCATATAGGAAAGGAATAGAATTTTTAAAAATTTTGGGGCTGACACGACCCATGTTAGCTAACACGACCAACCGTGCCAATCGTCTTTTGTTTTTTGTATGGGACGTGTTTCTTGAGGGGAAGGGGGCATTTGGGATCAACCTGTGTTGGTCCTAGTTTTTACTATGAAGCCCCATTTTTTTTTGTTTTTTTTATCCCTTTTTGTCTTTGTCGGGTTTACACTTTGAATTTTCTATCGGTTATTCCTTTTAAGATTCTTCTTGATGAGTCTCTCCCCTTGTAACTTTATTGGATCATACAAAATAAAACAAAACAAAAAAAAGTTAAATAACAAAAATGTGGGTTACCTCCCACTAAGCGCTTTGTTTAACGTTGTCTGGAGTTCTATGACCACTTCTCTAATCATTTTTCATACTTACTGCTCTTTTTCTTTCTTTATCCTTTTGTAGGGAAGTTGGTACTTCTCAATCTCTTTTTTTATTCATTCCAGCCTCATCATCCTTTTTAACCTTATATTTTCCAATCAGTTTGTCCTTTTAACCCAACTTATCTTTCTCTCCCAGAGCGGGTGGTTTTTATTCATAACAAGGTTTTACTACCTCCCTCAATCAAATGACACAAGACCTCTATGCATGGGTATTTTAGCATAGTGGTCATTATAAATTCTATCTTTTCATTTCCTACTTCCATGCTTAACGTACCCCTTTTCGCATCAATGATTGTGCCAACAGTGCACAAAAATGGCTTACCAACAATGATAGAAACATAAGGGTCTTCCTTGATATCCATGATGATGAAATATGTGGGTATATAGAGATGCTCTACCTTAACATGCACATATTCTAATACCCCGATTGGGTACTTAACCGATCTATCTTCCAATTGTAGAGACACATTAGTAGGCTTTATCTCTCCTACAACTAACCTTTAACATATGGAGAGGGGAATTAGACTAACACTAGCCCCTAAATCGCAAAGTGCCCTATTAAAACTCATGGTTCCCATTTGGCACAGGATGGAAAAACTTCCCGGATCTTTCTTTTTTGGTGCCATGTTTTAGATTACCGCACTAGTGGTGGGCGACATGGCCACAATCTCATGTTCTTCTAACTTCCCCTTTTTGGAGAGGATTTCTTTAAGGAATTTGACATGCGTTGGCATCTGGGATACAATCTCGCTGAAAAACACATTCACGTAGAGTTTTTAAGCTTTTCTATGAATTTTGTAAACTAAGCTTCCACCTTAGCTTTCACAATCCTTTGTGGGAAAGGCATTTTGGGCTTGTAGGGAGGAGGAGCAACATGTGGTGCTTCATTCCATTCCTATTCGACCACCTTTTTTCAGGTGGTGTCGGCACATCCTTCTTAATATCTTCTTCTTTCTCACTAATAAATTCTTTTTCCTCTATCTTTTTCTCAATTGAACTCTTTGAAATTTCCACATGTACCCCACCTCTCTCAGAACTTTCACTATGTTTTCCACTTCTTGTTACTACAACATTTACGTGTCCCCTAGGATTGCGCTCGGGCTGGCCCGAAAAATATGCTTGAGGGTGTAGCACCCCAAAATTTGCTCTCCTACCTTTAGTACTAACTGGCTTATGTTTCATTTCATTTTTGCATTATCATGTGTGCATATCATTGGTTCTTAGCATGGGGTCAAGGTGCCTGAGGCAGTTCTTCAAAGGGTCAAGTAAGAGTCCTTGTATTGTCCAAGAGAGCTCAAGTGGATCACTCTCCTAACCAGTGCAGAAATTAGGGTTTTGAGAATCTTGAGTTTATTGCTCCAATGGGCAAGCTCCTTGGGTTTTTATCATCACCAAATGGTACATCTTATCTTTGTTGGAGAGGATACACATTATATTCAGAGGAATTTGGATTTGGAGACTGCACTATTTCCTCCTAGACTGAGGGTACCAAAACTAGGGTTTGCTATAAAGTCAGTTTATTTCTGATTTTTTGGGCAATACTTGATTCCATGGTATTCCTTGGGTCCTTGGGTATCTAGGAATGGAAGATTGTCCATCAGTTTGGTTCAGGAGAAGTTCAATTGGCCAATGGATTGGGAATCAGATGAATTGGGTAAAAGTCAACAGTGAGAGGGGAAGTCAACTGTGGAATTTTGAGGTTCTCTCCAAGGTTTTCAAGGTCTCACATCCTCATATGGTTTTCAAGGGTCAAGTTACATGCCATTTATCAGGAATCAAGGGTTGATACAAAAGTTACTAAATATGGAAATGACCTATAATTTGAAAGTTTCCTTTTTGGGCATGTTCTTACATTACATTCAACTTGACTTTTCATCATCAAGGAAGCTTCAAATGAATTTTCCTCAAACATGAAAGTTGAAGATCTTTTTCTCCCCTTTCCAACAAGTACTAGTGGGTCTCCATATCATTTGTGAAACTCAAGTTATGATCAAAAGAAGGCAAAGTGGTTTTTAGGGTTCCATTTTCACAACTTTTGCACTTTGGGACATATGGACCTATTATTGATTCCATTGCTTCATGTCATATTCTAACCTCAAAGTACAATCCCCAAGGAGCATTGTTGGCCTTTAAATCAAGAGGATCCATGGTTTATTCATTATTTATTTTTATTATGCAAAATTGCCAAATTATTTGAAACTCATGAACCAAGGCATCTCAAGGCCCAAATCAAATTCAGGTGGGATTAGCAATTGAAACTTAAGTGATCCATCATGAAATATTTGGATATCCATGCATGGAGGATGGTGTATTTCACATTATTCAAATTTCCAAATTTGCCCAAAACTCATTAAGTGGAAAATTACTAAGGCCCAAATCATTATCAGTGGGATAACCTAATGTATTTAAGCTAACTCATGCTAGGGTTAGAGAGAGAGAACACGTGATTTTGGAGGAGAAAAAGAGCTTGAACCCTAAAAGCTTCTCTCATTCATATCTCTCAACCAAGAGGAGCTTTTCCAAAAATTCTTCCACAAACTTCATCCTTGGCATCTGTAGAACACAAACCAACCATCCTTTGAAGCTAACAATAAGGATACGTGGTGCACAAGCTCAGATCATGTGGCCAGAACTATGCCAACGCATTAATGAGGGAGTTTGGTATGCACGTGTTCCTTTTTATTTTCTGACCAATTGCGTGCAGGTGCGTGCATCATTACTATGGTGTGTGTGTGGATCTGGGACGTTGGATGTGATTACTAGTTGAGTGTGTTGACTTAATAGGACGCGTTGGATCAATCTGAAGGTGGTGGTGAATCAACGGGGTTGACTGAGGTCCACACGTGGACTCTTTTTTTATTTTATTTTTTTTCCTGATGGATTTGTGTTTGGGCCCTGCTATTTACACACCCCCTTCAGCCCATTTCACTATTCCAACGTGTTTCTCTTGCTAAACACACCCCCTTGCATATTTCATATCTTTATTTTTATTTAATTGTTTGCATTTCATTTTAATTCTTTAAAAATAGTTAATTGCATTAAAAAATTCCCAAAAAAATTCATGAGCCATATTTATAATTTTATAAAATTTTATTTTATTTTTAGCATCTGAAATAATTATTTGTTTATTTTCTTTTTGAATTATTCATATCATGCATACCTAAACTTGTAGAATTTTGTTCTCATAGCATACAAAACCTTTTAAACTCATTCTTTCTGCATTCATTCATCAATACATTGAAATGCATTAAAATATTTTTCTCTCATTTTTAAAACTTTTTATATTGCATTTCAGTCCTTTTCTTTAGCACATTGAACCATATTTCTCATCTGAATTTGTATAATTGTTTGAGTGACTTTTATTTTGAATTTTGGCATGAGTTTTGGACATGTTGTTTACTTCTGGTTGAGCTACTTTGATATTTAATTTGGTGATTTTAGAAGGTGTGTTTCTAATTTTCTAATTGCTCTTTGTGTGAGATCTTCTTGTATGCACATCCTTAATCATGTCTGATTACCTGTTTGAAAAGGCACTTGTGCCATTGTTTGAGATTGTTTCTTTGATTTCTTAATTCACGTTTGAATTGTTATAGGTCATTTGATCACTATTATATGTCATTGTTTGGGTTTCATTTGCCTTAATATTATTTATGTATGTTTTGTACTAACCTTTTATGCAGGGGTTGAGGTAAGTTATTTGAGGGTGTGGATAGTTATCCATGTCCACTCTCATTCTTTCTTTCTCTCGTCTTTTTCTTTTCTTTAGGCTTAGGTTGTCGTCAAACCTCACTAACCGTAGGTCACCCATGCATGATAACATTAGGACTCTTAGTTTCCCTTTAGAGTTTCCTTTGTGTCTTCTCTCTTCTCATCTCAAAACTTCTTGAAAACACTTAATAAGGATAAAGTGTATTGCGCACGAGCCTTAAGCGTGGGGAATGAGAAATGAGGGGCTTCCTCTCATCTTTCTAGAGTGCTTGGCGAGCGTCCTGTCTTGGGACGATTCGTTAAGTATTCGTCCCTGTGCCCTAGACTTTGGTGCAATGCAAGTTATGAACTAACTCGAGTCACTTCTGTCCTAAAAAATACAAACAAACTTCAAACATTTTTGTCCTTCGGGATTGTCAAACTAAAGGTTATTTTCAAAAAGGGCACGTTACTTTCCGTCTGAGTCGCAAACAGGCATCGACCCTAACTGCCGGACGTGAACTTAGCGTCGCTCATAAAAAACACAAAAAGAACTTGGTCCGAACTACGTTGACTCTGAATTCCCCATTGCACAAAGGGGGTACGTAGGCCTAGGACGTCGACGTCCTACCGAGTCTGTCTTAGTTTTTCCCTCCCCCGTCTTAGTACAGCCATAGATGATAGGATAACTCACCCTTAGAATAGACAACAAGCGTGGATCCCATCGAGTACGATGGACGCGTGGGGTGCTAGCACCTTCCCCTCGCGTAACCGACTCCCGAACCCAGGCTATGGTTGTGATGACCATTCCTTTCCCTCTTCCTCAGGTTTATGCGGTGTTCCCTTTCCCTCTCTTGGGATAAATTTACACGGCTGGTGACTCTGTTTTCCGCGCCACTCTCGCGTTTGTACCTGGATGAAAATCCCGGGAGCGACAGATGGCGACTCTGCTGGGGATCTGGTTGACCTACGCTGGTCCATCCCTAAGCGAGTCAATCCTAGCGCTTGCTTGTCTTTGTTCTCTTTGGGTGTTTTTGTTTTTGTTTTGCTTTATTTGTTGTATTTTATTTTTACCGCATTTTCTGCATTGCATTTCATTTTTATTACTATCATACTGGATATTGCTGTGTTGTGCTGGCTATTTCTATTTTGCAGGTTGGGTTGTTCTGAGAGATAAGCCCAATACCCAGGCTTGAGTACACCCTAGGACTAGAGTGGAGAGTAGTGGGACCTACGTGCCCGCTTGGTACGTTTGTGTGTTCACGAAATTCACAACCAGACGAGGCTATCTTGGGACGCATTCTAACGTGTGTGTCTTGCGCATGTTAAGATGTCGATCTAGAGAGCTATCGACTCTGGTGACCGATCATCGAGGACCTTAGTGGAAACATCCCTCTTTAGTGGTGACAGTGGCAGACCACACCCTGTGGCAAACCCATTCGCACCTGAGGGCCCACTTTGGAACTCGCATAGGATGGCCCCTATCTTTTGAAGAGAATCAGTGGAGGCACTCCTCGATTGACGATAGTACTGTACCCCGAGGGATGAATGTACTATTATTTCTCGACCTCAGTGCCAGAAGCTGAGGACCTTCCGTTTTGGAGAATCAGTTGAGGCCTCCTCGATTGATGATGATGCCAAATCAGAAATGGTGAACGTATCATCATTTCTCGACCTGAGAGCCCGGGATACTGAACATCCTAGTACCCACACGTGAGAGGGGATGGGTGTTTGCAGGTTTGTAGGTAACCGAAACCTTCAACCTACCCGATTTTTCTGGATTTCTCATCAATGTTTGATTATTTGGGTTCCTGGTTATCTCAGCGGTTCGGTATTTTGGAATTCTGGTTTTCTGGGTTGTGGTTCTCGTTTAGTTAACAGCACAACACATCTAGCAGTGTTGCCTTGATCCCATGTTTGCATGAGTATATCATTTTTCTTGCATTCTGACATGTTTGACATTTTTCAGGGCTTGCATCTTACTCTTGATTCCGGTTTTATGAGGTTACCTTGGCATGGATGTCCAGAGAAAGAAGACTGTTGCCTATTCGTTCCCAGATCCGACCTTGACGTTGATTCACAAGCTGATTAGTATGACTGGTCCCGGAGTTCGCACAGAGTTCAGTGGAGAGTATGGGAGACTTCTAAAGTTTGTCTACAATATCTCCAAGTATGAGAAGGATGCCATTCATACACTTCTTCAGTTTTACGATCCGTCTTTGCGTTGCTTCACTTTCCCAGACTACATCTTGGCCCCAACGTTGGAGGAGTTCTCATTTATTTTGGGAATCCCCATCAGGCATGACATAGTATTCTTTTATGAAGAACACCCCGGGATAAAAGAAATGGCTATTGCTCTTCATATTGGTGAATCCGTTCTGAGCAGTAATATTGAGGAAAAACAAGGAGCTAAGGGTTTCTTATTGAAGTTCTTGTTTGATCAAGCTTGCATACATGTTAAAGAGAAGAATTGGACCGCTTTCCAAGCTATTCTGGCTATGTGCATCTATGGGATTGTCCTGTTTCCCATCGTTCCTGATCTGGTGGATATGCATGTTGTCAGAATCTTTATTTCAAAGAATCCTATACCTACCTTGCTAGGTGACGTGTATCACTCAGTCCACTACAAGAATGAAAATAGGCGGGGAAAAACCGTGAGTTGTTGTCCACCGCTCTTATCTACTTGGTTTCTGAGCCATCTCCCCGAAGCTGGCGCCTTCGTTGATACGAAAAATTCTCTGAAGTGGTCAAAGAGGTTAATGGGCTTGACTGCTGACAACATTGTCTGGTTCAACCGTGACTGGCTAGGAATAGAGATTATTTGCAAGTGCGGAGAATTCCCTAATGTACCCTTGATAGGGAGAAGAGGTGGAATTAACTATAATCTTTCCCTTGTTATCAGGCAGTTTGGTTATCCTTTCAAAGGTCCACCTGAAGAGCGAGATGTCAGAGAGTCCTTATTCTTCAATGGTACTGGGGATCAAGAGATGATAAGGAAGATTGTGAATGCTTGGAAGCAGGTGACCAAGAGGGGAAAAACTTCATTCGGGAAATGTAACAACCGGGCTTTCCCTTCCTATAAAGAGTGGATTAAGAAGAGAGCAGGAGATGAGCTTCTTCCCTTCCCGGTAGAACCACCATCTTGCCCCTTGCTGATTGAGCCTCCTACCACAGTTGAGATAGAGAAACAAGTTGTGGGCTAAAAAGGAAAAGCTGCGAGAAGAAAACAGTGAGCTACAAAGAGAGATTTATCAGTTGAAGCATGAGCGGGTGAAGCTGTTCATATCGCTGAGTTGAAGACAGAGCTGCTCGCTGAGGCAGAAAAGGAGCTAGCTGACAAGGTCGCATCCAGACAAAGGATGAAACAAGCTCTAGACGGTATCAGTAAGGTTCTCGAGTCTAAGAAGGAAGAGTTGGACAAGGCTTTGTTAAAAAATTCACAGGTTCAATGCTCACCGAGAAACTGCAATGGCTGAGAATAAGAGGAAGGAAGACGATTACCTGGCTCAGATTGATCAATTGAAGTCGCAGCTCAAGAAGAAAGACGCTGAGATCTTATCAGGGGTATTCCAGAGACAAGCAGTCGAGGGTCGACTCAATGAAGCCATAGCCTCCATAGAGGAACTGAAGGTCCAAGCTGGAGTGAAGAGATCTAGACATGAGGGACCTAGTATGGATGGTGTTTCTGGAAAAGACGCTTGGGAGTTGCATTGCCGATACTTGGAGGGGATCATGCATAGGAGAGATGTTCTCATTCAAGAGCTAATTCAGAGACCGAAGCATCCAGACACCAAAAAGCTGTTCAAAGAAATTCAAGACTGGAGCAAGAAGCATAATGGATGGGGGGATTGACACTTGTGGACTTTGATGATATGCCGTAGTTTTCTATTTTCTTTCATTATTTGGACCACCGCCAGGCTTGTTGGTCGGGATCTATGATCATTATGTTCAGACTTGTTATCTTGGATTTGTGATTGTTGACATTTGGTTTTCCTCTGGTTTTCTTAATATATGAGCAGAAATTCCGTTCTATCTTGCTGTTAAACTGGAATCAAGGGGTGGATCGCCCTGCGAATTTTTTAAACATGTTCATTTGCATTTGCATATTCATAATCATTTTGCATAACAGGTATTTATCTCCAGTTTTCTTATCTTGTTCCTCAGTACAGGATTGCAGATCAACACATTCACTGGTATTCTACCATACAAGATCAGAAAAGACTCATGGATCAACTACAAGCTGAGATGACTGAGATGCGGACCCGCATGAACCAATTCATGGATTTAATGCAAGGGGTTGCTCAGGGCCAAGAGCAGTTAAGAACTGTTGTCCAACCACTGATTGCAAGGATTGATGACGAAGTTGTCCTTCATGGAGGAGTTCATACTGGTGTTACTGGTACTAATGTTCAGAATGGCCCTCCGGGCAGAGGTATTCCTGTTTCTGGTGTTGTGATCCCTCCGGGCGGGGCTGAAAATGTCAGGGGAGGTGGTATTGGTGTCTGTGCTACTCATGGTCGTCAGTTTGATGATATTCAAGATGATGCATTCTCTGTGCCAGGTGGGGATGCTGGTTCCCAGATTGACACTGATCAGAGATTCAGGTTGATTGAGGAACAATTGAGGGGTGTTATAAATCAAGATTCTGTGGATATGGATTTGGAAGATTTGGGGCTGGTTCTAGGCGTTGTTATCCCGCACAAGTTTCAGACTCCTACCTTCGAAAAATACAATGGTATGACTTGCCCAAGGACTCACGTCAGGGCATACACGAGTAAAATGGCTGCTCACGCAAAGAACGAAAAGTTGATGATGCATTGCTTTCAAGATAGCCTATCTGGGGCATCCCTGGAATGGTATATGCAGCTAGAGAGGAGAGACGTTCGTAGTTGGAGAGAGCTGGCAGGGGCATTTATTAGACACTATCAATATAACACTGATATGGCTCCCAATCGTACGCAGCTGCAGAATATGTCTCAAAAGAGCAATGAAGGCTTTAGAGAGTACGCCCAGAGGTGGCGTGAATTGGCTTCCCGAGTTCAACCTCCGATGTTGGAAAGAGAGCTCGTTGATATGTTCATGGATATGCTTCAGGGGCATTATTATGAGAAATTGGTTGGACGTTTGTCAGCTGGATTTTCAGGTCTTGTATTGGCAGGAGAAAGAGTTGAAAACGGCATCAAAACGGGAAAGATTCAAGTTGCTCCCGGTTATTCTGAAAATGCGAAGAAACGTTACAGGGGAGAAGAAGGAGAGACTAATGTCGTTCAGTACCAACAACCTCATGCTCCTCAACAGCAGAAGTATCAGCGTCAGAATCAGCATAGGCCACGCAACAACTTGGAAAGAAGGAATGCTCCTCTTCATCCAGTTCACATGTCGTACAGTCAACTTTTGCCACACCTGGTTCGAAATTCATTGGTGGAGCCTAAGACTTTGAAGCCTGTTCCAGAACCATACCCTCCGGGGTACAATCCCCATGTGCAATGTGGATATCATGGAGGATCTATGGGGCACTCAACTGAAGATTGCAAAGCCTTCCAAGCCAAAGTGCAACAATTGATTGACAAAGGGTACATATCATTTCCAGAAGGAGACTTGGCTGTGCATGTCGACCTCTCATCTGTTTGAAGACTTCAAGGATCGTCTCCTAAAGCCAGTAGTCCGAGCGGAGTCAAGTCTTCTCAACAACGGCAGTCATCAGTTTCTTTACTGCATTTTCATTTGTAGTTTTTCATTTCTCGTTAAAGCATTGTATGCATGTAGAAACTTGTTTGTTTTTAATGACGATCATAATACAATGAGCATGTTTTCCTTGAAGTAATCCATTTGTGTTCACTCTTAAATGTTTAAATGCACTGCAATACCAATTTTCTTGTTTAGAACTCTTGAGGGAGGATGACGAAATAAGAGCGCAAAT
The DNA here is from genome assembly GCA_022829125.1 of Lathyrus tuberosus. Lineage (NCBI taxonomy): Eukaryota > Viridiplantae > Streptophyta > Magnoliopsida > Fabales > Fabaceae > Lathyrus > Lathyrus tuberosus. The sequence continues at coordinate 561,407 of JALAZF010000062.1, read as the reverse complement.
TTCTAATGGTGCACATTTGGATAGAACCCTGTTGAGGATGTACAGACATTGTTTCAAATCCCTAAACACTGGAGATGTAAAGGAGATAGACCCTCGATAACCCCTTTGAGCCTTGAAGTAGGAGCTTCTTTCGTACGAAAAAAAACCCTCATACTTAACCCAGGGGCAGGGTAGGCGTCAGTTAGTTTGACCGAGCGTTCAAATTTCAAGGAGAGTGTGCATCTGAGGATCCATTACCTTCTATCCCACCATCAAGAGGTCAAGAGATGTGAAACCACAATGGTTATCCATCAACAATCAAGGAGTGAGGCAGTCATAACCCTTTCAAGCAAGTAAGACAACCAGTGTCACACGCTTTGTTCAAAAGGGGAATATAAAAAAAAAAAGAGAAAGCCCGCTAAGTCGAAACTTGAAGACAAGTGACTTAGGCAAAAGTTAGGGCATCCCGCTGGACTTCAAAATCGAAAAACTCAAAAGAGTCAGTCCAGGTAAAAATTAGGGATCAAGAAGCAAAAGAAAGAAAAAGCGAAAAGCATTACAAAAGAAAATCTCCGATAGGAACAAATTCGTGTGATTACAGACACAAATGATAAAAAGGGGTGACTGTCATTCCAAAACTCCCTTAGGTGCAAAACCATTAGTGGCATAGGTTCCTTAAAGATCATAAACCTTTTGAGAGATGAGCGTTTGGGTCAGATTAACTGAACATAGGGCTGGAGAACATCACGAAGAGTGGGTGGGCACCGATAAATTTTGAGCCATAAATCCTTTTTCTGAAACCGTGAACCATACCACGTTACAACCCTTAAAAGTCCTAATTGAAACAGGGTTTATTCCGAAAGCGTACTTCAACAGGATAGCGTTCCTGACTCCTACGAGTTGTGCTAATAAGATTCGTTGGTATTGCATGTGCGCATTGTTTTGCCATTCAAAAATCAGGGTCGCATCACAGCTAGTGATTCGTTCACAAGGCTTGGCGACGCATTTTCAATAAAGCTTCAAGGCTAACATATTTGTTGCATTAGAATTGTCATTCTCATAATAAACATTTTCTGTTTGCATATATGTGCCTAAGCATCAATGCAGCTTACACAGTGAAAGTCAGTCAAGAAGCTTGATCCTGCCAAGTTGGGATGCTTGGAAATTCTGAAGGACAATCATATCAAAGGGCAGGCTTCCAAGAGACTCAGTGTAGAGTGGGCTCTCCCCAGTAAGTCGTGTTAAGATGTAGCCAATCTGGGGCAGGCACGTCGAGAAATCTCTCTGAAATTCAGTTATTCTGGGGCATTCATTCTAAGATCAGGGGCAAAGTCACTTCAAAGCTCATATTGGGGCAGGCCACCTCTAGAGCGTGGGAGGTTGTCCACTCCTGAAAATGGTTAATTGAAAACACCTCCTCAAGGTTCAAGGTACTAAAGAAGAGTATTTTCAAGTCATTACAATCCCTTTCGAGGTAATGTACTTCATGGATTATGAAGACTGGGGCAGTTATGTCGAGATATGATAAATCTCTCCAAGAGTTTGAAGACCCTGGGGCAGTGCGAACGCCCGATCTTCTATAAAATCCTCTTAATATGATTTCGTCCATTAGACCTGGTGGTCTAGGGCAAGTGAAAAGTTTAAAGAGTCGCTTATGACCATAAAGACAAGTCAGGTTGCAGGATTGTGCTTCTCCAGCAGTTGGCTCTCCCCAGCATTGAGATTGCTCATTCCCCAGCAGAGCAAACTTTCCTCAGCAGAGCAGACCTTTCCCAGTAGGAGACTTGGGAAGTATTTTCTCCGGATCAAGACGTTGTTTCCCCACAGAATCAGGATGTTCATTTTCCCCATCCAGTCAGGAAGCGCGCTTTCACCGACAACGTTATATTCTAATCCCCAGCAAGATGAGAGTAAAGTCATCCTCCCCATCAGCAGGCTAAGTTCAGCAGTATCCCCAAGCAGGATGGTATTATAGACTGTTTTCCCCAAGCAGGATGGTATTATGGGCTGGCATCCCCCAGCAGGTCCTGAGCCCAATTGGATATTAGCAATCTTCAGTAACAGACTTCCGGTTCCGTTATTGGCGTTCATTCTCAACTCCCCCAGCAGAGGAGAAATCTCAGGTTTTGGATGTTACCTTCAGTGAAAGACAGGTGTCGCCCCCGGTAGTTCTTTCAGGATCTCATCCCCAGCAAAAGTTGTTGATCCGAAGAGTCGATCATTATGACCCTTCTCAGCAGAGTTCCTGGATTCAGAGGACAATTTATTTTTGTCATCCCCAACTGAATTGGTCTTTTCTCTCCAACATTTATTTTGCTGGAGGGACCCCTTTTGCATATCATAAGCATTGGCATTGCATCCTCAAAACGCGTAGCATTTCCACTTTGTGTGGAGCATTACGGCAAAATTCAAACATTTGCATTCGAAGCATAAGCCAGGTTTGATTGCTTTCCTTGCCAGTTCTCTTTCCCGGCAGAGATGGCATAACTCAGGAGAGTTTGGAGAGAAGCGTTCCTCATACTTGTGCTCCCGGGCAGAATCTTTTATTTAGACTTCTCCTTTCCCCGGGGGAGTCATCTTATCTGTGGATCGTGAGTCCGTTAGAAGTTTGTTTTTGTTTGGCCTTTCTCTTTTGTGAAATCCAGTTCTCGCCTGGTAGTCAGTTCTCGCCTGACATATTTTGTTTGCCAATTTCCCTTTCTCAGTAGGGTGGTCTAAATCAGAAGTTTTGTTTCACGGCGAAGTCCACTTTGTGTTGGTTATCCTTTGTGGGTACAATTGAGGTTGTATTCGTTTTATGGGTGCGTCTGAGGTCGTATTCGTATTTTCTTTGTGGGTAGAGTGATTGAGGTCAGTCTTCCTTTGCGGGTATAATTGAGGTTGTATTCGTTCGGTGGGTGCGATTGAGGTCGTATTCATATTTTCTTTGTGGGTAGAGTGATTGAGGTCAGTCTTCCTTTGAGGGTACAATTGAGGTTATATTCGTTTTGTGGGTGCGATTGAGGTCGTATTCATATTTTCTTTGTGGGTAGAGTGATTGAGGTCAGTCTTTCTTTGAGGGTACAATTGAGGTTGTATTCGTTTTGTGGGTGCGATTGAGGTCGTATTCATATTTTCTTTGTGGGTAGAGTGATTGAGGTCAGTCTTCCTTTGAGGGTACAATTGAGGTTGTATTCGTTTTGTGGGTGCGATTGAGGTCGTATTCATATTTTCTTTGTGGGTAGAGTGATTGAGGTTAGTCTTCCTTTGAGGGTATAATTGAGGTTGTATTCGTTTTGTGGGTGCGATTGAGGTCGTATTCATATTTTCTTTGTGGGTAGAGTGATTGAGGTCAGTCTTCCTTTGCGGGTGCAATTGAGGTTGTATTCGTTTTGTGGGTGCGATTGAGGCCGTATTCATATTTTCTTTATGGGTAGAGTGATTGAGGTCAGTCTTCCTTTGAGGGTACAATTGAGGTTGTATTCGTTTTGTGGGTGCGATTGAGGTCGTATTCATATTTTCTTTGTGGGTAGAGTGATTGAGGTCAGTCTTCCTTTGAGGGTACAATTGAGGTTATACTCGTTTTGTGGGTGCGATTGAGGTCGTATTCATATTTTCTTTGTGGGTAGAGTGATTGAGGTCAGTATTCCTTTGCAGATGCAATTGAGGTTGTATTCGTTTTTGTGGGTGCGATTGAGGTTGTATTCATATTTTCTTTGTGGGTAGAGTGATTGAGGTCAGTCTTCCTTTGCGGGTGCAATTGAGGTTGTGGGTACGATTGAGGTCGTATTCGTATTTTCTTTATGGGTAGAGTGATTGAGGTTAGTCTTCCTTTGAGGGTACAATTGAGGTTGTATTCGTTTTGTGGGTGCGATTGAGGTCGTATTCGTGTTTTCTTTGTCGGTAGAGTGATTGAGGTCAGTCTTCCTTTGTGGGTACAACTGAGGTTGTATTCGTTTTGTGGGTACGATTGAGGTCGTATTCATATTTTCTTTGTGGGTGGAGTGATTGAGGTCAGTCTCCCTTTGAGGGTACAATTGAGGTTGTATTCGTTTTTGTGGATGCGGTTGAGGTTGTATTCGTATTTCCTTTGTGGGTGCGATTGAGGTCGTATTCGTCTTATTTTTTAGGGTATGGTTGAGGTCATATTCCTTATTTTTCAGCACGCTCCATTTTGTTATTCTCACCATAAGCAAATTTCCGGGCTCTTTCGGTATTCAATCCCCGTGCATCCTGGAATGACTGAAAGCCGTCGCTATCATACCTTCAGGACCAAGTTGATTGAATATGGGCAGCTGTAGCACCCCAAAATTTTCTCTCCTACCTTTAGTACTAACTGGCTTATGTTTCATTTCATTTTTGCATTATCATGTGTGCATATCATTGGTTCTTAGCATGGGGTCAAGGTGCCTGAGGCAGTTCTTCAAAGGGTCAAGCAAGAGTCCTTGTATTGTCCAAGAGAGCTCATGTGGATCACTCTCCTAACCAGTGCAGAAATTAGGGTTTTGAGATTCTTGGGTTTATTGCTCCAATAGGAAAGCTCCTTGGGTTTTTATCATCACCAAATGGTACATCTTATCTTTGTTGGAGAGGATACACATCATATTCAGAGAAATTTGGATTTGGAGACTGCACTATTTCCTCCTAGACTGAGGGTACCAAAACTAGGGTTTGCTATAAAGTCAGTTTATTTCTGATTTTTTGGGCAAGACTTGATTCCATGGTATTCCTTGGGTCCCTGGGTATCTAGGAATGGAAGATTGTCCATCAGTTTGGTTCAGGAGAAGTTCAATTGGCCAATGGATTGGGAATCAGATGAATTGGGTAAAAGTCAACAGTGAGAAGGGAAGTCAACTGTGGAATTTTGAGGTTCTCTCCAAGGTTTTCAAGGTCTCACATCCTCATATGGTTTTCAAGGGTCAAGTTACATGCCATTTATCAGGAATCAAGGGTTGATACAAAAGTTACTAAATATGGAAATGACCTATAATTTGAAAGTTTCCTTTTTGGGCATGTTCTTACATTACATTCAACTTAACTTTTCATCATCAAGGAAGCTTCAAATGAATTTTCCTCAAACATGAAAGTTGAATATCTTTTTCTCCCCTTTCCAACAAGTACTAGTGGGTCTCCATATCATTTGTGAAACTCAAGTTATGATCAAAAGAAGGCAAAGTGGTTTTTAGGGTTCCATTTTCACAACTTTTGCACTTTGGGACATATGGACCTATAATTGATTCCATTGCTTCATGTCATATTCTAACCTCAAAGTACAATCCCCAAGGAGCATTGTTGGCCTTTAAATCAAGAGGATCCATGATTTATTCATTATTTATTTTTATTATGCAAAATTGCCAAATTATTTGAAACTCATGAACCAAGGCATCTCAAGGCCCAAATCAAATTCAGGTGGGATTAGCAATTGGAACTTAAGTGATCCATCATGAAATATTTGGATATCTATGCATGGAGGAGGGTGTATTTCACATTATTCAAATTTCCAAATTTGCCCAAAACTCATTAAGTGGAGAATTACTAAGGCCCAAATCATTATCAGTGGGATAACCTAATGTATTTAAGCTAACTCATGCTAGGGTTAGAGAGAGAGAACACGTGATTTTGGAGGAGAAAAAGAGCTTGAACCCTAAAAGCTTCTCTCATTCGTATCTCTCAACCAAGAGGAGCTTTTCCAAAAATCCTTCCACAAACTTCATCCTTGGCATCTGTAGAACACAAGCCAACCATCCTTTGAAGCTAACAATAAGGATACGTGGTGCACAAGCTCAGATCATGTGGCCAGAACTATGCCAACACATTAATGAGGGAGTTTGGTATGCACGTGTTCCTTTTTATTTTCTGACCAATTGCGTGCAGGTGCGTGCATCATTACTATGGTGTGTGTGTGGATCTGGGACGTTGAATGTGATTACTAGTTGAGTGTGTTGACTTAATAGGATGCGTTGGATCAATCTGAAGGTGGTGGTGAGTCAACGGGGTTGACTGAGGTCCACACGTGGACTCTTTTTTTATTTTATTTTTTTTTCTGATGGATTTGTGTTTGGGCCCTTCTATTTACACACCTCTTTCAGCCCATTTCACTATTCCAACGTGTTTCTCTTGCTAAACACACCCCCTTGCATATTTCATATCTTTATTTTTATTTAATTGTTTGCATTTCATTTTAATTCTTTAAAAATAGTTAATTGCATTAAAAAATTCCCAAAAAAATTCATGAGCCATATTTATAATTTTATAAAATTTTATTTTATTTTTAGCATCTGAAATAATTATTTGTTTATTTTCTTTTTGAATTATTCATATCATGCATACCTAAACTTGTAGAATTTTGTTCTCATAGCATACAAAACCTTTTGAACTCATTCTTTCTGCATTCGTTCATCAATACATTGAAATGCATTAAAATATTTTTCTCTCATTTTTAAAACTTTTTCATATTGCATTTCAGTCCTTTTCTTTAGCACATTGAACCATATTTCTCATCTGAAATTGCATAATTGTTTAAGTGACTTTTATTTTGAATTTTGGCATCAGTTTTGGACATGTTGTTTGCTTCTGGTTGAGCTACTTTGATATTTAATTTGGTGATTTTAGAAGGTGTGTTGCTAATTGTCTAATTGCTCTTTGTGTGAGATCTTCTTGTATGCACATCCTTAATCATGTCTGATTACCTGTTTGAAAAGGCACTTGTGCCATTGTTTGAGATTGTTTCTTTGATTTCTTAATTCACGTTTGAATTGTTATAGGTCATTTGATCACTATTATATGTCATTGTTTGGGTTTCATTTGCCTTAATATTATTTATGTTTGTTTTGTACTAACCTTTTATGCAGGGGTTGAGGTAAGTTATTTGAGGGCGTGGATAGTTATCCATGTCCACTATCATTCTTTCTTTCTCTCGTCTTTTTCTTTTCTTTAGGCTTAGGTTATCGTCAAACCTCACTAACCGTAGGTCACCCATGCATGATAACATTAGGACTCTTAGTTTCCCTTTAGAGTTTCCTTTGTGTCTTCTCTCTTCTCATCTCAAAACTTCTTGAAAACACTTAATAAGGATAAAGTGTATTGCGCACGAGCCTTAAGCGTGGGGAATGAGAAATGAGGGGCTTTCTCTCATCTTTCTAGAGTGCTTGGCGAGCGTCCTGTCTTGGGACGATTCGTTAAGTATTTGTCCCTGTGCCCTAGACTTTGGTGCAATGCAAGTTATGAACTAACTCAAGTCACTTCTGTCCTAAAAAATACAAACAAACTTCAAACCTTTTTGTCCTTCGGGATTGTCAAACTAAAGGCTATTTTCAAAAAGGGCACGTTACTTTCCGTCTGAGTCGCAAACAGGCATCGACCCTAACTGCCGGACGCGAACTTAGCGTCGCTCATAAAAAACACAAAAAGAACTTGGTCCGAACTACGTTGACTCTGAATTCCCCATTGCACAAAAGGGGTACGTAGGCCTAGGACGTCGACGTCCTACCGAGTCTGTCTTAGTTTTTCCCTCCCCCGTCTTAGTACAGCCATAGATGATAGGATAACTCACCCTTAGAATAGACAACAAGCGTGGATCCCATCGAGTACGATGGACGCGTGGGGTGCTAGCACCTTCCCCTCGCGTAACCGACTCCCGAACCCAGGCTATGGTTGCGATGACCATTCCTTTCCCTCTTCCTTAGGTTTATGCGGTGTTCCCTTTCCCTCTCTTGGGATAAACTTACACGGCTGGCGACTCTGTTTTTCGCGCCACTCTCGCGTTTGTACCTGGATGAAAATCCCGGGAGCGACAGAGGGACTGGCGTTGAAGCTTATTGTTGTGCTATTTGGGAGATCTGCGTGTCTAACATCTTATTGTGTGTGGACATGGACTCAATTTTTGTGCTCAACTGCCTAAGTACCTCATTTGTATGGAGGTTCTCACTTTTAAAATCATTATTTTGTTGAATTTGTGTTGTCACAAAACTCTCTATCATGAACTCTAGGTTAAACTTCCTAGGAGCTGCGCCTTATGGGAACCTAGACGGTTCCACGAGGTTTTGAGTCTGATTGTTCTTGTAAGAGAAGTTGAGGTGGTCTGTCCACCTCGAGTTATAGGTATTCAAATAAGGATTTCCACTTTGATTATTGATATATATAGTTAACAATGTCATGGTCGGATCCTCCAACTAAGATCATTTGACAAACCATAGCAGAATGTCCATCCAATCCGTAAATCTCACATTAGAGGGTCGCTGGGGTGGTGGGAGATACATAAACTATAGGTGTAGGTGCAAATGAGACTATAGTCAGATTTCAAGCTTTTGGTAGAGTGCATCTAGCTTCGTGTTCATGTGATTACACTGACTAATCTCACAAAGTCCGCCCTTTTAAGAGGCTTTAGCATTTTTCTCTTGGGTGTTTCCCCAAAAAGGGCGGTTCTTCGCCGTGTCTTTGATCAGATTACAAGCCACGTCTTGCAGTCTATTCATGAGCGCACCACCAACGCCCGTATCCAAAGTTATCCTCATAGAATAGAGGAAACCATTATAAAAGGTGTGTAGTATCAACCATTTATATAACCCATGGAATAAGCAAAGTCTTAATAGGTCTTTGAAACGCTCACAAGCGTCAAAGAGAGATTCTCATTCCTCTTACCTAAAGTTATTGATCTCGCTTCTCACTTGGTCCATCTTGCTTAGCGGAAATTATTGCACAAGGAAAACAACCTTGAGTTCTACCCATGAGGTTATATAATTTACAAGCAAAGATTGAAGCTAAACTCGGGCTTGATCTCTTAATGAGAAGGGGAACAATCTGAGGCGGATGAAATTTTAATCAATGCCATTGGCCTTTAAAGTGCCATAATTGTAAACAAAAATAGACATTCGAAGATTTAAGTTTTTGCAGGTAACCCTAAGAATTAGTCTTGATGAACCATGCCTATCAATGAAGGCTAATTACGTTCAAAATTATTGGCCGCTATGGGCAGATGTACAAAGTTATTGTCCGGTTCCTCATCGGTGGGAACCACATAGTCTTTTAGTCGTTTGGTATCTACCACTAGATCAACCATTTGCTACAAAGCTAAGAGTTAGTTTTTCTTGTGCAAGAAACGTTTGATCTCGTTTACCGGTTCAACCAAGTTTTTGGGCGAATGGGTTATTTGCATACAAAATAAAAACTGAAAAATTAAAAGTGCTTTAGTCTATACCGTGTTGGAATAAAATTTTAATATCAAATTATATCCCTGACAACGGCGCCAAAAACTTGATGCAAGTCGTAAGTGAACGACAATGCAAAGTAATATAATAAGATCGAACCCACAAGGAGATGAGTTTGAGTACTGATTTTTACCCTAACGGTGTGTAGCTAAAACGATCGAAAAGTTTGGGGAATTAGTGCAAATTGAAATAAGATTAACAAATATTAAAAATAGGACACATGGTAGTGGTCATCTATCTCGACTAACCCTATTAATCATCCGAAAATTAACATGAGAATATCAAAGCATATCTTAGGAAAGTAGATAAATATGTACTACACCCACATTCGTGGCGTGTATATCTAGACGTGTTTATGGAATAACTAATCAGTTTTCTCAATCGAGAATGAGACACATTGTTAGTTGCATCTCATTATCGATTGTTTAGCAACCACAGTCGGATGTCGAATCACTACTTTTCGGTACATGATCAACATTTGGGTTGCCTTTGCTTTTGCTAGCATATATACACAAATATATTTAAGTTTTCGGATTCTAAAATAATAATACTCATATTTCTCATTTTTTTTGTATTCAGATAGATTGATTGGGGTTCGTCACGAGATAGTTCTCACGCCCCTTTGTCCTTAGAGGACTACTCACTCACGGCGAGGTTGATCGAAAACAAACAAAAACTGAATATAACACGCATAAAGTAAATAAAATGAAGGTGATTGTAAATAGAAAATAAACTTGAAGGAAACAATACTTGAATGAAAAAAGTCTTGAAATTACAACAGAAAACACCAAGCACCAAAAACTGAAAGTTACAAAGTATGAAAGGGACAAGTAACTAGTGACCCATTGTGTGTCAAGCTCAAGCACATTACTTGTACAAAACTCTCAATTAATCACTCATAATTCGTGCATTATCATTAAGGTCTACTAACATTAAGTCTTGGTCAGTTTCAGACATCCAAAAGTCACATAACACTCCAAAGCGTTGGATTTTGTAATTGTCGTTGGGTGCAACACGGGCGTGTCATAGGACACAACCGGCCCGTGTTATCCCCAATTTTCCTTGTATGGACGCAACACCTTTGGCTAACATAACCATTGTCAGCTGACACGGTCCAACCGTGTTGGCATCAGGTATTTCGTATGTGGAGACTTCCTTTACGTGCGATTATTAGTCTTTTTCACTTCAGTTGAGTCCATTACTCTCTTATTTCGTGAAAAGATCAAAAGGACACAATAGCTCATAAAATTGAACTAAAACAATAAAAACACACAATAAAATGAGAATAAAATAAGCTAAAAATACGATGTAATAATCACTTATCACTAACCTTGCAGGCCACTCACTCCTCCGTGTCGGAAGCTACAATTCACCATCACCGCTGTTTAATCTCTCATTTCTGGTTTCCAAACGGAGCAGTGGCGCCGTCTGTGGGAATCGACTGATGATTCATATAGTTTATATGAAATTCACATTCATTCCAACTTTTGCAGTTCGTAACGCCTTCTGATCATCGAAGTAAGTATTGGTAATCAAATGCGAGAATCAATCGTGTTTGGACTCGATTTAGCATTATCTCGATCTTTTTCCTTAGATCTTCTGCTTCTCATTCCTTACTTCCATTGGTGATGGCTGGATCTAAGGCTATCAGAACCCCTGCTGCGCGAGAAGTCGCCACTGCTTCTCTAGCAGTAAGAAATCAACCACCTCTTCCTCAGCCGCAAAATGCCGTAGTTCCTGAAACAATCGTTCAGCCGCATCTAGATTTAGTTCGAGCTTCAGAATTAACCAGATATGTTCAAACAAATCCGATAGAGACTCTGTTCCACTTCCGATTGCACAACTTGAAGACTTGTTTGACCTCAAAACTCTCCAGGTGAACCTTGATATATTGAATGCACAATGATTGATTATGATGGATATCCTATTTATAGAATGAGAGATAACAATGATTTTTTAAAAAATGAGATTTTATAGTAGAGGTAATGAAAGGTCAAATTCTGAATGTTATGATGAAATAAAAATGTATTACGACTGGAGATATTTGTCTGCATGAGAAGCTATGTGGAAAATATTTTCTTTTGATATGGATTACAAAGAACCATCGATCAAATGACTAAGCTTTCATCTAGAAGACGAACAACCTGTCATATTTGAAGATCACAAACACATTTATGATAAGTTGTTGTTAACTGACGAAGATAATCAATATACTTATTCGACATCAAATGTTGTAAACAAAGAAGTTATTCAAAATGCGTGACATAAATAATGTCAATATCATGAAAACTTATGTACTCTATTTTTTTTATATACAATTAATACAATTTTATCGACTTTTCCCCCAATCTTAATGAAATATATACATTTTGAACCAACTCAAAATAATCTAGTTTTATATCTTCTGTGCGCAATTGTAAAGACTAATCTCTCAAACTTTGTAAGACCATAATAAACGACAAACTCTGTCTAAAAAATTTAACACTTCTACGTGCTTAATGTTAAATTCAAATTTAGAACCTCTACTTAATTTGGAAGAGAATCCACAATCACATCCAAGTTGTCTTGGATTAATCTAGTTTTCATAGTTTATTCCTTTCTCTCTTTAATGGAAATGGTAACTGTAAATTGGAAAGACCAACTAAGTAAAGAAGTTGAGTATTAAAAAAAAGAAAAACTAAGTAAAGTTGAATATCAAAACCCATAGAATCGAATTTTGTTGCTTTCTTTCATCCCATTTCATTTGTGCTACTTTTTTTTATTAGTTTCCTTCTCCATTTGTCCATAGTATCAAACTATCATGTATATTCATCACCTCAGACCCTCATCTGATTCCTTCCTTCACTCTCTTTCGACCATTTTCCTCCAACAGAAATAGAACTCTCTAGAAGCTTCTTCGAAACCCTAGCGAATCGGTTTTCTTCTTCGAAGAAAAACTCTCCCTCTGAATCTGCTTCAGAGTTTTACAATGGCGTTTTGGTGGTCCTTGTTCGTTCTAGCTTTCGCTTTCGCTGTCTGCAAATTCCTTCTCATGCTCATTCCTCCCAAGGTTCCTTCCATCGACGTTGATGCTTCCGATGGTAATTTTCCACACTCACTCACTTCATCGCATTGAAATTTGCTGTGATGGTGAAATCGTAATGTCGATTTTGATAATTGCAGTGTTGGAAGATGGAAACCAATCGCAGGAAAATAGCTTCATATACGTGAGTATTGTACTGCTAATTCTTTTTTCGTAGACACTTAGAATTGAGATCTTGATGTGTTTGATTGTACTCTGCTTCCGCGATATGTGAGATCGGCATGGTTTACTCTTGTATTTGAAACTTGAAATTATAGTTCATTTTAATTGGAAATGAGTATGTTGCTGAATGATTTGTTTTGGGAATTAAATTTATCTCGGTGAAGCACTATATGAGTTCTATGACTTGGTGTTTGGTGGTTTGTAATTTTATTTTTCCTTTTTGGAGAATCCTCCTGCTGTTCAGTCTAGATGATGAAATTGCTTCTTATTCAGGTGCCTCCGAGGGGAACGGCGCAGCAATCAGGCAAGAAAGTTCAGTGCTATGAGCCTGCTACCATGAAATATTTGGGATATGTTCCTGCTTTGACTCCAGATGAGGTCTGTGATTATATGCTTATTGTTTCTCAAGAGACTTATGATTGTGATTCACTGATTCATAATATTCCAATAAAAATTTTGGAATATAGTTTACCTAAGCTAGGAAGCAACTATTAGTTTTAGATGCACGTTGTTTATTTGAATGGAGTATATTTTTTATAACAAAATTTAAAAACTATACATTGATAGTGCATATATATATATTTTTTACAGTCTTTCAGTTATATCTCACCATGATGCCATTTTATTATTTTACTTTTTTTAAATATCTCAACAAATATCTCTACATGGTGAGATGCGATAGGACGATTGTGTAATTTTGGTTGATACCCTCTGTGCACAGTCATTAAACTCTTTATTTATATATTTATTTTATGTTTATGCAAATCTAAGTATAATAATAAGTATTATTTTTAGAAATAACAAGTTTTGAAATTTGCACTGCAAAAGAAAAATATCAAAGGGTGAGTAATTGGAGATTTTGTTTGGTTCACTATTATCTCTTACGCTCAAGAAGCCACAAATATGAATATTAATGATACTAACAAGATTTTACAAGAGTGTTCATAATTACCAGTTTGACTAGTTGCATTCATAAGTAAGTACTCTCAGAAATAACTAGCACTAACTTGAGACATGGATAGGTCAAGGAGCAAATTGAAAAAGTACGGAAGGCACAAAAAATGTGGGCAAAGACCAGCTTCAAGCAAAGGCGCCAGTTTTTGCGTATACTATTGAAGTATATAATTAAACATCAAGCACTAATTTGCGAGTAAGAGCAATTCAAATCCCTGGTCATAGTTTTTGAAGATTTCAGTGTTGTTTTTTTTAAGAGAGAACTTATGCAATGCTGCACTTGTGAGTTGTAACATCCTGGGAAACATGCAATTTTAGCATCATTTTGTTCGTTAGTCTGAAAAATAGATATGAACTGGGGTTATTGCATAAGAATATCAATATGAAACGTATTCTAAATTGTGTCCTTTTATTAGGATATCATCACGTGATACTGGAAAAACAATGGTAGATGCCTCTCTAGGAGAAATAATGACAACATGTGAGAAGATCAATTGGCTACTGTCAGAGGGTGAAAAATGTCTGAAACCTGAATACAGGTACCTGTCTCAATCTTTTTGTATTTAATAATATATAATATATATTTTCTCATATTATGTAGAGTTTAGACTGAAAACACTAGTAGTTCTCTACTTATATTTATTTATTCAAAAGAAAATGATACTTATGTTTCTTAGGGCCATTGACAAGTAGATGCACCATAAATTGACATGTTAGATTGTCTCTCATTTTATTTTCTTTTTTTGTTACTGTATGCCCTTTAATTTGATTTTATGTTTTTTTTAATAAGTAAAAGATGTTTCTATGTTAATACTGAATCACCTAATCTAAGTGCATTTTTCATGACCATTTTTTGTTTGTTTTGCAATAAATAAATAAAATTGCAGATCCTCTGGAAGAGCAATGCTTCATAAAAGATCCAGAGTAGAATTTCACCCCCTTGGAGTTATTGGGGCCATTGTGTCGTGGAACTATCCCTTCCATAATATTTTTAACCCTATGCTAGCAGCAGTTTTTTCTGGAAATGGCATTGTGATTAAGGTATAAAATGGCATAATATGTACCAAGTAGTACCTTGTCTAAAATTGTTCATTGTATTGTATGGATGTATTATAATGTTTTCTTAACAATAGACCTTGCTAACTGTTATGCTTTCTTGGGGATAGTATAATATTTTGTTACTTTAACAATTGAATTTCTGCAACATTCAATAGCAATACCTACATTTTTATGTTTACATTTTTCAGTTTGACCAAAATCCTCGTGATTCTGATTGTAGATATCAGAACATGCAAGTTGGTCTGGATGCTTTTACTTCCGGATCATCCAATCGGCCCTTGCTGCCATAGGAGCTCCAGAGGACCTTGTTGAGGTGATAACAGGGTAGAGCCTTATTTTTTACCCTTTCTTTTCCCTTTAATTTCAGTCATATCTGCATCTATTACCTCAATTGTACTTTTCTTCCCAGGTTTGCGGAAACAGGAGAAGCACTGGTGTCTTCTGTTGATAAAGTCATTTTTGTTGGATCACCCGGGGTTGGTAAGATGGTATGATTCCTTTGCCCAATCAAATTAGTTCGACCTGTTTTCTCATCTGTGAATTGTATCACATAATAGTTTTGTTTATGATTCTGAAGATTTAATTTCTGATATGTTATGCATTCAGTAAATAATTTCCCTAGAATATTTGGTCAATGTTTAGAGTAGTATTAAGATCAGCTGAATGCAGATAATGAAAAATGCTGCTGAGATTTCTTGCTCTTTTTTGCAGATAATGAAAAATGCTGCTGAGACACTTATACCAGTTACACTAGAGCTTGGTGGAAAAGATGCATTTATTGTTTGTGAAGATGTAGATGTGGACCACGTATGAATGAATACCTTTCACATTTTATAATTTCCAAAGGCTTGCAAATAATTGCTGACCATATTTGGTTGCAGATGTTGACCTTACAACATAATGATATAATCATTGTTTAATGCCATAGTTTTAAGTTTTAACTGTCATTGATCTTCCGAATGTAGGTTGCTCAAATTGCTGTCAGGGCTTTTCTTCAGTCAAGTGGGCAGAACTGTGCTGGAGCTGAACGGTTTTATGTCCATAGGAACATTTATCCATCTTTTGTCAGCAAAATTACCAAAATCATAAAATCTGTTACAGCTGTAAGTGTTTTTTATCTCAAATATTACACGTGTTTTTCTATGACACATGTTTTGTTCAATATCTGTCTAAGTCAATATTGGTTACATGTCACATTTACTTGCACCTTACAAAATATCTATTTCAGAAGTCCATCAGCTTATTGTTACATCTGATGTAGTTTATTCTTAAATTTCGCAAGACAGTCATAGGATTCATGATATGTTGCTTTGTCATCATTTTTTGTTACATTTCTGTATTCCTCCCTTTCTATTTTTCATAGAGGGAAGAGAAAGAAATAAAAACTCTGAATTATGATTATGATTATGATTTTATACAATAAAGTAAAAACACTAAACCTTATTTATATTTATCCTGAACTTCTAATCCTAATTGAACAAGGAAAGATATCACGAAATATATTACAGAAACCTGCCCTAGACCATGTTTTGATTTTTAAGACTAAGTACTAACCCTAAAATACGATGATAGAGTGGAGTTAGTGAATGTTACATTGTTTGGATTGTTAATGGAATTGAGCGTGATAGAATGGATACCATCACATCCAATTCCCCACCCCCTCTAATTTGTGCGGAGTGGATTGTAACCTATGAAGCACGGACACCTCTAGGAGTATATGTGTCGCAGTGTCCAACACTTGTATGACATCCGTACGACGTAAAACTTAGACAATGATCAACACTTGTAAGTTACTTTAAAATGCAACCCAACTATCATGAAATATTTTTGATATATTCTTGTTCTTGTAGAATCAAGTAAGTTCTGGCTTATATCTAAACTGTTCTTGACCCACACACACATGCATTTCTATACCGCTATAAACTGTTTTGGGTTAATGATTTCTTGTAGGGTCCACCACTTGCTGGGAAGTATGATATGGGAGCTTTATGCATGCATGAGCATTCTGAAAAGCTTGAAGGTCTTGTAAATGACGCATTAGACAAAGGAGCTGAAATTGTTGCTCGTGGAAGTTTTGGACATATAGGTGAAGATGCTGTTGATCAGTATTTTCCCCCTACTGTGATTGTAAATGTGAATCACTCCATGAGGTTGATGCAAGAAGAGGTAGCAAAGCTTGCTATTTCTCTATTTTCACATTACTGCTTTTTTCATTTTTTAAAAATATTTTTCGGTTTTAATCCATATCTACGTAACCAACTAAAAGATATGGCTCATATCTTTACTACATGTATTGGAGATTTTGAAATTTGAATTATTGATTCTCACGTAGTGCAACCAACTATTAATCAAGAATATCTTTCATTCTGGTATGCTCTTGCAACTGCTTACTAGATTCATCTGTGCATCTGATTTTTAGGCATTTGGACCTATCATGCCAATAATGAAGTTTAGCTCTGATGAAGAAGTTATCAAGCTTGCTAATGACTCAAAATATGGGCTCGGCTGTGCTGTTTTCTCAGGCAGTCAAAGTCATGCTAGAGAGATAGCTTCTCATATACATTGTGGGGTAGCTGCAGTTAATGATTTTGCATCAAATTATATGTGTCAGGTAAGATTTGATTTTCAATTGCTGATCTCGCTTTCTGATTTTTTATTGTGTTCGTGCCACGAACCAAGTCTGCATAAAGCAGCACATGAATGGTTTTATATTACACATTTCAACATGCCTCGTCACGCAAAAGCCCTTAGGGCTTGATGGATGCTCAGACATGCCCATCGCCATCTCGTAATTGAAATCTAACCTTTTTAATTAAAAATGTGCAGTGGAAGCAAGGTGAGCCCATTACCCATCATAGGTCATTGGATTGGAACTAGGCTCTGACACCTTGTTGTATTTGTGATTATGTATAAAAGATGAGAGAAAAGTATTACTGATAATAGCTCTCAACATGATACAAATGACTCAATATTAATCTCTATTTATAGGGATACACAATCCTAAATCCAGAAAAAAATCATGATAATAATAACTAATATCAAATCTGATACTAAGAGATACTCTATATAAAGGATATTATAAAATATTTATAATATTCTAACAATATCCTAGAGTAGGGATGACAACGAGGAACGTATGGGCGCAGTACTATAGAACCCGTCTCTATACCCGTTGTTTGAAAAAAATTCCAAGCCTATAACCGTGGAGGCGCCAACGTTTGTACCCTACCCGTACCCTATGGGTATCTAAGTACTCATACCTATACTCGTTTACCCACATTTCTAATAAAAATTAATCGATCAATTATAATTTATCATGTAATTTTAAATTTTTTCAACAATATTAAAAAAAATTTTAAAATAATTAAAGGATCCTATTGTTGAGTTAAGAGCTAAACAAACATTTATATTAAAGTGTTATATTAAAGTGCGTACAAGTTTAATAGGAATGTATTTAATAAAATTGACAAATTAACATGTGTACATAATAACAAAAATAAAAATATATAAATATATATTGTGTGGATATGAGGCGGGGTGTGTATTAAAGTATCCGTACCCGCGTCCATACCCGCTTATTTTAGTGGGTAATTGTCTGTGCCCATGCCCATACCCTACCTATTTTGCGGGTTTTTATCCTATCTGTTGTGGATAATTTTAGCGAGTATAATTGGATGAGTCCAATTGCCAGATCACTTGTCATAAAGAGTTGCCATGTCAACTCTTCCAATAGGTCAAGTCATTGGGTAAAAGGCACAAATTGTTTTAAATTAGACTCTCCTTTTGCTTATTATAACTTGGCAGTTCTTTCAGCTAAACTGTACTGTACCTCTTTAAATTTCCACTGAAGTAAAGTTGCATTCTTTTTTCCCAGTCGCTGCCTTTTGGGGGAGTGAAACACAGTGGATTTGGACGATTTGGTGGTGTTGAAGGCCTGCGAGCATGCTGCCTTGTGAAATCAGTTGTTGAAGATAGATGGTGGCCATTCATTAAGACAAAAATACCTAAGCCTATTCAGGTCAGTCTGGAAAACCTTTCATAATATTTTAAGACTTGACTGTTAGTAGATAGATACTGAGATGCACTTTTCATCCTGTCATAGTATCCTGTGGCAGAAAATGGATTTGAATTTCAGGAGTCACTTGTTGAAGCACTATATGGGCTTAGCATCTGGGATCGTTTGCAAGCATTGGTAACCGTTTTGAAAATGCTTACTGAGCAGAATAAGAAGGATAAATGACCAATCATGTTAGAGCGGGTAATGCCAAATGATTTACAGTCATACTCGAATAATTAAGGGCTCTTGGTTTATGTACAGCTACTATCTGTGCAAGCTATTCTCTATGCCCTCCTGTCATTTTTGTTGTGCTTATTCGATGATGATCCTAGTTAGTCATCTGATGAACATCAATACCGAAATCACGGAAGCAAGGAAACTTTAAATATCAAATATTTTCTTGATCTTTTTCTCTCTAAATGTTGAACGCCCCATGATTGACTAGTCACATTTTATCTGAGTACACCCATGATTGACTAGTCACATTTTCACGTGCACACCATTTTGTGGTTTTGTCTCGTGATTTACACGAGTAGGTATAATCTTGGTAGATCCAGCTTGTAAGAATGGTTTGTTTCTTTATGCATATTTTTTATACTCCAATAGATGAATGCCTTAAATTGAGCACCCAATTTATCTTTGAAATGAGTGATGTCATTTTATCGTACCATTGAGTTTGCTTATTTCAAATATAATCTATTCACTTCAATTTTAACAAGTAAATGTTTTGACTAAATTGAACTAGTAATCGAAATTAAAAAAAATGTATTACAGGTTTATATAATTACTATGTCGAACAAGTTTTAAAAGTCTGCTTCTAAAAGTATTGGTTAGAGTTATGTAGCTAAACTGTTTCAATACTACTGGTTCCCACTACAAATTAAAACTTATAACATGGGAAGAATTTTAGCTAACAATCCAGTTACAGAGCCTTTGGCTCCCATTGGATACTCTGCCGTGTACCAACAATCTAAATGACATGCTGTTTAACACTGGCATTTTAATAAAATTATTATAATATAATTAATGGTCTTTTTTCTTTACAAATTATGTTAGATAAATAATTAAGATGGAGAGAACATCAACACTGCAAATCATATAAGATAAAGTGACAATTAAAAATTATGATGCATAAAAAAATGGAATCAAATGCAAGATAGGAAACTAAACTTTTAAGTAAATATTCCTAAAACTGTTGGGCACAATACATTACATTAATTTTCTGATCATAAATATAAGAGTGTGCCGAGGTAAGTAGTGAAATATTCTTAGTGCTGCAGCAATTAATTCCCATCACATGGTCATACATGCATGAACAGGTGAGCTGGCTTGCCCCCAAACCTTAGGTTGCTATAATTTGCAAAAGAAATAAATTAACATTCAAAGTGATTCTTATATCTAGCTACCTGAATTCGAAAGCACTAGCTCAATCCAAATGGTATACATGAACCCACCACATGTGCTTCTGAAAAAGCACCAGAAAGAAAGTTCTTACATGTTCATTCATATTATTTCACAGTGGCAAAACGCGGTTTTGTCTTTTGGCAATCGAACAGTGACTTCTAACTGTTTTGTATGAATGTATTCTAAATAAAGCTTTGATTTCAGGGGCATCTTTCAATTCTCACTTTGTTACCAAGTGCTACATTATAGCCCCTCTTTCTTCTACCATCAAATAGCTAGATTCCCAAGCACCCCAATAATTAGTACTATTTTAAGGTCTGAATTCTTTTGTTTGCGAGATTTAAGTTTATAGTATAAGACTTTGACTTTATAATCTTTGAAATCAAATCTGATCTGATTAGTGGTAAAATCATCATAAGGGTTTGAATCCTCTTTTCAAGTGTGTATCTTCACGTGCAAGTGACAGACAATTATGAAATGGTTTTTGTGAGGATATTATTGATACATATGTGGTTACAAAAAGAAAACTTTTTCATGAAAATATGAAAAGATGAAAAGTGACATATGACATGAATAATGAATCAATGCATGCAACCGTGTCTGCATGTGCATGCATGCCATTCATCATAAATGACACATTTTGTCAAAGTTGGAATAAGTCTATAATATGTAAAATGAAGAATAAAAATGGAAATTTATCATTCAATTAGAAGAATAAAAGAAGCTATAACTGATTTCCTCAAGTTCCATTTTCTTTTTCTCATAGGGGCCTGCCATTGCTACCCTCTAACCTTCTTCTTCCAGCTTAGCATTCATTCATAGATAGTGCTTTGTTTTTTCTTTAGACGCTGTATTCATCTCGATGTGAAAAAGGAAGGGACCCAAAAGCTTACCACTATCAGTCAAGATTAGAGGTAAAATGAAATATTGTAATTTGAGCAAACCTTACCATTTTTAAACTATTTTTGTGATAAAAAATTAATTTTGACATTTAAATATTTTTCAAATAGAATTGATCACGTGTACTAAATATGATTTTGACATATAATATACCTTTTTGATACTGTATCAATAGAATATTCTCTTAATACAATTGTAGTGTAGAGATGACAATTTGACTCATCCCCAATGAGTATTCACAAAATTACCCATAACAGGTAGGGTAAAAACCCGTAAAAATGGGTACGGATACGGGCTCGGGTAGTTATCCACTTAAATAAGCGGCGATGGGTGCGGGGATGGGCACCTTAGTACCCAACTCGTCCCATACCCGCACAATATATATTTATTTTAATTTATATTATTATATAAAAATAAATGTTTATAAAATTTATAAAAAAAATTCAATTTTAAACTACTACATATTTAATATAAGTGATCATTTATTTCATAATTCAACAATACAAAATTTTAAAAACTTTTTAATATTTTTAAAAACTTAAAATATTATGATATTTTATACTTGATATATTTATTTTTATTAGAAATGTGGGTAACGGGTACGGGTACAGATACTTATATACTCATAGGGTGCGGGTGCCAATTTTGATACCCAAACGGGTATGCATTCGGGTATAGGGATTTTTTTCAACTGCAGGTATGGGGATGGGTACTACCATGCCCATTGTCATCACTAATTGTAGAGACTAATCTCTAAAGTTGAGGAGGATTACAATTGAAGGTAGAATTCTCTTTCAAGAGATTTAACATATAATATTTAAGTGAACAAAATTTTTATTGTCGAATATATTTGTTTATATGCTTCTTGAATATTTCATTATTATTATTATTATTATTATTATTATTATTATTTGTCGCCATATGTAGGTATATTAATTACATTACCCCAAGAATAAAAGGGACATCATAATGCACTTAAAATGTGCAATCTAATCATACCATTCTCGTATAAGCAACACTCTAGGGGTCACCAACCCTACAAATACTTCTCTCCTCTCTTCTATCTTCAAAATTCTTTCCTAAACACACTCTTGAGTTTCATTTCATACAATAGAAAAAAAACATATAGCCATAGCTGCATTAAAACATGACAACCACAATGTCTTTTCATCTGTTCTTCCTCTGCTTCACAATGCCATTCCTTGTATTTTGTGATGTTGAAATGCGTTCAGGTAACATAAACATAACCTCTTGCTTTATTTTCTCTCTATATTTAGTTTAATCATTTTTTTAACCAGAAATTTACATAATATTTGCAGGTTCTTCAACACAGATTCTTCGTTCTTTCCATGAAGACAAAAATGTGTCCACAACCATAACAGTCTCAGAAAAAAAAGCACAACATGCTCATGACGTCTCTACAAAATTTTGGTTTCATGGTACACATATGCAATTCTTTCGCTCTTTTTTTTTAAAAATATAAGCAAAGCGCGCTTTTCTTTAAAGAAATTTATTATTATTTGATCAGGTTCTTGCACGAAAAGAGACATAAGCATCTCGCAAAGCAAAGGTTCAAGTTCTGGAATTCCACAATACATAGTGCAAATTATGAACACTTGTGTTTCTGGATGTGCACCTCATGAAATCCATCTCCATTGTGGCTGGTTCGCTTCTGCAAGAATAATCAACCCTAGATTGTTCAAAAGACTCTCTTATGATGATTGTTTGGTGAATGGTGGAAAACCTTTGAGTTCTAGCCAGATTATTAGATTCACTTATTCTAATTCCTTCATGTACCCTCTTTCATTCAAGTCTGCTACATTTTGCTGAATTCAAGGGAAATTATATCATACAACTTTTGTTTTACCTTTATTTAACTATATTTTCTTTTTATATGTAAAGTTAATGTATTATGATCTGTTAAGCAAGTTCAGTTAATAGTTGCGCAGATACATCTGACTGGATTTGAACCACAATGCTACTAGAAAAAAAATGTAAATGTACTATGATTATAGGCAGTGTTTTAGACTCAAGCATAAAGGAGAAAATTGACAAGACCATGCAATTAATTAATCACACACTAAAATTTGGTCTTTGATTTCATCACTGGTTTTCTTTGGGGAAGGTAGTTGTGTGTCAGCGTTTAGCAATAACACTTCATAGCTCTTTTCAAAACAAAATTAACATCATAATGTGGATGTTTTTCACCTTCTGTTGGGTTAAGTTTTAGTTTTTTTTTAACCTTTTGCATTGAGATATGGAATAGTTAAGATGACAAAGTTTGTGCTTTTTTTTTTTTTTTCCTTTCAATTAGATTGATAAGTTTATAAGGTAAACTATATAGTACTAGTACATTTTAATTGCATCTCTAGGTCTTATATATAGGCATTGTAGGGTTAGCAATTACTCAACAAATTTAGCAATTACTAAATCTGTGGAGGTGTAAAGAAAAAAATATTTGATACCCACTTTTCTGTGTTCCTTTGGAATTTATGAAGCATTAAGAGTTGACAATGACATTACCTATAGGAAAAGCAGGGGACTAAACAAAATACAAAATAGTGAAAGAGATACATTGCTTCCCCTATTCAAGTATCTGTCTCCTACACATAGTATCCGGTCCCCCATTTACTATGAAGTTTTGTAAAATATGTTTGGATTCATGAAAAGTTTTAAAAAATTGAGAAGAGGTTTTTTATTTAATATTAAAGTAACTTTTGTTTCGGATCGGTCAAACACCCAAAAAAAACCGATCAAATATCAAAGACTAAAACCAAAACCCCGTCCGCTCATACTGAAAAAAATGTGTACCTTCACAAAGGAGCCACACACAGACATCACTCTCATCTCAACCATTGGAATCAATCCAACGGTCTCTCGCACAAAGCGTCACATTCACGGGGAAAGGTTCTAATCATTGTTCATATATAAGTGTGGTTCCACATCATGTAAAAGTACGACTCATAACACATTTGCAGTTTCTCCTCTATAACTTCATTAAGTTTGTTAAGAGGTTTTATGGAAGGAATTAATAAATCTTAAAAATAGTTTGAGTCCAGGAGAGTGGATAGTAGGGGGGACTTCAATTCTATTAAGAGTATGGAGGAACATATTGGGTATACTAGTCCCAACAGAAGACACATGTTAGAGTTTTCTGAGTTCATTAATTCTTTAGGGGTGGTTGATCTCCCTTTAAGTGGACTCAAATTCTCTTGGTTTAAGTCAAAAGGTACAGTTTGTAGTCGTCTTGATCGGTTTCTCGTTTCTCCCTCTGTCTTTAATGATTAGAACATGGTGACGCAACAAATAGGAGAGAGGGATATATCAGATCACAGGCCGGTTTGGATTGCTGCTAAAAACATTAATTGGGGCCCCAAGCCGTTCAAGGTTTTGTCGTGTTGGTTCGACCACTGTGATTTCATTCCGTTCATTAAGCAGGAGTGTGATGACTTTAAGGTATCAGGAAAAGCCTCTTATATCTTGGCAAAGAAAATGAAACATCTTAGAGATATGATTCGTTGGTGGAATACCAATATATATGGTTGGGTTGATCTTAGTATTCAAAAGGAAGTTGAGGTTGTTAATGAGATGGAAAACTTGATTGTTCAGAACAGTGGAGCTATCACAGGTGAGGACTTGCTGTGCAGAAATGTAGCAGAGGACAATTTCTGGAAAGCCATTAGAGTTAAAGAGAGTATTCTGAAACAAAAATCGAGATCCAAGTGGGTAGCTGATGGAGATATCAATACCAAGTTCTTTCATAATGTGTTGAGACAGAGGATAAATCTGAACACCATTAATGGAGTCATAATAAATAGTAAATTGGTGGAGGATGTGTAGATGGTGAAACAAGCGGCCAGTTCTCATTTTGCTAGTAGATTCAGTAGGGTTGATAGACCTTTCCCTCATATTGGTGGTTCTGGTTTTAAATCTCTTTCTCTTGCAGACAGTTAAGACTTAGAGGTTGATGTTAATTTCTAGGAAATCAGGGAAGTGGTGTTTGGTTTTTCTGGGGATCGTAGTCCTGGACCTGATGGCTTTAGTTTCGAATTCTTGAAAAAATGCTAGGACATAGTAGGTTCAGAGTTTTCAAATTGTGAGTTGGAGTTTTTTGAAGGAGAGCAACTACATAAAAGCTTTGCTTCCTCTTTTGTGGTTTTGATTCCGAAGGCTGAAAATCCTGAAGATTTTGATGGATATAGACCTATCTCTCTTGTCAGTTCTGTTTATAAGGTAATTTCTAAGATTGATTCCAACAGGCTCAAGAAGAAGATTGGAGGAATTATCTCTTATACTCAAACTGCGTTTTTGGAAGGTAGAAATCTATTAGATGGGGTGTTTGTCTTAAATGAAATCATGGAGTATGCCAAGAGATCTAAGAAGGATCTAATGATTATCAAAGTGGACTTTGCTAAAGCATATGATTGTGTAGATTGGAATTACCTTCGTGAAGTCATGAATCATATGGGATTTGGTTCGAAGTGGATGAGATGGATGGACCTTGGAGTTTTTAATAGTTTCTCATCTGTTTTAGTTAATGGTGGTCCATCTCAAGATTTCAGAGTATCTAGGGTCTCAAGCAAGGAGATCCCCTTGCTCCTTTCCTTTTCTGTTTGGCTGCAGAGGGGCTGGAAGTTATCATGAAACGTGCAATAGTTGTTGGTTCATTTTCTGAGTTTAGAGTCAACTCTGATATTGATTTTCACCTGTTGCAATATGCTGATGATTCTGTCCTAATTGGTGACGGTTCTTGGAAAAATATTATTGCTATTAAATCCATCTTGAAAGGTTTTCACCTCACTTCAGGGTTGGATATAAATTTCAGCAAGAGTTCTTTGATATGTGTTGGTTTGGAAGAGAACAAGATTAGAGCTGCAGAGCTGTATCTTTCCTGTAAAATTTCTTCCTCTCAGTTTTCGTTTCTTGGGATCTCTATTGGAGGCAACCACAGGTTAATTTCATTTTGGAAGCCGGTGATTGATACGATGCGTGCTAGATTGAATACTTGGAGGAGTCGTTTCTTATCAATGGGAGGTAGAGTTACGTTAATTAATTCTGTCCTGAATAATTTGCCTATCCACTACATGGCTTTCTATAAAATGCCGGCCAAGGTGGTTAGAATTCTCATGTCGATCCAAAAATCTTTTTTGTGGAATGGCTTGGAGAATAAAAGAGGGATTGCGTGGATAAGCTGGAATATGGTATGCAGAAATAGAGAGTTGGGTGGTTTAGGGATGAAAGATCTTAAATTATTCAATTTGGCATTGATCCTTAAATGGTCTTGGAAGATTTTAGAGAACAAGAGTTCAATTTGGAAGGATTTCATCAATTATAGATATCCTTATAGCTGTTCTGATTTTTTCAGTAGTGAGTTTTCAAACTTGCAGGTCCCTGCTTCTACTTGGTTTTTAGATCTGTTCTGTGCCACGAAAGCTGCGGGAGAGGGTATGTTGGCTGACCTAATTGCATATGATATTGGAGATGGTAGTAGGGTGGACTTTTGGAGGACTAAATGGGCAATGAATGATACCTTTGGTAGGCGATTTCCTCTTCTGTTTAGTTTAGCAGATACAACAGCAATGACAGTCCTTGATAATGGATTTTGGGAGGGAGAGAATTGGATTTGGGATATTAAAGTGGAGGCAACTGATTTGTTTGAACATGTTCGGTTACAGCTTGAATAACTTTATTCGATTTTGGCTGACATTTCCATTGATAAGAAAGCCAATGTTTCGCTCAAGTGGTTGCTGGAGGAAAACCATGTTTTTTCTGTTTCTTCTATGTATGTGTTTTTGCAGGAGAAACTTGGAGAGAATGTCGCTCAGCTTGGAATTGAATCGAAAGCGGCATTCAAGTTAGTTTGGTTAGCTCAAGCTCCTTTTAAGGTGAAAGTGTTTGGTTGGAGGATACTTCACAAGAGAATTCCAACGAGGGATAATTTGACACGTAGAGGTATTATCACTAATAGGCACGAGATGTCTTGTCCTTTCTGTTTCCTTGAAATGGAGTCGGTGGAACATGTTTTATGTTTCTGTAGTAAGACGATTTTGGTGTGGAATTTTGCTTGTAAATGGGTAGGGATTCCTTGTATATTGGTGGGGAATATGATATTTTATTTAATATGTTGGGTGCAGGGCTGTGTTGATAGAGGGTTGGAGGTTAGTATAGTAGTAGGCCTTTGGTTATTGATTAGTTGGATTATTTGGTCATCCCGTAACAACATAGTATTTCGGGATGAATTTTGGGATTTAGATACGATTTCAAATCGTATTTTACTTTACACTTGGTGGTGGATAGGAAAGAGTTATAATAATCCTTATTTTTGTAATTATTTCACTTGGGTTAATTCTCTTAGTGATTTTTGTAGCCGGTGATTTTTGATCTAGCTTTTGTATACGGGTTGGGGTACCCCTTTGTACTCCTGTTTATATGAAAGTTTAGCTTATTAAAAAAAAAAAAAGAGGTTGTATAGAAACTTTTCCTCATGCCTGAATGAAGGCCTAGAAACATTATCATCACCAAATCAGCAATGAAACTTTCATATGTGATCGCCTCTAGGTTAGGGATGACCTTTTTATCCAAGCTACTCCGATAGAAGATCTGTCAAGGGTTCTGGATCTCAATGGTCGTCTTTATTGGAAGTCTCCACCAGGGGTTGCACAATAGTGACAACGGTTAGCAAGGGCATACCCCTCAATCCCTTCCTTATCAGAAGTATGGTGTTCATACAACTCATCTTATCTACAAAATAAAGTACAAAATGATAAATTTTAATATATACCTCCCCAAGCAAAACGTTAAATACCCAAAAATATTCACAAAAATCTCCATCCTCTCAAAATATATTCCATCCTTGTTCTTTAAATTCAGACGCCTATATATTTTTTATTTTTTAATTAAACATTGTTAATTTAGTACCACAAATTTTTAATACAATCGTAGTGATATCAGTTAACGTTTCATGAGTTCGATTCTTAGTACCCGCTAATTCGTGATTTCTTCAGTATTTTAGCACCACCTTTCATTTTTTTATTTTAAAAAAGAAAGTTATATCACTACAGTTCTTTAGATTAACCGTTGTGATATATATTCTAATTTTTTAAAACTGTAATTACTTAAAACCCGAGGCTTTTTATATCACTACAGTTCTTTAGACTAACCGTTTTGATATATTTTCAAAATTTTTTAAATTGTAATTACTTAAAACCTGACATTTTTTATATATAAAATATCCTTAATGTAAATCTTATATCACCACGGTTGTCTAAAAAAACCGTTATAATATATTTTACATTATTTTTTAAAATTTTTAATTACTTAAAATCTGACGCTATTTTTATAAAATTTCATCATATATCACAACAGTTTTGATAAATAATCGCGGTGATATTATTAATCACTTTATATATAGAGCTAGCTAACTTGTCTCTTCAGTTCCATATTTTCATTTTTATTAAGAAACAACTCCGGAAGAAACGACGCAATTGTCAACCCTAACCAAACAAGACCATTTTCAACCCTAACGAAACAAAACCAATTTCAACCCTAACGAAACGTACAACACCTTCTTCAAACCTAAAGAAACAACAACATTTTCAACCAACATTTGTGCTTTCGTACCGTCGAGGAAGGAGCGGCATCGTGTTCTTCATTCTTGACTAGCCTTCGATTTAGTTGTCGAGGAGGAATATGAACTCAAAGATTCTGACAATATTTTTTTACTTATTCATCATGTTTCTAGTACGTAAATATTTTTCCCATGCATCTATAGTACCGTCATTTTTCATTGTTGTTTATTTATTTGTTGTTGTTGATGTCACTATGTTGATGATGCTTTAGATGCTTATGTATGTGTTGTTGTTGATGTCATTGTTGTTGATGATGCCATGGTTGTTGTTGATGCCATTGTTGTTGATGATGCCATATTGTTGATTATGTATCTGTTATTGATGATATTGTTGTTGATGATGCTTGTGATGCTTATGTATTTGTTGTTGTTGATGTCATTGTGTTGATGATGCTTATGATGCTTAAGTATTTGTTATTGTTGATGCCATTGTTGTTGATGATGCCATGGTTGTTGTTGATGTCATTGTTGTTGACAATGTCATATTGTTGCTTATGTATTTG
Source organism: Lathyrus tuberosus (assembly GCA_022829125.1). Lineage (NCBI taxonomy): Eukaryota > Viridiplantae > Streptophyta > Magnoliopsida > Fabales > Fabaceae > Lathyrus > Lathyrus tuberosus. The sequence goes on along the minus strand of JALAZF010000062.1, from coordinate 532,495 downwards.
TTGTTGATGCTATTGCTATTGATGATGCCATTGTTGTTGATGATACCATTGTTGTTGATATTTCCATATTGTTTCTTATGTATTTGTTGTTGTTGTTGTTGTTGTTGTTTATGACATTGTATTGATGATGCCACTTTTGTTGTTGATGCCATTGTGTTGATGATGCTATTGTTGTTGATATTTGTGTTTTGATGTTGATTATTTTATGTCTTGATAGATGACCTCTTCTTCATCTAGTAGCGATGAAGCTATGTATACAAATGAAACCATGAAAAATGATTCTCAATCTATAGTAGGAGAATAGAAGAAAAAAAAGCAAAGTGATGCTATAATGATGACTACATTAACAAAAGTCCGCAAGTCAGGTGTCAGACTTTCGGTCGAGTTTAGTTCCATTTATACTATTCTTGATGGTCCTCATTCTCCGTTTATACTAGCATAAGTGATTGGAAAGATGTAACATATGAGGTGAGAAATATCATCTGGACAGACGTTCAAGTATTAGTTTTTAATTTCATTAATTTGATATTACTTTATATAAAAACTAATACATACTTATTGATGTAAATATGAGGTTGACGTTTGAGTTTAATGATGATTCGAAATTGAAAAAAATGTGGATCACTTATGATGGTATGACTCGGAGGAGTTTTAAGTCACGACTCACGAGTGACTACATTACGAAGCCTGAGCCTAATATTAAGCGCCCATGGGTGAAATATCCTTATCTTTACAAGAAGGTTTGGAAAAAGTTTGTTAAGTCTCGTAGTTATGAGGAGTTCAAGGTTAGTACCAGTTGTATTTTCTGATAATTTTATGGATGCAACCATGGACGTTAAGATTTTTTCTATGTTTAAAATAGGTTAAAAGTGAAACAAGAAAGATTAACAAGTCTAAAAGTAAATACCCCCATACATTGTCTTGTGGGGGATACATAAAACTTGAGAAAACAATTATTGCCGAAAAAAACAACAAATAGGATATGGGGACTACATGAGTCATGATTGGGAATTATCTCCATCATCACGACATGAGAAGTGGAATAGGGCTCGACAAAGACCAAATGGAGACTACACTTCAGATGCCTCAAGATTAATAGCTGAGAAAATTGTAAGTAGCACTTGTTATACATTGATTATGATGATTTAAGGTTATTGTTTTCTAAATAGGAATCAATGATGAGATTGTTTAGGTGGATATTAGTGTTACATGAGTTTTATTTGAAGATTCAAGTTAAAATGGAAGGGATCAGATTGCACCGGATATAAATATCAATTGAGACAACTTGTTCCTGTTTATTCTATATTCATAAAATTGTAAAGTTACAAATATTTAAATTAATAAATTTTATTTTAAAACTACAAAATTATTGCAACATAATATGTATTTTAATGTAATACATCATTTTACCTTTTTGTTTGACATACGCTCTTGAAGAAAATATGTTAGGCACTCCAGTCAGGTCTAAGCTTCCTATATTGGGTCCAATTCAATATAGATACATTTTATTTTTCATATTTTACTATCTTTTTATCAATTTTTTTAGAAACTTCTGCCCTATATGAAGGCTCTAAAAGATATAACTAAATTTTCGTAAAACAAAGTGTTGAACAAGATGTTCCAACATGATGAAGTCTGCTGGAAGAAGACATATCAGACAAGATGCCCTAGCTTGTGTACTAGACATCTTGGTCTGATATAGCAGGTTGTTGCTAATCTGGGCCAAAATTTTAGGAGCAATCAGAATGTGAATCAAGGGATGATTAAACAGATATTTCGAAGCCCGTGGATAGCTGAAGATTATAAAAGGAAGACCAAGACCTAGGGTAGAAATAGATTTTAAAAATTCTTATTAAGAATTTTGTAAAGTAGAAAATAAGGATTTAGGGTTTTGAGAGTCGTGTACTTTCTTGTGTTGTAAGTCACCCTTTGTATCGTTTGATACATTGTGGTAGACATAGTTTTACAGATTCAGAAATCTGTAGGTAATGAATTGTGTATTGTTCTTGGATGAAGCTATTAAGAAAATTCAAGAGTCATTTTTTGGTAGTCAAGAGTCTTGACTGAATATTGTATTGGAAGGGGTGTCTTTCAATTGAACAAATTGATGCAATTACCGGAGGTTGTAACTGTTAGATATCACTGAGGTGATTTAGGAATTGAGATGGGTTTCTTTTATCTAGATGGTGATTTCTAGATAGAATTGTATTCGGTAGGGATTAAGTGAGAGGTTGTAAATGGGTGAGTTTAGTTCTAAATTAATACTTCTAATAGTGAATTCATTCCTGGCTTGGTAGCCCCCATACGTAGGTGAATTACACCGAACTAGGTCACCATATCCTTGTGTTATTTATCTTTCTGTTTTGTTCAATTCAGTCCGCTCTCTTGATCAGAAGTTTATGTCTTGACTGATGTTGAAACATATGTCACGACATTGTTTTATGAATCTACAGTTTTATTGAAGGTTCTTGTTTCTGTCCTTGTTCAGTTTTAGCAGAGATCTATGTCTTGACATCTCTTAGGACATCTGTGATCTGCATGCCAAAATTTTAATTGGTATCAGAGCAGGCATCCTGGTATGTTTCTGGATGAGTTATAGGGAAGATACTCTTTGGTCTTTGAACAAGGAAGGAGGTTACACGATCAAACCACTCTTTGGTGTTGTGGGATAGGTTATTCCAGACAAACAACTACTGATGGTTGTCTGATACTTTGTGAAGATTCTTCGTTGCTGCTGATAATGATGTTATTGCTATGCATGGTGCCTGATAAGATGTTGTGACATCTTACCCGGTGCATGTTAATGATGGGTTATTTTCTCTAGGTGTTCTTGCCACGTCTAGCTGGGAGTAATAGACAGAAGGGAGCACTGTGATCTGGAGTCCTCAGAAGGATCCTTCTATGTTGCTTGGGAAATAATTTTAATCAAGTAATATGAAAGACAATAGGAGGAAAAAGGTTGAACTGAGGTCTTGTGTATCCATTGGTATTGATAAACACTCTATGTCATGATGAAAATTGCCAAAGATACTTGAGTTGTCTCTCAAGTCCACTCATAAAGGCACTTTTGAATAATAGAGTCAGAAGAGAAGATGGCCAAGAAGATGTTGCAGGAGGGCTCAGAAGTGTGACATGAGAATGTCATACCATAGAAGAGAGCCATAAGCAATTTATTTTTGCTTCCAACCCTATAAGAGAGTGTCTTTGCTTGAAGATCTCCTATCAGATCTTCTGGAAGGAATTATTTGGGAGGAACTGCATAAGTAGGCTGGAACTAGAGTAATTGCTGACCAATGTTGAAGCAGTCTCATGAGTGTGAAGACATTGAATTTGTGTCTTATCCAAGGATGCCAATGGTTTGTCTGAAGATGGTCTTCTCAGGAAGACTTATGCTTTGAAGATTTCTTCCTAAGGTTGTGATGGATGACTTATTTCTGGTCTTGTAGCTAGAGTAAGGATGAATGCAGATCTGAAGAATACAGAGTTAGGATTTAAGATCAATTGCTATTTGTGGCTTTAACAAGCATTTAATTGATTATCCTATTGCTGGTGTTCAAGAAAGATAACTTCAAATTGTCACACTAGAAAGCGTAACTTCAGATGGTAGCAAGAACTCATGACCAATTTCAAAAAGGAACTGATGTTCAACCAGATGTTGGGACATCTTTTCAGAAGATTGTGTGCAGAATTCTGTTGGTTCAAGGAGTGAACTGCGTGGACAAAGGAGCATTGTGGCATATACTCTGGAGGCTAAACAAATGTGTGTTGTTCAAAGGTGTTGGGAATCTTCTTCTGATTGGACTTGAATAGTAATTTGGTATGCAGTATAGGAAGTTTCTGTTCTAGAAAATTGATATTGTGGAAGTGAAGATTGTCCTGTGGTCATCTTGATGAACATCCCTTGGGTTAGTTTATTGCTGATCTAAGCACATATGGGAACATAAGTTGTGTTCTTGTATCTTCTATAGGAGTATGTGTTCCAATTACTAGTGGAGGACTGTAAAGACATTTCTACCAGAGTCTGTGCATGTGGAAGTCAAAGGAAAATGTCTAGGACATTTGCACTGACATCTTGGAGACTCTTTCTGGTCTTTCAGAGCTGAATCTGAATGATCATGCAGATAGTTGTGACTATTTGGTTTGGTTTTGGCGTGGAATCTAATCATGTGTGAATGATTCCCTTGGAGAATTATGCTTGAAGGAGGCTGTCATCAGGGTATTGTTCATTAGTTGAGAGGATTGTTTGTTGGTTTACTTTCTTAGGTTCAGGATGGAGGTTGTTTACTGAAACTTGATTTCATGATCAAGTCTATGAGAACATGGAACTCTTGTTCTGATATGGTGGAAAGGCCACTTAAGGTGGGATATTATCTGGAAGTCTAAGAATTAGACCTTCAAGGCTGAGTCAGGCATATGTGATTTCATCAGTTGGCTAGTTAAGTCATTGATGTAGATCAAATGTTCTGACATGGGGTTGAACATCTGGATGTTCTTGCTATAGTCATTTGCGTGCAATGGAGCTGTACCATCTGTTATAGGCTGGTCTTTTTAGGAGTGGTTACTCTGTAGCTATAAGGTTGTTTCCAAAGTCTATCTCAACATCTTTGGATCAGGGGTGTTGGTGATTGCTTATATCTTCTTGAAGTCCATCTAAGATGTTGGATGTGAGTGTCCAGAGTTCTGTCTAGGGTAAGGAGATATTCATACTGGAAGCTTCAGCTAATCAAGGACCTTGCGGAAGGTGTTCTGATTGGTCACTGTTGGTGGAAGGTGGTACTTGAGTGTGACTCAAGAAATCACCTGCTCAAGCCTGTTGCTCTAGGCTTATGGTGTCATCTTCTGTTAAAACATTAAATTTTGCCAGTACTGGTGTACTGTGTCTTGTGGTGGACTTTACAAGGTGGAGTTTTGAGGGATAAAAGACTGAAGGGAAGAGGAGAAGCAGATCTTTGTGAGAAGTTTTCTCAAAATACAATGTCTGAATTTTATGCTTCTGGGTTGAAGTTTCATGAGGCTCATGAGAGTTTATTTCTCTCTGTGGTATTTTGTCTTCTGTGATAGTTTATTATCTACTGCAGCAGGGACATGGTGAGAGTCTGATGTCCTAAATAATGTTGGAACATCATTACTGGTTTTGGTTATTCTTGGCGGATGACTAATGTGGTTGATTTTCAGTCTTGGAGCTATGTCAATTCTGAAGTGGAGTATGGATGTATATCAGATCATGTGCCCTGATCCTTGTGGCACTCAGTCTATTGGTAAGGAAATGATCTTGCTGCATGTTTTTTTAGAAGGAGAGTATATTAGCCTGAACCTTGTGAAGGAAGAAGGGTGAAGAATTGTTCTGAAGTATGTGTTTGATGTCTTTTTGTTGTGGGAGACATCTTGGCTAACCAAGGAGTTAAGGGATTGTGTATGTCTCTTTCATGGATGTGAGCATTCCAGATTGATTGGATTCATTCTCAAAGAACAAGGGTGTCTATGGCTGTAAGATTCAAGGTGAATTTGTATAAGAAATAGATATGTTCAGGGGGAGAGTGATCAATGGTGTTATCTGGTCTCAATCCAAGAGTTCGTTAGTTGTGATACAAGGAGTGTGATCCTGGTGTTTGTTTTCACTTATGAGCATGAAGATGCTCATGTGATTCTTGTGAAGATGCGATGCCAGGAAAGATGTCTTGACATCATGGTGTGTTAGGTTGTGGCTTTGTCAGTTCTGCATGGGATTTTGATCTATTAAGGCTATTGACTTATATCAACCTTGTTCTTAATTCTTAGGAGAGGCATGAGAAATAAGATTGGATAGTGTCTGGGAGAATTTATTTTTCTCTGCAGATTGAGATAAGGCTCATGGGAGTCTTTGCTATTAACTGGGAGATGTTAGAAGGAATGTCTTAACATCTTGGTCAATTGCTTTTACTCCTGGTTGAAAAGAGTATTCGTGGGGCTCATTGGAAGGCATTGTGACTATGCTTCAGAGTTTACAAGATGGACTAGACAAAGTCTGACAAGGTGTCAGGACATTGTTTAGGACTTGTGGTTGTTTCCAAGTTGATTGCCTTGGACGGTGGAAAATGTGTCTCAGAGGAGACGTGTTAAACATGTGTCTTGGTGCTCGCGCATTCTTTGGACGGTTCTTTCTAAAGTTGAAACAGTCAAATCCTAGTTGGGAGTTGCACAATTATTTATGCTGAAGTTATCTCCTCATTGAATTGTTCTTCGGTAACTTCTATGGATCATTAATTCCTAGAGAAACTGCTTGGGTATTTAAAGGAGGTCGCTGGCCCTTGTATCTCAGATTGTCTCTTCTTGTGGGTTGTAAGGTTATGGCTTTCGTCCAGGTTTGGGTGAGTATTATTTGGGTCTGGGACTGTGTTGGCTTCATTTGCCAATTTTTGGCTAAAAAGGGGGAGAAAGGTTATGTATTCTTCTCAGGTGTGTGTGATCTCCTTTTGGTTATGGGGTTCATTCTTGCAGTTGTTTTGCATGGATGTTGGATAGGATGTTCTAACATTCTATCTGTGTCTCAGCTTCTTTTCTGGGCCTTCTTTTTGTGTCTTGTGATCTGAGTTATAAACACAGTTGTGTCTTGTGCTCTGAGTTATCCAGATTTGGAGTCAAGTCCTCTGACCCCTGATCTGGATAATGAAGGATGGTAAATTGGGATTGGTTTTGAGGGGGAGTGTCATGTATCTTCTTCCTCATGTACACCAGTTCAAAGGGTACACGACATTCAACAGACGGGGAACGCCGTGCAAACCATCTGTACAGCTGGACGAGAAGAGTGAAAGCTTTTGGCTGAAATGACTTCAGGACTTTCTACTCTCTCTTTTTCTCTAGAGCATCCTGGGTTTATTGTGCAGAAGGTGTTTTAGCCAAAATTTGTCAAAAGGGGGAGATTGAAGGCTCTAAAAGATTTGACTAAATTTTGGTTAAACGAAGTGTTGAACAAGATGTTCCAACATGATGAAGTCTGCTGGAAGAAGACATGTCAGACAAGATGTCCTAGCTTGTGTACTCAACATCTTGGTCTGATATAGCAGGTTGTTGCTAATCTGGGTCAAGATTTAAGGAGCAATCAGAATGTGGATCAAGGGATGATTAAATAGATATTTCGAAACCCATGGATAACTGAAGATTATAAAAGGAAGGCCAAGACCTAGGGTATAAATAGATTTTAAGAATTCTTATTAAGACTTTTGTAAAGTAGAAAATAAGGATTTAGGGTTTTGAGAGTCGTGTACTTTCTTGTGTTGTAAGTCACCCTTTGTATCGTTTGATACATTGAGGTAGACATAGTTTTACAAATTCAGAAATCTGTAGGTAATGAATTGTGTATTGTTCCTGGACGAAACTATTAAGCAAATTCAAGAGTCATTGTTTAGTAGTCAAGATTCTTGACTGAATATTGTATTGGAAGGGGTGTCTTTCAATTGAACAGATTGATGCAGTTACCAGAGGTTGTAACTGTTAGATATCACTGAGGTGATTTAGAAATTGAGATGGTGATTTCTAGATAGAATTGTACTGGGTAGGGATTAAGTGAGGGGTTGTAAATGGAGGAGTTTAGCTCTAAATTAATACTACTACTAGTGAATTCATTCCTGGTTTGGTAGCCCCCAGACGTAGGTGAATTGCACCGAACTAGGTCATCATATCCTTGTGTTATTTATCTTTCTGTTTTGTTCAATTCAGTCTGCTATCTTGATCAGAAGTTTATGTCTTGACTGATGTTGAAAAATATGTCACGACATTGTTTTATGAATTTACAGTTTTATTGAAGGTTCTTGTTTCTGTCCTTAGTCAGTTTTAGCAGAGATCTATGTCTTGACATCTCTTAGGACATCTGTGCTCTGCATGCCAGAATTTCACTATAAAAGAAAGATAAGAGGAGACCGATTCTAACATCATTGAATGAGTTTGATCAATGAACATTTATGTTGTACTTCTTTTTTAATCTTTATCTCCTATGTCTAGAAAGTATAACTAGAGGAACTATATGTAGAAAAATTAGATATAAATTGACACCGACTCTTCATAATTTAGTGACATCAATGCCGTTTTTGGATTACAAACCCAATAACTCAAGTTTTAGATAGAACTAATTGGTTGACTCAAATAGTTCATGAGAGAGAACTGAGTTATTTAGGTCATGGAGAATTGATAAGGAAAATGGCTTTATTTGGATATCGAAAATGCTTTTGTTCAGTTGACACCTAATAATGAATCATTGCCGAACTAATGAGATCCTTAGCTATTCATGTAAGGATTGTTTATTGGGGTCATAGATGCTTTATTTATGACCAAGTAGAGATGAAAATTATGGTAATTATGAGAAATTTGTTAGCACTGAATGAGTTATTTAGAAAGAGCATATTGTTCATGCTTGATACTGTTAAGAAATTGTGACTATTGCACGTGAACACGTTCATATTTGAAGTATTTTTCCCTTTCAATAATTTTCTATTGAAGCTTTCCTCATTCTTTTTATCGAACATAATTGTGCGAGTATACATTTAATGTTATAATATGCAACATTAAGGAGTTCCACTTTCTTGTGCCGAAAATTGAATTGATTGATTTAGTTGAACATCAAGATGCTTAAGATTCAGAATTTTCTTCTATAGCTGAACACGAGGTAAAAATCGTTTATAACCACACCAACATTATCATTTATATGAAAAATGGAAAGGTTCTAAGTATTCCATTAGTTATATATCAATGTCCAACAAAAATTTTTGCATGCATAAAAAATCCCACATTTAGAAAGGTAAATGCGTAAAAAGGGATAAATTTTAGCAAATGGTAGTTCTACGGTTAGTTTTGAACTCGCTTCATATAAAAATATATTAGTAGACTATATGTCATGTGAAGGTTACAATTACAAAGATGTTATACTCATTAGTAAGCTTTTGGTCTATGAAGATATTTATTTTTATTTTCTCATACAGAAATATGAAATTTCACTACAACAAATAACGTTTTTTATGATAAAACTTTCACCTCGAACAATAGAAAATCGAGGTATAAAGCTAAAACGCTCCATTTTTTTATTATTTTAAAAAATAAAAAACCATATATTCTCTCGATTTTTCATAACACCGAAGTGAAAAAACAACTCAGTACATACTTCGATTCCTAGCTAACGCAGTTCATGATTTTATTTGTTTATAAGTGTAAACAAAATGTTCTAACTATTCGGTTTTCTATTTAACTGAGACATAAAATAATAAGATTTTACTATAAAAGCACTTGTTAAACAGATTTTACCCTAATTCTTTACTAATATGAAGCTGTCCCAAACTCGCAAGCATCATTCTTTGAGATGGATTGCAACACAACAAATTTTTCAATGTTTTTCTATCTTGAACAAAACATTTTTTTACTCTTGCTATCAATCTCAACAAAATGGTGTTGATGTTGTCGTTGTTGTAATTTTAGAATAACCCTCGATTAAAGAATAGATCTCAATCTTTGAAGAGTATTCAATTGATAGATTTCAAGTACATAAAATCATTCTTGCTTCAAGTTACACAAAGAATGGAGCAAAGATTTATTGTAAACAATTTATTTTAATATTCTATATAAACAATTTAATTTAAAAAAAAAAAGAATTATTCACCTCGGTTTTCGTCATCACGAGGTGATAGTTAAAAGGAGAAGATAAAAAGACCTCGGTTTTATATTTAATAATCATATTTTATTATAAAAACACTAGTTAAAAAGACTTTACCCTAAGACTAACTTATATCTAATCGTCCCAAAGAGAGAAAATATTCACCACCGTCCATTTGATCATGAGTCGCTACTACAAATCTCTGGGATTGATTGCAAGTGCAGAAAATAAAAATTCTCATTGGAAAACATATCTCTAACATCTTGCATGGAACCTGGACATGGGAAATAAAAAATTTCATTGGGAAACAGATTTTACAATGTAATTTTAATATTTTGTGTAAACAATATAATTTTTAATAAATACTTAAACAAATCTTTGTCATGCATTTAATGTTTATCAACGCTCAAGAATCTGCCATTAGTGGTCCACGTGAAACCTAAGGGACATCCATCATAAAAACATGTTGAATATTGAAAATCTTGTGAAGGCATGCTTCTCAAGTGTTTTGATGAAGACTGTAACGCCCCGATTTCGATTATTTCCCATTTTGTTGAGTCTTTTATTTAAATTGTGTGATAAATTATTTTATTTGTGAAATTGGTGTGTTAATATGCTATGTTGACATGTTGTGATATTTTACCGTTTTTGAGAGTTTTCGGGAAAATTAGAATGAAGGGTATTTTAGACATTTCTCAATTAATGTTAAGTTAGAAATTTAGTGGAAATAGAATTTTGTGAGAAAATGAATTAATTTAATTTGAGTAGAAAATAAGAAATAGAAAAGAAAAAGAGATAAGGAGAGGAAATAGGAGAGAAAGAGAAAAGAAAAGAAAGATGGAGAGAAAAAGGAGAGAAAGAAAGAGGAAGAGGAGAAAAGAGAGGAAAAGAGGAAAAGCTTGGAAATCTTCAAAACAACTTCTAGGAATCGATTTATCCGGGTAAGGGTGTGAAATCTTATTATCTTATCAATGTGTACCATTATGTATGATTGTATTGTTGTTGTTGTGGTTGATTTTTATGAGTTTTGGTATAAACCCATTTGTGTAGAAAATGGTAGAAATCGATTTAATTGTGTTGGAAATGATGTTTTTGTGTCCCTTGTTGTTGATACACGAATGATACATGTTGTTGTACATCAAATTGGTATTTTTCTGAGTTTAGATGATGAATTTGGGTGTGGTTTGGGGAAAAAACGCAGAACATAATTCTGCAGGAAAATTCTGCATTTCGCCTGGCCATACGCGTATTGGGGCAGGCCATACGCGTATTGACTTGGGCAATACGCGTATGGATGACGCATTTCAGGGCCAATACGCGTATGAGACTTCATCTTTCCCGGCCATCTGGTGATTTGCGTAGTGTATGCGTAAGGGATTTGGCCATACGTGTATGACATAGGTCCATACGCGTATGAGCAGGAGAAGTGTAAAAATGAGACTTTTCAAAATATCGTTTTTCGTTTTCTTTTGTAACTTGAGTTCCGTTTATCCGATTTTTACATTCTTGGTATCGTCGTGAAGCTATTGAGCTGTATTTTCTTATTATGATGATTTGGAAATTGTTAGCCGATTTAATTATGTCGGAAAGTCAAGAATAGTGTTATTTAGCGACTTTTACCGTTTTGAACGTGTGTTTTGGAGGTGAATCATACAATAATGCATTGATGTGAATGTATATAGATTGTATGTTATTGTATGAGATGAATGCATGAATATATTGTGAATATGTATGCATTTCAAGAATGTCTTGTCATTTTGTATGTGAAGCATAATGATGTACATTCTTGTGTCGTGTGATTCTAATGAGAATCCGTTGTAACGTCGTGTGCCTATGTGAGGTGTGAGCGATGATTACAAACGATTGTGTGCCCATGTGGGGTGTGAGCAATCAGATTGTGTGCCTATGTGAGGTGTGAGCAATCCATAAACATTGTGTGCCTATGTGAGGTATGAGCAATGGGTGAACATCGTAGGCCCGACGGGGAGTTACATTGGTAACGACCGATGGTTCCAATAAGTTCCTGAGTGAACTTGAGATGATTGAGTCGGTACCGCATTGCATTTGCATAGAGTCGTGAGTCGGTCTCTATGATTTGCATTTATCATCTGTATAATGGTGCATTGAAGAATAAACATGAATATGTATGTTTATGTGGAATGATAAGAATTGTGAAAGGATGCATGATGAATATGCTTGGTTTTGTATATATATATACATTGTGATGTATATGAGTGAGTTGTAATGAATTATGGTGAGAATGTGGAATATGTGTATTTTTATGCTAATATATATAATTATATGCATTGTTATTATGATAATATTTCTCACCCTTCTGCTGTTTTATAATGCTCTATGAGGCATTGCAGAGTAGGTATGCTGGTGGTCTTTTTGTGAAGCGTGTCTTCATTCTTTTGGTCGGTCGGCTCTGATATGTAGCACTGGGTAGCTAGGATGTATATGATTCTTTTGTGATACATTTGTACATGTATCTTGTGGATGAATGTTTATGTAAACATGAATTGCGATTGGTGGATAATACTTGATGATATATATATATATATATATATATATATATATATATATATATATATATATATATATATATATATATATATATATATATATATATATATATATATATGTATATTTGGTTGATGTTATTCAATGTTTAGATTTTCCGCTTTTATTCTAAATATTGAGATGTGGGTGTAAGGACTAAGTTCCTCTGTTGCAAAGTTACCCCACTGTTGCATATCAATTGTTGAGCAGGTGTTGAATGTTTTAATTTCATGTATAATGTGACAACCCTCTTTTATACTATGATTATAATTATACTCTGACGAAATTTTTCATATGTGCCTAAATGATTATGTGATTATTTGGGAGTATAGAAAGGGGGTGTTACATTAAGTGGTATCAGAGCCAGTGTTGAGTCAGTTATGTCTGTCTTGTTGATGTGATGGTTGAAGTGTTGTTTAACCTTGTTGTCATTTTTGGGAATGATCAGAATATGGCTGGTAGAAACGACAATGCGATGGCTGCTGCTTTGGAAGCAATGGCTAGGGCGGTGCAAGGTGCGCCGAATGTGAATGCTAATGACGAGTTCAGGAAGAATCAACCACCGGTCTTTAAAGGAAGATTTGATCCCGATGGTGCTCAAATTTGGTTGAAAGAGATTGAAAGGATCTTCAGAGTCATGGGCTGTGCGGAGGAGAATAAGGTGAGGCTTGGGTCTCACATGCTGAAGGAAGAAGCCGACGATTGGTGGGTCGGTATGCGTCAAATTCTTGAGGTGGATGATGAAGAGATAACTTGGAATTTATTTCGTACCGAGTTCTTGAGGAAGTATTACCCTGAAAGTGTGAAAGGGAAGAAGGAGATGGAGTTTCTTGAACTGAAACAAGGTAGTATGTCCGTGGTGGACTATACTGCTAAGTTTGTGGAGTTGGTTCAATTACATCCTCACTATGCTGCAATTACTGCTGAGTTCTCAAAGTGTATTAAGTATGAGAATGGTTTGCGTCCCGAGATTAAGCAAGCTGTGGGATATCAAAGGATAAGAAGGTTTACGGATTTGACGGAATGTTGTAGAATCTTCGAGGAAGATAGCAAGGCTTGTTCTACACATTACAAAAGTTTGAATGAGAGGAAAGGGAAGCAACAAGCTAGAAGTGGACCTTATGTGACACCCGTTGATAAGGGTAAGCATAGGGGAAACTTTGATAAGAGATCTAGAGGAGGAGGTTTCGGTTTCGTTAAGTGTTACAAGTGTGGTGAAATGGGTCATAAATCATTTGAGTGTGGAAAGACCGTGGTGAAATGTTCTAACTGTGGAGGCCTTGGGCATGCTACTACTGATTGTAGAAGGAATGTGGTGAAGTGCTATAATTATGGAGAAGTGGGTCACATTAGTACTAAGTGTACTAAGCCGAAACAAGCTCAAGCGGACGGAAATGTGTTTGCATTAGTGGGGACGGACACTACTAGTGCAGACCGTTTGATTAAAGGTACATGCTTTATTAATAGTACGCCTTTAGTTGCTATTATTGATATGGGGGCGACTCATTCATTCATTTCTCGTGAGTGCGCTAAGCGTTTGAATTTGTTTATGACTTCTTGGGGTGGTGAGATGGTTATTGAGACTCCTGCTTCAGGGTCGGTAACTACGTCTTTGGTGTGTGTAAGTTGTCCTTTGACCATGTATGGTAAAGACTTCCTTATGGATTTAGTGTGTTTGCCGTTGGAGGGATTGGACGTAATCTTGGGTATGAACTGGTTGCAATTTAATCGAGTTCATATAGATTGCTATCACAAGTTAGTAAGGTTTCCTTCTTTGGAAGATGATGAAGATGAGAGTTTCCTATCCACTAAAGAGTTGAAGAAACTTTTAGCGGATGAAGCTCAATTGTTAGGTTTGTTTGCATCATTGTCGGTGGAGAGCAAAGTGGAGCTCGATGTGTTCCCAGTGGTGTGTGATTTTCCAGAAGTGTTTCCGAAGGATATTACGGATGTACTGCCGGAAAGAGAAGTTGAGTTTTCTATTGATCTAGTTCCGGGTACTAGACCGGTTTCGATGGCACCGTATCGTATGTCGACATCGGAATTGGTAGAATTGAAGAAGCAATTGAATGACTTGTTGGACAAGAGATTTGTAAGACCAAGTGTTTCTCCTTGGGGTGCTCCGGTATTGTTGGTAAAGAAGAAGGATGGGAGTATGCGGTTATGCATTGATTATCGACAATTGAACAAGGTGACAATTAAGAACAAGTATCCGCTTCCAAGGATCGATGATTTGATGGACCAATTGGTTGATGCGCGTGTTTTTAGCAAGATTGATTTGAGATCGGGATATCACCAGATTCATGTGAAAGAAGAGGATATTCAAAAGACGGCCTTTAGGACACGGTATGGCCATTACGAATATTTCGTGATGCCATTCGGGGTTTCTAATGCGCCGGGTGTGTTTATGGAATACATGAATCGTATTTTTCATGAACAGTTAGATCATTTTGTGGTGTGTTCATCGACGATATTTTGATTTACTCTAAGTCTCAAGTGGAGCATGAAGAGCATTTGAGGATTGTGTTACAAATTTTGAAAGAGAAACAATTGTATGCTAAGTTGTCGAAATGTGAATTTTGGTTGTCGGAAGTAAGTTTTCTTGGATATGTTATTTCCGGTAGTGGTATTAGTGTTGATCCATCCAAGATTGATGCGGTGATGCAATGGGAGGCTCCTAGATCGGTTACGGAGATTCGAAGCTTTTTAGGCTTGGCGGGTTATTATCGGAGGTTTATTGAGGGATTTTCGAAGTTGGCACTTCCGTTAACGCAATTGACTTGTAAAGGAAAGGCTTTCATTTGGGATATTCATTGTGAAGAGAGTTTCAATGAGCTAAAGAGAAGGTTGACAACGACTCCGATCTTGATTTTGCCAAATCCGACGGAACCATTTGTTGTGTATTGTGATGCTTCATTGGTTGGTTTAGGTGGTGTTTTGATGCAAGATGGAAAAGTTGTGGCTTATGCTTCAAGACAATTAAGAGTGCATGAAAAGAATTATCCTACGCATGACTTGGAGTTAGCGGCCGTGGTGTTTGTTTTGAAAATTTAGAGGCATTATCTTTATGGTGCAAGATTTGAAGTTTTTAGTGATCACAAGAGCTTGAAATATTTATTTGATAAAAAAGAATTGAACATGAGACAAAGAAGGTGGTTAGAGCTTTTGAAGGATTATGATTTTGGTTTGAATTACCATCCGGGTAAGGCAAACGTGGTGGCCGATGCTTTTAGTCAGAAGTCGTTACATATGTCCGCATTGATGATGAGAGAATGGGAACTTTTGGAAAATTTTAGAGACTTGAGTTTGGTTTGTGAAATGATGCCGAGAAGTGTGAGACTTGGTATGCTACATGTTACGAATGATTTTCTTGCAACCGTAGGTGAAAAGCAAAAGTTGGATTTGAAGTTCGTTGATTTGATGATGAATGAGAATGAGGATTTCAAGGTTGATAATTTTGGAGTGTTGAGATTCCGTGGTCGTATTTGTATTCCCGATGATGCGGAGTTGAAAAAGATGATATTGGAAGAAGGACACCGAAGTAACTTAAGTATTCATCCGGGAGCGAATAAGATGTATCAAGATTTGAAGAAAATCTTTTGGTGGTCCGGATTAAAGAGGGATGTGGCTCAATTTGTGTATGCGTGCTTAACTTGTCAAAAGTCTAAGGTGGAACATCAAAAGCCTAGTGGATTGATGCAACCGTTGGACATTCCGGAGTGGAAATGGGATAGTATATCGATGGATTTTGTTACGGGGTTGCCGAATACGCAAAGAGGTCATAATTCTATTTGGGTAATCGTTGATAAGCTTACTAAATCTGCTCACTTCATTCCAATTGATATTAGTTATCCTTTGGAGAAGTTAGCCGAGATTTATGTTCTTGTGGTTGTGAAGTTGCATGGAGTTCCTAAGAGTATTGTATCGGATAGAGATCCTAGATTCACGTCGAGGTTTTGGGAGAGTTTACAAAAGGCTTTGGGTTCTAAGCTAAGATTGAGTTCGGCTTATCATCCGCAAATGGATGGTCAAACCGAGAGGACAATTCAATCGTTGGAGGATTTATTGCGTGCTTGTGTGCTCGAGCAAGGTAATGCTTGGGATAGTTATTTGGCGTTGATTGAGTTCACCTACAATAATAGTTTTCATTCAAGTATAGGTATGGCACCATTTGAGGCTTTGTATGGTCGGAGATGTCGAACACCTTTGTGTTGGCATGAAACCGGTGAGAGGACGATAGTTGGACCGGAGATGGTACAACAAACGACGGAGAAAGTGAAGTTTATTCGTGAGAAGATGAAAGCTTCTCAAAGTAGACAAAAGAGATATCATGATAAGAGAAGGAAAGATCTTGAGTTTCAAGAAGGCGACCATGTGTTTTTGAGAGTTACGCCGGTTACGGGTGTGGGTCGTGCTTTGAAGTCGAAGAAGTTGACTTCTCGTTTTATTGGTCCGTATCAGATTTCTGCGCGAGTTGGTGCTGTGGCTTACCGTGTGGCATTGCCTCCGAATCTTTCGAATTTGCATGATGTATTCCATGTTTTGCAACTTCGGAAGTATGTTCCGGATCCGTCACATGTTATCCCTATGGACGAGGTTGAAGTGAGAGATAACCTTACGGTTGAAGCTTTACCGATTAGGATTTTGGACCGTGAAGTTAAGAAGCTAAGAGGCAAGGATATTGCGCTCGTGAAAGTAGCGTGGGGAGGCGCTGCGGAAGGCAATATGACTTGGGAGCTAGAGAGTAGGATGCGAGAGTCGTATCCGGAGTTGTTTGAATCAGGTAATATTTTCGAGGACGAAAATTTCTAAAGTGGGGGAGAGTTGTAACGCCCCGATTTCGATTATTTACCATTTTGTTGAGTCTTTTATTTAAATTGTGTGATAAATTATTTTATTTGTGAAATTGGTGTGTTAATATGCTATGTTGACATGTTGTGATATTTTACCGTTTTTGAGAGTTTTCGGGAAAATTAGAATGGAGGGTATTTTAGACATTTCTTAATTAATGTTAAGTTAGAAATTTAGTGGAAATAGAATTTTGTGAGAAAATGAATTAATTTAATTTGAGTAGAAAATAAGAAATAGAAAAGAAAAAGAGATAAGGAGAGGAAATAGGAGAGAAAGAGAAAAGAAAAGAAAGATAGAGAGAAAAAGGAGAGAAAGAAAGAGGAAGAGGAGAAAAGAGAGGAAAAGAGGAAAAACTTGGAAATCTTCAAAACAACTTCTAGGAATCGATTTATCCGGGTAAGGGTGTGAAATCTTATTATCTTATCAATGTGTACCATTATGTATGATTGTATTGTTGTTGTTGTGGTTGATTTTTATGAGTTTTGGTATAAACCCATTTGTGTAGAAAATGGTAGAAATCGATTTAATCGTGTTGGAAATGATGTTTTTGTGTTCCTTGTTGTTGATACACGAATGATACATGTTGTTGTACATCAAATTGGTATTTTTCTGAGTTTAGATGGTGAATTTGGGTGTGGTTTGGGGAAAAAAACGCAGAACAGAATTCTGCAGGAAAATTCTGCATTTCACCTAGCCATACGCGTATTGGGGCAGGCCATACGCGTATTGACTTGGGCAATACGCATATGGATGACGCATTTTAGGGCCAATACGCGTATGAGACTTCATCTTTCCCGGCCATCTGGTGATTTGCGTAGTGTACGAGTAAGGGATTTGGCCATACGCGTATGACATAGGTCCATACGCGTATGAGCAGGAGAAGTGTAAAAATGGGACTTTTCAAAATATCGTTTTTCGTTTTCTTTCGTAACTTGAGTTCCGTTTATCCGATTTTTACATTCTTGGTATCGTCGTGAAGCTATTGAGCTGTATTTTCTTATTATGATGATTTGGAAATTGTTAGCCGATTTAATTATGTCAGAAAGTTGGGAATAGTGTTATTTAGCGACTTTTACCGTTTTGAACGTATGTTTAGGAGGTGAATCATACAATAATGCATTGATGTGAATGTATATAGATTGTATGTGATTGTATGAGATGAATGCATGAATATATTGTGAATATGTATGCATTTCAAGAATGTCTTGAGTCATTTTGTATGTGAAGCATAATGATGTACATTCTTGTGTCGTATGATTCTAATGAGAATCCGTTGTAACGTCGTGTGCCTATGTGAGGTGTGAGCGATGATTACAAATGATTGTGTGCCCATGTGGGGTGTGAGCAATCAGATTGTGTGCCTATGTGAGGTGTGAGTAATCCATAAACATTGTGTGCCTATGTGAGGTGTGAGCAATGGGTGAACATCGTAGGCCCGACGGGGAGTTACATTGGTAACGAGCGATGGTTTCCAATAAGTTCCTGAGTGAACTTGAGTCGGTACCGCATTGCATTTGCATAGAGTCGTGAGTTGGTCTCTATGATTTGCATTTATCATCTGTATAATGGTGCATTGAAGAATAAACATGAATATGTATGTTTATGTGGAATGATAAGAATTGTGAAAGGATGCATGATGAATATGCTTGGTTTTGTATATATATATACATTGTGATGTATATGAATGAGTTGTGATGAATTATGGTGAGAATGTGGAATATGTGTATTTTTATGCTAAGATATATAATTATATGCATTGTTATTATGATAATATTTCTCACCCTTCTGCTGTTTTATAATGCTCTATGAGGCATTGCAGAGTAGGTATGCTGGTGGTCTTTTTGTGAAGCGTGTCTTCATTCTTTTGGTCGGTCGGCTCTGATATGTAGCACCGGGTAGCTAGGATGTATATGATTCTTTTGTGATACATTTGTACATGTATCTTGTGGATGAATGTTTATGTAAACATGAATTGCGATTGGTGGATAATACTTGATGATATATATATATATATATATATATATATATATATATATTTGGTTGATGTTATTCAATGTTTAGATTTTCCGCTTTTATTCTAAATATTGAGATGTGGGTGTAAGGACTAAGTTCCTCTGTTGCAAAGTTACCCCACTGTTGCATATCAATTGTTGAGCAGGTGTTGAATGTTTTAATTTCATGTATAATGTGACAAACCTCTTTTATACTATGATTATAATTATACTCTGACGAAATTTTTCATATGTGCCTAAATGATTATGTGATTATTTGGGGGTATAGAAAGGGGGTGTTACAAAGACAATATTCTACATGTAAGATTGGATTGACAAAAAGAAATGGATCAAAGACTTCCTAAGCAAAGACAAGTTTCATATTCATCTAAGTCTTGAAGGAATTTTCAAGGATTGATCAAGAGGTACATGGCATTCAATTCTTGCTAATGAATATACAAGTGTTCAAAAGTCATACATGCATATCATAAGTGTTTAAGGTGTTTAGAATCATTTTGCCATAGGTTTCATGTTGGAAAAATAAGGATTTTTTCTTCCTAGCTGTTAATCGGTTAACCCCCTATGGTTAATCGATTAACCGGTCAATTTTTTTTTCAAATATTTTGTACGTTGCAGGGTGTTAACCGATTAACCCCCTATAGTTAATCGATTAACACTAAAGCAGTACCAGAAAATATGGCATTTTTTCATCTCTTTGGCTTGAAAATTCTTGTTTTGAACCATGACATCCCCTCATGAATAATACACATTTGTAGAGGTGTATTAGGGCTATTTAAACACCATTGCATCATATTTTTACTCTCACCTTCTTTGCAAAAAAATTCAAATATTCTTACTTCTCCTCATCTTTCAAAATTCCATAAGTGTTCAAACCATAATTTTCAAGAGTGAGACTTTGTGCATTCAACCTTCATAGAAAATATTCTAAGTTTCATTCCATTCATAAAAGAACACTTGTACATCATTGTTAGAATTGCTTGATATAAGAAGAAGATCAATCTTTTGATTGATAATTGTTAAAAATCCATTTCAAACTCTTACAAAAATTCAGATTATACATTGTATATCACATCTTATTTTTCCAGGATTGTTGGATATAAGATTGTGAGGTTGTAATACTTGTTGTCCAGGTTGTTGGAAACAAGAGGTCCATTTTGAGAGGATTGTTCTCATTTGGACTTAGTGAAAAATCCAAGAGGTTATTGTTGGTGTGGTTTGTTAGTGTTTGTATAGAAAGGCTAGGAAGAATCTTGTCTAAGTCCTAACAATATTAAAAATATCTTTCATGTTGAAAGGGGACTAGAGTACTCTCGGACTGTGAGGGGAACCAGGATATATCCTTGTGTCGTTTACTTTTCGCATTTACAGGTTTTATCACATAGTAATCATTAGGAAAGTAAAACATAAAACTGAAAAATATCCAGAAAATTTTCTAAGTACCTAATTCACCCCCCTTTTAGGTGCAATCTTAACTTACATTTGGTATCATAACAGGTTATAGGTAACCTGTTCCTACAGATCTAGTATGGCTTCCACAAGTGCAAATCCGGTTTTCAAGGATGGTGGTAGTAGCAACAAACCCCCTCTATTTTCTGGCGAGTATTTTGACTTTTGGAAAATCCGCATGAGAGCACACTTAGAAGCACAAGGAGAAGGAATCTGAGAAACCTTTGAAAATGGCCCACATCAATAATTTAGTGTTTTGAATAGTGTTGGTACTCCAAAGATCAAAATTTCTTGGGATGAAGATGATAAAAAGAAAGTTCTCAATGAAAAGAAAGCAATCAACATTCTTCAAAGTGCACTACGCATAGATGAGTTTTTCATGTCTCTCAATGTAAATCGGCAAAGGAAATTTGGGATACTTTGGTGGAAACTCATGAAGGAACCGCTGAAGTGAAATGATCATGATTAAATACCTAAAGTCAAGAATATGAAATATTCTGAATGCATCCCGTAGAATCCATCGTTGCTTTGCAAAAAAGATTCATACATTTAATAAATCACTTGATTGCACTTGATAAAATATTTTCTAATGATGAATTAAACCTTAAAATACTAAGATCCTTGACTAGAGAATGACAACCAAAAGTGACGGCAATATCGGAAAAGAAAAGTCTTTCTACCATGACATCCGCATCATTATTTGGAAAACTTCAAGAACATGAACTTAAACTTGGAAGACTTGAAAAACATGAAAATCAAGAGAAGAAATCCAAAGGCATCGCTTTGAAAGTAGATTCAAAAGAAGATCAAGATGATGAAGCACCAGAGGAAGATGAAAACTTCATGCTCCTTGTAAAAGGACTTGGTAAGTTCCTTGGTAAAATGACAAATCCTTTAATTATTCTAAAAGAAAGAAAGACTTCAAGAAAAAGGAGGCTTCCACTTCTACATAAGATATCACATGTTATGAATGTGGTAAGCAAGGTCACATAAAGCCAGATTGTCCAAAACTCTCCAAGAAAGGTGGATTCAAAGGCAAAAAGGAGACAAAGAATAAAAAGGCATATATTGCATGGGACGACAATGACACAAGTTCATCATCTGACTCAAAAAGCGATGAAAGTGCAAATTTAGCTTTAATGGCCTCACACAATTCCGACGATGAAGATGATGAGGCTAGTAATGTATTTTCTCTTTATGATAACGGTGCACAAGGTGCCATAAATGAACTCTTAAATGAAAGCAAAGTATTGTGCAAAGCAATATCTTCACAAAAGAAACAAATTACATCTTTAGAAGAAAAAGTGGAAACTATGGAAAAAGATGCAAAAGATGAGAAACAAAAGATTATTAGTGAAGAAAAACAAAACTTTGTATGTAAAAATTGTGAATCACTTTCTTTCCAAATTGTTCAATTAAAAATATTTTTTGAAAGATATGAAAAAGGACAAATTGGGTTGGAAGGTGTCCTTAGTCAACAAAGATATTCAAATAATAAAAGTGGACTTGGTTATTCAATGTTTTCCAAACCAAGTTCTAGTAAAACTATCTTTGTAAAGGCTAGTGACCAATAGTCCAAAGAGAAAGTGAACAAACCAAAAATTGTGCATCCTTATCCTAAAAGGAAAAATATTGTGTAAAAGAAATCATATGTTCCTAGATATAAGAGAAATTTTGTTCCTACTTGTTTTTATTGTGGTATTGTTGGCCATACACCTAATGCTTGCTATGTTAGAAACTTTAGTGTTACAAGTGGGCATTATGTGTGGGTAAAGAAAGGTACTAATTATGAAGGGCCCAAGGCAACTTGGATACCTAACAAAACTTAATTTGTTTTTTAGATATGCTTGAAGACCACTTCTAATTTTTGGTATCTTGATAGTGGTTATTTGAAGCATATGACGGGAGATATTGGCAAATTTTCAGATCTAGTGCTTAAGGCCAAGGGTTATGTTACTTATGGAGATAACAACAAAGGAAAGATTCTTGGCGTAGACAAAGTTGGAGCACCACCTTTCACATCCATTTAAGATGTTCTTTATGTTGAAGGACTAAAGCATAATCTTCTAAGCATAAGCCAACTTTGTGACAAAGGCTTCAAGATCAATTTCACCAAGGATGGATTCTTGATAGAAGATGAAGTCACACATGAGGTAAAACTCAAAGGTAAAAGGATCAATAATATATTCATGATTTCCCTTGATGATTTGTCTTTGAAGGTAAAATATCTCATGGCTAACAATGATGATTCATGGCTATGGCATAAGAGATTTGCTCACATTCATATGGAACATTTAAATAAGTTAGTCAAGCATGATTTTGTTATTGGATTGGCTAAGATAAAGTTTTTCAAAGATAGATTATGTGATGCTTGTCAAAAGGGAAAACAAACCAAATCAACTTTCAAATCTAATAATGTGGTGTCCACTACAAGACCACTATAATTGTTGCATATGAACTTATTTGGTCCATCAAGAACAAGAAGCTTCGGAGGTAATGTTTATGCATTGGTTATGATTGACGATTTTTCTAAATTTTGTTGGACATTCTTTTTAGTGCAGAAAAGTGATGCTTTCAAAGCATTCAAGAAGTATGCGAAGCAAGTTCAAAATGAGAAATCACTGAAGATTGTCTCCATAAGAAGCAACCATGGTGGAGAATTTCGAAACAAATCCTTTGAAGAGTTTTATGAAAAACATGGAATCAATCATAATTTTTCAGCACCAAGAACTCCAAAAGAAAATGGAGTGGTGGAAAGAAAGAATATGTCATTTGTGGAACTTGCAAGAACAATGCTAAGCAACTCAAATCTTCCAAAGTATTTTTGGGCGAATGCGGTGAGCACGACATGCTATGTAAGTAATAGAGTAATTATTAGACCTATATTGAAAAAGACCCCATATGAACTCTTCAAAGAAAGGAAACCAAACATTGGTTATTTTCATATTTTTGGATGCAAGTGCATTGTCTTAAATAATGACAAAGACAATCTCGGTAAGTTTGATGAGAAATCCGACGAAGGTATTTTTCTTGGTTATTCACTTAATAGTAAAGCTTATAGAATTTATAACAAACGAACTTTAACAATTGAAGAATCTATGCATGTAAAATTTGGTGAATCTAACCCCTCCAAGGAGGGTATTATTTTGTGTGATGAAGATGATGATTTTATAGAAGTTCCTCAAGAAGATACTTCCAAATTCAACAATGAGAATCAATCGGAACATCAAGAAGAACCGATTCAACAAGAGTCAAATGTCAATGATCTACCTAAGACATGTAGAACTCATAGAGATCATCCAATTGATAAAGTCATCAGCGATATTAGTCAAGGCGTTGCAACAAGACTAAATCTCAAAGATGCATGCTTGAACATGGCGTTTGTCTCATAAATTGAACCTTCCAAAGTTGATGAAGCCTTAGTAGATGACCAATGGATAATTGTTATGCAAGAAGAGTTAAACCAATTCGAAAGGAATCAAGTTTGGGAACTTGTTCCTATGCTAAGTGGTAAACACATCATTGGTACCAAATGGGTATTTAAGAACAAGCTTGATGAGAATGGAATAATTATTTGAAACAAAGTAAGATTGGTGGCTCAAGGATACAATCAAGAGGAAGGCATTGATTTTGAAGAAACGTTTTCTCCGGTTGCAAGGTTAGAAGCTATCTATTTATTACTTGCTTATGCGTGTTCATTGAATTGTCAGTTATACCAAATGGATGCCAAGAGCACATTCTTGAATGGCTACATCAATGAAGAAGTCTATGTAAATCAATCCCCTGGATTTGAAGACTTCAAGAATCCTTCACATGTCTTTAAGTTGAGGAAAGCTCTTTATGGCTTAAAGCAAGCACCAAGAGCATGGTATGATCGACTTAGAAACTTTCTTTGTGAAAGAGGATTTGAAAAAGGTAAAGTAGATAAGACCTTGTTGATTAAGAGAATTAAGGACAACACTTTATTGGTCCAAGTCTACATTGACGACATCATATTAGGATCAACAAACAAAGAACTTTGTGAAGAATTCTCATTGATGATGCAAGGAGAATTCGAGATGTCTATGATGGGTAAGATGAACTATTTCATTGGATTACAAATTAAGCAACTAAAGGATGGCATCTTCATCAACCAAGCCAAGTATTGCAAAGAGTTATTGAAGAGATTTGACATGGATGGTTGCAAAGCTATGTCTACACCTATGGGATCTGGAACATATGTGGATCAAGACGAATCGGGTGTTTCAATTGATGTTATAAAGTATTGAGGTATGATTGGTTCTTTATTATATTTGACGGCAAGTCGTCCAGACATAATGTTTTGTGTGTGTTTATGTGCCCGTTTTCAAGCAAATCCGAAGGAATCACATCTCACCGCTATTAAAAGAATCATGAAGTATCTCAAGGGAATGATAAATGTTGGGCTATGGTATCCAAAAGGTAGTATATGTAATTTAGTAGGTTATTCTGACTCGGATTATGCAGGTTGCAAAACTGACCGCAAGAGCACAAGTGGTACATGTCACATACTAGGGAATGTGTTAGTATCATGGTCTTACAAGAAACAAGCTTGTGTCGCACTTAGCACGGCCGAAACAGAATATATTGCAGCGGGAAGTTGTTGTGCCCAGATTCTATGGCTCAAGCAACAACTACGTGACTATGGACTCAATCTTGGATGTGTTCCTTTACGATGTGATAACACAAGTGCAATCAACATAACAAAGAATCCAGTTATGCATTCAAGAACAAAGCACATCGACACACAACATCATTTCCTTCGTGATCATGTACTTCAAAATGATGTCAAAGTCACCTTTGTGGATACACACGACTAACTAGCTGGCATTTTCACAAAACCGCTCGCAAAAGAATAATTTTTCAAGATTCGGAGGGAACTTGGAATTCTATATGAAAGTAACGTATAATTATTCAATATTTATTCATTATGAACTATAATGAAGCCAAGGTACACATAATTTCCAACTTTCTAAATTTTGCAAATTTTGCTAAAATGTGTGTTTTGTACCAAAATTGCAAATCTTCATTTTACATGCTTATAAAATATTTTTTATGATTTGTTTGGGTGATCACTAGTTGCATAATAATATGTTAAAGCATGTCTAAGTGAAAAAAAAATGGAAATTTCATGCATAATAAGCGCTGCAAAGTCACAGTTTTTTGCCCGGTTAACCATATGAGGGTAACCGATTAACGCCTCTTTTTCCTGTGTTTTTCACGCTGTAATCGATTAAAAATATGCGGTTAACCGATTACCACTGACACGAAATTAATTTTTTGTTTCTTAAAAATTCAGAATTGTTTTGTTTTTCTTTTTATATTCTCTATGTTTTGTCTCATGCATTTAAGTGCTTATTTTGGGAAAGCATTTTCACTTTCACTTTCACACATCTTCTTGGAACTCTTCAACTTTGACTCTCTTCAATACTCTTCTTCCACATTCATCCTCCCCAAATCATTAACTCCATTCAACTAAATTAAAAACCCACTCCTCTAAAACCTCTTTATAACCCATTTTCACCTCAAATCTTCCATCACCATATCTTATCCTTCTCAAATCTGAAAAAGAGCTCTCAAACCCTATCTCTAAAAAACTCTCACTTTCAACCATGACACCTATAAGAAAGGAGAAAGGAAAGCTTCCAATGGGTGAAGCAAGTTCTGACCAAGCTAATGTAGAAGAGCAGCAACCTTCAACCAAGTTAAGGAGGTTGAACTTTAATGTCAAAAATCGGTCTCTTATGCCGATAAAGTTTGTTAACCTCAAATATTTTCCTACTCATAGTTTTTCTTTCCTTGCTGAGTTGAAAGATCAAGGTATTACTTATTTTGTGTCGGAGTTTGGCTCTTACTATCCCAACTTAATTAAGAATTTTTTTAATACTTTGCAAATTTGTCTAGATGAATTTGAGGATAACATGTTGTATTCAAAGGTTAGAAACATTGAAATCTGTCATGACATGAAAGAATTTGGAAAAATCTTAGATCTTCCTCATTAAGGAGTTTTTATTCGTCAAGGTTTTACACATGAAGATGGACCATGGGCAGATTATAACAAAATGGGGTATTATTTTTCAATTTGTTGGGGCAGTCAATCTGATGTTTTGAGTGGTCAGAATTTATCCTCTTCAAGGGTTTTATGTTATGCTAAGAATTTGACGGTTAGTGACCGAATGTTGCATTATATTATTTGCTATGTTTTATTGCCTAAGCATTCAAACCATTCCCAAATCAATGATGTTGAGATGCAGTTACTCTATGCCATCAAGAACAAAATTCAAGTGAATTGGGCGCTTACCATAATGTATCACATGAAGCACCAACTAACTCTTAATGGAGGTCTTCCTTATGCAAGGTTGATTTCTCGCATTTTGGAAGCAAGTGGGTTGGATATGAAGCGGGAACCTCTCAAGAAAATGACGACAAAAGATAGTGAAATTAATGCTAAAACGACTCTCAAGAATACCGGAATTGTTAAATGTAGCGATGGGCAGTTCAAGTACAAGGAAAGTTCTTCTTCAAATGTTCCCGAACCGGTTCCGGAAGGTGGCTACATGAATGACATGCTCTACACAAAGATGTGTTCCATAGAAACAACCATGAACCCTAATCACCGTGAGCATAAACTCGAAATGGTATTCCTTAAGAGACTTTTTAAGTCCCTCATCTGTACCCAAAATCGTGAGCCCATTGAAGAAAGTGAGGAAGGAAATGAAGAAGAAGTTGAAAGTGATGATGAAGAGAATGAAGCGATGTCGAAAAGTGAATACATGTTTTGAATTTAGATTGCATTGCATTATGTTTTAGTTTATGTCTTAAGTTATTTCTAAGTTATGTTTTAGTTTTTGTCTTAAGTTATTTCTAAGTTATGTTTTAGTTTATGTCTTAAGTTATTTCTAAGTTATGTTTAAGATTATGGTGTTTAAGGTTATGTCCTAGGTACTTTATATGTTGAAATATTATGTACTCCTTTCCGTTATGTGTTGCTTCCGTAAACGTGATATAATATGTTCTATGTTTTATCACTTATGTGTTGTGTATGTGTTCCATTTGTCATATGTTTGTAAACATTCAAATTTTTTTAAGTCTTTTCCCATCCTTTTTGTTAATGACAAAGGGGGTGAAGTATTGGTATTGTAATGTTGTATGTTTTTCTCTAACAAAAATGCAGCTTTCAAAGACTCTCTAATAATCATGGATTAAAGGGGAGCATGGATCAAGGGGAGCTTTTTGTGTTGGAGAAACAAGGTTCAAGCAAACTTTCAAGATGAGGTTGTCATCATCAAAAAGGGGGAGAATGTGAAAGCATGCTTCTCAAGTGTTTTGATGAAGACAATATTCTACATGCATGATTAGATTGACAAAAAGAAATGGATCAAAGACTTCCTAAGCAAAGACAAGTTTCATATTCATCTAAGTCTTGAAGAAACTTTCAAGGATTGATCAAGAGGTATATGGCATTCAATTCTTGCTAATGAATATACAAGTGTTCAAAAGTCATACATCATGTTATAAGTGTTTAAGGTGTTTAAAATCATTTTGCCATAGGTTTCATGTTGGAAAAAGAAGGATTTTTTCTGCCTAGATGTTAATCGGTTAACCCCGTATGGTTAATCGATTAACCAGTCAATTTTTTTCAAATATTTTGTATGTTGCAGGTTGCTAACCGATTAACCCCCTATGGTTAATCGATTAACACTGAAGCAGTACCAGAAAATATGGCATTTTTTCATCTATTTGGCTTGAAAATTCTTGTCTTGAACCATGGCATCCCCTCACGAATAATACACATTTGTAGAGGTGTATTAGGGCTATTTAAACACCATTGCATCGGAATTTTACTCTCACCTTCTTTGCAAAAAATTTCAAATATTCTTACTTCTCTTCATCTTTCAAAATCCCATAAGTGTTCAAACCAGAATTTTCCAGAGTGAGACTTTGTGCATTCAACCTTCATAGAAAACATTCCAAGTTTCATTCCATTCATAAAAGAACATTTGTACATCATTGTGAGAATTGCCTGCTATAAGAAGAAGATCAATCTTTTGATTGATAATTGTTAAAAATCCATTTCAAACTCTTACAAAAATTTAGATTATACATTGTATGTCACATCTTATTTTTCCAGGATTATTGGATATAAGATTGTGAGGTTGTAATACTTGTTGTCCAGGTTGTTGGAAACAAGAGGTCCATTTTGAGAGGATTGTTCTCATTTGGACTTAGTGAAAAATCCAAGAGGTTATTCTTGGTGTGAGGATTGTTCTCATGTCACATCTTATTCTAACATATGAGATGTGGTCATCAACCTACCTACCCACAATAATCTTTATGCATTATTGTTATCCATTTGACAATAGAGCTTAACTAAATATACTTTAATAATGACATCCTTATATTTAGTCAAGTCTCACATTTAAGTCATATTTAATATTCTATTAAATATATTTATTATTCTAGAGACTTTATATCTTTGAACACGCATAATAAAAAAACCTTTTATTATAAATAGTTAACATGATACTTGTT
The DNA here is from genome assembly GCA_022829125.1 of Lathyrus tuberosus. Taxonomy (NCBI): domain Eukaryota; kingdom Viridiplantae; phylum Streptophyta; class Magnoliopsida; order Fabales; family Fabaceae; genus Lathyrus; species Lathyrus tuberosus. Next base: position 503,458 of record JALAZF010000062.1, on the reverse strand, counting down.
CTAAGTTCAAGCATAAAGCCATCAGCCTCAAGGGCTTACACCAACACCAATTTGATTCAAATAACACAAATCTTCTAATTTGAGTGATTTGAATAAAATAAGTCTACCGACTCTTGTGATTCAAATTACAGTCAATAACTCCCCTGACTTGTATGATTTGAGTCATACAATTTTGCCTTCATGCATATGAAAGTGTAATTCAAATTATACTCCCATATTTTGCCTTCTTTTTCTCTATACTATTTTTCATGTATTTTGAGAACTTAATATATGCATAACCTAATTACATCAAATATGGATATAATGTCTAGAAAATAAACCCAAATCAACGTTATATGATCCATATCTTCAACTACATCTTAAATCCCTTTAGAAGAAGTTTGTGTTACTTGTTTAATGCCTTATCTTGTTAAATCTTATGTGTGTTGGTTATTGACTTTGAATAAAATATATGACTAAGTATAAAATGACATTGTATATTTGTTGCAGTGCAAATAGCAAGTGCAATATTAATGTATCCACAAAGACCAATTGTGCTTTAAAGGTTGTTCAACAATTTTTATGATTCTAAGAAAATGGTTGTTTACAATTGTTTGGTTGCAAAAATAAAATGATAGAAAGTAAATTGAGATTTAGGTGTTAACAGTGAGAAAATTTGTTGGGGTTAGATTTCATCATCCTTATCCTTATGTATAACCATTGGTCAGTAATATGCTCTTATATTCAACTATTAATACTTCCACTTGTTCCTCTCGTTGTAACTCATCTCTGAGTCAACAACATGAGATCAATTATATTACCTAATAGATGATCTCTCTCCTTATCAACCAATACAACAACATTAAGTTTCAACAATGAATAAAAATATGAATTAGCTGTATTTGTGTGAATATTAAACCTAACCTTGTCTATAGGCATTAACATCCAATAGATGGATACTTGGATCTAGTAACGACCAACACCTCTCGAATATCAAGTTGTATCATTAGAACATGTTTTAGGTAGCTAATCCAAAACAAGCATTAAGAACGAAGAATCATCAATATTAAAGCTTAAGTAGAATTACACAACACATAATGATCGTAATTAATACATGAGTATAATGATAACTACACTTAACCTTAACAAAATAAATTTAGCTACGCTTACTCATCATAAACTTACAATTAAAGAGGTTGAACATCACCTGCAACGATCCCTCGAGCAACGCTCTCACCTTTGATATTCCTCTCCTTTTTCTCTCTTATTGAGCTTTAAGGTGAACTTACTTTCTTTTTGTACCACCTATACTCCACTGCAAACTCCTTTTGAACTGAACTTGACCCTCACATTTATTGTCCCGAGAAAGGTAAGTTCGCTAGTTGCACCACTCATCTTTGTCTAACACGCCTACTTTTTCCTTGTTATGCAATATCAACTATTCTGCAACTTGCCCTAGTCGTCTTAGTTCACTAGGGACACCACCCATCTTCAAGTAACGTACAAACCTTTTCTTTACCATGAAGTAATTTAGCCTTGAAGTTTTCTCTCGCCTGTGCTTACTTTGCATGCCCATGGACCTGGCCTAGTGAGCCTTGCTTGTAGGAAAGAGTTTTGACAAGATCTTTGTGTGTTGTTTGGTGGTCTTTCAACCATTTTCACATATTTTTGGTTAACATGCAAGTAAAAAGTCCAAACATATGTTTTATCAATTTTCATTGATAAATCGAATTTTCTATCAATTACTTATAAAAATAAGTTAAAAATACCTACATATTTTACGTAATTTTAACACTTATCAATCTAATTGACGCTAACCGTAATTTTCATAGAATGGATTAACCCCTCTATACTCAAAATTTGATTTATTTTAAGCACGTGTATACCGGAAATAAGTGTAAAAACTAGGTTTTTTTACATTAGCATTTTAAAGAATGCGTATTTTGATAAATAAAAATCACTTTTTTTACACTATATTCATTAAATTCGTAATTATTTTTACAATAATTCAATTTTAATATATTTTTATTTTTATTTAAACTGAGTGTCCTATGTAATTTTATGGAAATGGATTTGCTAACTTTGTTGCATTATTGTACAATAATCCTATCTTCACACCAATTTCATATACTATACCATATGCACTATTCATAAATACGATGAACTGTGTAGTGAACATTTTATAAACAGTCACGTGAATATTGCATGAACAATGCCGAGTGAACTGTAATATATGCGTGAACAGTACATGTAAACAATATCCGTGCATAATACATAACCAGTGATTTTTTATAGTAAAACAAAGTTAGTTAATGAAATGTAAAAAATTAGTTAATAAAATAATAAAGTTGATTAATAAACGTCTATATATTATAAATAGTTTTTAGTAGTAAAACATAGATGATTAACGAAAAGTAAAAAGTTAATTAATGAAGTGATGAATTGGAAGATAAACACCCAAATAATAAAAATAATTTAGTAGTAAAATAAAATTGGTTAATGATATATAAAATATTGGTTAATGAAATGATAAAGTTGATTACTCACACAATTTTATATCAAGTACCCCTTAATTAAAAAAAATAAAAAAAATACTTTTTAAATAAAAAACTATTTTATTTTTATAATAAAACACTCTTCAATGTATTGATAAACATTCTATTCGGTGTAGTATATGGATTTAGCTTAAGAAGAACATCATTATTCTAAAATATATTATTTATAGAGAGAAAAATAAGTTGAGAGAGAGAAAGACAAAGGTACCAATAGTTGAAGTTAGTGACAAAAGAACTGCATATTTATTTATCCTTTCAGAAAAATGCAACTACACCGATAATGGCTACTCTGAGATTTTTCTGCGCCACAAATTTTTCCCTCTCAATTCAAAACAACGGTTCTTCTTAAACTTTTTCTTACTCTCTCTTTTTCTCTTTTTCTCTCTATATATCTATCTATGTATCTAACTAATATGCATTTCTAGCGAAATTGGATAACAAGTGTATTACTCAGAAGGTGAAGAACCTCGTCAACTCTGTTCATTTTCCTTCCATTTCATCATCATCATCAACTCCACTTGAGTCTCTTCAGAGAGGTACTTGGGTGAAACTCATCTGTGGTGCAAGCTTTGAAGATGTTGTTGATATCAGAAATCTCACTTTGGTTTACACTCTCGCTGGAGGTATTAATTAACTTTTTTTTTTTAACACCGGTATCCGACCCACTAAAGCGAGGATTAGTTCTCTGACATCAAGTGGTTCCAGTCCCCTACCAATTTAACTGTTTTTTCTCAGTGATTATAGAAATAACTTATTCACACTCACTAAATTTAGTTATATACCCAATCACACCTTATGGATTGGATTATCTGGTTGCAGTTGACTGCATTGATTGTGCTGCTGATGCATCTGTTGTGAGTGCTGTGAATGAAGGAATTGAAGCTGCAAGAGACATCTTATGCGGCCTTAGAAAGCCGTGGGTGATGATCAGTGTCAACGATGATAAAGATCTTCACTTTCGCAAAGCTCGTAAGACAATTCTTATTCAACTTGTTTTCTGAATATCTTAGCTTAATTTATCACTGACTGAGAAATAATGCGTTCTTAACAGAATTTGATCCGGAGGACTGTCCAGCTGATTGTTCAAGGCCATGTGAAAACGTCTGTCCTGCAAATGCAATCACATTCCAAGCGGCATCTGCATCGCAAATTTTATATGATAACGACACACCAAGAGTAATGAAGGTTTTGGCCGATTTTACTTTAAAAGTTCAAAGTGCTTTCTTGTAAAACTTGTATTGTTCAATTGGCTTCATTATGCAGGACGGTGTCATAACTGAACGCTGCTACGGCTGTGGTCGCTGCCTGCCAGTTTGCCCTTATGATAAAATAAGTTCGGAATTTTCCAGTTCCATTTGAGATTGTTAAGTCTTAGCTTTCTCTAAATAAGTTCGGAATCTAATATTTTTAACGGCTAACGATACATACTTTTCATATATTGATCCAGGAGATGTAACATATGTTAGGGATGCTATTACAACTGCTGATCTGATCAAGAGAAATGATGTTGATGCTATAGAGATACATACAAGTGGAAGGTAATATTATTGTTCTATGAAACACCGATGCAATACACACAACACTGATACTGACACGAATTATAATTTAAAAGATGGAAGAAATTGAATACAGCCAGACACACTTACAATCTGAAATGTCAGTGCTACTGAGATTATGGTTGATTGATGTTTCAAAATCCATTTTTTCGCATGAATATGATACTTCTATAGGCAGAGTAAACCGTTTGAAGAACTCTGGCTTGCTTTAGGAGATTCAGTAGAAAATTTGAAGCTAGTAGCAGTAAGTGGTTCCTTCAACTTGGTCTAGATTGTTTTCATTTGATTCAACAATTTACCTATTAAAATGATTCAGGTTAGCTTACCTAATATTGGAGATTCAACAATATCCTCTATGAACAAAATGTTCTCTATTATGAAGCCCAATCTTCGAGCCTTAAACTTATGGCAGGTGTGGCATTTCTCTCTTTTCAACAGATTGAACAACTTCAAATTCTTATAAGCAAAATTCTATTTCATATTTCTTCTAACAAATCCGTCTTTGCGTTGTATAAACTCAAGTTAGATGGCCGTCCGATGAGTGGAGATATTGGGAGAGGAGCAACTAAAGAGTCAATAGCCTTTGCTGTTCAATTGGTTAAAGCAAAAGATAGACCTTCTGGTTTGTATTCATAATTCAATTTATGGTTCTTTGAAAACCTTCAGAGAACCCGTTTGTAGGTCATGATAGAATCGAGATAGATAGAATATGGACATGATAAAGTCGTTTATCATATCTCACTGGTTTCTGACTCAACTACAATTCACGATAAGATGAATATGTGATATGATTAACTTATCATATCTTGATGATTTGCTAAACACTAGATTGAAATATAATATGAAACTATGATACCTTATTGTATCATGACTCTCTAATCACGACCATCGAACGGGCCTTTGGGATCTATATCTATCATGATTCAACTGATTTTTCGTTTCTTAACACGGTAGGATTTCTTCAACTTGCTGGTGGAACTAATGCTTACACAATTGAAGGATTGAAAAAAGAAGGGCTCTTTCAAACAACTATTACAGGTAATGTTCTCACTTTGTTACTTAATATTTTTTGAACTCTCTTGTTACTTGCTCTTTTCCTTTCTCAATTGCATTATAAGAGTTCTTGTTTATTCTTAGAATACTTGGATCATGAAGAGTCATCAAACACTACATCTAATCCATCATGTGCTTTAATTAGCGGCATAGCTTATGGTGGTTATGCACGAAAGGTAACACAATTTATGTGTGATTATTCACTTTTCATTCGATTTCTCTCCGTAATTTTCTGTCGTTAAATAAAAGAATAGATGTGACTCACAACTAGAGTCACATTGATGACTTTGACATGCTAACTTTTACAATCTTACTATTTGCATACATGCTCAGATTGTTGGTAGAGTGTTGAGATCCATGCAATCACAACATGGTGGAGCTGCGGCAATTGAGGATCATCCTGAGCATCTCTTATTGGCTCTAAGGGAAGCACTTGCTTTGGTTGGACCTGTAAAATGTCTATAATCTATGACAACTTCACTTCACTTGATTGAGACTTTGGTGTTGGAATTATGGTGTGTATAAAATTAAATGGTTTCAAGCTTGTAAAAACATTTTAAATCCTCAGATTCATAATCACAGATTTGATTTGTTTCATGTCTTGGTTTGGAGTATGATGCACTCTCTTAATTTGTACACAATTGTGAGCAACAATTTTGACTATTTATTGTTATTGTTGTTTATGATAAGTCACATATACTTTGAACAATTTTGTCTATTGGGAACATGACTTATGCTTCTTGACAAATGCAGAGTCTTGCAATTGTATAGAGTACTCTATTTATTTTTATATAAATTATAGTCCATGAGATGTATCTTCGGACGCATTACAATATACACATTTCATTCGTTTTTGAGTCGCACTCCAATCTTATGAATATATTCCAGAAGCTGAAAACCTGCTTTAACAAATAGAATGTGGCATATACTGTCATAAGGGCAAAAACTATATTTACTCAGAACCTTTGTTAAAAATACAATTGTATAGTCCATGAAGTAACTAGCTGCCTCAAATACTTCCACAAACTTCTATTGATTACTATTTCACCTTCCAATTCATTCATTTATCTAAAAACAGTGTACAATGTTCCATTTTTTCTCACATTGAAGCAAATATGTGGTATATAATTAGCTTTATTGATGACCATGTAGCTTTGATACAATCATCTAATATAAATGAGTAGAGTTTGCTTGGATCAGGAGACTATGAGATACACTTAATATCTTATTCGTGTCACTATAATTTTTATCAGATTGTTGATGAGTAACAAGCAATTTCTGTATTAGAAATTCCTGTTGCACAAGAAATTGACAGCATTCTTTTTAAATTATTATTGTACAAGAAATTGACAGCATTCTTTTTAATCAACTCATAAGAAATCAAGATAATTACATTTTTACTTATAAATAAAAACTAATATTTATACATATAACTCTAATTTTCATTTATTTTAATTAGGTACTTTATTTCACTAAATGTTTTCAAATGTTGTTATGATGTACTCCTGGCAGTGTAAAAGAAGTTATAGGAAAAATTTAAAGGGAAATTGCAAGTAAATTGTCATGATTTCTTTTTAGGTGTTGCGTTGAGATATTTTGAAAATATGATTGCGAACTTGCAATGTTATGTCGAAGTTGTTTGGTGCCACATTCTATTTATTAAACATATTTGTTAGCTTTCGAAAATATATTTTTGGAAGTTTTTTAAAGATGTATTTTCAGAATAAATGTATTTATAAAATTGAAATGTGACTAAAAAACGAATGAAATATATGTATTGGAGTGCGTCTGAAGATGCATCTCTGAAAACAGAAGACATTTTTAAAAATTTGCGTGATACATTAAAAACATATAAGATACTTTAAGAAATTTTCTTAAAATATTTGCAAAAATTGTATCAAGGTACTACCCATGTACGGCCCAGAGCTATGTTCTTAATGCTATGCTCCTACAGGGAAGCTTACCCCTCCCTTCTCATGACTAATTTCTAAAAACTAAAGATAACTACTCAACCCCACCTCCCATTTCTTATAATGTGAAATTTGTCACTATCACTCCCAAACTTAGAGCCGTCAAAATGGGCTCAGCCTATTGGGTCAGTCTATACGCTCTAAATTTTAGTACGGATTAGACCATAAAAAATATTAAAAAAATAAAATCCTATCTTTTTGGGTCAGCCCATCGGACCAATGTTTTTAATGGGTCGGACCTGACCGGCCAAGCGGGCTTCGGGCTGACCCATTAAAAATATTAAAAAATAGTAATTTGTACTCATTACATTATTTTATTTTTCTATTCAAGCCTAGTTTAAATAATTTTTGCATGTCTAATTTTAAGAATACTATCAAGAAAAGATACAAAAGATTTCAAATGATGGCAAGTTCAAACTTGAAATATACCTGGATGAAAAATGTTTGGATGATGATGTGGATATTCTTCAATATTGAAAATTAAATAGTTTTCGATTTCCCCAACTTGCTATAATGGCTTGTGACATTTTAACCATTCCAATCACAATAGTGGCTTCTGAATCTACTTTTAATATTGGAGGTCGTATTTTGCATAAGTATAGGAATATAGGTAAAACCCAACCTTGAAACAAAACTACAACACTCTGTCTCCCAAACCCATTTTTCTCTTAAAGTTTCAAATGCTTTGAAACAAAACTACAACACTCTGTCTCCCAAACAATACTCTCAGAAAAATTTCAGCTTCACGGGACATTCAACAACAAACATGGCGATTCAAAGCAATTTCAGGTTTTGGGTTTTCATTATTTTTGTGATTGTAGCATTTCCATTTTTAGGGATTAGTAAAGGAGAAAATCTATTAGTTAAATGTTTGATAAGGTATTTGGGAATTAATAGTGATTGTTAAATCAAGTATATTTAGTATTTACATATCAAGTTTACGATACCTGTGTTACTTACAGCTCTGAATCGCACTTATGTCTTTGTGTTAAAAATATAATAATATGTTAATTACTAAATGCTTCATAGTAGTATGTTTAGTAAAACCTGGAGCTTAGGATTTAATAGAAAAAGTTAGATGCTGACTAAACCTTTGGACTTTGGATAACAACCAGTAAGGGTCTGTGGAGTAATAAACAACATGAACTCATGTCTCATGTGATCACTAAAACTACTACTATCCTGCAATCATATTGAGAATTTGGTATTAGAATGTTTTTGTGGCGTGAACATTAACACCTACTAATATGGATGATATGTTTCCCATCTTGGATCTTTTTTATATTTTTGTTTAAGCTACTAAAATTGGTTTAAGTGATCACTTTTTTCAGTGATGCGCCTTTATGGTTTGAACTTCCTACTTTCAAAAATTGAATTTTGTGCTTTGATGTTTTTGACATAAGGAATGTATAAAATTACTTTCTGCAAATATTTTTTTATTCTGAACAATTCTCTTGGTGGACTGCAGTCATTCAGATACTAATCTTGGAGAAGCTCTGACTGACACTCTAAATGAGAGAATTGAGTCGACGGTTGGTGAGTTTTTGAGTAATGTTGGAAGATTGCAAGCTGAACAACAAAGACAAGTTCAGGAATTTCAGGTACGATTAAGAAACAGTTTAAACTAGCTTTGTGTCTAACGATTATAGTAGTCCTATAGTATAAGAGGATTTGAACAAATTACTATCGTTCAACACTAAGCTATTTATTACACATTGTGGTTAGTTCTATAACATTGTAGCTAGACAATCCTGATTTTGGATGGTTTGGTAACTGATATTAGATTGTAGTTTTACTTGTAGCAGCATATAGTAATCGGGCACATGGATTAGACCATGAAATTCGATTGATGTTGGTGACCTTTGATATTAACAATTGATGGTAGCAAATGATGCTAAAAGTGTGGACATACTCTGATCGTGTCTCCTTAAGCCAAAAACATTTAGAAGGGATAAAAATGTATATTGAACTTTATAAAATTGTTGAAGCAGTCAAGAAGCTTGAACCTCATTCTCTGAACCTCATTCTTAATAATTATGGCCAAAACTCTGTTATGTGTGTATATAGAAATGTATATTAGTTAGCAGCATGGCCAAAACTCTGAACCTTATTCTTAATAATTATGTTTCTTTTGAATTATGATATATGGTTTATGGATTGGTCTTATTAGTGGACTGCTGTACAAAATGCTAAGTTGGAGGGTTTTCTGTTGCATCTGCAAAATAGTGTGGAAGAAGATATTATACAAGAGAAAACTGGTTTGCATCTTGATTCCATTGGATATGTTAGTCTGTTTTGAAGATTTGAAGTGTGTTTTAAACAAAGTGAAATTATAGTTGAAATTATGTGTAATTTTGAATTGCAAAACTAAAATTGACTTTGGTCTGGTGAACATACCGTGAACAATTACATGATCTGTACAGAACCAGTATCAATGTTACAAGCTTTTCAATTATCTCTGGTGAGAATGTTCTCCTCCCCCTGCATGGTGACACAGCTTTTTATTATAATCCCCCTATTTATGTGACTGTTGGTAATCCAATGTCAATTGTATAAGTTGATTGTTTTGTGGTCATGTTTTCTTGATTATTTTCATGTCATGTGAGAGTTGTTCGTTGACAACTTTGATGCATTTTGTTTTGCATCTTTCTGGAACTTTATTTGAATGGTTGCCTCCCCTCCAGAATCCTACCATATTATAAAGTACATTATGCTTTGTTGGTTTGATGTTGCAGAATAAAGAGGCGTGTTTAAGGATTATTCTGTTGTATAGGGATTAGTGTTACTCTTAGAAATTTGAAGAATAACATAATAATCTGTAAATATGATTCTCTATTCTGCATCATTTGACTCTTTATCTTGGAAAAATCTATCACATCACTAATGTATATTGCTTGAACATCTACTGTCACATTTTTATGTTGCTGCAACCTTTTTCACAAGCCTTTTTTATTTGTACTTCATCCAGCTGGTCAACTTCACGTCTGTTTTTTATGTTGCCTCCCTTGGAATTTAATGTAGTTGAGACTGTGATTACTGGGTAGCATGGTCAATCGGGTAAAAAATGAGACATTCAAGCCTCCATGTGCACGTAGGCTTTGGTTTCATGGTCAAGTAATTCGACTTGAAGTAACTCCAGTCATTATTGTCTTTAAAATGTGATAGGTTACAGTAGAAAGAAAGATACTGAAGAATGTGGTTGTGGTAGTATTAATGTAATTATTATAGAAAAATAGAAGAAAATCTGATAGCGAGCTACCAGACCTAGCCAAGTGATTCCTTGACTAGAAAGTGATTATCAGTGATCCCTCTCACTGATAGTTGTATGTAGGTTACCACTAACCTGTGCACAGGTTTAGAAGCAGTTGCAGCTGACCTGCACGTGTACAGGATTAGCCTTTCTATATAAAGTCGTATCATCATAATTGAGAATCAATAAATATGGAATATTCTAGCATCACAAATCTGTTACGAGTCATTCTTAGATTTTACACAATTGAAATTCTCTCCCAGCTGTTACATTTAAATAATTCTCTTATTTTCTATGGGATTTTTTAGCTCTATTGTTTTTTACCTCCTCTTTATTACAATATGATTACCATCTCAAAAACCCATTTAATGTGGGAAACCCTTAGTTTATACAGTTTCGTAACAAACAAATGTGTATTATTCATTTGATTGTCTTTAGTACATTTAACTGACAAGCTTTTTCTTGTACTGTTTCAGTGTTCTACTGTTGCTTCGTTGCTAAGCCACAAGGTTGTCTCTGAAGCTGCCCTCATTCTTGCAAAGCGGCACTTGAATTTTTCCTGTAAGAAAGACGCGGTTGATGAAATTAGTGCAATGCTGTGGGATCTGAAGGACAAGTTTTTATTGCTCACTAGAAACTCTAATGCCAATTGCTCTCCAAAGATTTCGGCATCATCAAAAAGGGTTCGTTTGAATTCAGATACAACATCAGATGTTGAATTGACCAAAATTTCTAGAAATGTTAGAGTAAATAAGAAGCGCAAAGAGCAATGGAGAAAGCTACTTCATATTCAACAGGAAAATAAACGTAAGTTAGAAGGAGATATTGAGAAAGAAATGACTGATTTTAAAAAATTGCTTCGTATAGAGTGGCAAGCTACTTCACGATTTTATGGGAAGGAAAAAGAGAAGATCAGAGAATTCAAAAGTAAATACAATATAAAAGAGGCAATATTGAAAAGGGAGCAAGAAGCATGTCTCCAGGCTCTTGAGGCCAAACAGTTAGAAGCAAGGCAAAAATTCCGCGAGTCATCAGCACCAGATGTATAATTAAATATCATTTATTTTGATTGATTTTCTATTAATTTTAGTCATAATTAATTCAAAATTATCTTTTTAGTAGTTTTATTAGTATTTTAACAAACAAGTACTTTTACCATTTTAACATTCAACTATACTTGATTCATAATGATGTTTTTTTTACTAAAGATAAAAATATAATACTTGATTCGTAATATTAGTATTTATATTTGTTTTGGGACAATTTTGTGTCATTTATATTTATTAAAAAATACTGAAAACATATTTTGTTGATTCAATTATTATTATATAGTTTCAAATATATAAGTTATGTCAAAACAAATTTAACATTTATATACGGGTTGAAATTCGTTGTTGATTATAGGCACTAATTTATTATATCTTTTAAAAATAATAACTATTTTGGTTGAAAATTTGAAATTTTTTATTTATTATATCTTTTAAAAATAATAACTTTTTTGGTTGAAAATTTAAATTTTTTTAATTTTTATTCATATTTTTTATTTGAAATATGAAAATATAACTTATTTTTGTATTTTTTTATTATTAATACAATTTTTTTTCTCCTTATATTGAAATTACACGATATGAGAAAACAAAACTTATTAAAATGTATCATTTCATTCAAAAAAATACTAAAAAAATACTTTGTTGATTCAAATATTTTTATATAGATTCAAATATATAAGTAATATCAAAACAAATTTAATATTTATATACGGGGTCAAATTCGTTGTTGATTATAGCCACTTAATTATTATATCTTTTATACGGAATAACTTTTTTGCTTAATTTTTTTTTTAAAATTTTAATTTGGAAAAAATGCGCGTACCATACCAGTACCCGTGCAAATGCACGGGTCTCCCACTAGTTTCTAAAAACTAAAGATAACTACTCAACCCCACCTCCTATTTCTTATAATGTGAAATTTGTCACTATCACTCCCAAACTTAGAGCTGTCAAAATGGGCCCAGCCTATTGGGTCAGTCCATAAGCTCTAAATTTTAGCACGGATTGGACCATAAAAAATATTTAAAAAATAAAACCCTATCTTTTTGGGTCAGCCCATCGGGCCAATGTTTTTAATGGGTCGGACCTGACCGGCCAAGCGGGCTTCGGGCTGACCCATTAAAAGTATTAAAAAATAGTAATTTGTACTCATTACATTATTTTATTTTTCTATTCAAGCCTAGTTTAAATAATTTTTGCATGTCTAATTTTAAGAATACCATCAAGAAAAAATACAAAAGATTTCAAATGATGGCAAGTCCAAACTTGAAATATACCTGGATGAAAAATGTTTGGATGATGATGTGGATATTCTTCAATATTGAAAATTAAATAGTTTTCGATTTCCTCAACTTGCTATAATGGCTTGTGACATTTTAACCATTCCAATCACAATAGTGGCTTCTGAATCTACTTTTAATATTGGAGGTCGTATTTTGCATAAGTATAGGAATTGCTTACTCCCTGAAACTGTGCAAGCATTAATTTGTACGCGTAGTTGGTTACATGATTTTAAAGATGTTGGACATTCTAGTGAGTTTTTAAATTGTAATTAATAGTCTTTGTATTTTATTTTCAATTTACATTTGTTTTCAAGATATTGAGTTGCCATTTATGTTGTAACATTAACAAGGGCATGCATGCACCACAAGGTGGTAGTTTAATGTTCATCTACTGCATTATAAATAAAAGGACCAGACAGAGAGGCAGAAGCATATAAAAACATAACTGCTTTACCATTTGTTAATATAATCATTCCTAAAAAATAGGCTTAAAAAAATTATCATAGTAGAAGTGGGGAGATACAATTGTTAGATTCACCAAGTGTTCAAGAGACTTAGGCCACAATATTGTCTACTTTATAGTTTATTTTGTTATATATTTTGAATTGTTAGGTGATTAATTATTTGGTTATGTATGTGTGAATGTATTCTATTGTCTCTAAAGTTACACTATGTGACAATTGTTGGATTCACCAAGTGTTCATGGGACTTAGCCAAAAATTTGTCTACTTTATAATTTATTTTTATATCTATTTTGAACGGTTAGATGAGTAATTATTTTGTTATGTATGATTGTATTTTATTGTCTCTAAATTTAAAAATTATAATTATAATATTGAAATATATAAGCGGGTCTGGCCCATGGGGCTGCACAGCCCATAAAGAACTGGATCGGGCTTAATTTTGATAGCCCGTGAAGTAATTGGGCCAGTCCACTCCAACTCATTTATAAGTGTTGGTCCACCGGGCCGATACGGGCTGGGCCGGGCCGGCCCATTTGACAACTCTACCCAAACTAAATAGAGAGACTATTCTCACCCATGATTTTCCCTTATATCCTTTTTGGAGTAAACCCTCCATGAGGCCCAACATAATTATTATGATTCATTTTACTAATGGGTCCATGTGACAAATCACCATTCCTAAAAATAGTTTTTCTAAAACTCGAACATTATCCTCAAGGTTAAATTTTAGAAATTGACTTTTAATAATCACCAAAGGTTCTTCCCATGTTGCTTCTTCCATAGGCCCTTCTTTCCTTTTCATCATAATTTGTTGAACCTCTTCACCTTGTGCCTGAATTGATCGAGAAGCTGGTATAATTTCAAGTTCAACTATCTCGAGACCATCACCTTCTAAAATTTTCAGTAGAGTTTCCTCTTCGTTGTAATTTTCTATTGCCTTCTTAAGTAAAGACACGTGAAAACATGGTGCACTTTGGACCCTTCAGGTAGTTTCAATCTGTATGCTGTAACACCCTTTTCTATCCCCAATAATGTTGCAGCAGAAACAACTTAAATAATCAGAGTAAGGCATAAAAATCACCTCAAAGGGTGCACATTTCTCATTAAATCAAAATAACACACTTGCCTTGTAAACAAAGGGATTTTTCCGCAAAATAACTCAAAAGCCTTCACATGGCAGCGGAACTCAAAATTCTCAATTAAAAGGTTTTCAACAAACATCATAATAATCAAAATAAAACCATATCGTCAAATAACAACAAAAATAAGGAAACAACATAGTTCGACTCAAAGGACCCCAACCCGATGTTACACTATCAGAGCAAGACCCTCTACATCGACCAAAAGTAAAGTACAACTCCAAAAGTCCTCGAAGGCATCCAGCTAAACCTGATCACCTGCACGTTACCCACGTGGAGGCAACATTCAAACAGGCAGGGTGAGTAATCACAATTCATTATAATCAATATAAAAACAGGATATGCAAAATGGCGTCATCATCATATACAACATCATCAGTGTCATCATAAAGGAAAACATCAGGAATCACTATATCACAACATCACGTCAATGCCACATAAAATGCAATGCACAACAAGACTCATGGATGTGGTACCAATCGTCACAAAAGATGGACACTAGGCCATCAACCCTCCACAAGGGAGCACGTCATAAACACCTCAATCCACACAATGGGATTGAAGCCACCACTGGACCGAAGTCCTAACATCATCACTGGACCGAAGTCCTAAAATCGTCAATAGACCGAAGTCTAAATGCTATGAATGCATGATGCACAACGTCATAATCATCAACATCAACAAAAGTCATTACGTGCATCATCATTCATCACAATCTCATCATATCGTCGTATCATCAAATACGTCATCAAAACATCATTAATCATCATCTCATAATCATCAATATAGCTCATGGCAATTCACATCAAATAGTCATGCATCATTACTTCTTAATCATTCACCTAACCCATAGTCAGCCACATCATCATTTAACCATCAATTTACATCATAGTAATTCATATTATCAATTAATCATCAAACATCATATATAAACAACATCATAATCATCAATATATATCATGGTAATTCATGTCATCAATTAATCATCAAACATCATGATATTATCATCAGTAACATCATAGAAAATCATCATAGAAATCACAGCATCAAGACATCAAAAACAGCACAGCAGCATAAACCAGAATTTGCGAGCAGCATACATTCGCTCCAGGGTTCGCCTAGCGAACCTGTTCGCGGTGGCCTTCGCCTAGCGAAGCGTCCAGCGAACCTCACAGATCTCACACTCAACACCAGAAACCCAAACATCTGTCATGCTCGCCCCCACATTCGCCTAGCGAAGCCATTCGCTGGGGAGTTCACTGGGCGAGACTTCTAGCGAATCCCTAAAGCCTCTTTAGAAACACCTATGCATTTACACTCCTGCTATCGTGCATTCGCTGCGCTGTTCGCTTAGCGAACGATGGCGAACATTCGCCTAGCGAAGCAATGGTTCGCCTAGCGAACCTGCGATTACAGCAAATCGCTGCTACGCATCAGTAGCTCCTAAACCTCCAAAGCACCTGCGATTACAGTCTTCAATGACCCAAAATCATCCCTACAACAGTCCTAACATATCACAGAATTTAAAGGCCTAAAATCTACGTCTGTTTGGTCGATTCAGGACACTACGGGAAACCTTAATTTCCCTAAACCTTCAAAACTCTCAAGCTTCATATAAACTCTATAGATCCTTCGCCACAAGGTTAAAACTTACAACAACGAGGAAATCTGCCCCAAAGGTCTATTTTACCAATTAAAATCAACTCTTACTAATCGATTCACAAAATACCCTCAAAATCATCAGTTTACCTCAAAACCCATAAACCCTCAAAACCCCAAAAATCAGCCTTAAACACATCGAATCCCTATATTGAAAACAATGAAAGGTAATACTCTCCATACCTTAGATTGTTGATCCGATGAGTTCTTCTTGAGCCTTTGGAAACCTTCACGAAAATCATCGCCTTCTCCCTTTTTCCTCAGAGCTCTGCACTTTCTCCTTATTTTCACGATCTCCACAAATGAATCCTAATTCTCCCCAATTCCCCCTTTTTGGTTAATTTAACTCTTGGGCCTCAAATATGGGCTTTCTCCATAATACCCTCCACTACTAGAAAAACCGTTTTTAGTGACCGATTTAATGACCAAAAAATTTCGGTCACTGTAGCCACCGAATTAGCCACCAAAATTTGATATCCGTGAGTAAATTTTTTTAGAGGTCACTAAATAAAAATTAGCCACCGATTTAGCGACCAAAAGTTTGTGACCACCTATCCGGTCTCGAAATAATGTTTTTATACAATAGTTTGTTTATATAAAAAATTTAGAGACCAAAATTTCGGTCACTAATATTTTTGTTGTTGTTTTTTCCTTTTTTTTAATCCTCTTTATTATGTTACTATTTCTCTCCCAATTTTTTAAAACATTTTCATCCTTTTTTATTTTATTTTTTTTTTAATAAAAGATTCAGCTTTTTATTATTTTAACAAATAAAACATGTAATTATATAAACAATTATGCTATTTTATTTTTATATATGTATAAAATTGGTTTTTTTTATTATATGCAATTTTTATATGTGCATAATGAAATTACATTAATAAAATCAAATTTTATTTTCATTAGATCCAATTAAATTAAATAATAATTAGTAATTTTCTAAATATTATTTAGATTTTTTTTATATATTTTTATATTTTATATATATATATATATATATATATATATATATATATATATATATATATATATATATATATATATATATATATATATATATATATATATATATAGAACATGACAAATGTTATTAAGTGGTTTAGTGGTAAGGCCTAACTGAAATACTTGGAGGTAACAGGTTCAATTCCCAAGTTAGACACTTTTTTATTTTATTTTTTGAAAAAAGAAAACTAAAATCGGTCACTACGTTCGGTCTCTAAATTCGGTCCCAAAATCGGTCTCTGAATTTCGGTCACTAAATTCGTCGTAAAAACTTAGCGACTAGCACTTTTACAACCGAAAAATGATGGTCTCTAATTTGGTCGCAAAATGTTATAGTGACCGATTTTAAAGCTTTTTCGGTCACTAAAAACGAATTTTTTAGTAGTGCTCAGTAATTCTCTCCAATGTCCATCTTACCCTTAATTCCTCTAATATTATTTTAAATTAATAATAATACTAATATATCCATATTACATACTATTATTTAATTAAAATAACCAAAACTTCCTAAAAACACCGACATCGACTAAATCCGACAAAAATCACAGAAAACCATGAATATAATATTTAAATAAATTAAATAAATATTCTTATGAAAATCAGGATGTTACAACTCTCTCTCACTTAACGAATTTTCGCCCTCGAAAATTACCTCAAGGAAACAGAGTCAGATACGACTGTCCCTCATCAGATCTCCGCACCTAAGTCCAACTTTCCTCTTTCTTAGATTCTCTTAACCTTTGTAGGTGCCTCTTACAAAATTTCAGGTCCGAGTACAACACTCTCGCCCGACCCATACCAACACAATGGAATCCTACACCTCCTTCCGCATAAAACTTCATACAACGTCATTCAAACACTAGTATGAAAGCTACCATTGACCATCCCATGACCTACCTTGATCCAACACACAAGCTCTCGGCAATTCCTCTAAAGACTGGGTAACCCTCTATGTCTGTCCATCCGTCGGCGGATGATAGGCAGAACTTATCCTCAATTTAGTACTCAAAGCCTCTTACAACTCTTCCAAAACCTCGTTGTAAATCTCAAATCTCTATCCGACACAATACCCGAAGGTATCTTATGCCACTTCACAATTCCTCGATACACCTCTCAGCTAGCTTCCGCAAGGAACGATTAATCTTCATCTGTAAGAATGAGCCAATTTAGTTAATCCATCCACAATCACCCAAATAGGGTCACTCCCTTTCTTAGTCTTTGGCAATCCCGACACAAAATCCACAGACATACTATCTCATTTCCATTCTAGAATACGCAACGATTGCATCATACCTAAGGCTTCTGATACTCAATCTTCGACTTCTGACAAGTCAACCACGCACAAAAGAACTCAACAATATCCTTCTTCACTGAATACTTTCCTCGATTTCCAGAACGTCTGGAACATACACACTATCTCAGAACCTCATCACACCATTCTCATCAATCCGGAATTCTCCTCCGTTACCTTGGTTGATCAAAGTCAATTGGTTAACTAACTTCAAGTCAGATTGTTGTCCCTCTCTGATTTCTTCCAGAATACTACTAGCCAACTTCACATTCCCAATTTCACACTGTCAGGAGTCACTTCACACACCAAACTCAAATTTCTGAATTGCTCAATTAGCTCCATTTCTTTCACCATAAACATCGACATATGCAATGACTTCCTGCTCAACGCATCAGCCACTACATTCGCTTTGCCCGGATGATAACTCAAATCAAAATCAAAATCCTTCAACAGCTCTAACCACCTTCTCTGCCTCATATTCAATTCCTTCTGATTAAATAAGTACTTCAGACTTTTATGATCACTGAACACTTCAAATTTAGAGCCAAACAGATAGTGTCTCCAAATTTTCAACACAAACACCACCGCGGCCAATTCCAAGTCATGCGTAGGATAATTCCATTCATGAACTCTTAATTGTCTGGAAGCATAAGCAACCACTTGACCATTCTGTATCAACACTCCACCAAGACCCATCTTCGACGCGTCACAATAAACCACAAAAGACTCACTCGGAGTAGGCAAAATGAATACCGAAGCGGTCATCAATTTATTCTTCTGTTCTACAAAACTTTCTTCACATGCAACATCCCACACATACGCTTGACCCTTTTGAGTCAACTAAGTCACCGGTAATGCCAACTTAGAAAAACCTTCAATGAACTTGGGATAAAAACTTGTTAATCCCATAAAGCTTCTCATTTCAGTAGCAGACTTCGGAGTCTCCCACTGTAACACGACATCAATCTTAGAAGGATCAACAGCAACACCACCACTTGAAATCACATGGCCAAGGAAACTCACTTCCTTCAACCAAAACTCACACTTCGACAGCTTTCCATACAACTTCTTCTCCTTAAACACTTGCAACACAGTCCTTAAATGCTCAGCATGCTCTTCTTCGGATCTAGAATATATCAAGATATCATCGATAAACACCACCACAAACTTATCCAAATACTCATGGGAGATCCGATTCATATACTCCATGAATACACCAGGTGCATTAGATACACCAACCAGCATCACAGTGTATTCATAATGTCCATATCTCGTTCTGAAAGCCATCTTCGGAATATCATCAGGCTTAACTCGAATCTAATGATAACCCGACCTCAAATCAATCTTGCTGAACACACAAGCACCTACTAGCTGATCCATCAAATCGTCGATTCTCGGTAGCGGATACTTATTCTTGATAGTCACTTTATTCAACTGCTGCTAATCAACACACAACATCATACTTCCATCTTTCTTCTTCACCTACATCACATGGGCACCTCACAGGAAAACACTCGGTCAAACAACTTCCTCTCAAACAATTCTTCCAGCTATTCCTTCAATTCACTTATTCAGAAACATACATTCTGTATACAAACACCGACATCGAGCTTGCATCGAGTACCAGGTCGATAGAAAGTTACACTCCACACTACAGTAGTAAATCAGTGATATCTCATGGGAACACCTCCAATTTAGTCACACACCATAGGTAGATCACACACCTCCGCATCCCTTATACCTTCCAATAATCCAACATCATAACACCTTTGCACAATCTTTCACAGACTCACCAACTTGCTTCACAGAACAAACAACTCTTCACCTTCGTCAAAATTAGATTCAGGTGATCGTCAGGAATTACACACCATCGGCATATCACTAGCCACCACCCTGTTCTCTATCCCTCAAAAGCAGACATCAATAATACCTGATTGTTCTCTCCAAGATATTTCCAACTTGACCGACAGGTAAGAAACTCTAATTCTCCTCATCTTCAAGTCCACTAGTCTGCATCGACTCATCAGAATAATCCGTAAGCACTCAGCTTAACCCCAATAATCCACTGCGCACACTACTCAAGTTCGCAAGACACGTCTATCCCACCTAACATGATCCCGTCTATTATCAACAAGAGATTAAGGGTGATCTGTTCCTCAATTTGTCAATAACAGTTGATGTCATGAGGCGGTATAAACTATCTCCACCAACTATCGTAACGTCCAACACCACACTTAGCCAACGCTCCACACTCGAAACACCTTGGAGAAGCACCATCTTCTCCCCCACTTGTTCCATTCCCAACCTGCAATAGAAAACAAAACAAGCATCGACAGTGTTTTTACGCACATGTCGCACACTAGGGAAACAAACAACATTAGACAACCTGGCCGGACGGACCGACCTGCTGTGATACCACTAATGTAACACCCTTTTCTACCCCCAATAATGTTGCCGCAGAAACAACTTAAATAATCAAAGTAAGGCATAAAAATCACCTCAAAGGGTGCACATTTCTCATTAAATCAAAATAACACACTTGCCCTGTAAACAAAAGGATTTTTCCCCAAAATAACTCAAAAGCCTTCACATGGTAGCGGAACTCAAAATTCTCAGTTAAAAGGTTTTCAACAAACATCATAATAATCAAAATAAAACCATATTGTGAAATAACAACAAAAATAAGGAAACAACATAGTTCGACTCAAAGGACCCCAACCCGATGTTACACTATCAGAGCAAGACCCTCTACATCGACCAAAAGTAAAGTACAAATCCAAAAGTCCTCGAAGGCATCCAGCTAAACCTGATCACCTGCATGTTACCCACGTGGAGGCAACATTCAAACAGGCAGGGTGAGTAATCACAATTCATTATAATCAATATAAAAACAGGATATGCAAAATGGCGTCATCATCATATACAACATCATCAGGGTCATCATAAAGGAAAACATCAGGAATCACTATATCACAACATCACGTCAATGCCACATAAAATGCAATGCACAACAAGACTCATGCATGTGGTACCAATCGTCACAAAAGATGGACACTAGGCCATCAACCCTCCACAAGGGAGCACGTCATAAACACCTCAATCCACACAATGGGATTGAAGCCACCACTGGACCGAAGTCCTAACATTGTCACTGGACCGAAGTCCTAAAATCGTCAATAGACCGAAGTCTAAATGCTATGAATGCATGATGCACAACGTCATAATCATCAACATCAACAAAAGTCATTACGTGCATCATCATTCATCACAATCTCATCATATCGTCGTATCATCAAATACGTCATCAAAACATCATTAATCATCATCTCATAATCATCAATATAGCTCATGGAAATTCACATCAAATAGTCATGCATTATTATTTCTTAATCATTCACCTAACCCATAGTCAGCCACATCATCATTTAACCATAAATTTACATCATAGTAATTCATATTATCAATTAATCATCAAACATCATATATAAACAGCATCATAATCATCAATATACATCATGGTAATTCATGTCATCAATTAATCATCAAACGTCATGATATTATCATCAGTAACATCATAGAAAATCATCATAGAAATCACAACATCAAGACATCAAAAACAGCACAGTAGCATAAGCCAGAATTTGCGAACAACATACATTCGCTCTAGGGTTCGCCTAGCGAACCTGTTCGCTGTGGCCTTCGCCTAGCGAAGTGGCCAGCGAACCTCATAGATCTCACACTCAACACCAGAAACCCAAACATCTGTCATGCTCGCCCCCACATTCGCCTAGCGAATCCATTCGCTGGGGAGTTCGCTAGGCGAGACTTCTAGCGAATCCCTAAAGCCTCTTCAGAAACACCTCTGCATTTACACTCCTGCTATCGCGCATTCGCTGCGCTGTTCGCTTAGTGAACGATGGCGAACATTCGCCTAGCGAAGCAATGGTTCGCCTAGCGAACCTGCGATTACCGCAAATCGCTGCTACGCATCAGTAGCTCCCAAACCTCCAAAGCACCTGCGATTATAGTCTCCAATGACCCAAAATCATCCCTACAACAGTCCTACCATATCACAGAATTTAAAGGCCTAAAATCTACGTCTGTTAGGTCGATTCAGGACACTACGGGAAACCTTAATTTCCCTAAACCTTCAAAACTCTCAAGCTTCATATAAATTCTATAGATCCTTCGCCACAAGGTTAAAACTTACAACAACGAGGAAATCTGCCCCAAAGGTCTATTTTACCGATTAAAATCAACTCTTACTAATCGATTCACAAAATACCCTCAAAATCATCTGTTTACCTCAAAACCCATAAACCCACAAAACCCCAAAAATCCGCCTTAAACACATCGAATCCCTATATTGAAAACAATGAAAGGTAATACTCCCGATACCTTAGATTGTCGATCCGATGAGTTCTTCTTGAGCCTTTGAAAATCTTCACGAAAATCCTCGCCTTATCCCTTTTTCCTTAGAGCTCTGCACTTTCTCCTTATTTTCACGATCTCCACAAATGAATCCTAATTCTCCTCAATTCCTCCTTTTTGGTTAATTTAACTCTTGGGCCTCAAATATGGGCTTTCTCCATAATACCCTCACTAATTCTCTCCAATGTCCATCTTACCCTTAATTCCTCTAATATTATTTTAAATTAATAATAATACTAATATATCCATATTACATACTATTATTTAATTAAAATAACCAAAACTTCCTAAAAACACCGACATCGACGAAATCCGACAAAAATCATAGAAAACCACGAATATAATATTTAAATAAATTAAATAAATATTCTTACGAAAATCGGGATGTTACATATGCCACAATAATTGGCTTCTAGTTTAACATGAATACGAGATACTACTCACTGTTGTCGATGAGTATGTAACTTCACAAACACCCATTCTCCTACTTTAAAGCATTCCTCTGATCTATTTTTGTCTACTTGTGATTGCATCTTGTCTTGTGCGCGTAACAAGTGTGCTTTCAAAATTTATAATCATCAAGTTTTTAGTGACCTTGATTCCTAGATTGCTTCCTTAAGGGAGGAGGTAAACTCGTTGGATGCTAGAGTTGAGTAATGTGGGATTTTAGTGGGGGATATTGATTCTAAAAGTTAGAGTTAAGTGGCTTAAGAAGGGTGATGCCAATACTTGTTACTTTCATGCTTGCATCAAGAGAAGGTCTAGGATGAATGTAATTTTAGCTCTTAAGGTAGGTGATGCTTGGGTGGAAGGGGTGTATGAAAATTTTCAAGACGCGATTAATTATTTTTCTAATCATTTTAGAGAACCTCTCCTTGATCGACCTAGGTTTGACGGGGTCCCTTTTCCATCTCTCTCAGAGGAGGATTATGCTAGTCTTACAACCCCATTTCTTCTTCTTGAGATTGATCGGGTTGTTTCTTTCTGTGATGCAAAAAAGAGTCATGGACTAGATGAGTTTAATTTATACATTTTATGAGGTTCTAGACCATTCTTAGGAATTATATTGTAATTATGTTCGAGTTTTACAGTAGTTTGCTTCTCTTCCCCGTGTATGTTTATCTTTTTTGTGACCTTGATTCTTAAGGTTGATTATCTTTCTCATATGGGAGAATTTCGGCCTATTTTCTTTGTAGGTTCGCTTTTATAAACTCATGGATAATGTGTTGGTGAGTAGGCTTGATGGTGTTATGGATAAGCTTCTTTCTTCTATTTTGTCAGCCTTCCTTAAGGGTAGACTTCTAGTAGATGAGGTTGTAGTTGTGAATGAATTGTTGGACCTAGCTAAAAAAAGTAAAAAGTATTGCTTCATTTTTAAAGTTGATTTTGAGAAAGCTTATGACTCAATCAGTTGGTTTTTTCTAGATTATATGCTTTCCATATTTGGTTTTAGTGATAATTGGAGAAGTTGGATTCGTGTGTGGTTTATTTAGTAATCTTGCGGTCTTGGTTTATAGTTGATTGGCCCAAGAAATTAGAATCCAAAAGAAACCTCTGGCTCTTTGACGTTGAGTACAATCAAATGTAAGTATTTAGTTTTATCGTATCCACAGGGATTGGAGCGATATCAAAACCGTTCAATATGTTCTATGATTCTCAGCAAAAGTTCGAGATGTTTGGTTTATAAGTTATGAAAAGTAAATGCGGATAATAATAAAGATAAGTTTTAGAGGAACAAGCTTGTTGGGAATTTGGTTTTCATTCACCGATTCAATATGCATATCATAAATCATTTATACACAATTTAAGTATGTTTCAATATTATCATGTATCGCTCACAAACAGAGTTTATGTCTAAACTTTTGATGAGATTTCTACCTTATGGTTTAATCAACGATTTCTCAGTCTATTAAACAATACGGTAGCATTAAGCTTCGATAATTTTGTGAATATTAAACCTAAATCTATGTCTAGCATTTAGGGTTTAATAGATGTTATCTTAGATCGAGATTAGAATCGTATTTGTTAATATCAATTCAATCCATTAAATAAACGATAAAACAAAGATAACATCAATAATGATTCATACATAAATTATATATAACGCCATGATCAAAGAAAATACATACGGTTTCGGTGAACTACGACCAATCCCAACAAGAGAGGAATTTAGCTACTCATGGTAGCTTGATACACAATGGAAGAATGGAGTTGAACCAACATCAACGACGATTTCCCGACTCTTGATGCGTATCCAAATCCTTCTCCTTACAACCTCTTATATTCCTACTCTCCTAATCTATTACAAAGTATTCTAAAATATATATTACAAGATGATCCTTTTTGAACTGGTTTCTATCCTATTTATAGCTGTTCTGGCCGCCTGAGTTCGTTATGCGAAGTTTGTAACGCCCTATTTTGTCCGATTTATTTAATCGAGTCGATTTAATTTATTTCGTTTTTATATTATTTTATTCTTGACTTTTATTTGACAATATATTATTTTTCATCGTTATTATGTTTTATCGCATTTTGAGAGCGATTGCAAGATATTTGAGCTGAGGGGTAAAATGGTCATTTTGGAGGTTAGATATTTTGTTAGAAATAGATATTTTTATATAAGTAGAAATAGAGGGGAAAGAAAAAGGGAAAAGAAGAGAAAGAGAAAGGAAAACGTGGGAAAAGAGAAGAGAAGAAGGAACATGGATTCATCATCTTCTTCAAACTCCTCTTCGATTAATCGGGTAAGGGTGAGAAGTTTCGATTATATCTTGCTTGTATATGTATATGTATGTATGTGGTTGAATGTTTACTTGTTTTTCCATAGTTTTCATTTCTAGGTTGAAAATGAGCAATATGAGTATAAATTGATGTTTTCACGGTAGGAATACGGAATAAGTTGTGTAGTATAGTCGGGTGAGGATAGGAATTAATCGGGAATGGTTGTTTGTGTGTTTTCGAGTGGGTTTGATCGAGTTTGGAGTTGGGATAAATTGATAAAATTATGTTTCAAAATATTTCAAAAATGGAAAATGTGTTGGATGGCTTTTTAATGGTGAAAATATTGTAGTATGTTGAATTCTGAGACAGGAGCTTTTTACGGAATCGAAATCGGAGGTCCGGAAGGCATTTAACGGTCGAAAACTGAGTTTTTAGCATAATCTACGCATTCATGCGCCGACCCTCAGGTTTATGCGTCGACTCATGATCTCGTGCGCTGACCCGGGCGAAATTTCCAGGTTTATGCGCCGACTCATGATTCTATGCGCCGACTCATGATCACAGAATTTTCCAAAATGTCAGATTTTGTTTTCTTCATAACTTTCAAACTGTAAGTCCGTTTTGACTCCCGTTCGAAGCGTTGGAAAGCTAATGAAATATTCTTTCTATTAAAAATGGTATGGAGGGTAAAATATGATTTAATTAATTCGTGATTTTGAGAATTAGTCGTGCTGTCAGATGTTCTTATCGCGTTAAATGCGTGCGGTCGGTGTTTTACAGTGTGTTGTATTGTTGTTATATGACGTGGAGCTTTTATGTGGTTTATATGATGTTGAAGCATGTGATAAGTTGTTGTAATTGTTGTGTCCTTATGGCAAAATACTTGGTTGAATTAAATACAAATGTATGGTATTAATGTATGTTTTTGTGGGTAGCCTTTGTGGCGTGAATCCTAGTGTTGTGAATATCATTGTATGTTGCAGGATTGTTGTGGTTGATGGTGAGTAATTCTTTATGTGAATTGATATGAGTGTATATGCTAAAATGCTAATTATTGTGGTTTGTGGATTATGATGAAATGCATTATTTTGGGTTTGATTGCAATGCATGATTATTGATGTTGAGATGGTTCACATGGTTGTATATGCATTTGATTGTCATGAGTCATTGTATGCCAAGCATCATGATATGCATCTTGTGATATCGTGTGCCCTTGTGGGGTGTGAGCGACGAAACGATTCCAGAGGGAATCTGCTGTAACGGTCGTGTGCCTTATATAAAGAGGACCTAAAACGACGTTATAGACGATCGTGTGCCTTATACAAAGAGGACCTAAAGCGATCAGATCGTGTGCCTTATACAAAGAGGACCTAAAGTGATCCATAAACGTTGTGTGCCTTATATAAAGAGGACCTAAAGCGACGGGGAAGATCGTTTGCCCGACGGGGAGTTACACTAAGTAACAAGCGATGATTCCAATAATTCCTGAGTGAATTAATGATGATGAGAATGATGGATGGAATGGTACCGCATTGCATTGCATTGCATAGAGTCGCTGTGTCGGTCTCTGTGCATTTGCATAAATCATGAATGGATTGATTATGTGTGGGAAATTGTGAATGGATTGATTATGTGTGGGAAATTGTGAATGGATTGATTATGTGTGGGAAATTGTGAATGGATTGCTTATGTGTGGGAAATTGTGAATTGATTGATTATGTGTTGAGCTCGTGATAGCATTGGTGATTTGATATGCTATATATGAATATATGTGATGTGGTGGTGTGTTTCCATATGTCATAACCTTGGTATGCCTTATGTGTGAATATGGGATTATGTTGGTATAATTGATATATGTTATGTGGTTGAATTATTAGAAATATGTTATGTATCTGTGGCATGCTATATGTATTAGTATGTGATGCTTGTGGTGAGAATAATTATGCATGTGAATTTATATGTGTATGCATATTATTATGCAATCTTGATTTAGTTGTTATTTCTCACCCTTCTACTGTGGTTTGTTGCTCTATGAGGCAATTGCAGATTAGTATCTTGGAGGCTTTTGTGAAGATTAGTTCTCCATCCTTTTGTCGGTCTGTCTGCTCTGATACCTAACACGGGAGTCGGGGAACGTTTTTGTTATATATGTATACATTTGTTGGATCTATTTTGTGTTACCTTTGTATGAATATGTTGATGTTATAAAACAATTTATTTTGTAAAACAAGTCAGTTATGGATATTTCCGCTTTATTCCATAATTGAACTTTCCTTTTGTATGGAAAAAGTTTCCCTTTTATGTTTATCCCATTTTGTGTTATGTATCAAATTTATGAGCAGGGATTGTGTTGATTTTCTTTAAATGTGGCATCCTTGTTTCTGTCTAGGAATAAATTTTTAGTTACTCTGATTTATTTATGTATTATTTAGCCGCGATGGGAATTGGGGTGTTACATTAGTGGTATCAGAGCAGGTCGGTCCGTCCGGCCAAGTTGTTGAGTCAGTTTGGTGTGACAGTTAAATACTGTCGACATTGTTTGTCCCTTAGTACGTGATATGTGTGTGAAACACTGTCAGTACTTTCTGGTTTTCTAATCCTTTGTCTGCAGGATTTAGAATGAGATAAGTGGGGGAGAAGCTGGTGCTTCTCCAAGTTGCTTCAGTTGTGGAGCGTTGGTTGCAAGATTGTAAGTGTTGTTTGGACAGTGTTGTTCCCGATTCCGGAGGGAATGCGGAGGGAATGCGGAGGTAAGGTTTATGTCAACTAAGGATTTGTGCCTTTGGTAGTTTTATGCACAAGATGCAAGAAATGCTATTATAGTTTGGTAAAGATGGTTTATTCCCCATCATGATTGTCGGCTGTCTATTGACAAATTGAGGAACTGATCACCTTTAATCTCTTGTTGATAGTAGACGAAATTATGTTGGATGGAATAGACGTGTCTTTCTGGCTTTGATAGTGTGTGCAATGAATTGTTTGGAATTAAGAAAATGATTACGGATTGTTTTGTTGAGTCGATGAAGATTCTAATATCGGAAGATGAGACGGATTAGAGGTTTTGGTATGTTGGTTCAGTTGGGAAGTCGTTGAGAGAGAACGATTGGGTATTGTTAATGGTTGTTCTCAGAGAGTAGAGTGTGAACTCAAATTTGACGAAGGTAAAGATTTGAGGTTTGGATCTGCTAAGTAAGTAGAAGAACTTTTAGGAAGTGAAACTCAGATGTTTGTCATGTTTGTGATTATAGTGTTTTGGAAATTGGCAGGAAAGCCACAGTGAGGGGCCGTCAGTTGTGCATGGTTTCAGATGTTTTTTTGGATGAAACATTAGTGTGTCGACTTGAAGAGGTCCAGCATGGCTGGTAAGGAAAAGGATGATAGCATGAGGTTGCGTGTTAATCAGTGAGTAGTATGGAAACTTGCGGTTGTGTTCTGGATAGCTTGAGTTTTGAATTGTGACGAATTGCGAATGATTTGAAGTTCCTTGATGGTATTACTTTTGTTATGGGTTAAGATCTCGTGTCAGCAGAAACCTTGAGTGAGTTGAAACCCCGTAAGAAGAATTGATATGGAATGTGGTAACCAGAGATTGTTAAGCTATTTTGGATAAATTATTTCGAGCTCAGAATGAATTTTGAAGGTTGTATATGTTATGGTTGTGGAGTATATGAATCGTATCTTCCATACTTGTTTGGATAAGTTCATAGTGATGTTTATTGGATGATATTCTGATTTATTTTAAATTAAAGGATGAGTATGTAGAGTATTTGAGGATTGAGTTACAAGGGTTGAAAGAGAGGGAGCTTTCTGCTAAATTATCAAAGTGAGAATTTTGATTGAAAGATGTTAGTTTTCTTGGATATGTTATTTCCGATGATGGCATTGTTGTGTATCTATCCAAAATAGATGCAGTTCTACATTGAGAGACTCCAAAGTCGGTTAAGGAGATTAGAAACTTTTGGGCTTAGTTGGTTTTTACTGCAGGTTATGGAAAACTTTGCTAAGTTAGTACTTCTGTTAGCTCAGTTGACTTGCAAAGGGTGAGTCGTTTATTTTGGATGTTCGTTGTGAGTAAGTTTTGGTGAGCTGAAGTAGAGATTGACTACGGCTCCAATTTTGATTCTGCCTGATCCTAATAAACTGTTTATGGAATATTGGGATGCGTCCTTGATGAGTGTAGTTAGTGTGTTAATGCGAGAGGGTAGAGTCATTTCTTATGTTTTACGACAATTGAGGATTCATGATTTCAAGATGGCTGCGGTTACTTTTGTGTTGAGAATCTAGAGGCATTATTTTGAGGGTTATAGGTTCAAGGTGTTTGGTAATCACAAGGGTTTAGAGTACTTGTTTGGTCAGAAGGAATAAAGTAGGAGACAACGAGGATGGTTGGAATTCCTGATTAGTTATGACCTTGGCTCAAATTATCCTATTGTTAAAGTTAATGTCGTGCCTGATGAGTTAAGTCGAAAGTTTTTACATATGTCTGTTTTGATGATTAAAGAGTGGGAACTTTTGGAAGAATTTAGGGATTTGAGTTTGGTGTGTGAATTGACATCTGATAGTGTGAGGTTGGGTATATTAAAAGTGAATAGTGATTTTTGGCGAATATGAGAAAGAGTTAGACTTTGGACGTGAAATTGGTGGATTTGATGGTTGCGAGTCATCAGAGTGCGCAACGGAAGTGTGATGTGGCACATTTCGTATATGCATGTGTGACTTGTAAGAGTTCATAGGTGGAACATTGAAAACATGTAGGAATGATGAGACCATTGGACGTTTCAGAATGGAAGTGTTAGGTGAAAGGTTTAAATATTATTCATGGGCTACTATGTAGATGGATGTTTTGGTTGTATGTTCGATTGGTGAATCGTAGCATTGTTGTAATAATGTTGTGTGACAAGGATGTTGGTATTGTGGTTATGTAGAGGTTGTTGAAATAATGTTGGGTCGTGGAACTTTATGTTCTTGTTTGTGTTGTTGCCTCGTTTCCATCGTGATGGTTCGAGTGCAAGTAGCTAATTCCTTGTGGGGAATTAGGGGAGTGTTAGCTATGGTGAGGGTAACGATCTTGTTGTGTTTCGGTTCAAGAGTGAACCTGTGCGTACGTAACTTGGGTATTCTTTGATTCGTGGGTTGGTCGTCAAGTGCATTGTATGGGCATTGCATCTTACCGTTGTCGTGTCGTTGTAGTAGTTGCTGTTAGCAAGGTGGTTTGTCAGTTTGTGTTATTTGTCGTGTGCCTTTTGTTGGCATGATAGTTTGTTAGTCGGATACGAGAGTCGTATCCGGAGTTGTTTGCACCGAGTATATTTTCGAGGACGAAAATGTCTAAGTGGGGGAGAATTGTAACGCCCCGTTTTGTCCGATTTATTTAATCGAGTCGATTTAATTATTTTTGTTTTTATATTATTTTATTCTTGACTTTTATTTGACAATATATTATTTTTCATCGTTATTATGTTTTATCGCATTTTGAGAGCGTTTGCAAGATATTTGAGCTGAGGGGTAAAATGGTCATTTTGGAGGTTAGATATTTTGTTAGAAATAGATATTTTTATATAAGTAGAAATAGAGGGGAAGAAAAAGAGAAAAGAAGAGAAAGAGAAAGGAAAACGTGGGAAAAGAGAAGAGAAGAAGGAACACGGATTCATCATCTTCTTCAAACTCCTTTTCGATTAATCGGGTAAGGGTGAGAAGTTTCGATTATATCTTGCTTGTATATGTATATGTATGTATGTGGTTGCAAGTTTACTTGTTTTTCCATAGTTTTCATTTCTAGGTTGAAAATGAGCAATATGAGTAGAAATCGATGTTTTCACGGTTGGAATGCGGAATAAGTTGTGTAGTATAGTCGGGTGAGGATGGGAATTAATCGGGAATGGCTGTTTGTGTGTTTTCGAGTGGGTTTGATCGAGTTTGGAGTTGGGATAAATTGATAAAATTATGTTTCAAAATATTTCAAAAATGGAAAATGTGTTGGATGGCTTTTTAATGGTGAAAATATTGTAGTATGTTGAATTCTGAGACCGGGGTTTTTACGGAATCGAAATCGGAGGTCCGGAAGGTATTTAACGGTCGAAAACTGAGTTTTTAGCAGAATCTGCGCATTCATGCGCCGACCCCCAGGTTTATGCATCGACTCATGATCTCGTGCGCTGACCCGGGCGAAATTTCAAGGTTTATGCGTCGACTCATGATTCTATGCGTCGGCTCATGATCACAGAATTTTCCAAAATGTCGGATTTTGTTTTCTTCATAACTTTCAAACCGTAAGTCCGTTTCGACCCCCGTTCGAAGCGTTGGAAAGCTAATGAAATATTATTTATATTAAAAATGCTTTGGAGTGTAAAATATGATTTAATTAATTCGTTATTTTGAGAATTAGTCGTGCTGTCGGATGTTCTTATCGCGTTAAATGCGTGCGGTCGGTGTTTTACAGTGTGTTGTGTTGTTGTTATATGACGTGGAGCTTTTTTGTGGTTTATATGATGTTGAAGCATGTGATAAGTTGTTGTAATTATTGTGGCCTTATGGCAGAATACTTGGTTGAATTGAATACAAATGTATGTTGTTGTGGGTAGCCTTTGTGGCGTCAATCCTAGTGTTGTGAATATCATTGTATGATTGCAGGATTGTTGTGGTTGATGGTGAGTAATTCTTGATGTGAATTGATATGAGTGTATATGCTAAAATGCTAATTGTTGTGGTTTGTGGATTATGATGAAATGCATTGTTTTGGGTTTGATTGCAATGCATGATTATTGATGTTGAGATGGTTCACATGGTTGTATATGCATTTAATTGTCATGAGTCATTGTATGCCAAGCATCATGATATGCATCTTGTGATGTCGTGTTCCCTTGTGGGGTGTGAGCGATGAAACAATTCCAGAGGGAATCTGCTGTAACGGTTGTGTGCCTTATACAAAGAGGACCTAAAGCGACGTTATAGACGATCGTGTGCCTTATACAAAGAGAACCTAAAGCGATCGGATCGTGTGCCGTATACAAAGAGGACTTAAAGCGATCCATAAACGTCGTGTGCCTTATACAAAGAGGACCTAAAGCGACGGGGAACATCGTTTGCCCGACAGGGAGTTACTCTAAGTAACAAGCAATGATTCCAATAATTCCTGAGTGAATTAATGATGATGAGAATGATGGATGGAATGGCACCGCATTGCATTGCATAGAGTCGTTGTGTCAGTCTCCGTGCATTTGCATAAATCATGAATGGATTGATTATGTGTGGGAAATTGTGAATGGATTGATTATGTGTGGGAAATTGTGAATGGATTGATTATGTGTGGGAAATTGTGAATGGATTGCTTATGTGTGGGAAATTGTGAATTGATTGATTATGTGTTGAGCTCGTGATAGCATTGGTGATTTGATATGCTATATATGAATATATGTGATGTGGTGGTATGTTTCCATATGTCATAACCTTGGTATGCCTTATGTGTGAATATGGGATTATGTTGGTATAATTGATATATGTTATGTGGTTAGATTATTAGAAATATGTTATGTATCTGTGGCATGCTATATGTATTAGTATGTGATGCTTGTGGTGAGAATAATTATGCATGTGAATTTATATGTGTTTGCATATTATTATGCAATATTGATTTAGTTCTTATTTCTCACCCTTCTGCTGTGGTTTGTTGCTCTATGAGGCAATTGCAGATTAGTATCTTGGAGGCTTTTGTGAAGATTAGTTCTCCATCCTTTTGTCGGTCTGTCTGCTCTGATACGTAACACGGGAGTCGGGGAACGTTTTTGTTATATATGTATACATTTGTTGGATCTATTTTGTATTACCTTTGTATGAATATGTTGATGTTATAAAACAATTTATTTTGTAAAACAAGTCAGTTATGGATCTTTCCGCTTTATTCCATAATTGAACTTTCCTTTTGTATGGAAAAAGTTTCCCTTTTATGTTTATCCCATTTTGTGTTATGTATCAAATTTATGAGTAGGGATTGTGTTGATTTTCTTTAAATGTGGCATCCTTGTTTCTGTCTAGGAATAAATTTTTAGTTACTTTGATTTATTTATGTATTATTTAGCCGCGATGGGAACTGGGGTGTTACAAAGTTCTGGTCGCTATGCGAAACCTGGCTTTCTTCACCGTGAAGAATTTTAAACCACCTCAGAAACCGCCATACTTCGCTATGCAAACTATTCCTGCGTCTTCTCGCGTCGCGACCTTCGCTATGCGACGCATAGCAATCTTCAAGAGAAGTTCTGTTGTTTTGATTTTTTTTCATTCTGTTGTTGCTCGCTTCAACTTCGCATCACGTCGCATCGCGAACTTTCGCTATGCGAAGGAAAGTTCACATCGCGAAAGTTTCAGGGCAGAAATTCTTCTTGCTTCTAACTGATGTTTTCTTTTGTCATTTCCTGCAAAAACATAACCATTCAAGAGTAACATCCTTTTGGATCTTTTGTTAGTCAAATTTCATCTTAAAAATAAATGGAAACAAGCATTTCGTTCGAGTTTTGACCAAAGATATATCAACTATTGAACTTCCATCAAATTCTCCCCAACTTGAATCTTTTGTTGTTCTCAATCAAAGCTATGCAAAAGCAAGAATTTATGTACCATTTATTTCACATGAGCAACCAAATTTTTCAAAGAAGTAATCATGACACACGGTTTAATGTTGAATTCCAAATCCAAGTTGTTATGTATTACCACTTTCCAAGAATTTAAACATATTTATGAAACAAGTCTTCCACATAAAGTTCTTTGTCAAGCAATCCAAAGCAATAAACACGTCTATCATGAATCACACCTATCACACTCTTTTGTAAGTGAAAATAATGAGGTATTTTGAACTCTCATCTGACAAATTTGCTAACATCTAGTTTTATCGTATCCACAGGGAATGGAGCGATATTAAAACCGTTCAATATGTTCTATGATTCTAAGCAAAAGTTTGAGATGTTTGGTTTATAAGTTACGAAAAGTAAACGCGGATAATAAATAAAGATAAGTTTCAGAGGAATAGGCTTGTTGGGAATTTGGTTTTCATTCACCGATTCAATATGCATATCATAAATCAGTTATACACAACTTAAGCATGTTTCAATATTATCACGTATCGCTCACAAACAGAGTTTATGTCTAAACTTTTGATGAGATTTCTAACTTATGGTTTAATCGACAATTTCTCAGTCTATTAAAAAATACGGTAGTATTAAGATTCGATACTTTTTGTGAATATTAAATCTAAATCTATGTCTAGAATTTAGGGTTTAATAGATGTTATCTTAGATCGAGATTAGAATCGTATTTGTCAATATCAATTCAATCCATGAAATAAACGATGAAACAAAGATAACATCAATAATGATTCATACATAAATTACATATAACGCCATGATCAAAGAAAATACCTACGGTTTCGGTGAACTGCGACCAATCCCAACAAGAGAGGAATTTAGCTACTCATGGTAGCTTGATACACAATGGAAGAATGGAGTTGAACCAACATCAACGACGATTTCTCGACTCTTGATGCGTATCCAACTCCTTCTCCTTACAACCTCTTCTATTCCTACTCTCCTAATCTATTACAAAGTATTCTAAAAGATATATTACAAGATGATCCTTTCTGAACTGGTTTCTGTCCTATTTATAGCTGTTCTGACCGCCTGAGTTCGCTATGCGAAGTTCTAGTCGCTATGCGAAACCTGGCTTTCTTTACCTTGAAGAATTTTAAACCGCCTCAGGAACCGCCATACTTTGCTATGCAAAGTAAAGTTCGCTATGCGAACTATTCTCGCTTCTTATCGCGTCGCGACCTTCGCTATGCGACACATAGCAATCTTCAAGCGAAGTTCTATTGTTTTGATTCTGTTTCATTCTGTTGTTGCTCGCTTCAACTTCACATCGCGTCACATCGTGTACTTTCGATGTGCGAAGGAAAGTTCGCATCGCGAAAGTTTCAGGGCAGAAATTCTTCTTACTTCTAACTGATGTTTTCCTTTGTCATTTCCTACAAAAACATAACCATTCAAGAGTAACATCCTTTTGGATCTTTTGTTAGTCAAATTTCATCTTAAAAGTAAATGGAAACAAGCATTTCGTTCGAGTTTTGACCAAAGATATATCGACTATTGAACTTCCATCACTCTTTTACTTTTTCTCATGGTAGATAAAGGCCTCGATGGACTGTTCTCTAGGGTTGTGGAACAAAAAATTTTCTCAAGTATGGGCTCCTCTGACTTAGTGGTCTCTCATCTTTATTATGCGGATGATACGATTATTCTGGCATATGCCTCCTATGAAAACCTCTTGTCCATCAAGGCTATTCTCGAACTCTTTAAGCTAGCCTTAGGCCTTCGGGGTGCATTTTTCCAAGAGCAATCTCATTGGGGTAAACTCTGGTCCTGTTTTCCTTGAGCTAACTTGCGATTTTCTTCACTATCAAGAGTATTTCTCATTCAAATACTCAGGTTTACTAGTATGGGTTAATCCTCTTTTCCCTTCTACGTGGGAACCTTTAGGTATGCGACTTCACTCTTGGAGGCATATATATGTATCTCTCGGAGGGTGGGTGACTCTTCTCAATTATATTTTTAATGTTATTCCAATCTTTTTTTTGTCTTTTTTTTTAAAAGATTTTTGTTAAGGTTTGAAAGAAGATTGCGAAAATTCAAAGAAGGTTTATGTGGGGTAGTGTTGTAGGGAGCTCTAAGATCACTTGGGTTAGGTAGTCTGATGTTTGTAAGCCCAAAAGATATGGTGGCTAGGTGTTCATGACCTCCGCCTGGTTAATTTGACATTGTTGGGTAAGTGTAGGTGGCGGTTGAGTTTTGGTGATTCAAGTATATGATGGAATATCCTCGCTGCTAGATATAGAGTTATTATGACTTTTTTCTTCTTGGGAGGTAGAGTTGCTTGTCTTTACTCTACGTCTCCTTGGTGAAGATGTGTGTCCCTCCTAGGTGCTAAAGGGGAGGGCTTGAGAAAGAGGAGGACCCCTCAGATTGATTTTGGGAGGGTGTTGTTAAGAAAGTTAGATTTGATTCCATCTCTTTGTTCTGGAGTGATTCATGGATGGGGGATATTCCTCTTAGAGCTAGGTTCCCTTAGTTTTTCTCTATCCCCGAGCATAAGGATTGTTCTGTGAGGGAGGTTGGTAGATGAGAAAGACAATTTTGGAATTGAGATTTTAAGTGGAAAAAAGTTCTTATTTTTAAGCGTGATTCATGTGTTGATAACTTATCTTCTCTTAATTGTTAGCGGTTTTATTCCTCCCTCCTAGGATGAAAAATGGGGGTGGCGCCACTGTAAACTGGTTCTTACTTGTGGCCGTACTCTTTTCTTTCCACCTGTGTTTTTCCTAGCGATCGTCAGGCCTCGTTAGTAAAGTTGATCATTTCTAGTATCTGAAGTAATTAAGCCCTCTTTAAAGTAATAATTTTCTCCTGACAGCTCCCGCAGAATAGAATTCCTACCAGAGATAACTTACTTTAAAAAAAGGTCTTAGAGTCAGTTGTCCATTTTTTCGTAACTTGTGACATAGAGGTATCTGTTTGGTAAATAATTTTTGGATGAGTTATTGATTAATTGCATTTATATTATATATTATATGAGTTCAAAATATAAAAGTGAATTCTTTAATAGTTGATTAATATTATAATGGATAGCTATTAAGTTCAATTTAAGTTTTTCTTAATTGAAATTCAAATATTTTAATTATTCATCACACCTAAGAAATTAAAAATTAAAAATTTA
Source organism: Lathyrus tuberosus (assembly GCA_022829125.1). Classification (NCBI taxonomy): domain Eukaryota; kingdom Viridiplantae; phylum Streptophyta; class Magnoliopsida; order Fabales; family Fabaceae; genus Lathyrus; species Lathyrus tuberosus. Next base: position 466,302 of record JALAZF010000062.1, on the reverse strand, counting down.
ATATAACTGTATTTTAATCTCTAAAATTTCTCAATTAATTTTGACTTTGATTTAATTATTTATTTATACAAAGAATGAAAAAAAAAGTAAATTCTAAAATTGGTAGGATTTAACATTGAATTAACAAATGGAATAGATTTATATAAAAAAAATAAATAACTATAAGAGTATCATACAATTAAAAAGAATTATTTTAAATTGAACAAATCAAATGACTGAGAAAAGCAAACCCAACACTTAATTTTAAAAATTACAAATAACAATTTCTTAAAATTATAATTCTTAAAATTCTTTTGGATTAGACAACAATTCTCAAAAATCAATAAGAAATAGTGACAGATCTACCTAAATGGGTAGGGCCATTTACACCTCTCTATTATTTTGTTAGATTTTGGAAGATTCAAAACATACGTTTTGAATGGTTTTCCTGATCTCTTCTTCCATTTTTTCTTTCTCTAAAATTTTAATCACACACGTTAATTATAAATATTCTCTCCACTCCCTTTCTCTCCCCTCCCTTCCCCCTCTATCTACCACAAATCAGACACCCCTTAATAAAATTTCTCAAATATCAATTTGTTGATAATTAGTTTTTTCAACTCACAAAAGTCTACAAATTTATAGATCTGACAAAACTTTTTTAATATCCACAATCATTTTGAGTATCACGATATTTTTTTTTTCTAAAAGCAATTGATATTAATAACGTATACAAGGGGTATTCGAACCCGTACAAACAATGCTAAAAAAATACAACAAAAGAAATTCACCACCAAACTCAAATTACCTTAAGCAACTAATAGGATCAGAACAAAAGACTAAAAAATTTGAGTTGGGATAGAGAATTTCCCCATTGCAGGACCAAAACCAAACAACATATTTAATGTTCCAAACAATATCGTTAACGCTACATCTCCCATTTTTGAAAATGATTTCGTTTCTACTCCTCCAAAGAATCCAAATAACCGCCAACCAAATCGTTCCAAAATTCAACCTTCTCACGAAAGCACTGCCCCTCCCACACCAATTCACAAAGAACTCCCATAAACACCCATTAAACATCACATTAGCACCACACCAATTGGAAATGTTCTTCCACACCAAGGCAGCAATAGGACAAACAAACAGAAGGTGATCAATATCCTCTAAATTTTGATCGCACAACACACATTTATTATCGATATCAATCATACCTCTCCTAATGAGCTGATCTTTGGTTGCGATTCTCTTCCAACAAATCTTCCACCCAAAAGCCGACACTTTAGCAGGAACTTTAAGCTGCCACAAACACCGAAAAGCTTTCGACTGCATAGAAGGGAGCACAGATCTACTTCTGTTAAGCATCAGAGATTGATATACTAATTTGACAGAATACTCCTCCGCATTATTGAATTTCCACCGGATCTTATCTTGATTCTCCATACACGGAGCAGCAGCTGCTAAAGAATCTTTCAGCAAATTAATTCTGTCAAAATTCTCCTCCTGCAACCGCTGCGGAATACCGAACTCACCCCAATGCCAACTTCCGTCACTCTATTCTCCAATTTCAATAACTGTAGCAGATTTACGTTGAGATATTTCGTAAAGATCTGCAAAGGAATCAGCATACGGCCTCGAATCGTTCCAAGCCGCCGACCAAAACGGAACCGAGGCTCCTCCACCCAATTGGAACTTAATCGAATCTGCACAATTAAAATCAAAGTTAGTTAAAAACATGCCGCTCTTGATAATGTCCATCCACCAGATTGAAGCTTTTCTCTTGCTGCTAAACGAATTCACCAACGAAGAGTGATGGATACCGCCGTAACGAGCTCTCAGCACTTTCTTCCACAAAGGATTATTGTCTTCTAAAATCCTCCATCTCCACTTTGTTAAGAGAGCCAAGTTAAATTCTTCAAGACTTTTAATTCCCAAACCGCCGTTCTCTTTCGACCTGCAAATCACATCCCAACTAATCCAGCGAATTTTAGAATTCGAATCTTTGTCGCCCCATAGAAACCGTTGTCTCAACTTGTCTATAGCTTTCCACACACTCACGGGCGCCTTGTAAAACGAAAAGAGAAACACAGGGAGGCTAGACAGGATTGAATTTATGATGGTGATTCTCTCAGCAAAGGACAACACCCTCCCTTTCCAAGAAGCCAACTTATCTTTAATTTTATTAACTAAATGAACCCAAGATAAAATTCTTCTCGGATTGCATCCAATAGGAATGCCAAGGAATCGAAACGAAGACGATTCGACCCTACAAATCAGGAAATTCGCAGCAACCACTAAAAACGGCTCTTTAACGTTCACACCAATGAGTCTACTTTTAAGAAAGTTTACTGCTAAACTAGAAACCAACTGAAAACCCCTCAGGACAGTTTTAATACACCACACATTTCTCCAGCCTCCCCCTCTGACAATAAGCGTATCATCAGCGAATTGGATAATTTCTACAGAAGTATTCACATCAACATGAAATCCAATAAAATCACCCACAACCACTGCCTGCTTTAACATTCTAGTCAAACCTTCAGCCGCAATAACAAAAAGAAATGGTGACAGCGGATCGCCCTGTCTGAGGCCCCTCTCAACCTTGAAGTCCTTTGTAGGGCTCCCATTTACTAAAACAGAGAGATGGCAATTAAAAATGGTCGCTTCCATCCAACGCATCCACCTATTCCCGAATCCCATTTTCCTCAACATAAACCGGAGATAGTCCCAATTAACACAGTCGTACGCCTTTTCGAAATCAACTTTGAAAAGAATGCACTCCAATTTTTCCTTATTAGCCATATCCACCACTTCATTAGCTATAAGAACACCGTCTAATAATTGACGCCCGGGGATAAACGCAGATTGATTTTGGGAAATTAGATCACCAATGACCTGTTTCAATCTAGCAGCCAATAATTTGGAGACGATTTTGTACAAACTACTAACCAGACAAATCAGTCTGTATTGACTGAGATTTAGAGGATGCAGAGTCTTAGGAATAAGGGTAAGGAATGCCGACGTAATAGCTTTAGGAAGAAACGCATTCTGATGAAAATCCTGCACGAAATCTATAATCTCCTTCTTCATAAAATGCCAGCACCTTTTAATGAAATTAAAATTATATCCATCAGGCCCCGGGCTCTTGTCCCCTTCACAATTCCATACTGCCTCTTGGATTTCACTCTCCGAAAACTTCGATTCAAGGAACTTGATATTATCCTCTGTAAGCCGGTTGAAGGACAAACCATCCAACAGAGGTCTGTTAGAATCAGGTTCAGAAAACTGGAGATTGAAATGAGTTGCTATTGCTTGTTTTATATCCCTAACCGAATCCACCACTCCCTCCTCAGTTTCGATCGACCCTATAAACTTGCTTCTGGCTCTCCCCTTGATCAGACTATGGAAATATTTAGAATTCAAGTCTCCCTCCCTATTCCATTTAATCCTGGATTTTTGTAGCAGCATGTTATCCTTTAAATGCAAATTCCTCCACATGGATTGACAGGCCTCAGTTCTCTTATCAACTAATTCTTCCAAGTCTGAACCGTTACACACCGCCAGCCGCTCATCCATCTTATTCATTACCTCCACCTGCTCTTCAACCTTTAAATCAATCCACCCAAAGACCTGCTTATTCCACATCCTTAGCCTTTCCCTCAATCTCTTAAACTTCTCCTTAATAATGTAATCACTTCTGCCTGCAACTCTCATATCTTTCCATTCCTTCTCCACGAAACCTAGGAAATTCTTGTTAGAAAACCAACAATCATTCGTTTTAAAAGGTTTCGGTCCCCAGTTGACGACACTAATATTCACCCAAATAGGACAGTGGTCTGATATATCTCTCTTACCAATCGATTGCCCCATCACCCCCCATCTATCAATGATATCCTCTTCCAATAAGAATCTGTCTAACCTGCTCATGGATTTACCGTCACCGCTGAACCAAGTAAATCTATTACCCGAAACTGGCAGATCAATCAACTTCGCTTCAGCCATAAAATTCAAAAACTCTCTCTGTTCATAACTTCTGTTACAAGAATCTATACCCTTTCTTTCAGAAGGATGAGAAATTGTGTTAAAATCTCCTCCCATAATCCACAAACCATCATTCCACTTCCTCTTGACATGATTCAATTTAATCCACAGTTTTCGCTTCAAACTGATACTGCAGCTCGAATAGATATTGACCACATAGAACAAAATATTCTTCCATAATATCTTAACACCTAGATAACCTTCTCCTGTAAACGAACTGATAGGAGTGATAAAATCCTCATTCCAAAGAGTAATGATGCCTCCAGAATTACCATTAGATTGTCTACTAGACCACCCAACATCATTGTTTTTCCACAAACTAGATATAATATTAATATCATTATCCTTCAATTTAGATTCTTGAATGAAGAATAAACCAGCTTTACCTGCCTTAATAAGTTTAGAAATCCTCTTTCTCTTGGACAGATGCCCCCCTCCTCTAACATTCAAAGAACCAATAATCATAGCTTACCAGTTTTGCGCACCCTCTTTGACTTGCCTCTGGCCGCATCTTTTGCTTCCAAATCCGCTATCTTCTTAGTAAAATCTTTCTTAGAAAGTCTCGACGACACTCCAAGATTTGATAGAGCATTGCATATTTTCCCACCCACATTGGACTCCATCTTATCCCAAAATTTAGAATTGCACATTCTGACATCAGAATCAGTAGTAGATTCACAACATAACACCGCCCCCGCCGAGTACACCGAAGGTTCTTCAGAAACGGATTCTGAACGATTCACCTGATGAAGAGGAATGCTAATCCCACCCTGCAAACTAGTAGCGTTAAGATTGAGACCAGATTGAGATAAAGGTTCAATAGGATCTTCAGAAAAGGAACGAGCTGGATTATTGGCAAGGCCCAAAACTCTCTTCTTGGGCTTAGACGGTTTGTGAATAAATGGCCCAATCACTTCCTTGACCCTTTTAAGTTTCACCTTTTTACTCCTCTCCTTTTTCCCTTTGACTCTGACACTGGCAGCAACAGGATTGGACGAGGTACCTTTAGGGTCAGCCTCCTGCTCTGACTCTGCAACTACCTGAATATCTTCAACATAGGTTCCTGCCACCTCTTTACCCTCTAAAGCAGCCTTAGCCGCTTCCACCGCCGAATCAAAACCAAACGTCCTAGTCACAGAGTCTGCATCACTAGCACCTACCTCAAGCTCTACACTCCTCGAGCCTACCAAAATCCCCTCCATCTTTCCTACCACTTCCTTCTGTTGATCCGTTGCCGGAGAAATTCCACGAACCCCATCAGAATTTTCAAAACCCAAAGGAGGCACAACATAGCATTCTTCCTCGTCCTCCTCTTTGTAATACTTACTCCATAAGCTCTCAGAATCAGACGAAGATACTGAAGCTTTAGACTTCCTAACAGGGTTATTAGCAAGGACACGTAATGGGCCAAAAGAGTCTTCAACCATCTTAATCTTGAAAGTTTCACCATTAATCTGAACATTGAATATTTCATTGAGCACCACTGCATAATTCGTACGCACCATGATTCGAGCTATATCCATACATTCTCCTTTCAAAGTATTATCGTCAACACAAATATATTTTCCCACCGTTTTGGCAGTCATTTCAAAGAAAGAAAAATTCCAAGCATGACAAGGAATCCCATGACATCTTAACCACGTAACCCTTTCTGAATCAACATCCGTTTCCTTCCACTCTCTGATCTCAGAGAACCACTGTCTCCACCAAGGTTCCGCCTCCCTTATGATATCACGAATTTCTCCCGGATCGCTTTCCTCTAACAAGCATAAATTTGCTCCAAGTGGTGTAACTTTGATTGAAAAATATCCTTCTAACTCAAAACTATTTTGAATGTTGTAGGCCATCCCCAGATTAATCACCACACCCACAAATGCCTTTTTGAACCTGCCAAGATCTTCTTCATCTGTCTGAAACTTGAGATGAGTAGGAACCATTTTAGGAGAATAATGATGGGTCTGACTTACGTTGTTTACTACCTCCACGAACGATCTTTTACCCACTTTATTGTCCGTAAAAATTCTCTTCCATTTCCAGTTGCCATCTTCCTCATGCTTACGACCAACCCTAGTGCTTCTTCTGTTAATTCCTTCATCTCTATTGAACCTGGGGACATTTGCATGAATCTTCACTTTATCTATGAAAATATTATCTAACTTGACTGCAAGAACTCTGATATCTTCCACTTCAATAAATCTGGCAAATCCAAACCGCTTCCCAAACTTGTTGGTTTTAGGAGGAATAACCACTTCCTTGATATCCCCATATGGTTCAAACAGTTTGAACACATCTTCCGCCTTAAATCTATCTGGAATTGCAGAAAAATAGATAGAACTTAACCCTTCCTTAACACCTAGTTGGCCTAATGGGTAACAATCCCATCTCGTTTTCACCTTCCTTCTGTCCTTCTTCCTGAAAACCTGCTGGCACTCCATTTAATGGATATGCATCTAGGTTTAAGATTGGTTGTTTGTGCCGCAACGTCAATGTCAAACATTTTGTAAATGGTGATATATTAAAAAAAAATTAAAAATATGTTTTTTTTAAATATCAAAAATAGAGAAAGTGTATAGATTTAGAACATGTGAGAAGGTTAAATAATGAAGGATGTACAATTTGATTAATTGAGAAGCCTATGGCTATAAGTATAAACAATACTATTAAGAAAAATAATTTTTAGTAGGAGGTTGTGAAATTTTGAAATAAAATACAAATAAAGTGAAAACTTGAAAACAGATCTACTAATATTTTTGTTTCAATGAGTGGATAATCAAATCATATAACTCTAACGATGACAATTGGACTTGCAATTGTTCCATGTAAATTCACAAAAATCAAAAAAAAGTGAGCAACTAAAAAATAAATAATTTTGTTAATGTTTATCATATATCTTGAGTAACTAGTGAAAATTCAATTTTGTCAAGAAAACAAAAAAGAAGAGACATTACAATATATTAGATAATTATTTTAAAAAGTTATTTTTATAGACAATAAATAAATATAAAAGAGTTAGAATTTACGATCCCTTTATATTTTTAATATATATATATATATATATATATATAATATTTATTCTCATATACTACCTTCGTCCCTAAATATAAGACCCTATTGAGAAAATCACGGGAATTAAGAAAGTTGGTTAGACTATTAAATATATTGACTATTTTATATAATTTTACAAATTTATCCTTAGGAGAAAGAAATAGTTAATGTGTATGTAACTGTATTTATTACATAGTACAAAAAAAGATATAATATAATTAGGGGTATGTGTAGAAAAAAATAATTATTGCATTTTGAAAGTTAAAGAGGGTTTTATAAAAATGGATAAGAAAAAAACTCAACAGAGTCTTATAATTAGGGACAGAGGCAGTAATATGTATCATTCTCAGAGCAGAATGATAGAATGAATTCTTGTGCATGATATATATTGGTTGTGTGACATATGTAGTAGGTGTTCTTGATGATTTAAATGTATGACTTCAAAAGTCATATTTAATATATGATACCGAATAAAAACCAATTATATATGATTTATTAAATTTTTAAAATGATTTTTAATATCTAAATTTAATGATAGTTTTTAAATTAAAAGTAAAATCTTTCAATTATTGATTAAGTTTAAAATTGAAACTCGATTCGGAGTATACAATTTTGATATCTAATTTGAATAATATCTACAAAAAATTAATTACATGTTGACTTGATTTTTGATTATCAAAGCATATTTTCTTTTACAATTGGATGGATAAGACCAAAATTTAAATTTATATCGAGATAAAAAAGTTGAAAAATATCACCATTGTGGAGTGTGCTTCAATAAAACTCGGAAAATCATCAATATTATTCAATTGCATCATGTCATAATGTGAGGCGTTCAATTGCATTATGTTACTGGAGATCATCCCATTTAAAGTATAGTATGAGGGGTGCGACTGAAGTTTGTCTTAGAAGAAGAACAAGGGAAAGAAGGGGACCATGGTGCTTAAGTTGGATATGGCGAAGGCGTATGACAGGCTGGAATGGAAGTTTATTCTCGATGTTCTTGTGTGTATGGGGTTTCCTTCAAACTTGGTGGAGGTTATTCACAAGTTTGTTTCGTCGGTGTCCTACAGGGTGCTCATCAATGGTAATCCCAGTGATAGTTTCCGTCCTCAGAGGGGGCTCCGCCAAGGAGATCCCCTCTCCCCGTATCTGTTCATTTTGTGCGCAGACGTGCTTTCTGGATTAATCAAAAAAGAGATGATGGATAAAAGGCTCCATGGAATTCGTGTGGCTCGTAAGGGTCCCTTGATTTCTCATCTGTTTTTTGCCGATGACAGACTCCTCTTTGCCAGAGCAAATCAGCTGGAGGCGGATAGAATCCTCTCGATTATAGATAAGTATCAAAAGGCCTCTGGGCAACTGGTGAATTTTGAAAAATCTGAAGTTTCTTTTAGTAGGAATGTTCCTGAAGCTGACCAAGAAAGAATCAGAGGAATCCTGGGCGTTAAAACAGCCCCTCGACACACTAAGTATCTTGGACTCCCAGTGGTTTTTGGCAGATCGAAGAAAGAGGTTTTCAAGCTTGTGATTGAGAAAGTGTGGAAGAAGGCTAAGGGGTGGAAAGAGAAGTTCTTATCGAGAGTGGGCAAAGAGGTCCTCATCAAAGCCATAGCACAAGCTATCCCTTGTTATGTGATGAGCTGTTACAAAATGCCAGACTATGTGTGTAAGGAGATTGAAGCTATCATTGCCAATTTCTGGTGGGGTGTGAAGGGAAACGAGAAAAAAATCCATTGGTTGAGTTGGAAAAAGATGGCAAAGAGGAAGGAGGAAGGGGGCCTGGGATTTAGGAGTTTTGCTGATTTTAACACTTGCCTGCTGGGTAAACATTACTGGAGACTCCTTACGAATGAGCACTCTTTGATGGGAAGGATTTTTAAGAGTAGGTACTATCCAAGGACGTCTATAACGGACTGCTCCCTTGGCTATGCACCTAGTTACGCCTGGAGAAGCATATGGAGCGCGAGAGATATCATAAATAGTGGGGCGCGATGGAGAATTGGAAACGGGGCGAAAGTTAGAGCTAGTGTGGACAGCTGGATCCCAAATAACCCTGGTTTCAAAGTCCTCACGCCTACTTCGGGTATTCTTGATTCTACCAAGGTTGCTGAGTTCATTGATGGCGATTTGAAGTGCTGGAGAAGGAACAAAGTGGGTGAGAGTTTCGACCCGGAGGACGCAAAGCAGATCATTAGCATCCCTCTCTCCTTTGGGGAGAATGAAGACCGTATTATCTGGCATTTTGAAAGAAATGGGGAGTATTCTATCAAGTCTGCGTATCACGTGTGTCAGCACCTGCACAATGCTATGTCTCCGGGTCCATCGAGTATCACTTACCAGGGGCTGTGGAAGAAATTGTGGAATTCTAAGGTCCAAGTGAGGGCTCAGAATTTTCTGTGGCGACTTGCCAAGAATATTCTCCCCACGAGGGACAACCTGTTGAAGAGGGGAATGGCTGTTGATCCTTTGTGTTCGTTCTACAATGCTGCGGTGGAGTCTTCCCAACATTTGTTCATGGATTGCGTCTTTGCGAGGCAAGTCTTTTTCTCTTCAATCATTAGTTGTAAGGTGCCTGAGAATCTTAGTATTCAGGACTGGATCTCTTACATCCTCGAGGCTGGCGACCAGTTGGTGTCTCAATTGGTTATCTACTTACTGCTGCAAATTTGGAGAGCCCGTAATAGGCTTGTGCATGAGCAGAAGGTGAGTGCCCCTCATAAGGTGGCCCTTGAAGCTTTAAATCAGGTGGAGGAGTTCAACTGTTTAGCTCTGGACGTGGATTTGAGGACAGGAAATCACAAGGGCCCTGTTTCTTTACATTATAGTGGTTTGACTTCATCTTTGCAGGCGGATGCTGGCTTGGTGAAAGGTGAGGCTGTCTGTTTTGGTTGTGTCTTGCGAAACTCTAACGGGGAAATTGTTTTGGCTGCAAGCAAGAGAGAAAGCATGGTGGTGTCCCCGGTTTGTGCTGAACTTATGGCTATTCGTTGGGCTCTGAGTATTGCGAGCAAAATGAAGGTAGAGACTTTGATCCTTCAATCGGATTGTCTGACGGCTGTGGACTGCATAAACAACTGCGTCCCTTTTGCTGATTTAGATCTCCTGGCAGATGATTGTAGAAACTTGTGTAAAATCTTTAGTTTCTGTGCTATTTTATTTGTCAACAGGGACCTCAATGAGGATGCCCATAACATTGTTAAATTAGGAAAATCTTTTGGGTCTAGGACTTGGGTGGGAGGTTTCCCTGATGTAAGTTTGGATGGTTCCAACATCTCTTCGTTTGGTTTTTAATGAAACTATTTTTCTATCAAAAAAAAAAAGTCTTGTTTGAGGGTTTGATAAAAGTCTCATTCCAGGGAGGGCTCAATATTTCACCTGAGGAATTTCGAGTCTCATCAGTCATGACGCAACATATAATCTCGCTTGAGGGACTGAGTGTCCCATCAAACAGGCTTATCTCAATGCCCCACCTGAGTAATTTTGATTTTTCTCGAGAGGGATCTAATTTAAAGTTTAGCCCAAGGGGTACGACTGAAGTTTGGCTCAAGAAACTTTAAGTAAATTCTTGTTTGGGGACTTGATAGAAGTCTCGCTCTAGGGGGCTTAACGCCTCACCTGAGGGACTTGGAGTCTCATTAGTCAAGGCTCAACATATAATCCCGCATGAGGGACTGAGAGTCCCATCAAACAGGCTCATCTCAATGCCCCTTCTAAGTAACGTGGAGTTTTCTCGGGCGGAATCTAGTTTAAAGTTTAGCCCAAAGGATGCAAATGAAGTCTAGCTCAAGAGATTTTAAGTAAAGTCTTGTCTGAGAACTTTATAGAAGTCATGCTCTAGAGAGCTAAATGCCTCACCGGAGGGATTTAGAGTCTCATCAGTCAAGACTTAACATATAATCATTCCCGAGGGACTGAGAGTTCCAAAAAACAGGCTTATCTCAATGCCCCGTCTAAGTAACTTAGTTTTTTCTCGGACGAGATCTAATTTAAATTTTATCCCGAGTGGTGCAACTGAAGTCTGGCTCAAGAGACTTTAAGTAAAGTCCTGTCTAAGGGCTTGATAGAAGTCCCGCCTCATGGGGCTTAACACCTCACCTAAACGCTCAGAGTCTCATCATTCAAGGCTTAATATATAATCTCACCTGAGAAATTGAGAGTCTCATCAAACATACTCACCTTAACGACCCGCTTGAGTAACTTGGAGTTTTCTCGGGCGGGATCTAATCTAAAGTTAGCCCAAAGGGATCAACGTCTCGTCGGAAGGACCTAGGTCCCCTTGAATAAGTATCCCCAACACTATGTTATTTAAAAGCACCCATCCATTTTATCAAAGTTGTTGTACTTGAGGCATTGTGTAGTGATATATTTGTAAAGAGACATTCTATGGGCAGGAGAACTACTAATTTCCCTTAAAGGGAGACTCCCACCTGTCGCCCTCCATTAGGGGCAGCCTCTCCCTAAGTGCTCCTTACTCGCCTTCTCGTGGAAAACATGGGAAAATATGTTCCTCTTTCAGAGAGAAGTTAGGGTCAGCAGTCTAACTCACATCTCTCAAGGAAATAGGGGTTCAACGGTATATCATAGGTTGAGTTGGCAGCTATCATTTCCAAGGAAACCATAAGCCCGAAAGTATCTCTATAAATACCCCAACCTTAGAGTTGGAAGGAAATATCATAACTTACCTAGAATAACACATATACATAGAGCTTATGACTTCACGTGAGCTTGCTATATCTGAAACTAGAAACACCACCAAACAGGGCATCTCGCTTCTGTGGGTAAACTATAACCACTAAAAAACTACTAAGGCCTCTGGTCATCTCTAATATGTGAGAGCAAGAATTGTCTCTACAAGTCAATCAATGTTTTGATGATAACAATAAGTATTTGTGAAAGAACCATTCTATGATCTAACGTGTGTTGTGTGCAGATCATAAGACCTAAAGACATCAGAACCAACATACACCAGCTAGATGTACTATGATTGAATACATATATATGCGAAGTTACTATGTGTGACTAAAGTCGCGAGAAGCAAGAACGCTTCTCTATCTAGTCATGATCAGCCAGATCCAAGGATGCCAAGATTGTTGTTGCAATGCTCTTGTGGATGCTCTCTGAAAGTGATTGAGATTTTGAAGATAGTGAAGCTTCTGAAGAAGTACACTCTGAAAGAACCAAAATGCGGAAGACTCCTATGAGACTCTGAAGACAGGTTCTGAAGATCAAGGTTTCAAATATCAAGTTCTGAAGACTCTGAAGACAGGTTCTGAAAATTCGAAAGACTTGAAGCAGAAGAGAATAACACTCTTAAAGACCAAGTGCTGAAGTTCTGAAGACTGATTCCTAATGGACTTCTTCAATCGACTGAAGACTTGAAGCATCAGATATTGTGCTAAGAAGACTCTACTCATGCTTCATCAGATTAACATCAAAAGCCACTGAAGTTTTGAAGTCTAGATATTATCGTTGTGAGTTAGATGTACACACTGCCCAAGAAAAGATGTCCGGTCACTTATTCCTCTGCAAAAAGGAGATGTGTCAGTACAACTCATTATATCACAACGTCTCTTTTCCAAACAGCCAACAGTATTCTCAAATGGCTATATTTCTACTAGCTATTTAATGGAAAGAGTTTTTGCTTTTGATGTGTCGATCACTTGTAGAATCATGAACTGAATGTTCATCTACAAAATTGACCAAGTCATTGTGAAGATAGCCACAACGATGAGTTCTCGTTGTAACACTCAGAATATTCAAAAGCAATCATTATTTCACTAATGACAATTGTTGTTGAAACTCAAGAAGACAAATCAACACAACAACAACAATTAAAAATAGAAGCTATTGATGAAGAAGACAACATTGAAGATCTGTCAAGTCGTCAACCTACCTTCTCGTCAGGACTACATTGAAGATTTGAAGCAAGGAGTTGCTGCTCAAAGCTTGCTCAACAAAGAAGATGAAGAAGAAGAAGAAGATCTACAAGATGTCAACAATTGTAATATCCAAATACATCCTTGTAGTGTCTTAGGAAAGCAAGGAGATGTTGCTCAAATCTTGCTTGACCACATGTGTGTGTTCTTTGTACTTAAACGTAGGAGAAACTTGCTTATTAAGAAGCACAATTTGTAATCTCCAGTTTGCCAATTCAAATAAAGGAATTGAGACTCCTCCAATGAACGTTATATCCTGAATGGATCCCTGAACGGTTCAGCTGTGAGTTGAGGCCCTTGAGTAGATCACGTGGTGATCAGATACTTGAGATGACAATGGCTGAGGGTCATTGTGGAAAATCCTGAAATATGCTCAGTAGCGTTATATTCATTGTGATGAATCCCTGAACGGCTAGCTGTGAAATCCCAACAGTGGGTATGCTCGGTCAATGAACGTTATATCCTGTTGGATCCCTGAACGGTTCATTGGGTTGTTAGTCACAGTGCGGCTATGCAAGTAGTTAGTCACACTGCGGCTGTGCAAATGGTTAGTCACCGGCGTTGCCCGTGCAAGTGTAATAATGATTTAGTTATAGTGGATTAAGTCCTTGTGCTCAAGGCGAAATCACCTGAGGAGGGTGGAATGGATTAGCCCGCGTGGTGAACCAGGATATATCGTGTGTCCTTTACTCTCTTGCTTAGTATTTCTATTTATGTTTTTGTATTGAATATCAGAACCTCATATTAAGCAAAGTCAGAACCTTGCAGCCTGTCTCTGATATGCTTCCGCACTGCAAGTTCTGAGTATCGTATCTTATGATCAGAACCTATATGGTTCTCATGCTCCATAGTTAAGATTTCAGAATCTCTCAACTAACATTGAAGGTTCTTGAGCGTCTCTTTAACAAGATGCGAAAAGTTAACAAAAGAGCAAATTCACAATTCAAACCCCCCTTTCTTGTGTCTTTCTCGCACCTTTAATTGGTATCAGAGCTCCAGTTCTGTTATTGATTCACATCAAACACTTAATAGTGTCAGAAAAAGATCCAGATGTGGTGCGTAGAAGTACTCTGGGTGAGATTGAAATCCACTTACAATTTCTATAACCGCTCAGCAGTTGACTGTGTACAAAATTGTAATCAATCTGATTACTTCTTGAGCAATTCACTGATTCTAGATGAAGTCTCATTAAAAGTGAAGAATCAGTTGATAAGATAAATTCTTCAGATAAGAAACTGTATCTATTGAATGCTCATTCTGGAAAATACGTGTGGATAAAACCACGTATATGCTTAAAAGATGAATCATCAGAAAGCAAGAAATCTTGTTTGCTGAAGATTAATTCTTTATGAGTTTTTGAGATGTTTTCAAGAAACGGATTAGGTCCACCCTTGACTTTCTCGTTTAAAACTCATTCTAAATCTCTTCATGAAAAGAAGAAAGATTGATGCTCTAAGACTTTCAATTTCAGAATGAAATCTGTCAAAGCCAGAATCTGAAAAATTCAAATTACTAGAGAAGATTCTGAATGAACTCTTAAGCCTTAATTGATTCATAAATCAATCTCTAACAACTTGAGATTATCCTAGTGGAATCAAATGTTGATAATCTGATTGTCGTCAGATCAAGTGTTCTCAAGAATCACTTGAGCTATGAAATTAAAAGCTATCAATCCAGACATCTAGGTTCCCTAACTGATGTCTTAAAAGATGATGTTAATGATGTTCTTTTGAAGAAATCAGCTAACTCATAGATACGTGTGACCTGTAACACCCCAAATCCCCACGCTTAATTTATAGTAATTTATTAGAGTAAAAATAGAATTTATGGATTTAGGATGCTACTTCTACTATTTAAGTTAACATGCACACACTACTATTACTGAGATATCAAAATTAAACATAGTATTTCAACTTAGTAAGCACAACGGAAATCCAACATAAGAAGACATGTCTGGTCATACATAAAATCCTTAAAGAAAACAGTAGTAATATATAACAAGAATTAAAAGATTCTAGCGTTCCGACACCCCCGGTGTTACAAACTCAGAGCAGACGCGACTCGGTAACTCACACCAGAAGATCTCGTCTTCTCCACTCAAACTGCTAACTTCTCCTGCTTATCTGCACGTTACCCACGTAGAGGCAACATTCAAACAGAAGGGGTGAGATTCTTAAATCAACCAAAAGAGAGAGATGATATAAATAGAAAAACATACATCATCAAGTTGCTCACCATAGCATATATCCAAATAAGAATCACACACATTAACTTATGCACAGACAAACATATACAACCACACCAACTATCATGCAACACAACCAACAAGAGAATGCAAGAGAGACTCAACTAGACTCAATGCATGTGGTACCAAATCGATCCTTGTTTCATGATCACAGTTCCCGTCGGAACTCTCGACCCCTGTTTCATGGTCAAGTATGATCCCTATTTCATGATCACACCACGACCCCTATTTCATGGTCACGTACGACCCCTATTTCATGATCGCACCAACAACTGTGATTGCCCACACCCCACCAGGGCACGCAATCATGCCAACAACAACGATTCCATAAAGGAATCCAGATAGACGATAACACCCCACTCGGGCACGCCATCCCACGACTATGCACATGCCATGCACCAACAATGACAACATACAACAACGACTCATACATATGTAGAGCATACTCATCTTCATACTAACATCATTTAACAGTCAACATGCATTCATATAATCATATATCATTGCATCAATACACAACTACACACCTTTGCATTATTCAATCGTGCATTTCACATCAACATCACCCAACATGCACATAACACATCCATACATGCTCACCACACAACAGTAACAACACAACATTCATAGAATATAACACAGATAATTTCTATGAATTTTAAGTGAATAAAAATAATGTTTTTTATTCCAAGTCGCGCTAAGCGCGCTACTCACTGCCCCGAAGGGGCGTAAAGCCTTCCGACCGCTCTAAGCGCGCTAGACCGCGCTAAGCGCGCACTATGATATCTACAGTCCGAACCCTGCGATGACAACAACAATTCACCTGTGTTTTTCTGTCCTAAACTCGATTTTTAACAACAAATATTCATAGATTTGGCACACATAACCTACATCTAATATTTGCAATTCAATCAAACAAATCAACCAAGAATAATTCATCAATTCTAATCAGTTTATCACAAAAATTCCTAAAACCTACATTAAACGCCATGGATTCTAACTTAAGGATTTTTACTTCAATACTTACATCATCTAACCCTTGAGAGATGAAAGAGATCCCACCCTTACCTTAGGTTTCTTGATTTCTTCTTCACACTATTCTCCTTCTCTGACCTAGCTTCCTCTGTCCTTCCTTTCTCTTTTCCCAAAAACACGTACTCAAGTTTTTCCTCCCTAATTCCTTATTATTCCAATAATATTATTATCTAATATTATTATTATTATCTTTTAGATATTATTATTATTATTCCACCAAACCACATAATAACATAATATCCTCAATAATTCCAATAATAATATTAACCAACTAACTCTCTCCCCGACACCTTAACCTTCTCAATTTTAAGGGCACTACTCCACCCTAAGGGTAACCCTAACTTGACCAAAGTATACCCACACACACTACATAGAACAAAATTCAATTTAATCACGAAAATAATTAAATTAAATCGGGGTGTTACAACTCTCCCCCACTTGAAATATTTTCGTCCTCGAAAATTTACCTCATCCGAACAACTCTGGATACGACTCTCGCATCCTGTTCTCCAACTCCCACGTCATGTTTCCACCAGCAGCTCCTCCCCATACTACCTTCACAAGAGCGATCTCATTTCCCCTTAGTTTCTTTGCCTTCGGTCTTCATTCCGTACTGGTAAGGCTTCAACTGTGAGGTTATCCCTTACTTCCAATTATCCATCGGAACCACATACGACGGATCCAGAACATACTTTTGAAGCTGCGACACATGAAACACATCATGCAAATTCGATAGATTGGGTGGCAACACCACTCTATAGGCAATAGGTCCAACTCTTGCAGATATCTGATACGGTCCAATAAATTGAGGAGTAAGCTTCTTCGACTTCAATGCACGACCAACCCCAGTCACTGGAGTGACTCTCAAAAACACATGGTCTCCTTCTTGGAATTCAAGATCCTTCCTCCTCTTATCATGGTAGCTCTTCTGCCTACTCTGCGAAGCTTTCATCTTTTCCCGAATCAACTTCACCGTTTCAGTAGTTTGCTGAACAATCTCAGGTCCAAGCACTACGCTCTCACAAGACTCGTGCTAACACAAAGGCGTCCGGCACCTACGACCATACAACGCTTCAAAAGGTGTCATTCTGATACTGGAATGATAACTGTTGTTATAAGTGAATTCAATCAGCGTCAAATGACTATCCCAAGCACCTCCTTGTTCAAGTACACAAGCCCTCAACAGATCTTCCAAACCCTGGATAGTTCTTTCCGTCTGACCATCCGTCTGCGGATGATAAGCCGAACTTAACCTCAACTTCGATCCCAAAGCTTCCTGCAAACTCTCCCAAAATCTGGAAGTGAACCTTGGATCTCGATCTGACACGATACTCGACGGAATGCCATGTAGCTTCACAATCACTCGAATATAAATCTCTGCCAACTTCTGCAAAGGAAAACTGATATTAATCAGAATGAAATATGCCGACTTCGTCAGTCTATCCACCACTACCCAAATAGAATCATGCCCTCTCGGCATATTAGGCAACCCTGTCACAAAATCCATAGAAATACTGTCCCATTTCCACTCTGGAATGTCTAACGGCTGCATGATACCAGCATGTTTTTGATGTTCCACTTTCGACTTCTGGCAAGTCAAATAAGCATACACAAACTGAGCCACATCACGTTTCAATCAAGGCCACCAAAATATCTTCTTCAAGTCTTGATACATCTTAGTAGCTCCTGGATGGATACTCAAACTACTCCGATGACCTTCCTCTAAAATCATTCTCTTCAGCTCGGGATTATCAAGAATGCAAATCCTGTCACGAAATCTCAACACACCCTGCTCGTCCACCCGGTACTCATTACCTTCTACTTGGTTATCTCCAATTATCAAATCCACCAGCTTCACATCCAACTTCTGTTTGTCTCTGATATTATCAAGAAATTCGTTGTTGATTGTCAGCATACCCAACATAACATCATGCGGTGTCTGATCGCAAACCAAACTCATATCTCTGAACTGTTCAATCAATTCTAACTCTTTAACCATCATAGCAGACATATGCAACGATTTTCGACTCAGAGCATCAGCCACGACATTAGCTTTGCGGGGATGATAGTTCAAGCCAAAATCATAATCCTTCAAGAATTCTAACCATCTTCTCTGCCTCATATTCAATTCCTCCTGATCAAACAGATACCTCAAGCTCTTATGATCACTATACACCTCAAATCTGGAACCATAGAGATAGTGCCTCCAAATTTTCAATACAAAGACCACTACGGCTAACTCCCAATCATGGGTCGGATAATGCCTCTCATGTACTCTCAACTGTCGTGAAGCATAAACCACAACCTTACCATCCTGCATTAGCACACCTCCTAAACCCAACAAAGAAGCATCGCAATACACTACAAATGGTTCATTTGGTTCAGGTAGGACCAACACAGGGACTGTAGTCAACCTCTTCTTCAGCTCAACGAAACTCTTCTCACACTGTACATCCCACACAAATGCTTTACCTTTGCACGGTAACTGAGTCAACGGAAGTGCCAACTTCGAAAACCCTTCAATAAATCTTCGGTAATAACCAGCTAAACCCAAGAAACTTCTAATCTCAGTTACCGACTTCGGAGTCTCCCATTGTAGAACCGCGTCTACCTTGGATGGATCTACATCAATACCATCACCAGAAATAACATGACCAAGGAAACTTACCTCTCTCAACCAGAATTCACACTTAGACAACTTGGCATAGAGTTTCTTTTCTTTCAACACTTGCAACACAATCCGCAAATGTTCAGCGTGTTCTTCTTCTGACTTGGAATATATCAGAATATCGTCGATAAAGACAACCACAAACTGATCCAAGTACTCATGAAAGATACGATTCATATATTCCATGAATACACCGGGTGCATTAGTAACTCCGAATGGCATCACCACATACTCATAATGTCCATATCGCGTTCTGAAAGCCGTCTTCTGAATGTCTTAGTCTTTTACCCGTATCTGATGATAACCCGACCTCAAGTCAATCTTACTAAACACACGGGCACCCACTAACTGGTCCATCAAGTCATCTATTCTCGGAAGTGGATACTTATTTTTAATCGTCACCTTATTCAACTGTCTGTAATCGATACAGAACCTCATACTACTATCTGTTGCACCCCAAAATTTGCTCTCCTTACTTTGCTACTAACTGGCTTATGTTTCATCTCATTTTGCATTATCATGTGTACATATCATTGGTTCTTAAGCATGGGGTCAAGGTGTCTGAGGCATGATTCAAGAGGAGAAGATGTTCTTCAAAGGGTCAAGCAAGGGATCTCAAGTGGATCACTCTCTCCTAACCAGTGCAGGAATTAGGGTTTTGAGATTCTTGGGTTTATTGCTCCAATGGGCAAGATCCTTGGGTTTTTATCATCACTAAATGGCATAGCTTATCTTTGTTGGAGAGGATACACATCATATTCAGAGGAATTTGGATTTGGAGACTGTGATATTTCCTCCTAGACTGAGGGTACCAAAACTAGGGTTTGCTATAAGGTCAGTTTATTTCTGATTTTTTGGGCGAGACTTGATTCCATGGTATTCCTTGAGTCCCTAAGTACCTAGTAATGGGAGGTTGTCCATCAGTTTGGTTCAGGAGAAGTTCAATTGGCCAATGGATTGAAAATCAGGTGAATGGGGTAAAAGTCAACAGTGAAAGGAGAATTCAACTGTGGAATTTTGAGGTTATCTCCAAGGTTGTCAAGGTCTCACACCCTCACATAGTCTTCAAAATTCAAGTTTCATGACATTCATCAAAAATCAGGAGTTGGTGCCAAAGTTACTAAAAATGGAAATGACCTATAATTTGAAAGTTTCCTTTTTGGGCAAGTTCTTGCACTGCATTCAACTTGACTTTTCACCATCAAGAAAGCTTCAAATTAATTTTTCTCCAACATGAAAGTTGAATATCTTTTTCTCCTATTTCCAACAAGTACTAGTGGGTCTCCATATCATTTGTGAAACTCAACTTATGATCAAAAGAAGGCAAAGTGGTTTTTAGGGTTTCTCATGATTCCATTTTCACAACTTTGGGCATAATGACCTATAATCAATTCCATTGCTTCATGCCACATTCTAATATCAAAATACATTCCTTGAGGATTATTTTGGGCCCAATAATTAAGAAATTCCATGGTGTGTTCTTCACTTACTCTCCATTATTCAAAATTGACAAATTATTTAAAACTCATGAATCAAATGGTTTCAAGGCCCAATGTCAATATGGGTGTAATTAGCAATTCAAATGCAAGTGATCTATCATGAAACATTTAAATATATATGCATGGAAGATGTGCATCCAAAATTATGCAATTTTCTAAAAAATCACCCAAACTCATTAAACCAAGAATTGCCCAAGCCCAATTCATTATCAGTGAGAAACCCTAGTCTATTTAAACCCATCCATGCACTGGTTAGGATTAGAACACGTGAAGTTGGAGGAGTTTTCAAGTGAACCCTAAAAAAGGATTTCTCATTCAAAACTCACGGCCAAGAGGCGCTCTCCCAAAAGTTCTTCCACAAACCTCTTCCCGGTATCCACAGAGTAGAAATCAACCACCATTCGCAGCCAAAAGCAAAGATTCAGATTGCACCATCTCAGGTTGGAAGGTTTTTTAAGGATCCTAAAACTCTCTTTTTTTACGTGTATATTATGGTGTGATTGTCACTGATGAATCTGATGTAGTTTGTTTGGTGTTTGGATGCGTATATGGCTTGTATGGTATGTTTAAAGTTTTAGGCCCTAACCTTTCTCCTTTCGTTTTTTGTTATACACTAATGGTTTGCAAATTTTGATTGGATATTCATAACCCTCGTGAAATTCTGGATGGAATGGTGTATGGTTTGGCGTTTTCTGGGTTGTTTTAGGTTGCAGGTGGCGGCCGGAACTAGGGTTCCGGCGACTGGTGCGGTGGCCGACCGGTGAAGGGTTTTGGGGAAGAAGACATAATCCCAGCCGTACATGCTTCTCATCTGACGGTCCTCAGCTCGCCATGTGTTTTTTCTTTTATTTTTTTTCTGATTTTTAATTTATTAATTATGTGTTATTTACCCCACCTTTGTTACCATGGGCGTCCAATTATCTTGTTTTGTTTTAAATACTTTTGTTTTCGTTGACTTGACTGTGACCGTTTGATGGATCGTATGGCTGAAATAGTGCCAGCCAATTAAAAAAACCACGTGCCTGGCACATGGGAACGTAGGTGTGCTGAACAATCACGTGTGTGTGTGCGTATCATTGCTGTGATGTGTCGTGTGATCTGGACCGTTAATCCAAACTACTTGTTAGTTTTGTTGACTGCGATGAGACGTCAGATCAATCTAAAGGTAAGTGGCAAGTCAACTGGTTGACTAAGGTCTACGCATGCTCCTTTTTTCCTTTTTTTATTTTGCTGATGCTTATTGGACCGGACTTCGCTATTGACACCCCCATCCCTTAGCCCATCAACATTTCCAACGCACTTGGACTACTAAACGCACCCCCCTGTAGTTTTATTTCATTTTAATTTATTTAATTCATTGCATTTTCATTTTTAATTTTTAAAATTAGTTAATGGCATTTAAAAAATCCCAGAAAATTCATACATCATTTTTATCATTTTATAAAATTTTCCAAATTTTATTTTTTTATTTTTATTTTCTTTTTTATCATCTAAATTAATATTTGCTTATTTCTTTTTTGCATTACTCATATCATGCATACTTAAAATTATTTATTTTATTTCTCTGCATCCATAAAATATTTTCAATCCATTCCTTTTGTATTCATTCACTAACATTCTAAAATGCATTAAAATACTTTTCTTTCATTTTTAAAATTGTTGCATATTGCATTTTGGTCCTTCCCTTTGGCACACTGAACCCTACTTCTCACCTGAGCTTTGCCCAATTGTTTAAATGGCTAACATCTTGATTTTTTGCAGGAGTTTTTGGTTTTTGGTTTGTCTCTGATTGAGCAACTTTTATATTTAATTTGGTTATTTTAGAAGTTGTCTTACTATTTGTTTAATGGCTCTTTGCATGAGATTTTTCTTATATGCGCATCTTTGATCTTGTCTGATTATCTGTTTGAAAAGGCACTTGTGCCATTGCCTTGGGGTTGTTTATTTGACTTCTTAATTCATGTTTGGATTGTTATCACTTTTATGTGCCATTGTTTGGTTATCATTTGCCTTAATATCACTTGTGTCTGTTTCTTACTAACCTTTTATGCAGGGACTAAGGTAAGTTATTTGAGGGTATGGATAAGTATCCATGTTCACCTTCAACTCTTTCCTTCTCTTATCTTTTTCCTACCTTTAGGATTAGGTTGTCGTCAAACCTCACTAACCGTAGGTCACCCATGCATGACAACTTTAGGACTTTTAGCCCCCTTTAGAGTTACCTTTGTGTCTTCTCTCTTCTCATCTCAAACTTTCTTTAAAACACTTAATAAGTATCAAGTGTATTGCGTACGAGCCTTAAGCGTGGGGAATGAGAAATGAGGGGCTTCCTCTTATCTTTCTAGAGTGCTTAGCGAGCGTCCTGTCTTGGGACGATGCGTTAAGTATTCGCCCTTGTGCCCTAGACTTTGGTGCAATGCAACTTAGGGACTAATTTAAGTCACTTCTGTCCTAAAAACACAAACCAACTTCAAACCTTTTTGGTCCTTCGGGATTGTCAAACTAAAGGCTATTTTCAAAAAGGGCACGTTACCTTCCGTCTGAGTCGTAAACAGGCATCGACCCTAACTGTCGGACGCGAACTTAACGTCGCTCATAAAAAACACAAAAAGAACTTGGTCCGAACTACGTTGACTCTGAATTCCCCATTGCACAAAGGGGGTACGTAGGCCTAGGACGTCGACGTCCTACCGGGTCTGCCTTTGTGTTCCCCTTCCCCGTTCTAGTGCAGCCATAGATGATAGTATAACTCACCCTTAGAATAGACAACAAGCGTGGATCCCATCGAGTACGATGGACGCGTGGGGTGCTAGCACCTTCCCCTTGCGTAACCGACTCCCGAACCCAGGTTATGGTTGCGACGACCATTCCTTTCCCTCTTCCTAAGGTTTATGCGGTGTTCCCTTTCCCTCTCTTGGGATAAATTTACACGGCTGGCGACTCTGTTTTTCCGCGCCACTCTCGCGTTTGTACCTGGATGAAAATCCTGGGAGCGACAGCTAGTGACTCTGCTGGGTACTCTGGTTGACCTATGCTGGTCCATCCCTAAGCGAGTCAATCCTAGCGCTTGCTTGTCTTTGTTCTCTTTGGGTGTCTTTGTCTTTGCTTTGCTTTATTTGTTGTGTTTTATTTTTACCGCATTTTCTGCATTGCATTTCATTTTTATTACTGTCATACTGCTGTGTTGTGCTGGCTGTTTTTGTTTTGCAGGTTGGGTTGTTCTGAGAGATAAGCCCAATACCCAGGCTTGAGTATACCCTAGGACTAGAGTGGAAAGTAGTGGGACCTACGTGCCCGCTTGGTATATTTGTGTGTTCACGAAATTCACAACCAGACGAGGCTATCTTGGGATGCATTCTAACGTGTGTGTCTTGCGCATGTTAGGGTGTTGATCTAGAGAGCTGTCGACTCTGGTGACCGATCATCGAGGACCTTAGTGGAAACATCCCTCTTTAATGGTGACAGTGGCAGACCACATCTTGTGGCAAACCCATTCGCACCCGAGGGCCCGCTTTGGAACTCGCATAGGATGAACCCTACGTTTTAAAGAGAATCAGTGGAGGCACTCCTCGATTGACGATAGTACTGTACCCCGAGGGATGAATGTACTATTGTTTCTCGACCTCAGTGCCAAAGCTGAGGACCTTCTGCTTTGGAGAATCAGTTGAGGCCTCCTCGATTGGTGATGATGCCAAACCAGAAATGGTGAACGTATCATTATTTCTCGACCTGAGAGCCCAGGATACTGAACATCCTAGTACCCACACGTGAGAGGGGATGGGTGTTTGCAGGTTTGCAGGTAACCGAAACCTTCAACCTACCCGATTTTGTCTGGATTTCTCATCAATGTTTGATTATCTAGGTTCCTGGTTATCTCAGTGGTTCGGTATTTTGGAATTCTGGTTTTCTGGGTTGTGGTTCTCGTTCAGTTAACAGTACAACACATCCAGCAGTGTTGCCTTGATTCCATGTTTGCATGAGCATATCATTTTTCTTGCATTCTGACATGTTTGACATTTTTCAGGGCTTGCATCTTACTCTTGATTCCGGTTTTCTGAAGTTACCTTGGCATGGATGTCCAGAGAAAGAAGACTGTTGCCTATTCGTTCCCAGATCCAACCTTGACGTTGATTCACAAGCTGATTAGTATGGCTGGTCCTAGAGTTCGTACAGAGTTCAGTGGAGGGTATGGGAGACTTCTGAAGTTTGTCTACGATATCTCCAAGTATGAGAAGGATGCCATTCATACACCTCTTCAGTTTTACGATCCGTCTTTGCGTTGCTTCACTTTCCCAGACTACATCTTGGCCCCAACGTTGGAGGAGTTCTCATTTATTTTGGGAATCCCCATCAGGCATGACATAGTATTCTTTTCTGAAGAACACCCCGGAATAAAAGAAATGGCTATTGCTCTTCATATTGGTGAATCCGTTCTGAGTAGTAATATTGAGGAAAAACAAGGAGCTAAGGGTTTCTTATTGAAGTTCTTGTTTGATCAAGCTTGCATACATGTTAAAGAGAATAATTGGATTGCTTTCTAAGCTATTCTGGCTATGTGCATCTATGGGATTGTCCTGTTTCCCAATGTTCCTGATCTGGTGGATATGCATGCTGTCAGAATCTTTATTTCAAAGAATCCTATACCTACCTTGCTAGGTGATGTGTATCACTCAGTCCACTACAAGAATGAAAATAGGTGAGGAAAAACTGTGAGTTGTTGTCCACCACTCTTATCTACTTGGTTTCTGAGCCATCTCCCCGAAACTGGCACCTTTATTGATACGAAAGATTCTCTGAAGTGGTCAAAGAGGTTAATGGGCTTGACTGCTGACAACATTGTCTGGTTCAACCGTGATTTGCTGGGAATAGAGATTATTTACAAGTGCGGAGAATTCCCTAATGTACCCTTGATAGAGAGGAGAGGTGGAATTAACTATAATCCTTCCCTTGTTATCAGGCAGTTTGGTTATCCTTTGAAAGGTCCACCTGAAGAGCGAGATGTTAGAGAGTCCTTATTCTTCAATGGTACTGAGGATCAAGAGATGATAAGGAAGATTGTGAATGCTTGGAAGCAGGTGACCAAGAAGGGAAAAACTTCATTCGGGAAATGTAACAACCGGGCTTTTCCTTCCTATGAAGAGTGGATTAAGAAGAGAGCAGAAGAGGAGCTTCTTCCCTTCCCGGTAGAACCACCATCTTACCCCTTGCTGATTGAGCCTCCTACCACAGTTGAGATAGAGAAGTTTAACAAGTTGTGGGCTGAAAAGGAAAAGCTGCGAGATGAAAACAGTGAGCTACTAAGAGAGATTTATCAGTTGAAACATGAGCGGGGTGAAGCTGTTCATATCGCCAAGTTGAAGACAAAGCTTCTCACTAAGGCAGAAAAGGAGCTAGCTGACATGGTCATATCCAGGCAAAGGATGAAACAAGCTCTAGATGGTATCAGTAAGGTTCTCGAGTCTAAGAAAGAGGAATTAGACAAGGCTTTGCTGAAAATCCACAGGTTCAATGATCACCAAGAAACTGCCATGGCTGAGAATAAGAGAAAGGAAGACGACTACCTAGCTAAGATTGATCAGTTGAAGTCGACGCTCAAGAAGAAAGACGCTGAGATTCTGTCAGGGGTATTCAAGAGACAAGCAGTCGAGGGTCGACTTAATGAAGCCATAGCTTCCATAGAGGAACTGAAGGTCCAAGCTGGAGTGAAGAGATCTAGACATGAGGGACCTAGTATGGATGGTGTTTCTGGAGAAGGCGCTTGGGAGTTACATTGCCGATATTTGGATGGGATCATACACAGGAGAGACCTTCTCATTCAAGGACTAATTCAGAGACCAAAGCATCCCGACACCAGAAAACTGTTCGAGGAGATTCAAGACTGGTGCAGAAAGCATAGTGGATGGGGAGGATTGACTCTTGTAAACTTTGATGATATGTCATAGTTTTCTGTTCTCTTTTATTGTATTTGGATCACCACCAGGCTTGTTGGTTGGGACCTATGGTTTTTATATTCAGACTTGTTACCTTGGATTTGTGATTGTTAACAGTTGGTTTTCCTCTGGTTTTTCTTAATATATGAGCAGAAATTTCATTATATTTTGCCGTTAAACTGGAATCAAGGGATGGATCGTCCTGTGAATTTTCAAGCATGTCCATTCGCATTTGCATATTCATAATCATTTTGCATAATCATTTTGCATGACAGGTGTTTATCTCCGGTATTCTTATCTTGTTCCCATCTCAGGTTTGCAGACTTAACACCTCAGGTCGTTCAAGAGTTGATCATGGAGCAACTTCTAGCTGAGTTGAGGGAAATGCGAGGCCAGATGAGGCAATTTGGGGAAGACATGCTCCAGGAGCAGAAGATGCTGAGGGAGGAGATCAATCAGACGAAGACTTAGATGGGTTTGATCATGGAGATTTTGAAAACAGTGTTAAATAAGGAAGACGATCAAGTGCCCGCTTCTACAGCAGAGGTTCTCATTCCTCCCATCTCTTTGGGGTCTCCTCTAGACCATGGATTGCATCGTGGATCCTCTCCACCGTCAGAGCTTTTTCATCAACAAGCGTTTCTTGAGGGTCTTAATCCAGAAAAGCTTGAAGAGAAGTTTGATCAGATACCGATGCCATACGCTCAGTTGCTTCAGCACTTGCTCAAGTTTCAGCTAATTGAATTGATTGCCGCGGGACCTCCACACACCAAGTTTCGTATGGGTTTCAATGTCCATGATAGGTGTGAGTTCCATTCAGGGGTACCTGGTCATAATGTTGAAGATTGTAAGATGCTCAAGTACAAAGTCCAAGAGCTCATTGATTCAGGGGAAATCAAGTTTACATCAGTTGGCACTGGTAAACAAAGTGATGTTACTCCCAGTGTTGCAAAGGAACTGAGGACTCCCTCTTTTGCCAAAGGATCCACCTTGCGTCAGGGATCTCTTCCACAATCCTTGTTTGTGCCTCAGCCGAATGCAGAAAGGAAAGAGCAGGGCCAGACTGGGCGCCCAAATCAGCACCGACGGTAGAATTATCAGCAATAGGGGCAACTGAGACCAAGAAGGCCCAACAGGATATTTGATCCTATTCCCATCCCTTATAGTCAGTTGTTTGGTCGTCTGCTCGAGAACTCTCTGATTCAAACGAGGAGTACCACACCGGTACCGTACCCTATCCCTCCGGATTATGACATGACTACTAGGTGCGAGTTCCACTCGGGAACGTTTGGGCATACGATTGATGAGTGTAAGGCATTCCAGCACAAGGTGCAAGACCTGGTAAACTCTGAGATCATTGTATTCACTGAAGATGATATGTACATCAATGGAAGCCTCCTTTCTCGAATGAACACCCAGTCTGCAAGTACGTCCAGGCAGAATTAAGTTTCCTCAGCAATGGCGATCTTCAGTTTCTTTACTGCATTTTCATTTGTAGTTTTTTTCATTTCTTGTTAAAGCATCGTATGTATGCAAGACTTGTTTGTTTTTTTATGATGATATTAATGCAATGAGTATGTTTTCCTTGAAGTAATCCATTCGTGTTCACTCTTAAATGTTTATATGCACTGCAATACCGATTTTATTTGTTTAGAACTCTTGAGGGAGGATGATGAGACGAAAACGCAAATCTCTGGTTGTAGGATCAAGGATAGAACCCTGTTGAGGATGTACAGGCATTGTTTCAAACCCCTAAACACTGGAGAGATAAGGAGATAAACCTTCGTTAACCCCTTCGAGCCTTGGAGTAGGAGTTTCTTTCGTACGAAAAAAAACCTCATACTTAACCCAGGAGCAGGGTAGGCATCAGTTAGTTTGACCAAGCGTTCAAATTTCAAGGAGAGTGTGCATCTGAGGATCCATTACCTTCTATCCCACCATCAAAAGGTCAAGAGATGTGAAACCACAATGGTTATCCATCAGCAATCAAGAAGTGAGGCAGTCACAACCCTTTCAAGCAAGTAAAACAACCAGTGTCGCATGCTTTGTTCAAAAGGGGGAATAAAAAAGGAAAAGCCCGTTGAGTCGAAACTTGAAATCAAGTGAGTTAGGCAAAAGTTAGGGCATCCCGCTGGACTTCAAAATCGAAAAAACTCAAAAGAGTCAGTCTAGGCAAAAATTAGGGATCAAAAAAAGACAAAAGAAAGAAAAAGCGAAAAACATTACAAAGAAAATCCCCGATAAGAACAAATTCGTGTGATTACAGACACAAGATAAAAAAGGGATGACTGTTATTCAAAAACCCCCTTAGGTACCAAACCATTAGTGGCGTAGGTTCCTTAAAGATCATAAACCTTTTGAGAGATGAGCGTTTGGGTCAGATTAACTGAGCATAGGATTGGAGAACATCACGAAGAGTGGGTGGGCACCGATAAATTTTGAGCCATAAATCCTTTTTTCTGAAACCGTGAACCAGACCACGTTACAGCCCTTAAAAGTCCTAATTGAAACAGGGTTCTGTCCGAAAGCGTACTCCAACCGGATGGCGTTCCTGACTCCCATGAGTTGTGCTAATAAGATTTGTCGGTATTGCATGTGTGCATTGTTTTGCCATTCAAAAATCAAGGTCGCATCCCCAGCAAGTGATTCGTTCACAAGGCTTGGCGACGCATTTTCAATAAAAACTTCAAGGTTAACATGAGTGTTGCATTAGAATCGTCATTCTCATAATAAACATTTTCTGTTTGCATATAGGTGCCTAAGCATCAATGCAGCTTACACAGTGAAAGTCAGTCAAGAAGTTTGATCTTGCCAAGTTGGGTTGCTTGAAAATTCTAAAGGACGATCATATCAAAGGGCATGCTGCTAAGAGACTCAGTGTAGAAAGGGCTCTCCCCAGTAAGTCGTGTTAAGATGTAGCCAATTTGGGGCAGTCACGTTGAGAAATCTCTCCGAAATTCAGTTATTCTGGGGCATTCATTCTAAGACCAGGGGCAAAGTCACCTCAAAGCTCATATTGGGGCAGGCCACCTCTAGAGCGTGGGATGTTGTCCATTCCTGAAAATGGTTAATTGAAAACACCTCCTCAAGGTTCAAAATACCAAGGCAGAGTATTTTAAGTCATTACAATCCCTTTCGGGATGATGTACTTCATGGATCACAAAGACTGGGGCAGTTATGTCGAGATATGATAAATCTCTCCAAGAGTTTGAAGACCCTGGGGCAGTACGAACGCCCGATCTTCTGTAAAATCCTCTTGAGATGAAAAGTTCAAAGAGCCGCTTATGACCATAAAGATAAGTCAGGTTGCAGGGCAGTAGGATTGTACATCCCCAGCAGTTGGCTCTCCCCAGCATTGAGATTGCTCCTTCCCCAGCAGGACAAACTTCCCTCAGCAGAGCAGACCTTCCCCAGCAGGAGACTTGGGAAGTATTTTCTCCGGATCAAGACGTTATTTCCCCACAGAATTAGGGTGTTCACTTCCCTCATCTAGTCAGGAGGTGTACTTTCACCGACAATGTTATGTTCTAATCCCCAGCAAGATGAGAGTAAAGTCATTCTCCCATCAGCAGGCTAAGTTCAGCAGTATCCCCAAGCAGGATGGTATTATGAACTGTTTTCCCCAAGCAGGATGATTATGGGCTGGCATCCCCCAGCAGGTCCTAAGCCCAATTGTCATTGACAATCCTCAGTAACAAACTTCCGGTTCCGTTATTGTCACTCGTTCTCAACTCCCTCAGCAGAGGAGAAATCTCAGGTTCTATGTCACTTTCAGTAGAGGACATGTATAATCCCCAGTAGTATGGATGTTCTTTTGGGATTTCATCCCCAGTAGAAGTTGTTGATCTGAAGAGTCGATCAATATGAGCCTTCTCAGCAGAGTTCCTGGATTCAGAGGACAATTTATTTTTGTCATCCTCAGCTGAATTGATCTTTTCTCTCCAGCATTTATTTTGCTGGAGGGACCTCTTTTGCATATCATAAGCATTTTCATTGCATCCTCAAAACGCATAGCATTTCCATTTCGTGTGGAGCATTACGGCAAAATTCAAACATTTGCATTCGAAGCATAAGCCAGGTTTGATACTTTCTTTGCCAGTTCTCTTTCCCAACAGAGATGGCATAACTCAGGAGATTTTGGAGGGATGCGTTCCTCATACTTGTGCTCCCCGGTAGAGTCTTTTATTCAGACTTCTCCTTCCCCAACGGAGTCATCTTATCAGTGGATCATGAGTCTGTTAGAAGTTTGCCTTTGTTTGCCTCAGTTTGGCCTATTTCTTTTGTGAAATCCAGTTCTCGCCAGATAGCCCGTTCTCGCATGACATTTTTTGTTTGCCAATTTCCCTTTCTCAGTATGGTGGTCTAAACCGGAAGTTTTGTTTCACGTTATCCCCAGTGAAGTCCACTTTATGTTGGTTATCCTTTGCGGGTACAATCGAGGTTGTATTCGTTTTGTGGATGCGATTGAGGTCGTATTTGTATTTTCTTTGTGGGTAGAGTGATTGAGGTCAGTCTTCCTTTGAGGGTACAATTGAAGTTGTATTTGTTTTGTGGGGGCTATTGAGGTCGTATTCGTATTTTCTTTGTGGGTAGAGTGATTGAGGTCAGTCTTCCTTTGCGGGTGCAATTGAGGTTCTATTCGTTTTGTGGGTGCGATTGAGGTCGTATTCGTATTTTCTTTGTGGGTAGAGTGATTGAGGTCAGTCTTCCTTTTCGGGTGCAATTGAGGTTGTATTCGTTTTGTGGATGCGATTGAGGTCGTATTCGTATTTTCTTTGTGGGTAGAGTGATTGAGGTCAGTCTTACTTTGCGGGTGCAATTGAGGTTGTATTCGTTTTGTGGATGCGATTGAGGTCGTATTCGTAATTTCTTTGTGGGTAGAGTGATTGAGGTCAGTCTTCCTTTGCGGGTGCAATTGAGGTTGTATTCACTTTGTGGATGCGATTGAGGTCGTATTTGTATTTTCTTTGTGGGTAGAGTGATTGAGGTCAGTCTTTCTTTGCGGGTGCAATTGAGGTTGTATTCGTTTTGTGGATGCGATTGAGGTCGTATTCGTATTTTCTTTGTGGGTAGAGTGATTGAGGTCAGTCTTCCTTTGCGGGTGCAATTGAGGTTGTATTCGTTTTGTGGATGTGATTGAGGTTGTATTCGTATTTTCTGTGTGGGTGAAGTGATCGAGGTCAGTCTTCCTTTGCGGGTGCAAGTGGGGTTGTATTCGTTTTTTGGGTACGATTGAGGTCGTATTTGTTTTTTTCTTGTGGATATGGTTGAGGTCATATTCCTTATTTTTCAGCACACTCTATCTCGTTATTCTTACCATTAGCAAATTCCCGGGGCTCTTTCGGTATTCAATCCCCGTGTATCCTGGAATGTCTGAGAGCCGTTGCTATCATACCTTCAGGACCAAGTTGATTGAATAGGGGCAGCTGTTGCACCCCAAAATTTGCTCTCCTTACTTTACTACTAACTGGCTTATGTTTCATCTCATTTTGCTTTATCATGTGTACATATCATTGGTTCTTAAGCATGGGGTCAAGGTGTCTGAGGCATGATTTAAGAGGAGAAGATGTTCTTCAAAGGGTCAAGCAAGGGATCTCAAGTGGATCACTCTCTTCTAACCAGTGCAGGAATTAAGGTTTTGAGATTCTTGGGTTTATTGCTCCAATAGGCAAGCTCCTTGGGTTTTTATCATCACCAAATGGCATATCTTATCTTTGTTGGAGAGGATACACATCATATTCAGAGGAATTTGGATTTGGAGACTGTGCTATTTCCTCCTAGACTGAGGGTACCAAAACTAGGGTTTGCTATAAGGTCAGTTTATATCTGATTTTTTGGGAAAGACTTGATTCCATGGTATTCCTTGAGTCCCTAAGTACCTAGGAATGGGAGGTTGTCCATCAGTTTGGTTCAGGAGAAGTTCAATTGGCCAATGGATTGAAAATCAAGTGAATGGGGTTAAAGTCAGCAGTGAAAGGAGATTTCAACTGTGGAATTTTGAGGTTCTCTCCAAGGTTGTTAAGGTCTCACACCCTCACATGGTCTTCAAAATTCAAGTTTCATGACATTCATCAAAAATCAGGAGTTGGTGCCAAAGTTACTAAAAATGGAAATGACCTATAATTTAAAAGTTTCCTTTTTGGGCAAGTTCCTGCACTGCATTCAACTTGACTTTTCACCATCAAGAAAGCTTCAAATGAATTTTTCTCCAACATGAAAGTTGAATATCTTTTTCTCCTCTTTCCAACAAGTACTAGTGGGTCTCCATATCATTTGTGAAGCTCAACTTATGATCAAAAGAAGGCAAAGTGGTTTTTAGGGTTTCTCATGATTCCATTTTCACAACTTTGGGCATAATGACCTATAATCAATTCCATTGCTTCATGCCACATTCTAATATCAAAAGACATTCCTTGAGGATTATTTTGGGCCCAAGAATTAAGAAATTTCATGGTGTGTTCTTCACTTACTCTCCATTATTCAAAATTGACAAATTATTTAAAACTCATGAATCAAATGGTTTCAAGGCCCAATGTCAATATGGGTGTAATTAGCAATTCAAATGCAAGTGATCTATCATGAAACATTTAAATATCCATGCATGGAAGAGGTGTATCCAACATTATGCAATTTTCTAAAAAATCACCCAAACTCATTAAACCAAGAATTACCCAAGCCCAATTCATCATCAGTGAGAAATCCTAGTCTATTTAAACCCATCCATGCACTGGTTAGGGTTAGAACACGTGAAGTTGGAGGAGTTTTCAAGTGAACCCTAAAAAAGGATTTCTCATTCAAAACTCACGGCCAAGAGGAGCTCTCCCAAAAGTTCTTCCACAAACCTCTTCCTGGTGATCCACAGAGTAGAAATCAACCACCATTCGCAGCCAAAAGCAAAGATTCAGATTGCACCATCTCAGGTTGGAAGGTTTTTTAAGGATCCTAAAACTCTCTTTTTTTACGTGTATATTGTGGTGTGATTGTCACTGATGAATCTGATGTAGTTTGTTTGGTGTTTGGATGCGTATATGGCTTGTATGGTATGTTTAAAGTTTTAGGCCCTAACCTTTCTCCTTTCGTTTTTTGTTATACACTAATGGTTTGCAAATTTTGATTGGATATTCATAACCCTCGCGAAATTCTGGATGGAATGGCGTATGGTTTGGCGTTTTCTGGGTTGTTTTAGGTTGCAGGTGGCGGCCGGAACTAGGGTTCCGGCGACTGGTGCGGTGGCCGGCCGATGAAGGGTTTTGGGGAAGAAGACATAATCCCAGCCGTACATGCTTCTCATCTGACGGTCCTCAGCTCGCCATGTGTTTTTTCTTTTATTTTTTTCTGATTTTTAATTTATTAATTGTGTGTTATTTACCCCACCTTTGTTACCATGGGTGTCCAATTATCTTGTTTTGTTTTAAATACTTTTGTTTTCGTTGACTTGACTGTGACCGTTTGATGGATCGTATGGCTGAAAAAGTGCCAGCCAATTAAAAAAACCACGTGCCTGGCACATGGGAACGTAGGTGTGCTGAACAATCACGTGTGTGTGTGCGTATCATTGCTGTGATGTGTCGTGTGATCTGGACCGTTAATCCAAACTACTTGTTAGTTTTGTTGACTGCTATGAGACGTCAGATCAATCTAAAGGTAAGTGGCAAGTCAACTGGTTGACTAAGGTCTACGCATGCTCCTTTTTTCCTTTTTTATTTTGCTGATGCTTATTGGACCGGACTTCGCTATTGACACCCCCATCCCTTAGCCCATCAACATTTCCAACGCACTTGGACTACTAAACGCACCCCCCTGCAGTTTTATTTCATTTTATTTTATTTAATTCATTGCATTTTCATTTTTAATTTTTAAAATTAGTTAATTGCATTTAAAAAATCCCAGAAAATTCATACATCATTTTTATCATTTTATAAAATTTTCAAAATTTTATTTTTTTATTTTTATTTTATTTTTTATCATCTAAATTAATATTTGTTTATTTCTTTTTTGCATTACTCATATCATGCATACTTAAAATTATGTATTTTATTTCTCTGTATCCATAAAATATTTTCAATCCATTCCTTTTGTATTCATTCACTAACATTCTAAAATGCATTAAAATATTTTTCTTTCATTTTTAAAATTGTTGCATATTGCATTTTGGTCCTTCCCTTTGGCACACTGAACCCTACTTCTCACCTGAGCTTTGCCCAATTGTTTAAATGGCTAACATCTTGATTTTTTGCAGGAGTTTTTGGTTTTTGGTTTGTCTCTGATTGAGTAACTTTTATATTTAATTTGGTGATTTTAGAAGTTGTCTTACTATTTGTTTAATGGCTCTTTGCATGAGATTTTTCTTATATGCGCATCTTTGATCTTGTCTGATTATCTGTTTGAAAAGGCACTTGTGTCATTGCCTTGGGGTTGTTTATTTGACTTCTTAATTCATGTTTGGATTGTTATCACTCTTATGTGCCATTGTTTGGTTATCATTTGCCTTAATATCACTTGTGTCTGTTTCTTACTAACCTTTTATGCAGGGAGAAAGGTAAGTTATTTGAGAGTATGGATAAGTATCCATGTTCACCTTCAACTCTTTCCTTCTATTATCTTTTTCCTCCCTTTAGGATTAGGTTGTCGTCAAACCTCACTAACCGTAAGTCACCCATGCATGACAACTTTAGGACTCCTAGCCCCCTTTAGAGTTACCTTTGTGTCTTCTCTCTTCTCATCTCAAACTTTCTTTAAAACACTTAATAAGTATCAAGTGTATTGCGTACGAGCCTTAAGCGTGGGGAATGAGAAATGAGGGGCTTTCTCTCATCTTTCTAGAGTGCTTAGCGAGCGTCCTGTCTTGGGACGATGCGTTAAGTATTCGCCCCTGTGCCCTAGACTTTGGTGCAATGCAACTTAGGGACTAATTTAAGTCACTTCTGTCCTAAAAAACACAAACCAACTTCAAACTTTTTTGGTCCTTCGGGATTGTCAAACTAAAGGCTATTTTCAAAAAGGGCACGTTACCTTCCGTCTGTGTCGTAAACAGGCATCAACCCTAACTGTCGGACGCGAACTTAACGTCGCTCATAAAAAACACAAAAAGAACTTGGTCCGAACTACGTTGACTCTGAATTACCCATTGCACAAAGGGGGTACATAGGCTTAGGACGTCGACGTCCTACCGAGTCTGCCTTTGTCTTCCCCTTCCCCGTTCTAGTGCAGCCATAGATGATAGTATAACTCACCCTTAGAATAAAAAACAAGCGTGGATCCCATCGAGTACGATGGACGCTTGGGGTGCTAGCACCTTCCCCTCGCGTAACCGACTCCCGAACCCAGGCTATGGTTGCGATGACCATTCCTTTCCCTCTTCCTAAGGTTTATGCGGTGTACCCTTTCCCTCTCTTGGGATAAATTTACACGGCTGGCGACTATGTTTTTCCGTGCCACTCTCGCGTTTGTACCTGGATGAAAATCCTGGGAGCGGCACCATCCTTTTTCTTCACCAACAACATTGGAGCTCCCCAAGGTGATACACTTGGTCTCACAAATCTCTTCTCTAACAAGTCCTCCAGTTGCTTCTTCAGTTCTGACAACTCTGATGCCGACATCCTGTATGTTGCCATAAAAATAGGTCTGGTACCAGGGACAAGATCAATAACAAATTCTACTTCCCTCTCTGGTGGTACATCGACAATGTCATCTGGAAACACTTCAGGAAATTCACGCACCACTTGTAGTTCATTAATCACTGAATTACTCTCTACTGACAGAGATGCAAACAATGCAAGCACCTGAGCTTCTTCTTCCAAGAGCTCCTTCAACTCTCTAGCAGACAGAAAACCATCTTCGCCCTCTTCCTCAGGAGCAAGAAATCGAACCAACTTATTGAAACAGTTAATATGAACATGGTTGAACTCCAACCAGTTCATACCCAAGATTACGTCGAGACCTCCCAACGGTAAACAAATCAGGTCCACACCAAAGTCCTTACCATAGATGGATAACAGACAATTCAAAAAGACTAAAGAAGTAGTCACTGATCCCTTAGCAGGAGTTTCGATAACCATCTCTCCCTTCATAGGAGAAACAACAAGGCCTAGTCTTCTTACACAATCAGCAGTAATAAAGGAGTGCGTAGCACCAGTATCAATAATAGCAATCAAAGGTGTATTATTAATATAACATGTACCTCTGATCAATCTGTCCTCGCTAGAAGTCTGAATCCCTACCAAAGCGAACACTTTTCCTCCAGTCGAAGCTTGCTTTGGTTTCTGACAACGAGTACTAGTATGGCCCTATTCCCCACAATTGTAACAAGTAACCACATTAGCTTTGTAATCAGCAATCAGATGTCCTGCCTGACCACACTTGAAGAACTTCTTCACATCGCTCGTGCACTCACTGACACGATGTCCCAACTCGCCACATCTGAAACACTTCAGAGGAGCAGAAGCACCCCCCACTTGGCTTCTTGCCATCAGCATGTTTCTGTTTACCTTTCTCAGCTGGAGCTACATAAGGCTTCCCAAGATTCATCGGTTGTTTTCCTCTTCTCTCGGCCAGCCCCTTATAGTGAGCTGATCGAGCTTGACTATCCTCCTCAAAGATCCTGAAGAAATCAACCAAGTCTGGAAACCGTCTGATCCTCTGATAACCAATTTCCTGCTTGATCTCAGGCCTCAAACCATTCTCGAACTTGACACATTTCGAGAACTCAGCTGTCGCCTCACTGTAATGAGGATAAAACTTTGCCAAATCAGAAAACTTAGAAGCATATTCAGTCACTGACATGCTACCCTGCTTCAGCTCCAAGAACTCTATCTCCTTCTTCCCTCGGACATCTTCAGGAAAATATTTCCTTAAGAATTCCCTACTGAACACAGCCCAAGTAATAGCCTCGCCTCCTACACCCAACACTTGACGAGTACTGACCCACCAGTCATCAGCCTCCTCAGCCAACATATGAGCGCCTAATCGCACCTTCTGTGCTTCAGGACACTCCATAACACAGAAGATTCTCTCAATCTCCTTGAGCAAGTCTGCGCTCCATCCGGATCTTACCTTCCCTTGAAATTAGGCGGGTTGTTCTTCCGAAATTCATCATTCTCGCTAGCACGCGGCGGATTTTGTACCGCTTGAGCCATAGCTTGCAAGGCAGCAGCAAGAGCGGCATCGTTCCTTCCAGCCATTCTAAATTTGTCACACACCAACAACAGAACATAATGATTAAGGAACCAACTCCGTCAACTAGACAACTAACACACGACAACGACTCGACAACTTGGTCGGACGGACCGACATGCTCTGATACCACTTTGTAACACCCCAAATCCCCACACTTAATTTATAGTAATTTATCAGAGTAAAAATAGAATTTATGGATTTAGGATGCTACTTCTACTATTCAAGTTAACATGCACTCACTACTATTACTGAGATATCAAAATTAAACATAGTATTTAAACTTAGTATGCACAACGGAAATCCAACATAAGAAGACATGTCTGGTCATACATAAAATCCTTAAAGAAAACAATAGTAATATATAACAAGAATTAAAAGATTCTAGCATTCCGACACCCCCGGTGTTACAAACTCAGAGCAGACGCGACTCGATAACTCACACCAGAAGATCTCGTCTTCTCCACTCCGACTGCTAACTACTCCTGCTTATCTGCACGTTACCCACGTAGAGGCAACATTCAAACAGAAGGGGTGAGATTTTTAAATCAACCAAAAGAGAGAGATGATATAAATAGAAAAGCATACATCATCAAGTTGCTCACCATAGCATATATCCAAATAAGAATCACACACATCAACTTATGCACAAACAAACATATACAACCACACCAACTATCATGCAACACAACCAACAAGAGAATGCAAGAGAGACTCAATTAGACTCAATGCATGTGGTACCAAATCGATCCCTGTTTAATGATCACAGTTCCCGTCGGAACTCTCGACCCCAGTTTCATGGTCAAGTATGATCCCTATTTCATGATCACACCATGACCCCTATTTCATGGTCACGTACGACCCCTATTTCATGATCGCACCAACAACTGTGATTGCCCACACCCCACCAGGGCACGCAATCACGCCAACAACAACGATTCCATAAAGGAATCCGGATTGACGATAACACCCCACTCGGGCACGCCATCCCACGACTATGCACATGCCATGTACCAACAATGACAACATGCAATAACGACTCATACATATGTAGAGCATACTCATCTTCATACTAACATCATTTAACAGTCAACATGCATTCATATAATCATATATCATTGCATCAATACACAACTACACACCTTTGCATTATTCAATCGTGCATTTCACATCAACATCACCCAACATGCACATAACATATCCATACATGCTCACCACACAACAGTAACAACACAGCATTCATAGAATATAACACTGATAATTTCTATGAATTTTAAGTGAATAAAAATAATGTTTTTTGTTCCAGGTCGCGCTAAGCGTGCCCCTCCTGCGCTAAGCGCGCTACTCACTGCCCCGAAGGGGCGAAAAGCCTTCCGACCGCGCTAAGCGGGCACTATGATTTCTGCAGTCTGAACCCTGCGATTACAACAGCAATTCACCTGTGTTTTTCTGTCCTAAACTCAATTTTTAACAACAAATATTCATATATTTGGCACACATAACCTACATCTAACATTTGCAATTCAATCAAACAAATCAACCAGGAATAATTCATCAATTCCAATCAGTTTATCACAAAAATTCCTAAAACCTACATTAGACCCCATGGATTCTAACTTAAGGATTTTTACTTCAATACTTACACCACCTAACCCTTGAGAGATGAAAGAAATCCCACCCTTATCTTAGGTTTCTTGATTTCTTCTTCACACTATTCTCCTTCTCTGACCTAGCTTCCTCTGTCCTTCCTTTCTCTTTTCCCAAAAACACGTACTCAAGTTTTTCCTCCCTAATTCCTTATTATTCCAATAATATTATTATTATCTAATATTATTATTATTATCTTTTAGATATTATTATTATTATTATTCCACCAAACCACATAATAACATAATATCCTCAATAATTCCAATAATAATATTAACCAACTAACGCTCTCCCCGACACCTTAACCTTCTCAATTCTAAGGGCACTACTCCACGCTAAGGGTAACCCCAACTTGACCAAAGTATACCCACACACATTACATACAACAAAATTCAATTTAATCGTGAAAATAATTAAATTAAATCGGGGTGTTACATGACCAACTTCAAATAAGTTGATCAGCATTATGAGAACAAGAAGTTTCATGCAAACCATGTCTAGTGATGTACACATGTGTTGCGTGATGACGTTTTGGTTCTGAAGAAATTCTGTAACAACCTTGAGGAACAAAGTCAGATGCTGATATGTTAAATTCTTCTTTGTATAACCTCTCAAAGGCTCTCACCAATCTTGTGTATTCAACCATCTTTCGAAGAAAAGAAATTCTCATAAACGCAAACTGAATTCAGACTATGAAAGGAGAAATCAACCAATTCTCATAGTCTGTCGTTTAAGTTTCAGATCCATAACTTAAGAACTGTATCGGAACCAAACAGGTTCTATGGATCAAGGAAGTGAGAAGTGAGAAGCAATCAAAAATAGATGTAATCTGTTGATTATGAATAGGGTCATCAAATAAGATTTATTGTTAACTCTGTACTGCTCCCAAGCATATGTGTAACACCCCACTTTCCCCATTTTGAAAATAAACAAAATATTAATAATAAATCAGAGTTTGCACCAAAAAGTGGAATGCCACATCATCAACACAAACATAAACTCTATATTGTATTAAATTGAATAAAGAATCGGCAGAAATAATCATTTAGTTTCAAATTCACGGCCATCTGCCCAAATACACCAATAGTTCCTTAAAATAAGGTTCTCCATAAATCATTCAGCAAAATGGAATACGTAACAAAGAATGTAATAAAATCAAAGCAACTACAAAAAATATCCCGACATCCCGTGTTACGTATCAGAGCACTCCTATAGACTCGAACAGGCAACACGAACATCCAAGCAACCTAAGTACCTGGGTTATCTGTTCTTCCGAAGAAGCACAGACATAACAACAACAACAAACAAAGGGGTGAGAAATCACGTTCAATATATAACGGTGAATAAATACATGATAAGAAGGTAGCATTCACGTATATAAATCAACAACACACCAACACGACCTACTGTCCAATATCATCAACAACATCAATTAATAATTTAATGCAACACGACACCATGCATGTGGTACCGACTCGTTGGTTCATTCAATCGAACCCCGGATAGATAACATACACCTCTACTTGGCAATGATCTATCCCCCACCATTCTCCATATAGGAGTACGGATGAATCGCATACACTCCTCCTGAGCAACGATCCATCCCACCAATCACCATGAAAATGCATGACATATGATGCACAATAACACATGTATAATATCAGAAACACATGTACACGATCCTCCTGATCACACCTTAACATAACATCAACACCATCATTACAAAATTGTTTCATGCACACCAAACATCTAAATTATTAATTAATCCCTTAAAATTATTAAAATTATTATTTCCATCACCAATGCTTTATTTCTCAACACCTGGCACCTATTCCCAACCTATCAAACCAAAAGAAACTGAATCGGACGCGAAAACGGAAAAGAAATCGCAAAACGGTAAAATTCTGCAACTTCGCTGGCCATACGCGTATTGCCCCATGCCATACGCGTATTGCCAGCTCGCCCATACGCGTATTGACTCCCTTCGTACGCGTATCTCCTCACAATGCCCAAGTCCTTATGCGTATTGCCTTATGCCGTACGCGTACGGACAGAGACCTCTTCACACTGAATTTCCCAAATACCAACACTATACGCGTATTGCCCTCCTATTACGCGTATTACCCAACTCCCATACGCGTATTGCTGTGTATCATGCCATCCCATACGCGTATCGCCTTACCTGATACGCGTAT
Source organism: Lathyrus tuberosus (assembly GCA_022829125.1). Taxonomy (NCBI): domain Eukaryota; kingdom Viridiplantae; phylum Streptophyta; class Magnoliopsida; order Fabales; family Fabaceae; genus Lathyrus; species Lathyrus tuberosus. The sequence goes on along the minus strand of JALAZF010000062.1, from coordinate 424,907 downwards.
CGCCAGATCTATTATGCAAATCACCATAAGCCTCACTATTCTGCATTCTGCTACGATTTCCACACTTATTCACTTCCAACCAGTCCTATAATCGTTTCTACACTGATTTTAGGTCCAGTTTTCATCTTCACACTTGTATCTAGAATTACTACAGGTATTATAAGTCTATAATCTCAAATCGTTCTCCTAACTCGAGTCAAAATCAACAGGTCTGCAACATATGTTCATACAACAGCAACAACCACAACATTTCATGAAAATACATATCAATTCATGCACGATTTTCAGAATCACGACAGACATATACAACAATCATTAATTCAACAGTTTTACATACAAATTCCTACGGGGTTAAGGACTCCCCACTACCCTATCATGAATATATCACCAATATTAAACCCGTTTCTCCTCCCTTACCTCGAATCTTGAAGAATTCCTGCGAAAATCCTGATCAAATGCAAGCTCTAGCACACCCTTGATCTTCCTTTTTCCTAAGCCTTTCTCTTTCTCTCCAAAATTCTGATTAACTCTAAAACCCTTAATTTTCACTAATCGCCACTTAATTACCAAACTGCCCCTCATCAGCCCAATAATGAATTATCTTATTTTATTTTAATTCAACAAAATTGTCACACTAATATTAATATTACTAACAACAATAATAATAATAATAATAATAATAATAATAATAACAATGATAATACTAAAATAATAATATTACTATTATTAATTAAATTATCATTATTATTAACTATACCACTATTAATATTAATCTAAAGGCTTTATCTCACCAACTCACCTTCCTAACTAAGGGCAACCCTTAAACGCACTCAAAACACTCCCCCAAACAAGGTCACACAAATAAAATAAAACCAGACGATTAAATAACTAAAAATGGGGTGTTACAACTCTCCCCCACTTAAATTATTTTCGTCCTCGAAAATTACCTGATGGAAACAAATCTGGATACGACTCTCGCATCCTGCTTTCCAATTCCCAGGTCACACTGCCTCCTGCAGCACCTCCCCAAGCTACCCTCACCAGAGGTATCTCCTTTCCTCTGAGTTGCTTCATCTTACGATCTTCGATCCTCAACGACATCGTCTCTACTGTAAGATTCTCCCTGATCTGAACTTCGTCTCTCTGAATCACATGAGACGAATCTGAAACATACTTCCGAAGTTGCGACACATGAAACACGTCATGCAAGTTCGAAAGTTCCGGTGGCAATGCCACTCTATAAGCAACTGCACCAACTCTCTGCAAGATTTGATACGGTCCAATAAACTTAGGATCCAACTTCTTAAATTTCAAAGCACGACCCACACCGGTCACTGGGTTAACTCTTAGGAACACGCGATCACTTTCACTGAATTCCAATTCCTTCCTTCGATTATCGTGATAACTTTTCTGTCGACTCTGAGATGCTTTCATCTTCTCACGGATCATTTGAATTGTCTCAGTAGTCGGCTGCATAATCTCTGGTCCAAGCACCACCTTCTCACCTGTCTCATACCAACACAGAGGTGTCCTACACTTCCGTCCATACAAAGCTTCAAAAGGTGCCATTCCGATGCTAGAATGGTGACTGTTATTATACATGAACTCGATCAATGGCAAATGAGTATCCCACGCACCACCTTTTTCCAATACACAGGCTCTCAGCAAATCCTCCAATGACTGAATGGTCCTCTCTGACTGACCATCGGTCTGTGGATGATAAGCCGAGCTCAACTTCAACTTAGAACCCAAGGCTTCCTGCAGACTCCTCCAAAATTCTGAAGTAAACCTAGGATCTCTATCCGACACTATGCTCGACGGAACACCATGCAACTTCACAATTATCCTGATATAAATCTCCGCTAGCTTTGACAATGGGAAACTGATGTTAATTGGTATAAAATGTGCAGACTTCGTAAGTCGATCCACCACCACCCAAATAGCATCAAAGCCCCTCGCCATATTCGTCAAACCAGTCACGAAATCCATTGCAATACTGTCCCATTTCCACTCAGGAATTTCCAACGGTTGCATCAATCCAGAAGGTTTCTGATGCTCCACTTTTGACTTCTGACATGTCAAACAAGCATAGACAAACTGAGCTATGTCCCTCTTCATACCAGACCACCAAAACAACTTCTTTAAATCATGATACATCTTTGTAGCTCCCAGATGAATACTCAAGCTACTTCGATGACTTTCCTCTAACATTGCCTTTTTCAATTCCACATTATCCGACACACAAATTCTGCCCCGGAATCTCAACACACCAACATTATCCACTTTAAAGTCACTATTGGGATCATCTCCTTCTGTAGGCATCAAGTCTACTAATTTTACATCCAGTTTCTGATTTTCCTTAATTACATCCAAAAAGTCATTATTCACCTTCAGCATACCCAATCTGATACTTCCCTGTGTAGTTTCACAAACCATGCTCAAATCTCTGAACTGTTTAATCAATTCCATTTCCTTCACCATTAACGCAGACATATGGATTGTCTTCCGACTCAGAGCATCTGCCACAACATTAGCTTTTCCTGGATGGTAACTCAAATTAAAGTCATAGTCTTTCAAGAATTCTAACCATCTTCTCTGCCTCATATTCAATTCCTTCTGATCGAACAAATATTTCAAACTCTTGTGATCACTAAATACTTCAAATCTTGATCCATACAAATAATGTCTCCAGATTTTTAACACGAACACCACTGCAGCTAATTCAAGATCATGAGTAGGATAGTTTCTCTCATGCACCCTCAACTGTCTTGAAGCATAAGCCACTACCTTGCCACCTTGCATCAACACACCGCCTAATCCCATCTTAGACGCATCACAATACACTACGAAAGAATCACTTGGACTTGGTAAAATCAACACTGGTGTTGTCGTCAACTTCTTCTTCAGTTCTTCGAAACTCTCCTCACAGGCAGCATCCCAGACAAAAGCTTGATTCTTTCTGGTTAACTGGGTCAACGGAAATGCCAATTTAGAAAATCCTTCAATGAATCTTCTATAGTAACCTGCTAAACCCAAAAAGCTTCTAATCTCCGTTGCTGTCTTCGGAGCTTCCCATTAAAGTACTGGGCTTACTTTAGATGGATCCACCGCGATACCATCACCAGAAATAACATGACCCAAGAAACTCACAGTCTTCAACCAAAATTCACACTTCGATAACTTTGCAAACAATTTATTATCTTTCAACACCTGCAATGCAATTCTCAAGTGACCTGCATGCTCCTCGTCAGACTTAGAATAAATCAGTATATCATCAATAAATACCACGATAAACTGATCCAGATAAGAATGGAAAATACGATTCATATATTCCATAAATACACCTGGCACATTAGACACTCCGAAAGGCATCACTGCATATTCGTAATGTCCGTAGCGAGTTCTGAAAGCAGTCTTATGAATATCACCTTCCTTTACTCTAATCTGATGGTAACCCGACCTCAGATCAATTTTGCTGAAGACTCGAGCTCCTACCAGCTGATCCATTAAGTCATCAATCCTAGGAAGTGGATACTTATTCTTAATGGTCACTTTATTCAACTGACGGTAATCAATGCACAGACGCATACTACCATCTTTCTTTTTCACCAACAACACTAGAGCTCCCCACGGCGACACACTTGGTCTTATAAACTTCTTATCGAGCAATTCCCCGACTTGAGACTTCAACTCTGCCAACTCTGATGCAGACATCCTGTACGGTTCCATAGAGATAGGTCTCGTACCCAGTACAAGATCAATAGCAAATTCAACTTCCCTTGTCGGAGGCAACTCTGTGATGTCATCCGAAAACACTTCAAGAAATTCATTAACTACTGGCAATTCATTAACTGAAGTCTTGCTTTCAATAGACAACGAGGCAAATACTGCAAACATCTTCGCTTCATCTTCCAACAACGCCCTCAACTCCTTACTAGATAGGGAATCTGCTAATGCTTCCTCTTCAGGAGTAAGAAACAGTAACGTTTTCCTGAAGCAGTCAATATAAACCCGATTGAACTCCAACCAGTTCATTCCCAAAATAACATCAAGATTACCGAGTGGCAAACAAATCAAGTCCACTCTGAAATCTCTACCAAATATGGTCAGCGGACACTTCAAACACACCAAAGGAGTAATCACAGAACCAATAGACGGGGTTTTAATCGTCATCCTCTGCTCTAGAGTAGACGACACAATCCCTAATCTCTTCACACAATCAACAGAAATAAACGAGTGTGTTGCACCCGTGTCAATGATAGCAATCAAAGGAACATCATTAATAAAACAAGTACCTTTGACGGAACGCTCTTCATCAGTGGATTGAGCTCCCACCAAGGCAAACACTTTCCCACCAGTTTGAGACGCCTGAGACTTCTTTGGCTTCTCACAGTGAGTGCTGATGTGACCCTTCTCTCCACAGTTATAACAAGTAGGCATAGTGGCTCTACAATCAGCTATAACATGACCTGCTTTGCCACATTTGAAACACTTCTTCACCTCATTCTGACAGTTGTTAGCACGGTGACCCGCGCCACCACATCTGAAGCACTTGAGAGTATCAACACCTGCTCCCTTCTCCTTTGGCTTCTTTCCCACATCAGTTTTCTGTTTCCCCTTATCAGCTGGAGCACTGTAAGGAGTTCCTCCAAATCTCTGCTTATTTTTCTTCTCATTCACAGCTTTGTAATGAGCAATTCTGGCCCTATTGTCATTATCATAAATTCTGCTTTTGCTTACCAGCTCTGGATAGTTTCTTATCTTCTGACAAGAAATTCCCAATTTGATCTCGGGACGCAGCCCGTTCTCAAACTTCAAACACTTCGAAGTCATAGCTTCTTCAGTATTGTAATGAGCACAATACTGAACCAACTCCTTAAACTTAGCAGCATACTCAGCAACTGTCTTATCACCCTGTTTCAGCTCCAAAAATTCAACCTCTTTCGCACTACAAATGTCTTCCGGAAAATACTTTTCTAGAAACTCAGCTTGAAACACAGCCCAAGTAATCTCAGTACCTGCAACTTCCAATCTCTGACGACTGTTGTCCCACCAAGCCTCAGCCTCTCCTTCCAGCATATGAGTACCAAACCGTACCTTCTGAGCATCACTGCATTCCATGGTCCTGAAGATCTTCTCCACAGCCTTCAGCCATTTCTGTGCAGCCTCTGGGTCCAAGATACCTCCCTTATATGTAGGCGGCTTGTTGCTCTGAAACTGTGCTAAGTCAGGAAACTGAGCACCTCCACCCTGGTTGGCATTCTCTACAGCTTGTGCCATGGCTTGCATAGCAGCAGCAAGAGCAGCATCATTCCTTCCTGCCATACTAGACAACAATCATCACGAGGTCAGAACACACAAACAACTCCTATGCTAAGGACAAACTCAACTACTATACCTGGCCGGACGGACCGACCTGCTCTGATACCAATTGTAACACCCCACTTTCCCCATTTTGAAAATAAACAAAATATTAATAATAAATCAGAGTTTGCACCAAAAAGTGGAATGCCACATCATCAACACAAACATAAACTCTTTATTGTATTAAATTGAATAAAGAATCAGCGGAAATAATCATTTAGTTTCAAATTCACGGCCATCTGCCCAAATACACCAATAGTTCCTTAAAACAAGGTTCTCCATAAAATCATTCAGCAAAATGGAATACGTAACAAAGAATGTAATAAAATCAAAGCAACTACAAAAAATATCCCGACATCCCGTGTTACGTATTAGAGCACTCCTATAGACTCGAACAGGCAACACGAACATCCAAGCAACCTAAGTATCTGGGTTATCTGTACTTCCGAAGAAGCACAGACACAACAACAACAACAAACAAAGGGGTGAGAAATCATGTTCAATATATAACGGTGAATAAATACATGATAAGAAGGTAGCATTCACGTATATAAATCAACAACACACCAACACGACCTACTGTCCAATATCATCAACAACATCAATTAATAATGTAATGCAACATGACACCATGGATGCGGTACCGACTCGTTGGTTCATTCAATCGAACCCCGGATAGATCACATACACCTCTACTTGGCAATGATCTATCCCCCACCATTCTCCATATAGAAGTACGGATGAATCACATACACTCCTCCTGAGCAACGATCCATCCCACCAATCACCATGAAAATGCATGACATATGATGCACAATAACACATGCATAATATCAAAAACACATGTACACGATCCTCCTGATCACACCTTAACATAACATCAACACCATCATTACAAAATTGTTTCATGCAAACCAAACATCTAAATTATTAATTAATCCCTTAAAATTATTAAAATTATTATTTCCATCACCAATGTTTTATTTCTCAGCACCTGGCACCTATTCCCAACCTCTCAAACCAAAAGAAACCGAATCGGGCGCGAAAACGGAAAAGAAATCGCTAAACGGTAAAATTCTGCAACTTTGCTGGGCATACGCGTATTGCCCCATGCCATACGCGTATTGCCAGCTCGCTCGCCCAACCCATACGCGTATTGACTCCCTTCATACGCGTATCTCCTCACAATGCCCAAGTCCTTACGCGTATTGGCTTATGCCGTACGCGTACGGACAGAGACCTCTTCACACTAAATTTCCGAAATTCCAACACTAAACGCGTATTGCCCTCCTATTGCGCGTACTACCCGACTCCCATACGCGTATTGTTGCGTATCATGCCATCCCATACGCGTATCGCCTTACCTGATACGCGTATCGCCAGATCTATTACGCAAATCACCAGAAGCCTCACTATTCTGCATTCTGCTACGATTTCCACACTTCTTCACTTCCAACTAGTCCTATAATCGTTTCTACACTGATTTTAGGTCCAGTTTTCGTCTTCACACTTGTATCTAGAATTACTACAGGTATTATAAGTCTATAATCTCAAATCGTTCTCCTAACTCGAGTCAAAATCAACAGGTCTGCAACATATGTTCATACAACAGCAACAACCACAATAATTCATGAAAATAGATATCAATTCATGCACGATTTTCAGAATCACGACAGACATATACAACAATCATCAATTCAACAGTTTTGCATACAAATTCCTACGGGGTTAAGGACTCCCCACTACCCTATCATGAATATATCACCAATATTAAACCCGTTTCTCCCCCTTACCTCGAATCTTGAAGAATTCCTGCGAAAATCCTGATCAAATGCAAGCTCTAGCACACCCTTGATCTTCCTTTTTCCTAAGCCTTTCTCTTTCTCTCCAAAATTCTGATTAACTCTAAAACCCTTAATTTTCACTAATCACGACTTAATTACCAAACTGCCCCTCATCAGCCCAATAATGAATTATCTTATTTTATTTTAATTCAACAAAATTGTCACACTAATATTAATATTACTAACAATAATAATAATAATAATACTAAAATAATAATATTACTATTATTAATTAAATTATCATTATTATTAACTATAGCACTATTAATATTAATCTAAAGGCTTTATCTCACCAACTCACCTTCCTAACTAAGGGCAGCCCTTAAACGCACTCAAAACACTCCCCCAAACAAGGTCACACAAATAAAATAAAATCAGACGATTAAATAACTAAAAATGGGGTGTTACAATATGAGTGTCAATTTTCCTTCAGAACATTCATTACATCTCCTTACCAAAAGGATTGCATGTAATTGGCTAAGTTTTGATGAAGTGGTCACTCTGACTATGTTAAGTCTTAATCTTGGTTATTATAACCTTGAGATTTGATGGACAAGGTTGAACTAGAAAAGAGAGAAAGTTGTAACTTAACCAGGATCACATTCCAAGAAAATATTCATTTTCTTCAGAAGTCAGAACACAAGCGTATCTTGAAGAACCCAAGAAACATCTGCAGCTTACTCGGAAATAGGCAGAATCAGAAAGATGCTCAAAGATTCAGAAGTCAGAAAGGAATACTTTCATGAAAAGGTTTAGCTAAAAGATTCTCTTCAAAAGTTAAGCATCCCTAAGGTACACTTTTTCTATCTCTTATAATCTGAAAAAAAACTATAAAATATTTTTATAAATTGTCATGACATATCTTACTAGTTAAATGTTTAGGACTCATTACATGCCACTTAAAGAATATCTGTTAAAACCTAGCTGTAAGAAATTGCTAGATAAAAGAAAATCTTTTAACAAAGACTACACGCAAAGGAACACCATAACAAATGCGAATCTTTTGAAAAACTTAACATATCTCTGACAAAGTAATAGAGCCTAAGATCTTGTGTGTGCATATGTCCTCTAGTGAAATCTGTCCTGAGTAAAAGATTCCTTCCATTAGCATCTAGTCATATCCTATAACCCATAGGTATGCTTCAGCCAACACCTCTACTAGAACCTAATCTCTCCTCTCTCCCTTATAGAGTCTTTTAGATAATCCAACAAATATTAAAAATCAAAATGACTGAATTAAATGGTAGTTGCATACAAAAGACTTTTTCCTTTAATTCTCACTATAAATTCCTAGCCGTAAAATAAGCATGTTAGATGTCAGATTCTTGATTGATAAGCATCAAGGTAGCATGATCTCTCAACTAAGACAATTCATTAAAAAGACTTGATCATTAATCTTTGAATTATATAACAGCAAGATCCTCGCACTACAATATGTGCTTATTCAAATCCTGACGGTCTAGGATAAAAACCAAACTGCAACCGTACCCTTTTTACCCTCTCTGTAACAAAAGAGTATCTGTTTATCTTAACTACCCCTACTCATCAAAAATATAAGTCTTATTCTATATATATATATATATTATCCTCAGTTAACAAAAGAGCAAATTCACAATTCAAACCCCCCTTTCTTGTGTCTTTCTCGCACCTTCATAATAGCTTAGGGGTACCACACACTCCTGTATTTTTTGACAAGTACAATCATGACTTGAACCATTCTCAAATATAGTTCTTGATCCAAAAACTCAATAGATTGACTTGAAGCATATTGCTTAAATTATAATCAGGCAATTTAATTTATATATGTTTAAAACGGATTTAAAAATCAATCCAAAAGTTTGCAATCGATGAGGAAACTCAATAGCTAAATAAACAAAAATCAAAAGCTTAAAAAAAAAAAGCAATCAAAATATAACCCTGAGACAGAGACATCCAACATACAACTTCAATCCCAAGTCTTAGAATTGAAAAGATGATTCATTATTTTCACATATTCAACATATACAAACTCCCTTACATTGTAACACATGTGTAGGTTTTTCTTATTATATTTTTTACAAGTAGAAATAAAAATATAGAAATAATTTATAAAATATTCTCTATTATCGGTCTCATAAATCCAAAAACAACTACATCCTTAAATACATAAAAGGAGATAGGGGTGTTCGCAAGCCGGTTTGGTTCAGTTTTTAGTGAATCCAATGCCCAAACCGATCAAAAATATATGGATTGGATTTTCACATTTTTTTCTATAATACCCAAATCGAACCAAACTGAGAAATAACTGGTTGGTTTGAGTTTGATTGACTGGATACATAGAAAGAAATATGCGAAAATATATTTTAAAATTTTCTAATTTACATAAACTAATTTTCTATAATAATATAATTTTGTATTTATTTTTTGTGTTTTCATATAGATTGTGAATGTCACAAATGATATTTCATTTTTCTTCCATTTTAAAGTTGAATATCTTATACTAGTATCCATTATAATGATATAAATTATATGAATTAATATGGTTGGTTCGGATAGATGGGCTCGCGGGTAGAATTTAAAAATATGTTGCCCAAACCAATTAACATCAGGTGTCATTGGTTTGGTTCAGTTTTTGCCCAAACTAACAAAATGCTCGACGCAAACACCATAGTTTGGTTTAGATTCCAGTTTGGTTCAGGTTTTTCCGAACCAATGAACACCCTTAAAAGGAGATTGTCATCTATTTAAGAGAAGTTCGAAATTTAACTTAAATCAAATTAGGGGTGGCAAAATGGTCGTGGTCCGCAAAACCGATTTGCGCACCCGCCAAAAAATGGTGGGTTGGATTGCGATTTTGTGTCCACCTACCCGCCTAGCATGCCCCACTTTAAGCCCATCTCGCCTTAAGCCTGCCAAAAAAAGGGGCGGGTTGGTTTGTCAGCCCGCCAACATAGTTATCAAGCACTAAAATCATTTTTTTTGTTGGTTGAAGGTTAATACTTGAACTATATTTTGGAATACTTGTTGATGATTCTATTTTATACATTTATTTGTGAATATATGCAATATTGTTTAAGTAAAATTTGTTAAAAATTTTTTTTATAAAGAATTGTTCTAAAAAATAAGTGAAAAATATAATTGAAATGTAAAAATAAGCCTATTAATCTATTAAAAAAAAAAAAAAATAGGTGGCCAAGCTTGCCACCCGCCAACCCGCCACTTTAGCGGAGCAGGTTAGATTTTTAAGCCCATTTTCAATTGGCGGGCTTGCGCGCCCCGCCCCCTTTTTTGACGGACTTAAGACAAGGCGGGGTGGACGACCCATTTAACCACCTGTAAATCAAATAAATAGTAAATGACTCAAATATCTACTACTTCTCCCACACTATATTAATTATTTTTTGATTTTATTTTACATGAATAATAATTCAAAATTCTAATATATTTTGATTTTTTTAATTTTAGAGGAAATTTCACCCATATTCCTCTAAGGTTTAATGATATTAATACCCTTTAAAATGATATTGACACTTCTTTCTAATTTTTAGTAATAGATAGATATAGATGACGTTTATTTACGATTTTCATCGGGCATGAAAAACTTCTATTCATATATACAAATTTAAAAAAGAAATAATTTCTTATTTATTCGTCTAGAAAATTAATAGAGTTATCCAAAGTTCATTGGAAATTTCTAAAATTTAAATCATTAAATAAATTATTAAATATAATTTTTAAGAATATGTGGTTGAGTCTAACTCAACCCTACAAATCTAGTTTGTAGGGTGAATGTTGGCCCCACTAACAAATACTACCTCCGTCCCTAAATATAAGACCCCATTGAGAAAATCACGGAAATTAAGAAAGTTGGTTAGACTATTAAATGTATTGACTATTTTGTATAATTTTACAAATTTATCCTTAGGAGAGAGAAATAGTTAATGTGTATGTAACTGTATTTATTACATAGTACAAAAAAAGATGTAATATAATTAGGGGTATGTGTAGAAAAAAATAATTAATGCATTTTGAAAGTTGAAGAGGGTCTTATAAAAAGGGACAAGAAAAAAACTCAACAGGGTCTTATAATTAGGGACAGAGGTAGTATATATTTATACAATAGATTATTCAATATAAGACTCTTAACAATAATAAACTAAAATAAGATCCGCACGATGCGCGATAGTAAATTAAAATTTATTTGTTTTTTAAAGTGTAATTATGTTAAGAATCAATTTTTTTAATAAATATGATTGATAACTTTATATCACTAATAATTTATTATAAATTATAATTGAGATTTATTGAATTATTTAATTTAAAAAAATAATATCAATAAAATATCACTTGTGATTTATATATTTTTTAAATTTTGATTTTCTTGTCTTTTTAGTACTTATCTTTTTTAAGATATTTAATGTGTAGTTATTAATGATATGTATTTATCTTTACTCCCTAATAAAGTTTAAATTTTATTTATATTTATTATCAAATAAAAATTTTAAAAACTTTTCAAATTTATGTCTATATTCTCAAACATTAGTAATATGATGAATAAAATAGTTTCAAATGATAGTTACTTGATTAACTTAGTTTAAAAAAAAAATAGTTATTAGAATTTGTGATGAATGATATTGTAAAATGTTTATGTGATATTGTTGTTGATATTAATTGAAATATGAGAGTTAATTAGAAAATAATATCTTTGTTTTTTTATTATATTCATTGATATCATTATTATAAAAAATAATTGAGCAAACTTTAAACTATATTTTCTTATATGTGAAAATTTTAAAATCTTGTTATTTGTCTTTAGTTTATTTGTTCGACATGATATGAAGAAGGTAGAATAGAAAGAAGTTAAAATTATTTTAAAATCTGACAGAAAGAGATTAGAGTTTGATTTAGGTTTCAATAGTTATTGTAAAAAATTGTGGATTTTATAATTATTTATACGAAAATTAGGTTTGAGAATAATGAGAAAAAGTGTTGGAGTCTCCTGTAAACGTGAGTGTACTTGTTTATTGGAAATTTATAAAGTTAAATTTTGTAAAGATTACTTAGCTATGTTTTTCTTGTTCCTATTTGGGAATGACTACTCTGTATTGCATTGATTCCTGCCAAATGAATTCTCACATAGAATTAAGATTATTGGGACACCTAAAACATAGATTTCCTATCAAATTCACAGGAAAAGTATCCAACTTCACTCATTGAAATGGATTAACACTAATTACTCTTTATCTTATCTGCTCATAACATGTATTCAAGCTTAATACACTTGAATTTTATTCTTGTTTTCAGTTCAAATGTCCAGTAGCTTAATTAATGGAAGAGGACGATTGAAACAGTAAGGTCTTACACTTTGAAACAACTTTATGTGTGTTTTTTATAAGCATCTTTACATGCTTAAAGGGAGATTTTATATATTGTTTTCTTTATAATAACATGTTTATTATTAAATGAATAATCCTATGAAAACTACTTAACATTGGAAAAATCTGATACATCTGATTTGGTTAGCAGTTCAGCGACATTATTCTTTGGTGGTTTTAGGCTTAATCGATTGTGTTCTAACCTATTTTTAGTGCTTCTAGACAGCTATTTTTTCATTTTTGACAGCTACATTTTCTGTGATAACTTTGGCTGAAGGTTTGTTTCATTCCAAAAATTTATTGTCTCATGTTCATACCATTAAACTTGTATTTTCAAAGGTCATAAGACTATACATATTTTTGTTATTCATGGATGTTTAAACTCTTGATTTATTTTACTTTTGTATCTTTTGCAGGCATGGACTTGAGATTTGACATCCACTACTAATAAATATTTTCCAATTTTATGGACTTGTGAGTTTGTTTATTCTTTTATTTTTACTTTACATATACATTTTCTCATGTTTGCTATTAGTGGAACTGTTTTTTTTTTGCAAATTTATACTTGAAATTCATGTTTAAAGATGCTTAAGTAATTAGAATTTTAGTTGAAAATTGTGTAATAGAAAACATGTGATCATAAAAGCCTTTTATATGTCACCTCAAAGCCTTTTATTATGCATGCACTTAGGGGCTCCTAGGTTTGTATGTTATATATCATGGTTTGGTTACATATATTACTCTGTCTACTCCTCACCATTTTGTTTTTTTAATGAATTTGGTTAGTTTCTTTGGACTTGCATGACCTTTACTTAATGTTACAGGACCACATCTAGTCAGAGTTGATTAAGTTTAAGTTAAGCATTTCATAGTTAGTAAAAGGATAGAAATATAATTAGGAGAGTTGGCTAAGTTGTCATAATTAGTAAATACTATAAATATATGGAGGAATTACTCTCATCTTTATATGTTGTCAACGTGGCATTTGAACCAATAATAAATCACACATCTATCAGTAACCATACAACAATATTGGTGGCTTACCAATGGTCTCCAATTATCTCAACACACCCACCCAATTATCCCATAAAATGAAGTCCAAAATTGATTTGTGTGTGGAATGAAATGGAAGCAAGAAATAGTTTATAATAAATTTTAATTTTTTCAAATAAGTTTGATCATTTCCAGTTTTAAAATAATTGTTTTTTATAATTACAGGTTATAATCAAAGATGATCCTCAAGATGATGAATATGGTGAAGATTTGAAATTATCGAAGAAAACTATACTAGGCAAATTTATAAAGTGTATAGTACTTGTATATATTTTTAACATGTTTTTTTACATAGAGATTCTATTACGTTTCATATTAGTAATTAATATTTTCTATACATAATAGAAATTATATAACATTGTATATTACTATTTAGTGTTTTTTGAATAATTTAGTGTTTTTGACTAATAAATTAGTTTTTATATAATAGAGTATATTACAGTTTATATTATTAATTATTGTTTTAGAATGATATATTATGACTTCAATATAATTGTTTAGGATAAATTTAACGTTATCAGAATGAATATTAAATATTGTCTAATTGTATAATAAAAACCTGAAGTAAAACTAGGATAAAAAAGTTGTGGCTTTAATATTACGCAACGGTTTTAAAGGGTGGCATGAATAAAAACTGGGGTATGTACTGAACCGTAGTCTAATTAATAGACAACAGTTATACAACGTAGCTTAGTCAAAACCGCAGTAAAAAACAAATTAAAAAATCGTGGCCTATTTACCTATTTTGGCGACGCTTTTGCTTATTCGTGGGCTAAAATAAAGAAAACCGTAGCTTATAAGAATAGGCAACGGCCGTTTATTCCACGCGTAGAAAACCGTGGCCAGAAGACTTAGGCTACGGTTTTTGTACTTCTTGCCGCGGTTTTGCATTGTTGCCTAAACCCTATTTTGTTGTAGTGTGTGTTCTTAGGGTGAATATTCGATATCTTACCCTCTCAAGTGAGAGGATTTATATAATGCCCCCAGCGCGTGGCCAATGGTCCCTATTTTCGGGGCGAAATAACCGTTTCCCAAAGAATATGTAACTGCCCAAAACTAGCCGTTATGTCGGGCAGGGTGTCCAAAACTAGTCGTTTTGTCGGGCAAAGGCGTAGTTCCGGGCACCTGCCCATAGCTGTCCTGGGATTAATGCAGTCGTACGTGACGGGAAGCAGTACCGGGGGGAGCGATGTAATCCCTGCCCAGTTGGAGGGCAGTAAAGCGTACTCTGCCCTACACGGATTGGGCTTTAGGCAATTGGGTCGTTCTCGGAGCAGAAGTGGATTGGGCCATGTCTAGCCATTGGTCCAGTCTAAAACAGGAGCCCCCCAAGTCGTTACTCCTGAGCATGGGAGTGATGACTTAAGGATAGCCCGTTGTTTCGGGGAACTGTAACGGAGTCGTCGTTTTGTGACCGCGTCTGGTTTTCCCGTCGCACGGGGAGACCAACGGTTAGGAAGAACAGAAACATTGGGGCACCACGTGTGCCTCGAGCCCTGTGCTGCAGTAACTAGGCAATGATGGCTAGTCCGTAGCCATTATGACCTAGTTGGGCGTGCCTCTGCACGTGCTCCTCAGCAGTATAAAAGGAGAGAGAGTCTTTCTTTCAACTTCTCCGACCACGTAAGTCATCCAACTCCTTGTCTTCTTCCAGCTTTTTCATTTTAGTTTTAGAATACATGCGGTTAGGTTAGATTTAGGAGACATAGTGATGTTTTCCTGGCAGATGTTGGTGGCGGACGATGGTTGGGCCATCTTCTGCTGCTTACGCGGCCGCCAGAGCCCTTTAGAAAAATGGGAGTAGGGCGGTCCCTGGCGTCGTTGCGATGATGACGCCTAAGTAATCATAATGGCTACTCAGTTTCCGGTGCTCTGATGAAGTTTCCGGTGAAGCTTCAAATGGAAACTGGGAAGTGACTCGAGGAAGCTCCTCGTTGTGTGAGGGATTTGCCCCGAGCGCCTCCTCGTGGGAGACTCTTGTATTTTTGTTTAATTTAGGGCTTAGGTCGGGGACGACGTCCTCGACCCTTTGCGCGCCCTTTCACTTGACCAACGGTGGAAGGGTGGATTTGATTTTGCGTCGAATTCACTTTTGTCCTCTGCTTTTTAGGTGATGGCGACAGGGCCCGATGGGGAAATTTTAATAGATTCGTCCGAGGAGAGCTCCTCAGAGAGCAGTAGCACATAAGCTTCAACCGTCCCCAGCAAAGTCGGGGAGGAGCTCGAGGAGAATTCTGCTGAGGAATGGTTGGTGGCTGAGCCTGCCGAGCACGAATCTATCTTTACGACTTTCACCGGGGACGTTTTTACGGATTTTGGACCGGAGGGGGAATGAAAGGTGCATTTCCCCTCCCAAGACGATCGGATTTATTCGAATTAGGGAGAGATTCGCTATGTATGAGTATGCCTTCAAGGAGTTGGGGTTGAGGCTGCCCTTCACTGATTTCCAGCAGTCTATCTTCGTACACCTGGACCTGGCCTCGTCGCAGCTGTACCCCAACTCGTTGGCATTCATTCACGCCTTCGAGTTGACCTGCGAGTTCCTGGAGATAAGAGCCACGCTGCCCTTGTTCTTCACCATATTCCATCTTCAGCGGCAGGTCACGGGGAAGAGATCCGGCTGGATATCGCTGAAGCAACCTCGGAAGCTGTTTAAGCCTTTCTCGGAGTCAATCCGGACATTTAAGGAGAAGTTCTACATTATAGAGCCTGTGTCGATGAGGGCCCAGGACAACACGTATGTCTGGGCGGTGTCAATTGACGAGAATGGTAACGATATGCGCGGCGAGAACGGGAAGCTGATCGGGGACACAGAGTTCAAATTTTCCTTTCAGTGTAGTGGGAATCATTTCTCTAAGGAGCCCAATGGTTACGTTGCTCAGTCGAACATGCTGGACGGGCAGGATCTGGCCGGCTATGATAAGCTGGTGAACTATGTGAATTCTTTTAGACTTGTTGAATGTTGGACGAAGAAGGGGAGTCCTATTTTTGAAGAGGACGGTAGCCAGCGGGTGGAGTACCGATACATTAACACGAAGGCAATTTTAGAGTGCAAGACTCATGCGGATGCCTATAAGCTGCTCGGTAGTCTTAGTTATTTTAACTTGCCCGGATTATATTTTCTTCGTCGTCGTCTAATATGTTGTGTTTTTGCAAGTGAGATGCTTTCCTCCCACGAAAAAATGGTGAAGAATGTTGTTGCGAGGAATAAGTCTGGTGTGGCCATTCCAAAGTCTCGGTTTCCCCAGCGGGTATCTCCTCCTTCGCCATAGATGAGGAGCTCTTCGCCCGTTCCTGCTTCTGCCCAGGGGTCTCCAGCGTCATTGGCTTCAAGGTTCAAGCGGACCAGGGCCAACGAGCTGGTGGACCTTAGCCGGGCGGCCGAAAAACGCAAGTTCAAACTTCCTCCTTGCCTCCATGACAAGACATACTTTGAGGGCACATCTCTAGTGGTTCCCCGGGCAGAATCTCTTAAGTTGGAGGGCATGGATCGTCCGGGTAAGCGGGCATTATTGGCGTAAGATGCCTTTGCGGTGGTCCGTGTTTTGGAGATGGCGGCGGTGTACGTGGAGGGTGACACCTCCTCCGATCTTGATCTTAAGAGGGCCCAGACGACGATAAATGCTCTGGAGGAGAAATTCAAAAAGGCCAAGGAGGAGGCCAACGTTGCTTCTGCTGCAAGGAAGAAATCGAACGAGGAAGCTGTCCGTTTAAGGGGGGAGAATGAGACTTTGGCTTCTGAGAAGAAAGCTGCCGAGGATCTGGTCGAGCAGCTGAGATCCATAAGTGCTTCAGCCGAGGATGAGCCCGAGGATGTAAAGGCGTTGAAGACTAGGGCGGAGATAGTTTCTTGTATGCTTCGGGCGAAAGAGGACGTCTTTTTCATTGGGGAGGAATCGTTCAAGAATGCCGTGGAGCAGCTCAGGCTGGTGAACCCCAGCGTCCAAATCACCAAAGAGGGTACCAACTTTCTTGGCCATGTGGAAAATATCAAGATAGTAGCCCTTGACTTTCTTAACCTTGGTGCTGAGCACGCCCGTCCCGAGGAGACCCAGTCGCCGTAGCCTATCCCCGAGCAGCCAGAGTTCGTCCAGGATCAGTCGGAGCGGATGGAAGAATAATTTCAGTTTATCTTATTGTAATGTATCCGGCCTGCGTACCGTGTTTTTTTTATGTATCTTATTTTCTTCGGGGGCGCGGCCCCCTTATTTTGTAACAAGCGCAACTTGTGGCCCTTGTGGTCTAATTTATTTATGTATGTGTCCGGTCAGTACGGACGGTTTTGTATGTATCGCTTTCATAGTTTATTTTTCTAAGTGTTTACTATTGCTCGATAAGCTTTTGTGCCCGCAACAGGGGTCACTGATTTGTTTTACGATTTAGAGAATTGCTCGACGTAGATGTGTTCGACAGTGAAGGGGACTGGTCGAACGACCGGGGAAGTGGTTTCGCCCGTGATGAGACTAGGATCTCGGTTGAGGTACTAATCCCATAGGATTGGACGGTTCCCATCGCGAGCTGGGTGTCCTGCTTAATTGGTGTGGCAACGGCGGAGCTCGATTGAGGTATCCCCGTTGTGCGCAGAGTCTGCTCGTCCCATAAGAAGAAACTAGTCGGCGTTGTAAAATGGATCGTGTTTACACTGGGGCACGATCCTGTGGCCGAGCCGTCTTCCTGTTTAGGGGAGATCTCGTCGGCAGTTAGTCCGACCTCGTAGTTGGTTTTAACTATAGTATTGTTTGAGCTTTTCATCGTTCCATGGTCGAGCAAATGGTTCTCCGTCCAGAGTTTCTAAATAGTAGGCTCTGGTGCCCGTTTTGGACTTGACCCTGTAGGGTCCTTCCCAGTTCGCGGCTAGTTTCCCTTCGCACGAATCCTTCTGGGTTTTGCGCAGGACTAAGCTGCCAACGGGGAAGTCGCGCTTTATGACTCTAGCATCGTGGCGCAAGGTTATTTGCTATTTCAACGAAACTTCGCGGAGAGCTGCCCCCGACCATATCTCTTAGACTAGATCGAGCTCTTCTCTCAAGGCTTCGTCGTTCATATCCTCGTCGAGGGGGGCCTCCATTCGTCTGGAAGGTTCCCTGATCTCCACCGGTATCACCGCCTCAGTTCCGTAAGCTAGTCGGAAAGGGGTTTCCCCAGTGGTGGAGTGTGGTGTTGTTCTGTAGGCCCAGAGCATGCTATGTAGCTCCTCGCCCATCTCTTTTTGGCTTCGCCTAGCCTTCTCTTTAGGCCACGAAGGATTACCCTGTTCGCGGCGTCCGCTTGCCCGTTAGTCTGGGGATGCTCGACGGAGGTGAAGTGCTTCTTCGTGCCTAATTTGGGGACGAAGTCTTGGAACTTTCTGTCTGTGAACTGGGTTACATTGTCGGTCACCAGGGCCTGGGGCACCCCAAATCGCACAAGGACGTTCCTTTTGTAGAAGCAGAGTATGTTGAAGGCTGTGATCTTGGTGAGGGATTCGGCTTCGATCCACTTAGTAAAGTAGTCGACTGCCACGATCAGAAATTTGTTTTGATAAGACCCTATTGTAAAGGGGCCGAGTATGTCCATCCCCCACCAGGGGAAGGGCCAAGACGAGGATATAGTCTTCAACTTGTTGGGGGTGCCAGGTGCATGTCCCCGTGGCCCTGGCATCGGTCACATTTTTGGGCGTGCTCTTTGGCGTCGTGATGCATGGTCGGCCAATAGTATCCTGCTCGTAGGGCTTTTCGTGCCAATGATCTCCATCCAAAATGTTGCACGTTGATGCCCTCGTGGATCTCTTGGAGGATTTCGAGGACTTTGCTCTCTGTCATACCCCAAATTTTAACCACTAAGATTTCCCATCATTGTGTAAATCATTACCACAATATGGATGGACCATCATACCTCATTAGTCTCCCCAAAGATAGGTGAGCCTCCACTACAATCAAACTTAGGGTTTCAAGCCTCCTCAGAGCTCTTAGACAAAGGATCAATCAAGGAATGACATGATATTCAACTTGTCTAAACCTCTCAAACATCCACAATGGATCAAGAGGACTCCCACATCAAGGATCAAGCACAAGGTTGCAACATTCCAAGTGGATCAAGCCTCAAGATCGCCAGTGTCACCAAATTAGGGTTTTGGTCGACCAAGGTCTCCAGTTGGAAATTTTCCTCTGGGCATGAGCCAATGCTTCAAAGCATAACCCAAAATACTCTAAGGGACCTCATAAACCCAATCATCAAGTCAATTTAGCCTCAGGGGATGCATTCATAAAAAATTAGGAATTAGGGTTTCTTGACCTAATTCACCCCTAAGTTGACTTTTGGGACAAAACATGAGCCAAGACCTCAAGATATGATTTAAGGGTCCCTAATAAACCACATTGATCCATTTGCAACAATGGATTGATCCAAGAAGCTTGATTCACAAGTTTCAAGTTTATCAGAACCACAGTTAGGGTTTCGCGGAAAAAGTCAACTGTACCTTTGACTTTTGACCAAGACATGCTCCCAAGCCTTGGGACATGATTCAATACACCCTATAACACCTATGAAATCAATCCATCAAGTTTGATTTAGGTCAAGGACTTGATTTCATAGAGGATCGCACAGTTTGTAATTCATCTAATAAAAAGTCAATTGTGCCCAAAAGTCAAAGTTTGACTTTTTGATTTTTTGATCAATTATGGTTCCCTAACCCTAAAATGATGATAATGTGTGATTGGAATCATCATTCATCTAGAAAAATCAAGAAATGTGGGATAACTTGTAAAAGGGGTAACCATAAAAAACTTAGAAATTTTCTAAGTTATGGAACAAAATGGCTAGGGTACCAACTTTCAAGGATCATAACTTGAGATCTAAGCAGCCATTGTTGCTGATCCAAAGATGGATTTGTAGCTCTCATGGCATACTTTTAAAGCATGAACTGAGCCTTTTCCAACTGAATGAGTCAAGGATGATCTCTGAACTAGGGAACCAAAGGTCTGTGCTCTAACCTCTAGTCAATGGCTAGAGGAGACTTGAGATTCCAAAATGATCTAATTGGCCACAGACCTGTACCAGTTGCCATTCACTATTGCTTGCAAAACAAACTTGCTCTACTATAAATAGAGCTCATTTGTGCTCAGTTTAAGTACACCAAAGCCATCAAACAAATGCTTTCCTCAAAATCTCTTCTTTCACTCCAAAATTGCCTTCCAAAGCAAGTCACTATCGGGTTTTGAGTTTGAGAGTCATTCCAACCAAACCAATCACACACACACACACACCTTATAAACATCATATAGAAGTGATCCAAACACTTAAACCATAACTGGAACACTGATTCTCAGAATCACCAGCCAATTGCTCAAGGTTTTAACCAAGTTGCAGTTGAGATGCCATGGAGTGATCCAGCCATTTCCAAACAACTCCAAGCATTCAAACACATTCCATAAAGTGTAGGGAAGCTGTTTAGATCATCACAACTCATCTGTAACACCTCCAACTCAAAAATCACTTTGCTCTTGCTGTCACGACCTTCAAGTAAGCCTAAACTTAGTCATCTCTTAATCTATGCATATTTCCTCGCACAATACTTTTGCCAAATGTTCATAATCATGAATAGAATGTTTCCCCTCAATTAATTGCTTTGTTTGAATCGTGTATCAAAATTCTCAGCCTTCATGCAAATTTTAAGGTTCTTGCGGTTTTGTCTTGATTTCTTATTCCATGCTTAAAATAAATGAAATTAAAAACCATAGACATGATCGTGAGGTGAAAACAAGTATTTTGATATGTGGATTGTGTGATTTCATCAAGTATTCAGTGAGATTGATGAGAAAATGCAAATCTACATAAACAGAGGGGTGGCGCGTGTTCTTGGTGCCATTTTTTGAATATTTGAATATTTAAATTTTGTGATTTTATTTAATTGATTCAAAAATTAAATTCTCTCTGAGTTTTAATGATTTTGAGTTGATTCTTTTTTTAATAATTCACAAAAATGTTAAAATATTTTATTTTGCCAAAAATTCTCAGAAATATTATTTATTTCATATACTTGATATTTTTGCAATTAATTAATCTTTAATTTGTTTTTTAACATTTAAAATATTTTTTCCTCCTTGATTTTCCAAATTTAATTGGTTTCCAATCATTTTGTAGATATAAACATGATTTTTCAAACATTTATCCAAGATCACAACTTATTTTTCACACATGTTTGATAATTTTAATAATTTTAATTAAATTCTTATTTAATTAAAATACATTTTGAAATTAATTTAGGGTTTTGATCTTAATCACCCTAAACAAATAATTTTCAAACACTCATGGGCCTCTAATAGAATGTAAGACCCAACCCCTCTTCAAAACCAAAATATTTTGGGCCTCAGTGTATTGTATAAGTCCCGATACCGTCAAAAAGTTCGGCACAATCGTCGCCTTTTTAACAAAAATCTTTGGGCTTATCCTTGAGCTATAAGACCCATATTTATTCATTTTCAAAATCTTTGGGCCTCTAATAGAGAGTAAGACCCAACCCCTTTTTAACCAAAACAATTTTGGGCCTCAGATATTGTATAAGTCCCTCTGCGTTAAAAGAAAAATCTCGGCGCAATCGACAGTTCAAAAATCAAATCATCTAGGCCTACCCTCGTGTTATAAGCCACATTTCTTTTCTTTAAATTGCTTTGGGCCTCTAATAGAGTGTAAGAACCAACCCCTTTTTGAAACCAAAATGATTTGGGCCTCAGATGTTGTATAAGACCCACTGTGTTTTCAAAAACCTCGGCGCGATCGCCGTTTTCAAACAAATAACCCTGGGCCTCTAATAGAGTGTAAGACCCATCCCCTTGTACATAAAAACAATTTTGGGCCTCACATATTGTATAAGTCCCTCTGTACAGTTTTTAAAACAACGGTGCGATCATCGTTAAAACTTGGGCCTCTCCTTGAGATGTAAGCCCCAACAATCTTTTCAAAGCACTTTCTCCTTTAATTTTGAACCCAAATCTATGTTGTTATCAAAACTTTCTTTAATTTCTTTGTTGAACAACTAACAAAACAGCATGGAAGCTCTATAACGGATAAGTGTTTATCTGCTTTCATTTATCGCTCTTAAATACAAACAAAACTAGATCCCCCGTAAGATTTCTAGATACAGTCTTCCCTTCTCTTGGGGTTAAACAATATGGAACAAAGAGAAAGGCAGTATTCTCGGTGAAACTTTTCTCAGACTGTCACCCTTAGAAATTGTCAAAGATACTCTAACTCCCCAAAGATGATCTTTTCTCCGTGAATGGCATCTCTTGAGTTTCTTCCAAATTCTCGAACTTTCCTGGAATGATCTCTTCTCTGTGAATTGCATTTCTTGAACTTCTCTTGGTTTGGGGACCCACATGCTTCCTACAAGCATCCCCGCCTCCTCTTGGGCGTTGTACAAGGACCCTTCGGCTTCTTAGAAGTTCTCATGCCTTCTCTTGGGCTTAATACAAGGACCCTGATGACCTCTTAAAGGTATAAGACAGAACTTAGTCATCCTTTGCTAGAGCGGTCTTTCCCGCGTCAAAAACTCCGGCCATTTTAGGGTTGATACTCATCCCTTAATGCCCGCGCCTCCTCTTGGGCATTGTACAAAAGATAAAACTCTAGACTTGGACAGTCTAAACCTCTTGAGTCCCAAAGACATTCTCAAGTTCCTTTTAAACATAGGAAAAAACACCGATCACTCTGGATCAATCTCCAGCAGAAACCCGGTCTCTCTCATTAGAGTTCCCCACACTTGGACCCGCTCCAGGATCTCAATAATCCTCGGCAGTAAGATAGCCTCCTCTTGGGCTTTGTACAAATAATTCTCCCCAGCGGAGCTAGCCTTTTCGGACTCTCTTGTTAAGTCAACCACTTTTCACCTCCGTCTTGGGCTTTGTACAAGACATGTAAAAAACACTCTCTTATTGAGTATAAAAGACTCTCTTGTTGAGTCAACCTCCTTTTAGCCTCAATCTCGGGCTTCGTACGAGATAGAAAAACACTCTCTTGTTGAGTATAAAAGACTCTCTTGTTGAGTCAATCTCCTTTTAGCCTCAATCGCGGGCTTGGTACGAGACAACAAATCACTCTCTTGTTGAGTATAAAAGACTCTCTCGTTGAGTCAATTAACCTTCAGACTCTCTTATTGAGTCAACCTTTTTAGCCTCCGTCTTGGGCTTTATACATGACAGATAAAAGTACTCTCTTGTTGAGTCAGTCACCTATTCAAGACTCTCTTGTTGAGTTAACCTTTTTAGCCTCCGTCTTGGGCTTTATACAGGACAAATAAAAGTACTCTCTCGTTGAGTCAAACCCTCTCAGCCTCTATCTTGGGCTTTATACAAGATACATTCTCCCCAACGGAGTCAAAATCCCTTTTAGACTCAATCTTGGGCTTTGTACAAGACAGAAAGAACATTTTCCCCAGAAAAGTCAAACTTCCCGCCTCCTCTTAGGCCTTGTATAAAGAAACTCCGGGTTGAGTCAATCAACCTTTTAGCATTACACTTGTGCTTTGATCACAACATACAAACATCAACAATTCCTCTTTAGAGATGACAAATTCCCTCTCAGCCAAAACCCTTTAGCTTCATATCTTGGGCTTTGAACAAGATACAAATCACCTTTAGCTTCATGTCTTGGGCTTTGAACAAGACACCAAAACATCTCTTTCCTCCCATAGAATAGGAGGAACTACGATCGCTCTGATTTCCTTGTTTCGTTAAACGGGAATACGTAGGCATAAGATTGCAAAATCTTAGCGAGCATACTAATAAAAAAACTCAAAATCCAGTACCTCCATACATCAATCAAGAAGCATGAAACCTAACACCTTACCGAAAGCCTCGTAAATAGTCCAGACACTGTTTTTTTAAGCAAATAACCTAAGACAGACCCCCTTTTTGATAGCATCTGTAAACCAACAGTTTTGACTGTTTAACCTCAGTATGTGTCGCTCCCGAGGATTTGCATCCATGGTACAAACACGAAAGTGGCGCGGAAAACAGATTCGCCAACAATGTGTATTTATCCCAAGCGAGGGAAAGGAAACACTGCGTAAACCTGTGGGAAGGGAAAGAGCATGGTCTCACGACCAAGAGAAACGGGTAATGGAGTCGGTTACGCGAAGGTAAGGTGTTAGCACCCCACACGTCCATCGTACTCGATGGGATCCACGCTTGTTGTCTCGATTAAAGGGTGTCGTCTTCTGGAGCTCCACTGCTACTGGAAAGGAGAAGGAACGGGAACGGAAAAGAACGAAGAAATGGGGGAGAAGAAAAAAAGAAGTGACTCGATAGGACATTGCTCGTCCTATGCCTACGTATTCCCTCGTGCAATGGGAAAGTCAGAGTCAACATAGTTCGGACACGAACTAAGGGGGAGGTTGCTCGCCAAGACATCGTCGTCTTGTGCCTACGTATCCTTAATTGGACGAGAGAGAGAAAATCAGAGCAGTCGTAGTTCGACCTAACGAGGTCGGTTAGTGTTTTTTATGAGCGGCGTTAGATTCGCGTCCGGTAGTTAGGGTCGATGCCTGTTTGCGACGAGACGGAAAATGACGTGCCCTTTCTGAAAGTGAGTTGAACTTAACGATCCCGAAGGATGAAAAAGGTTTGAGTTTGTTTTTGTGTTTTTTAGACAGAAGTGGATTGAAGTTAGTTCGTAACTTGCATTGCACCGAAGTCTATGAGGTAGGAACGAATGTTTAGCAAATCGTTCCAAGATGGAACATCCACTAAACACTCTAGAAAAATGAGAGGAAACCCCTCATTCCTCACTTCCCACATGCAAGGCTCATGTGCAATACACGTTAATTTTATTAAGTATTTTAGAAGTGTTATGAGATGAGAAAAGAAGACTCAAAGGAAAAGAAAACACTAAGGGGAATTCTATCCTAATGTTGTCATGCAAAAGGTGGCCCTAAGGTTGAGTTTGAAAGGGGAACTTCTACCTAAGTTAGCATGCAAAGGGAAGCCTAATGCTAATCATACTCCAAGCTTAATCAAAAATTAAGTTGGACTAGGTAGCTCTAAGGGAGTGAATCCAAGACTTAAACAAGTCTTGAGACTCAAGGGAAAGAAGGAGTCAAAGAGACGAAGAAGGAAAGAAGAAAATGAGCAAAAATAGCAGCTACAACAGCGCATTTGCAACAATACAGCAGTTAAAGACAACACACAAGCAAGACAACTTTCCACAGCTCGCAATTCAGCACAAAGATAGGTGTAAAAGCCAAACAACAGCACATATAACAGCACATATGTACATAAACAGCAGTAGAAACAGGGCAGCATGTGATTTGCTTAAATACAACTCAATCATGGCATAGCAAACATGCATCAAACACTACATTTCACAATTAATCATGATCACAATCACGTCATACACCATGGTACACAATACTTGAATTCATCATGAAAGAATGTACATCATTTGATAACAGACAAATTAACTCGAATATGCATTTCATGGAATCAAAAGCAAACTAGCATGCACAACATACCAACTCCAGCAATACCAGCAATAAATCACAATTGACATGCTCAAGGAGTGTGTGCAAGGTGTTCATCACATCAAGAAAACATCAATGGAAACATGAACATCCAACAATGAGAAACCAAGAATCGCGTGACGAAAAATTGTGCACATACAATGGTGTGAGGTGCAACATCATCAAAACAGTCATTAGATGAGTATCATATCAATCCATGAAGATTAAAAGTGAAACGGGATCGAAACATGCTCAAAAATGCACAAAAAACTCACTCTACAGCAGTGTTAATCGATTAACCAATTGTAGTGCAATTATGTTAATCGATTAACAACTCTGATTACGTACATTTTGCACTGGTTAATCGATTAACCTAATTGCACTGCAATTGGTTAATCGATTAACACTGTAAAATCAGCACAAAATCAATTTGAAAAATCACTTCCACCAGCAAAAGCACTTATGCAATCATCTCCAATGATCATGTAATCAACAATGCACGAAAATTAAGTTCAGAAACAACATTCAAACATCATTTAAATTCAATAGTCATCAACATCCACAATCAAGATCAACCAAATGAATCAAAACACATCAAAATTCATGGATCTACATTGTATAAGTTGCAATTAAGCTAAAATGAGTATGGATCTGAAATTAACCAACCTACAAAGCTGAGATTTGCTTTGGTAAGTGTTGTAAACAGAAATGGATGAATTCAAGTAGAGAAATACAAGATCCACAAGCTTCTTGCACTCAAAAGTTGAAGATCCAATCAATAAGCAACCAAAGCTCCAAAAGCACTTCCAAAAATCACTTCTGAAAAATCAGAACCAGATCCAAACGAAAATCCAAATTGAAAAACTGAAATGTAGTGATGATGAGAGGTTTTAGCTCAAGAATTAACAAGTTCCAATGAAGAACTTGTTAATCTTTGAAGAAGAGCTTTGAGTGTGGTTGAAAATGGAGTTGGAGAATGAAAAAGTGAGAGAGAATTGAAAGAATTCTGAAAATTGGGAGTGAAAATATGATCTAGGTTTTTAGAGGTTTGGAATGAATTGGTTTAAATAATCCCTAGGTTAGGAGTTAAGTTTGGGTTGGGAGTAAGGTTAAGTGAGTGGAAATTGGGATGAAATGTGAATTAGGAAAGGAAATGTGGAATTGGAGTGGAAAGAATTTGAATTTTTGAATGGAAAATCAACTCTCTAGATCCTTCTACTGATGTGTAGAATTAAAATGGATGATTAAAAAATGGATTAAAAATAAACAGCTCTGAAAATGCAGCATTTGGGCAAAATTCACAATGGTTAATCGATTAACCTAATTGCACTGCAATTGGTTAATCGATTAACACATTCAAAATTTGAATTTTTGCGCCAAAAGGAGGGAAACTTGGATATTCGTCTGGTTCTACCCATTCTGAACCACGATAGACCTCTGAAACTTGCCATTTGATATTACCACTGGAATACACTTGAAATATGCCGTGAAATGTTTTTTCGCACTCAGATTAAACTGCTGATAACTACTGTCTGGTGCTGAATAACTGATCAAAAATTGACTGCCGGAGTTTCTGATCATCCAGTCATTTAATGAGCAAAATAAATGCTCAAAAAGACTTGGAAAGCTATCTGCTTGGTTCTGAACACTATTAAAAAATCATACTGGAACTGATGACGCCGTGAGCTGCTGAAAGATACCTCGATCCCATGCTCAAAATAACTATGCAAATGCAGAAATGACGATGCAAATGAAATGAAGCATAAGCCAAAAATGTTAGCAATACTAAGGCAAATTTTGAGGTGTTACAGCTGCCCCTATTCAAACTTCTTGGATCCGAGGGTATGGAAGCAACGACTTTCAGATAATCAGGATACACGGAGATTGAATACCAAAATAACCTGGAAATTTGCAACCTGTGGGGATGATGAAATAACGCGAATACGAGAACGGCCGAAGGCGAACTCGGAAAGGCAGACCGGCCGAAGGCGGACTAAACTGGGGATATAAGGATACTACGAGAACGGCCGAAAGCGGACTCGAAAAGAAAGACCAAGCCGAAGGTGGGCTTTCGAAGAAAGACTATACCGAAGGTAGACTTTCAAACGAAGGATACGAGACCATGCCGAAGGTGGACTCGAAAAAGAAAGACCAAGCCGAAGGTGGGCTTTCGAAGAAAGATTATGCCAAAGGTAGACTTTCAAACGAAGGATACGAGACCATGCCGAAGGTGGACTCAAAAAAAGAAAGACCAATCCGAAGGTGGGCTTTCAAAGAAAGACTATGCCGAAGGTAGACTTTCAAACAAAGGATACGAGACCATGCCGAAGGTGGACTCGAAAAAAGAAAGACCAAGCCGAAGGTGGGCTTTCAAAGAAAGACAATGCCGAAGGTAGACTTTCAAACAAAGGATACGAGACCATGCTGAAGGTGGACTCAAAAAAGAAAGACCAAGCCGAAGGTGGACTTTCAAAGAAAGACTATGCCGAAGGTAGACTTTCAAACAAAGGATACGAGACCATGCCGAAGGTGGACTAGAAAAAGAAAGACCAAGCCAAAGGTGGGCTTTCAAAGAAAGACTATGCCGAAGGTAGACTTTCAAATGAAGCATACGAGGCCATGCCGAAGGTGGACCCAAAAAAGAAAGACCAAACCGAAAGTGGGCTTTCAAAGAAAGACTATGCCGAAGGTAGACTCTCAAACAAAGGATACGAGACCATACCGGAGGTGGACTCGAAAAAGAAATACCAAGCCGAAGGTGGGCTTTCAAAGAAGAACTATGCCGAAGGTAGACTTTCAAACGAAGGATACGAGACCATGCCGAAGGTGGACCTGAAAAAGAAAGACCAAGCCGAAAGTGGGCTTTCAAAGAAAGACTATGCCGAAGGTAGACTTTCAAACAAAGGATACGAGACCATGCCGAAGGTGGACTCGAAAAAGAAAGACCAAGCCGAAGGTGGGCTTTCAAAGAAAGACTAAGCCGAAGGTAGACTTTACTGGGGAGGACAAGATAACAGCGGGTGCGAGGACGGCCGAAGGCGAACTCGAGAAAAGAGAAAGACCAAGCCGAAGGTGGGCTTTCAAAGAAAGACTATGCCGAAGGTAGACTTTCAAACAAAGGATACGAGGCCATGCCGAAGGTGGACTCGAAAAAGAAAGACCAAGCCGAAGGTGGGCTTTCAAAGAAAGACTATGCCGAAGGTAGACTTTCAAACAACAATATGTAGAATCGACAGTTCCACAAAGATGAATCCACCGGGAAAAAG
Source organism: Lathyrus tuberosus (assembly GCA_022829125.1). Taxonomy (NCBI): domain Eukaryota; kingdom Viridiplantae; phylum Streptophyta; class Magnoliopsida; order Fabales; family Fabaceae; genus Lathyrus; species Lathyrus tuberosus. The sequence continues at coordinate 395,551 of JALAZF010000062.1, read as the reverse complement.
AGAAATCTAAACAGACAACTCTGCGGGGGAGTATAGGAAGGACCAACAAGAAGGACGAATCCACTGGTTGCGGTGTAGTGTAAAACAACGTCTCCTGAATTTTGTTACTTTCTGCTGGGGAAAGAGTCTGGTAAAGGATATCAAACCTGGCTTATGCTTCGAATGTATATGTTTGAATTTTCCTATGGCATAATACTCCATACGAAATGGAAATGCTACGCATTTGGGAGGATGCCATGCAAAAATGCTTATGCAATGCAAAAGAGGCGTCTCAGCAAAATAAATACTGAAGACCGAGGCATCTCCACTGGGGATGACAAACTAAATTGTCCTCTGAAATAAAAAACCCTGCTGAGGAAGACTTCACTGAACGACTTCCTGATCACAAACTCTGCTGGAGATGAAAACTTTGAGAGAAATTCCACTCTGTTGGGGAAGAATATAAACGAATATTGAAGATGGAACCTGAAGAGAAATTCTCTCCGCTGGGGATTACCAATGACTTTTACCTGGATCTGAAAGAATGCCAATAACAATTGGACTTAGGACCTGCCGGGGATATCAACCGTTGTTAAACAAACCACTGTGAAGATCACCATCAAACTTTGTTTGGGAAGACAAGTCAATAATTCCAAACCTGTTTAGGGATATTACCGAACTCAATCTGTTGTTGGGAGATGCCCTTGCTTTTACCCTGCCGGGGAATATCAGTACTTTTACCCTGCTGGGGAGTACCGGCCATGACCAGCAAACCTGCTTGAGGAACGGTAGATGATGACATCCACCCTGCTAGAGGATAACATCAAGCTTACTCATCTGAGGGGATTAACTCATACCGTTGCTGGTGAGGAAAATGTTTCTCGACTAGCTGAGGAGAATGAGTGCTCAGGCCCTACGGGGAAAATAACTTCTTTGTCCAAAGAAGATATTCCATAAGTCTCCGGCTGGGGATGCAACAACATCAACTTCTGATTGTTTGCTGAGAAAGTGATAAATCAATCACAACTATATAGCTAGGGAATTAACCCTCTGTACTCTGTTGAGGAAGATAATCCTCGACACTCTGGCAGGGGAAAGTAACAACCTGCCGAGGAGGATGAACTTTTCAATGTTGAGGAGAGTAGCTCTACTGGGGAAGGACAAACCTGTTACCCTGCAAACAGAATCAACAGAAAGTTCTATATGCAAAAGGCTACTTCTATTATCATTACAACGACTGTTGCCCAAGCAATTTCCACTGTTTCCTGATATGCTTCACAGAGCTTAATATTTTCGCATGCAATGTTTTATCAAAATATCGAACGTTTTCATAAACAAAACAGTAAAAGTAAAAACACAAATGGAAAGCTTTTGAGCGAAATGAAAATTTTATTGAATGGAATTGGCCTGTGAATAGGCATTTACATTCGGAAGCAATTCCTGAAAAGAGGTAATTGCACAAAATAAATAAAAGAAAATACACATGTCAGCAATGTGGGGAACATATATCCACCATGATTCAATTCAGCTATGACCCAATATGCCTTGCTTATCCGTAGATGTTTTGGCCTTCGAAGAGACTGACTGGACTAATTCCTTTCCTTCGAAATTTCCATGTATCAAAAGTGTTCACAGATCGAACGCAGCTCGTAGCCTCTTGCTTTCAAATCCCTAACTTTTGCCTGGATCGCCCTTTTCGGGTTTTCAATCCACCGGGATACCCCTTTTTGCCAAAGTTTCCTTTTCAGGTTTTCAACCTTGCGGGTTTATTCTTTTTCTCTTTTTTTTTATCCCTAATTTTTTCCCGAACCTTTTCTTTTTTATGGTTCGTCGGGATACCCATTTTTGCCTGGACTTTCTTTTTGTGTCCAGCGGGTCTCTTTTATGCAAAGTATTTTTTGACCACGTCTGCGTTCACAGGGGACGTAAAATCTTCGCCATCCATAGTTGAGAGTAATAAGGTTCCACTAGAGAAAACCTGTCTTACTACATATGGCCCTTCGTAGTTTGGAGTCCATTTGCCCCTATGATCTGTTTGAGGAGGGAGGATCCTTTTCAAAACCAATTCACCAGCCTAAAAACACCGAGGATGCACTTTCTGATCAAAGGCTTTCTTAATCCTGCTCTGATACAACCGACCATGTGCAATGGCTGCCAATCTTTTCTCTTCAATAAGGTTCAGCTGATTCAGTATGGAATGCACCCACTCAGCTTCATCAAGCTTCACGTCTGCCAGGATTCTTAAAGAAGGAATCTCAACCTCTAACGGTAGAACTGCTTCCATACCAGATACCAGTGAAAAAGGAGTTGCCCCAGTTGACGTGTGCACTGAAGTACGATAACCGTGTAAAGCATAAGGCAACATTTCATGCCAGTCTTTATAGGTCACTACCATTTTCTGCACAATCTTCTTGATGTTCTTATTTGCTGCTTCAACAGCCTCATTCATCTTCGGATGGTAGGGAGAAGAATTGTGATGTTTAATCTTAAAGCTCTGACATAGCTCCTTCATCATCTTGTTATTCAAATTTGAACCATTATCAGTAATGATTCTCTCCGGGACTCCATTCCGGCAGATGATGTCCTTCTTGATAAATCTGGCTACTACCTGTCTGGTAACGTTGGCAAAGGAAGCTGCTTCCACCCACTTCGTGAAATAATCAATGGCAACCAAAATGAAACGATGCCCATTGGAAGCAGTAGGTTCAATCTTTCCGATCATATCAATGCCCCACATAGCAAAGGGCCAAGGTGATGACCATACATTCAGAGGAGTAGGCGGTACATGCACCTTATCAGCATAAATCTGGCATTTATGACATTTCCGGGCGTATTTGAAACAATCAGATTCCATAGTCATCCAATAATACCCCACTCTCAGCAGTTTTCTGGCCATAGCATGCCCATTGGCATGGGTACCGAAAGATCCTTCATGGACTTCTTCCATCAACAGGCTTGCCTCGTGTTCATCAACACAACGTAGCAAGACCATATCAAATTTTCTCTTGTATAAAACATCGTCTTTTGTCATAAAGAAATTTCCCACCAGCCTCTTCAGAGTTTTCTTGTCTTTGGTGGATGCACCCCTTGGATACTCTTGACTCTTCAAAAAAACCTTAATATCATGATACCAAGGTTTGCCATCTGATACACCTTTAACTGCAAACACAAAAGCTGGTCTATCCAGACGCATGATTCTGATCGAAGGAGTTTCATTCCAACGATTCACCTGATACATCGAAGACAACATCGCCAACGCATCCGCCATCTGATTCTCCAACCGGGGTATATGATGGAAGTCAATTCTGTCAAAGAAAGGAAACAACCTTCTGACATAGGTGTTATAAGGTACCAAGTTCGCTTGACGAGTTTCCCATTCACCTGTAATCTGATTAACTACCAACGCGGAATCACCATAAACATCGAGGTTCTTGATTCTCAAATCAATTGCTTCTTCTAACCCCCATAATGCATGCTTCATACTCCGCCTCGTTGTTGGTACATATGAACGCTAACCGGGCAGTGAAAGGTAAATGAGAACCTTTTAGAGTTGTAATGACTGCCCCGATTCCGTTACCGTATGAATTAACAGCCCCATCAAAAACCAGCTTCCATTGGGATCCAATTTCTAGCCCTTCATCAGGTAGAGGCTCTTCATAGTCTTTCATCTTCAGATACATGATATGCTCATCAGGAAATTCGAACTTCATCGGTTGATAATCCTCAATTGGTTGTTCAGCGAGATATTCTGACAAAACACTTCCCTTAATGGCTTTTTGGGAAACATATTGAATATCGTATTCTGTCAGAACCATCTGCCAATGGGCTATTCTACCAGAAAGCGCCTGCTTTTCAAACACATACTTGATCGGATCCATCTTCGAAATCAAGAGGGTCGTGTGGTTTAACATATACTGCCTCAAACGCTTAGCTGCCCAAGCGAGCGCACAACATGTTTTCTCCAGCATCGAGTACCTCGACTCACAATCAGTAAACTTCAGGTAGTAGATGTCATGCTCTTTTCTACCTGACTCGTCGTGTTGCCGAGCACACACCCCATTGAGTTCTCAAGAACCGTAAAATACATAATCAATGGCCTTCCTGGCACTGGCGGCATAAGGACCGGAGGTTCCTGCAAATATTCCTTTATTTTTTTTAACGGCTTTTGACAGTCTTCGTTCCACCTGACCTCTTGATCTTTTCTTAGCAACTTGAATATCGGTTCACACGTGGCTGTAAGATGAGAGATGAATCTAGCAATGTAGTTCAACCTCCCTAGGAAACCACGAACCTCTCTTTCTGTTCTTGGCTCAGGCATTTCTTGAATGGCTTTTACTTTAGCAGGATCAACCTCGATACCTTTTTCCCTGACAATAAAACCCAGTAACTTTCCAGATCTCACCCCGAAGGTGCACTTGTTCGGATTCAACCTTAGTCTAAACTTTCTCAACCTTTCAAACAATTTCTAAAGATTAACCAGATGTTCTTCCTCTGTCTGTGACTTCGCAATCATGTCATCAACATAGACCTCGATCTCTTTGTGAATCATATCATGAAAGAGAGTCACCATCGCCCGCTGATAGGTTGCCCCAACAATTTTCAATCCAAAGGGCATCACTTTGTAACAGAATGTTCCCCAAGGTGTTATGAACGTCATTTTCTGCATGTCCTCTGGGGCCATCTTGATTTGGTTATACCCAGAGAAGCTATCCATGAAGGAAAACACAGAATATTGAGCAGTGTTGTCCACTAACACGTCAATGTGAGGAAGCGGGAAGTCGTCTTTTGGGCTTGCTCTATTCAGATCTCTGTAATCAACGCACATCCTGACCTTTCCGTCCTTATTAGGTACAGGTATAATATTAGCAACCCATGGAGGATAATTCGTTACAGCAAGAAACCCAACATCTAACTGTTTCTAAATCTCTTCTTTAATCTTGACAGACATTTCCGGTTTCGTCCTTCTCAACTTCTGCTTAACCGGAACACATCCTTCTTTGAGCGGCAGCCGGTGTACCACGATGTCAGTGTCGAGCCCAGGCATGTCTTGGTAAGACCAGGTGAAGATATCCACATACTCTCGGAGCATTTCAATCAATCTTCTTTTTACAGTGTCTTCCAAAGCTGCCCCAATCCGTACCTCTTTCTTTGCGTCCTCGGTTCCCAAATTAACAACCTCGATTTCCTCCTGATGAGACAAAATGACCTATTCCTCCTGTTTTAACAGCCTGGCTAATTCCTCTGGTAAGGCATAATCTTCATCAGTCCCCTCTTCAGCCTGATATATGGGATTATCGAAGTCATACCGAGCCATAGCCGAATCATGATGGGTGGAATCTGAACAAGAAAACCTGCATGATTGGTGATATATGTTTATTATGGATGCATCAAACAAAAACACATTGCCATTTTGATGTGGTTTTAATACAAAAAATAAAAACAGAAAAACAGGGATCAAAACATTTGAATGCGAAAACGTCCTTTATTAATGATAAAGAAAAAGCATACAAAAACATTCGAGCCCTACAAACAAGAATCACTACGTCTTGGGCAGAACGTAGGATTAACATAGATGACAAACAGGAGCAATTACTCTGGTCCGGTCACTTGAATGGCTCTCTCTGACGACCAGTTACGAAGACTTTGACCTGGGATACAGGGGCGGATCCAACTATCCAGATCACAATCACTATCCCCCTCTTCATCAATAGCATTAACTCTGTCAAAGAACACACCGGTACTGGTGAAACGAACTGGACCATAGAATTTGGGAGGCTCTTTAGGACGCCTGGGTGGCTTATAACCCAGCCCATGAGTATTCCGCTTCTCCTGGACATCAATAATCTGACCCCACTTTTGTGAACTGCCGACTTCAACCACGGCCTGCGCATCTTTGAAGGAAGACATAGAAATCTCCGGCTGATGTACCACTATAGGCTGAACCACTTCAGATTGGCTACCTTCCTTGAGAGGCTTCTCAATGATCTTCACTGCTTCGAAACCCTAACATAGAGTTTCATGTATTTCACCATCTACCTCCACATACTTGAAAGTAGATAGCTGGCTTATCATGATATCCTCTTCTCCACAAACCGTCACCACATGTCCGTCTACCATGTACTTTAACTTCTGATGCAATGTAGACGTCACAGCCCCAGCACTGTGAATCCATGGATGACCCAGCAGACAGCTGTAGGTAGGTTGGATGTCCATGATATAGAAGGTAGCATCAAAAACTTTTGGCCCAACCTTAATTGGTAGTACAATCTCTCCAAAAACAGACCTCTTCGAGCTGTCGAAAGCGCGAACCACTAAATCACTTGGTGTGCATATCAACCCTTGGGTGTCCAGCTTCATCAAGGCTTTCTTAGGCAGAACATTCAAAGAGGATCCAGTATCCACAAGCACATGAGACATCAATGATCCACGACACTCAACAGAAATATGCAAGGCATTATTATGGTTTCTCCCTGTTGGGGTCAAGTCAAAATCAGAAAAACCCAAACCATTACCCGCATTAACATGGGCCACTACCCCCTCCAACTGATTAACTGAGATCTGTTGAGGTACGTACGCGGCATTCAATACTTTCAGCAGTTCGTTTCGGTGTGCCTCGAAACACAATAACAGGGACAAGATAGAAATCTTGGACGGAGTCTGATGCAATTGATCAACGATTTTATAATCACTTTTCTGAATCAGTCTCATAAACTCTTCTACGTTCACGGAGAAAGAATTATCAATCGGCCCTGCCGTGGAGTCATTCACTACTGGCGCTTGCACAAAATTACCTATAACCTGTTTTCCTTTGTCTTGTTTAGAACTACCAGCTTGATCATCTGAAGGGATAAAGACTCTACTACTTCTTGTGATAGCCCCTGCCTCAATATTGGTCTCAACACGAGAGTTCACCATAGAAGTTTCCACCAGTTCTTGTTTCTGCCCGTTAACGAACACTTCGGCTCCATAGTTCCAAGGAATGGCCTTGGTGCTCTCATATGGTATGGGTCCGGGAGCTGTAATAATAACCGGTGCTGGCCTTATCGGCCCTGAAATAGTGATTGTTTTGAAAGGGATAGTAATGGTAGCAACCTCACTTTTCCTGCTAACAACTTCTCTCTGTTGGTTACACCGGTCAAACTGCAATCGACCTTCATCTATCAACTTTTGAATTCCTGACTTCAACAAACCACACCCATTCATTTGCGACATACAATCTGAACAATTCTCATCACATCCGGGGGACACCCCACCCCTCAATAACCTCTCCTTTACCACCATCAAAGGAGTCTTTAATTCATTGACATCCATAACCCAATTCAAAGATTCACTCTCCTTTAACACAACATTAACCCTCGGCCCACTGTGGTTCGACATTGGGTTTTGGATGGCATTTGGCACATCATTTGAAAAGTTAATGGCCTTTGAATCCACCAAGTCTTGGACTACGTGCTTAAAAGCTTTGCAGTCCTCAATATAGTGTCCGGGTGCCCCAGAATGAAAGTCACAGTGGGCGCTAGGATTATAACCCGGAGGTGGATTACCGGTGGGGGGAGCCAGAGTCCTTTTTTGGATTAGCTGCAACTGTAGCAAATGCTAAAACAACTGTGAATATGGCAACGCCGAAGTATCAAAATGTCGGTTCTGTTTAGGCCTTGGCTGATATTGGCGCGGAGCCTGATTTTGCTGCTGTTGAGGTGGAAGCGCTGCAGGAATTGTCATTGAAGCCACCTGCTGGTTATAACTCTGATGCAACTTTCCTTTACCTCGGTAGGACGACACAGAATTTGTTTCCTCCTTCTTCTTATAATTCACATAGGGTTTCTTCCCTTGACCAGAAGACGACCCATCACTACCTGCTACCTTCCCCGCTTTGATTCCACTCTCTAACATTTCCCCGACCATGATCAAATCAGCAAACTTGTGTGACGCACAAGGTAACAGTTTCTCATAATAACGTCCTGGCAAAGTATCCATAAATAAATTCAGCATTTCCTTTTCCAACATAGGCGGTTGTACCCTTGCTGCTAGTTCACGCCATTTCTGCGCGTATTCTTTGAAGCTTTCATTATTCTTTTGAGACATATTCTGTAACTGTTGGGAGCCATATCAGTATTATATTGGCAGTGCTTGATAAAGGCCTCGACCAAATCTCTCCAACTACGGACATGGCATCTCTCCAATTGCATATACCATTCTAAGGATGCCCCAGACAGGCTGTCCTGGAAAAAATGCATCAGCAATTTCTCATCTTTAGAGTACGCGGCCATCTTCCTTGCGTATGCCCTGACATGCGTCTTGGGACAAGTGGTACCATTGTATTTCTCAAAAGTGGGCACCTAAAATTTGTGCGGAATTACAACACCAAGAACCAGCCCCAAATCCTCCAGATCCATTCCTACAGAATTCTGATTCACCACTCCCCTTAGTTGTTCTTCAATGAGTCTGAACCTTTGATCATTGTCGGCCTGAGGACCAGCATCCCCGCCTGGCATAGAGAAAATGTCATCTTGTTGGTCTTCGAAACGACGACCATGAACAACACAAACACTTCCTCCTCCCACAACAGAAGGAATCACAAGCTGCTCTCCTCCGCCCGGAGGGATCACAACACCAGGAATGGGGATCTCTACGCCCACAGGACCTCCCTGAACACCGTTACCAACAACGCCATTATGGACTCTGCCATGAAGAACCCCATCTTCATCCACTCTTGCCACTAAGGGTTGGACCAGAGTCCTCAATTGCTCTTGCCCTTGGGCAACACCTTGCATCAGCTCCATGAATTGGTCTATACGGGCCTGCATGGCGGCCATCTCTGCTTGCATTTTATCCATAATTCTCCCCTGATTTGATCTAGTAGAGTACCGGTGAATTGGCTGGTTATCAATCCTGCCTGCAACCAAATAAAGGTTAGAAAAACCCGGGACGAGCACTTGTGATGCAAAAAATGATTATGATTATGCAAATGTAAAATGAACATGTTTGAATATTTGCAGGGCGATCCACCCCTTGATTCCAGTTTAAAGACAAGATAGGATGAAACTGCTGCTCATATATAAATCAAAGAAAATCGCTGTCAGAGATTACAACCCAAGATAACATAATAAGTCTGAAACAAAAGAAGCAAAGGTCCCAGCCAACAATTCTGGTGGTGACCCAAAATACAACAAAGAAAGAATAAACTACGGAGTATCACCCATGCGCGAGTTCTCTTCAACCATCATGATCTTGTACCCTTTGAGAACCACTGCCCGAGCTAGAGCCTCCACCCCTAGACCTCTTTACCTCAACTCGTATCTTCAGCTCTTGTATGGTTGATATGGCCTCATTCAGTCGCTCTTCAACTGCGTGTCTCTGGAATGTCCCTGATAAGATCTCCTCATTTTTCTTCTTGAGCTTCGTCTTCAAACTCTCGATCTGATCCAGGAACTTATCTTCTTTCTGTTTGTTGGCAGTTATTGCAGTATCTCAGTAAGCGTTGAACTTGTGAATTTTTGACCAAGCCTTGGCTAGGTCTTCCTTCTTGGATTTGAGAATCCTGCTAACACCTTTTAGAGCTTGCCCTACCTTTTGTCTGGCTGTGACCTCTTCAGCTAGCTCTTTTTCTTTCTTAACGAGAAGCTCTGTCTTCAACTTGGCGACATGAACAGCTTCACCTTGCTCATGTTTCAACTGGTAAATTTCTTTGTGTAGCTTGTTGTTCTCCTCTCGCAGCTTCTCTTTTTCATCCCACAGTTTATTATACTTCTCTATCTTCACCGTGGTTGGTGGCTCAATCAACAGAGGGTACAAAGGCGGCTCTATTGGGAAAGGAAGAAGCTCCTCTTCTGCCCTTTTTCGGACCCACTCCACATACGGAGAGAAAGCTTGGTTGTTACACTTCCCAAAGAAAGTCTTTCCTCTCTTAAAAACTTGTTTCCAAGCGTTCACGACTTTCCTTACCATCTCTTGGTCTGCAGTGCCATTGAAAAACAAGGATTCTCTGATATCTTGTTCCTCAGGGGGAGTCTTCAATGTATACCCAAATTTTCTGATAGCAAGGGAAGGGTTATAATTAATTCCGCCTTTCCTCCCTATTAAGGGCACATTTGGGAATCCTCCTCAGTTGAAAATGATCTCAATCCCTAGCAAACTGTGATTAAACCAAACGATGTTGTCGGCAGCCAATCCCATCAACCTTTTAGACCACTTCATAGAATCCCTTGCTTCAACAAAATCCCCAGCTTTAGGGAGATGACTAAAAAAACCATGCAGATAGGAGCGACGCACACCAACTTACAGTCCTTCCTCGTCTCTTTTTGTTCTTGTAGTGGACTGAATGATACACGTCACCAAGAAGGGTAGGCATGGGGTTTCTCAAGATGAAAATCTGAATTGCATGCATGTCAACAAACTCCGGGATGTTGGGGAATAGGACAATCCCATAAATGCAAAGAGCTAAAATATCATTGAAAGCAGGCTAATTTCTCTCCTTAGCACATGAGCTGGCTTGGTCAAACAGAAACTTCAAAGGGAGGCCTTTAAACCCTTGCTTGTCCATAACATTGTTACTTAGAATGGATTCCCCAACGTGAATAGCAGCCTCCATCTCTTCCAGTCCTGGGTGTTCCTCAGAGAAGAAAGGTATCCTCGGCTCGACAGAGATTTCCAAAATAAATGAGAACTCCTCTAAGGTCGGAGCCAACACATAATCCGAAAAAGTGAAACAACACAAAGGAGGGTCATAGAATTGGAGGAGCGTGTGAATGGCATCGTGCCCTTCTTGTGAAATATTTCGGACAACCTTTAATATCTTCCCATATTCCTCCTTGAACTTGGCGCGGATCTCAGGATCAGTCATACTAATTAACTTGTGAATCAACTTCAGAGTCGGATCTGGGAACGTGTATGCTACATTCTTCTTCCTCTGAGCTTCCATGACGAGAACACCTCAACAACCGGAATCAAGAGTAAGATGCAAATCCTGAAAAATGTCAAACATGTTAGAATGCAAGAAACGATCCAAATGCAAACATGGGATCAAGGTATCACTGCTCTGGACATGTGTTGTACTGTTAACTGAACAAGAACCACAACCCAGAAAACCAGAATTCCAGAACATCGGACCACTGAGATAACCAGAAAGCCAGGTAAATAACTATACACTGATGAGAAATCCAGAACACCGGGTAGGTTGAAAGTTTCGGTTACCTGCAGACCTGCAAACACCCATCCCCTCTCACATGTGGGTTCTAGAAAACGGGATCCTCAGTCTCGGATTCTCGATTTGAGAAGAAATAGTACATTCATCCCTCGGGGTACAGTACTATCGCCAAACAAAGAGGCCGTCCACTGATTCCCCAAAAAATAAGGCCATCTTATGCAAGTTCCCAGCATTGGGTCCTCGGATCGACAAGTGTAATGGGTTTGCCATTTCTGGTCTGCCATTATCACATGTCGGGAGGAGAGGCGTTGCTGAGTCCTCGAAGAAACGGTCTCCAGAGTCGACAGCTCTCTAGATCAACATTCTGAAATGCGCAAGACACGCACGTCAGAATATCTCCCAAGATAGCCTCGTCTAGATGTGAATTTCGTGAACACCAAACACACCAAGACGGCACGTAGGTCCCACTACTTTCCACTCTAGTCCTAAGTGTATACTCAAGCCTGTGTATTGGGCTTATCTCTCAAAGAATCCCAACCTGCCAAACAGAAAACCAGCACAACACAGCACAGTCCAGCATAATAATGAAATGAAATGCAATAAATGCGGTAAATACAGTAAAACAAAATAAAACAGTAATACAGTAATACAGTAATATACAACAAAATAAAGCAAACAGATAAACACCCAATGAAAAAAAACAAACAAGCGCTAGGATTGACTCGCAAAAGGGGATGGACCAGCAAGAGGTCAACCTGTCCCCAGCAGAGTCACCAGCTGTCGCTCCCGAGGATTTGCATCCATGGTACAAATGCGAAAGTGGCACGGAAAACAGAGTCGCCAGCAATGTGTATTTATCCCAAGCGAGGGAAAGGAAACACTGCGTAAACCTGAGGGAAAGGAAAGAGCATGGTCTCACGACCAAGAGAAACAGGTAAGGGAGTCGGTTACGCGAAGGGAAGGTGTTAGCACCCCACACGTCCATCGTACTCGATGGGATCCACGCTTGTTGTCTCGATCAAAGGGTGTCGTCGTCTGGAGCTCCACTTCTACTGGAAAGGAGAAGGAACGGGAACGGAAAAGAACGAAGAAACGGGGGAGAAGAGAAAAAGAAGTGACTCGATAGGACATCGCTCGTCCTATGCCTACGTATTCCCTCGTTCAATGGGAAAGTCAGAGTCAACGTAGTTCGGACATGAACTAAGGGGGGAGGTTGCTCGCCAAGACATCATTATCTTATGCCTACGTATCCTCAATCAGATGAGAGAGAGAAAATCAGAGTAGTCGTAGTTCAACCTAACGAGGTCGGTTAGTGTTTTTATGAGCGGCGTTAGATTCGCGTCCGGCAGTTAGGGTCGATGCCTGTTTCCGACGAGACGGAAAATGACGTGCCCTTTCTGAAAGTGAGTTGAACTTAACGATCCCGAAGGATGAAAAAGGTTTGAGTTTGTTTTTGTGTTTTTTAGACAGAAGTGGATTGAAGTTAGTTCGTAACTTGCATTGCACCGAAGTCTATGAGGTAGGAACAAATGTTTAGCAAATCGTTCCAAGATGGAACGTCCACCAAACACTCTAGAAAATTGAGAGGAAACCCCTCATTCCTCACTTCCCACATGCAAGGCTCATGCACAATACACGTTAATTTTATTAAGTATTTTAGAAGTGTTATGAGATGAGAAGAGAAGACTCAAAGGAAAAGAAAACACTAAGGGGAATTCTATCCTAATGTTGTCATGCAAAAGGTGGCCCTAAGGTTGAGTTTGAAAGGGGAACTTCTACCTAAGTTAGCATGCAAAGGGAAGCCTAATGCTAATCCTACTCCAAGCTTAATCGAAAATTAAGTTGGACTAGATAGCTCTAAGGGAGTGAATCCAAGACTTAAACAAGTCTTGAGACTCAAGGGAAAGAAGGAGTGAAAGAGATGAAGAAGGAAAAAAGAAAATGAGCAAAAACAGCAGCTACAACAGCGCATCTGCAACAATACAGCAGTTAAAGACAGTACACAAGCAAGAAAGCTTTCCAACACTCACAATTTAGCACAAAGATAGGTGTAAAAGCCAAACAGCAGCACATATAACAACACATATGCACATAAATAGCAGTAGAAACAGGGCAGCATGTGATTCGCTTGAATACAACTCAATCATGGCATAGAAAACATGCATCAAACATTACATTTCACAATTAATCATGATCACAATCACGTCATACACCATGGTACACAATACTTGAATTCATCATGAAAGAATGTACATCATTTGATAACGGACAAATTAACTCGAATATGCATTTCATGGAATCAAAAGCTAACTAGCATGCACAACATACCAACTCCAGCAATACCAACAATAAATCACAATTGACATGCTCAAGGAGTGTGTGCAAGGTGTTCATCACATCAAGAAAACATCAATGGAAACATGAACATCCAACAATGAGAAACCAAGAATTGCGTGTCGAAAAATTGTGCACATATAATGGTGTGAGGTGCAACAGCATCAAAACAGTCATTAAATGAGTATCATATCAATCCATGAAGATTAAAAGTGAAACGGGATCGAAACATGCTCAAAAATGCACAAAAAAAACACTCTGCAGCAGTGTTAATCGAGTAACCAATTGCAGTGCAATTGTGTTAATCGATTAACAGCTCTGATTACGCACATTTTGCACTGGTTAATCGATTAACCTAATTGCACTGTAATTGGTTAATCGATTAACACTGTAAAATCAGCACAAAATCAGTTTGAAGAATCACTTCCAGCAGCAAAAGCACTTATGTAATCATCTCCAATGATCATGTAATCAACAATGCACGAAAATTAAGTTCAGAAACAACATTCAAACATCACTTAAATTCAATAACCATCAACATCCATAATCAAAATCAACCAAATGAATCAAAACACATCAAAATTCATGGATCTACATTGTATAAGTTGCAATTAAGCTAAAATGAGTATGGATCTGAAATTAACCAACCTACAAAGCTGAGATTTGCTTTGGTAAGTGTTGTAAACAAAAATGGATGAATTCAAGTAGAGAAATCCAAGATCCACAAGCTTCTTGCACTCAAAAGTTGAAGATCCAAGCAATAAGCAACCAAAGCTCCAAAACCACTTCCAAAAATCACTTCTGAAAATTCAGAACCAGATCCAAACAAAAATCCAAATTGAAAAGCTGAAATGTAGTGATGATGAGAGGTTTTAGCTCAAGAATTAACAAGTTCCAATGAAGAACTTGTTAATCTTTGAAGAAGAGCTTTGAGTGTGGTTGAAAATGGAGTTGGAGAATGAAAAAGTGAGAGAGAATTGAGAGAATTATGAAAATTGGGAGTGAAAATATGATCTAGGTTTTTAGAGGTTTAGAATGAATTGGTTTAAATAACCCCTAGGTTAGGAGTTAAGTTTGGGTTGGGAGTGAGGTTAAGTGAGTGGAAATTGGGATGAAATGTGAATTAGGAAAGGAAATGTGGAATTGGAGTGGAAAGAATTTGAATTTTTGAATGGAAAATCAACTCTCTAGATCCTTCTACTGATGTGTAGAATTAAAATGGATGATTAAAAAATGGATTAAAAATAAACAGCTCTGAAAATGCAGCATTTGGGCAAAATTCACAATGGTTAATCGATTAACCTAATTGCACTGCAATTGGTTAATCGATTAACACATTCAAAATTTGAATTTTTGCGCCAAAAGGAGGGAAACTTGGATATTCGTCTGGTTCTACCCATTCTGAACCACGATAGACCTCTGAAACTTGCCATTTGATATTACCACTGGAATACACTTGAAATATGCCGTGAAATGTTTTTTCGCACTCAGATTAAACTGCTGATAACTACTGTCTGGTGCTGAATAACTGATCAAAAATTGACTGCCGGAGTTTCTGATCATCCAGTCATTTAATGAGCAAAATAAATGCTCAAAAAGACTTGGAAAGCTATCTGCTTGGTTCTGAACACTATTAAAAAATCATACTGGAACTGATGACGCCGTGAGCTGCTGAAAGATACCTCGATCCCATGCTCAAAATAACTATGCAAATGCAGAAATGACGATGCAAATGAAATGAAGCATAAGCCAAAAATGTTAGCAATACTAAGGCAAATTTTGAGGTGTTACAGCTGCCCCTATTCAAACTTCTTGGATCCGAGGGTATGGAAGCAACGACTTTCAGATAATCAGGATACACGGAGATTGAATACCAAAATAACCTGGAAATTTGCAACCTGTGGGGATGATGAAATAACGCGAATACGAGAACGGCCGAAGGCGAACTCGGAAAGGCAGACCGGCCGAAGGCGGACTAAACTGGGGATATAAGGATACTACGAGAACGGCCGAAAGCGGACTCGAAAAGAAAGACCAAGCCGAAGGTGGGCTTTCGAAGAAAGACTATACCGAAGGTAGACTTTCAAACGAAGGATACGAGACCATGCCGAAGGTGGACTCGAAAAAGAAAGACCAAGCCGAAGGTGGGCTTTCGAAGAAAGATTATGCCAAAGGTAGACTTTCAAACGAAGGATACGAGACCATGCCGAAGGTGGACTCAAAAAAAGAAAGACCAATCCGAAGGTGGGCTTTCAAAGAAAGACTATGCCGAAGGTAGACTTTCAAACAAAGGATACGAGACCATGCCGAAGGTGGACTCGAAAAAAGAAAGACCAAGCCGAAGGTGGGCTTTCAAAGAAAGACAATGCCGAAGGTAGACTTTCAAACAAAGGATACGAGACCATGCTGAAGGTGGACTCAAAAAAGAAAGACCAAGCCGAAGGTGGACTTTCAAAGAAAGACTATGCCGAAGGTAGACTTTCAAACAAAGGATACGAGACCATGCCGAAGGTGGACTAGAAAAAGAAAGACCAAGCCAAAGGTGGGCTTTCAAAGAAAGACTATGCCGAAGGTAGACTTTCAAATGAAGGATACGAGGCCATGCCGAAGGTGGACCCAAAAAAGAAAGACCAAACCGAAAGTGGGCTTTCAAAGAAAGACTATGCCGAAGGTAGACTCTCAAACAAAGGATACGAGACCATACCGGAGGTGGACTCGAAAAAGAAATACCAAGCCGAAGGTGGGCTTTCAAAGAAGAACTATGCCGAAGGTAGACTTTCAAACGAAGGATACGAGACCATGCCGAAGGTGGACCTGAAAAAGAAAGACCAAGCCGAAAGTGGGCTTTCAAAGAAAGACTATGCCGAAGGTAGACTTTCAAACAAAGGATACGAGACCATGCCGAAGGTGGACTCGAAAAAGAAAGACCAAGCCGAAGGTGGGCTTTCAGAGAAAGACTAAGCCGAAGGTAGACTTTACTGGGGAGGACAAGATAACAGCGGGTGCGAGGACGGCCGAAGACGAACTCGAGAAAAGAGAAAGACCAAGCCAAAGGTGGGCTTTCAAAGAAAGACTATGCCGAAGGTAGACTTTCAAACAAAGGATACGAGGCCATGCCGAAGGTGGACTCGAAAAAGAAAGACCAAGCCGAAGGTGGGCTTTCAAAGAAAGACTATGCCGAAGGTAGACTTTCAAACAACAATATGTAGAATCGACAGTTCCACAAAGATGAATCCACCGGGAAAAAGAGAAATCTAAACAGACAACTCTGCGGGGGAGTATAGGAAGGACCAACAAGAAGGACGAATCCACTGGTTGCGGTGTAGTGTAAAACAACGTCTCCTGAATTTTGTTACTTTCTGCTGGGGAAAGAGTCTGGTAAAGGATATCAAACCTGGCTTATGCTTCGAATGTATATGTTTGAATTTTCCTATGGCATAATACTCCATACGAAATGGAAATGCTACGCATTTGGGAGGATGCCATGCAAAAATGCTTATGCAATGCAAAAGAGGCGTCTCAGCAAAATAAATACTGAAGACCGAGGCATCTCCACTGGGGATGACAAACTAAATTGTCCTCTGAAATAAAAAACCCTGCTGAGGAAGACTTCACTGAACGACTTCCTGATCACAAACTCTGCTGGAGATGAAAACTTTGAGAGAAATTCCACTCTGTTGGGGAAGAATATAAACGAATATTGAAGATGGAACCTGAAGAGAAATTCTCTCCGCTGGGGATTACCAATGACTTTTACCTGGATCTGAAAGAATGCCAATAACAATTGGACTTAGGACCTGCCGGGGATATCAACCGTTGTTAAACAAACCACTGTGAAGATCACCATCAAACTTTGTTTGGGAAGACAAGTCAATAATTCCAAACCTGTTTAGGGATATTACCGAACTCAATCTGTTGTTGGGAGATGCCCTTGCTTTTACCCTGCCGGGGAATATCAGTACTTTTACCCTGCTGGGGAGTACCGGCCATGACCAGCAAACCTGCTTGAGGAACGGTAGATGATGACATCCACCCTGCTAGAGGATAACATCAAGCTTACTCATCTGAGGGGATTAACTCATACCGTTGCTGGTGAGGAAAATGTTTCTCGACTAGCTGAGGAGAATGAGTGCTCAGGCCCTACGGGGAAAATAACTTCTTTGTCCAAAGAAGATATTCCATAAGTCTCCGGCTGGGGATGCAACAACATCAACTTCTGATTGTTTGCTGAGAAAGTGATAAATCAATCACAACTATATAGCTAGGGAATTAACCCTCTGTACTCTGTTGAGGAAGATAATCCTCGACACTCTGGCAGGGGAAAGTAACAACCTGCCGAGGAGGATGAACTTTTCAATGTTGAGGAGAGTAGCTCTACTGGGGAAGGACAAACCTGTTACCCTGCAAACAGAATCAACAGAAAGTTCTATATGCAAAAGGCTACTTCTATTATCATTACAACGACTGTTGCCCAAGCAATTTCCACTGTTTCCTGATATGCTTCACAGAGCTTAATATTTTCGCATGCAATGTTTTATCAAAATATCGAACGTTTTCATAAACAAAACAGTAAAAGTAAAAACACAAATGGAAAGCTTTTGAGCGAAATGAAAATTTTATTGAATGGAATTGGCCTGTGAATAGGCATTTACATTCGGAAGCAATTCCTGAAAAGAGGTAATTGCACAAAATAAATAAAAGAAAATACACATGTCAGCAATGTGGGGAACATATATCCACCATGATTCAATTCAGCTATGACCCAATATGCCTTGCTTATCCGTAGATGTTTTGGCCTTCGAAGAGACTGACTGGACTAATTCCTTTCCTTCGAAATTTCCATGTATCAAAAGTGTTCACAGATCGAACGCAGCTCGTAGCCTCTTGCTTTCAAATCCCTAACTTTTGCCTGGATCGCCCTTTTCGGGTTTTCAATCCACCGGGATACCCCTTTTTGCCAAAGTTTCCTTTTCAGGTTTTCAACCTTGCGGGTTTATTCTTTTTCTCTTTTTTTTTATCCCTAATTTTTGCCCGAACCTTTTCTTTTTTATGGTTCGTCGGGATGCCCATTTTTGCCTGGACTTTCTTTTTGTGTCCAGCAGGTCTCTTTTATGCAAAGTATTTTTTGACCACGTCTGCGTTCACAGGGGACGTAAAATCTTCGCCATCCATAGTTGAGAGTAATAAGGTTCCACTAGAGAAAACCTGTCTTACTACATATGGCCCTTCGTAGTTTGGAGTCCATTTGCCCCTGTGATCTGTTTGAGGAGGGAGGATCCTTTTCAAAACCAATTCACCAGCCTAAAAACACCGAGGATGCACTTTCTGATCAAAGGCTTTCTTAATCCTGCTCTGATACAACCGACCATGTGCAATGGCTGCCAATCTTTTCTCTTCAATAAGGTTCAGCTGATTCAGTATGGAATGCACCCACTCAGCTTCATCAAGCTTCACGTCTGCCAGGATTCTTAAAGAAGGAATCTCAACCTCTAACGGTAGAACTGCTTCCATACCATATACCAGTGAAAAAGGAGTTGCCCCAGTTGACGTGTGCACTGAAGTACGATAACCGTGTAAAGCATAAGGAAACATTTCATGCCAGTCTTTATAGGTCACTACCATTTTCTGCACAATCTTCTTGATGTTCTTATTTGCTGCTTCAACAGCCTCATTCATCTTCGGATGGTAGGGAGAAGAATTGTGATGTTTAATCTTAAAGCTCTGACATAGCTCCTTCATCATCTTGTTATTCAAATTTGAACCATTATCAGTAATGATTCTCTCCGGGACTCCATACCGGCAGATGATGTCCTTCTTGATAAATCTGGCTACCACCTGTCTGGTAACGTTGGCAAAGGAAGCTGCTTCCACCCACTTCGTGAAATAATCAATGGCAACCAAAATGAAACGATGCCCATTGGAAGCAGTAGGTTCAATCTTTCCGATCATATCAATGCCCCACATAGCAAAGGGCCAAGGTGATGACCATACATTCAGAGGAGTAGGCGGTACATGCACCTTATCAGCATAAATCTGGCATTTATGACATTTCCGGGCGTATTTGAAACAATCAGATTCCATAGTCATCCAATAATACCCCACTCTCAGCAGTTTTCTGGCCATAGCATGCCCATTGGCATGGGTACCGAAAGATCCTTCATGGACTTCTTCCATCAACAGGCTTGCCTCGTGTTCATCAACACAACGTAGCAAGACCATATCAAATTTTCTCTTGTATAAAACATCGTCTTTTGTCATAAAGAAATTTCCCACCAGCCTCTTCAGAGTTTTCTTGTCTTTGGTGGATGCACCCCTTGGATACTCTTGACTCTTCAAAAAAACCTTAATATCATGATACCAAGGTTTGCCATCTGATACACCTTTAACTGCAAACACAAAAGCTGGTCTATCCAGACGCATGATTCTGATCGAAGGAGTTTCATTCCAACGATTCACCTGATACATCGAAGACAACATCGCCAACGCATCCGCCATCTGATTCTCCAACCGGGGTATATGATGGAAGTCAATTCTGTCAAAGAAAGGAAACAACCTTCTGACATAGGTGTTATAAGGTACCAAGTTCGCTTGACGAGTTTCCCATTCACCTGTAATCTGATTAACTACCAACGCGGAATCACCATAAACATCGAGGTTCTTGATTCTCAAATCAATTGCTTCTTCTAACCCCCATAATGCATGCTTCATACTCCGCCTCGTTGTTGGTACATATGAACGCTAACCGGGCAGTGAAAGGTAAATGAGAACCTTTTAGAGTTGTAATGACTGCCCCGATTCCGTTACCGTATGAATTAACAGCCCCATCAAAAACCAGCTTCCATTGGGATCCAATTTCTAGCCCTTCATCAGGTAGAGGCTCTTCATAGTCTTTCATCTTCAGATACATGATATGCTCATCAGGAAATTCGAACTTCATCGGTTGATAATCCTCAATTGGTTGTTCAGCGAGATATTCTGACAAAACACTTCCCTTAATGGCTTTTTGGGAAACATATTGAATATCGTATTCTGTCAGAACCATCTGCCAATGGGCTATTCTACCAGAAAGCGCCTGCTTTTCAAACACATACTTGATCGGATCCATCTTCGAAATCAAGAGGGTCGTGTGGTTTAACATATACTGCCTCAAACGCTTAGCTGCCCAAGCGAGCGCACAACATGTTTTCTCCAGCATCGAGTACCTCGACTCACAATCAGTAAACTTCTTACTCAGGTAGTAGATGTCATGCTCTTTTCTACCTGACTCGTCGTGTTGCCGAGCACACACCCCATTGAGTTCTCAAGAACCGTAAAATACATAATCAATGGCCTTCCTGGCACTGGCGGCATAAGGACCGGAGGTTCCTGCAAATATTCCTTTATTTTTTTTAACGGCTTTTGACAGTCTTCGTTCCACCTGACCTCTTGATCTTTTCTTAGCAACTTGAATATCGGTTCACACGTGGCTGTAAGATGAGAGATGAATCTAGCAATGTAGTTCAACCTCCCTAGGAAACCACGAACCTCTCTTTCTGTTCTTGGCTCAGGCATTTCTTGAATGGCTTTTACTTTAGCAGGATCAACCTCGATACCTTTTTCCCTGACAATAAAACCCAGTAACTTTCCAGATCTCACCCCGAAGGTGCACTTGTTCGGATTCAACCTTAGTCTAAACTTTCTCAACCTTTCAAACAATTTCTAAAGATTAACCAGATGTTCTTCCTCTGTCTGTGACTTCGCAATCATGTCATCAACATAGACCTCGATCTCTTTGTGAATCATATCATGAAAGAGAGTCACCATCGCCCGCTGATAGGTTGCCCCAACAATTTTCAATCCAAAGGGCATCACTTTGTAACAGAATGTTCCCCAAGGTGTTATGAACGTCATTTTCTCCATGTCCTCTGGGGCCATCTTGATTTGGTTATACCCAGAGAAGCTATCCATGAAGGAAAACACAGAATATTGAGCAGTGTTGTCCACTAACACGTCAATGTGAGGAAGCGGGAAGTCGTCTTTTGGGCTTGCTCTATTCAGATCTCTGTAATCAACGCACATCCTGACCTTTCCGTCCTTATTAGGTACAGGTATAATATTAGCAACCCATGGAGGATAATTCGTTACAGTAAGAAACCCAACATCTAACTGTTTCTAAATCTCTTCTTTAATCTTGACAGACATTTCCGGTTTCGTCCTTCTCAACTTCTGCTTAACCGGAACACATCCTTCTTTGAGCGGCAGCCGGTGTACCACGATGTCAGTGTCGAGCCCAGGCATGTCTTGGTAAGACCAGGTGAAGATATCCACATACTCTCGGAGCATTTCAATCAATCTTCTTTTTACAGTGTCTTCCAAAGCTGCCCCAATCCGTACCTCTTTCTTTGCGTCCTCGGTTCCCAAATTAACAACCTCGATTTCCTCCTGATGAGACAAAATGACCTATTCCTCCTGTTTTAACAGCCTGGCTAATTCCTCTGGTAAGGCATAATCTTCATCAGTCCCCTCTTCAGCCTGATATATGGGATTATCGAAGTCATACCGAGCCATAGCCGAATCATGATGGGTGGAATCTGAACAAGAAAACCTGCATGATTGGTGATATATGTTTATTATGGATGCATCAAACAAAAACACATTGCCATTTTGATGTGGTTTTAATACAAAAAATAAAAACAGAAAAACAGGGATCAAAACATTTGAATGCGAAAACGTCCTTTATTAATGATAAAGAAAAAGCATACAAAAACATTCGAGCCCTACAAACAAGAATCACTACGTCTTGGGCAGAACGTAAGATTAACATAGATGACAAACAGGAGCAATTACTCTGGTCCGGTCACTTGAATGGCTCTCTCTGACGACCAGTTACGAAGACTTTGACCTGGGATACAGGGGCGGATCCAACTATCCAGATCACAATCACTATCCCCCTCTTCATCAATAGCATTAACTCTGTCAAAGAACACACCGGTACTGGTGAAACGAACTGGACCATAGAATTTGGGAGGCTCTTTAGGACGCCTGGGTGGCTTATAACCCAGCCCATGAGTATTCCGCTTCTCCTGGACATCAATAATCTGACCCCACTTTTGTGAACTGCCGACTTCAACCACGGCCTGCGCATCTTTGAAGGAAGACATAGAAATCTCCGGCTGATGTACCACTATAGGCTGAACCACTTCAGATTGGCTACCTTCCTTGAGAGGCTTCTCAATGATCTTCACTGTTTCGAAACCCTAACATAGAGTTTCATGTATTTCACCATCTACCTCCACATACTTGAAAGTAGATAGCTGGCTTATCATGATATCCTCTTCTCCACAAACCGTCACCACATGTCCGTCTACCATGTACTTTAACTTCTGATGCAATGTAGACGTCACAGCCCCAGCACTGTGAATCCATGGATGACCCAGCAGACAGCTGTAGGTAGGTTGGATGTCCATGATATAGAAGGTAGCATCAAAAACTTTTGGCCCAACCTTAATTGGTAGTACAATCTCTCCAAAAACAGACCTCTTCGAGCTGTCGAAAGCGCGAACCACTAAATCACTTGGTGTGCATATCAACCCTTGGGTGTCCAGCTTCATCAAGGCTTTCTTAGGCAGAAAATTCAAAGAGGATCCAGTATCCACAAGCACATGAGACATCAATGATCCACGACACTCAACAGAAATATGCAAGGCATTATTATGGTTTCTCCCTGTTGGGGTCAAGTCAAAATCAGAAAAACCCAAACCATTACCCGCATTAACATGGGCCACTACCCCCTCCAACTGATTAACTGAGATCTGTTGAGGTACGTACGCGGCATTCAATACTTTCAGCAGTTCGTTTCGGTGTGCCTCGAAACACAATAACAGGGACAAGATAGAAATCTTGGACGGAGTCTGATGCAATTGATCAACGATTTTATAATCACTTTTCTGAATCAGTCTCATAAACTCTTCTACGTTCACGGAGAAAGAATTATCAATCGGCCCTGCCGTGGAGTCATTCACTACTGGCGCTTGCACAGAATTACCTATAACCTGTTTTCCTTTGTCTTGTTTAGAACTACCAGCTTGATCATCTGAAGGGATAAAGACTCTACTACTTCTCGTGATAGCCCCTGCCTCAATATTGGTCTCAACACGAGAGTTCACCATAGAAGTTTCCACCAGTTCTTGTTTCTGCCCGTTAACGAACACTTCGGCTCCATAGTTCCAAGGAATGGCCTTGGTGCTCTCATATGGTATGGGTCTGGGAGCTGTAATAATAACCGGTGCTGGCCTTATCGGCCCTGAAATAGTGATTGTTTTAAAAGGGATAGTAATGGTAGCAACCTCACTTTTCCTGCTAACAACTTCTCTCTGTTGGTTACACCGGTCAAACTGCAATCGACCTTCATCTATCAACTTTTGAATTCCTGACTTCAACAAACCACACCCATTCATTTGCGACATACAATCTGAACAATTCTCATCACATCCGGGGGACACCCCACCCCTCAATAACCTCTCCTTTACCACCATCAAAGGAGTCTTTAATTCATTGACATCCATAACCCAATTCAAAGATTCACTCTCCTTTAACACAACATTAACCCTCGGCCCACTGTGGTTCGACATTGGGTTTTGGATGACATTTGGCACATCATTTGAAAAGTTAATGGCCTTTGAATCCACCAAGTCTTGGACTACGTGCTTAAAAGCTTTGCAGTCCTCAATATAGTGTCCGGGTGCCCCAGAATGAAAGTCACAGTGGGCGCTAGGATTATAACCCGGAGGTGGATTACCGGTGGGGGGAGCCAGAGTCCTTTTTTGGATTAGCTGCAACTGTAGCAAATGCTAAAACAACTGTGAATATGGCAACGCCGAAGTATCAAAATGTCGGTTCTGTTTAGGCCTTGGCTGATATTGGCGCGGAGCCTGATTTTGCTGCTGTTGAGGTGGAAGCGCTGCAGGAATTGTCATTGAAGCCACCTGCTGGTTATAACTCTGATGCAACTTTCCTTTACCTCGGTAGGACGACACAGAATTTGTTTCCTCCTTCTTCTTATAATTCACATAGGGTTTCTTCCCTTGACCAGAAGACGACCCATCACTACCTGCTACCTTCCCCGCTTTGATTCCACTCTCTAACATTTCCCCGACCATGATCAAATCAGCAAACTTGTGTGACGCACAAGGTAACAGTTTCTCATAATAACGTCCCGGCAAAGTATCCATAAACAAATTCAGCATTTCCTTTTCCAACATGGGCGGTTGTACCCTTGCTGCTAGTTCACGCCATTTCTGCGCGTATTCTTTGAAGCTTTCATTATTCTTTTGAGACATATTCTGTAACTGTTGGGAGCCATATCAGTATTATATTGGCAGTGCTTGATAAAGGCCTCGACCAAATCTCTCCAACTACGGACATGGCATCTCTCCAATTGCATATACCATTCTAAGGATGCCCCAGACAGGCTGTCCTGGAAAAAATGCATCAGCAATTTCTCATCTTTAGAGTACGCGGCCATCTTCCTTGCGTATGCCCTGACATGCGTCTTGGGACAAGTGGTACCATTGTATTTCTCAAAAGTGGGCACCTAAAATTTGTGCGGAATTACAACACCAAGAACCAGCCCCAAATCCTCCAGATCCATTCCTACAGAATTCTGATTCACCACTCCCCTTAGTTGTTCTTCAATGAGTCTGAACCTTTGATCATTGTCGGCCTGAGGACCAGCATCCCCGCCTGGCATAGAGAAAATGTCATCTTGTTGGTCTTCGAAACGACGACCATGAACAACACAAACACTTCCTCCTCCCACAACAGAAGGAATCACAAGCTGCTCTCCTCCGCCCGGAGGGATCACAACACCAGGAATGGGGATCTCTACGCCCACAGGACCTCCCTGAACACCGTTACCAACAACGCCATTATGGACTCTGCCATGAAGAACCCCATCTTCATCCACTCTTGCCACTAAGGGTTGGACCAGAGTCCTCAATTGCTCTTGCCCTTGGGCAACACCTTGCATCAGCTCCATGAATTGGTCTATACGGGCCTGCATGGCGGCCATCTCTGCTTGCATTTTATCCATAATTCTCCCCTGATTTGATCTAGTAGAGTACCGGTGAATTGGCTGGTTATCAATCCTGCCTGCAACCAAATAAAGGTTAGAAAAACCCGGGACGAGCACTTGTGATGCAAAAAATGATTATGATTATGCAAATGTAAAATGAACATGTTTGAATATTTGCAGGGCGATCCACCCCTTGATTCCAGTTTAAAGACAAGATAGGATGAAACTGCTGCTCATATATAAATCAAAGAAAATCGCTGTCAGAGATTACAACCCAAGATAACATAATAAGTCTGAAACAAAAGAAGCAAAGGTCCCAGCCAACAATTCTGGTGGTGACCCAAAATACAACAAAGAAAGAATAAACTACGGAGTATCACCCATGCGCGAGTTCTCTTCAACCATCATGATCTTGTACCCTTTGAGAACCACTGCCCGAGCTAGAGCCTCCACCCCTAGACCTCTTTACCTCAACTCGTATCTTCAGCTCTTGTATGGTTGATATGGCCTCATTCAGTCGCTCTTCAACTGCGTGTCTCTGGAATGTCCCTGATAAGATCTCCTCATTTTTCTTCTTGAGCTTCGTCTTCAAACTCTCGATCTGATCCAGGAACTTATCTTCTTTCTGTTTGTTGGCAGTTATTGCAGTATCTCAGTAAGCGTTGAACTTGTGAATTTTTGACCAAGCCTTGGCTAGGTCTTCCTTCTTGGATTTGAGAATCCTGCTAACACCTTTTAGAGCTTGCCCTACCTTTTGTCTGGCTGTGACCTCTTCAGCTAGCTCTTTTTCTTTCTTAACGAGAAGCTCTGTCTTCAACTTGGCGACATGAACAGCTTCACCTTGCTCATGTTTCAACTGGTAAATTTCTTTGTGTAGCTTGTTGTTCTCCTCTCGCAGCTTCTCTTTTTCATCCCACAGTTTATTATACTTCTCTATCTTCACCGTGGTTGGTGGCTCAATCAACAGAGGGTACAAAGGCGGCTCTATTGGGAAAGGAAGAAGCTCCTCTTCTGCCCTTTTTCGGACCCACTCCACATACGGAGAGAAAGCTTGGTTGTTACACTTCCCAAAGAAAGTCTTTCCTCTCTTAAAAACTTGTTTCCAAGCGTTCACGACTTTCCTTACCATCCCTTGGTCTGCAGTGCCATTGAAAAACAAGGATTCTCTGATATCTTGTTCCTCAGGGGGAGTCTTCAATGTATACCCAAATTTTCTGATAGCAAGGGAAGGGTTATAATTAATTCCGCCTTTCCTCCCTATTAAGGGCACATTTGGGAATCCTCCTCAGTTGAAAATGATCTCAATCCCTAGCAAACTGTGATTAAACCAAACGATGTTGTCGGCAGCCAATCCCATCAACCTTTTAGACCACTTCATAGAATCCCTTGCTTCAACAAAATCCCCAGCTTTAGGGAGATGACTAAAAAAACCATGCAGATAGGAGCGACGCACACCAACTTACAGTCCTTCCTCGTCTCTTTTTGTTCTTGTAGTGGACTGAATGATACACGTCACCAAGAAGGGTAGGCATGGGGTTTCTCAAGATGAAAATCTGAATTGCATGCATGTCAACAAACTCCGGGATGTTGGGGAATAGGACAATCCCATAAATGCAAAGAGCTAAAATATCATTGAAAGCAGGCTAATTTCTCTCCTTAGCACATGAGCTGGCTTGGTCAAACAGAAACTTCAAAGGGAGGCCTTTAAACCCTTGCTTGTCCATAACATTGTTACTTAGAATGGATTCCCCAACGTGAATAGCAGCCTCCATCTCTTCCAGTCCTGGGTGTTCCTCAGAGAAGAAAGGTATCCTCGGCTCGACAGAGATTTCCAAAATAAATGAGAACTCCTCTAAGGTCGGAGCCAACACATAATCCAGAAAAGTGAAACAACACAAAGGAGGGTCATAGAATTGGAGGAGCGTGTGAATGGCATCGTGCCCTTCTTGTGAAATATTTCGGACAACCTTTAATATCTTCCCATATTCCTCCTTGAACTTGGCGCGGATCTCAGGATCAGTCATACTAATTAACTTGTGAATCAACTTCAGAGTCGGATCTGGGAACGTGTATGCTACATTCTTCTTCCTCTGAGCTTCCATGACGAGAACACCTCAACAACCGGAATCAAGGGTAAGATGCAAATCCTGAAAAATGTCAAACATGTTAGAATGCAAGAAACGATCCAAATGCAAACATGGGATCAAGGTATCACTGCTCTGGACATGTGTTGTACTGTTAACTGAACAAGAACCACAACCCAGAAAACCAGAATTCCAGAACATCGGACCACTGAGATAACCAGAAAGCCAGGTAAATAACTATACACTGATGAGAAATCCAGAACACCGGGTAGGTTGAAAGTTTCGGTTACCTGCAGACCTGCAAACACCCATCCCCTCTCACATGTGGGTTCTAGAAAACGGGATCCTCAGTCTCGGATTCTCGATTTGAGAAGAAATAGTACATTCATCCCTCGGGGTACAGTACTATCGCCAAACAAAGAGGCCGTCCACTGATTCCCCAAAAAATAAGGCCATCTTATGCAAGTTCCCAGCATTGGGTCCTCGGATCGACAAGTGTAATGGGTTTGCCATTTCTGGTCTGCCATTATCACATGTCGGGAGGAGAGGCGTTGCTGAGTCCTCGAAGAAACGGTCTCCAGAGTCGACAGCTCTCTAGATCAACATTCTGAAATGCCCAAGACACGCACGTCGGAATATCTCCCAAGATAGCCTCGTCTAGATGTGAATTTCGTGAACACCAAACACACCAAGACGGCACGTAGGTCCCACTACTTTCCACTCTAGTCCTAAGTGTATACTCAAGCCTGTGTATTGGGCTTATCTCTCAAAGAATCCCAACCTGCCAAACAGAAAACCAGCACAACACAGCACAGTCCAGCATAATAATGAAATGAAATGCAATAAATGCGGTAAATACAGTAAAACAAAATAAAACAGTAATACAGTAATACAGTAATATACAACAAAATAAAGCAAACAGATAAACACCCAATGAAAAAAAACAAACA
Organism: Lathyrus tuberosus; assembly: GCA_022829125.1. NCBI lineage: Eukaryota > Viridiplantae > Streptophyta > Magnoliopsida > Fabales > Fabaceae > Lathyrus > Lathyrus tuberosus. Next base: position 367,006 of record JALAZF010000062.1, on the reverse strand, counting down.
AGCGCTAGGATTGACTCGCAAAAGGGGATGGACCAGCAAGAGGTCAACCTGTCCCCAGCAGAGTCACCAGCTGTCGCTCCCGAGGATTTGCATCCATGGTACAAATGCGAAAGTGGCACGGAAAACAGAGTCGCCAGCAATGTGTATTTATCCCAAGCGAGGGAAAGGAAACACTGCGTAAACCTGAGGGAAAGGAAAGAGCATGGTCTCACGACCAAGAGAAACAGGTAAGGGAGTCGGTTACGCGAAGGGAAGGTGTTAGCACCCCACACGTCCATCGTACTCGATGGGATCCACGCTTGTTGTCTCGATCAAAGGGTGTCGTCGTCTGGAGCTCCACTTCTACTGGAAAGGAGAAGGAACGGGAACGGAAAAGAACGAAGAAACGGGGGAGAAGAGAAAAAGAAGTGACTCGATAGGACATCGCTCGTCCTATGCCTACGTATTCCCTCGTTCAATGGGAAAGTCAGAGTCAACGTAGTTCGGACATGAACTAAGGGGGGAGGTTGCTCGCCAAGACATCATTATCTTATGCCTACGTATCCTCAATCAGATGAGAGAGAGAAAATCAGAGTAGTCGTAGTTCAACCTAACGAGGTCGGTTAGTGTTTTTATGAGCGGCGTTAGATTCGCGTCCGGCAGTTAGGGTCGATGCCTGTTTCCGACGAGACGGAAAATGACGTGCCCTTTCTGAAAGTGAGTTGAACTTAACGATCCCGAAGGATGAAAAAGGTTTGAGTTTGTTTTTGTGTTTTTTAGACAGAAGTGGATTGAAGTTAGTTCGTAACTTGCATTGCACCGAAGTCTATGAGGTAGGAACAAATGTTTAGCAAATCGTTCCAAGATGGAACGTCCACCAAACACTCTAGAAAATTGAGAGGAAACCCCTCATTCCTCACTTCCCACATGCAAGGCTCATGCACAATACACGTTAATTTTATTAAGTATTTTAGAAGTGTTATGAGATGAGAAGAGAAGACTCAAAGGAAAAGAAAACACTAAGGGGAATTCTATCCTAATGTTGTCATGCAAAAGGTGGCCCTAAGGTTGAGTTTGAAAGGGGAACTTCTACCTAAGTTAGCATGCAAAGGGAAGCCTAATGCTAATCCTACTCCAAGCTTAATCGAAAATTAAGTTGGACTAGATAGCTCTAAGGGAGTGAATCCAAGACTTAAACAAGTCTTGAGACTCAAGGGAAAGAAGGAGTGAAAGAGATGAAGAAGGAAAAAAGAAAATGAGCAAAAACAGCAGCTACAACAGCGCATCTGCAACAATACAGCAGTTAAAGACAGTACACAAGCAAGAAAGCTTTCCAACACTCACAATTTAGCACAAAGATAGGTGTAAAAGCCAAACAGCAGCACATATAACAACACATATGCACATAAATAGCAGTAGAAACAGGGCAGCATGTGATTCGCTTGAATACAACTCAATCATGGCATAGAAAACATGCATCAAACATTACATTTCACAATTAATCATGATCACAATCACGTCATACACCATGGTACACAATACTTGAATTCATCATGAAAGAATGTACATCATTTGATAACGGACAAATTAACTCGAATATGCATTTCATGGAATCAAAAGCTAACTAGCATGCACAACATACCAACTCCAGCAATACCAACAATAAATCACAATTGACATGCTCAAGGAGTGTGTGCAAGGTGTTCATCACATCAAGAAAACATCAATGGAAACATGAACATCCAACAATGAGAAACCAAGAATTGCGTGTCGAAAAATTGTGCACATATAATGGTGTGAGGTGCAACAGCATCAAAATAGTCATTAAATGAGTATCATATCAATCCATGAAGATTAAAAGTGAAACGGGATCGAAACATGCTCAAAAATGCACAAAAAAAACACTCTGCAGCAGTGTTAATCGAGTAACCAATTGCAGTGCAATTGTGTTAATCGATTAACAACTCTGATTACGCACATTTTGCACTGGTTAATCGATTAACCTAATTGCACTGTAATTGGTTAATCGATTAACACTGTAAAATCAGCACAAAATCAGTTTGAAGAATCACTTCCAGCAGCAAAAGCACTTATGTAATCATCTCCAATGATCATGTAATCAACAATGCACGAAAATTAAGTTCAGAAACAACATTCAAACATCACTTAAATTCAATAACCATCAACATCCATAATCAAAATCAACCAAATGAATCAAAACACATCAAAATTCATGGATCTACATTGTATAAGTTGCAATTAAGCTAAAATGAGTATGGATCTGAAATTAACCAACCTACAAAGCTGAGATTTGCTTTGGTAAGTGTTGTAAACAAAAATGGATGAATTCAAGTAGAGAAATCCAAGATCCACAAGCTTCTTGCACTCAAAAGTTGAAGATCCAAGCAATAAGCAACCAAAGCTCCAAAACCACTTCCAAAAATCACTTCTGAAAATTCAGAACCAGATCCAAACAAAAATCCAAATTGAAAAGCTGAAATGTAGTGATGATGAGAGGTTTTAGCTCAAGAATTAACAAGTTCCAATGAAGAACTTGTTAATCTTTGAAGAAGAGCTTTGAGTGTGGTTGAAAATGGAGTTGGAGAATGAAAAAGTGAGAGAGAATTGAGAGAATTATGAAAATTGGGAGTGAAAATATGATCTAGGTTTTTAGAGGTTTAGAATGAATTGGTTTAAATAACCCCTAGGTTAGGAGTTAAGTTTGGGTTGGGAGTGAGGTTAAGTGAGTGGAAATTGGGATGAAATGTGAATTAGGAAAGGAAATGTGGAATTGGAGTGGAAAGAATTTGAATTTTTGAATGGAAAATCAACTCTCTAGATCCTTCTACTGATGTGTAGAATTAAAATGGATGATGAAAAAATAGATTAAAAAGAAACAGCTCTGAAAATGCAGCATTTGGGCAAAATTCATAATGGTTAATCGATTAACCTAATTGCACTGCAATTGGTTAATCGATTAACACATTCAAAATTTGAATTTTTGCGCCAAAAGGAGGGAAACTTGGATATTCGTTTGGTTCTACCCGTTCTGAACCACGATAGACCTCTGAAACTTGCCATTTGATATTACCACTGGAATACACTTGAAATATGACGTGAAATGTTTTTTCGCACTCAGATTAAACTGCTGATAACTACTATTTGGTGCTGAATAACTGATCAAAAATTGACTGTCGGAGTTTCTGATCATCCAGTCATTTAATGAGCAAAATAAATGCTCAAAAAGACTTGGAAAGCTATCTGCTTGGCTCTGAACACTATTAAAAAATCATACTGGAACTGATGATGCCGTGAGCTGCTGAAAGATACCTCGATCCCATGCTCAAAAGAACTATGCAAATGCAGAAATGACGATGCAAATGAAATGAAGCATAAGCCAAAAAGGTTAGCAACACTAAGGAAAATTTTGAGGTGTTACAGTATGCAAGCAGGGTTAATTGGAGACATCTATTTCCCTTCCTTAATCAACTTCACAGGATAAAAAATGAATCGAACTGTAGTACCAAAGCGATAGTGATTCAAAACCATAAAAATTGCGCTACACTCTCCTCGACACATTTCAGGAGGGGGACAGAAAATCCTCGTCGGTATAGTTTATCCTCAATCAACACGTATGAGCAAGCTCGTCGTTTAGTCACGCTGGCCTTCTTGCTGTCCTCGGGCAGCTCCCCTTTGGTGAGGTAATCGTACACGGGCGTCATCCAACTGTGACTGTCCCCGATGGCGTCGACATCGAGCAACTCTGATGGTTTCTCGATACTTGGTCGGGCAAGTATCTCTTGCACGACGGATTTATTGCCGCCTTTCTTTCTGGTGCTGGCCAGTTTGGACAAGACGTATGCCCGCGTGTTTCATTCGCGGGGGAAGTGTTGGACTTCCCACGCGTCAAACTTGGTGATTCTCTCCATCACCAGTGTCAAATATTCGACTAGCTGGTCATTCTTTACTTGAAACTCTCCCCGTACCTGGGATGCTATGAGCTGGGAATCGGTGTAAATCTTCAACTCCCTAGCGCCCACGTCCTTTGCCAGCCGTAGTCCCGCGAGGAAGGCCTCGTATTTGGCTTGGTTGTTGGAAGTAGGGAAGGACAGGACTAAAGATACTTCGATTAGTATTCCTTCCTCGTTTTCGAGGATGATACCTGCGCCGCTAACTGAGGGGTTGGATGCTCCGTCTACGTAAATGGTCCATCTCTGCATTCCGCTTGGCGGGGACGATGGAGGTGTCATTTCGGCCACGAAATAGGCCAGGACTTGCGCCTTGAGGGCCTTCTTGCCCTCGTAACGAATGTCGAATTCTGATAACTCCAGGGACCATTTGAGCATCCTACCGGCCATGTCTGGTCGGCAAAGCAACTGTCTGATGGGTTGGTCTGTGCGTACTGCTATGGTGTAGGCCAGGAAGTAGTGTATGAGTCTTCTCGCGGCGGTAATGAGGGCAAGGGAGACTTTCTCTATCTGCGCGTACCTGATTTCTAGCCCTTGCAGGGCCTTGCTAGTGAAATAGATGGGCTTCTGCCCGCCAATTGTTTCGCGGATGAGTGCAGCGCTGATGGCTTCGCTGGAAACGGAGAGATATAGGTACAGGGTCTCCCCGCATTCTGGTCGAGAAAGCACAGGAGGTTCGGAGAGGGCTCACTTAAGGTGGGTCAGAGCTTGCTCGCACTCCTCCGTCCATTCGAAATTGGCCTCCTTTCTGAGGAGTTTAAAGAAGGGCAGGGCGTGTTGAGCAGACTTGGACATGAAGCGGGAAAGTGAAATGAGCATCCTGTTGAGGGATTATATGGACTTCTTCGACCTGAGCATGGGGAACTCCGCAAATGCCCAACACTTGTCTGGGTTTCCCTTTATTCCCCTTTCGGTGAGGTAGAATCTGGGTTAAAACGCATTTTGCACTTCCTGGACTGGTCGAAGACCTTTTGCAAGTGGGCCGTATGGTTGGATTCCTCTCGGGATTTCACGATCATATCATCCATGTAAACTTTGAGCATGTCTCTGATCTCTGATCGGAAGACCTTGTTCATCATGCGCTAGTATGTGGCCCCATCATTTTTCAGACCGAAGGGCATTACATTGTAGTAATAGTTCCCCGAGGAGGTCATGAATGCAGTGTACCTCCTGTCCTTTTTGGCCATAGGGATTTGATTGTACCCCGAATAGGCGTCCATGAAGGACAGAAGTTTAAAACTTGCAGAGTTATCTGCGAGCTTATCTATGCTCGGTAAGGGATAAGCATCTTTCGGGTAAGCCCAGTTGAGATCAGTATAGTCAATGCACATGCACCATTTTCCACTATGCTTTTTAACAAGTACAATATTGGACAACCAGGTTGTATACCTGGCCTCCAAAATGAATTTCGCCTCTAAAAGGTCTTGTACAAGTTTTTCGGCAGCCTGTGCCTTTTCGACGGATTGTTTCCGCATGCGCTGCGCGACGGCACAGGCAGTTGGGTCGATGGTAAATGGTGGCATACGGTCTCAGGGTCCAAGCCGAGCATGTCTGTGGCACTCCAAGCAAACAAATCAGCATTGTCATCCAGGCACTTCTTCAGCTGTTGCTTGACCTCGTTGGGTAGTCCAGCACCAATCTTTACCCCTCTATTGGGGTTATTGCTGAAGGCGATGACTTCAAACTCCCCGTCTGGAACTGGTCACATGAGGGATGATGTGGAGGATCTGTTCGTCCCTGTTGACACACCTTCACTGCTATCTTCCTCGCCTTCCTCTAAAATTTGACTGTCAAGGTCGATAGTGTGTACGGGGAGTGCAGGTTTCTTGTCCGGTTGACCGTCTTCGGATGGAGGATCCTCCTCCCGTTCCCACTTAGCTCCTTTGGGTGCTGCACCGATCTAGTTTTGTCCCCAGGTCGCTGCTTCGAAACATCTACGGGCAGACTCTATGTCCCTGTGCAATGTCGCAACGTGACCCTTCTCCGTATAATACTTCAACTTGAGGTGGACCGTTGAAGGGACAACAACTAACTCTGCGAGGGCCGGTCTCCCCAAGATGCACTGGTACAGTGACGGGCAATCGATCACCAGGAACTGGGTCTTGATTGACCTGGACGCCTCTTCTTCCCCGAATGTGACTAGGAGCTCCACGTAGCCCCAGGGTCTGGCCGTGGCTCCGTTGAACCCCTGCAAATCGGATCCCACGTATGGTGAGAGATTCTTCTGGTCCAGCTTGAAGGCCCAAAACAGGCCGGTGTACATTACGTCCATCGAACTACCCTGGTCGACCAGGATTCTTCTGACGTCGGTGCTTGCCAATCTTGCCCTGACGATCAAGGGGATGTGTGAGTTGGGATAGCCTCCAGGTAGCTCTTCGTGGTAAAAGGTGATCGGCTAGAAGTGCCCCTTGATCTTCTCAAGTGTGGATAGCTGGTCAGGGCTGCAATCGATAAGCTGCTCGAACTTTCGCTTAACAGATCCCACTGTCAGCTCATTGTACCCCCCAGTATGAGATAACCATGGCTGTAGGGAATGCTTCCCAAGTGTTGAGTGCGAATACTTGGGATGGCTCTTCAAAATAATCTGGGACGACAAAGTCCTCTGGTCGTGTAACGGACATAGCGACCTGCGGGAGAGGACTAGATGAGGATGATTCTGCTTCCTTCTTTGAATCTGACGCCTCCCGTTTTGAAGACTCACATTTCTTGATATATTGCTTCAAATGACCCTCCTTGATGAGGATCTCAATAGCATCTTTAAGGTGCACGCAGTCCTCGGTCGTGTGGCCATGGCTGCGGTGGAAACGACAATATTTACTTTTATCCACGTTGCCTTTGGACGTCGTCGGTTTGGGGAACCTGACGCCTCCCTGCTTGAACTCTGTATTGATGCATTCGGAGAGAATACGCTCGCGAGGAGCGGTGAGCAGGGTATATTCCATGAATCGGCCAACAGGCCCTTTACCGTCTCGGGGGCAATCATCTCGTCGCCTCTCTTTCCCTTGTCGGGATGTCTCCGACTCATCTTTTTTTGGTGCCCGGGTATTTTCGCGATCTCTTGCGTCCCGGGCATGATATGCGGCCTCCTTCTATTTGTACTGTATTTACGCTTCAGCTTTTCGGAGAAGTTCCGTTAACGTTTAAGGAGTCTCGATTCCGACGGCTTTGCGAAACTTACTTTTTGGTCTCAAGCCCTTCTCGAGAAGGTACTTTTTCATGTGGTCCGTAGTACGGACCTCCACGGCTTCTTTGTTAAACCGTTCAATATATGCCCGCAGGGACTCGTCCCTGCCCTGTATGATAGCTTCCAAGGTGGCCTCCGACTTGGGATGTCGTCGGGAAACCGTAAAATACCGGGCAAACCAGCTCTTCAAATCTCTCTACGATGTGACTGACCCTCGGGGAAGGCGCTTGAAACAAGCCATGGTCCCCTTCCTGAGGGTGATTGGGAATAATTTGCATTTTATGGCCCCACTCACGTTGTGGTAGTGGAGCATTGCCTCTATGTTTTCTATGTGCTCGCCGGGGTCAGAGGTCCCGTCATAGGTCGCTAAAGCGGGGGAATTTTCCAACCCGTGAGGAATTCTGGTGTCCATGATCTCCTGTGAGAGGGGTCCATGGACGTCATCATCACTGCTTGTGCTCGAGGAACGGGAGAAGGAATGGCTACGACCACGGCTCCTGCTCCGTCGGGGAGAATGCATGCGCGAACGACGATGCTCGTTCTTTTATGAGGGCATGGATTTCTTTGGCGCAGGGGAACGTCTTGACTTCCGCGGAGGAGACCGGCGTCGTCTTCGTGTAAATTCGGATACAGACTCTTCTGATCTTGATCGTTTTCTCTCCGGGGAGAGGCTTCTGGATCCGTCACGCCTCCGTTTCTGAGGGGGAGACCGAGGACGTGGAGACGGGCTGCGAGGCTTCTCCGGGGACCGGCGCTCCTGAAGGACGTGCTCGAGAGCGTTGATCTTTTCACCTTGCTGGAAGACCAAGAGGTTTGATCTGTTAAGGGAGGCTATGAGAGCAGCCATGCTAGGGTCGGCGTTTTGCGGAACCGGAATAGGCTCGTTAACACGATCAACAGCCTGTGCTCAAGGTTTCACGTCATCGGGAGTAGGGGAGGCGGTCTTCCCGTCACGATGATCTGTCTCCGGGAAAGCATCTTTGGAGAGGATGTGGTCGATGTTATCGGGGATAACGGCGAGAGTAGGTTCTTGACAGACAACATCATTCTTGGTGGAGGCCATGATGATCGAAAAGGGTTTTGAAGAGAGCTTTAGTCTTCGAGGTGAAGAAGAGGGGATCTTGAATCAAAAGACGGGGAAGCTAGGTTCCCACAGATGGCGCCACTGATCGGAGGTGATCAGACTGGATCGTCGTGGCCTTCGCGTAGGGAAGATGATGATACTTGTAGGAGAGGAGGGGGGTGTACCTGCAAGGCACTCCGACGCTCAAGTAAGAAAGGGTTAGAGAAAAAGGGGCAAGTACAAAGTATGTTCTTAGGGTGAATATTCGATACCTGACCCTCTCAAGTGAGAGGGTTTATATAATGCCCCCAGCGCGTGGCCAACGGTCCCTATTTTCGGGGCAAAATAACCATTTCCCAAAGAATAGGTAACTGCCCAAAACTAGTCGTTATGTCGGGCAGGGTGCCCAAAACAAGCCGTTATGTCGGGAAAAGGCGTAGTTCCGGGCACCTGTCCATAACTGTCCTGGGATTAATGCAGTCGTGCGTGACCGGCAGCAGTATCGGGGGGAGCGATGTAATCTCTGCCCGGTTGGAGGGCAGTAGAGCGTACTCTGCCCTACACGGATTGGGCTTTAGGCAATTGGGCCGTTATAGGAGCAGAAGTGGATTGGGCCATGCCTAGCCATTGCTCCAGTCCAGAACAAAGTATATATCAAATTAAAAAAAAATAAAGATGATGAATTTTAAAATGACATGGCATTGCCACGTCATCTTGGAAACTGCCACATCATTAAAATATGTTAAGTAATCGCAAAGCGATTCATATAGGAATCACTCTATTAGAGTTGTGATGGTACGAAGAGTCCAGGTCCGGATGGGTTCTCTCTTTTATTTCTTTAAAAATGTTGGTTTTTTTTAAAGATGATATTGTGAACTTCTTTAATGGTTTCCATTCGGGGTCGAAGTTATCTAAATCTATTACTTCGTCCTTCTTGACGTTGGTCCCGAAGGTGTCGAATCCTTTAAGGCTTGAAGATTATAGGCCTATTTGCTTGGTGGGGTGTCTTTATAAGGTTCTATCGAAACTCTTGGCGGGTAGATTAAAATTGGTATTGGATTCTTTGATATCTTCTTGTCAAAGTGCGTTTGTGCCCGGAAGGAAACTCCTTGACGGGGTTTTAGTTGCTAATGAATTGGTCGACTTTTACTCTAGGGAAGGTAGGAGTTGTATTCTTTTTAAGGTGGATTTTGAAAAAGCTTATGATAAGGTAAGTCGGAATTTTGCTAGGTACATGATGAGAAGGATGGGTTTTGGTGGGAGATGGATGGATCTAATGACATTTAATAGTAGCATGTCGGTGCATGTGAATGGTAGCCCTAAGAAGGAGTTTAGGGTGGAAAGGGGTTTGAGATAAGGAGATCTGTTATCCCCTTTCATTTTTGTGATTGTGGCAGAGGGACTTGCGGGGTTGATCAATAAGGCGGTGGAAATTGGGGTGTATGGAGGAGCGGCTATAAATAGATTATGCTCGGTGGATATTCTTCAATTTGCGGATGATACGTTGTTGATTGGAGAATCGTCTTGGAACCAAGTTTGGGCTATCAAGGCAGTTCTTAGAAGTTTCGAAATAGTGTCGGGTTTGGGCATTAATTACCATAAAAGCAAGTTGATTGGGATTAAGTCGAATCTTAGATTCTTGGAAGCGGCAGCGTCCTTCCTCTCTTGTAAAGTGGAGGACTCTAATTTTAACTTTCTTGGGATCCCTATTGGTTTTAGTCCGAGGAGGATCTCTACTTGGAAGCCTTTGGTGGATAAGTTTAAGAAGCGTCTTGATAATTGGAAGAATCGGTCTCTTAGTATTGATGGTAGAATTACCCTTTTAAAGTCGATTTTATGCTCACTATCGATTTTTTGGCTTTCTTTTTTTTAGGATGCTGGTAAAGATTGTGAAAGAAATTACAAGATTGCAAAGTAATTTCTTATGGGGTGGAACGAAGGAGAGGCGGAGGATTCATTGGGTGGGTTCGAACGACGTTTGCAAACCGTTTGATAAAGGATGTTTGGGGATTAGAAGGGTTAAGGATTTCAACAATGCCCTTCTTCTCAAATGGAAGTGGTGCATTCTTAAGGGATCAGATTCCCTTTAGTATCGTGTTTTGAAAGCTCGTTATGGTGATATTAATGTGGCCTTATTTAATATGGCCTTAACTAATGGTCTTAGTTCGGTGTGGTGGAAAGATTTGGGTAGGGCGGATAAGAAAGTAGAGGAAGATTTTTTTGTCAAGAATTGTATTGTTGAGATCGAAAATGGAATGAAGACACCTTTTTGGTATGCTTATTGGTTGGATAATTGCAGTCTTAAAGATAGATTTCCCCTTGTGTTTGAGGCTTAGGTGCTCAAAAATGTGTCGGTGGGAGCCATGGGGGGTTGGGAGGAAGGCGGTTGGGTTTGGAGTGATTTGGGTATCAAGAATGAGTTATGTTCGGAGGCAGTGATGGAGTTTAGGATGTTGCGCTTATTGTTGGTAGGCCACGGTCCTAACTCGTCCGACCGCGACATCTTTAAGTGGAAAGTGGATGTCGAAGGGAGTTTTTCAGTGAGGACGTGCGTTGAGCTATTTCAGAATTATAGATTTTCTTTTGAACTTTCTAGGAGACAGAACCCTCTGACCGCTGCAGTGCCTGATGCTGTTCATGATTCTTTTTCTGGTTTTTCTGGTTTTTTGCCTACTGTTCCTGATTGTGCAGGTGAGGTGCATCGCTGTTCTTGCTGTGGCATCAGCTATAATTTGTGTGGGAGGCCCAGTTCTGGTGCGGGTTACTGTCCTGCTGTTCTGGACAGCGGAGCGGCCTCTCAGCCAACTGTTTCGATGGAGCAGGTGGCCTCCGACGGAGGTCTGGTGGTGAATGGTAGCTATGCTGCTACTTTTTCTCAGGTTTTGGCGGAGGAGAAGTATTGGAACCTGTTATGGAAGTTAGCGGTGCCAATGAAAACCAAAGCTTTTGGGTGGAGATTATTCAAGAAAAGACTTCCGTCAAAAGAAAATTCAAGTTACGAGGTTTTATTTTCCCCGACGCTTCTTCTTCTGCTTGTGTGTTTTGCTCTACGGTTGAAGAATCGTTGGACCATTTTATAAGGGGGTGTACAGTGGTGGATTTGATTTGGAGGGAGATTAGGAAGTGGATTGGTTTTGAGGATTTTTTGGATTTAGATTCGGGGTGCTTTCAAGATAGTTTCTCGAGATGGTTTATTTTTTGCATATCTCGGAAGGTGAAACCGGGGAAAGCGGGTGTAATTTGGTTGGCGGCTTGGTGGAATATTTGGGCTCTCAGGAATGGTATTATTTTCGAGAATCAAACGTGGAATGTGCTTGACACGATTTGGAATATCAAGATTTTATCTTGGAAGTCGATATTGTTAAAACCAATTGTAATTTTTACGAGTTTTGTAAAAACCCGTTGTACTACTTAGCGTAGGTTCAATTGGTTTTCAATATCCTTTTGTCGAGAGTTCTATCTCGTTCTCTTTTGTAATCAGGTTTGAGAACTCTTAGTACTCGTTTTCAATGAATCAAGTTGCTTAAAAAATATATAATAGAAAAGAAACAAAACAAAACAAAAAAACAGAAAAGAAGAGAAAAAAAGTGGAGGGCTAAAAAGGATGACACGAGCAGTGTAGGGCCAAAAAGTCAAAAATAAAACTAAACCCTCTTTTTCTTATTGATCGTATTACTGAAACAAACAACACAAAATAAGGATCTCTCTTCTTCTTCCGTTTCGTTTCAACCTGTTTCTTCCATAAAAATTCTTAAAAAAACAAAATTCAAATCCATAATAAATCCCTTTTCTCAACATAACAGATTTGATTAATAAAACCAACAACAAACAAGCTTTGAACTGAACCAAACATGGTGAAATGAAGACGAAAAGGTGTACCTAAACGGTACGATGCTGGCTATGACGGTGGTGTAACTGGTGGGAGAGGAAGCGTTTGCGCGCGTCAACGGCGGAGCAATTGTGAGCGACGTGGTCGTCCGCTGCGCTGAACCGTCGTCTTTTGTGCTTGGGTGTTTTGTCTTTCGCTTCTTTTTCGTTTTTCTACTTCTGTTGTTTGATTTTTAATGATGATGATGAAGTTTAGTTGTGAAGTGTTATGTCGTTGAAGAGACAATGAAAGTGAGGAGTTTTATGGTAGTTTGAGGTGGAGGTGAAGTGTGGAAGAGGATAGTGGCTGTTAGTGTTGTTTCAAAAATGGTGGTGGTTGGATGAGTGAGGATTTGATGGTGAAGGGGTTGTTTTTGTTGTGTTTAAGTTTGTTGTTTTAAATTGGTTTTCTAAGGGTGAAGAACTTGCACCAGTTGAGACATAAAGTGGAGATGAAATGAAAGGGTTGGTTCCACTAACAACAACAACTTGTTGTGATAGTGATGATTTTTCATGTGGTGGTTTTTGGGGAATATGAGGTTTGTGAGAGTGTATATGAAGAAGAGAGTGTGAGGTAGTTACTGTTGTAAGTTGGGAGGATAGATATGGGGTATTGGTTTTATGTGTAGTAAAGTTGATGAAAGAAAATAAATTTTTGTGATTGAAAAAATAAAGAATGATGATGGTTAATGATGTGTTGTGAAGAAATATGAGTAAATGGTGATATTTTTTTAGAAGAGGAAAAATGAGATCCTTCTTATATGAGACCTCACATTTCGAATTTTTTACCCAAATATCCCTAATTTTGGAAAAAATTCTCAAAATAACCCACGTTTAAAAAAAATTCCCAAACTGCCCCAGTTCGGGTTTGGGTTTGTACAGGGTCACCATTGGAATTGGCGACATCTCTTAAAGGCTAACAAGCTGTCGCCAATTGAACTGGAGACAACATACCAAGTCATCAGTGCAATTGGCGACATAGAGTAATGGTAAAAGGGAGTCGCCAATTGAAGTGGAGACTCCCTAGAAATTGTTTTTTTTCACTATAAATAGGGGTGTTAAGCTCAGTTTGTTCCACATCTCTTCTCATAACGTTGTTTTACTCAGAAGATGTATCGTCGTCGTTGGGGAAAAGTTATTTTTTCGCGAGACAAGCCACCGATCGACATATGATGTTTTGGAACATACAAGGTATCAATCAACTTAAGAGAGAGCTGAATCGGTGGTTGGAGGGAGACATTGGGGAAGGGGAGAAAATCCGAAGTATCGAGAGACATGATCAGCTACGTGGATGGGTTCGTGTGAAGACTGACAAAGATGCGAGGGAAGTCATGTTTGGACCGAATGAAATTAAGTTGATTCTTGTAATCTGTTAGGAATGTGTTAAGTTGTTTGTGTTGTTTGTTGTTAACACTATTGTTTGTTGTTACAGTTGTTTGTGTTAGTGTTGTTTGTTGTTAAAATTGTTGTAACAAAGAGAAATTCATTAATGAAAATATTTGGTTACAACAAACAAAAAGATAAGCTAAATTATGATGCAGATGTTCCTCCAACATTGGGACAATGTTTTTTGTTGTGGCCGGGCTGACGACAGATACTGCATAGTCGTATCATTTTATCAGCAATATCCATTTCGGTTCTTATACGCTTGCTGTTTGGGCGCCCTTTTTATTTCTTCTCATTTCATCGTTGTGCCAAACTATTTCACCTTGGTATGGAGGCCAATAATCCTCCATTGGTAGCACTGCGAAGCCTTCGCTGTATACATTCATAACATTAACCACCTTGTAAACATCAGATAGATAGCCATAAGCATCTTGACGAGCATGTGCGCATGCTGCGGATGGTGCATCATTTTGCAATTCCATGTCTGTCATATGTTGAGGCGGACGATGGACATTATCTGGATGTACGAATAGTTCTTCGTCACCCTCATCGTTGTCGTTCAATATCTGATCGATCAGTTCCTTGCTTCCTTCTTCTTCTTCATCAACGATGTCGACCTCTGCTTCAGCTTCGTCTAAGTATTCTAATTCGCTTTCATCTGAGTCTACACATGGTGACTGATTTATTATCTTAGACTGTTAAGATGAAATATTTTGAGGGAGAAATGTATACGACTCAATGTAGTTGAAACCTGAATGTTCGTGACTGACGAACATATTTTCCACATCTTCGGCATCTCGCAATTTTAGTGGATAAAGCTTAACTTGGTTGGTTTAAAAAAAAACAGGGTTTCTATATATTATTTGTGAGATAGGTCCAAGGTCTAACTCAGACTCCAAACTTTGGTGAAAATGGAAAAAATTTGTGTTTCTGGTGACAACGAATTGGACAAAAGCCGTGTTTTGAAAACTAAAACCAGATACATCAGAGACATATGTTTCTCTGTTGTAATGTGCCTTAACAACGTAACTCATTGTAGATGACATTTTAACTGGAGCTGTTTTGGGACAGACTAAGAATTTGCCTTGTTTGATAGAATGCATGCATGCATGCAAAGACATATAAATAACAAAAATAAATTCCTTAAGAATTCGCCACCTTGATTGGCGACAGCATGCAAAGCAATTAATGAAGTCGCCGTTGGAATTGGCGACATGTTAGAGTCTTTTATGACTGTGTCGCCAGCATGTTGTGCATGCATGAGGCATGCTTCAGTCTAGGGCACAGGCTACGCATTAGGGTCAGTCGCCCAAGGGACTGGAGACTTAGTTCAGGCATTGTGCATGCTCGCCAATAGGACTGGCGACTTGGTTCAGGCAGAATATTTGCAAAGAATCCATCTGAAGCCTATATATAGGTAGCATAAGGTTTGCAGAGAAAATCATCTGAGAGAAATCTGTAGCACTGATACATAATATCTAAAGTAAATCATATGTCTCACATTTGATCATTTGAGATGGCTTTGTTGACAATGGGTGAAACACATAGAGGAATTGTCACAAATATCGCTGATTATGTAAGCGTTACTCTTATGTATCTAATTTTTATTTTGTGTTCTTTGTTATTTTAAATTTATTTTGTTAATTTTTTTTGGTCTATTACTTTTTGGTCTGTCTAATTATTTTATTTCTAAATCTATAATTACGCAGGAAGTTTCTAGATTTCGGTCTCGTTCCCATGAATATGTTGCACTCGACGAACTAATATAATCATATATTGATTTCGCCGGTTTCGGACATGTAAGCAAAATCATGTCTTATTCGGTAGATGCAAAGTTTATACTAGCTTTGCAAGAAAGGTGGCGCCCGGAGACACACGCCTTATTTTTTCCAACTGGTGAATGTACCGTGACCCTAGAAGATGTGTACATGTTACTCGGTTTGCGTATCAATGGTAAGGCAGTCAATGGAAGTACAAACCTTGACCCATCAATTTGTGAGGAGCTTTTGGGTGCCGACTTGCTAGATGTTGCATCGAGAGGCCAAAGTCTCTTCCTCTCGCAACTAAAAGCTTGGTACGCCAGTTTTACTTTAAGTGAAGAGTCTACAGAAGAAATGAAACTACAGAAAACCAGGTGTTACCTTATCCTTCTTATTGGTTTATTTTTATTTCCCGAGGGTATTGGTTCTTCTATGCACGTGTACTTACCCTTATTGAGAGATCTAAATCAAACAAGACAGTATAGTTAGGGTTCCGCTTGTCTGTCTTATTTGTATAACTCTTTGTGTAAGTGCGCCAAAAAAGATGCATCTACTTTTTTTGGATGTGCTATTTTGCTACAAGCTTGGGGCTGGTCTAGATTGCCATCCCTAGCGCCTGTCAACGACAACGACTTTTCCTTCCCGTTTGCACAAAAGTAAGTAAATAACTTAATTTTTTTATCCTTAAATATAATTGTGTCTAACATTCTCAACTAAAAAAATTTTTTTTTTTAGATGGTCGGCTAAGGGAATGAGTTACAATAGATGTCCCAAACATTGTATCATTCAATACCGTAATCTTTTGGATCACCTAACACCCGCAGATGTAAGTCCGCCTAAACATTTCTCTTCTTTTATTTCATATATTTTACTATCTAATATTTTTCTATTCTGTAGTTCATATGGCGTCCATACCTAGGCATGGAAGACCTACATGAAGTCAGCGACGAAGATGCTACCATTTGGACTGCATATGTCCCGATCATTAGATTCACAACTGTGGAGCTGCACAACAGTTACCGTGTCAAACTGCAATTTGGAATGCATCAAGACATCCCAGATCCACCTGTTGACATCAGTAAATGGCATCTAAAAAGAGTTAATGATCAATGGGACTTTAGGGACTGGAAGGATTTTGCAAAAACTGAGCGTCGTAAATGGATGAACCGCAGCCACTATGTCTTACGTGAGCCGGTGATGCCAACCCTATATATACCAGTAAATAATTACATGGCTTGGTACAGATCGGTTGCAACTGGATTTGTCTCCAAAGATAGGTATTTATACGACCCACACCAGACCATCTACACACAAGAAGCCTCAACGTCTTACCCACCTCCAAGGCCATGTTACTCACAACCCCCTACCCAACAAACTTACCAACCCATTATCCATCCAAACATGCCATACACTCAACCACAATACCAAGAGCGTCCCCCATATCAACTTCAACAAAATGATTATTATCAAGAGACTCAATATGGCTATGCCCCCAACATGTCACAAAGATACAGCCAAAACGAGGGTACATCATACAATAGCCAAATTGGACAAACATCTTTTCATAGCCCAAACGCCCAAACATCATACCCTAGCCAACAGAATCAACCTTCTCAACATCCTTATGGCTTTCAAACACCATTTCAACCTTTCATCAACGAATCCTTCAAACCAATGTCTCTCTTCAATCGTCCTGCCCGCACACCAATCACCCCCTCAAACTATCCTGACATGGGTCGCACGCTCAGTTTCAGTCCCCAAGACTTCACGGGAATGCAAGACATCCTAAAGGAACCATCTCGGACTGTTCCTAAGACTTCGACTCCTCAAACACCGGGCGTGAATCAACAACAAGGGGAACAAGGGGGCCGAGTACAAC
This sequence comes from Lathyrus tuberosus, assembly GCA_022829125.1. Lineage (NCBI taxonomy): Eukaryota > Viridiplantae > Streptophyta > Magnoliopsida > Fabales > Fabaceae > Lathyrus > Lathyrus tuberosus. The sequence continues at coordinate 349,920 of JALAZF010000062.1, read as the reverse complement.
GAGTGCAACGAGTGAGGGTCCCTAGGGGATCTGGAACTGGTGGCTGGTTGGATGCACCCGGTCACGAACATTAATTAATGTAATATTTTATTAAATTAATGAAAATTTTATATCATTGTGCAAACAAAATCAATGTAATATTCCAATATTAAAAAAAACAACAACACACACCCTGTCTCCACATCATTTGGCGACAGGGTTATTGCCTTACTCTATGTCGCCAATTGCACTGGCGACTTGGTATGTTGTCTCCAGTTCAATTGGCGACAACTTGTTAGCCTTTAAGAGCTGTCGCCAATTCCAATGGCGACCCTGTACAAACCCAAACCCTAACTGGGGCAGTTTGGGAATTTTTTTGAAACGTGGGTTATTTTGGAAGTTTTCCAAAATTAGGGGTATTTGGGTAAAAAATTCTCACATTTCCCTTTTTTGTCTTTATTTTCAGTCCCTCTCTCTTTATCCTTTCTCCATTTCTCAAATTCCCCAAAATATCAATAGATGAAATGTCCCTTGTCCCCCTCCGGCTGGTCAAAGTTTTTTTTTATCTTTACAAAATATAATAGGACGTGTGTCCTTTCTTGTGTGGGAGGATTGGAGATATTTTATTTCTTTCTAATTTTATTTAAAATAAATAAATTTTAATAATTAAAATAAAATTGAATTTAAAAAAATAATTAATTTTAATTAATTCTACTAATTAATTTGGCTAAAAAATGAAAACAACTGGATTAAAAATGAATAAAATCGGATGTAAAAAATGCCAGAAAAAATAAACTGAACGCATTAAAATGATCAGCGCAAATAAACTTTTTTGGAAACTTACAGATTTTGATTAAATTTTGAAATTAAAATTGAGCGGTTAAAAGGCTCAGGCGCATAAAAATGCGACCGAAAAAATAGTCGAAAAATTAAAATGAGCACACCAAGTTAGACTACATGAACCGTGGATTAAGAATACAAATGTCTGCAAACTCGATTTTGAAATATTTCGCCCGCTAATTTGACATACAGTTGAAAAACGATTTGACCGGTCTGTCTGTAGATCCGAAAAATTATTGTGGTTGATATTTTAAGCATTATACAGAATGAAATACATGTCGTGATGAGTAGAAAATGCAGATGTCTTGCGAATGCATTGAATTATTGATTGAATAATCATGAATAGACAATCAGATGCAAAGGAATCGCTATTAGACCATTTGCTTCTGATTCTCAATTACAATTAAAACTCCACAGAAATTCCGATGACGACAATACTCTTGATTATTACCCTCTGGACCTCTGAAACATGATGAAATGAAAATGACGATGCACTAAGATTGAGAAATCAAGTCTTTTGGCTTCTTAATCGACAAATGACTGAATTAATGTTATCATGACCAATTAATATGTCAGAACTCCTGGATTTTCATCTAAATCATGATGAATATTGTTTACTGAAAGAAAGTATGACAAAAATGAAATGATTATGCTATGTAGATGCAACGATAAGTACAATTAGTGTCAAATCCTAAATTTGGGTTAAAATTTAGGATATGACACTAATAAATCGTCTACCATTGTTATTGGGATTTTTTTTGCAACGATCACCTTATTGAGAGCTCAATAATTCATATACATACACCATGTGTTGTCTTTCTTCTTTACCAATATAACAGGGTCGGAATATGAACTGTTTGTGTGCCTAATAGTGTCGACTGATAACATTTCCTCGATTTTTTATGATGGTGGGGGGTAGTGGTAGAGCCTTACATTGATTGGACCCTAGCCTTCTTGGATGTTGATTACATGCACCTTTCCACGGCTAGGAGGAAACCTGATCACCTCTGAGAACAACTTATTGTACTTATCTAGTAAATGTAGCAGTTCCTTTTGTTGTGCTTTTGACAAATGTTACATTTCTTCACCTTTACCTTGGATCTTTTCTTGATAGTGTAAAGTCCCTACTCTGTAATAGTACCCTGCAAAGCCATCATTGATTCTTTTCCTGCTACCAAACCTTGCAACACCACCCACTTTTTCTGACTCTAAAAACTCATAGTTTGATAGTCCAATTAACAATAGTATCCCCCATGGTTTTGAGCCATCGCTTGCATCAAACTCAAGAAATGACACCGTCTTGTCGTAACAGTTGATAGGAACACAGTTGAACTCCAACCAGTTCATTCCAAGGATAACATCGAGATTTCTCAAAGTTAGACATACTAAATCCATCCCAAAATTCTTACAAAAAATAGTAGGTAGAGAAATCAAATAAACCCAAGAAGTGATTATCGGACCTAAAGCTAGGGTATTAACAATCATACTCCCAACTATAGAAGATAATTTCAAACCCAACCTCTCAGCATAATCAAGAGAAACAAATGAATGTGTTGCACCCATGTCTATAATAGCAATCAATGGAATACTATTAATAAAACACGTGCCTTGAATCAACCTTTCTGGGCTAGTAGTCTTTGACCCTTACAAATCAAAGACTTTCCCTCCAAATTGTGTCTTCTTTTCTTTCTGACAATTGGTACTAATGTGACCTTGTTCGCCGCAGTTATAACAAGTCAGCGTGACACTCTTGCAATTTGTTATACGATGACCTATCTTTCCACATTTGAATAACCTCAGAACGTCACTCTTGCCTTCATTAGCATGATGGCTCAACTCGCAACACTTTAAACACTTGATAGAAGCGAGAGTCTCTCCCCCACTTACCTTTTTCTCATCTGAAGCTCTCTGCTTCCCTTTGTCAACTTGAGCACTATATGGTTTTCCACAATATTGTTTCCTCAATTTCTTCTCACTAAGGCTTTTATAGTGAGCAGAACAGGTCCTGTTATCCTCATCATATATCCTACACTTGTTCACGAGCATAGGAAATCAGAAAATCTCTTGATAACTAATACCTTGCTTCCTTTCAAGGCGTAATCCATTTTCAAACTTAATGCATTTTAACCCCTCAACAATCGCACCATTGTAGTGTGGACAAGACTTCACCAACTCTTAGAACTCAGCGGTATATTCAACAATTATCATATTTCCCTGCTTTAACTCGAAGAACTCAATCTCCTTCTTGTTATGCACATCCTCCAGAAAGTACTTCTCTAGGAATTATGCTCTAAACACAACCTAAGTAATCTCAACACCAACAACCTCTAGTCTCTGGCGCGCATTATCCCACCAGTCCTTAGCTTCCTCTGACAACATGTGAGTATCAAACAATACTTTTTGTTCCTCAATACAAGCTATCTCTCGAAAAATATTCTAAATTTCTTTGAGTTATGCTCGAGCACCCTTCGGATCATACCTGCCCTTGAAAGTTGGTGGATTGTTTCTCTAAAATTTCCCCAACCCACGGAACTCATCACCATCTCGATTTTGCTGACCTTCCAGTGCTTGAGCCACTGACTCCAAAGCTTCAACAATAAAGCGATCATTGCTTCTAGCCATTCTGCACACCAGCAAACAGATATTAAAAGAAACAATGCATCGACAATGTTCATACATATGTCACATACTAGGAAATAAACAACATTACAAAACCTGGCCGGGCGGACTGACCGACCTGCTCTGATACCACTATGTAACACCCTAAACCCCCAAACATATTTAAAAAGATTTACGCGACAATTTAAGGTGTCACCAATGACAAACCTTTGAAAATATATCAAATCATTTGAAACTACGCAGCGGAAAAACATTTCATAGCAACTTCATAAATAAAGTAATAAACTTCAAAACAACAAAATCAACATCAACATAAAACTTAACAAACTCTCCTCCCCAGCGTTACACGATCAGAGCACTAAAAACCACTAATATATAAAAAAGCGATAAATAAAAGTGTAGAGTAGCTCCAATAATTCATCTTCCACACACAACAACAATGATCTCTCCTGAGTATCTGCATGATGTCCATGGTGGAAAACATGAAGCAATGGGGGTAAGAAACAACATTCAATATAAACAGTGTAAAGAATACTAAGGTAGAGAACATACAATATAACACAGATTCATTACACAGTCAACAAAACCATAGTCTCACACCCATTCATAACAACATGCATATATATGTATATGAAATACGACTCACGACACGACGTGACACTTATGCATGTGGTGCCATTATGGAAACACATGCCCATCTCGCTCTTGAATCCCCATCATAGGACCAGAGCACACCAAATTAGTATTATCACCATAAGTAACGCTTCACCTATTCCCATATAGAACTAGTAACATGCTTCTAAATCCCCATCACAGGACCATAACACACCAAAATTGAACTGAAGCCCATACACCATGATACATGACTTTCAACAACATGCATTATCACAAAAATTATCATTGTGCTTTTATCATCAGTATGCACAACATCATTCTCAATACGCAATAATTAGTCAATGTTATGATAATTAACAAACAACACCAAACAACAACACCTCACCAAATGCATATTCACACAACATTCAATCATGTTAAATCATTATAACATCAGATCACCATTATGTAAACACAATGAGTCACTAATTAATCATACATGTCATCACATACATTCCTACAATGAATACGCGACTACAAATCAATTATCTCTGAAATTCCGGTATCAGATGTGTGATGTTACGTGTGATGTCACAACAACACACTCTGCAATGGACAATGTAAACCAACAATCAATTAATCAACACAATGATTTGTTCACCCAGTTCGGTCTAACTACCTACGTCTGGGGGCTACCAAACCAGGGATGAATTTCACTATCAGTAGTATTAATTTACAGACCCAACAACCTAGTTGACATCTCCTAAACTTAATCACTACTTAATGAACCTTCTACTTAAGAGACCACTTAAGTATGAGAACACTACTCAATCCCTAAATCACTTCAGTGATATAATTCAAAGATCACACACTTTGAAAAACACAACTTGATTCTGCTTCACAGCTTTGATCAAGAACAACTCAAAACAACAATACCAATTCACACTCGAATGGTTTACAAACACGAAGACTCAATCGACTCTCAGTCTTTAGCTCTCTTTCTTCGTTCTCTTTTCTTCAGTACTGATGCACTTTATATAGCTATTTGAATTGGACTTGGACCTGCTACAATATCTGACCTGATTTATTATTTAAAACTGAATCTTCAAAATAGATTTTCTCTCTCAAAATCTTCTTAAATCTTCAGCCTTTAAACACTCCTACAAATCTGCATCAAATCTGTTTGTAACAGAAAATATCTTATCCCAAGAAATCCGCATCCAATGAGACTAACAGCTCTCCCAAAATCCAGCTAAAACGCCAACCCTAACAACATCACTAACCCTGATGTTATTAATCTTCTGCAGACCTGATGTCACAACATCGCATGTGACATCAGACATCACAACTTCAGCAACTTAACTTCTTAACATAAACCAATGTTAAGACTCAATGTTAAGACATCACCCATGTGACATCAACATTGAACACCTTTGTTTTACCAAAATTCTAGCCAATCCAAGAACCAACAATCTCCCTCTTTGGCTAATTTTGGCTAAAACAATCTCTGCAACATCAGAGACTTCAGCAGCGGATAAAAATTTTAAAACAACAAACAGCTCCTAGCAGCACTTCTTCAAACAGCTCCCATCAATAAAGAGCAAACTCCCCCTCAATATCTGCATTTCAGCATCACAACTGGCAGCACTACTTGGCATGGGCTAATTCTCTCCCCTTTTAGCCACAATTGGACAAACTCTGAACTACCAACCAACATAACATCTGTAAAAACTTCCCATCAAGCCTAGAACCAAAACATATAACTAGGCAACAACTACAAACTCCCCATCAGAACCAGCACCAGAAACACAATGTCATGACATATTGTCTGACATTAGACCTTCACCAGAGAAATTTTATCACAGACTGCTTGAAGCCACACACAATCTTGATAAACAACTGCACTACTTCAACAAGAAACACTCCAAAAACACCAATGATATCCCATGACACAATCATGATCATATAGTAAGAAAGTGCCAGGACCACATCCAACAAACTCTAGGATTGATACCAAAATCGCCCTTGATCCCTCTTATCCAGAAACCATCCATACTTCTTCTGTCAACAATATCCACAGAAATGATCACAACTAACTCCTTGACCTACACATCATAACATCCATGCACAGTCTTCATCCATCCAATCAGGAATGCTTCATCCACACGATCTGAAGCAGACATCCAAAACCTTCCACTATTACATTCACCAGTAGTTAAAGTCTTAAAAAATAGTAGTCATGCTCTACTAAAACCAAGACCAGAATCTAATACACATAGTCAGAAACACCTCTTCAAAGGACAACATCTTTTGGGAAATCAGCTTCTCATTACCATTCAAAGGACTCATTTCGCATAGAAGTCCTTCAAGAAGCTCCCAAAAAAAACACAGTCAGAGCAGCTTATTCAGGTTAACATACACACCTGAATACCATAAGCTCGCACACCCTCTTCCTACGTAATTATTCATAACAGTTGGAGAAAACTCAGTACATTTCCTTCTCATATACACTTTTCCAAAATCCCCATCTCTTCTATCAGCAATGTCAGCAGGAATGAATTCTTTGACAAGTATCTCATAGCATTTGCAAAAACCAAAAATAGTTTTTATTAGTCCAACAAACTGAATCATTTCCATAACTTCTCTAGTTTCCAAAGCATCTTTACTAAGATCTCTTTCCAAACCAAGCCTCCTTTGAAAAACATACATCCACCTTTTTACACTTTCCACAAAATGAAAATAAATGTTATCTAGTGAAGCCTCAGGAATTTTCTCAGAATTTCTAATTACCACAGCTTTCATCTCATGAGTGATGTCCTGGACATTATCATCAGGATCCAACTCATCTCTGGTCTTCCTATTTCTGGAAGAGATGGACACTTTACTCCTGGATTTTGTAGTACCAACCACAGAGAACTTCTGCTTATTAGTTCTCACCTTTGGGGGTGACTCAGTAGCTTTCCCTTTCCTTGATTTCAGTCTTTTAGCAACCCCAGGAACCACTTTTGCAATCAACTCCTTGTCAGACAGATCATCCACATCAACTACTTCAACATTCTTCTTTGCATCTTCCAACACAGAGATTGCCAACCTGTGATGGTTGTCTTGTGAGTCATCAGTCTACTTATCATCTTTTAGCTTCCAAAACTTCTTAAGGTCACTACTTTTGATCCTTCCATCAACATTGTAGACTTCTTCACATATGCCCAGTTTTCCACTTAAGACTTCAGCACACACATCTGTAGACAAATTGTCATTACACTTTATTTCTGTATGATCAACCTCTATGACCTTATTTTCCTCAAGATTTCCTCTGAATGAATGCATAACACTAGGTTGTTTGGTGATCCTTCTGATGTCACAGCAAGATGTCATGACATCACTCTGGCCATTATGATCAATCATACTATGATTACCCTCCAGATGTTCCACCGTTTGATCCCATATTTTGATCTCATCACATGTGTAAGAGCCTGATTCAAGAGAAACCCATAGATAGCAGTTGTCTTTGGACTTAGCACCCTTCATGACAACTTCACCTTCCTCATTAGTGACAATACATTCAGCTTGAGTGAAGTGAACTTTAAGTCCTTGCTGACACAGTTGACTGATACTGATCAAGTTGGCTTTTAGACCTTTGACCAGTAATACATCCTTTAATCTAGGAGCACTTGCACAATTCAGATTTCCCATACCTTTGACTTTTCCTTGAACACCATCACCAAAGGTTACACAACCTGAATAAGGTTCAACTTCAACCAACAAATTCTTCTCACATGTCATGTGTTGAGAGCAACCACTATCAAAATACCAATCCTTCTTGGTAGAACCCCCGAGAGACATATGAGCTACCAAACAAGTAGTGACAGTCTTTGGAACCCATTGTTTACTAATTTTAGGCCTGTTCTGATTCTGTTTAGGTTGTGGGACAGTTTTGGGATAACCATGCAGTTTGAAACAAGAAGATTGTATATGACCAATTCTTCCATAATAGTAGCATCTTACTCTTTGAATCTCCTCTCTAAAGTAATTAACATGCCTTCTCTCTTGATGATACTGCTGAGTATTCCTTCTGTCAACACATTGAGGTTATCTATACCATTGAGGTTGAGTTTGTCTTCTGCCATAATGCTGATGTTTTCTTCTCCCATACTGATGAGGTTCTCTCCTCCTATTATGTTATCTTATACCATGATGCTGTCTTTTCCCATGATGATGGGGCTTTCTTCTGCCATAATGATGAGGAACAATATTATTAGTCCCATAGCCATACATATTCCCTTGATGTTGAGACATCTGATGAAACATGTTATGTTTAAACCTAGAAGCCTGCATACTCCTATGGTAATGTGGAGGCATATACTGCTTAGCTCCAGAAACCTGTGCCTTCCCATGAGGAACACGAGCATGTTCTTTCCCAGAATCTTGAAGCAGATGATGATGAACAACCTGCTTAGGTTTAGGAATATGTATTTTTCTGTTATGTTGAGGCAATTGTTGAGACATGTCCTTTTTGGTTCCAGAAGTACTAGCTTCAGCAGAGATCTTCTCCTCAACTAAAAAACCTAGACCAGTCCTGTCATTTGTCCCTTTTCTAGCTTCAAGAATTTTATCCAAGGTGTTAGTTCCATTGTTCAGCATTCTAATGGATTTTGACATTTTATCAAGTTGGGATTTTAACAATACAACTTCATTCTCAAGCTCAGATTTATCAGTCTCTAGTTGTATTATGACTTTCTTCTGCTTCTCCCCTTCTTGACACACCTCTTCACTCCTTAGACATAACTCTTGATAGGATGCTGCTAACTCCTCAAAAGTTAATTCCTCGTCACTAGACTCTCCATCAGAGGCACATGTTCCAGTCAATGCCCTAACATGCTTGGCAGACTCTTCTTCACTTTCACTGTCAGTATCAGACCAGGAAACAGTCATTCCTTTCTTCTGCTTCTTCAGGAATGTGGGACATTCTTTCTTAACATGTCCATACCCTTCACACTCAAAGCATTGAACACCCTTGTCTTGAGCATTCTTTTCTTCATCCTTCTCCTTAGACTTGCTGATGTCAGAAGCGATGTTCTTGACATTAGGCTTGAAGTTCTTGTTCATTCTTTTAAACACCTTGTTGAACTGCCTTCCAAACATGACAATGGCCTAAGATAGATCCTCCTGGGATTCAGCACTATTTCCTTTCTCTTCTTGAGCATTTGAAACCAAGGCTATACTCTTTGGCTTCTTTTCTGGTTCTTCCTCATTCAACCCAAGCTCAAAAGTTTGAAGAGATCCAATGAGCTCATCAACCCTCATCTTGCTGATGTCTTGAGCTGCTTCAATAGCAGTCACCTTCATCTTGTACCTCTTAGGAAGGGACCTAAGGATTTTCCTTACAAGCTTTTCTTCTGACATCTTTTCTCCAAGAGCACTGGATGCAATGGACAGCTCAAGAATACTCATGTGATAGTCATGGATAGTCTCATCTTCCTTCATCTTCAAACTTTCAAACTTAGATGTTAGAATCTGAAGTCTTGACATCTTAACTCTAGATGTTCCTTCATGTGTAGCCTTCAAAATATCCCAAGCTTCCTTAGCAACTTCACAGGTATTGATCAACCTGAATATGTTCTTATTCACTCCATTGAAAATTGCATTTAAAGCTTTGGAATTACCAAGGGCAAGCTCATCTTCTTCCTTGGTCCATTCTTCTTCAGGCTTCGGCTTTGAGGTGTCCTCTTTATCTTTTCCAGCATCATCTTTTTCAAACACAACCGGTGCTTTCCATTCTTTAATGATAGCCTTCCAAGCCCTGCTGTCCAAGGATTTCAAAAAGGTGATCATCCTTGGCTTCCAATAATCATAATTCGAGCCATCCAAAATAGGGGGTCCGTTGACAAATCCTCCAACTTCTTTGTCCATCTTTACACCAGAAAGTAACTTCCCTAGATCTCACCCAGAGACAGACATGATGCCTGCTCTGATACCAATTGAAATTTTGGTATCAGATGTGTGATGTTACGTGTGATGTCACAACAACACACTCTGCAATGGACAATGTAAACCAACAATCAATAAATCAACACAATGATTTGTTCACCCAGTTCGGTCTAACTACCTACATCTGGGGGGTACCAAGCCAGGGATGAATTTCACTATCAGTAGTATTAATTTACATACCCAACAACCCAGTTGACATCTCCTAAACTTAATCACTACTTAATGAACCTTCTACTTAAGAGACCACTTAAGTATGAGAACACTACTCAATCCCTAAATCACTTCAGTGATATAATTCAAAGATCACACACTTTGAAAAACACAACTTGATTCTGCTTCACAGCTTTGATCAAGAACAACTCAAAACAACAATACCAATTCACACTCGAATGGTTTACAAACACGAAGACTCAATCGACTCTCAGTCTTTAGCTCTCTTTCTTCGTTCTCTTTTCTTCAGTACTGATGCGTTTTATATAGCTATTTGAATTAGACTTGGACCTGCTATAATATCTAACCTAATTTGTCATTGGAAACTGAATCTTCAAAACAGATTTTCTCTCTTAAAATCTTCTTAAATCTTCAGCCTTTAAACACTCCTACAAATCTGCATCACATCTGTTTGTAACAGAAAATATCTTATCCCAAGAAATCCGCATCCAATGAGACTAACAGCTCTCCCAAAATCCAGCTAAAACGTAAACCCTAACAACATCACTAAACCTGATGTTATTAATCTTCTGCAGACCTGATGTCACAACATCGCATGTGACATCAGACATCACAACTTCAGCAACTTAACTTCTTAACATAAACCAATGTTAAGACTCAATGTTAAGACATCACCCATGTGACATCAACATTGAACACCTTTGTTTTACCAAAATTCTAGCCAATCCAAGAACCAACAATCTCACCGAGAACTAACATGAGGTAGCTTTGCCTGTTACCTCATTAGCGCTTCAAATGACACCTCGTTTAGACCTACAGAACTCAAGATATGGCCAAAAAAGTCAGATAATGCAACATAGTTCAATTTTTTTTCAAAAATTGACCTACAACAATCGATAGTCGTCAAAATCAATTATATTCTGACTTTCTCAAAAATTGCTTCAAAAGGCCATGCAATCGATTAATTCCCTATGACAATAAATTGTCATGTTTGTTTTTTTTTTTCATAAATTGTACGGGTGCAATCGATTGTCATGGAGAGGCAATCGGTTGACACTACTTGTTTTTCCAAAAAAGAAATCGAGTTTTTCCTCTGTTCTTCATCTCTCTCATTCTCAACCCAACATATAGCATTAAAGCTATAATTTCCACAATCCTAATACCCTATAATTCAATTTGCACAATACACAACATGATTACGACAATAAAAAATCTCTTATAATACATAAATCAATCATGGTTCATGGCTATTTGTCATATAATTAAATCAACAATTTCATCAACGTTCATACTCATGATCAAAGCTTCATACATTCATCAATGGCAGAATTTCATGTGTTCACAAACAGGATGATTCATACATATTTTCAGTCACACAATCACATAATTAAGCACATCCAATCATCAATTTATCATATTTTAACACAACAACAATACAACAAAAACAAAATCATACAACCCTAATGGGAGGAAAGACCTCTCTTCCTTACCCTATCATGCAATACACTCATAGTGAAAACCCTTTCTCCCCTATTACCTTAGATTTCCAACAAAAACAAGCAGACCCCATGAATTCTCCCTCTCAAACCCTAGCTCTCCCTTCCAATGTTCTTGTTCTCGCGTACTGGCAAAAAGGTTCTCCACCAAACCTAATTTCTCTAATTTATGAATATATAATATTCTATTTATCTTTTCACAATTATAATTTTTGCCCCACTAACTTTCAGCTTCTCTTCTCTTACCATATATTTCCCTAAAATTACATAATTGGCTTAATTCCTCATATATTACCAATTTCTTATTTTATTTAATTAATCAAATCAAAATAACTATAATTCTAATTATTTTAATTCCTAATTCTTCTATTCCTTCATCCACCCTACCAAGGCTCTCACCACACCCTACAAAGATCATTACACGCCAACAACACATACGATCACATAATTTATTTAAAGGCACGCCAAATATCAAATAATTAAAAAAAAAATTAAATCATTCTATTAAATCAATTAATCAAATTAAGGGTGTTACACTTACCGCAAAATTATACAACATTGATGACCTTGTATTTTTGGTAAATAAATTTAAAACACCTTTTAAAACCTAGAAAACTATCTTTTAATGATTAATTTTTGTTTTCGTTGCTAAATAAGTCGATGGTCTTCAAACCCCATAAATAGGGTTGGGAATAGGCCAGACCAACTAACAGGGGCTTACAGTCTAGCCTACACAGGCTCAGGACATACCAGACTCTTTTTTTCAAATAGAAAAGGCTTAGGCTTTTTTATAAGCTTATTTAGTTAAAAATGTTAGGCCAGAGACCATTAAAGAAACCTTTTAAACCTATCAGACTGGCCTATTTAAATAAATATGAATAATTTTATTATTATTATTATTATATTATATTTGTATTTTGAATTAAAATATAAAAAAGTAAAGTTTAATTATCTTGAAGAACTTATGAAAATAAGTTTATAAAAACAAATGTCATAAGTTGTTTTCATAAGTTTTATCAAACAAATAGTATCTAAAACTTTAATATGTAAACTTGAATAAGTCAATGCAAATAAGCATTTAGTATTATTCATCTTTTAATTTGTTAGTCTAATTAAACATTAATGAATTGCTTATTTATAACTGATCAAATACAATAGGCTTCTATGTAGACTAATAGGTCAAACAAGCTTTCGAAAAGGTCAGACTCGTGCCTAAAATTAAACCTATGATAAGTCATAGGTCAGACTTGGACTTTGTAATTTTTAACAGAACAGACTCAGGTTTGACAAAACCTAACTCGGCCTAACATATTTCTACCCCTATCCATAAACCATTTTTAGTGAATAAATTTTTTCATCTCTAAATCCGGTTATAAAAATTGAATATTGTCGTTATTGTCATATAATATCTAACTATTAAAATGATTCCCAACTAAATATCAATAATACCCTTCTGACTAAATGTCTAAACTTTTCTGATTCCAGAGTTAAATGTCACTATTTACACATTTGCTTCACTCTCATTCATTTGGCAATTAATGAGTCTAATGTGTCATCATATTATAATTTTGGGTTAAATTTTGATTTATTTTATTATGTATATTATTATAAGGGTTATATGTTACGATGAACGTATGTACATTGGGAAGTTGGAAAAAAAACTCTTGGAATCTGGATTGGAAAATGGAGAGACGCGTGAGTTCTAATGGCTTATTATTACTATCATTGCCTAAACCCTTAAAATCACATGTAGATACTCATTCTCTCTGCTCATCCACCGTCGTGCTTCTTTATCCAAAAATGAATCCTCTCCCACATTTCATCTGCCTCCCCTTCTTTACCGTCACTCCTTCTCTTTCGAAACCTCTGAATCTGTCTATCTCATCTCTCATATTTGATTGGGTTAAGATGTTCACCGAAGGACTTGATAAAAAACCCTCTTCGATGGGTCAGAGAGGTAATGTTCACTCATTACTATTTTTTCACCTTTTTTTATTTGTCCAACTTTTCTTTATACACACAGTACTGTGCTTCACTTCCTCCGCTGAACCGCACAACAACCACCATGGATGCTTCTCCGACCGCTATCTTCAGATCCGTCACTATCACAACGCTGCACGTTGAGTTTCATTGTGATATCCTTTATCCCTTCCATGATTTCGTTTTTGTTTATGTTGGCTTATGATTTTGGTTGCTAAGATGTCGTTTCAATTTGTTCTGAAAAATGAAAGAGGAATTTGTGTTATTGCTTGCATATAGATTTCTACTATAGATTATACGTTCTTCTTTAATTCTGGGTTTTTTCAACCTATGTTCATAAACTGACCTGTTGTTTTTCTTATTCTACAGAAATATAAGCCATAACCTTATTTAGTACTTGGCGGAACCGTTTTAACACGTTCAATAAACCCTACCCTCACCTCATGTCCATTCTGTATTTGTAATGGCGAAGAAGAAAGAGAGGAATATTAGCATCTCAGGAAAACCCAATTCACTAGAAGTTATGAATATTTGTACCAATTCATGACATGATTTAGTGTCCATGGTTTGTGTTGATGGTGAGCCTATTTGTTTACAATATTTGTTATGCAGGGGAAGTACTAAATTTATTTGTTATAGAAATAATGGAAAAAAGCTCAAGGTTGTTGGGATCATTAAGCATGCCATGGAGATAATTCATTTGGTGACTGATTAGAACCTTATTCAAGTTATTGTTGATGTTGTTGTTAACAATTATGGTCAACTACGATTTCTTTATATGCCTGGAATATTTATGGTTATGCATTATGTTATTTTGTCTATTGGATTTTTTATTTATTGGTTGAGAGTAAATTGGAATGCATAGTATTATGTTGATTTGTTTCTTTGTTTCAATTATAACTTTATGGCAGGAGTTGTTTATCTCTGGAGAAAGGAATGGTCATTGTCCATTTTCCTTTTGTTTTGATTCACTGGTTGCTGCATTTTTTTGTATTAGCACTATACTCAATAGGTTTCAACTGATATCAATATGGTGCATTATTCTTTTTGAAGAAGTTCATAAATGTGATGCAGAACATTGGTGTTTCTTTCTCATATCATCTTTTATTAAGTAGTTTCTTAAAATGAATGGATTGCCTTATATATTTTGTGCGGTGCTGATTTTTCGTATGCCATGGAACCCTGGGTATGTCACGATGAAGAAACTAATGAAGAAGAGGATGAGCTTAAAACTAATTTGATAAACACGTTGAACGATGATTTGGATGAACTTCTTTGTGAGATGCATGAGATATTTTGCAATTATCATTTATAAATTGATTTATTTGATTTTGGCGTTTATATTTTTCTTATTTGGTTGGTCTGCAGAATAACCGGTAGACTAATGACGTGGAGAAGTTAGATGAGTTAAGAGCAAGAAGTAAATAGGGAAGGTGATGATTCTATAGTGCAGAGATGTACCATTTAATCATGTCTATGAAGGTGAATGGTTATTATTATTGTTTTCAATACTTTTAAAACTCAATTTTTTAAGCCAACCGAAAAAATGCAGGTAATTTAACAAATTCTTTAGTTAATAATTGCATTAGAACTGAATGTTATGTGTTGATTATGCTATTCACTTTTAGTTTAGGATCTTGAAAGAAAGGGAAATAGCTTTCTATGAAAATAAATTTTAGTTTTGCATGGTCATCTTTCTAATTGATTTGTGATTTCATCAATTTGTATCACACAAATGTAAAGCTATAAAAGGCATGATGACAGTTAATACCACTATTGAGCAATAGAAAGGACGTTTCATATGTTGTTTTTGTTTTGATTATTATTGTTTATAAATTTAAAGGGTGACAAGATTCAAGCTTCGGTTAGGAAAGCCTTGTTGTCTCGATTTCAATCTAAGATATGTGATGGAATTGTGTATAATTTGAAATCCTTTGGTGTCGTCGCTAATTCTGGAGCTTATAGGACTATAAAACACAAATTCAATTTGAATTTGTAGAGTGGCACAGTGGTTACAAAAGTTGAAACTGGTCTGATAACGGTCTCTCCTTATAGATTGGTATCTTCCCAGAAATTGTTGGGAAATTGATATGGACTATTTGATTGGTAAAATCACTTAACTCTTTTTTAAATTCGATTTTGTTTATGTTATGTGCTTTAGTATATTATATGATTATATATTTTTTATATTGTTCTTCTTAATCAATCGAAATAGATGTTGTGGCAATTGTATCTGCTGTTGGACGTGAGAGGGTTTATGAAAGGAATCGTGTTACTACTAAGTTTAAAGTGATTGAGTTAGAGTCCAAGGAGTAAGCTATTGTATATGATACAAACCTCTGAATACTACATTTTAGTGCCATATAACTTACATTCATACACAAACCTTTGAAAACTACATTTCAGTGTCATATAACTTACATTAAGTAACTTCGTTTTTTAATCTTTATACAGCATGAAACTTGAATGCACACTTTTTGGAACATATGTTGATGAAAGCACACTTTTTGGAACATATGTTTATGACCTTGATGCATTCCTCTAGTCTGTTACACAGGAAAAGTTTTTGTCCTTGCTCAGTATTTAAAAGTCAAGATGTATAATGGGAAGTACAATTGTAGAATGCAATGAACTGTACCAATCTATTGTTCAACCTAGAAAAAACTGTGGCTAATAGTTTAAAACTCATCTTAGTAGTTTAAAATTATTACTTCACTCCATTTTTATGGTTTTTTCTCATTCATTAATTATGATTACTTCAATTTCTTGCTTATCAGTGATTACATTGGATCACCCAGTCAACCATTCAGTTATATAAAGGATGTTTCTTAGTTGAGTTTAGAAGAAGAGTTCTTGAATTTGAGTCAACGAAAAACAATTGAGGAGCTAAAAGACATTCAAAATATAGTGTTACGTATATTTATTTTTTAAATGTAGTGATACTTTTTGTGATTATTCTAAATTTTTTATTCCTTTATTGTGTGTGTAGGACATGGTTTGTGTTGTTTTAGGCACAATCAAACAAGTTGTTGGTGGTACTGATTGGTGGTATGTTGCATGTGTCTGCAATAAGGGAGTTGTTGCAGATTCCAAAAGGTTTTTTTGCCCTAATTGTAACAAACATGTTTGGAATATTGTGCCAAGGTAATCCTCCTAAAGTGTTTCTATTTTCCATGAGTTTTTAATATTGTTCATGTGTATTTACTATATTCATTATCTAATTTCTTAACTTTCTTAAATATATAGGTACCATGTCAAACTTAGAGTGATTGATGAAATTGATTATGCCACTTTTGTGCTTTTTGATCGTGATTGTTATTTGCTGACGAAGAAGACATGCTCTAATTGGATTGAAGAAATGGATAGTGTTAGTGTTTTTCAAATATGCATCTGTTTATTGTGTTTACTGACTATGACCTTATTAATAAAGTTTGTGTATTAGGAAGTTGAGCCAACCATTGTGCCTAGAGTTATTTTTGATTTTGTTAACAAACTATGTTGTTTAAGATGGATGTCAAGAATGATGTCAACCCTGGAATTGTGTAGTTCGTATTAGAAATTTGATTCTATTAACCTTCTGTTAAATGTGTTAGTGAAGAATGGATTATTGTTAGGGAGTATTGGTTAGTAACTTGACCTTTAGTGAACAGAATTAGTGTAGTTGAGTTTGTTAAGTTAGGAAGGTAGTTTAGTGAATGAATTGGAGTATGGTTACAATTAGAAACCCTTTGTATTAGTTAACTGTGGTTAGAATCTGTTAAGTTCCAATAATTTTTTATTTGTATTGTGTTAAAAGTCTGTTAATGTTAATTGAGTGAATTGAGTTCAATTCATTGGTTAGTAATGTTAATGGTTGTGATAATTATGTTAACTGTCATGTCTTGCTCTATTATTAATACGTGTTAAAATTCTGTCATTGGACTAAGTTATTGCTTGCTTGTGAATTCGACTTCGAAGCATGATTGAGTTGCCATGTGTTTAGATACTTAACGCTGAACGTTATCTTATTAGCATCTGAAGAGTTTGTTTAAGAGTTGTTTGAATTAGTGAATAATGAATATGAGTTTGAACTATAAGTTAGTGTTGGAGATAAAAAATGTAACAAGATTAGTCATACTGAGAGTGTTTGAACTATTAATACTGACATGAAATTGATTTGCTGGATGTAGATGGAAGAAAAGTCTCGCACTCGGGCGACGAGTTATAATATCTGCATCTCAGTTGATGACAAAGAAATGTGAACAGAAAGTAGTTACGTTGGAAAATCAATTTTCTTCTTTTCCAATTTTTATTTTAATCTTTAAATCTAATTAATTATAATAAATGTACTATTAATGTATTTTATTTTTCTGTAATTTTAGATTTATAATAAATTGTAATACTTTTGTATTATTTTTAATAATAAATTGAAATAACTTTTAATATTAAAGAATGCTATTTTGCTTTTATAATTTAGAATTAAAAACCATTTTATAATAAATTAATAATTAATAATTTAAAAATTCAAATACTATTTTGTAAAAAAATATACTAAGGTAAAAATATAAAAAATTTGAATAATTTAAAAAAATGGTACGACTTTATATTGATTCTAAATAAATAAAAATTATCAATAATAAATTTATATTACTCCCTCCGTCTCACAATAGGTGTCCTCTTTCATTTTTTTATTTGTCTCAAATTATTTGTCCCTTTAAAATACCAATGTAACATTTATTATTTCTTTCCACTAACTTACCCTTATTTATAGTATTTTAATTCATTTAACTACTCCACTATCTATTATTAATAAGGTTATTTTAGTAAATGACACTCGTTTTATCATTGAAATCAACACAATTAATCATTATCTTAAAAAATGTGAAAATCTCAAAGAGGACACCTATTGTGAGACGGAGAGAGTAGTAAAAAATGATCTAGGAAGATTCAATGGCCATAGAAAATTAAATGTTGTTTTTATTTATGTTTTTTTTTTCTCTTCTTCGTAATTTTTTATTTACCTACTGATATCTACACTAATAAATGTTAAATTATTACTTTTTTATTTACCTACTTATAATTTTTTGATATTCTTATAACAAAGAGATTTTTGTTTTTTCTCTTTCCTATATTAATGTTAACACTTGATTTATTTTATTTGTTAATTTATTTTATAATTAATTTTTTATCTGTTATATTAAAAAAAAGTTTCTAAATATTTTTATTGAATAATTATTCGAAAAATTATTTTTATTGACTAATTAGTTAAAAAAATCGAATATTGTTACTTTGCTATAAAATCTAAAGATTGTATAATAATTGTAACCTTCAAAGAATTCAAATACTTTAAGAGAAAAAAGGAAATGCACTGTTACACTGTCAATCAATCACAACCATGTATCAGAATAAAAAACATTTTTATTTTAAAAATACTTATATTAAATAACAATTGTAAACATTTTGATTGAGTGTATGTGTAAAATTGTCTTACACTGACGATGCATTACCATTAAACCCATAATTTAATTATTCAAAAAAGAAATATTCGATTTAATTTTACTATTTATTATTGATATGCAATTGATTTCATTTAATTATATTCCATTAAGTAAACATATTGATTGTTTTTAATTATATTCTATTGATTAATTTTATAAAAAAGTAAGTTACTCCATAATTACATATTAATACAATTTTATATTCCATTAAAATGTAGTGAGTACATCTTAAATATTTAATACATTAACATTTAGTGAGTACATCTTTAAATTTATTTTAAAATCATTTATATATATATATATATATATATATATATATATATATATATATATATATATATAGTCTTTTAAGTTTGTTTGTTTCTATAGAATACTTATTTTAATTAGTTAGAATATTTATTTTACTTTAATCAAATTAACTAGATATTAAAATAATAAATTCGACTATTGAAACAATTATTTTTATATACAGAAAAATTCAACTATTGATACAATTATTTTTATAAATGGGAATAAGTTATAATTATTTTGTAATGTTTTTAATTATTGATAAAATTATTTGTATATACAAAAAAATTCAACTATTGGTACAATTATTTTTATAAACGGGAATAAGTTACAAATAATTTTATAAACAGGAAAATTCAAATATCAATACAATTATTTTTACAAACGAGAATTAAGTTACAAATATTTTTATAAACGGACACACGAGTTGAAGGCACTTATAAACGAGAAAAATTTTACATGTTGATAAAATTATTTTTATAAACGAGAATAAGTTATAAATATTTTTATAAACGGGAATAAGTTACAAATTTGTTTACAATGAAATACGAAAGTATATTTTCTATTTACACTGTATTCTATTAAATCTACACTACACACTATTTTA
The DNA here is from genome assembly GCA_022829125.1 of Lathyrus tuberosus. Classification (NCBI taxonomy): domain Eukaryota; kingdom Viridiplantae; phylum Streptophyta; class Magnoliopsida; order Fabales; family Fabaceae; genus Lathyrus; species Lathyrus tuberosus. Next base: position 329,881 of record JALAZF010000062.1, on the reverse strand, counting down.
TTTTTATAAAGGAAAAAAATTCAAATATCAATACAATTGTTTTTAACAAGAATAAGTTAAAAATATTTTTATAAATTGTCACACGGGTTCAAGCCACTTATAAACGGAAAAAAATCTACATATTGATATAATTATTTTTAAACTTATAAAATAACTAAAACTTATCGGAATCATTTCAAATTAACTTTATAATTGTAATCAAGATAACAAAATGTTAAATGGTAGTCATAAAAATTTAATGATAAATGGTAATCATAAATATTAATGATAAAAGATAAAAATGTATTGATACAATCATTTTTATAAACTGAATAAGTTACAACTGTTTTTATAAACGGGAATAAGTTACAAATAATTTTATAAACATAATAAATTCAACTATTTATACAATTATTTGTATAAATGAGAATAAGTTACAAATATTTTATAAGAAAAATTGAAGTATTAAAACAATTGTTTTTAACATGAATAAATAAAATTTTGCTTTATAAATTGTCACACAGGTTCAAGGCGCTTATTAACGGTAAAAAGTCTATATGTTGATGTAAATAATTTTATATAGGGAAATAAGTTAAAACAATTTTTTTAAACAGGAAAAAGTCTACATGTTGATATAAGTATTGTTGTTGGATTTATCAACCCATTAAGTTTGTTACACTATCAAATTTTTAGAATCTGAAAAAAAATTTGTATGTTTGACAAGTGATATTTTGCAATGTAACGTGTGAATATAAACGGGATCCGTGCGATAGCACGAATATTATTTGAATTGGAAACATGATTTTATTCAGAGTTGTAGTTTTAGAATTTACTCATCTGAATTCAACTGAGTTTTGGTAATTACTGGAATTGCGTGCATAATTCACGGAGTGACGTGAAGGTATCTATGACATACCGGCTGTAGACTGGTCATTCACATATTGTGTATTGAATGATATTACTATATATTTTTGAATTCCACATGTAGGAAGTGTTAATTTTGTATTTTGTAATTTATACATACTATTTTTGTTAGATTTATTACAGATATCGAAACATGTATACTATTTTTTATACATACTATTTTTTATACATACTATTTTTGTGATTTATAAATTTTAGTATTGAAAAATCATAAACAGATATCGATGTGCATGCAGTGTTAAAATAACATTTTGAATACGACTGTCAGAAATTTCACAGTTAACGGTCGTATTCAAAATGTTATTTTAACACTGCATGCACATCGATATCTGTTTATAATTTTTCAATACTAAAATTTGTTAAACTGTTATTACAGTACCAAGGTGGCAAAGGATGTGAGTCATGTCCCCTTGAAGCACATGCAGAATGACAAGGATTACTTGTTGCATGAGGACTCGCATGTTGTAAGAAAGCAGAAGGGAGTGATCATCCATGGGGGTGGGGTTGAGGGTATGAACGCGAAAACTGGTGGAGTGCAGGGTGTTGTTTCGAAAGAACTTAATCAAAATCGTGAGGCAGGGCATTCCAAGACTGTAGGTTGGAAGGGTAAAGGTAAGGTAGGGGAGGTTGCAAAAGAATCCCAGGGAAAATCTCTGGTTTTGAATGTCGTAGGTTTGAAGGGCAAAACCCAGAAAGTTGTTGCTGACAAAAGTAAAGGAGAGGGAGGTGCTGAAGAAATCAAGGCCAAGGGTGTGGATTCTACCACTGCAAGTGTCGTCACAGTTAAAACTGAGGAGGAGTACATTACTATTTCATCTGATAGCGACAGGTAAAAATAAATTAGAATAATGTAAGTGCATCGTTATCGTAGGCAATAAAGACGTAGGAACTGACTTTGTATGGTATAGTGATATGGTGTAATGTTTTGATTGAATGCAGGGAATTCACTCCCATCTTTGAAGATGAGTTTGAAGAAAATTAGATAAGGGTGGTTAAAGATGCTAAGGTGTTGTGTTCTAATGTCCTGGTAAGCCGTATAGATTGTCGTTAGTAACCATATAAGTAGCATAAAAACGTTTGGTAGATTAAGTTGTTTTTTGAATTGTGCAGCAAATACCGCGTGATATGATCCGGAGTTGCCTTCTTAAACCACAAGACTCCATTGTCCTATACGATACAGGCAAATCATGTGCCTATTACTGTGAATTGAAAAAGAGCGAGGCAAAATGGAGAAGTATCTTCTTAGCGGGTGGTACGATTTTGCCAAAGACAGGATGATAAAGGAAGGAGACGTGTTGGAGTTCTGCATCAGATATCCTCCTACAAGCGAGATTTTAGTTTCAGTCAAGCTTGGAAATACGCAACAATGAACCAATAGTATATATTAGAATGCAGTATTAATGTAGTGTCCACCGTGGTATCAGTGTTTAGACGTAATCCAAATGTTGTGTTCTTAGAATTTTCATAGGTTACTTATGTTCTTCAATTATGTACTGGTGTTCCATAACTTTTTTTAGCATCTGTGTTACAAACACGACAATGCAGTGATGTAATAGTAGTCTTTAATTTGTAATGAAAATGGTGTTTTGCTGATGTTAAGTAATGTATGAAATATTATTTATGAAATAGTTGTGGATTACTCAAAAAAGAAAGGTAGAATGCATAAGTCTTATTAAGTGTTGAAAGGGCGGGTTAAATTGGTAATGTGCGTGCTGTCATTTCACATTGGTTTTGTAGAATGGAATGTAAATGTGAAGCATTCAATTGAAAGTTGGCTTAAGATGTGGACAGTCGTGGGTAAATATGTAGGAAAACTAGTGTGAAGTGTGAATTTGCAAGTCAAAGAGTGTGGAAAAGCAAAGTAGCAAGATATAATATTTTTACCAATTCAGAAATGGAGAAAAATAGTGGTGTGGGCCAAGTTATTTGATAAAGTGTTATGTACCACACATAACAAAAGTTATATAGCAGCTTTAATGAGAATATAATTTACATGCATACCCCACATATAAGAATAAAATGACATGGCCATGTACAGTAGGAATTAGAAAAGCATTATAGCACTGTTGACATGTGAATGGGAGATGGAAGTGGACAAAATTTTTGCAGTAATAAATACCAAATGGTGGTGTTAGTAATTGCTCACACCTACTGCTCTTTATCTCTCCCTTTAACCTTGTTTGGAATCGAAAAGGAAAAATGGGTAGAACTCTGGTTGATACAGAACTGAAGCCATAGAATCGTTAATAACCCATCACCTACAGAGCTGCTTTTGTCCATCTATTTCATCAATGGTGAGGATAGGAATTATGAATCAGTCAGAGCTCATGGACACATTAGCAATTGCTAAGATAGCCATCCAAGTAAGGGGTTTTCTGTTAATTTTTGAAAGGTGTATCCCATGCCTAACATTATATGAATAACTCTGTAAATTGAGTCGACTCGTTACATATGAACTGTAGGCGTTTCCGGAGATTGAGCCATTGTTTTTTAGAACTCACATAGCAGATCTAGAAAAAACATGGAGGATAATTAACAACGAAGGTATCCATCACGATATAGGATTTAACAAAAATTAGGATCTACCACTTGTTGTCAGCGGTTGGACGGAGCTGCAAGATTTGTACACACTACCAGATGACGTGGTTGTCGTCTTCAAGTATTACGGGAACAACAATTTTGAGGTTGTCGGGTTTAAAGAGATCTGCCATCGAGGGGCTACCAAACTTTCACAATAGGTTCATATACCAGCAAGGGATATATGCATTTGATGCCGATCTTTCACCAGTCAATGTAGCAGGACCAAAATTAGTTGAGTCAGAACATTGTTTCAAATGAATACATAAGATTTATTTTTCTATACTATGTGTTACCTCACTGACTCATGTTATTAACCGTTATGTATGTAGAAATTGCTAGCAGATTTTGGATTTATTTTGAAAGACAACGACTATGAGGTTCTAACATTGTGCGATGACAACGGTCGGACTCAAATGCTCTTAATTGTGAACATACATGATTCACACCTCACAAAGATAGGATATGAATGGGACGCATTTTGTTAGTCAAACTAGCTAAGAGCAGGAGACAGAATTAGATTCAGATTGCAAGTAAGCGATGCAAACAAAATATGCCACGTATATAACGTTAGTTATCCTTAAATGGCATGCGTTAACTATATTGTGTTGTAGCCTAATATGAGTCATCGTGTATTGTGATGTTTCTGAATATGTTTTCTTTTCAAAACAATTATTGTCATGTTCTCCATGAACGTGTAACGATGTTATAAATAAATAATACAACATTTTATATGAGTTAGAATGTAGCTAAAGATGTGTGTATATGTTTGCAATAAAGAACGTTAATAGCAAAACAAGAAGACTTCTTCCTTTGATTACGCATAACAGTAAAAGTGAAACACAATACCAACTGCTAGAATGGTCTAAAGATTAGACTTTTTGCAATAACAGTAATCCCATATTGAATGTACAAAACATTAGTGTTACATGTGTATGAGAATAAGCCCCGATCAAACGTTCTTGAAAACCTACTTGTAAACCACGTTAGTTGTAGACACTTTGGCACAGTTGTTTTCAGCGTGTACCAAAACTTTGATACCTTTCTTGCTGGTAACCCTTGAAAGGGCTACATAAATCTATCCATGAGTAAATTCGTCCCTAGGAATATAAAGCCTCACCCAATCCAACAACTGACCTTGTGACTTGTTAATCATCATTGCGTACGAGACTATTATTGGGAACTGTCTCTGGCTTAGCTTAAAAGGCCAAGGAGATTGAGAATACGACATATTAATACGGGGAATATATACTATATTGCCATGTTTTTCCCCCCTATTATATGTGCCTCAAGTACGTGTGACGCCATCTTCGTCACAATTAGGCGTGTACCATTACACAATCCTTCGGATTGATCAATGTTTTGCATTAGCATCACGGGTGTTCTAATCTTAAGCTTGATGTGATGGTTTGGCAGACTAGATGTTTTTAAAGAGCTGAGAAATTCTGGAGTGAAAACATCAAGCATGACCCTGTCATGTATCTCAGACTGGTCAATTGAGTTACAACTATAGTAATCCCTCAAGTCACCTATAGCAAAAGAATGCAATACATTAAGGCGTCATTATGAAGTTGTATAAATGTTTGAGAAAATGTTGATAGGCTGTAAAAATACCTGGCATCATGGCTAAAACATGATCATTAATTTTGTCAACCAAATCGATGGTTGATGCCAAGATAGCCCTACTCTTTAGGTAGTTGTAGTCATGGTAGTTATTGAGGAAATCTGGATAAGTACTCGTGACAATGGTTATAATAGGATCTTCGAACTATGTTATTAGAATTTCAGGTGGAAAATCTATCTCAGTAGTCCCATTATTAGGACCTTCAAGTCTACCCTCCCCTATTCTGAGAAGCCAATCAGAGAATTCAGCAATTTCATTCTGCTCGTGTTCCGTTGGACCACAGTTCAGACGCATATTTTTGGTTAAGGTCAACACCCAAACCGAGTGTCAAAGGTAGGAAGCATTTATGGTAGCGTGCACAATGTCAGATCTTGATCCTTTGGGGATTACAGGCAAAATTTGCTTAAAGTCTCCACCAAAGACAACAACCTTGCCACCAAATACCTGACTGGAGTTGCCACTGACACTCATTAGATTTTTCAATGTCCTGTCAAGTGCTTTGAAACATTATTTGTTTGCCATAGGAGCCTCGTCCCAAATAATTAACTTCACCTGCCAAAGTAGTTCCGCCGCCTCATCTTTGTAATGAATGTCGTAAGTTAAATTATCCAACGTTGGGATAGGTATTTTGAACCTTGAATGAGCGGTTCTCCCACCGGGTAGCAACAAGGATGCAATTCCACTGATTGCAACGATTATGTAGATGTCGTGCTTAGACCTAAGTGCAGTTGAGAGTGTCCTCCACATGTACGTTTTGCCGGTACCCCCATAACCATGCAGGAAGAAAACTCCTCCTTTCTGACTTGTAACAGCAGTCATTATAGTCTCGTAGATACTGCGCTGCTCATCAGTTTAAAAGGAAAAAACTATCAACAGAAATATATGTAATGTGCGTGTGAAAAGCTATTTCCTATAATATGTTAGATGTAAGTACTTGTGAGAGCGGCATGAAGTCATTGGAACTCATCCGTCATGGTTTGAATGTCGTAACTGCGTTCCTCGCAGATGAGGCGATTTCTGAGTTGCTCCAAGACATATCTGTACGGATATGGTATAGGTTTAAAGTTTTTAAGAGTTCTTCGATTTAGTTGTAGAAGTTTTTCAATCTCCATTAATATGAGATTTATCAGCAGCGCCTCAGTCAACAAAAGTTTTGTGAAACAAAAACTAAATTCAGGCCAGTAACTTGATAAATGTACAGAAGTTGTATGTTTCTCATGGGATTGTTTTGAATGTAAAAGAAGGATGAGGTGCATATAAACGGAATTGTTTAATTAATAGCATATGTTAACTGTACCGTAAGTCTAACCTTTGTCATTCACCAACTGTCTCTGTTGGTGCAAGACACCATCAGATAGTAAAACCCACAACTCATTCCAGACATGGGCAGGCCTGTTCACAATACTTGACAGAAGCATAACCACAAAAAGCTTTCGAAGATAATGCCTTGACCCCCATTCACTTGCTTCCTTAATGGCTCCAATGAATTCCTGGTCATCTTCAAGGAATCCCATAACAAAACATATGCATCCCTAAATGAATTGTATTGTGTATCGCCAACCTTTCGTATTTCCTCATAAGTCCTAGGCCCTTTTATAATTGTCAGCATCATCCTTAGAAAATATAGTTCTCCGGTAGAAGGAGGAACCCAAATCAAACGGCCAATTGTAAACCCCTTTTTCCGAGGCTTCTAGAGTCTTAATCTTTTATGGTATACAAACATGCTGACGAATTGGCCATAACTCAATTTTCTGGCCTGCTCATAAGTCTGATTTGCAAGTAACCACGCAGAAAACATAGACTCTGTGACGCTTTCCTTCTCTAAAACATTTTCTATTCGGGCATAATCAGTGTAGAAAAGCGGGTTCTCACCAATGAGGTGGAAAAACATACGCTCAACCGCGGGCTTCCTTCCATGAATGCTGTAACCGAAGATCCTCCATGCTGCCTCACATGGGGAGACGTATCGACAATAAAGATATTGTTGTATTTCATCAACGACTTCGTTACCATCAGGGGATGGACGCGTAGCATGCACAACGGACGCAGTAATTCTGTCAAAGCCTTTGTGGATATATTTGAATAGATATTTGATAGAAGTACTCTGATTACATCACTTCATGTTGATATGAGCATGGTATTTCAATAGTAACTTTGTGTTGTAGGGGACTACATGTCTACTGTCCAAAGGGATTCCATTTTTCTAGATGATGTGTGTTGTCGATCTTCTTCTGTACAGAGGATAACCCTCGGCATCAACAATTGTATTTTCAATGAATCGCTTTGGATAGAATTTCGTGCATTTTCTGTTCTTCATACACGGTGATGATTCATTAGATAAACCACAAGGCCCGTGGACCATGTGTGCTTTGACCAAGTTGTACAAAGTCGGATGGCGTGCGGGGTCAGGAATGTCCGCACTTATTACACGATCAATGTCTGCCGAGGTTGGGTATTTACTTTTAGGATGTAAGAAAACCAGTATGTGTGCGTGTAGGAGGCCTCTCTTTTGGAATTCAATGGTATACATAAATGAAAGATGAGGAAAGTGCAACAGATTTTGAAAGCTCATGTGGTTTAACTAAATTTTGGTAAAAGATATTGTTGATAAAGATGAAGAAATCTGGCCATGAACAAAGATGTTGAAGAAGATGTCCCAACCTGAAAACACGACATCCTAGACTAATATACTAATTTAGCAGGTTTTAAATCTGTAACAAATCTGCCCAAGATTTGATGCGCCTTTTAGGAGTGGATACAGATAGTGAAGTATTCTTCCTCCTGGATTGGTATCCCCCAGAGTAGGTGAATTGCACCGAACTGGGTTAACATATTCTGTGTTATTTATCATTCTGCAATTTAAAGTTCTGTTGTGTTTTTTATTAACATGTTGGAACAGATGTCGAAACATTTGTCTTTCTGCAGTTACTGATATTCTGGATATCAGTTTGTTGTTATGTTCCTTATTTAATAATTATGCAGAACAATGTCTTGACATGTGTTAGGACATCTGCTATCTGCTATGCCAGAATTTCAATTGGTATCAGAGCAGGCATCCTATCTGTTTCTGGATGAGATCTTTAGGAGATACTTTCTGCCATTTTAAACAAGGAGGGATTTTGGAGATCAGATCATTCACTCAGACATACTCACGGGTATTAATGGATGGGATGGATGTTCTGGATCGAAGGTAACAACTTGGTGGTTGTTCATGTTTTTGAGGAGGTTCTACAACAACGGCAGGAGAAGTGGCTAGTTCTCTTGTTGGGGTGTCTTATAAGATGTTCTGACATCTTATTAGGGCATGTTGAATTTTGTTCATTGGTGGTTCCGCTGCATATGCTTCTTATGGAAGAACTCTGGTATTTATGTGATTCTGGAGTTGTTGCTGAAGACAGATGGTGGACGATCTCAATCGCCGGCTCCTATATTTGAAGATATCTGCATCTTTTCATTCCAAAGTCAGGAGCAATGGAATGAAGAGAGTTGTTGGTAGATGTCTGTTATGGTGACTTGGTACTTGGAAGCTTGGTTCCATTGTGTATCTTGAAGTCAGTTGAAGAGAAGGGGAGTTGAGATTAAGTTTATCACGTTCTTTCTCTAGGAATTTGATAAATTATTGTTCCTCTAAGTTGTCAAAGACACTTGAGAATTCTCTCAAATCCACTCATAAAGGCATCTCAGTTGTGCATCTGTAGTCTTCTAGTTACTCTTCTGACTAGAGGGTGTTTCTTTGAGACATAAACCTGAAGAAAGTGGAGGTGATTTATTTTTACCGTCCAATAGTGCAAGGAAGGATTCATCTTTCTTAATCCTAAGGATGAATCCAATCTGAATGGAGATTTCAGAACTGTTGAGGTAAATAGGGTTCGTTCACAGAGAATCTTAGTTACTTGAGTCAAGGGTGGAAGCATTGGTATCTCAACAATTTGAAGACACTTGCAAAGATCGAACACTTGATTAGTGTTCATGGAGTGATCTGTTGGAGTATTGCTTCAACAGTGAAACAGGGTTATTGAACAAGGATTTAAGATCAATTGCTATTTTTGATATTCACAAGTATTTAATTGATTATCCTTGTATTCGAAGTTCAAGATTGGTGATGTTCAACTAGATGTTGAAACATCTCTTCATCAGAGTTTGTGCAAAATCATGGAAGGGGTACTGCATATGCTTTTGGATCTATTTCTCTTGGGTGTTGACCTAAGAATCTACTTCAGTCTGGTGTGGCGGAAGCATCTGATCTCTAGAGAGTTTCCTGGCAAGAAACTAGTCTAGATAATGGTGATGTTGAAGATGAAGAAGAAGATATCATAATCTTGATGAATATTTCATGGATCAGTTTATTGGAGTGCAACAAGTGTGTTTCAGTTGTTACTAGAAGTATCTGATTTCTGGAAAGTGTCTTGGCAAGAGACTTGTCCAGTATATGGTGTTGGTGATGGCACAACTTGGGTCAGTTTATTTCTGATCTAGGTCCATAAGAGCATGTGATCTTGCTCATCTAGGAGGTCTAGGATAAGTGGCAGTTATCTCTGACTTTCTGTAGATTGCTCTACTTAAGGAAAATGGAATTCCTTTGGTATAGTTGTAGTGTAGTCTATGACTACTTCTTTTCTGAAGAATCAGACTTGGCACGTTTAAGTTCTTTGGAGTTGTGAAGCAGATATTCATCAAGGTGTGAGCTTGAATTGAATATCTGTGATATGATTAAGCAAGATGGAGGTTGTCTACTCAAACTTGGTTGTTGAATCAAGTCTATGAGAACATGGAACTCTTGTTCTATTATAGGGAGGAGGTTCTTCTAAGTGGCAGAAGGAAGGGCTGAACTCCTCAGCTGGATGTCTGATCAAATGTCATGACATCAAGCAGAAACTTCAGGGTCTTAGTTGATGTTGTGGCGCATCATCATAAGATAAGTTGATCTTCTCAGAAATAAATGGAATGAACGCTTCAATAAGGTCTATCTCATGCAGTTTGCGGGAGCTGCAAGAAGGAGAAGATGTTACATGTCTAAGGCTTGGTGGATCCAAGATGCCTTGCTATGGAGTAAGTGGACTATGTGACTTGAAGATTAGGTTTCATTGGTGGATCAGAAGATTTTCTGAAACTTTGAAGGAAAGATAAGATTAACTAAACAGTGGCATTTGGTTGATCTTTATCATGCATTCAAGCAGGGTGCTTGGAACTAATTACTCTTGGGTAGAAGGGTAGTTGATTGAAGACTTAAGGAGGTTCTGGTTCAGTTTTATCTTGGAGCTTGTGGTAGAAGTTCTAAGTTGATTATGGAAGATTACCTTCTTTTGGTGGATGAGAGTTTATTTCTCTCTGTGATGGTCTGGAGTTCTCATTGATCAAGCTGGTGGCGCTGTGTTATTTGAAGAGCTTCAGTTGGATTACTATGCAGATAGTAGGTCAAGTGGTGGAGCATATCAAGAACCATGTTGTTTGGTGTCCGTGATATGTGAAGGATGTCCTAACTGATGTTAGAACATCATCTGGGTTTGTTATCCTTGGAGTAGGATTCTAATTTCTGTGTGTGGAACTTGACATCCACATCTTGTCTAAGAGGTATTTATCTTGTCATACGGGAGAATGATGAGTAAAGGACTGTCTTGGAGGTCTGATGTGAATATGGTATCAGACTTAAGTGGATCATAGGTTGATTGCATGAAGGTTTGGATTCTGATGTGTTCAGAATATGGAAGATGATATTCACCAGTTGAATCAGAAGTATTCAATCTTATCATATGGGAGAATGATAGATTGAAGATTGTCTTGGATCATGGGGTGTTTATCTAGAAGATTGACTCTTAATGAAGTCAGAATACTTGTGGAAAGGTGGTTTCTTTTGCTACAAGTCATGCTAGAGAGAAGTGGATCAGTTTAGTGCTTGTGGAGCAAATAGGCTGAGGATTTCTAGAGCATGTGTATGATATCTGACATCATGAAGAAGCTAACAAACTAAGAGGTAGTGTATCTCTTTGAGGGATATGGAGCATTCCAGAGTCAATTGGATTTTATCTCAAGAAACACAGATATCTATACATGAGAATTCAGGAGGAATTCGTATGGTGTATGGATGGGTTCATAAAGAGAGGGATCAATGGTGATTTTGATCTCAATCCAAGAGTTTGTTGGTTATAGGATGGTGATCCTAGGGTGATCTCACAGTGAGCATGATGGTGATCACGGAGAATCATGTGAGTGGATATTATTTCTTGTCAGAAGAAGCAATGGTATACGAGGTGAATGCGTTCAGCAGGTGTGTTGAACAGAGGGTGCACTCTTGAAGACAAGAAGATGCGTCTTAAGTTTTCCATTCATCTAAGATGTTCTTCTTACAAAGGAGCACTGGGTATTTATAACAGGGGGAGTTAGACTTCTATTTTGGATATGTTGGTACAGTAGTGCAGATGTTTGTCAAGACTATTTTTGGTTTCAAGTAGTTTGTGATAGGCTGTCTCTTGGGAGGATGAGATGTCGAGAAGAATGTCTCGACATTTCTCTGCTGTTGCAGGTTGTGGGGGACTTGACAGTATAAGGTAGGTTCTATCATTAGGAAGTCAATGGATTGAATCAGTGGTGTTCATGCTTCTTAGGAGTGTCCTGATAATCATCGTGTGTGTCTGGGAGAATTTATTTTTCTCTGAAGATTGGGATTCAAATTCAATAGTTGTTTACTATTGAAGTTTAAGAAGATATCATGATCAAGGTTACTAATTCTGGATGAAAGCAAAATTGAGCAAGAAGAATTGTAACTATTCTTCATGTTATGCGTGTCTAAGATTAATGAGACGATGCTATGGGGTATTGATCAATACAAAAGTTTTTGCTAGACAATGTCTGACATGATGTCAAGACATTGCTAAGGATATGCTTTTAAGTAATTGGTTCTTTGGACGGTGTGTCTTGAACAGTGGAGAACATGCGCATACAAAACATGTTCTTCGTTACTTGCATTAACTTTGGACGGTTTTCTCTAAAGAAGAAATAGTCAAAGCATTCTTGGCCGGTGCACATTTATTTTGGTGAAGTTACATCCTTCGATTAATGATTTCATTGAATTGACCATCATTATTTTCAATGGTTCATTACATTCAAAGGAAATTTCTTGGGTATTTAAGGGAGTCCTTGGATTAGTTTGTCTCAGGCCGTGTTTTCCTTGTGGTGTATTCCTAATGTCTTTTGTTCGAGTCTGGATAAGTATTGGTTGGGTATGGGTATGTCTTGGCTACTTTTGCCAATTTTTGGCTAAAAAGAGGGAGTATGAGTTACTGGTACATGGGATGCGTGTGTTGTTCTTGCAGTTGCTTTTCAAGGATATTAAACAAGATGTTTTATCATCTTGTCTGTGTTTCCCTTGTGTCTTGTGATTTGAGTTAAAGAACAGGTTGTGTCTTGTGACCTGAGTTACATGCTCTATGTAATCAGAACTACGAAGTCTACAACTGTTCTCTGGAGGGGGAGTGTGTTTGATAGGAATGTCCAATGTTCTTATGTTTCAGACTTCCTTCTAGTTTCTTTAGGAGTCTCAACTTTTGGACCTTTTTCAACTTCACTCACACTGGGATTATACAGATTCATGGGTTAAGGGGTGGATTGTGTTATCTACTTCCTCATGTACACCAACATGAATTCGGCATGCACATTATTCCAATCATAACTGCCACTCAGACTAAAATAAATCCAGGAGCATCCTGGGTTTATTGCCCAAAAGGAGTTTTAGCCAAAATTTGTCAAAAGGGGGAGATTGAAAGCTCTCGTGGTTTGACTAAATTTTTGTAAAACATATTGTTGATAAAGATGAAGAAATCTGCACATGAACAAAGATGTCGAAGAAGATGTCCCAACCTGAAGACACGGCATTCTGGACTAATATACTGATTTAGCAGGTTTTAAATCTATAACAAATTTGCCCAAGATTTAATGCGCCTTTTAGGAGTGGATCAAGGACCAAAGATATGAAGCCCAAGACAGCTGGAGCCTATATAAGAATACTTAGACCTAGGGTTTTAGATACCTTTTTGTAACCTAGTTTTTGTTGGTAAAATAAGGGTTTAGGGTTTTGAGAGTCTTTGGCTCTTTGTATTGTAAGTTTTCCTTTGTATCGGTTTGATGCATTGTGGTAGACATAGGGTATCACACAGATTCAGAAGCCTTTAGGTAATGAAATGTGTATTGTTCTTGGATGAAGCTTTGAAGCAAATACGAGTTAGCTTGTTGGTCAAGTATGCTTGACAGAACGATGTATTGACAGATATGAATCAGTTACTAGTGAAGGTAACTGTAAGAGATCACAGGTTGTGATTAGAGGAAGTGATTTGTGATTCTCATATCAAAGATGGTGTTTTTGATAAAGATTTCATTAGGTAGTGATTAGGAGATAAAGTTGTAAATGGGGGAGTTTAGATTTATAATAATACTACAGATAGTGAAGTCTTCTTCCTGGATTGGTATCCCCAGAGTAGGTGAATTGCACCGAATTGGGTTAACATATTATGTGTTGTTTATTATTCTGCAATTTAAAGTTCTGTTGTGTTTTTTATTAACATGTTGGAACAGATGTCAAAACATCTGTCTTTCTGCAGTTACAAATATTCTGGATATCAGTTTGCTGTTCTGTTCCTTGTTTAATAATTATGCAGAACAATGTCTTGACATGTGTTAGGACATATGTTATCTGTTATGCTAGAATTTCAGATTTCATGAGTATAATAATAAGAAAAAGGGTGCATTATAGGAATAAAATTGATATAGTTGACTTACATGCCAAAACACGTCCAAGGACATGGTTCTTTGTTATGTCGCACATAAATTGGTCGAATTTGATTTTGAAAACTTTTGATACAATATCAGGAAGCTCGTGTGCATGTAAATTTTTGGAATCCAAATGGCGTTTGATTTCAGGCCAAATTGGGTTGTAGGTAAAGGTTATAAAAAGGTCAGGAAAACCCAATTTACTTGAAATTGCCATGCCGTCAAAATACAGTTGGTCTATGTACCTTTTGCTCCCGACAAAGGTAGAAGGAAAAATGACACACTTACCTTGCTTGGTACCTTGTTGGGAAGTACTGGCACCGTCATGTTGTTATAAGTTGCTATAGTTTCTAACTCTCAATTTAGTTTGATTTCTCCGCAACCAATTCAGAAGCTTCGTCTCTAACATAGTGTAGCCGTCAACCAAAAATTACTAGAAGAGATGCCTTGAGTGAAGGAAAGTTGTAAGCTCAGCAATGCATTCCTGTAGTCAGAAGTATATCCAATCCTTAATGGTTTGGCGGTTCTGCTTGGTGACAGTTTGTTCGTGTTTGTACTTGTGAAGTATATTCTCCCTGTAACCATCTTCCCCATATGCAAAAATCAAAGGGTATTGGTAACTAAGATAAGCCAGGTGAAACTCATCGATCCTCTATAATCCACCATCTCGCTCATGGATTATGATGTCCCTCAGTTCAGCAGAGTCTATATCCCCGACAATGAGAGCAGCCACTTCCGAAACTGTGGGCGTCTTATACACGCGGCCGTCACCCGGCCTACTTGAAATGAGTTTCAACCTCAAATCTTGGAATCTACTCTCCTTCAAAACATCCATTGCCATTCTAAACGCTTTTGTGTGTACATTGTTCTCGTTCAACATCTGTTTCAATTTGGTAACTATATCCTTTTCAAGCTTTTTATCATCCCTACAGAATAAAAATAATAGTAAAGTTAGCAAAACGCATTCCAAATATCGTTAATGGGTACAACATATCTTTAATATAACATGGAATTCATGAGTTGTCACCCAAAACAGTATAATCTGTTATCGAACTCATTATGCGTGTCAAAAATTTATAGCTAGGCATACTAAGGAGGTTGACCGATTTCAGGGAGCATCGTTCCGATTCTGTGACAAGTTTGACCATGAAGTCGCAACGTAGGAGGACCCATCCCTTTGGAGTATGTTGTGTCAAATTTCATACCGGGAGAAGTGAAGAGAACATAGCGTTCTAAGTTCTAATGTTGTATTGGAAATTTTTACTATGTTTCGACGTTCTATCATACAGAAGTTGATGTAACAGTGGATGAGGCGTCTTCATCAATGGCAGGACTACCTTTCCACTTCTGCAGCATATATGAAACTTTGGAACTGTAGTATGTATATTCTTTTGTTTACGCTCCTGATACCACATACAAGCCTTACAATGATGGCATTCCCAAACTGGGACACTAATATCCCCATACTATGCGTTCATAAGAGATATGTAAGATGTTGTTTTATAATAGATGACAATTGCATAGTAACACTACTACAAAACGCGCATACAACAACGCCAGGTTTATAACGGCTTGCCTATACACTGTTGTAATAGATGCGCACATTTTTTAATCTCATTAAAAGGCTTTTAATGACGGTTAATATTCCAACCGTGGTGAAATGTGAGGCCTTTCACCACGGGTATTTAAAAAAACCGTCATTATAGGTAGCGCCTGATTATGGATTCAGTTCCCAGCACCAACATTTATGATTTTTTAATGAATTTTTTTACTGTTTTCATAGTCTCAAAAAATTCCAAAAAAATTATCAAAATTCTTATTTTACCTAATTAGATTAAATTTCGTGCTTTTAGATTTTTCTGAATTTATTTTAATCATGTTACTTCTTTCCTATTTTTTCAAAATGCTGAAGACCTTTAACCACGGGTTTTTAAACCAACCATCAATATAGGTAGCGTTTTTTACTTATTTTTTCAAAACGCTTACAGACCTTTCACCACGGGGTAATTTAAACCAACCGTCATTATAGGTAGCGTCTTGTCATGGGTTCAAGTCCCAGCACCAGTATTTTTGGTTTTTTTTATTTATTTTTTCAAGTCTCATTACCAACATTATAGGTGGCGCGCATAATGAGTTTATTCACTATCCTTAAACAAATCTTGGTCGTCCATTTAGTGATTATCAACGGCCAAGACACTACTATTAGTGATCCGCGTGAAACCTAAAACATAGACATCTTCTACCTCCAAACATCATCTTTCATTTACGATACTCTATTTCTCCACCAAACCAAATTTCAGAACAAATTTCAGAACTCAAGTTAGCAATGTTAGTTGTTGGTGTTCTTTTTTAATTATTGTTGTTCTTTGTTGTTCTTTTTTATTATTGTTGTTCTTGTTGTTCTTTTTTATTAATGTTGTTCTTGTTGTTCTTTTTTATTAATGTTATTCTTGTTGTTATTATTGTTATTATTATTGTTGTTGTTGTTGTTGTTGTTGTTCTTCTTCTTCTTCTTCTTCTTCTTCTTCTTCTTCTTCTTCTTCTTCTTTTTGTTATTGTTATTGTTGTTGTTGTTGTTGTTATTGTTGTTGTTGTTGTTGTTGTTGTTGTTGTTGTTGTTGTTGTTCTTGTTCTTGTTATTTTTGTTGTTGTTGTTGTTGTTATTCTTATTGTTGTTCTTGATGTTCTTGTTGTTCTTGCTGTTGTTCTTGTTCTTGTTGTTGTTCTTGTTCTAATGCTGCAATTTTTTTTATTGTATTAAAAGACATACAACAACGGTTATTTAAAATAACCGTCATTATAGGTAGTTCTAATGCTACATTTTTTATTTTATTAAAAGACATACAACAACGGGTATTTAAAATAACTGTCATTATAGGTAGCGCATTTTCTAATTTCTTACAACGCTTTCTGGGCCGTGATTGTAGGTATCATATACAACAACACTCTACATAACAACGCCTTCGCCCGCGTCATTATATGTCATTTCCAACCGTTGTTAGATGGGTTTTTCGTAGTAGTGTAAGTACATAATAATAGATGCGTAGATGACAGAACCTTATAGGTAAGAGTCAACAGGCTCCTCATAAGCTTCATCTTCAGAATCGGATGTATCTCCCAAGGCATAATTAGAATCTGAATCAGAATTTTCATCATTCGAAGAATAAACAGTGGACGTTATATGTGTAATGTTAGCAGGTACAGAAGTTCAACATTGTGGCATATTGTTAAGTTGACTTGTACTGTGGGGTAGGTTGGGGTTGGATGGAACAGTGTAAGATGTAGCTGGAGTGTAAGATGTAGAAGGTGAGTTCGAAATTGCTGCAGGAAATATTGGTGGGAGGGATGATATGCCTGGTGGTCCAACTCCAGATGTGCGTGTGTCATACCCCTAATTTGTCCTACCTGTGTGTATAACTTTCATCTGTACATCCATCTACTAACCATTATTCAGAAAATCCAAAAAAATATGAATTGAATCAGGTCTCATTTGAGGTTCAATGGTCAGACAAGTTTCAAGGGTTGGGTGTGCACAATTCAAATGATGTATATGTATCTGAGGATCTAGTTAGGGTTTGTATCAAGTTGAGTGTGAGTTATCCACAGTTGAAGATCATCAAGGGCAATTCATTCACTTCCATTTTCATTTTATCCAATCCAATCCATCCAATGTTCCTGTTCATTTCCACTTTATATTTCTTGCCAATTTCCATTATTTTCTATCAATTAAACCATATTCACCTTCTAATATCCATTTCGAAGAACCGTTTTTTTTGTTACCCGCCTATTTTAAACCACGTCCGTACCCATTTTAATATCCAACTCAAAATCATGTGTCATGACCATTTCTTTCCAAAAATATGTTATAACCATTTTATTAGTATCAATTTTTATCCAAAAGTTAGTTCTAAATTCATGTTCACCAATAAAAAGCCCATCTCTACAAAATCCATTCATTATTTTTCTCCATAAACCATTATCAAGAAAAAAACAAAAAAACCATATGTGCATTATCACCAAAGTTCTCTACGAGAATAGTTACAAGAAAATTCACAAAAACCCATGTCATAAATATGTCCATAGCCCATTATTTCAATGTTACATACAAGACCATGTTACATACATGTTGCAAAATAAATTGTGCCCAAGTTTTACACAAAAAATTAATTACATAACAAAAGCCTTCATGAGTCAGCCTAGCTTTTTCTCATGATACACTGTACCTGCGATGCATTTCTACACCATGACCCTACATAAATCAAACCAAGACTTCCATCCATTTCAAACCACAAGCCAGCAACTATCCTCCATGAACCAATGGCAGCGCCTCATGAACGGGTTCCTCATTTGCAAACAATAGAAAAAACCAAGAGAACCATGATTCACTATACTTGTAGCCACACCATGAATAAATAAACCAATAATAATAACACGTTCTCCAGCCTCCATCCAAGAGCCAAAACCAATTCACTACACAACCTCAACCGTGGCTCACAATTACCAACCATCCCACAAACTGCTGCAATGATTTACATAACCACATCCACACAACGCCACACAAGCCGCAACGGTTTTCAATCCAACGTACCCACGACCTGCACAAAACAAAAAGAAGTCACGATTCACACAATCTCACGCAGCCATTACCACACAAACCTGCGAGCGAACAAACCCAATATACGTAAACGACAAAAACCACAAAAGACACCACAAGCTAACCTGGTACGATAAACGAAACGGATTCACAAATACGCAGACCTCACACAAATTTGTACCGTTACGTTTCCAGCTCACAATTTCTCTCCCCAAAATACCCTGATCCCCTTCTATAAATTGGACCCTTTTTCTCTTCATTTTTCAAGCCCTAGCCGCCACAAAACTCTGCCTCAAATTCCTCTCAATCACCTTCAAAGCACAACCCTTTATAATATTTGAATTTGAAACCTTCATCAACAAACAACAAACCTTCAACCTTCTTTCATAAATCACCCTTAATCGATAAACCTTCTTCCATTTTTCCCTTCAACCTTCGAGGACCTCAAATCCATCTTCAAAACAACACTTCTTTTTCATGACTTAAACCCCATTCCAAATGGAAACCAACCCAGAAACACAAACCCAATCTCAGAAACAGAAAGGGAAAAGAGATGAAGTAGGACGAGATTGATGGACGAAATCATATAAATTGTATGAACCTGTAGATCTTGAACCGAGACAAATCCAAATCGGAAGTGAGCCGTGCAAAAGAGAGAGACCTCGCGCAAGGAGGTTGGAGCTTAATCCGCATCGCTATGTTGTTGTTACTTTTGTGACTCTGATTTTCAATTTTATGAAATGATTTCTAGAATTGTCGTCATGCTTTCCCTTTTGACCTTGATATGATCTCTTTTATTTTAATAAAAAAGGAGTTGATAACGGTTCCTCATAACCTTTTTTTTCCTTTTTCTGTTTTAAAAATGATTTTTTTTATGGTAGCTTCTCTTGGGAGTGTTGACCGAGTCTGGTTGTGATGGGCTTTTGAAGCCCATGAACATTTGTTCTATTATCATACACACACCCTTAATAAGTCATGCACACCCTTTCTTTTGTTTTTAATATTTCTTCTCTTTTTTTAGTTTTTATTTTTTTTTTGTCTTGTTAAAATCTCTTGTTTTTTTAGTAGCTAAAAATAAATCTTTTGTGATTTCATTAATTTCATTTTCCATTTTTTGGGCCAATGATATCAAAAACATCATGATCTGTTGATTTATTTCAAGTAGATCTATAATCTTGGTTAATATGAGGCCTATTTATTTTCTTTTCGATTTATTTGTTTTTACCATTCATTTTGGGTCAATGAAAACCAAACATCAAAGATTTATCGATTTTCGATTTAAAATCTTGATAAAGGTGAGATCTTTCTTCTTTTTCTCGATTTTATTTCATTTCTTATGATTTTCATTTCACATATTCTTTTATTTTCACTTTTGGTCAATGATATAACAAAAAGTCTTGGATTTATTGATTTGAATAAATCGGAAAATATAGATCAATATGAGACCACCATTTTATTTTTCTTTTAGCTATTGGTCAATGAAAGTCAAATAGTAAAGATTGTCGACCTCTCGATTAAATCTTGATTAAGCCGATACCACTTCGATTTATTTTCTATTTCCATTTCATTTTCTATTATCTTCTTCTATTTTCTCATTTTCGATCGATGAATCTTTCTATTCGCGAATGTTGATTGTTAAAGCGATTAACCTTCATTATTTCAAATCTGTAGTGAGTGATCATCGAGATCTCTTTCTATACTTTGGGATCGTGATAGGTTACCTTTGATTAATCGATGAAAGTTTGTGATTAAGACGAGATCTTCACCTTTTCTTTTCATGTGGCACGATTCAATTGGAGAATGATCCTCAATATCATTTATCCATCGTGTTTTAGCACATAGATCAAATTGCGCATCCTCCTATAGTGTGATCTTCGTCATAGATCATGCTACGATGGTTTAGCGCTACATGTCCCGTATCATTTGCTCCTAACAACTAATCAACTAACAATTAACTTTAATTTCCGTCGAATATATCTTGCTTTACTTTCTTGTCAATATTATCTTGATTATTATCTTGCTCATATTCCTATTATTCTTATTGTCCATATTCATATTATTCATACTTGTTTATCTAACCTTTTTTTTTGTGCATACACTATTCAAAACACACTAATAAATATCGAAATGCCTAAATACTTAATTCAATTAAAACACTTAACACACATATTCAAATCGTTTTTTTAATTAAATCGGGAAAGAATTGAGCTCTTGAGGTATAGCACTTTTTGGGTTCTTGAATTACTGCTCTTGGGGCGCACGCTTTGAGTTGTGGGTTGTTCGACCTTTCGGTCTTAAAATACCTAACTATTGGACAAAAAAATGCCATCGGAGTCTAGCATTTCACGTGGTACTTTTGTCGTCCAACAAACAATATTTCATATATCAATCGAATGAAAAAGGTGTCGTTGGGATCTAGCATCCCAATAATGCCCCGATTAATTGGTTGTCTCGTTTATCGAATAATCGTCATTCTCCCTAAAACACTTAACAAATCAAACTTCTTCGTTTTCGTACAAACAAACTCTTTGCATACCTTAATTCGATTCGACCATGCAACCAAACATTTTCTCGATCAAACTTCGAAAGAAGAAGATTCTTGGAGTCTATTATTCCTTGGATCTTCGATTGAATGGCTCTTGAGGCACGCCCTTGGGTTGTCGTTCATTCAATCTTTTTGACTTTCAAATTAAACCATTTTCAAACCAATCCTCGATTCGTCGTCGAGCCCAATCGTAAGTCGAGCGCCTTTTGCCTCGCCGTCAAACGCACACTCGCACATCTCGAGGTTTCGTTACTAGGAGCACCCCTAGGGACTGATATCGATCCTCACCTCTTTTCGTAACCAATCCAATTCGACCTTGAACCATTTTTTTTAATCAACTTACAAAAGGAGGAGATTCTTGGAATCTAGCATTCCTTGGATCTTCGAATGAATGGCTCTCGAGGCACGCCCTTAGGTTGTTGTTTATTCAACCTTTCATCTTAAAACATTTAATCTTTATCGAACATTTTCGCAATCAATCACGAAAGAACTGAGTTCTTGGAGTCTCGCATTCCTTGAATTCTTGAGTGAATGATCTCGAGGCACGCCCTTGGGTTGTATGTAATTCAATCTTTCGCTCCTAAAATTCAAACCCTAACCCTTCATTTCGTTGGTGTACCACGAACTACGACCGCTCTGATTCTTTATTCTCGTCCGAGTAAAGATACGTAGGCACAAGATTTGTGATGATCTTGGCGAGCTACCTTCCCTCCATCTTCCGTATTCCCTCTATCCTCTCCCGTAGTCGAACTACGATTGCTCTGATTACTCATTCTCGTCCGAATGAGCGTACGTAGGCACAAGATTGCGATGATCTTGCCGAGCACCCTATCCTAAAACCACCCCTTTCCCTTAGTAATTAAAACCTTTTACCTTACCTTTTCGCATATATCGTTGAGAAGAAAACAAACAAGCTTAGCTAACGTTCATCACAATTCGAACTAAGAGGTTCCCGTTGAGTACAACGGACGTGAGGGGGTGCGCGTACCTTCCCCTCACGTAACTGACTCCCGAACCCAGAATGTGGTTGCGACGACCATGTTCTTATCTCTTTAAAGGTTTTCTCGATATTTTCCTTTCCCTCTTTTTGGGATAAATAAAGTTCGGTGGCGACTCTGTCGAACCGCAATTTCTTCCGCGCCTTTC
This sequence comes from Lathyrus tuberosus, assembly GCA_022829125.1. NCBI lineage: Eukaryota > Viridiplantae > Streptophyta > Magnoliopsida > Fabales > Fabaceae > Lathyrus > Lathyrus tuberosus. Next base: position 307,732 of record JALAZF010000062.1, on the reverse strand, counting down.
GCGCGAGGGTCGTATCTTCGATTAAGCGATTTTTTCGAGGTGCGACAGCTGGCGACTCTGCTGGGGATACATTGCTCCATACAAGAGAGAGTCAAGCCTATCTTAGTTCGAATTGTGAGCTTGTTAGCTTCACTTATTTGTTTTCTTCTCGTTTACGTATTTGTTCTCTTATGGCTTTTATATGCTCATTATTATGCTTATCTGTTGGATCTTGGGATGATATCATGAGTAAAGCTCTACACCCGAGCTTTAGTAAAAGCAGAGGGAACACATAGTTTAGAATTGGATGTCGAGTAGTGTTAGTCCCCAAGGACTCGCTCCTTGCGTGCCTAGCATGAAAGCTCCCCTAGAGTAGACCTTTTCGTAGATCCTGTTGTAACTCAGCTAGCCTGTCGCACGACTTGATTCATGAAGGGTCCGTGATTCTAGGAACCACTCTTAGAACCAAGTTCTATATTGGTGGTCGTGTAGTGTTAGTCTCCAAGGACTCGCTCCTTGTGCACCTAGCATGAGGACCCCACTCAGGAGAGACCTTGTCGTCATTCTCGTCGTAATGCAGCTAGCCTGTTGCGTGACGTTGATGCGATTAGTGTCCGTTATCCTGGGAACCTTATCCATCAACGTAGAAACTATCCCGTGAGTTGGTTTATGGGTAAAGAATCTAGAACTTTCCTCATAGAGCCTACCTATAAGGTTTCTTTGATCAGAGACTTTGGTTATCTACCCGTGAACGGCCAACCTTAGAAATGTTTGAACTTGTGATCTGCAATCCTGGATCTTGCATCTTACATTGCATACATGTCATTGCATTACATTGCATCAGTTATGTATCTTGAATTGCATTTCAACATCAGAATCTCACTTCAACTTCCTTCCTTCTCCAGTAAATCAAGCCGATTCCTCGACACCAATACGCTACTCGAGCCAATAGCAGACGAATGATGAATCAGATTCAATAAGACCACGCCGCCACATGTAAAGGCAGGACCATCAGTGGATGTTATTGAAGGAGTTTCTGAAGACAAGTAGAATAGTCTCCGCCTCTGACCAAGCCAGTTTAAGCACCAATCAAGTCAAGACAGAAAGATCAGTTCCTCGAAGAAGGCATTTGTCATGCCATCCCATCATTTAGCATCCTTGTATTTTGTCTTTGTTTGTTCAAGTACAGTTTGCTTCAAACATTGTCGTTTGTATTTGGTTTTCTTAATGTAGTGATGATGCATGTTTTGAACTAGTTATGTCGTATTCACTCATTTTTTCCATTTACTGCAAATCATCGACACATTTATCCACTTCACTCTTTATCAACTGTTGTTTAGCAATGATTGGAGGGAGGATGATGACAACAAAATACTCATAATTGCAAACCGTATGCTTTCGGACAGAATCTCGTCGATGATGTACGGGCATTGTTTTAAATCCCCCAAACACTGGAGAGACAAGGAGTTAATCCCTAGTAAACCACTTCGAGCCTAGAAGTAGCAGTTTCCTTCGGATATACTAAACCTTACACTCAACCTGGGGCAGGGTAGTGTTTAGTTAATTCAATTACGCACTCAAATCACAAGTAAAATCCAAAGACATGATGGTTGTTCGTCAATAACCTGTGACTTGGCAGTCACAATCATCCAACAAAACCAAAAACAATAAAATCAAAAGCCTGCTAAGTCGAGCACCTCAAAGGAGACTTAGGCAAAAAAAATAAAAAATCAAGGCTACCCTGATGGACTCGAAAAGCAAAATCAGTCCATGCAAAAGATAGGGATCAAAAAACAAAAGAGGCACTCGAATCCTCAACGAAAACAAAATAAGATCCAGTGACCACCATGCCGAGACCAAAGGGTCACTAACATCCATCAAAAACAAAAAATGTGACTGCCATTTCAAGCATACCTTGAACCGTCAACCCTTTTGGAATACAAACATGTGCAGATTTAACTGAACGTAGGACTAGAAGTTCATCACGAAGAAGGGGTGGGTACAAACCAAGTTTTGAGCATATTATCCTTTGTTTCATAACCGTGAACCAGACCACGTTACAACCCTCGGAAGACCTAATTGAGGCGAGGTTTATTATGAAAGCATACTATTGCAAGGTTGCGTAAACTGACTCCTCACATTTGCTAATCTTCAACATTGGTGTCATTCTCCTTGCTATATCTTTCACACCATCAAAATCAGCACGACGTCAGGACTAAAGATCCATTCGTCTCACTATCACGACACTCCAATAAACGAATCTTTTTCAAAACTTGCATGAGCATTATATTAAGATTACCATTTGTGAATATGCAATTTTAACTACAAATCAGTGCTAGACATTCAAGACAACTCCAACAAGGGGCAATCGAAGAGAAATTTGAACTTTCAGTGGTGCCAACCCGAAGCAAGACTCCCTCAAAACCCACAGTCTGGGGCAAACTCCCTCAACACCTAAATCAGGGGTAAGACATCTCAAAGCATATCAAAGTTTGACTTCCAAAGATCCAACTATGTCAAGAACTGGTTAATCAGGGGCAGACCATTACCATTTTTAGACTGCGGCAAGATCCATTGCAGCAGGAAAATCCCTTTGTATCTTCAAGTTGGTCAAGCAGGCTATCTTGACCATTAAGCACAGAGTTGTGGATCTCTCAGGAGTGAACCCACAATTCATCAACAAGTCATCAAACTTGAGGCCTCGAGAGCATCTTCGTCTGCATCAATCATGGCATCTTCAACAGACTGATTGTCGAGGAAATCAAACCTTCCCACCACCCGAAGTCTAATCTGTATTGGCAACTACCCAAAGTCCAATATGCTGGCACCTTCAAAACATATCCAATCACCCGTCTGCAATCATATGCATCATATGCATCGCATTCAACATCATAAACATCATATGCATCATATGCGTACCAAATACCCAATCATACTTCCCCAACACTTGCATCTCCGCGCGTCAGCATTTGCATTGCACATCATTACAAAATCAAGCATTCATACATGCGTAAGATCCAGCATCAATCTCAAGACTGCAAGACAATCTTCAGCCCAGGCAAGGGCATCTTCATCAAGACCGTGGGCATTCCTCACGAAGTTGTTTCAACCTTTTGTTGATCAAGTCAGGGGCATCTTCTTCAAGTTCATGGGGGTTCTTCATGAGGTTACCTCAACCTTTTGTTGACAAAGTTGTGATCTCCAAGCAAATCAGTGGACGTTCCTCATTGAGTTGGGTCTCTTCAACCTTTTGTTGATGTCTAAAAAAACCTCATTCATCATATCCCCAGCAAACTTGACCTTTTGTCAATTGCTTCACTATCATCCTTTTGGTGATAGCCAAAACTTGTCAATTCAACCTAACCTGCATCCTTTTGGTGTTGGTAAACCTCAAAATCATAAATTCACTATCATCCTTTTGGTGATAGGTCTTTCATCCTTTTGGTGTCAGATAGCTGTGTGTGCGCCCTATTATCCTTTTGGTAATAGCAGGCTTTGACCTCATTTTCATCCTTTTGGTGGAAGGGTATGTGTGTGTGTGTGTGCCCTATTATCCTTTTGGTAATAGCAGGCTTTGACCTCATTTTCATCCTTTTGGTGGAAGGGTCCGTGTGTGTTTGCCCTATTATCCTTTTGGTAATAGCAGGCTTTGACCTCATTTTCATCCTTTTGGTGGAAGGGTCTGTGTGTGTGCCCTATTATCCTTTTGGTAATAGCTGGCTTTGACCTCATTTTCATCCTTTTGGTGGAAGGGTATGTGTGTGTGTGTGTGCCCTATTATCCTTTTGGTAATAGCAGGCTTTGACCTCATTTTCATCCTTTTGGTGGAAGGGTCCGTGTGTGTTTGCCCTATTACCCTTTTGGTAATAGCAGGCTTTGACCTCATTTTCATCCTTTTGGTGGAAGGGTCTGTGTGTGTTTGCCCTATTATCATTTTGGTAATAGCAGGCTTTGACCACATTTTCATCCTTTTGGTGGAAGGGTCCGTGTGTGTTTGCCCTATTATCCTTTTGGTAATAGCAGGCTTTGACCTCATTTTCATCCTTTTGGTGGAAGGGTCCGTGTGTGTGTGTGCCCTATTATCCTTTAGGTAATAGCAGGATTTGACCTCATTTTCATCCTTTTGGTGGAAGGGTCTGCGTGCGTGTGTTTACTATCATCCTTTTGGTGATAAGTCTGTCATCCTTTTGGTGTCAGATTCTCCTATTATCATCCTTTTGGTGATAACAACCTTTACAAGCTATCTGCTATTCTACTTCCCAAACACTTTCTTTCTTTGCGAACAAATTCGTGGTCTTCTTCGTATCTAATTGACTTCTACCTTGAAAGACTAAATGCCGTAGTAGTTCATCTTACTAGGTTCAAGCCAATTAGATAAGGGCATCTGTCATACCCCTAATTTGTCCTACCTGTGTGTATAACTTTCATCTGTACATCCATCTACTAACCATTATTCAGAAAATCCAAAAAAATATGAATTGAATCAGGTCTCATTTGAGGTTTAATGGTCAGACAAGTTTCAAGGGTTGGGTGTGCACAATTCAAATGATGTATATGTATCTGAGGATCTAGTTAGGGTTTGTATCAAGTTAAGTGTGAGTTATTCCACAGTTGATGATCATCAAGGGTAGTTCATTCACTTCTATTTTCATTTTATCCAATCCAATCCATCCAATGTTCCTGTTCATTTCCACTTAATATTTCTTGCCAATTTCCATTATTTTCTATCAATTAAACCATATTCACCTTCTAATATCCATTTCGAAGAACCTTTTTTTTTTGTTACCCACCTATTTTAAACCACGTCCGTACCCATTTTAATATCCATCTCAAAATCATGTGTCATGACCATTTCTTTCAAAAAATATGTTATAACCATTTTATTAGTATCAATTTTTATCCAAAAGTTAGTTCTAAATTCATGTTCACCAATAAAAAGCCCATCTCTACAAAATCCATTCATTATTTTTCTCCATAAACCATTATCAAGAAAAAAACAAAAATACCATATGTGCATTATCACCAAAGTTCTCTACGAGAATAGTTACAAGAAAATTCACCAAAAACCCATGTCATAAATATGTCCATAGCCCATTATTTCAATGTTACATACAAGACCATGTTACGTACATATTGCAAAATAAATTGTGCCCAAGTTTTACAGAAAAAATTAATTACATAACAAAAGCCTTCACGAGTCAGCCTAGCTTTTTCTCATGATACACTGTACCTGCGATGCATTTCTACACCATGACCCTACATAAATCAAACCAAGACTTCCATCTATTTCAAACCACAAGCCAGCAACTATCCTCCATGAACCAATGGCAGCGCCTCATGAACGGGTTCCTCATTTGCAAACAATAGAAAAAACCAAGAGAACCATGATTCACTATACTTATAGCCACGCCATGAATAAATAAACCAATAATAATAACACGTTCTCCAGCCTCCATCCAAGAGCCAAAACCAATTCACTACACAACCTCAACCGTGGCTCACAATTACCAACCATCCCACAAACTGCTGCAATGATTTACATAACCACATCCTCAAAACGCCACACAAGCCGCAACGGTTTTCAATCCAACGCACCCACGACCTGCACAAAACAAAAAGAAGTCACGATTCACACAATCTCACGCAACCATTACCACACAAACCTGCGAGAGAACAAACCCAATATGCGTAAACGACAAAAACCATAAAAGACCCCACAAGCTAACCTGGTACGATGAGCGAAACGGATTCACAAATACGCAGACCTCACACAAATTCGTACCGTTACGTTTCCAGCTCACAATTTCTCTCCCCAAAATACCCTGATCCCCTTCTATAAATTAGACCCTCTTTCTCTTCATTTTTCAAGCCCTAGCCGCCACAAAACTCTGCCTCAAATTCCTCTCAATCACCTTCAAAGAACAACCCTTTATAATATCTGAATTTGAAACCTTCATCAACAAACAGCAAACCTTCAACCTTCTTTCATAAATCACCCTTAATCGATAAACCTTCTTCCATTTTTCCCTTCAACCTTCGAGGACCTCAAATCCATCTTCAAAACAACACTTCTTTTTCATGACTTAAAACCCATTCCAAACGGAAACCAACCCAGAAACACAAACCCAATCTCAGAAACAGAAAGGGAAAAGAGATGAAGTAGGACGAGATTGATGGACGAAATCATATAAACTGTACGAACGTGTAGATCTTGAACCGAGACAAATCCAAATCGGAAGTGAGCCGTGCAAAAGAGAGAGACCTCGCGCAAGGAGGTTGGAGCTTAATCCGCATCGCTATGTTGTTGTTACTTTTGTGACTCTGATTTTCAATTTTATGAAACGATTTCTGGAATTGTCGTCATGCTTTCCCTTTTGACCTTGATATGATCTCTTTTATTTTAATAAAAAAGGAGCTGATAACGGTTCCTCATAACCTTTTTTTTCCTTTTTCTGTTTTAAAAATGATTTTTTTTTATGGTAGCTTCTCTTGGGAGTGTTGACCGAGTCTGGTTGTGATGAGCTTTTGAAGCCCATGAACATTTGTTCTATTATCATACACACACCCTTAATAAGTCATGCGCACCCATTCTTTTGTTTTTAATATTTCTTCTCTTTTTTTAGTTTTTATTTTTTTTTTGTCTTGTTAAAATCTCTTGTTTTTTTAGTAGCTAAAAATAAATCTTTTGTGATTTCATTAATTTCATTTTTCTTTATTTGGGCCAATGATATCAAAAACATCATGATCTGTTGATTTATTTCAAATAGATCTATAATCTTGGTTAATATGAGGCCTATTTATTTTCTTTTCGATTTATTTGTTTTTACCATTCATTTTGGGTTAATGAAAACCAAACATCAAAGATTTATCGATTTTCTATTTAAAATCTTGATAAAGGTGAGACCTTTCTTCTTTTTCTCGATTTTATTTAATTTCTTAAGATTTTCATTTCACATATTCTTTTATTTTCACTTTTGATCAATGATATAACAAAAAGTCTTGGATTTATTGATTTGAATAAATCGGAAACTCTAGATCAATATGAGACCACCGTTTTATTTTTCTTTTAGCTATTGGTCAATGAAAGTCAAATATTAAAGATTGTCAACCTCTCGATTAAATCTTGATTAAGACGAGACCACTTTGATTTATTTTCTATTTCCATTTCATTTTCTATTATCTTCTTCTATTTTCTCATTTTCGATCGATGAAGTCTTTCTATTCGCGAATGTTGATTGTTGAAGCGATTAACCTTCATTATTTCAAATCTGTAGTGAGTGAACATCGAGATCTCTTTCTATACTTTGGGATCGTGATAGGTTACCTTTGATTAATCGATGAAAGTTTGTGATTAAGACGAGATCTTCACCTTTTCTTTTCGTGTGGCACGATTCAATTGGAGAATGATCCTGAATATCATTTCTCCATCGTGTTTTAGCACATAGATCAAATTGCGCATCCTCCTATAGTGTGATCTTCGTCATAGATCGTGCTACGATGGTTTAGCGCTACATGTCCCGTATCATTTGCTCCTAACAACTAATCAACTAACAATTAACTTTACTTTCCGTCGAATATGTCTTGCTTTACTTTCTTGTCAATATTATCTTAATTATTATCTTGCTCATATTCCTATTATTCTTATTGTCCATATTCATATTATTCATACTTGTTCATCTAACCATTTTTTTTGTGCATACACTATTTAAAACACACTAATAAATATCGAAACGCCTAAATACTTAATTCGATTAAAACACTTAACACACATATTCAAATCGTTTTTTTTTAATTAAATCGCGAAAGAATTGAGCTCTTGAGGTCTAGCACTTTTTGGGTTCTTGAATGACTGCTCTTGGTGCGCACGCCTTGAGTTATGGGTTGTTCGACCTTTCGTTCTTAAAATACCTAACTATTGGACAAAGAAATGCCATCGGAGTCTAGCATTCCACGTGGTACTTTCTTCGTCCAACAAACAATATTTCATATATCAATCGAATGAAAAAGGTGTCGTTGGGATCTAGCATCCCAATAATGCTCCGATTAATTAGTTGCGAGGCCGACGTCTCGTTTACCGAATAATCGTCATTCTCCCTAAAACACTTAACAAATCAAACCTCCTCGTTTTCATATAAACAAACTCTTTGCATACCTTAATTCGATTCGACCATGCAACCAAACATTTTCTCAATCAAACTTCGAAAGAAGAAGATTCTTGGAGTCTAGCATTCCTTGGATCTTCGATTGAATGGCTCTTGAGGCACACCCTTGGGTTGTCGTTCATTCAATCTTTTCAACTTTCAAATTAAACCATTTTCAAACCAATCCTCGATTCGTCGTCGAGCCCAATCGTAAGTCGAGCGCCTTTTACCTCGTCGTCAAACGCACACTCGCACATCTCGAGGTTTTGTTACTAGAAGCACCCCTAGGGACTGATATCGATCCTCACCTCTTTTCGCAACCAATCCAATTCGACCTTGAACCATTTTTTTAATCAACTTACAAAAGGAGGAGATTCTTGGAATCTAGAATTCCTTGGATCTTCGAATGAATGGCTCTCGAGGCACGCCCTTGGGTTGTTGTTCATTCAACCTTTCGTCTTAAAACATTTAATCTTTATCGAACATTTTCGCATTCAATCACGAAAGAACTGAGTTCTTGGAGTCTCGCATTCCTTGAATTCTTGAGTGAATGCTCTCGAGGCACGTCCTTGGATTGTATGTCATTCAATCTTTCGTCTCCTAAAATTCAAACCCTAACCCTTCCTTTCGTGGGCGTACCACGAACTATGATCGCTCTGATTCTTTATTCTCGTCCGAGTAAAGATACGTAGGCACAAGATTTGCGATGATCTTGGCGAGCTACCTTCCCTCCATCTTCCGTATTCCCTCTATCCTCTCCCGTAGTCGAACTACGATTGCTCTGATTACTCATTCTCGTCCGAATGAGCATACGTAGGCACAAGATTGCGATGATCTTGCCGAGCACCCTATCCTAAAACCACCCCTTTCCCTTAGTAATCGAAACCTTTTACCTTACCTTTTCGCATATATCGTTGAGAAGAAAACAAATAAGCTTAGCTAACGTTTTTCAAAATTTGAACTAAGAGGTTCCCGTTGAGTACAACGGACGTGAGGGGGTGCGCGTACCTTCCCCTCACGTAACCGACTCCCGAACCCAAAATGTGGTTGCGACGACCATGTTCTTATCTCTTTAAAGGTTTTCTCGATATTTTCCTTTCCCTCTTTTTGGGATAAATAAATTTCGGTGGCGACTCTGTCGAACCGCAATTTCTTCTGCGCCTTTCGCGCGAGGGTCGTGTCTTCGATTAAGCAATTTTTTCGAGGTGCGACAGCGTGAAGTAAGCTAGATAGGTGAACTCATCTTCGTAGGGGTAGTGTCATAGCTATTGCTAATTATGTCGGTTAAATGCGAAGCAACAAAGGACCGTGGTTGACGTAGAGTAAATCTGGGACTTGTTTACAAACATGTATGTTCTTGTCTTGCTGAATGTCCATGGATAAGTGTGGGTGTTAGATGTGCATTAGGGGTTGCACAAAGGGTCACAAGTGGTTGAACATCACGGGGCCTCTCGTTATTGAAAGAGTGAAACAAATTGACCCCGGAATGCATTTGAAATCGCCTGCGTTTCAGTTGGCCAGATTCTCCAATATGTCACGTAGATGGTGCAGTATGAGCATTGTTACCTATTTCTGATAAAGGTGTCGAATGCTCACGTTGGGATGAAGTAGAAACAAGAATCAATGGTGTGGATGATGTAGCATTTACATTCTCCTTGTTCGCAGTATGTTTGTTAAGTATTTTCTCCGTTAATATCATTTTCCTTCTCTTCCTTGCAATGGAAGCAGGTGACTCATTAGCATTAGGCATCATTTTCGGGTCCTGTTAATATCGAAGGGAAACGGTACTCAGCAATGTATATGGTTTCTACTTCAACAAAAAATATAAACACATAACATATTTACAGTAGAGGATACCACCAAAGATATCAAGATATTCATAAAACTTATGTGCATAGTTGACAAAATATCACAGAGTATGTACCTATACAGAAATGGAGAAGTGTTTCCTTTCTAAACAGTATAAGCGGGTGGTGGGAAACTTGAATTTAAGGTATAGAAAGTCACAGATAAGGAGTTGAAGGGTAGATGGTGAAAAATATAGATATAAAATAGCAAGTTTGGTAACATTGTAATATTGTATAGTTTAATAAGAAAATATCAGTACATAGTGAGTTTCAAATGTGAAAAGGCATTAATGGTTGAGTTGACATGTCTGAGACATTGGTTGGCAAAAGGAAGATATAATATATTTGACTGCATAGCTCAATGCCTACTGAGGAAGAGCAATTAATATGACAGGGACAGGTTTGTAGGTGAAATGCTGGTAGTCTAATATCCAAAGGATTGAAGAAGAAACTAAGTAACCTAAAAATATTAATATAATGTTAAGGTACAATTGGATGGCAGTAAAAAGAGTAACAATTATCCTACAAAATTATTTAAGAGTAACAGATTAAGTTTAGAAAAGGGCAACAGGTGACGTAAGTTTTAAACTATTGTCTGTGTTTAATAATGAATAGCATTAGTAATAAAATAAATTGTATTGCCTGGAAACAACATTACTAAACACCAGTGTATTAAAAGATCAAACTATATAAATACATATAGTTAGGAGCATGTCTGAAGAGATAATAATTTAATGTAAGGTCTGTAGAGATAATAATTTAAATACATATCCCATAAGTAATACATGAAGGAGCACCCTCTTCACATTCGCCGTAGGTGTGGCAGGATCAGCAACTGGGGCAGAGGTTATTTCACCTTCCTGTTTGACAGAATATACAGAGCGTTAAAAATGTGGGTGAGATCGTGTGAAACAGAATAATTAAGTAATGTTTGTTTTAGTAGTCCTCAACCGCCAGAGGAGTTAGCTGCTCAATGGGGACGTCTTCGCCAACACTCTCCAGATTCTGAAACAATTGAGAATATATTGTTAGCAAGCATTCGAGTTCATAATTGAAAAACGGTTAGAAAAATAACGATGTGATTGGTTATCAAACTGGAACACAAATGGTGTTCAAAAAGAACGACCTGAACCGACTGGGAAGTGGCATAAATGGTGGGAATTCCCTGATGCAATGTAGGAACATCAGAAATGGCAATGTAAATCTTAAAGTCAAACTCTATGTTGACGAAATATTAAGTCGATGATAACCTGTTCCGTCTCATCAACACCTCGTTGACCTTCAAGTTATGTAATAAGGTGTTTGTCATTGAAACACATGACAACCCCTCCATTTCTCCATCGAGGCTGCCACTTGATTATGAAAGAAAACTTCTTACCCAACATGCCATCAAGTGCAAGGGGGAATTCCAGTGGGTCAGTTATTCCAGCCTATAATCCCAAGAGTTTGAATTTCATACCCTTAAAGTGAATGATGGTTGCAATCATAGCATTAGCCCTTACTATTAGTGTTTGTTACCTCTATCATGGTTGACCGAAGCTGTGGAGCCGATGTGTTCAAAAGTTCGGCCACCTCCTTGTCCCAAAACACAAAGTTCCTAGCACTTCCGTCATGGAAAACTTCAATAATAATCTTAAACCTACAGGACAGACAAAATAGAGAGTTTTAGTAAAGAATGTCAGCTTACGAAAATGTGCGGCATTACTTAAGATAACTTAACCTCCATATCTCTGACTCAATTCGGTGTCCATCCCTGTAAAAGAAGGGTGGAGTGTCGCCTTTGGTGACCTGAGGACATTGATGGCAAGCTCTGTAGCACCAGCCATTAGGATCACCAATTAACTGGTTTGTAGTAGCAACTGTTACACATGTCGTCGGTTGGACAGCATGGCCCAACAATGAGAAGTTAGAACGATAAACATTTGCGTAATTGTTATAAAAAAAAACCATATTTTTCAAATGCCGTAAAACCACAGATAAGACGATGATTTCACCTAGTGGAAGGTGGGCAACATTTGAAAATAATTTATCAGCAGGGGATAGGTTAGACCCCGGAGAATTTTGTGAATATCCATGGCCGCTTTTGCTACGGCTGCTTAGGGATTTCCCCAAATGGAAGTCTTTTGGCAAGTTGTTGGTCAAACAAAAAGAAAAAGACGGAGTTATGCCTCATGAACAAAACAACTTAGGTCATCAATACATAGGCAGTCATATAATATGTTATTTACTGGTTATGGAAATCTGTTATTTCTGGGATATCCTCGTTGATATGCAGTTTGGTAAGATTATATGTATTAGTAACAACAAGGGGCCATTTACCTGCAAACACAGAATGGAATTAGAAGTTAGCATATCTGAAACACGATTTTGTAAAATACAATAGTATACCATAATTACATTGACAGGAAGAAGTTAATCACCTTCTTCTTTAACTTTAGCAAACTTTAGGAGTATAATTGTAGGGGCAGAAGGATCAGATTGTTTGTGTCTGTACTCCAGAAACTGTGTCGCATAGCTTTCCCATAATGTACAGTGCAAGGTGTTTTCACTAAAAGTGACAGCCGTTAATAGTTAGAGGCTATATTTTATAAGAACCGTGGTTAAGTAATGTAACTCACCCCAAATATCTCAAAACCAAATTAACTTCTGCTTTCTTTCCACCCATCTGAGACTGTGAGTAGCCGACTTCGTCCACCACCCCAATGACATCTAAAAGAAACATGTAGTAGCTGTTGAAAAATATCTTCTAATAATGAAAAATGCATAAAACATGTTTCCTCAACTCACCTGTTAGGAGATTCCTCTGCCATTTTCCTGAAATAATATCAGCAAATGGGGTCAGGTTGCAAATCTTATTTGGGATGTCGTGTTTTCCAACGTCTCTGATAGTCGTCCCACCGGTGAACTTCAAAATATATTTGTAGTTTGACAGTCGAAATAGCAAGTCATTAGGCAGAACTTGAAAGTTAGACATGGTGCACGTCACATCAACCAATACTACAGAGTCAAACGATTGTCTAAACATAGTGGGAACAATGCCATGAATATCATGGCCCTGCAAAAAACCAAACAACCAACAAGGTGTTATTTTGCTCCCAGTAGTTAACATATAAGTTGAAACGCGGTAAACAACTGCATGTATTATAAAACACGGTGGTCTAAAGATGTCAAACGAACCAGACCTAGGTCATCATTATTTTGTTTGTATGAATAAACGTTCCCATCAGGTGTTAACCATACAAAATATACAAAATATAACAAACTTTCAACATGTTAACGAATCACCTGTTTGCCCACGACGACCATTTCAAAATGTTCCTTGGTAGTTGATGTCACCTTCCATTTGTGATGAACTTTCACAGCTAGCTTCCACAACTGTTTTCGGTCGGTGATGTCGTTAATCATCTCGAACGGCCTCACCATCGCGTGTGTGGTTGCCGACGGAGGTGGTTCCATAATATCATAAGCTTATCAAAGATGTGTTTGTGAGGAGAAACGAAGTCAAGTGAGACAGTGGGTATGGGCAGAGGAAAATCGAAAGTAGAAGTGAAATGACAGATGGGGAAGCGTGTACAACATTCCTGTTGAAGTATGTTTGGGACATGTAGTTAGACATTTCAGTGAATTAGTTTGTTAAAGTAGACATTGTAGTGAAATGAAGCAGAAAGGCAGGGTTGGAAAAAGTAAACATAGTTACATAGTTATGGTAAGGATAACAAAAGACAAGAAGTGATGGTAAAGTGGCAATGTGGAGGGTAGGGAAGCAAGGATAGTGTGGTCTTTTTTAGAGGCAATAAGGTTCTTATATGGTAGATATTAATGTTGAAAGTATTTTTAGAAACCAAGATAATTTTAAATTATATTAAATATTTTTATAACAGATAAATTATTTTTAAAATTTATAAAATGATTGATTCAGTTAATCTATATAAATCAATATACTAACTATTCAATAATTTAAAAATAAATAATTTTTAATGCTTCAAATACATATTCGCATTTACTTTATAACTTATTCTTTTAAATTATTAAACAATATTTGTAGAGTACTCATTAGCATTTTTAGATTAGAAAAAATCTATTCCACTTGTTTAACGTTTTGTTAAGAGGTCACTGATCATCCACGAGAATGTTCCTCGTGCCCCATGCTATGCATTTATTTTACTAAATTTAAATTGGGCTCCATTTGTTTGCTGGCATTTGGGTACATGACAATGCATGATTATAGAATTATTATTCACACATTTTTGTGTTCTTTCTTTTATAGAAAGTTTTTTTATTAAGTAGGTTACTGATTGGAGTTCATTTTATTAAAAATAAATAAGTGAAATGTTGTGAATTTAAATATGTATTCTTATATTCGATTGTTTTAGTGGATCGACACAAAATATTAATTCACAAAGTTTTAAAGTGAATTCGAGATTCTAATCATTAGAGAATAATTTTATTAGAGAATGGTTTTACACTGAGGGAACGTAATTCTATTAATATTTTGAATACATTGAAATTATTTTGAAAAATAAACAAATGGATTAGTAAAAATGGGTTATGTAAAATCCTTAAGGCATAACTCAAATAGTTGTATCAATATTATCAAGTGACTATAGAGATATTGTTTAAAAGATTCAGAACCCTTGCACAATCATTTTGTCAATTAGTGATGTGGCAATTTAAGTCAAATTGACCATTATAAAGATATTTTTTTAATATTTTATTTTTATGTTTGATTTTGAGTATTATTGTTAATGAATATGTTTTATTTTTGTTTTATGTTGATGAACAAAAGTATGTTTAAGGGAAAAATAATATTGCATCAGTTATTTTATATAAGAGATAATTCAATTTTTAGATTTATTGAATAACTAATATATTTGGTCGGTTTATAGACTAGATACATTGATTATTCAATGAATCTAAAAAGTAACACTTGGGTAAAAATTAGGGTTTAATTAGCCTGGAAGATCTAAGTCTTCTAGGAAGAATTGTATATAGCCTAACTGTAGAGACTATAAGTCCCTCAGGCAAGGCTTTCGACCTACTTGGTCGGGACATCCATTGAGCCCTCAGGTAAGACTTATGATCAAGTCTCTCAAGCTGGATATTCGTCGCGCCTCTCATGCGTGATTCTTGATTACTTGTGCCATCCGAGAAGACACTAAGTCCCTCAAGCGAGAATCTAGTTAGCCTGAAGGATCTAAGTCTTCTAGGAAGAATTGTATAGCCTGATTGAAGATACTATAAGTCCCTCAGGCGAGGCATTTTACCTAGTTGGGCGGGACTTCCATCGAGCCCTCAAGAAAGACTTGTGATCACGTCTATCAAGATGGATATTTGTCGCGCCTCTCAGGCGTGATTCATAATTACTTATCCCACCCGAGAAGACACTAAGTCCCTCAGTTGAGGATTTAGTTATCCTAGAGGATCTAAGTCTTCCTGACATAATTGTATATAGCCCAATTGAAGATAATTTAAGTCCTTCAGGTGATGCGTTTGACCTAATTGGATGGGACTTCCATCGATCCATCAGGAAAAACTTGCGATCAAGTCTCTTCAGCAAGATATATGTCACACCTCTCATGCATAATTCTTGATTACTCATCCCGCCTGAGAAGATACTAAGTCCCTCGGGTGAAGATTTAGTTAGCCTGGAGGATCTAACTCTTCCAGGAAGTATTGTAATAGCCTCGGCTAAAGAGACTATAAGTCCCTCGAAATAGACGTTTGACCTACTTGGGCGGGACTTCCATCGAGTCCCCAAATAAGTCTTGTGATCAAGTCTCTCAAGAGGACATTTGTCGCGTCTCTCATGCATGATTCTTGTTTACTTATCCTGCCTGAGAAGATGTTAAGTCCCTCAGGCGAGGATTTAGCTAGCTTAGAGAATCTAAGACTTCAGGGCAGAATTCTATATAGCCCAGCTGAAGAGACTATAAGTCCCTCAGGAAACGCGTTCGACCTACTTAGGTGAGACTTCCATCGAGCTCTCAGACAAGAATTGTGATAAATTATCTCAAGCTAGATATTTGTCGCACCTCTTATGAATGATTCTTGATTACTTGTCCTTCCCAAAATGATACTAAGTCCCTCAGGCAAAGATTTAGTTAGCCTGGAGGATCTAAGTCTTCCTAGAAGAATTGTATATAGCTCGGGTGAAGAAAATATAAATCCCTCGGGAGAGGCATTAGGCCTACCTGGGCGGGACTTCCATCGATCCCGTAGGCGAGACTTGTGATCAAGTCTCTCAAGATGGATATTTGGCGCGCCTCTCAAGTGTGATTCTTGATTACTTATCCTACTCAAAAAGACATCGTGTACCTCAAGAGAGGATTTAGTTAGCCTGGAAGATCTAAGTATTCCAGGAAGAATTACATACAGCCTGACTGAAGAGATTATAAGTCCCTCAGGTGAGGCGTTTGGCCTACTTGGGCGGGACCTCCATCGAGTCATAAGGCAAGACTTGTGATCAAGTCTCTCAAGATGGATATTTGTCGCATATCTCATGTGTGATTCTTGATTACTTGTTCCGCCCGAGAAGACATTAAGTCTCTCAAACGAGGATTTAGTTATCCTGGAAACTCTAAGTCTTCTGGGTAGAATTTTATATAGCACGACTGAAGAGATTAAATAAGTCCCTCAAGAGAGGATCTAGATAGCTTATTTGCATTGCCCTAGAGGATAGAAAGGATCTTCTCTATGAAGTTCAGCGTAAGAAATGTTTCCCTGAGGGGCGAAAAGGATCTTCACTATGAAGTCCAATAGATAATTTTTGCCTCAAGGGGATGCAAAGACCTTTGTTATGAAGTCCAGCAGATACTTGTTACCTCAAGGGGCGGCAATGACCTTCATTATGAAGTCCAGTAGATACTTGTTTCCTAGAGGGGCGGGAAGGACTATCTTTATGAAGTCCAGCAGATATTTTTTGCCTCAAAGGGTGGCAAGGACCTTCTTTATGAAGTCCAATAGATACTTATTACTTCAAGGGGCGGCAAGGACCTTCGTTATGAAGACCAGCAGATACTTGTTTCCTCAAGGGGCAGAAAAAACCTTCATTATGAAGTCCAGGAGGTAACATTTTCAAGAGAGAGCATCCCTCTCGGAAACAATTACTTAATAATTGCTCAGAGGTACATAGACATAATGTTTAATTGAGCATTACAAACAGTTATAATTGTAGTAATATCCAAGATGAAAAGCATTCCAGGTTCTGGGTAAAAGTGACCTTTCTAGTTTTTGTAACTTGTACGCTCCGTTGAGGGAGCTTCTGATATATGCGGTATGGTCTTTCTCCGTTAAGTTGTAGCTTTCCCTACTGAACGGGTAGAGAAACTTCCTTCAATACTAGGTCACCCTTACTCATCTCTCTCGATTTTACTTTGGAGTTATATCTCCTTGCAGCCTTGTGTTTGGCGACGAACTCCCAGACATGGGAAACTTCCTTCCCTTTATCGACCAGGTTTGTTGCGCATTTTAAGCCTATATCGTTCTCCTCTTCATTAAACTGGGATTATTGCCATAATGTCATGTTAATCTCCATAGGAAGCATGGTTTCCGCTCCGTAGACCATAGAAAAAGGGTCAGATATTGACCCTGACTTCTCTCTACCAGTAAATGTCTTATCCCATGTTTCCCACTACCTAGTGATAGGAAAGTCATGGGGTGAGGCTATACCTTCTTTTGGGCGACATTTCTACGCTGCCTCTTATATGGCAATATAAAGGCATCGCCCTAAGAGATTACAATTATAACACTACAGAAATCTAGTTGAAGAAAACACTTATCAAGGTATGATCGACTCTCACTTTTACCTTGTGGCATCTTGTCCTGATATCATGTTTGTTGTGTGTCTTTGTGCTTTTTTTTAAGCAAAACCCAAAGAATCACATCTCACTGTTGTAATGAGATATCTAACAAGTACACCACATATGGGTTTATGGTATCCCAAAGGAGGAAATTGTGCCATAGTATGGTAATCTAATTCCAATTTTTCTAGTTGTAAATTGGATCGGAAAAGTACCAGCGGTACATGTTGCTTACTTGGTAACTCGCTTGTCTTCTAGCATAGAAATAAATAAGCAAATGTAGTGTTATCCACAACTATGGCACAATACGTTGTTATGAGTAGTTGTTATGTGCAAATTATTTGGATGAAACATTAACCAAGTGATTACAGAGTTTATCTCTGGGTTGTCTCAATAAAATGCGACAATACTAACGCCAAAAACCTCACCAAAAATATGGTACTTCTCTATCAGACTAAACATATTGAGATTAAGCATCTTTTTATCAAGGATCGTGTTGAAAATGAGGATTGCATAATTGATTTCGTGTCTTCTTCTAATTAATTAACATATATTTTTACAAAACATCTTCTTAAATAAAATTTATTTTTCATAAGAATTGAGTTAGGAATTTTGAATCAATCATGCATGAAATAAATGTCCTAATTGTTTCTTCTTCTTCTTTTTCTTCCCTTCATCAAAATGAATCATGTGATCAATGTGATTTGTGTTGTTTACTTTAACCACCTTTTGATAATTCCAAAACGAGAGAATTATACTCTCAGGGGAAGTAAAGTATACCCTTTTTATTTGTGATGGGGAGTTTAACCATCCAATCTTTTATCCATCTATTTTCTGTTTCACCATCTCTCTTAGAGATGCATTTTCATCATAAAAAATGAGAATAATGTGGATTTGTGTGCATGAAGGTACAACTATCTGTAGTCGTTAGAAGATCTTGATGGTTTTGATGATAATAACAGCTTATGTCAAATAGTGTTCAGTGCAATCCTTTCTACCAATTGTCACGTAATCTTTATTGATGGTATCCAATCAAGAAGATATCTCAAGCCTTAACAGTTATAAGAGTCAAGTTCCAGCTGAAGTGCTAAGTCATTGATCAATATAGCAAAGGGACTTGTTCTGGACTGGGCAGGCGCTTTGCCCCCAACAGGTCAAGGCCCAATCCAGTCTAGCCATTGGCCAGACCCAATAGCTAGAAACTAGTCGTTGGGCAGAAACTAGCCGTTGGGCAGAAAATAGTCGTTGGGCAGGAACTAGCCATTGGGTATGTCCCCCTCACTCGCTTAGCAGTTCACGCGACCAACTGTCTCCTCGGATCTCATGGAGACAGTTGAACCAGGTCAAAAGGCCACGCGCCTTTCCCTCCACCTTGCGGTCTCCCATTGGTCGACCAGATATTTCGGCCACATGGGAGACCTTGGCCCTGCGTTGGGGGATACCTTTATAAATACCCTCTCACTTGAGAGGGGCAGGTATTCAATATCCAATACTTGAAATCTTACTTATGTACTAGTTTTCTCTCTTTTGAACAAACACTTACTTTGGCATCGGAGTACCTTGCAGGTACAACCCCCTTTTCTCTCCTACAAGCATCCTCACCTGTCTTACACGAAGGCCACGACGATCCAGTCGGATCACATCCGATCAGTGGCGCCGTCTGTGGGAACTAGCTTCCCCGTCTTTTGATTCAAGATCCCATCTTTTTCACCTTAAAGACCAAAGCTCTCTCCAAACTTCTTCTGATCATCATGGCCTCCACCAGGAACGATGATACCCGTCCAGATCCCATCCTCACCGTTATCACTGATAATGCCGAGCACCTCGTCTCCAGAAATTCCTTTCCAAAGACCGATCACCGGGACGGGAAGACCGCCTCTCCTACTCCCGATGATGTAAAGCCACGCGCGCAGGTTGCTGGTCTCGCTTTTGATCCCATCCCTGTCCCTCAAAACGCGGACCCGAGAACTGCCGCCCTAATTACCTTCCTCAACAGGTCTAACTTCTTGATCTTTCAGCAAGGCGAGAAGCTCAGCATGCTCGAACTCGCCCTCAAGGAGCAGCGCCCCTCGCAGAGGCCCAGCAATCCTTCTCCACAGCTAGTGTCTCCTCCCCTTGAGAAGAGCAGGAAAGACAAGTCCAAAACCCTCTCCCCCGAACGAAGACGTTCCAGATCGACGGAACCTGACTCGACGCTCGTTAGGCGACGACACCGATCTCCTCTGCGGAAGTCCATACGCTCTCCCTCTCCGAAAAGGAGCAGACCTTCGAAAGGCCATCACGAGCATCGTAGATCAAGCAGACATTCTCCCCGCCGTAACAGAAGCCACGGCTGTAGCGACTCCCCCTATCGAGCATCTAGCACAAGCAACGACGACAATGTCCATGGACCCCTATCCCAAGAGATCATGGACATGCGCATTCCTCGCGAATTGGAGAAACCACCTCCCCTGGCTACTTACAATGGGACCACCGACCCGGGCGAGCACATAGAGAACATAGAGGCTATGCTCCAATATCATAACGTGAGTAGGGCTATCAAATGCCGGCTATTCCCCATCACTCTAAGGAAGGGGGTCATGGCCTGGTTCAAACGACTTCCTCGGGGTTCGATCACATCTTGGAAAGATCTAAAGAACCAGTTTGCTTGCCATTTTACTGCCTCTCGGCGACACCCCAAGTCGGAGGCCACATTAGAAGCCATTGTGCAGGGCAGAGATGAGCCCATGCGTGCATATATCGAGCGGTTCAACAAGGAGGTTGTTGAAGTCTGCGCGACAGATTATATGAAGAAGTATATCCTAGAAAAAGGATTGAGACCAAAGAGTGAATTCCGCAAGGCGGTGGGCATAGAACCTCCCCGTAACCTGGTCGTGCTGCTCCATAAGGATCAGTCGTATATACAATATGAAGAGAAGGAGACAGCCTACAAATCCCGAGACTCTAGAGATCAAGAGAGTTCCCGGGCGTCAAAAAAAGAAAAGGACGAATCAGAGGCCCCCCGATGCGACAAAGAGGGGGGACGAGACGATCGTCCTCGGGAAGGCAATGGACCTGCTGGTCATTTTATAGAATATACCTCGCTGACGGCTCCCCACGAGCGCATTCTCTCGGAGTGCATCAACGTGGAGTTTAAGCAGGGAGGAGTCCGGTTCCCCAACCCAACATCGTCCAAGGGCAATACAGACAAGAGTAAGTACTGCCGCTTTCACCGCAGCCACGGCCACGTGACTGAAGACTACGTGCACCTAAAAGACGCCATTGAAATCCTCATCAAGGAGGGCCATCCAAAGCAATATACGAAGAAAGGGGAGCCCTCCCGATGAGAGACATCTGAGGCCAAAAAGGAAGCAGAATCTTCGCCACCTAGTCCTCCTCCTCAGGTCGCTATGTCCATCACACGACCAGGGGACTTCGTCATCCTCGACCACATTAAGGATCCCCTTCAGATCTTCGCACACAGCACGTGGGAGAATTTCCCAACAGTCATGGTAATCTCATGTGGGGGATACAGCGAGCTCACAGTGGGGTGGTTCAAGAGAAAGTTCGACCAACTCATCGATTGCAGTCCAAACCAGTTGTCCACACTAGAGAAGGTTCGTGGGCGGTCCCAGCCAATAACTTTCTACCTGGAGGAGCTGCTTGGGGGCTCCCCGAATTCTCATATTCCTCTGCTCATCATGGCGAGGCTGGCCAACACCAATGTTCGACGGATCCTGGTTGACCAGGGCAGCTCCGTGGACATCATGTACACTGGTCTGTTCAGAGCCTTGAAGCTGGATCAGAAGAACTTGTCGCCGTACGTAGGGTCCAACCTGTAAGGTTTCAACGGTGCAACGGCTAGCCCTGGGGGTACGTGGAGCTCCCGGTCACCTTCGGGGAGAAGGAGGCGTCAAAGTCGATCAAGACTCAGTTTCTGGTGATCGATTGCCCTTCGTTGTACCAATGCATCTTCAGCAGACCAACCTTAGCAAAGTTGATCTATCTTCCTTCAACCGTTCATCTTAAGATGAAATACTATACGAAGAAGGGTCACATCGCAACATTACACGGAGATATAGAGGCCGCGAGGAGGTATTTTGAAGCAGCTACCCGAGGCCAAAGCTCGATCAGTGCAGCACCCAAGGCCGCCAAACGGGCAAGGGAGGACGACCAGCCCAGCAATAAGAGCCAACCTGACAAGAATCCGACTCTCCCCGTGCACATTATCGACCTTGACAGCCGAATTTCTAAAGAGGGCGAAGACTCTGGTGAAGGAACTTCGGTCGGGGCAGGTAGTTCCTTTGCAGCTACCCTCATGCGCCCTATTCCAGACAGGGAGTTCGAGGTCATCACCTTCGGCGACAACCCGAGCAGGGAGGGTGAAGATTGGTGCGGGGCTGCCCGACGAGGTAAAGTAGCAACTGAAGATTTGCCTCGAGGACAACGCCGACTTGTTTGTATGGAGTGTCACAGACATGCCCGACGTGGACCCTAAGACCGCATGCCACCAACTGTCCATTGACCCAGCTGCTCGAGCTGTCACACAACGCAGGCGCAAGAAGTCTGATGAGAAGGCACAAGCTGCCGAAAAACTTGTACAAGACCTCTTAGAGGCAAAATTTATCTTGGAGGCCAGATATACAACCTGGTTGTCCAATATTGTACTTGTTAAAAAACATAGTGGAAAATGGCGCATGTGCATTGACTATACTGATCTCAACTGGGCTTTCCCGAAAGATGCTTATCCTTTGTCGAGCATAGATAAGCTCGTTGATAATTCTGCAGGTTTCAAGCTCTTGTCCTTCATGGACGCCTATTCAAGATACAATCAAATCCCTATGGCCGAAAGGGACAAGAAGTACACCGCATTCATGACCTCCTCGGGGAACTATTACTATGATGTAATGCCCTTCGGTTTGAAAAACACTGGGGCCACGTACCAGCGCATGATGAACAAAGTCTTCCGATCAGAAATCGGAGACATAATCGAAGTTTACATGGACGTTTCACTCCCAGGATTTTCATCCAAGTACAAACGCGAAAGTGGCGCAAAGATAGAGTCGCCAGCAATGTGTATTTATCCCAAGAGAGGGAAAGGAAACACTGCGTAAACCTGAGGGAAGGAAAAAGCATGGTCATCGCGACCAAGAGAAACGGGTAAGGGAGTCGGTTACGCGAGGGGAAGGTATTAGCACCCCACACGTCCATCGTACTCGATGGGATCCACGCTTGTTGTCTAATCAAAGGGTGAGTCATCTGGAGCTCCACTGCTACTAGAAAGGGAAAGGAACGGGAACGGAAAAGAATGAAGAAACGAAGAAGAAAAGAAAAAGAAGTTACTAGATAGGACATCGGCGTCCTATGCCTATGTATTCCCTCGTGCAATGGGAAAGTCAGAGTCAACGTAGTTCGGACACGAACTAAGGGGGGAGGTTACTCGCCAAGACATCGTCGTCTTGTGCCTACGTATCCTCAATCAGACCAGAGAGAGGAAATCAGAGCAGTCGTAGTTTGACCTAACGCAGTCTTAGTGTTTTTATGAGCGACGTTAGGTTCGCGTCCGGCAGTTAAGGTCGATGCCTGTTTGCGACAAAACGGAAATAACGTGCTCTTTTCTGAAAATGATTTTGAAACTTAATGATCCCAAAGGATGAAAAAGGTTTGAGTTTGTTTTTGTGTTTTTTAGACAAAAGTGGATTGAAGTTAGTTCATAACTTGCATTGCACTGAAGTCTATGACATAGGAACGAATGTTTAGCAAATCGTTCCAAGACGGAACGCCCACCAAACACTCTAGAAAAATGAGAGGAAACCCCTCATTCCTCACTTCCCACATGTAAGGCTCATGCGCAATACACGTTAACTTTATTAAGTGTTTTAGAAGTGGTTATGAGATGAGAAGAGAAGACTCAAGGAAAAGAAAACTCTAAGGGGAATTCTATCCTAATGTTGTCATGCAAAAGATGGCCCTAAAGTTAAGTTTGAAAGGGAGCACCTAAATTTAAAGAAAAGAGAGGGATAGCACTACCTAATGCTTATCTTACCTCACCTTAATCAAAAATTAAGGATGAGCTAGGATCCCAAGGGGTATGTGAAGAAGTTAATAACAAACAAGCATTCCTTCATGTAATCCACACACAAAAGAGAAAGAGTAAAAGAAATGAAAGATGAAAGAAGGAATGAGCATGGATAAGCATCCACATGCTCATGTGTCTTACCTCTTCCCCTACATAAAAGGTTAGCACAAAATAAACACAAGTATTGAATACAAGTGAAAGAAAGTAAAACAAACAAAGTTAGTTGCCTTAAGAAGACAACCTAAGAAGTAAACAAGGTTTAAACTAAAAGGAATGAGTCCTAAGGGTTAAGGATCATCCAAGGTCAGTAGGTATAGGTCAAAGTATCCTAATAAGGCTAACATGCCAAATGAAAGCAAATAATGTCAAACTATGCATCAAATGATCATACATATGCAAGTTATGCACTAACTATGTAAGATTAATGTATATGATTCATGAACATGAATAAATGCATGTAGAAACATTAAAGGCAGAATTGAATGACATTTATGAATGTATGGGAATGTCATTAATATGGCATATGAATTATGAATGCAAACATTGAGAATGATTAAGCAAGAAGAAGTGAACACAAACAACACTTAAGTTCAACAAACATGCATACTTGTAATGCAAGTAAAGAATGAAGATGTAAAGTGTTCATACATATTTAATGGATGCAATTCAGTGGCATATGATATGTGGGATGACATTTACAATGTAAGAATGAGCACCCAAAGTTCACACAAGCATGGAAGAAGACACACCATCAAAGTATGTAAGAAGAGAAACACAAGTCCACAAAACAATTCAAGTTTAAACAAGTGTATACAAGTCAATCAAAGATGAACAAGTAATGACCTATAATATGAGAATGAGGACCTATAATATCCACACAACATGATCTCAAAGTATCTCAACAAGTACCAAATAGGATGGCATACAATGCACCTCAAAACCCTAGCACAAGTGCTCTAACATTCACACAAACAAAGATACACTTATGAATTCCCAAAGTTCATATTAAGAGAACAAGAAAATTGAAAGAAGATAAATGTATTAATATGCAAACAACAAGATAACATTTCTTAAAAGAATGGATCAAAACTCATTAAGGATCATACTCAAACATGCTTCACAAGTTCACATAAGTAGCACAAGAACTAGGCACAAATATGACATTCAAACATCATTCAAAATTGTTCTTAAAAATCCACAAAAAAGGCATGAAGTGCTTCAATATGTCATACAAGCGTGTATCAAGTTTCATGTCAAAATTCAACTCATAAGTACCTCAAAAAATTCATCAATACAACAAGTATAAAGGGAGAAGTTCAAATGAAATGCATCACCATGGAAAATTCATAAAAAATAGTAAAATAATTAAAAAATGAAAAAAAAAATGTAAACAATTAAATAAATGGATGAGGATGCTTCATGTATTTATTTGGAATTTTTAAGTATGCATAAGTATTTTTAATAAAATACAATGAAAAATATACGCAAAGAAAATAAAAAAACAAAAGAAAACATTCAGGGGGTGCACAAGTAGCAAAAACACAGTTCAGAATGCTTTGGGCTCAGATTTTAGGGGGTGTGGATAACAACTCAAGACCCAGCCCACACGCGTGGGGGTCTGAGGGTTCATTCCATGTGGCTCAGTCAAAATATTGACTCAATGAGAGCCCTTGGATCCAGTCAATCATGATGATCAGATAAGGTACGCAAATCAAGTGGTTCACAATGCAAACACATGCTAAGCTAACATACAACATCCACGCATGATTAAAAAGAGACCAGAATGAAGCACGTGATGAGGAGCATCCTCATTAATATGCTGGCACAATCATACGCGTTGGATCAAAACACATCAACGGCTGTGACTTAAACTGGCAAAACCTAGGGTTTATGAAGGGATGAAGAACTCAGGTGGCTGGAGAAGACTCCGGTCATCTTCTCCGGCAAGACGCCACCATGGCCAGGCAACTACATCACTAGAAATGCACAAACCTTATACCAATCTCTTCGTCTCTTCATGTAGATAACAAATCCAAGCTTAGATTTCACAAACAATGCACACACAAAGCAAATCGAAGCCAAACAGTTTGCCCTAGCTTTTTCAAACTAATTACCTATGGTGCCTATCAAATAGCCAGAGTTTACATTGCTCCTATTGAGCTACAAAACAAGCAAAAACATGCTCAAATCCACAACACGAATGCAATAAAGTTTGAGAAGAAACCTGTGCTTGATGAAGCTTTGGTTCAAAAGAAAACCAGAGGTGAGGTTCCTTAATCTTTGGAGCTTGTTGCTGGCCAAATAAAGGCTATGGAGGAGCTTCGAATTGCTTGAAAATCAGTTGAGAAAGATGAAGAAATTCAAAGTGCATTAGTTATGCTTCAAAGCTTTCACTCCATTGATGATTCTTGATGAAGAATAATGGAGAAATTTGCTGAGAGAATGGAGGTTTCAGAGGCTTCGAGAGAGAGAAAACTTTGAGAGAGAGAGAGAGAGAGTGTGAAAAATGAGAAGGAGTGAAGAATGATGAAGTGTTGTGAAATTCAGTTAGAGTTTGGTCTTTATATGTGAGGTTAGAATCTAATTGTCATGATTTACAGTTAGAACCATGGTTGAGTTAGTTGAGAGTGAATGAAGTTAAAATGCAATTGAAAATGGAGAATGAGAGTGAAGTGTAACTCAGGTTCATGCTCATGTGTGGAGGGAGTATGAGATCCTATGGTGTTCACAATGATGAAGGGTGGAGATGTGATTCAATTGCAGAGTTTGCAGCAATCAAAACTTATTGTACAAGTTTCTTTCTCTCTTGTTTGGCCACTTTAAGTAAAGGGTACATGAATGTGCATGTGTGCAATATGTTGGTTTGGCTATTTAAGGTAAGGGTGGTGGTGTGATGCGCATGATGGTAGTGGTAGCAATGACATTGGCTTAGTAATTATGAAAAATGACATGTTTTGGAACCCTTGAGCAACATTTTCACGGTAGTGACTTTGGAGGATTATATTGTGGTGAACTCTTGATCATTTGGCATGATCTTGGATGCTATGAATTGAGCTCACATCATTCTACAACTTTGATGTCAATTACAACCTAAATGGGAGGCCAAAACAATGTGAAAAAAGAGGATGAAATGCCTTGGTCATGACTGGTTTTGACCTGCTAATCTTGTCTTGTCCGTGCCAGGCCATATGCATGTGAGATAGAAGTTTTAGGATCTCCACTTTGCCTCTCCATATCTCCCAAATGGTTGATCATATGAAAAAATTCCCAACACCAATGTTGTAGAGGAGATTGAGAGGAACAAGTTTGATGTTGAACAAAATAATACGAGGACGGCCGAAGACAAACTCGAAAAGGAAGACCGACCGAAGGCGCTCTACCCAACAAAATAATACTAGGACGGTCGAGGACGAACTCGAAAAGGAAGACCAACCGAAGGCGCTCTACCCAAAAAAATAATATGAGGACGGCCGAAGACGAACTCGAAAAGGAAGACCGACCGAAGGCGCTCTACCCAACAAAATAATACGAGGACGGCCAAAGACGAACTCGAAAAGGAAGACCGACCGAAGGCGCTCTACCTAACAAAATAATACGAGGACAGCCGAAGACGAACTCAAAAAGGAAGACCGGCCGAAGACGCTCTACCCAACAAAATAATACGAGGACGGCCGAAGATGAACTCAAAAAGGAAGACAGACCGAAGACGCTCTACCCAACAAAATAATACGAGAACGGCCAAAGACGAACTCGAAAAGGAAGACCGGCCGAAATCGCTCTACCCAACAAAATAAAATGAGAACGGCCAAAGACGAACTCGAAAAGGAAGACCGACTGAAGACGCTCTACCTAACAAAAGAATACGAGAACGACTGAAGACGAACTCGAAAAGGAAGACCAAACCGAATATGGACTTCGCTGGGGTTAATAGGACAGCCAAGGGTAAAAGCAACAATTTTACGACCCTCGAATTTATCTGGAATCAAAGTTTAGGAAAAGAGAAATCTAAACAGATAACTCTGCAGGGGTGTACCAGAATGTACAACAATATGAAGGACGAATCCACTGGAGATCTCACTGGGGATAAAGTAAAACAAGATCTCCTGAGTTATGCTATCTCTGCTGAGGAAAAGAACTGGCAAAGAAAGTATCAAACCTGGCTTATGCTTCAAATGCACATGTTTGAATTTTTCTATGGCGTAATGCTCCATACGAGATGGAAATGCTACGCGTTTGGGAGGATGCCATGCAAACGATGCTTATGCAATGTAAAAAGAAACGCTACAGCAAAATAAATGCTGAAAACGAAGGCAACTCCACTGGGGATGACAAAAATAAATTGTCGTCTGAGTCCAAGAACTCTGCTGAGAAGGATCACATTGAACAACTCCTTTGATCAACAACTTCTGCTGGAAATGAAATCCAAAAGAAAATCCACTCTACTAGGGATTATATATAACTCTTTGAAAAAGGAAACCAAGACCTGAATCGGAAGAGTGCCAAATATCACTTGGACTTAAAACCTGTTGGGGATGTCAATCATCGCTGATCAAACCTGCTGCAAAGACTACCACCAAACTTTTCTTGGGGAGACAAATCACAAATACTAGACCTGCTGGGGACACCATTGAGCTGAACCCGCTGTTGGGGTAATGACTTCGCCCTTATCCTGTTGTTGCTGGTGAAAACACGTTTCCTGAATGGCCGAGGGGAGTAGACACCAACAATCTGCGGGGAAGACAACATCTTTGTCTCGGGAATACATTCCATAAATCTCTTGTGGTAACAAAACAACATCCATCCTAAAGCAATCTACTTTAAATGCTGGCTAGGGAACAATCTTTTGTACTCTGACTGGGGAGAGTGACAGTCTGATGAGGATGATGAAACCTCAATGCTAGGGAGAATAACTCTGCTGGGGATAAAAGTCAACGAAACCTGCCGAGGGATATCATTGAGCTTAACCTGCTATTGGAGGAAATATTTTACCCTGCTGGGGATTAGAGCATGTCGTTGCTGACGGAATTACACTTTCTGACCTGCTGAGGAAAGTGAGTACCAGACTCTGTGGGGAAAATAAAGTCTTTTCAGAGACATCCAGCACATCTCCTGCTGGAGATACAACAACATCCACCTTGGAGCAATCCACTTCTGACTGCTTGCTGGGTAATAATAAACCAACCATGACTTCGGCTGGGGACACAATCCTCTGTACTCTTGCAGGGGAAGAATAATTTTGCTAAGGATGCTGTAATTTCAGTGCTGGGGAGAGTAACTCTACTGGGGAAAACAATTTTGTTACCCTGCAAACACACAACAACAGAATATTTTGTATGCAAGAATGGCTACCTCGATTACCATCCACAATGTCTGTTGCCTAAGCAATTTCCATTGTTTTCCATTATGCTCCACAAAGCTTAACGTTTTCACATGCAATGTTTATCAAAATATCGGACGTTTTCACAAACTAAACAGTAAAAGTAAAAAATAGAAATGGAAAGCTTTTTGAGTGAAATGAAACTTTTATTGAATGAATTGGCCTGTAAATAGGCATTTACAACCAGAAGCAATTCCTGAAAAGAGGTAATTGCGCAAAAGTAAAAAGAAAATACACATGTCGGCAATGTGGGAACAGATATCCACCATGATTCAATTCATCTATGACTCATATGCCTTGCTTATCCACAAATGCTTTAACCTTCGAAGAGACTGACTGGACTGATTCCTTTCTTTAAAAATTCCCAAGTGTCAAAAGTGCTCATAGATCGAACGCATACCGCAACCTCTCGCTTTCAAATCCCTAACTTTTGCCTGGATCTCCCTTTTCGGGTTTTCAATCCATCGGGATACCCATTTTTGCCAAAGTTGCCTTTTCAGGTTTTCAACTTTGCGGGTTTATTCTTCTTTTTTCTTTTTATCCCTAATTTTTGCCCGAACCTTCTCTTTTTTATGGTTCGCCGGGATGCCCTTTTTTGCCTAGATCTTCGTTTTATGTCCAGCGGGTCTCTTTTATGCAAAGTATTTTTTGACTAGTTCTGCGTTCACAGGGGACGTAAAGTCTCCACCATTCATAGTTGAGAGTAATAAGGCACCACCAGAGAAAACCTTTCTTACTACATATGGCCCTTCGTAGTTTGGAGTCCATTTGCCCCTGTGATCTGTCTGAGGAGGAAGGATCCTTTTCAAAACCAACTCGCCTGTTTGAAAACACCGAGGACGCACTTTCTGATCATCCTGCTCTGATACAACCGGCCATGTGCAATGGCTGCCAATCTCTTTTCTTCAACAAGGTTCAACTGATTCAACCTGGAACATACCCATTCAGCTTCATCGAGCTTCACATCTGCTAGAATTCTCAAAGAAGGAATCTCCACCTCTAATGGTAGGACTGCCTCCATACCATATACCAGTGAGAAAGGAGTTGCCCTGGTTGATGTACGCACCGAAGTACGATAACCGTGCAAAGCATAAGGAAACATCTCAAGCCAATCCTTATATGTTACCACCATCTTCTACACAATCTTCTTGATATTCTTATTTGCTGCCTCAACAGCCCCATTCATCTTCGAACGATAGGGAGAAGAATTGTGATGTTTAATCTTAAAGCTCTGACATAACTCCTTCATCATCTTATTATTCAAATTCGAACCATTATCAGTAATGATTCTCTTCGGGACCCCATAACGACAGATGATGTCCTTCTTTATAAACCGGGCTACCACTTGCTTGGTGACGTTGGCATACGAGGCTACTTCCACCCACTTCGTGAAGTAATCAATGGCAACCTGAATAAAACGATGTCCATTGGAAGCAGTCAGCTCAATCTTTCTAATCATATCAATGCCCCACATGGCAAACGACCAAGGAGATGACAGTACATTCAGAGGAGTAGGCGGTAAGTGCATCTTATCAGCATAAATCTGGCATTTATGGCACTTCCTGGCGTATTTAAAATAATTGGACTCCATAGTCATCCAGTAATACCCTGCCCTCAACAGCTTTCTAGCCATAACATGCCCATTGGCATGGGTGCCGAAAGAACCTTCATGAACTTCTTCTATCAAAGGCTTGCCTCGTGTTCATCAACACAACGTAGCAAGACCATGTCAAAGTTCCTCTTATACAACACATCATCTTCATTCAAAAAGAAGTTTCCTGCCAACCTCCTCAGAGTTTTCTTATCCTTGGTAGATGCCCCAGCTGGGTACTCCTGACTCTTGAGAAAACACTTGATGTCATGATACCATGGTTTTCCATCTGATACGTCTTCGACTGCAAACACAAAAGTTGGTCTATCCAGACACATGATTCTGATGGAGGGAGTCTCATTCCAACGATTCACCTAATACATTAAAGACAACGTTACCAACGCATCTTCCATCTGATTTTCCAACCGGGGTATATGATGAAATTTAACCCTATCAAAGAATGGTAACAACCTTCTGGCATAGTTGTTATATGGCACCAGATTTTCCTGACGAGTTTCCCATTCTCCTTTGATCTGATTAACTACCAACGCAGAATCACCATAAACATCGAGGTTCTTGATTCTCAAATCAATCGCTTCTTCTAACCCCATGATGCATGCTTCATACTCAGCCTCATTGTTGGTGCATATGAACGCTAATCAGGCGGTGAAGGGTATATGAGAACCCCTTGGAGTTGTAATGTTTGCGCCGATTCCGTTACCATATGAGTTGATGGCTCCATCAAAGACTAGCTTCCATTGAGATCCAATGTCGGGTCCTTCGTCAGGCAAAGGCTCATCACAATCCTTCATCTTCAAAAACATAATATGTTCATCTGGAAATTCAAACTTCATTGGTTGATAATCCTCGATCGATTATTCAGCAAGATATTCTGACAAAACACTTCCCTTAATGGCTTTTTGGGAAACATATTGAATATCGTATTCTGTCAAAACCATCTGCCTACGGACTATTCTCCCAGAAAGCGCCTGCTTCTTAAACACATACTTGATCGGATCCATCTTCGAAATCAATAGGGTTGTGTAGTTTAACATATACTGCCTCAAACGCTTAGCTGCCCAAGCGAGTGTACAACATGTTTTTTCTAGCATAGAGTACCTTGACTCACAATCAGTGAACTTTTTACTCAGGTAGTAGATGACATGTTCTTTTCTACCTGACTCGTCGTGTTGACCGAGCACACATCCCATTGAGTTCTCAAGAACCGTAAGATACATAATCAATGGCCTTCCTGGCACTGGAGGTATGAGGACCGGAGGTTCCTGCAAATATTCTTTTATCTTTTCAAATGCCTTTTGACAATTTTCATTCCACCTGACCTCTTGATCTTTTCTTAACAATTTGAATATTGGTTCACATGTGGCTGTGAGATGAGAGATGAATCTAGCAATGTAGTTCAACCTTCTCAAGAAACCACGAACCTCTTTTTCTGTTCTCGGTTCAGGCATCTCTTGTATGGCTTTTACTTTGGCAGGATCAACCTCGATACCTCTTTCACTAATAATGAACCCCAGCAATTTTCCAGATCTCACCCCGAAGGTGCACTTGTTCGGATTCAACCTCAGTTTGAACTTCCTTAACCTTTCAAATAACTTCTGAAGGTTCACCAGATGTTCTTCCTCCATTTGTGACTTCACAATCATGTCATCAACATAGACTTCAATCTCTTTGTGAATCATATCATGAAAGAGAGTCACCATTGCGCGCTGGTAGGTTGCCCCAGCATTCTTCAATCCAAAGGGCATTACCTTATAGCAAAACGTTCCCCACGGTGTTATAAACGTAGTCTTCTCCGTGTCCTCTAGGGCCATCTTAATATGGTTATACCCAGACAAGCCATCCATGAAGGAAAATACAGAGTATTGAGCAGTGTTGTCCACTAACACGTCGATGTAGGGGAGCGGGAAATCATCTTTCGGGCTTGCTCTATTCAAATCTCTGTAGTCAACACACATCCTGACCTTTCTGTCCTTCTTAGGTACAGGCACGATATTAGCAACCCACGGAGGATAATTTGTCACAGCGAGAAACTCGACGTCCAACTGTTTCTAAACCTCTTCCTTGATTTTAACAGCCATATCTGGTTTCGTCCTTCTCAGTTTCTGCTTAACCGAAATACAGCCTTCTTTGAGCGGCAGCCGGTGTACCACAATGTCAGTGTCAAGCCCGGGCATGTCTTGGTAAGACCAGGCGAAGATGTCCACATACTCTCAGAGCATTTCAATCAATCTTCCCTTGACAGTGTCTTTCAAAGTAGCCCCAATCCTTACCTCCTTTCTTGCATCCTCGGTTCCCAGATTAATAGTCTCAATTTCCTCTTGATGAGGTAGAATGACCCTTTCCTCCTGTTTCAGCAGTCTGGCCAATTCTTCAGGTAAGTCACAATCTTCGTCAGTCTCTTCTTCAGCCTGATAGATAGGATTATCAAAGTCTTACCGAGCCATAGCTGAATCATTATTGGTGGCATATGAACAAAGAAACCTGCATGATTGATGATATATGTCTGTTATGAATGCAACAAACAAGAAAACACACTTCCATTTTGATGTGAATTAATGCAAAAAGTAAAAACAGAAAAACAGGGATAAAAAATATTTGAATGCGAAAACGTCCTTTATTAATGAAAAAGTAGCAAACAAAAACATCAAATCACTACAGACAAGTATCACTATGTCTTGGGCAGAACGTAGGATTTAACATAAGCGGAAAACAAAGGCAATTACTCTTGACGGGTCACTTGGATGACTTTCTCAGATGACCAACTGCAAAGACTTTGACCGGGAGTGCAGGGCCGAATCCATTCATCCATGTCACAATCACTATCCCCCTCATCACCAATAGCATTGACCCGGTTAAAGAAGACACCATCACTTGTGAATTGAATTGGGTCGGCATACTTGGGAGGCTCTTGAGGTCGTCGGGGTGGCTTATACCCCAGTCCATAAGTATTCTGCTTCACCTGAACATCAATGACTTGGCCCCACTTCTGGGAACTGCCAGCTTCAACTGCAGCGCGTGCATCTTTGAAAGAAGACATCGAAACTTCCGGCTGATTTACCACTTCGGGTTGATTTACCACCTCAGGCGTACTGACCACTCTTAGAGGTTCCTCAGGAATTTTCACAGCTTCAAAGGCTTGGCAAAGAGTCTCATGTATCTCACCATCTACCTCCACATACTTGAAGGTTGATAGGTGACTCACCATGATCTCTTCCTCACCACAGACTGTCACAACATGGCCATCCACCATGTATTTTAGCCTTTGATGCAACATGGACGTTACTGCCCCAGCACTATAGATCCATGGACGACCCAATAAACAACTATAGGTAGGCTGAATGTCCATGATGTAAAAAGTGGCATCAAAAATTTCAGGACCAACCATGATCGGCAATATAATTTCTCCAAAAACAGACCTCTTAGAACCATTGAAAGCACACACCACCAAGTCACTTGGCGTGCAAATCAGCCCATGAGTATCTAACTTCATCAGAGCCTTCTTTAGCAATACATTTAGGGATGAACCAGTATCAACTAGCACATGTGACATTAAGGAGCTGCGGCATTCCACTGAAATATGTAGAGCGTTGTTATGATTCCTTCCAGCTGGAGTCAAATCTAAATCAGTGAAATCCAAACCATTACCAGCATTCACGTGAGCCACAACCCCTTCTAGCTGATTAATGGATATTTCTTGAGGTACATAGGTTGTGTTCAAAACCTTCAGCAATGCATTCCGGTGCGCCTCGGAGCACAACAGCAGGGACGGGATGGATATTTTGGATGGCGTCTGATGCAACTGATCAACAATTTTGTAATCACTTTTCCTGATTAATCTCATAAACTCTTCCACATTTTCTGAGAAGGAGTTGTCAACTTGTTTTATCGCAAAATCATTCACGACCTGATTCTGTAGAGAATCATTCATCACTTGTTTCCCTTTATCCTGCTTGGAACTGCCAACCTGATTATCTAACAGAATGAAGACTCTGCCACTTTTGGTGATAGCCCCTGCGTCAATAGTATTGTCAACCTCTGAGCTCACAGCCG
This sequence comes from Lathyrus tuberosus, assembly GCA_022829125.1. Classification (NCBI taxonomy): domain Eukaryota; kingdom Viridiplantae; phylum Streptophyta; class Magnoliopsida; order Fabales; family Fabaceae; genus Lathyrus; species Lathyrus tuberosus. The sequence continues at coordinate 272,869 of JALAZF010000062.1, read as the reverse complement.
AGATTCCTACCAATTCTCGTTTCTTTCCATCAACAAATACCTCAGCCCCATAGTTCCACGGGACGACTTTGGTACTTTCATACGGGACAGGCCCAGGAACTGTAATGATGACCGGCGCTGGTCTGGATGGTGCTGATATAGTTATCATCTTAAAAGGGATTGTAATAGTGGAAACATCATTCTCTTTGTCAGTAGTTTTTCTCTGCTTATCACACCTGTCAAACTATAACTGTCCTTCACTAATCAGTCTCTGAATACCTGATCTCAACAAATCACAATAGTTTGATTGAAACCCATATTCAAAACAGCCCTCATCACAACCAGGGAACACCCCTCCCTTCAGTAACCGTTCCTTCACCACAAACAAAGGAGTCTTCAATTCGTTCACATCTAAAACCAAATCCAAGGATTCATCGTCTTCAATAATCGCATTAACCCTTGGCCCACCGTGATCTGGCATCGGGTTCCAGTTTATATTTGGCACGTCATTGGAAAAATTGATGGCTTTGGAGTCTACCAAATCTTGGACCTTATGCTTAAAAGCTTTACAGTCCTCAATATGGTGTCTGGGCACCCCAGAATGAAATTCACAGTGGGCATTGGCGTCGTAACCGGGAGGTGGATTGCCGGTAATGGGAGTCAAAGTCCTCTTTTGAATCAATTGTAACTGTAGTAAATGTTGAAATAATTGGGAGTAAGGCAGAGGTGGAGTGTCAAAATGCCTATTCTGTTTAGGCTTATATTGTTGTCTGCGAGGAGCCTGATTTTGCTGCTGAGGTGCTGCTAGTTATGGAAGTGCTGCAGGAATAGTTACTGAGGCCACCTGCTGATTAAAATTCTGACGATGTTTTCCTTTACCATGGTATGATGAAACAAAATTTGCATCTCCTTCTTTTTTCTTGTAGTTTACATACGGCTTCTTTCCTCCTCTGGAGGAGGACCCATCACTGCACGGTATCTTTCCAGCTTTAATCCCGCTTTCCACCATCTCTCCAACTAAGATCAAATCGGCAAACTTTCCGGGCATGCAAGGTACCAGCTTTTCATAATAATGACCCTGCAGGGTAGCCATAAACATACTTATCATCTCCCGCTCTAACATGGGAGGTTGTACCCTTGCTGCCAATTCCCGCCACCTCTGGGCGTATTCCTTGAAACTCTCATTATTCTTCTATGACATGCTCTGCAGTTGTGTCCTGTTAGGAGCCATATCAGTGTTATACTGATAGTGCTTAACAAAAGCCTCTACCAATTCTCTCCAATTGCAAACATGACACCTCTCTAACTACATGTACCACTCTAAAGATGCCCCAGACAGGCTATCTTGGAAGAAATGCATCAATAACTTTTTGTCAATAGAGTATGCAGCAATTTTCCTTGCATAAGCCCAGACGTGAATCTTTGGGCAGGTAACACCATTATATTTCTCGAAAGTAGGAACCTGAAACTTGTGCGGAATTCTGACACCAGGGACCAGTCCCAAATTATCCAAATCCATACCCAAGGAATTCTGATTCACAACCCCTTTCAATTGCTCTTTAATCATCCTGAATCTCTGATCGTTATCAATCTGGAGGCCAGCATCCCCGCCCGGCATGGAAAATATATCATCCTGTTGGTCATCAAAGCGACGGCCATGTACTGCACAGACACTATTTCCTCCTCCCACTATAGAAGGCATCATAACATTCTCCACTCCGCCCGGAGGGATGACAACAGAAGGGACATGAACACCCCTGCCCGGAGGACCAACAAGAATACCATTACCCCCAACACCTCCGCCCGGAGGACCAACAAGAATACCATTACCCCCAACACCTCCGCCCGGAGGAACGACATCATTATAAAGGCCACCATGAAGGACACCGTCTTCGTCAACTCTTGCAACCAAAGGTTGGACAAGGGTCCTCAGCTGTTCTTGCCCCTGAGCAACGCCTTGCATCAACTCCATATACTGGGCCATGCGAGTTCGCATCTCAATCATCTCAGCTTGCATTTGTTCCATGGCTTTTCATTGATTCTGTCTGGTAGAGTATCGGTGAATGTGTTGGTCAGCAATCCTATCTAACGAAAAGAATAAGATGAGAAAGCCAGAGACAAACACCTATTATGCACAATGATTATGAATATGCAAATGCAAATGAACATGTTTGAATATTCGCAGGGCGATCCACCCCTTGATTCTAGTTTAAAAACAAGATAGAATGGAACTTCTGCTCATATATTAAGAAACCAGAGGATAATCATTTGTCAACAATTACAGCCCAAGATACCGATAGAAGTCTGAATACAATGATCACAGATCCCAACCAACAAGCCTGGCGGTGATCCAAACACAATAAAAGAGAAAAAAACAAACTATGGCATGTCATCAAAGTCTACAAGTGACAATCCTCCCCGGCCATTATGCTCTTTGCTCCAGTCTTGTGCTTCTCTAAACAGCTTCTTGGTGTCGGGATGCTTCTGTCTTTGGATCAACTCTTGAATGAGAACATCTCTTCTGTGCAAGATCCCTTTCAGGTATCGGCAGTGCAACTCCCAAGCATCTTCTTAGAAAACGCCATCCACGCTAGGACCTTCACTTCTAGGTCTCTTCACTTCAGCTGAATTTTTAACTCTTCTATGGTACTTATGGCCTCATTGAGTCGTTCCTCGACTGCGTGTCTCTGGAATGTCCCTGATAAGATCTCTTCATCTTTCTTCTTGAGCTTCGTCTTCAAATTCTCGATCTGCTCTAGAAACTTATCCTCTTTCTGTTTGTTGGCAGTTATTGCAGTGTCTCGGTAAGCGTTGAACTTGTGAATTTTTTACAAAGCTTTGGTTAGGTCTTCCTTCTTAGATTTGAGAACCCGACTAACACCTTTTAGAGCTTGCCATACCTTTTGTCTGGCTGTGACCTCGTCATCTAGCTCTTTTTCTTTCTTAGCGAAAAGCTATATCTTCATCTTGGCAGTACACATAGCCTCACCTCGCTCATGCTTCAGCTGGCTAATTTCTTTACTCAATTCCCGATTCTCTTCTCGCAGTTTCTCTGTCTCAGCCCACAGCTTATTATACCTTTCTATCTTCACTGTAGTAGGTGGCTCAATCATCAGAGGGTACAAGGGTGGCTCTCTTAAGAAAGGAAGGAGCTCCTCCTCTGCTCTTTTATGGATCCATTCCACATAAGGAGAAAAAGCCTTGTTGTTCCACTTCCCAAAGAAAGTCTTCCCTCTCTTATGAACTTGTCTTCAAGCATTCACATCTTTCCTTAGAACTTCTTGGTCTTCGGTACCATTGAAAAACAAGGACTCTCTGATATTCTGATCCTCAGGGGGATCTCTTAATGCATACCCAAACTGCCTGATAGTTAGGGAAGGGTTGTAATTAATTCCGCCTTTCCTCCCCACTAAAGGTACGTTCGGGAATTCTCCACAGTTAAAAATGAGCTCTATTCCCAGCAAACTATGATTAAACCAAACAATATTGTCAGCGGTCAATCCCATCAACCTCTCAGACCACTTCAAGGAATCCCTCGTGTCCACAAATGCCCCAGTCTGAGGAAGATGACTCAAAAACCATGTAGATAGGAGTGGTGTGCAACAGCTTACAGTCCGTCCTCTCCTATTCTCGTTCTTGTAGTGGACCGAATGGTATACATCACCAAGAAGAATAGGTACAGGGTTTCTCAAGATAAAGATCCGAACCGCGTGCATATCAACAAGATCGGGGATGCTAGGGAATAAGACAATTCCATAAATGCAAAGAGCTAGTATAGCGTTGAAAGCGGACCAACTTCTCGCCTTAGCAAATAAGCTAGCTTGATCAAACAAAAACTTCAAAGGGAAACCTTTAAATCCTTGCTTGTCAACAATATTATCACTCAGAATGGATTCTCCAATGTGAAGAGTAGCTGCCATTTCTCCCAAGCCTGGATGTTCTTCAGAGAAGAAAGGTATATTTTTCCCGATGGGAATTCCCAAAATAAATGAGAACTCTTCCAATGTTGGAGCCAAGATATAATCAGGGAAAGTAAAACAGTGCAACGGAGGGTCATAGAATTGAAGGAGCGTGTGGATGGCATCATGCTCGTACTTGGACGGACAAACTTCAGTAACCTCCCATAATTATCACTAAACTCAGCACGAACCCCAGGGTCAGTCATACCAATCATCTTGTGAATCAACTTCAGAGTTAGGTCTGGGAACATGTAAGCTACATTCTTCTTTCTCTGAGGATCCATGACGGGAAAAATTCAATAACCGGAATCAAAGGTAAGATGCAAGCCCTGAAAAATGTCAAACATGTTAGAATGCAAGGAATGATGCAAATGCAAACATGGGATCAAGGTATCACTGCTCTGGACATCTACTGTGATGTTAACTGAACAAGGACCACAAACCCAGAAGCCCAAAATTTTGGGACATCGGATCACTGAGATAACTAGAAAACCAGGTAGATAACTATACACTGACGAGAAATCCAGAAAACCAGGTAGGTTGAAGGTTAAGGTCACCTGCAAACCTGCAAACACCCATCCCCTCTCACATGTAGGTTCTAGAAAATTGGATCCTCAGTCTCGGATTCTCTATTTGAGAAGCAATAGTACATTCATCCCTAGGGGTACAATACTATCGCCAAACAAAGAGGTCCTCCACTGATTCCCCAAAAATAAGGTCATCCTATGCAAGTTCCCAGCTTCAGGTCCTCGGATCAAGAAGTATAATGGGTTTGCCATTTCTGGTCTGCCATTACTACCTCTTGGGAGGAGTGCCTCTACTGAGTCCTCGGGGAAACGGTCGCCAGAGTCGACAGCTCTCTAGATCAACACCCTGAAATGCGCAAGACACGCACGTCAGAATATCTCCCAAGATAGCCTCGTCTGGATGTGAATTTCGTGAACACCAAACGTACCAAGATGGCGCGTAGGTCCCACTACTTTCCACGCTAGTCCTAAGTGTATGCTCAAGCTTGTGTATTGGGCTTATCTCTCAAAGAATCACAACCCGCCAAACAGAGAAACCAGTACAGCACCGCACAGTCCAGCACATGATAACAATGCAATGCAATAAAATGCAGAAAAAATACAATAATACAGTAACAGTAACATACAACAAAATAAAGCACAACAATAAACACCCAATGAAATAAAAACACACAAGCGCTAGGATTGACTCGCATAGGGGATTGACCAGCAAGAGGTCAACCAGTCCCCAGCAGAGTCGCCAGCTGTCGCTCCCGGGATTTTCATCCAAGTACAAACGCGAAAGTGGCGCAGAAACAGAGTCGCCAGCAATGTGTATTTATCCCAAGAGAGGGAAAGGAAACACTGCATAAACTTGAGGGAAGGAAAAAGCATGGTCATCGCGACCAAGAGAAATGGGTAAGGGAGTCGGTTACGCGAGGGGAAGGTATGAGCACCCCACACGTCCATCGTACATGATGGGATCCACGCTTGTTGTCTAATCAAAGTATGAGTCATCTGGAGCTCCACTGCTACTGGAAAGGGAAAGGAACGAGAACGGAAAAGAAAGAAGAAATGAAGAAGAAAAGAAAAAGAAGTGACTCGATAGGACATCGGCGTCATATGCCTACGTATTCCCTCGTGCAATGGGAAAGTCAGAGTCAACGTAGTTCGGACACGAACTAAGGGGGGAGGTTGCTCGCCAAGACATCCCCGTCTCGTGCCTACGTATCCTCAATCTTACCAGAGAGAGGAAATCAGAGCAGTCGTAGTTCGACCTAACGCAATCTTAGTGTTTTTATGAGCGACTTTAAGTTCGCGTCCGACAGTTAGGATCGATGCCTGTTTGCGACAAAACGGAAATAACATGCTCTTTTCTGAAAATGATTTTGAAACTTAATGATCCTGAAGGATGAAAAAGATTTGAGTTTGTTTTTGTGTTTTTTAGACAGAAGTGGATTGAAGTTAGTTCCTAACTTGCATTGCACCGAAGTCTATGACAGAGGAACGAATGTTTAGCAAATCGTTCCAAGACGGAACATCCACCAAACACTCTAGAAAAATGAGAGGAAACCCCTTATTCCTCACTTCCCACATGTAAGGCTCATGCGCAATACACGTTAACTTTATTAAGTGTTTTAGAAGTGGTTATGAGATGAGAAGAGAAGACTCAAGGAAAAGAAAACTCTAAGGGGAATTCTATCCTAATGTTGTCATGCAAAAGTTGGCCCTAAAGTTGAGTTTGAAAGGGAGCGCCTAAATCTAAAGAAAAGAGAGGGATAGCACTACCTAATGCTTATCCTACCTCACCTTAATCTAAAATTAAGGATGAGCTAGGATCCCAAGGGGTATGTGAAGAAGTTAAAAACAAACAAGTATTGCTTCATGTAATCCACACACAAAAGAGAAAGAGTAAAAGAAATGAAAGATGAAAGGAGGAATAAGCATGGATAAGCATCCACATGCTCATGTGTCTTACCTCTACCTCTACATAAAAGGTTAGCACAAAATAAACACAAGTATTGAATACAAGTGAATGAAAGTAAAACAAACAAAGTTAGTTGCCTTAAGAAGACAACCTAAGAAGTAAACAAGGTTTGAACTAAAAGGAAAGAGTCCTAAGGGTTAAGGATCATCCAAGGTCAGTAGGTATAGGTCAAAGTATCCTACTAAGGCTAACATGCCAAATGAAAGCAAATAATGTCAAACTATGCATCAAATGATCATACAAATGCAAGTTATGCACTAACTATGCAAGATGAATGTATATAATTCATGAACATGAATAAATGCATGTACAAACATTAAAGTCATAATTGAATGACATTTATGAATGTATGGGAATGTCATTAATATGTCATATGAATTATGAATGCAAACATTGAGAATGATTAAGCAAGAAGAAGTGAACACAAACAACACTTAAGTTCAACAAACATGCATACTTGTAATGCAAGTAAAGAATTAAGATGTCAAGTGTTCATACATATTTAATGGATGCAAGTCAGTAGCATATGATATGTGGGATGACATTTAGAATGCAAGAATGAGCACCCAAAGTTCACACAAGCATGGAAGAAGACACACCATCAAAGTATGTAAGAAGAGAAACACAAGTCCACAAAACAATTCAAGTTTAAACAAGTGTATACAAGTCAATCCTAGATGAACAAGTAATGACCTATAATATGAGAATGAGGACCAATAATATCCATACAACATGATCTCAAAGTATCTCAACAAGTACCAAATAGGATGGCATACAATGCACCTCAAAACCCTAGCACAAGTGCTCTAACATTCACACAAACAAAGATACACTTATGAATTCCCAAAGTTCATATTAAGAGGACAAGAAAATTTAAAGAAGATAAATGGATTAATATGCAAACAACAAGCTAACATGTCTCAAAATAATGGATCAAAACTCATTAAGGATCATACTCAAACATGCTTCACAAGTTCACATAAGTAGCACAAGAACTAGGCACAAATATGACATTCAAACATCAATCAAAATTGCTCTTAAAAATTCACAGAAAATGCATGAAGTGCTTCAATATGTCATACAAGCGTGTATCAAGTTTCATGTCAAAATTCAACTCATAAATACCTCAAACAATTCATCAATACAATAAGTATCAAGGGAGAAGTTCAAATGAAATGCTTCACCATGGAAAATTCCTAAAAAATAGTAAAATAATTCAAAAATGAAAAAAAAATGTTAACAATTAGCTAAATGGATGAGGATACTGCATGAATTTATTTGGAATTTTTAAGTATGCATAAGTATTTTTAATAAAATGAAATGAAAAATATACGCAAAGAAAATAAAAAAACAAAAGAAAACATCCAGGGGGTGCAAAAGTAGCAAAAACATAGTTCATAATGCTTTGGGCTCAGGTTTTAAGGGGTGTGGATAACAACTCAAGACCCAGCCCACACACGTGGGGGTCTGAGGGTTCATGCCATGTGGCTCCGTCAAAATATTGACTCAATGAGAGCCCTTGGATCCAGTCAATCATGATGATCAGATAAGGTACACAAATTAAGTGGTTCACAATGCAAACACATGCTAAGCTAACATGCAACATCCACACATGATTAAAAAGAGACCAGAATGAAGCACGTGATGAGGAGCATCCTCATTAATGTGCTGGCACAATCATACGCGTTGGATCAAAACACATCAACGACTGTGACTTAAACTAGAAAAACCTAGGGTTTATGAGGGGATGAAGAACTCAGGTGGCCAGAGAAGACTCCGGTCATCTTCTCCGGCGAGACGTCGCCGTGGCAAGGCAACTACATCACTAGAAATGCACAAACCTTATACCAATTTCTTCGTCTCTTCACGTAGATCACAAATCCAAGCCTAGATTTCACAAACAATGCACACACAAAGCAAATCGAAGCCAAACAGTTTGCCCTAGCTTTTTCAAACTAAGCACCTATGGTGCCTATCAACTAGCTAGAGGTTACATTGCCCCTATTGAGCTCCAAAACAAGCAAAAACAGGCTCAAATCCACAACACGAATGCAATAAAGTTTGAGAAGAAACCTGTGCTTGATGAAGCTTTGGTTCAAAAGGAAACCAGAGGTGAGGTTCCTTAATCTTTGGAGCTTGTTGCTGGCCAAATAAAGGCTATGGAGGAGCTTCGAATTTCTTGAAAATCAGTTGAGAAAGATGAAGAAAATCAAAGTGCAATAGCTATGCTTCAAAGATTTCACTCCATTGATGATTCTTGATGAAGAATAATGGAGAAATTTGCAGAGAGAATGGACGTTTCAGAGGATTCGAGAGAGAAAAAACTTTGAGAGAGAGAGTGTGTGAAAAATGAGAAAGAGTGAAGAATGATGAAGTGTTGTGAAATTCAGTTAGAGTTTGGTCTTTATATGCGAGGTTAGAATCTAACTGTCATGGTTTACAGTTAGAACCATGGTTGAGTTAGTTGAGAGTGAATGAAGTTGAAATGCAATTGAAAATGGAGAATGGGAGTGAAGTGTAACTCGGGTTCATGCTCATGTGTGGAGGGAGTATGAGATCCTATGGTGTTCACAATGATGAAGGGTGGAGATGTGATTCAATTGCAGAGTTTGTAGCAATCAAAACTTATTGTACAAGTTTCTTTCTCTCTTGTTTGGCCACTTTAAGTAAAGGGTACATGAATGTGCATGTGTGCAAGATGTTTGTTTGGCTATTTAAGGTAAGGGTGGTGGTGTGATGCGCATGATGGCAGTGGTAGCAATGACATTGGCTTAGTAATTATGAAAAATGACATGTTTTGGAACCCTTGAGCAACATTTTCATGGTAGTGACTTTGGAGGATTATATTGTGGTGAACTCTTGATCATTTGGCATGATCTTGGATGCTATGAATTGAGCTCACATCATTCTACAACTTTGATGTCATTTACAACCTAAATGGGAGGCCAAAACAATGTGAAAAATGAGGATGAAATGCCTTGGTCATGACTGGTTTTGACCTGCCAATCTTGTCTTGTCCTTGCCAGGCCATATGCATGTGAGATTGAAGTTTTGAGATCTTCACTTTGCCTCTCCATATCTCCCAAATGGTTGATCATATGAAAAATTCCCAACACCAATGTTGTAGAGGAGATTGAGAGGAACAAGTTTGATGTTGAACATTTTTTGATTTGAAGCCTCCATCATAGAGTACTTGGCCTTGGAACTTGGACACTGCATGCAAACAAGGTGTTTGATGAAATGCAGGCGTGCTGGCTCGCCCATGACCTACCTGCCTGGCCCAAAATGTCTTGAAAACCTCTAACTTTGAACAATCATAACTCCTTTAATTTTGATCCAATGGAGGAGTTCTTGCTATGGTTTTGAAGCTTATGATGTGAACTTTAATTAGGCCTCTTGAAATTTTTAATTTGAAGCTTGTATCATGTAGAAATAATGCCTCAAAGATGGTCCTTCACCTTGCCAAAAGTTACTAAATTTAGAAACCCAATTTCTATTTTTAGCAACTTCTCATATCTCTTGATTTCTTGTGAATCTCTTGACATTTTTTTGATCAAATTTTCATTAATGAACATATTTGAGATGAGGAACATGAATTTGACCTCAAAAAGTCAGGAGTTTACTTTTTCCTCTGCACAGTTGACTTTTCCCCAATTTGATTGACTCTCAACCAACTGATCAATTGAAGATCTTCTGAAATGAACCAATGGAAAATACTCCCTCCTTAGACAATTAAGAGCATATAGAAAACATTGAGATCAAGCCTTAACTCAAAAACACACTTGCACTGACTTTTCACCAAAATCCTAATTTTGCACTGGTTAGGAGAATGTGATTCACTTAAAATTTCTTGCCAAGCTTGATCATATGATGAGGTGATGGACCAATAAGACACCTTGAGGTCCAAGGCTCCTTTGTGGCTTAAGTAATGATGACATTGAGACTATCTCTCCTCTTGGTGTCTTGTATTGCACACATGAACCTTTACTTGAAGCTCTGGAAAACATCTTCTTCTCTTGAGTTAGCTCATATACCTTGATCTCATGCTAAGAACCAATGCTATGCAAAGATGCTAATGCAAGAATGAAATGAACCATAAGCCAGTTAGAGGTTAGAAAAAGAAAGGGCAAATTTTGGGGTGCTACAGGACGATATGATCGTAAAATCCCAAGAGGAATCTGATCATACGACCCACTTGCAAAAGGTTTTCGACCAGGCCAGAAAGTGCAAAATGTGCTTTAATCCAGAAAAATGCACCTTCGGAGTGCGGGCAGGGAAGTTCCTCGGGTTCTACTCACCGAGAGGGGGATAGAGGCGAACCTCGAAAAATGTTGAGCATTCGTGGAATTTCCCACACCCAGATCGAAGAAGTCCATACAGTCCCTCAACAGGATGCTCGCTTCACTTTCCCGCTTCCTTGCCAAGTCTGCCTAGCACGCCCTGCCCTTCTTTAAACTCCTAAAAAAAGAGGCCACATTCGAATGGAGAGAGGAATGCGAGCAGGCCCTGACCCATCTTAGGCGAGCCCTGTCCAAACCTCCCGTGTTGTCCCGACCAAGTAGGGGGAGACCTTGTACCTATATCTCTCCGTCACCAGCGAAGCCATTAACGCTGCACTCATTCGCGAAACAACTGACGGACAGAAACCCATCTATTTCACCAGCAAGGCCCTGCAATGGCCAGAAACTAGATACACGCAAATAGAGAAAGTCGCGCTCTCCCTCGTCATCGCTGCGAGAAGGCTCAAAAACTACTTCCTGGCCCACACCATAGTTGTACGCACGGACCAACCCATAAGGCAGTTGCTTTGTTGACCAGACATGGCCGACAGAATGCTCAAGTGGTCCCTGGAGTTATCAGAATTTGATATCCACTACGAGGCCAGGAAGGCCCTCAAGGCACAAGCCCTGGCCTACTTCGTGGCGGAGATGACGCCGCCCTCATCCCCACCAAACGGAATGCAGAGATGGACCATCTACGTGGACGGGGCATCCAGCCCCTCTGGTAGCGGCGCATGTATTATACTTGAAAACGAGGAGGGAATACTGATTGAAGTATCTTTAGTCCTATCCTTCCCTACATCTAACAACCAAGCCAAATACAAGGCCTTCCTCGCAGGGTTATAGCTGGCCAAGGACTTGGGCGCCAAGGAAGTAAAGATATTCACCGACTCCCAGCTCGTAGCATCTCAGGTACGAGGAGAGTTTCAAGTGAAGAACGACCAGCTGGTCGAATATCTGACGCTAGTGATAGAAAGGATTACCAAGTTCGACGCATGGGAAGTCTAGCACATTCCTCGCGAACAAAACACGCGGGCAAACATCTTGTCAAAACTGGCTAGCACCAGAAAGAAAGGCGGCAACAAGTCTGTCGTACAAGAGATACTTGCCCAACCCAGCATTGAGAAACCAGTAGACCCGTTCAACGTCAACGTCATCGAAGACAACCATTGTTGGATGACCCCTGTATACAATTACCTCACCAAAGGGGAATTGTCCGAAGACAGCAAGAAGGCCAGCATGAAAAATGACGAGCTTGCTCATACGTGCTGATCAATGGCAAACTCTATCGACGAGGATTCTCCATTCCCCTCCTGAAGTGTGTCGAGGAGAACAAGGTCCCCGAAGTTCTCCAAGAGATCCATGAGGGTATCAACGCACAACACTTGGGAGGGAGATCATTGGCACAAAAAGCCCTGTGGGCAGGATACTACTGGCCGACCATGCAACATGATGCCAAGGAGCACGTCCAAAAATGTGATCGTTGCCAGCGCCACGGGGACATGCACTTGGCGGCCCCAAATGAGTTGAAGACTTTTTCCTCGCCTTGGCCCTTCGCCTGGTGGGGGATGGACATACTCGGCCCCTTCACAATGGGGTCTTATCAAAACAAATTTCTGATTGTGGTCGTCGATTACTTTACTAAGTGGATCGAAGCCGAAGGCCTCGCCAAGATTACAGCCTTCATCATACTCCGCTTCTACAAAAGGAACGTCCTCGCGCGATTTGGAGTACCCCAGGTCCTTTTGACTGACAATGGAACCCAATTCACAGACAAGAAGTTCCAAGACTTCATCGCCAAATTAGGCACGAAGAAACACTTCACTTCCATTGAGCATCCCTAGACTAACGGGCAAGCAGAGGCTACGAACAGGGTAATCCTTTGCGGTCTAAAATTAAGGCTGGGCAAAGCCAAGAAGAGATGGGTCGAGGAGTTACACAGCGTACTCTAGGCCTACAGAACAACACCATACTCCACCACCGGGGAAACCCCTTTCCGATTAGCTTACGGAACCGAGGCGGTGATACCGGTGAAGATCAAAGAACCTTCCCAACGAACGGAAGCTCCCCTCGACAAAGAGATAACTGACGAAGCCTTGAGAGAAGAGCTCGATCTGGTCGAAGAAATACGGTCAGGAGCAGCTCTCCGCGAAGCCTCGCTGAAACAAAAAATAACCTTGCGCCACGACGCTAAGGTCATAAAGCGTGACTTCTCCGTTGGCAGCTTGGTCCTACGCAGGAACCAGAAGGATTCGTGCGAGGGAAATCTAGCTGCGAACTGGGAAGGACCCTACAGGGTCAAGTCCAAAATAGGCACTTGAGCCTACTACTTAAAAACCCTGAACAGAGAACCATTTGCTCGACCGTGGAACGCTGAAAAGCTCAAACAATACTACAGTTAAAACCAACTACGAGGTTGGACTAATTGCCGAGGAGATCACCCCTAAAGGGGAGATGGCTCGGCCACAGAACCGTGCCCCCGTGTAAGCACGATCCTTTTTACAACGCCGACCAGTTTCTGCTTATGGGACGAGCAGACTTTGCGCACAACGGGGATACCTCAATCGAGCTCCGCCATTGCCACACCGATAAGGCAGGACACCCAACTCGCGATGGGAACAGTCTAAGCCTATGGGATTAGTACCGTAACCGAGATCCTAGTCTCATCACCGGTGAAACCGCTTCACCCTCCTCGACAAGTTTCCCAGACTGTAGTGTATAACAAGAACAAGTTAAGCAAACGTCCATTCAAACAACAAAAGCATACATAAATAAATGCGACAAGAAAATACCAAACAAATAATTTTTATAACATCGACCACGAGGCCGGAATAAGTCAGCGGTACATAGAAAGGTTCGTGTCCGACAAAGCATTACATATCAAAAGGCATACAGGCCCACAAAATACAAGTATATTCAAAAATCAAACTAAACGGCCTCATTGGCAACCTCCAGTGGGACCACCTCTCCATTGACGACCACGTTGAGTATACCAATTCCCTCGGTCAACATCCGGACGTCGGAGTTGAGGGCCTTCAACTGCTCCAAAGCAGCGTTGAAACCAAATTCAGCTGCCCCCAAATTATCCTCCCCGAGAAGACGGGTCCTCTCGATCAGGTCCCTCAGTGTCTTCAAGGCCTTCTCGTCGTCAGTATCATCCTGACCAACCGCCGACGACCCCTCTAGTTCAGCTATCTTCACCTTTAAATGGGCATTTTCCTCGTTGACCTTGGTCATCTCTTCCGTCATCTGGGTCACCTCTTTTTGAAGCAATATCTTGTCCTTTTGGTGGCCTTGCAGCTTCTTCAGCTCGTTGTATATCTCTGCATTCTCTAGCTCTAAGTCATTGATCCTGACCTTAGCCTTCTTAAGGTCGGCGAAAGGAACCACCTCTGCATCTCCAAGGGCCAGCGCTGCTTCCAATATCCTGATCATGTCGGCCGCATCCTGCAGAGAAGTTTCCTCCACACCTGGGGATTAGTGGACAAGCTAGTTGAGGCGTCAAGTTCTGAGACGACGATAGAGCTCTCCCCGTCAAACATCTTCCCCTGAAGATAGCACGAGGGCAACACAATTTTCCCTCCGGAGAAACCACCCGAGCAGCCCGCCGGGGAGGAGCCAATGTCCTCCCGCTTCCTCTTGTGGGATGTGTCCGGAGTCGGTGGTGTAGAGGTCGTCCCCGAAGTAGGACCAGCGTCGGCCACAAATCTTTCCAGCGTCGCCTGCTGCTTGGTCGCACCAGCTTTGGGCATCGGAGGCACCTTCTTCTGGACTTTAGACGCTTGAGACCTCATCAGGTGTTCCCTCATATCTGTCATTTTCTCTGCACACACAAGGAAAGACATGTTAGCATAATTAGACAAAAAATTAACAAATACGGGCACAAGAGCAAGCTGTACCAAGAAGATGGAAAGCAACACCGTCGTTCTCACACTCAATAAGGGCCTTAGTATTGATATAGCGACCCGTCTGAGCAGGCTCCCTGTCGTCCCCGAGCAATTCATTATCGTCCCTATCCACCATAAAGGTCGGGCTGAAACTCTCCACGTAGGCATGGAGAACCCGGTAGGACTCCTTGTCCCCCTCACTGAGCTGCTCGTGCTTAACGAGGAACTGGTCAGTCCTATATCTGAAGTGGGCGAACACCTACTCCAAAGGGAACTTAGACACGGGCTTCTTAACTTGCCGACCATCAATGGTCACGGTCTTGAGCGTAGAGATAGACCTCTTGGCCACTTCGAAGACAAGCTTCACGACCAAGAACCTGTCCTTGAAATGCCGAACAGACTCTGAATACGGCCAGAAGAGCCTGCTCTGCTGCTTGAAGAACACCCAGCTTTGCTTCGAGCCCGTGGTGCTCCGTTGGAGTTAGAAGATGCAGAAGAAGAAATCTACAGTCGCCCCGACTTGAAAGAAACGCTACACCAGCTCGAAAGCACGTATGAAGGCCAATGCGTTTGGATGAAGCTGGGCGGGGCACAATTCCAAATGGAAAAAGATAGCCTCCTGGAAGTAGGTGAAGGGAAAATGAAACTTAGCCTCCACAAAAGCAAACTCGTACATGGGGAACCACATCCCCGGATAAATCGAGCAAATTTTGTCGTTCTCCGTAAGGCATATAGCCCTCCACTGCACCGGCGCATCCTTGGCCCAGTCTTCCAGATAGGGGAACTCCCGAATTTCTTCTTCAATAAACGTTGACTTCGTTAACAAAGGTTCCTGGGAAATCCATTTAAGGTCCCCTCTTGCTACATGGACGTTGGCATATTCAACGGACTGCTCCGCCTCCTCGTGCGTGGCCCTAGCGTCGGGCACAACTTCTTCGCGAGGATCAGCCATTTCACCTAAAAAGCAAAGGAAGAAAAAGCAAATTCGACGACTAAGATCAAATCCACCCTTCCACCACTAATCAAGTGAAAGAGCGAGGAAGAAGTCAGGGACAACCTCGAGCCCACATCGACCGCGACAGAATACGATGACTATGTTATCCCCTACGACGGGGACGAGTCTCCGTGACTTAGTAAAAAGACTTGAGCTTACTCAACGAAGTAAGCTCGTCGCACAAAAGCCAGAGCTTCATGTCGAACAGGCCTAATGCCCGACTACAAACCTAAAACTAATCCTAACGAGAACCTAGGAGGATCTACACCAACATACGCTACAATCATGAACATTCATTCCACGTTCTTCATGTTCTTCATGAATTTCCCAGAAATTCATGTGTTCATCAAAGAAGACATGAATCTTCAACCGGAAAATTCATATGTCACCGGAAAATTCATGAATACTTCCAGAAGATGAAGAACTTACTTGGATTTGGAGGTTGAAGATGAAGGTCTGGGCGTAGACGATGAAGATCGACGGTGGTGAAAAGGAACTCCGGTGAGAAAACAAGTTGCAGAGCAAAAGGGTTGGGGAGACAAATTTGAGCGAAGTGTTCAAATAAATACTCTCCCCTCTCTTTTATAAGCACTTCCTCACTTGGGAAGCGCAAAGGCCATCATAGCCTAGGCGGCTCTAGGCCTGGCAGGGGTTGCATGTCCACCATGTGTCAAAGGGAATCTTCATTTGGCATTCCCAAGAATAGGCATTACATGCACCAAGTCTTTTGCTATCCCGCGAGCACGCCTCTTCGACAACGCATGCAACACATTCCTTCATCAAGCTCCCCGACATAAGAATGCTACTTCGGCGGGCACCCTTCATAAAGCCTGGTCGACATAAAACGACCTTTTCGCAAAGATGCTCCTCATACGCTAAAGGTTGGTCGGGTAGGTTAAAGCACCGACACCGACCACCTCGGTATTAGGAAAGGCGAGGGACATGTCCCCGAACGATGTCACTCAAAGGTAACTGTCCGCATGGCTACCTTAAGTCATCACTCTTCACCAGAGCAAAGACTTGAGGGGCTCCTGTTCTGGTCTGGGCAGGCGCTTTACCCCCAGCAGGGTAAGGCCCAATCCAGTCCATCCATTGGCCAGGCCCAATAGCTAGAAACTAGCCATTAGGCAAAAACTAGTCGTTGGGCAGAAACTAGCCGTTGGGCAGGAACTATTCGTTGGGCATTCCCCCCTCACTCGCTTAGCAGTTCACGCGACCAACTGTCTTCCCGGATCTCACGGAGACAGTTGAACCATGTCAAAAGGCCATGCGCCTTTCCCTTCACCTGGCGGTCTCCTATTGGTCGACCAGATATTTCGGCCACATGGGAGACCTTGGCCCAGCGCTGGGGGATACCTCTATAAATACCCTCTCACTTGAGAGGGGCAGGTATTCAATATCCAATACTTGAAATCTTACTTGTGTACTTGCTTTCTCTCTTTTGACCAAACACTTACTTTGGCATCGGAGTACCTTGCAGGTACAGCCCCCTTTTCTCTCCAACAAACATCCTCATTTGTCCTACACGAAGGCCACGACGATCTAGCCTAATCACATCTGATCAGGACTTAAAGATCCAAAGTTATGAAAGAGAGGAAGTGTGAAAGCTCGCTTAGTCCTGCACTAAGCGTGTGTCTAAACGATCAATTTAATGTAAGGGTATAAGATTAATTCTCAAGATACTAAGGAAACTCACACGCACACTTAAACTATTTTTAAACCTCTCTAATTTTACAAAAAAAAACACCTGAAAACCTTTTAATATGCTTACTTAGCTTATTAAGGACTTACTTAATCAATTAGGAGTGCTTTTTATCTTGGTTAATTGATTATCAAATTAGGGTTAATCTATTAACACATTGTAATGCCTCCAATTGATTATTGAAACCTTTAATCAATTAATGATAGAAAAATTAAAAAAAATTCTATATTTGGCTTGTCTAATCGATTACCAGCTAGGGTTAATCGATTAGAACATTAAAAATGCCCATGGACCATTTTTGTTTTAAGCCAAAAATTTTCTTATATAAATAGGGCTTTTCCTCATTTCATTTTACACCATATTTCAAAATTGAAACATTTCCTCCTCACTTTCTACTTTCTTCTTCTTCATTTTCTACTCTGTTAATTCTTGGAGTTGGCTAGAATTTTGGTAAAACAATGTTGATGTCATGGTTGATGTTTCAACATGAGTTTTTAACAGCCTTGTTATGTTTAGTTAACATTCTGGTTATGTTAAGTGTTTAAGGGTTGCAGTTTTGTGCTGATGTCAAACCCGATGTCATAACATCAGTTGACAGAACATCAGAAAACCATTTGTTGTGGTTTTTGTATTGCAGGATGTTAAGGTGTTGAAGAGTTAAAGTGCTGAAGAGTGATGTCACATGCGATGTCTTGACATCACTATACCAGAAACTTAAAACATCAGGTTGTGATGTTTTTAGGGCTGCACGCATTAGTTTGATTTGAGGAGATCTGTTAGTTAGATTGGATGCGAATTTATTGGAGAAGATTTATTCTGATACAATTAATTCTGCATATCTTGTGGAGAATAGTTTGTTACTATTTTTGTGCAAATAGACATGGAGAATTGTTCCTATTTGTGTGGAGAAGATTGTTCCTATTTGTGTGGAGAAGATTGTTCCTATTTGTGTGGAGAAGATCTTGCAGCTGATTTAAAGAGAAGATTTAAAAGATACATAATATCCTGGAAATATTATGTGGAGCTGAATTTAATGCATAAAGATATGGAGAATATTTAGAGTTAATTATTGAAGATTTAAATTGAAGATTTGATTGAAGATCCAATTAATAGCAGAATCTGTTGGAGATTTGGAATAGAAGATTTGATATGATTTGAAGGCCCAAATCTAGTTGGGAAATAGGTTATAAATAGAAGCATTGTAACCTAGTTTTGGTAAGCCAGCCATCATGTAGATTATAAGGGCTGTGTTGGTTGATAAACCACCCGGTTTGTGGGATGGTCATCGTGTTTATCTCGAAGCCTGTAGGTAAGAGATGTATTGTTCTTGGAGGAAGCTTTGAAGCAACTCCAAAGGGCTGTCATGGAAGTGTGTCTTCCAAGGTATATGTAATAGAAAAGTTTAAGGAGTCAAGCTGTTGATGCAGTGACGGTGTAGTTGACTGCTAGACATCATCGAGATGATTGGAAGTGAGATGGAGTCTCTTACCTAGGGAGGACTTAGGTAGAGGGGTCATTGGGTAGTGATTGAATTAGGTAGATTGTCAACTGGTGTGTTGAGTCTGTAATTTGATACTACTAATAGTGGACTTCCTTCCTGGCTTGGTATGCCCCCAGATGTAGGTTGGTTGAACCGAACTGGGTGAATAATTGATTGTGTTCATTTACTGTTTCTATTATTGCCTTGTTCAGCAGATTGCGATGTTGTGACATTGCACAAGACATCACACATCTGTACCAGAATTTTAATTGGTATCAGAGCAGGCATCCTGTCTTTTTCTGGATGAGATCTAGGGAAGATACTTTCTGGTTCATGAGCAAGGAAGATAGTGTTGCTGAGATGGTCACATGGTGTTTGAATAGTCCCTTGAAGTGGAGGATGGACTATTGGACCTATCAGTTGTGTAGCTTTGGTGGAGAACTGCTGTTGTGTGTTTTCAAACCTTGTTGTTGGCACTTGGTCTAAGGTGATGGTGTGCAAGGATTATTGAGTAGTGCCTGAAGGTTGTTGAGGAGTTGTTGTGAGTTCCGCTGCATGGTATCTGATGTAACCCTGGTGGTGAGATTCTAGGAAGGTATTCTCTTGGAAAGACATTAGGGTTTGGTCTCCTCAGTAGGATATTCTATGATGTTGCAGTTTGTATGAGGATTATCTCTTATCTGTGTTTTGGGAAAGAAGTGATCAAAAGGCATTGAAGACCAATCTGTCCAGAACATTGAAAGAAGAGGGTGGAGACAAAGCAAAAGAGTATCACTGTCAAATCTTTCATGCGGGAGTGAAGATCTTGATAAGTTATCTCTTAAGCTTAGTTGTGATGACCGAATGAGGAGGAAGTTTCATCAAGAAAGAAGCTGAGCTTAATATGTCAATTCTAATGTCTCGACATTGCGCTACACATGAGCAGTTTATGAAGGATGGCAGTTATCACTCTTAAGTTAGACAAGAGGTCTAAACCTTGTGCTTATAAGAAGAAGCTTCTGGAAGAGTGTGTATACAAGTTACTGCAGCTTTGTTAGTCTGATCTTGGAAGTTGATCAGATGTTGATAGGTTCTCGTGTGTTCCCTACAAGAGATATGTGTGGTTGTAGTCTCCAAATCTATAGGAGATGGTTGATGTTAGAACTGATGTTGAAACATCATTTCAGTTCTTTGCTCAGGGTGGAGTAAAAGATCAAGACACTGACCTAACCTGGAAGGCTTTTGTGGTATGAATGGTTGTCATAATGGTATGTCATGAAGAAGATTCAGAAGATGCTGGAATTTGAAGAAGGGTTAAACCACAGGGATTTAAGATCAATTGCTATTTGGGATATTCACAAGTATTTAATTGATTATCCTTGAAAGACAAGTTTAAGGATGTTCTGTCAATTGTTTTAACATCTTTTCATCAGAGGTTTGGAGAATCATGGGAGGGGTTCTACATTCGCTCACAAGTCGCCTAGGTGTTGACCTGGGATTGTTGCTTAGCATCTGTTTCTAGAAAGTATTATGAATGACTTGTCCAGATGGTGGTTCTGTTGAAGATAAAGATGGAAGACTATGAAGACATCATAATCTTGATGGTTACAGCTTGGATCAGTTTATTTCTGATCTAAGTGGTTTGGAGCATGGTGTTTGCTCTGGTTGTGAAGGTCGAGGATAAGTGGCAGTTATCTCTGGCTTTCTACTAACGACTCTACTAAGGGAAGTGACTTTCTTTAGTATTGCTATGGGGTAGTCTTGGACTACTTATTTTCTGAAGATTCAGATGTGGTAGGTTTGAAGTCTTTGGAGTTTCTAAGCAGGATGGAGGTTGTCTACTCAAACTTGATTGTTGAATCAAGTCTATGAGAGCATGGAAATCTGTTTCTGCAAAGGGAGGAGGTTCTTCTGAGTGGCAGAAGGAAAAGCTGAATTCAACAGTTGGATGTCATAATGTTCTGACATCTAGCTTAGCATCAGAAGTCTCAGCTGGTAAGGTGGCACATCAGCTAATGATAATGTGATCTACAGGAATGAACAATAGGATGCTTCAAAAAGATCGTTCTCATGGCAGTTTGCGGGAGCTGCAGGAAGGAGAAGATGTTACATGACCATGGCTTAGGGAGTCTAAGTGTGTTTGCTTTTGAGCAAGTGGAACATGTGACTTGAAGATCAAGTTTCCTTGGTGGATCAGGATATCTTTGTGAGAGTTCTGACAAACGTGAAAAAGGTCAAAATGTGGCATTTGGCTGTTTTCATTTGAGGATTCGTGCTTGAGGTGATCAAACTGTGGCATTGGTTGATCTCATAAGTGAATTCGAAGAATCAAGATAATCAGAGTGTGGCAGCTGGTTATTATTGAGGATTGTCTTGGAACAAGTTACTCTTGGGCAGAAGGGTGATGAGTTGAAGACTCAAGAAGAGTATTCTTCTTGAAGGTGGATGAGAGGTTATTCCCTGATGCTTTGGATTACTGTGCAATAGTAAGTCCAGTTGGTGGAGCATATCAAGAATCAAGGTGATGATGTCTTGGTGTGTGGAAAATGTTCTAACTTGTGTTGGGACATTATCTGGTTGGATATCCTTGGTGAAGGATGATTATGCTCTGGTTCAGGAGCTTGGTGCCTACATTTTGCCTAAGGAGTGTCTACATAGTCATACGGGAGGATGATGAAGTAGAAGGTCTGCCTTGGATGGAGAATGTAGAGAAGACTGAAGAAGTCCAAAGTAACTTGTGAATGTGTCATAAGGAAGAATCAGAAGTTGTCAGACGTGTGCAGAAGAAGAGGTCATACAAATTGTCATGCCTTGTGTGAGAAGTCTGGATATTGTTGTTTGTGGCCATGATGGAGTAGCTTGATGTTTGAAGATGACACCCTGAGGGAACCTTATCAGCTGACTGTATAAGAAGTGTGTGAATTAGTAAGCATCATCTGCGGGTTATTTGTGAACAAAGACCTTGTTGGGAGCTTGGTAGTTATCTGATGGACTGGGCTTGTGGAATTGGAAGAAGTAGCATTAGTGTCTGAAGTGGCAGTTTAGTCATTATGGACAGGTTCTGATCTTGAGGTTAAGTAGGTTGAAGACTTCTTTAGGTGGGTATAAGGACAGAAGGTTGTTGTCAGTGGTGTGATCTGATCAGAATGGCTGAAGATAAGGAGGTTTCTTCTAATACAAGTAAAAGGTGGTGGCAGTCCTTATCTTGTGTTGCAAGTGATCTGAAGACATTTGTTATGGAATATGTGAAATTCCAAATCAAGTGTTTTTTTTTGGACTTGATAGATCATGTATCGGAAATAGTCATGATGAGATTTTGCTCAACAAACACAAGAAGTGGCAGTTCTTAATGTTGAGAATGTGGCAATTTCATTGTGCTTCTATCTGGTGTCAAGTGTTCATCTTCATAAGGAGCATGGGTTGTTCATGGCAGGGGGAGTTAAGGCTGTTGTCTATGGTCTTTTACTGCAAGGATGCAGATTTTTGTGAAGATTGCGTGCTGATCAAGATTGTGAAGATTGGATATAATGTCAGATAACATGTTATGACATTAGGTTGCTGGATGACATGTTGGTGTTCTAGCCATGTGAAGCTAATTGTTTGAATCATATGTACACATGCTTCTAAGGAGGAGTCTGAAGGACAGCTTTGTGTGTATCTGGGAGATGTCACACTTGTCTTGGTGTGTTTTTAAGAAAGAGGAGTTTACTTAGAGTTCAGTGGAAGGCATTGTGAGTGTGCTTCAGAACTTGTGGATGATTGTGTGAAGCATTCCTGTCTGGATGAATGAAGACTATGTCTGCAGTTTCCAAATGTTATGGTATACTGGTCAAGAAGCACTAGATAGGGGGAGTTGATATTTTCTCTGCTGATCATTGAAAGTAGTAGCTGCTGAGTCTGGGTTTTGTTCTGAGTATATTGGTTGGATGATTCAGAGTTTGCCTTTGGAAATTTTTTTGTGCTTGCTGCTATGTTCAGAGTTTGTCCAATTATGGCTAAAAAGGGGGAGAGTTAGCCTAGTGGTTGCCAAGCCTTTTCTGATATGGTGCAGCAGTTGAGGGGGAGAGTGTTTGAACAGCTGTGAGCTGGTTCAGAGTGTTTGAACAGCTGTGAGTTGGTTCTTGGTTTGAGGGGGAGTTTGACCTATGCTGATGTGAAAGTGTTTGTTTCTGCTGCAAGTTGGTCCAAGTTGGTCTGATGTAGGCTGAAATTGTTTTAGCCAAAATTAGCCAAAGGGGGAGATTGTTAATTCTTGGAGTTGGCTAGAATTTTGGTAAAACAATGTTGATGTCATGGTTGATGTTTCAACATGAGTTTTTAACAGCCTTGTTATGTTTAGTTAACATTCTGGTTATGTTAAGTGTTTAAGGGTTGCAGTTTTGTGCTGATGTCAAACCCGATGTCATAACATCAGTTGACAGAACATCAGAAAACCATTTGTTGTGGTTTTTGTATTGCAGGATGTTAAGGTGTTGAAGAGTTAAAGTGCTGAAGAGTGATGTCACATGCGATGTCTTGACATCACTATACCAGAAACTTAAAACATCAGGTTGTGATGTTTTTAGGACTGCACGCATTAGTTTGATTTGAGGAGATCTGTTAGTTAGATTGGATGCGAATTTATTGGAGAAGATTTATTCTGATACAATTAATTCTGCATATCTTGTGGAGAATAGTTTGTTACTATTTTTGTGCAAATAGACATGGAGAATTGTTCCTATTTGTGTGGAGAAGATTGTTCCTATTTGTGTGGAGAAGATTGCTCCTATTTGTGTGGAGAAGATCTTGCAGCTGATTTAAAGAGAAGATTTAAAAGATACATAATATCCTGGAAATATTATGTGGAGCTGAATTTAATGCATAAAGATATGGAGAATATTTAGAGTTAATTATTGAAGATTTAAATTGAAGATTTGATTGAAGATCCAATTAATAGAAGAATCTGTTGGAGATTTGGAACAGAAGATTTGATATGATTTGAAGGCCCAAATCCAGTTGGGAAATAGGTTATAAATAGAAGCATTGTAACCTAGTTTTGGTAAGCCAGCCATCATGTAGATTATAAGGGCTGTGTTGGTTGATGAACCACCCGGTTTGTGGGATGGTCATCGTGTTTATCTCGAAGCCTGTAGGTAAGAGATGTATTGTTCTTGGAGGAAGCTTTGAAGCAACTCCAAAGGGCTGTCATGGAAGTGTGTCTTCCAAGGTATATGTAATAGAAAAGTTTAAGGAGTCAAGCTGTTGATGCAGTGACGGTGTAGTTGACTGCTAGATATCATCGAGATGATTGGAAGTGAGATGGAGTCTCTTACCTAGGGAGGACTTAGGTAGAAGGGTCATTGGGTAGTGATTGAATTAGGTAGATTGTCAACTGGTGTGTTGAGTCTGTAATTTGATACTACTAATAGTGGACTTCCTTCCTGGCTTGGTATGCCCCCAGATGTAGGTTGGTTGAACCGAACTGGGTGAACAATTGATTGTGTTCATTTACTGTTTCTATTATTGCCTTGTTCAGCAGATTGCGATGTTGTGACATTGCACAAGACATCACACATCTGTACCAGAATTTCATACTCTTTCACAGAAATTGTCTAGGTGTTGAGAGAGTGAAAAAAAATACTTGTAAGAGTTTTGATGTACTGTTGTTGTGCCATTTTTATTCTTATTCAAGAGTGTGATTCTCCTGAGTAATATTTTTATTTGGTTTAGAGCTTAACTTGTTAAAATCTCATTGTGGTTTGGAGCTTAGCTTGTTAAAATCTTTGTTTGGTTTTGAGATTTGACTATGTAAAATATATTGTTTGTTGTAAGAAGGTTTGTGGACATATCTTGTAAAAAGCTCAAGACCTATTTTAGTGAAACTCACAAAAGAAAACTCTTATGAACAAGAGTAAGGCAAGTGGTAGGTCGTACATGTATAAACTCTAAGGAAATCTCTTTAACTCTATCTCTTTATTTTTCTATCATTTTTTCCTCTCTAATTATTTCTTCTCTCTTTTCCACTACTTTTCAAATAAAATATTTTAAAATATTTTTGATTTCTGAATATCATAATTCATCATCTTTTTGTGTTTGGAGCCAATTGGTCAAGAAAAGCAAGATTAGTTCCAAAAAGTTTCTTGCAAAGGCAAAGAGATGACTTGGTGAAGTTTTCTCAACTGTGGCAAGACATGAAACCATCAGACTAGTAATTGCATTGGCCTGCAATAGAGGGTAACATCTATTTCACATGAATGTGAAATAAACTTTTTAAAATGGTTTTCTATAATAAGAAGTGTTTATAGCACAACCTACTTGTTTTGAAGTAAAGGGGAAAAAGGTGGAGTATACAAGTTGCACAAAGCCTTGTATGACCCAAAACAAGCACCAAGGGTTTGGAAGAAAATGATAGACAAGTTCTTCGTGGAGCAAGAATTCAAGAAATACAATTTTGAACATGATTTATATGTTAAAGGCACGAAAGGGAAAAGTTTACTAATCATTAGCCTTTATGTAAATGGCCTTTTAGTAATAGGAAGTTGTTACAAATAAATTGACCAATTCAAAGCTAAGATGAAGCATGCATTTGAAATGAGTTACCTTGGCGGGCGTTCTAATTTCCGTGGCATGGAATTCTTGCACACATAAATAGAATGATCTTGCATCAAGTAAAATATGCAAATAAAATATTGACAAAATTCAATATATTGGAATACAACTCTGCAATCAAACCAACTCATACTAGCATGAGAAATGGAGAATCAAATGCAAGTGAAGAAGACAAGGTAGTGTTAAGTGCAAATTTTAACTTAATTGAACCATCTTTCTTGGTACTTTTCAACCCAATTCTCATGTTTTCATAGATTTAATTTAGGTTCTTGTGCGATTCTTCAATATTATTGCAAATGCCTTTGGATTCTTTGATGTGTGTGTTATTGTGCAGAAATTAGGCATAAAACATCAATGAGTAAGACACAAAATTGGACAAGGATTGCCAAAGGAAAAGAAGAATTTCAGTAAGTTCGTTGGGCGACTTTGCTAGTGAACGTTCGCTGGGCGAATAACTGGCAAAGAACCAGCGAATGCTCCCAGACTTGAGGCAGTAGAAAAAGGCCTGTAAGTCCGCTGGGCGAACAAGCCAACGAAGGTTTGCTATGGTAGCGCGTCAGAGAAGACCTGGCGAAGCAACTCTAAGATGAGGCAGTAGATAAAGGGACCTAAGTTCGCTATACGAACTTGTAGGCGAATAGTTTGCTAGGCGAATAATCATTCGCACCGCGAACTTCTGAAATATCTCAGAGGCGGTTTAACTGCCTAGAGGCACATCAGGTGCCTAATTTGATGTTCGCTAGGCAAATAAATATGTTCGCAGTGCAAACATGATAGATTCTGAATGTATTATATAAGTACTTTTCATCATTTTTTAGAGATAACTTATAATTTTGGGGATCAGAACTTTATCTCTCTTCAAATCCAAATATAGTCTAGTAAGAGGAACTTAAACCCTAAGAGGGAGAAGGTAAGATCTTTGATCTCTTGTTGGGGTTTGGATGTAATTTTTTGATACTTTATGTATTTCCTCTAATGTAAGTTTATGAACTAGTTTTGATTCAATATTGTTGATTGTCTTTGATTGCTTCTTTGTGGGTCTTGACAAAACTCTTTTCAAATCTTTGATCTTAGATTTTCATCTATCAATGAGCAAACTTTTGACATGGTTTTGTGAGTTGATATTCACTTGTATCTTTTATTGTATTATGTCGATTAGTAGCATGAATAGTATGAGTAGGATCGATACGGTATTGTGAGGATACGTGATAATAGAGATGAGAAACTTGTTCACATATATTTGGCAAATTAGATTAATACATGTAAAAAGGGTTAAGCGTATGTACGTATTCTGATCATGGCTTTAATATGAAGTAATCATTTAGCTGATATGGGTGTTATCTTTGATTACCTATTTATCTTTGATTTAAACCGCTATAGACATATACTCTTCAGATCTAGATCTAGGATGATTATTTGTTAGGTTCTAAACTCTAGACATAGATTTAGGGTTAGCATTTGTGTGAGTATCAATTCTTTATGCTCTGTGCTATTAAGTTGCGTGAGACATCACCAATGAGACAATACAATTGTTCTCTCGATGTTACGTTAGACATAACCTTTGTTGTGGGTGATGCGTGAGGATATTAGACGAATGATTGATTTGTGTTTACTTGACTAGAAGAATGCATGTGCTATCAATTGATAAGATCAAATCCCAACAAGGCTCCGTTTATAATTCAGTCTTTACTTTATATTTTCCGTCTTTATATTTTCTGCCTTTATTTTTGGTGCCTTAAATCTTTCAACCAAAACTTTTGCACCACAAGCTTGGAAATATAGAGATTTTCGAACGGAATTCTTTCCCTCGCACTGATCCCTGTGGAGACGACAAAACTAGGTACTTAATTAATTTTTGCTTGCTGCTTTACCACTTCAACAGGTAGATACGACCATGTTTAAAAAATTTGTAGGATCAGTGAGATACTTATGTCAAAGCAGGTCAAACATAATCTTCTCATTAGGATTGATAAGCATATTTATGAGTGATCCTCTTAGACAGCATTAAATTGCTGCATAAAGAATCATGAGATGTATCAGTGATACACTACACTATGTTCTTATGTTTTCATTAGGTAAAGGACATGAAAAATACGAGCTTATTAGACTCTCAGATGTAGACTAGTGTGGGGATAAAATTTATAGGAGAAGCACAACTGAATACATGTTTAAGTTCCTATGAGAACCTCTGTCATGGTGCTTAAAGAAGCAAAAAGTGGTGGCTTTATCCATGTGTGAGGTTTAGTATGTTGTAAGTGATGATGTAATTTATCAAACACAATGGCTTTAACTCTTGTTGAATGCTTTAATGATCAAGGTGGAACAAGCAATCAGGATGCGGATAGACAAAAAATCAGCCATCAATCTAGCTAAAATTTCTATTGCATATGAGAAAAGCAACACATAGAGACAGACAAGATTCCACTTTCTAAGAGATCAAGTCACTAAAGACAAACTAAATGTTGTGTATTGCCCTACAAAAGATCATGCGGATGATGTGTTTACTAAAGCAATCAAAAGAGTGCAGTTCATGAAGTTCTAGAGAAAACTTTAAGTTATGGCTTTAGATAGCTTGAATTAAGAAGAGATGTTGAAAATAATTCAAACCTTTAATAATTTAAAACTTTTTTAGTTGTTAGTTTATTTACTGTGAAAATTAGTAAACAACCGCTGGTCACCAAAAAAATGGTTTACTTGCAGGATCAACCAGTGAATCCTAGGATATTGTTATCGTTCAAACTATTTTTGAAAATCTTAAGAACATTTCGACAATGCTCATATTTGTAGAAGATTGTTTAAAGTTTAAAAGGTAAATTTGCAGAAATTGATAAAGGAATTGCAATAAAGAAACTTCAAAGTAAAATTGCAATAAAAGGAGTAATTGATAAAACTGAAATTAAACTTCAATTGAAATGAAAATTATGGTGTTTCAGACGTATATTCTCCAAGAAAACTCTTCTCAATTAACTTAGATACTTTGAGTGATTTGTGAGTATTTGTACAATAATTGAACACACAGAAATCCTATGCACTAAGACTCTTATTTATACTACGTCTAAAATAACTGTCATCAACGGTCTCTTCTCCAGAAAATGACACGTTTTGCTCTGCATGTCTTCAATTCGCCACAGCTTTACACGCGTCATTTCTCAGAAATGATAAGAACAAAAGACAGTTATCATCCTTATTTGAAGTTCAAAATCTTTGTCGAACGCAAGCTTTATATCACCTCCGTCGAAATTGCCATCCAAACTTAGAAATATTTCTAAGTCTTGCTTCAACCCAGCTTATCCTTCTCATAGAGAAAATGGCATTTTTTGAAACTGATTTTCGACGTCTGAAACCCTTTGTCTACTATGACGTCACAGTCATCATGACAACTTTCCTCAAATTTCTCCTCAAAAACCCATGCGCGACTCTTTATAATAATCATACACCTAGTTCTTAGGAGATCGTGGATTAGCTTAACTTCCACCATCTCATCACTACTTCTCCAACTAGCACGTGTCCCACTTTCTTTTCAACCTTCAATGCATGAAATAAACCGCTTCACTTCTTCAGCTTATAAATAGTGAAAACCACCATTTTTCAATCTTTTTCACTTTCTGAACTTCTTAGCAAGAACAAATTTCACCTGAACTCTTCATCTCTTACGCAAGCAATAACTATTTTCTTCAATCTCTACTGCATCAATGGCATCTTCCACTAAAAACTCCAAAGATTCAACCAAGAGCACCAAGAAATCATCTGAACTTGCTCCAATTCACAAGATTTTGGGCCCATCATCTATCAATCTCAGGTATTAATCCCTATCTCTATTACTGGTAAAACGCATGCTATGTTATGTCCCCTTCCAAACCCTTCTGCTAACCCTGCTAGGCTTAGAGAATTTTTTCCTGTGTACCATCGCTATAAACCCATAGCTAATGGGAAAAGACCTAAGGCTAGTGAGGATGTTGAGGCTGATGAAAAGTTGAAAATTAATAACCAAGGCTCACCTTTGACTGAAGCCTCCAAAGAACCCATCAATATAGAATACATGAATAATAGCTTTAGGGTATTTAGATCATGCCCTTTATTTAAGGATCCATCAGATTACCTTGCCTGGTTGAAGAAGATGGAAAAAGCAAAATCCCAAGTCTGGAAAAACATGGGTATCTTCGACATGATTCAATTGTCGAAGGTTGGACCTGGTGTAGGTTGCTAATTTCGACGCCAAGATAATTGTTCAAGAGCAAAGTCGAAAATTCGCCAGGACATTTCGACCAGAAGGTTTCTGATGGGAAAAAAGCAAGTCGAAGACAAATGGTACTTAGGGAAAGCATTTTCCGCAGATCTTTCTAAGTATGAGGAATATTTCGACAGAAGAGTAATCAACTTCGATAGGTGTTTGAAATTCAAATTTAGGAGGGAGTTTCATTTTGAAGTTGGACGCGTGGAACGCATCTAATAGACGAATGCATGCAGAATGCCATTTGTCGCCATTAGGAGAAATAGCTGTTATTGGTGGTTATTTCGATTGTGTATAAATAGGGAGTCTTAGTGCTATATTTCCGGGTGTGTTCAGAATTTGTACAAATCACTCAAGAAATACTCAAAGTAACCGTGAGAGAGAAAAGAGTAGTTACTGAGAAAATGTACGTTTGAAAAACACTAGTTTTCATTCCTTGCATTTTAATAAAAAGTTTTTAAGTTCTTCATTTACAATTTCCTTTACATTTCTGCCATTTTCTTACTTGCAAGTTATTTACATTTCGCCATTTATTTCAAGAAGCAAAGTTTTATCATTTCTGTCGAACAATACGAAAGTTGGTGAAAATCATTATGCATTCAATAAACAAAAGGTTTTCTAACACAAATTGTCAAAATTGTTAAAGCACATTGTCCTAGGATTTGTTTGATCGGTCCTGTAAGTAAACTAATTTTTCATAAATTAGGAGACCAGCGGTTGTTTGCGAATTTTCCAAGCAAACAAATTGGCACGCCCAGTGGGACCTTGCGCTATTAACATTTGAAAACCTTCATTTTATACTGTACTCGAAAAAAAATTCTTCGTTTTGTTGTATGAGACTAAGAAGTGGTAAAATAGCCATAAATAACGAAGAAAGACCTAGAAGAAGACGAGTACGCAGAATGGCGAATCCAAATCTGCCTAACAATCAGAATCCTACGAATAATGAAATACCACCCCCTAATCCTTCGAATGGGGGCAATACGGCCTCAATATCAGTGTCAGAGGCTAATCCATCAACAGCGGGTTCGACGCCTACGCTTTCAATTCCCCAGAGTGCGCCAAGTTTTTCAACTATGGGACCCCAAATGCCTCAAATGACTCCTCCCCCTTCAGGTGGTATATACAGACCCTTTATATCTGGGTTTTCGATGCCTCTAAATCGAGAACAACCATATAGAATGCCAACTTCAGTAATGGCAAGTTTGCATAATGCGCCATCAGCATTTACGGATCCAACAATGAACATAACTTCGCCCTTGCAAGGGTCCGGTTATGGTGTGAACCATATGGGTCGAATTAGCCAGCCTTTAGGAACGGGGTATCAAACTTACATGCCAAACATTACCAATAACTCTGCACAAGTGATCAGGCAACAAATGTGTTGCAGTGAGAATCGGATAACAAGTTATTGATTAACTTGCATCGCATTTCTTTGAATTCACAACTGACTTTGATTTATCCAAAGGAAAGGTTCAAGATCGAGAAAAACCTAAAGGGGGGAGATCTAAGGTTCGGGGGTTGTTTACGCCTAGGGAAGGTATTAGCATCCTAAACGTCCGTAGTACTCTACGGGAACCTCTTATTTTAATTTGTTATGTCTTACTCGCTTGCTAAGGGTGCTATGCTAAAGGTTGAAACCCTAGGGGTTAGTATCTAAGCATACTCGACAAAGTATCGCACCTTGCGCCTACGTATCCTGACGGGAGTGGAATCAGAGTATCCGTAGTTCACCGATCTAAGGGATGAAGGATAGGAACCATTGGCTATGGCCAAAGTTCCAAGGGGAAATGAGTATGAGCTCATTTTAGAGTTCACGATAACTCTCTAAATCTAAGTTGTAGGGGAAAAGTGAGTTCTCATGATGGTGAGAATCACATAGAGTTCAAAACTCTAACCTATTTCTAAGTTATGATTTCATTGGCTCTCATGAGGCCAAGAAATGAGGATAAACCTAAGAGGATAAGGTAGGGTGGTTGTTAGTGACTTCATGAGTCAATTTGAGGATGACCTCCCTTTGGAATGGGGGGAAAGATAACAGTTGTAAAATTACTAAGAAATAAAGAGTTATAATTCAAATATGATGATGCAAGAATACATGAATAAGATATGAGATGAAACAAAATTATGATATCAATGCAAAGTTAGAATCACACATATAGAACATCATTCAAACATGGTAAACAAAAATAACATGGTAAGATGCATAAAGAAGTGCAATAAAAACCCTAAAAGGTATTTCCAAACTTATCATGAATAAATGCCTCAAGATTAAATATTTCTAACCATTTCTTTTTATATTTGAAAAGTAGATTCAATTAGAAGAATATAGCAAAAAGAATGGAAGAAGAAGGATGAAAAATAAGCAAGTTATGGCATTTTGAAATTAAGCATAAACCATAAAATAAATAATATAACCAAGTATTAAAAATAAAGGAAAGGGTACTCCTAGGGATTGAACCCAGGACCCTTCGCTCACAGCTCAAAACCAACACCACTAGGCCAACGCGCGCGCCTTGACATATAATGGATAGCACAAGTATATATTTAAAGAGAAGCGAAATTCAGAAAAATAAGCAAAAGGACTGGGGCGAGGGGGATTTGAACCCCAGTCCTGAGGGTGGTAAGGCGTGTGATAGTGTGTGCTTGCCACTGGGGTGGCTGTTACATCCGGTAATAAAACCAACTCAAATAATATATAACCCTACCATGCGCGCATATTCCAGATTTACAACCCAAACCAATACTACACAGCC
The DNA here is from genome assembly GCA_022829125.1 of Lathyrus tuberosus. Taxonomy (NCBI): domain Eukaryota; kingdom Viridiplantae; phylum Streptophyta; class Magnoliopsida; order Fabales; family Fabaceae; genus Lathyrus; species Lathyrus tuberosus. The sequence continues at coordinate 240,541 of JALAZF010000062.1, read as the reverse complement.
TGCTCACGAAAAACTATTATGCCATGCCATTCACTATCAATCATTGTCAAACAAGATAAGGCAGAAACATGTAATTTAACCTCACCATTATGAATTGACACACATATCGAATACTAACAAACACTTTCATCATGCACATTGGTCATAAAGTAAAAATAGTTGTATGTATAAAGTGACAACTTCTCATAGCCATGGCAGCAACGATACAGCAAGCATACAATACTCAACTGGAAACCATACAAAGATATGACTTGAATGCAATAAACACACATGAAGACTATGGAAACTGATAGCAGCATGGTATTAGTTTTAGTTCATGCATATCAAAATATTTTCATGACTAATATGCTAAATGAAAGATAGTAGAATTGTTGTAAAATTGGCATACATGTACCCAATGGTTAAGAAAACAAACAAAAACAGTCAGCATTATCATTTGCTTAAAATATCAAGAGAAAGCAATATGATGACATATTTGGACATGATGCAATCAGTTTCAATGGTTTCTTTTCAAATTTCAAATAGAAATTCCAATGTATCATAAGGAGTGGTGAGAGAAAAGGGATAGGTCAGATCAAAATAAAAACAAATTCTAAGACCACTAGTGACAGTTTCTATGATTAAAACAAGGGACAAGTAGAATGGTAACAACATCAACAACACAAGTAGTCAGCAGCATACTTAGCAACATATTCCACAAGGCAGAGAGCTATCATACAACACATTCAAATGGGATTTCATGCAATGATACAACTTGGACACAACTAATAAACAATATACAGATCATGGAATCCAAAACAGTATGGCATGGATTCAAACACAAGTTAATGTAAACAAACAAATCAATGCAAGAGCAAGGTGAGTTAGTAAATTCATAAACAGGCAGCCAATGAATTGGAGACTAAAAACCCTATTGACAACTTGATACATGCATCCAACATCCACATACTAAACAACAATGTATATATCACAAAACTCAGCATGGTCTGATTACAGTTCAACATACAAAGACAAATGATGATGGCTCAATACAAATTAAATGCTTATCAAGAAAGACCAATCAAACATAAAGTCACATAGTGTCAAGGAAATATGCTCTCAATCATAATAGCAAGCATAGGAATGATTCATGTATCAAGATAGACTAAGGGAAGACTAAGTTAAATGCAATGTCAAGGCAAGTTCACTTAGGCTCACAGCATCTTGGAAGCATGGCACTGTCATACAGCAATAGTCTAAACAGAGTTGTTCATACATAGTGTCATCTAAATCAAGTAACAGCTAGACATGAGTATTAGACACACAAAACAACTACACACATCACGTTGATAAAGGAAAGAAAATCAGTCATATTACAATGATAAGTACACAAGCAATATGATGGTCAAAGGCATTTATGAATCATACACACATATTCAAGATAGAATAGGACATATCATAGCAACCAAGTTTTAATTCAATCAAATGGTATCACTTAGCACAGACAGTAGCATAGGACTTAATGAAAACCAAATTAGGCAACAATCATGCAAACATATTTATCACACATATACATATATGGACTATGTTTTAAGACATAACTGCAACAAGTTCACTCAAGTACAGGCAGTGGCAGAGGATAGTAAAACAAACATTTGTTGTGCTAGCATGTAGTGGATGTGAGGACAAACATAAAACATGTATCAAGAATTGGTTCTAATTTAAGCAGACAAAGTGCACAGTTTCAAGATGGCAACAAGGCAAATACTTCAAAAAGCTTAACAATCAAGGTTAGACAAGGCAGGAAACACAAATCATGTTTGACATTTACACACAAGTTAAATACCAAACTAACAGCATGTTGATGACAAGGCACATGGACAAGGCAAGTTAAAACACAGTAGAGCATACAAAATCATGAACTCTAGGTTACAAACCCAACATAAATCAATAGAGGCAGCCACAACACAAATTGCATATCATGTAACAAAGGTTGATGGGATAAAGGTAGACATGTTTGGAAAGACACTTATCACACCAACACGTTGCATTCAGCATGTATATGTTCAGCAGTTGGATGTTATCAACACATAAATATCAAACAAGTAATGAAGTATTGCAAGTACAGAGTTGGAGTAAGGACTTAAACCAGAAAGAAAAGTAATCAGCTTAAAAGCATCAGCATAACAGTCAAGTATTTTCAGCAACTCAATAAAATCGTGGCCATGAGCTTGGACATACAAGATGATCATTCATATAAAGAGAACAACAGTACCAAACCAAAGAAGGTAGCTTAACAATCTTTAGTCAAACATTAAACCATCAACAAAAGGTAACAAATAGATTCATCCATTCTACAATTCATGAGCATATCAGAAATGCATAAAGAACTAAGTTTCGGCAACATCCAAGCACATATGACATACAAATATTGTTAACAAAATCAAACATCTAAACTTGTCAATACAATACCACAATGAGAATTCATAATGTTGCAGCCATTCAATGAACAAAATCAGAGGCATAAATCAATCATGTAGCAGCTAGTCATGTAACAAGTATAAGTTCAACCACAATCGCTACAACTTAATACAACAAGTATATGTATTATCACTAAACAGAATCATGCTATTTTATGAAATCCACCATGAGTAACCAATCAATATGTTTAAACACACATCAGCAAGACGCATATGAAAGAACAACTGGATGCATATGACATAATGATATTAGATAAACAGATTTAACAAGAGGGATAGAATGTGATACCAAGTGGAGTAATGTACACTGCCTTCAAGTGTGCTGACTGCTTCCCTTCCAAAGCACTCCAAAGCCAACTTTCACCTTGCTTGCTCGAACTTATGGAACTTCAGAGAGTATTTGAGTGTTTTTTAGAGTTGTTGGTGAGTTGAAGTGTAAAGGCAAGCTCCTTTTATAGGTTGAACCAATGGGCCTGGGTTGCTTTGAGTCCAACCATCAAACATATGGTATGCTGAATGGAAATTAGGGTTACAACGACTCTCTTTGAATTTAAATATTGGTCCACCTCTTGGAGACAAATGCGCTGCTTATGCTGCCAAAATCTCAGAATTGCAGAGTCCATTTCACCACTTCGTATATTGCTTCAGAACTCCTTATTTGATGTCATATAGAGGGGTATCAGATGAGGTAAGGATTGGGGATGGCGTGGAGGATCTGCAGGTGAGAGCAGGTTGTATGCTGAATCGAGCAACTCCTCTGAACCACTTTTAATGAGCCAAACCTTGAAAGCTTAAACTGGCAATGTTCTTGGAGAATTCAAATTGAGAAAATAGCGCGCCAAGTGATTGGGTTGAAACGATTTTTGAATGAATTTGATATGCTCATGTTTGAATTTCTCTCTTCCAATCTGAATTTCGCAAGCATAACCAAGGGAGAAGAAGCATTTGGTTGTTTTTGTTTCTTTGTATGCCACATGTCGCCCTTCCATTGGTCAGAAAAACTAAGTTGAAAAGTCTAAGCTCCTTGCTCATTTCCTACTGGTTCTTGGCAAATGCATTTCACTAGTTTGTAACATGTTTTTTTTATCACGATGGGCTTATTGATGGTGGGCTTATGAATAAATATAGGAATTGATTTTTCTTTCTTGTTATAAAAGGAATGATTAGGAAATGAATAAAAGATGAAAAATAGGTGGATTTGATAATTGATATGGTGATGGATATGGTTTGAAAAATTAACAATAACAATTGGATAAAGTTGGTTAATGAAGAACTATTGAAATAGGTTTGGAATTAAAGGTGACAATTGAGGGTAGATAAGGTGGGTAGAAATTTGGTTATGGAGAGGATCATGGAGAGGGTTATAGAGACATCTCTTTGAAATGAGAAACTTGCTTGATTCAATGCTCCAACCAAAAATCTTGATTAATCACCTCTTGAATCTCCTTAAGATAACACCTGATAAAAATGAAACAAACACAAACAAAACCTGAAAAAAGGGTTAGCTATGCAATATGATTGACCTAATATGACATGCAAGAGATCAATGGATCTAAGGGTAAAATTTGGGGTACAACAAAATGGATGAGAGTAACCATGATATGGTCCAGATGTTAGCCCAACAAATGGGGGTTATATTCAACCCTTTGATCCAAAACACGACACAAACGAATCAACAATTGGCAGCACAGATGACGCGCATTGCTGATTTCTTCGGTGTCCCCCAACCTCCCCCAAGGGAACAAGTAGTTTAGAACCCAAGGGTAGCGGTCGAAGAAGAACCTACCATAAACCAAAGGCAACCAAACGTCCCTCAGGCGGAAGTTCTGAACCAAGGAGGGACAATCGAACCCCCTGGGGTCAAAATCCCTGTTCAACAAGAACCAAGAGTGTTGCTAATAAATCAAAACCAAAATGCTGACAATATTATACAATAAATGCGTTGTAATGATATGCCTGCAGAGAATAATTTGGCTGCCATGGTCGAAAGAATTATGGCACGAAATGGTATTAATTTGGGATTACAAAGACCCTGTTATACCTCCCCTTTATCGGAATATATTTTGCAACAAGAATTGCCCCATAGATGGAAAGTTCCCAAGTTCACAAAATTTTCAGGGGATACCAGTGAATCGACGGTCGAACATGTGGCGCGATACTTAATGGAAGCAGGCGAAATAGCGCAAAATGAGAATTTGAGAATAAAATATTTTCCTAGTTCCTTGATGAAGAATGCTTTCACTTGGTTCACCACATTGCCCGCGAATTCGATACATACTTGGACCCAGTTGGAGAGGTTATTCCATGAACAATTTTACATGGGACAGACGAAGATAAGTCTGAAAGAACTGGCTAGCTTAAAGAGAAAATTCTCAGAACCAATTGATGATTATTTGAATAGGTTCAGATTGCTCAAGGCAAGGTGTTTCACACAAGTGCCAGAGCATGAGTTAGTCGAAATGGCCGCTGGTGGCCTTGACTATTCCATTAGAAAGAAATTAGACACCCAATATTTAAGACATGGCCCAATTAGCTGATAGGGTTAGACAGGTCGAACAACTAAAAGCCAAAAAAGCTAGGGTTAATAAAAATAGGAAAGAAAGGGTAGCTTATGTCGGAGTTTGTGGGGATGATGATGAAGAGGAATCGTCAAATTTCGACGAACAAGAAGAAGATTTGGCAGAGTTAAAGCAGGGTCCACCTTATGCTTGCAAAGTCTTGGCTCCGTCGAATGGAAAAAATCCAATCAAATCGGAGAAGAACGACAAGTTCCCTAAAAGAACTTATACGTTCGACGTTACAAAATGTGACAAAATCTTTGATTTATTAGTCAAGGATGGCCAAATGATAGTACCTCCTGGTACTAAGGTGCCTCCTTTAGAACAACAGAAAAAGAGAGGTTTTTCCAAATATCACAATTTTTTGGGTCATAAGACGTCTCAATGTTTCCTTTTCAGGGATCTAGTGCAGAATGCAATAAGAGATGGAAGGCTCAAATTCGGCGACAAGTCGAAATCCCAGGTGAAAGTGGATTCAAACTCCTTGCAGGTGGTAGAGGCCCACTATGCTGAGCCATCCATAGTAAATATGGTCGAGGTTGCTGAAAGCCTCGACGATGCCATGGACATGATGAAGGTTGCTGATGGTTTCGACCACAACGTGAATATGGTGGAGGTTGCTGAAGACCCCGCTAACAAAGGTGATGTGGTCGAAGTTACAGCTGAGTGCATGGATCAGCCAGTTATGGTCAAGGTTTCTGAAGGCCTTGACGCAAGGGTTATCGAGAACTACATTACTGAGGCCACTAAGGGCATCAACAACGAAACTACTGAGAGTTTCGACAAAGTCAACAATGAAACCACTGAGGGTTTCGCCAAAATCAACGAAGGAACTACTGAAGGTTCTTGCAAACAAGCTGCTGTTGGTATTCTCCGAAGAACCATAGAGGACCCAAAGGGCAAAACTGTTGGATTCGTCAGCCCACAAGTTGCCAAGGATCCCCTCCCAAAGGTTCTAACAAAGAAAATCTCTGAGGATTTCAATCGAATGAAGAAGGAGCATGAGGTCAATGAGGGCCTCAGCTTGAAATTGAATAAGTTGAGCATGGACGCAGAGTAACCTGCCAATATAAACATGGTCGAAGTAACTCAGAATGCGTCAATGCAAGTTGACGAAGAACGTTGACGGGAGGAGTACCAGAAAGTGGCTTACCCTAAGGAGGAAGAGAATCTGGCAGATTTTATTCATAGATGCTAGAGGAAAAGGTCTGAGGTGATGCTTTGCCCTCGCTGTAGTGTCGTCTTCGACAAAAAGGCAGCACCAAAATTAGAGGGAATAGAGAGGGCAAGGAGAAGAGGGAATTGGAGGCCTTCTGGAGAAAGATTCAACCCCAGAAGAGGGGACCAAAACAAGGAAAGGTTAGGCGAAAGACGCCCTAACACATTCAAACCAACAACCAAAGCTCCAGACAACAGGTGGGTCAATCCAATCCGACAAGCCCAGGGGCAAGGAAAATGGAAGGACTTTGAAGTACCGCGGGGATCCTCTATGTCATACAGAAAAGAATTCCAGAAGTCCAAAAAGGTGACTTACCCTTCTGAAAATTATAAGGGCAGGAATCCTATGACGAAGTCACAATGGAGGAGATACCAACGTGGAAAGAAGGCTGAGAAGGAGGCTGCAGGAAAAGACAAGCTAGAAACTAGCAGCAACGTTCAAACTTCGACTCAGATGGAAGAAGTAAAGTCAGATAAGCCACCTACTGCTCTAGTGCAAGAAGCGTCAAAGGAGGAAGTGACCAAGGATGATGAAATGACAGACGATTTTAACTCAGAAGCAGAGGCATCATTCGATGTAACATGTAATGTCGTTTCAGTGCTCCCTAGGGAGTATGATCAAATAATGGAGGTCGAAGAGGAAGAGGAAGCTTTGGAGGTCAAAACGGCCAGACACAGGCCCGTTTGCTTCTATATCATGAACAATGGATGCGTTGAAGAACATAACGCATATTTCGAAAGGCCATATGACTCAATGAGGAACCACCTGAAACCCCTATTTATAAAAGGAAAAGTGGGTAACATAGGGGTGAATAAGATTTTGGTCGATGGAGGAGCGGCTGTCAACTTGATGTCGCATTATATGCTTAAGAAAATTGGAAAAGACGATTCCGACACCAAACCTCACAACTTGGTGTTGTCGAATTATGAAAGGAAAGTAAGAACCACTATGGGTGTGATACAGGTAGATTTAACTGTCGGAACCATCACGAGGCCGACAATGTTTATGGTGATTGCGTCGAAAACGAATTATACTCTTCTCTTAGGTAGGGAGTGGATACACGGCATTGGTGTCGTCCCTTCGTCAATGCATCAACGAATAACAATTTGGCGCGCAGACGGGATTGTCGAAAATATAGAGGCTGAAAAGACGTTTGAGAAAAGTGCAATGATGATTCTGACATCTCCAACGCCTAGTCATATGAACAGTCACTGGTCAAATTATTGATGGCGTCGAATTGCATTGGCAAAAAATGATTTTCTCCCTTTATCGAAAATGCATTTTTTGGGGGGCAATTTGTAGGTTGCTAATTTCGACGCAAAGATAATTGTTCAAGAGCAAAGTCAAAAGTTCGCCAGGACATTTCGACCAGAAGGTTTCTGATGGGAAAAAAGCAAGTCGAAGACAAATGGTACTTAGGGAAAGCATTTTCCGTAGATCTTTCTAAGTATGAGGAATATTTCGATAGAAGAGTAATCAGCTTCGATAGGTGTTTGAAATTCAAATTTAGGAGGGAGTTTCATTTTGAAGTTGGACGTGTGGAACGCATCTAATAGACGAATGCATGCAGAATGCCATTTGTCGCCATTAGGAGAAATAGCTGTTATTGGTGGTTATTTCAATTGTGTATAAATAGGGAGTCTTAGTGCTAGATTTTCGAGTGTGTTCAGAATTTGTACAAATCACTCAAGAAATACTCAAAGTAACCGTGAGAGAGAAAAGAGTAGTTATTGAGAAAATGTACGTTTGAAAAACACCAGTTTTCATTCCTTGCATTTTAATAGTTTTTAAGTTCTTCATTTACAATTTCCTTTACATTAGATTAACAACAAAGTTAGGAGTCCAATGCTCTGCTAGGGTTTGAGAACCTTGGGAAAAAGGGGTGTCGGCCGGCCAAAGCTTGCGGTGGCGGCACGCCGGAAAGGAGTGGAAAGGACCATCATTACAACAGCGGAAGTTGAAGTCGTCTCTACAGAGATTGAGAACCAGGGGGAGGAAAAAGAGCTTCAGAGTCATCCGTCGGCATCACAAAGTTCAACGGAAAAACCATCTACGATTCAAGAAATTGAGAAGGAAGCACAACCAGAGGTGAACCATGAAGAACGGCAGAAGCCTTGGGTGGAAATCATTCAAGGGAATCGCAACCTGAATCGAGGTATGAGTGTAGAATTTATTGCTCCGAATGTTGTTAATGGAGATGTTGAAATCATGATTGAGGAGTCTGATATTGAAGATGAATTAGAATATTGGGATAATGCCATAATTTTATTTGCTCTTGGGGATTCATTATCTATGAATGCGGTGACGAAGTTCATGGAGAAAACATGGAATTTCGTATCTCTCCCGGAGTTATTTTACAACGATGAAGGTTATTTCATTGTGCGGTTTAAAAAGCAAGAGGATAGAGAGAATGTTATGGATCAAGGAACGTATTTCATCTATGGCAAACCAGTTTTTCTTAGACAGTGGAGTCCAAAATTTGAGATGAAAGAAGACTTGCTCAGGGTTCTTCCGTTGTGGATTACTTTGCCAAGTCTACCTCTCCACTTGTGGGGGAAGAAAAGCCTGTCAAAAATTATGAGTGTTCTAGATAAACCAATCACCACTGATGAGTGTACGGCAAAAAAGCTTAGAATATCTTACGCTCGTGTTCTGGTTGAGGTGGATATTTCACAAAAGCCTAGAGAGGTGGTGTGCATTAGAGATCCTAAAGGCAAGATGATAGAACAGAGGGTAGAGTATGAATGGTTACCTTTATATTGCCAGAAATGTTTGAAAATAGGGCATAATTGTTCTATGAAGAAGCAACCAGTCAAGCAGAAAATCTGGCAGCCAATCACTAACAAAACTAAAGGAGAAGAACCCCTTAAAGATGTACTAGAAAGTAGCACTGAGAAGGAGAGTGAAGTTGCTGAAGAAGCAGGAACAATTGATCAAGGAAAGGTATCACAAGAGGAAAAGTGGACCGAGGTCACTAGAGATAGAGGGAAAAAACCTGTGATTCATACTCCTAGAAGTTCATTTGTTGCCTATCAGAACGTATTTACACCCCTTAGGATTGGAGATGGTCCTGGGGGGAATCAGAGTGTGGGGTCATGATTGTGACATGGAATGTTAGAGGTCTCAATAAAGTGGCAAGGCATAGAGAAGTTAGTGATTATGTGTCTTCCTTTAAGGTGCCTATTGTTGCTTTACTTGAAACTAGGGTTAAAGAGAATAAAGTTGTGAATGTTAGGAATAAGTTTGGTAATAAATGGTTGTTTGCTGATAATTATAGGAATCACACTAATGGAAGAATTTGGGTTCTTTGGGACCAGAATGTGGTGGACTTGAAAATAATACAAACTAGTGATTAATTTGTTCATTTTGAGATTTATGGGATGGATAAAAAATTGCAGTTTGTAGTTACAGTGGTCTGTGCTTTCAATCAGCTGGATAAGAGGAAGATCTTATGGACAGAAATTGAGAAGCTGGGAAGGAATATGAGTAGGCCTTGGGTTGTTATGGGGGATATGAATAATGTGTTGAGATTCCAAGATAGAATAGGAGGAAAACCTGTTCTTGAAGCAGAGGTCAGGGATCTTAAGGATATGATGAATATGGTTGGGCTGACTGAAGTGGAGTCTAGAGGTAGCTATTACAGTTGGAATAATAAACACACTACAGGTGTTATATATTCTAGGATTGATAGAGTGCTGGCTAATACTGATTGGTTTCAAATGTTTTATGAGTACTATGTTGAAAACCTTGATCCTAACATTTCTAACCATACTCCTGTCAAGATGTGTAAGCTTAATCCTTGTAGCAGAAAAAGGTCTATGTTTAAATTTATCAACTGTTCTGTTAGAGATCCTTGTTTTTTGCAGACTGTGGCCAACAATTGGTGTCTTGAGGTGAAGGGGAAACCTATGTATAGACTCTGGATCAAACTAAAGAGACTTCAGCCTGTGCTTAAGCAATTGAATAGGAAGTTTACTGACATTCACCTTCAAGTCATGCAAGCTAGGCAGGATTTGAGTCAGGCTCATGATAAGCTCCAACAGGATATGTTTGATGTGCATTATTTGGAGCAAGTGAAGATATGCAATGATAAGCTTTTGGAAGTGAGTCAAAATGAGAAATCCATATTGAGGCAAAAAGCTAAAAATGATTGGTTGCAATTGGGTGACAGTAATTCAGTTTATTTCCATGCTTATGTTAGGGACAGAAATAAGCAAAAAGCTCTGAATACTTTGGAGTCTTTGAATGGTGAGACCCTTAGTAGCCATGAGGAAATAGAGAATGAGATTATTGGTTTTTACAAGTCCCTGGTTGGTACTAAGGCTAATGTTTTAAAGAGTATAAATATCCCAGCTGTTAGAGATGGAGAGGCTTTGAATACAGTTGAGGCTCAGTCTCTGATTAGACCTATTGAGTAGAGTGAAATTTGGAAAACTCTTTGTAGTATTGAGAATTCTAAGGCCCCTGGTTTGGATGGCTACAATGCTTATTTCTTTCAAGAAGGTCAGATTTATCAAGCTTTTAACTACTCTTTAATTACTCTTATCCCTAAGAGTCCTTCAGCCAAGACAGTCAAGGATCTCAGGCCTATTTCCTGTTGCAGCACCTTCTATAAAATTATCTCTAAGATTCTGACTTGTAGGCTTGGGAAGGTGTTAGGCAAGGTTATTAGTAATACTTAAGCAGCTTTTGTGTATGGTAGACACATTCAAGATAATGTCATTCTTGCCCAAGAACTTGTGAGAGGCTATAATAGAAAGAACATTTCCCCAGGTGTCTTATTCAAATGGATATTCAGAAAGTGTATGACTCGGTTGAGTGGAATGCCCTGGTTCAAATTATGGCTGAGTTAGGATTTCCTCAAATTTTCTCTAACTGGATTATGACTTGTGTGTCTACTATTTCCTACAGGTTTGCCATAAATGGATCCACTTCCAAGTTGTTGGTAGCCAAAAGAGGGTTGAGACAGGGTGACCCTATCTCACCCCTGCTGTTTGTTATCATTATGGAGTACTTGCACAGATTGCTTCAAAGACTGAGGTTGAACCCTAATTTCAACTTTCATCCAAAGTGTGAGAAACTCAAGCTTATTGACCTCTGCTTTGCTGATGACATTTTGATCTTTGTGAGAGGTGATACTGAATCCATTCAGATGACAATGAGGAAAATTGAGGAATTTGCTGAAGCTACAGGGCTGAAGATGAGTATACCCAAGAGCTTTATCTATTTAGGAGGTGTTGACTCCAATACCAGATATCATCTGCAACAGACAACTGGTTTCAATTTAGGTACTATTCCTTTTAAGTATTTGGGAGTGCCTCTTGACAGTAGGAAGCTCGCAGTGGCAATTTGCCAACCTTTGATTAATAGAATGACTAGTCGTTTGAGACACTGGTGCAGTAAAATGTTATCCTATGCTGGGCGAATCCAACTTGTTAAAAGTGTGATATATGTGATTTCTAACTATTGGATGCAGGTCTTTGTGCTACCTAAAAGTGTGATCAAGCATATTAACAGCCTTTGCAGAGAGTTTGTTTGGACAGGTAAACATGAAGGGAGCAGAAAAGCGTCAGTAGCCTGGGAGAAAATGTGTGATCCTGTTGCAGCTGGTGGATGGAATCTTATTGATCTCAGAGATTGGAATATTGCAGCCATTGGCAAGCTGTTGTGGAACTTGTTTGAGAAAAAAGACAGGTTGTGGGTGCAGTGGATCCATGCCTATTATATAAAGTCAAGTAACCTTGGTACATACCAACCTTCTATACATCACTCTTGGTTCATGAAAACGATTTTCAAGTATAAGGATGATATTATGAATACTAGTGTCTGGCATGAGTTTAATGTGAAGGGGAGGTATACAATTGATAAGATGTATAGGATGTTAAGAGGGGAAAAACCTAGTGTGAATTGGAGGAAATTGATCTATGGCAATGTAGCTCGTCCAAGGGCGGTTTTCTGTTTGTGGATGGTTTGTCTGAACCGTTTGCCTACGAAAGACAGGTTGTTGAACCATGGTAGTCACAATGATGGTAAGTGTGTGTATTGTGAGGAGAATGAAAGTAGAAATCATTTGTTTTTTTATTGTGCTGCTACTAAAATTGTTTGGTATGAGGTCATGAAAAAGTTTGGATGGAATAGGATGCCTGAAGATTGGAACTCAGAAGTTCAGTGGATTATGCACCATTCTAGAGGAAAAGGGAGTAAAGCCAAAATCCTTAAAGCTGCTACTGCTGAGGTGGTCTACCACATATGGAGTATTAGGAATAGGATTGTCTTCCAAAATAGGGAGAGTCATGAGTTGAATTGTAAAAATGTCATAGAAGTGCTTATTGGTAGAGTTAGTGCTAATAGAAAATTTAAAGCTTTTTGCAATAGGCTTTAGGTTTCCGTTTGGTCGTTTTGTCGGATTGTGGCCTGGATCGGTCGATCGGCTTGTATTTCTGGTTTTTTTGGTAATAATATTATGCTTATTCCAAAAAAAAAATTCCTTTACATTTCTGCCATTTTCTTACTTGCAAGCTATTTACATTTCGCCATTTATTTCAAGAAGCAAAGTTTTATCATTTCTGTCGAACAATACGAAAGTTGGTGAAAATCATGATGAATTCAATAAACAAAAGGTTTTCTAACACAAATTGGTAAAGCACATTGTCCTAGGATTTGTTTGATCGGTCCTGTAAGTAAACTAATTTTTCATAAATTAGGAGATCAGCGGTTGTTTGCGAATTTTCCAAGCAAACACCTGGCTATTGTCAATCCATGTTAATTGCTTCTTTGTATTTCTGGGATAACACCCATAACAATTTCCATCTTCCTTGTAGAATGATGACTCCAACCCTTTTCGACATTGCTGCCATTACCGGGCTTAATCCTATTAGAGAAACCTATGACCCAAACATCCTGGCTGAAGACTCTATAGGTTTCGACACCACCAAATCTACCTTCACAACTAATATTGCATATTATCACGACAAGGAATCTGACGAAGTCTCTGCCCTTGCTCTATGGCTATCTCGTTGCGTCTTCTGCTCGAGATCCCTACAAGTGGCAAAGAGGTATCTAATAATGGAGAACCAACTACACGCTAGGCATAACCTTTGTCTCAGCAAGAGGATCCTGGAAAACCTCTATGAGTCTTTAGGGGAAGGCGTTACAGCAATCAAGACTTTTAAGTCCAAAGGAAATTTGCTACTTTCTAGCCCTTTCTGGCTGCTACAATTATGGCTGAATGCCATTTTCGAAACATCTCTTCCTATTCGCAACCCTATCAGTGCAGACGATGACAAAGTGAAGAACCGGAGAGTCAAAGGAACAAGACTTGTTTTACTGACCCCAAGTGATAAAGGGTTAAATCTCCAGCAAACCTTCACTAGCTATGTCATGATGCTTGCCAAGCGCTATAACTTTACACCAAGCATGGCTCCCTTTGCTGATAAAAAGGTTGGCCTTGAGTTGTTTACAAGAAGTTTTCCTGCTCCGTCAAAAGACAAAGAAGCAGAGTCCCTTGCTATATGGGAAGCATTCCTCACCCCCAGACTATTAGCCACAAGACTCACACCTTCAAGAATTTGATTTACTCTCGTCAGCTATCAACCTAATCTTGTCTCTAGACAGTTTGGTCTTATTCAGATTAAACCATAACCACTTTTTACCAAGAAAGGCTCCCTGATTCTCTATAATATGATCCACACAGAAGCCCAATGCAACAAAGAATTGGCTAAATATTCTGGCATTACATAGTTTACTCCTGTAGCCTTCAAACCATCCTTCCTTTGTGCCAAAGAGTTTGATACTTGGTGGTAAGATTATTATACTACAGAAGTTTTCGACGTCCCTACTTTCACTCAGCACCTAACTCATGCTTTTGCCTCTATGTAGGAAAGAGTCAAGAAAGGTACTTTGACTCACATCAAAGAAATCCAAGCATTCCAAAAATACTTTGAAACTGTCTATAGACCTGATGATCTTAGCCGAACCATTCGTGAAGCAGCAGTCACATTGAAAGAAAAATTCACAAAGAAATTAGAGGATTTAAAACTACCTTCGTACGTTAAACATGAACAACGGTACGAACTAGCTTTTAACATGTATCCCCCAAAATTTCCTCGACTGCCAAGTGCCGAATTTGGTGTGGCTTTTAGTCCTCCATTTCCAGACTGGTTCGTCTGTGGGGAGTTTGTAAAATTTCTTCGACAAGAATCACAAAAACATGCCAAGCGAGTGGTTGCGACTAAGCATACCCTGGACAGTTTTAAAGGGCACCTTCATATTGGCATAGAACACGTTCGCGTAGAGTCTCCAATATACGAAGGTGTGGAATGGGAGGTTTTCTAAATCACCTCTTTTCATCAATTCTTTATTTATTTTTTCCTTTTTTACTTGTAATAATTGCATTAATTTTTTTGAAGCTGTGAGGATTCCTGCCAAGAAACCTGCTACCACAGAGAAGGACGCCGTCAAAGAGAAGGGCGAAAACAAAACCATAAAGGCAATAACGAAGGTATACCTCGTGATTACTGTTCTTTTCCATATAGTGTCTTTGCATTCTAACATCTAAGGTATGTTTCTTATCAGGGTAGTCGAAGACCATCACCAACACCCAAGAAAAGGAAACAAAAAGAGCCTGAGGTCTAAGTGATCGAATCAGATGATGAAGATCTCTCTACAAACACCTCCAAACAACCAAAAAAGAAGAAGAAGCAGACAAAGATTTCTGATGCCAGTTCCCAACCTAAACCAAAAACTATCAAGGCTCCTATGAAGAAGCCTTTCACTCCCAAAGTCGTTGAAGCTGATGTTGATCCAAGCACTAAAGGATAGACTTCCAAGAGTACTCCTGATCAAGTCGAAAGTGACAACTCTAGCCCTGGGGCTGAAGGTCCTAAGGTAAACAATTCTACCTTAACCTCTTGAGCTGTTAATTTCTTCTTACTTATTTTTTACTTACCCATTTTTTATTTTTCCAGGGTGTCACAAATGGAAAGGAACAACCCATCATCCAACAAATTCTCCCCAACCAGCAGCGGTCCTTCCTACCATCCTACAAGTACTCCCTCTTATCAACCAACATCTCCTAAGGATTCCAACAAAGAATCTATAGATAAGGTAAGTCAACTTGCTAACGAACATCAAAAGAATTCGCCACCAAAAGTCACCACAGAACATTCTCAAACGAGTGATTATAAACATGACCAAAACCCACCAGGGAATGAGGCCCTTGTTGACATGGAAGGTGATACGGAGATGCCAACTGCTAAAGGAAATGTCGAAGACAAATCTGAAGATGGCTCTCCAACTAATGTAAAATAAGGCACTGGTGGCTTGGATGGCAAAGAGGAGGAGGAAGAGGGTCGCTCTATGTTTAACTTTGATACGGAAGCTCATGAGGAAGAAGAAGAGGAGAAAGAAGATAATGATGACAATGAAGAAGATGATGAGCAACAAATTGACCAACCCAAAACCAAACCAAGTCCTGACGCTGGAAAGGAAACCTCAGGACCTTCGACTGCTGTTACTGCTAGCCTCTCTATGGAAGAACTAGAATCTCTGAAGCAGCATAGACCACTTGAATGCCTGAAGGCCATGATTAGTGCAAGATGCAGTTCGACTGAAAAAAGTGCCATCACTTCAACTGTGTCAGGTGGTCAATCCACAGGCGAACAGGGGGATGACTTGCCTCTCAAGATCAAAGAGAAAGTCTTCGACGCTGATCTGCTCCAACTTTTGGAGAAAGATACTTCTGCTTGCTTTGGGATCCAAGATCTCTTGAAATAAGTTGATGTCTTGGCTGTTTCCCCAGAAGTTGCAGATGTCATTATAGATTTGGAATTGTTGGTTGACCAGGTTGTTGAAGATCTTAACCGCGTAAAGGAGGCTTCGAATAAAATTAAGAAAAAATCAGAGACCCAGATGGCTGAATGGGATGCAGCCACTGAATCCACTACAATAGTTGCAGAATTGGAGAAGGGCTCTGAACAGAACAAAAAGGAAATCGAAGCCTGTGACAAGAACGTCAAAGCTTGGGAACAGCATATCAAGGAGTTGCAAGCTATAATTTCAAAGGCCAAGGAGCGCTAAGACGAACTCCTAAAGTTTGATCACGATGAACTGGCCAAATAAATTCAAGTCGGCATGCATCATGTCGAACGGGCTCAAAAACTTGGGAAGGAAATTGATGGAATTTCGACCAATAAATCTATCTGTGAGCGGTGCTTGATGCTTCAAAGGTCGAAATACCAAAGGATGAAAGTTTCCCTCCCTTTTTAACTTGATTGTAATCGACGAATTTTTGTCTTTGAAGAGTTATGGTTTCTTATGTAATGACTTTAAGCACTTCGTGGCATTTTATGTAATGACTTAGCCCTTTTGGTAACCTATGCATCTTGATTCACTATTTTGGCTTCGATTGTTTATGTATGGATTACTCTTCCATTATTTTTACTTCTTGAAGTGCGGGCTTATATTTTTTCAAATATTTCCCATTCACTTTCAAGATTCTTCGATCCTCAGTCAATTCTTCGACTTCATATGCACCATTAGAAAAAACTTGGACAATTTGAAAAGGGCCCTCCCACTTAGGGGACCATTTACCCAATACTCTATCTTTTCAATCCATGGGCAAAATTACTTTTCAAACTAGATCTCCAGTCGAAAACAACTTAACTTTCACCTTTTTATTATATGATTTCTCTACTCTCCTTTTCTGCCTCTTTAATAATTCTAAGGCATTTAATCTTTCTTCATCTAAGTCAACTAATTCGTCCAAAATCATGTTCCAATAAGACTCGGATGGGATCTTATGTTGTCCTTGAATTCTAGCTGACTGTAGGTAGATTTCGACTGGTAACACTGCATCGTGACCATATGTTAGTCGAAAAGGTGTAGTGTTTGTAGCTTCTTTAGGGGAGGTTCGACATGCCCACAAAATCTGGTTCAATGTCTTGTACCAATTCCTTGGTTTCTTCCCCACCTGCTCTTTGATTAGGCCAATCACTATCTTATTCGCTGCTTAGACTTGACCATTAGCCTGAGCATAGTAAGGTGTGGATGTCAAAAGTTTGAACCCCATTTCTTTAGCAAATTCTTGAACCTTTCGACCAGTAAAAACTGATCCTTGATCCGCTGTAATGGTTTCTGGGATTCCAAACCTATAAATGATATGTTTTTGGATGAATTCGATCACTGCCTCCTGGTCCAAATTTACCAATGGTATAGCCTCAATCTGCTTAGTGAAATAGTATATCCCCACTAGAATGTATTTTTGACTTTTGGATTATGCTGGTCGAATTTCTCCAACTAAATCCAAAGCCCACCCTCTGAAGGGCCAAGGCTTCACTATAGAATGTAATTCGCTTGGAGGCACATGTTGAATACCTGCATGTACTTGACATTCTTGGCATCTTTTGGTAAATTCGATACAGTCTTTAAGCATGGTAGGCCAATAAATCCCTTGTCGAAGTAACAACCATTTCATTTTATGACCCACCTGATGCGCTCCACATGCCCCACTATGGACACACGAGAGAGCTAAGTATGCCTCAAACTCACTAAGGCATTTGAGTAAGACACCTTCAGGCGTCTTTTTAAATATTTTGTTCCCCATCAGAATATAACTTAAAGCACGATATCTGAATTTTCATTCGACAGATGTTGTTGGATTCTCTAGGTATTCTACTATTGGCTTTCTCTAATCTTCATCTGTTAAGCTATCTACGGTCAATATCTTAAAACTCTCTTCGTCAGCATATCCTAGCTTCATCGTTTCCAGATCTGTTGGGGATAATCTGGTATACGCAACTCTTCCTCTGACTTCGATTTCATCTTGTAATTTTTCTTTCAAAATTTTGTATCCAGAAGCAATTTGGGCCAAGTCATTAGCCTCTTGATTCTCAAGTCGAGGTATGTGTTGAATGCTTACCATTTCAAACCTTCGTAGCAGTCTGTTGGCTATCACTAAGTACATTATAAGATTCTCTTTAACACATTTATACTCCTTTGTGAATTGTTTTATAACCAACTCTGAGTCACCCATTATTTCGACTCGAGTTGCCCCCAATTCCAACAAGATCTCAAGTCCGGCTATCAAAGCTTTGTACTCAGCTTCGTTGTTTGAACAAAGGCCTTCGACCTTGTACTTAAATTTTGTTGGAATTTTTTTAGGAGAAATAATTAGTACTCCCACACCCGTTCCATCCTTATGACTAGAACCGTCGAAGTATAACTTCCATGGTTCAAGCTCTACATAGTTAAGGGAGTTTTCGACTATAGAGTGGTCGACTATAAAGTCTACTACCACTTGTCCTTTAACAACTTTAAAAGGCATATAAGTTAAAGAATATTCAGTTATGGCCAATGTCCATTTACCAATTCGACCATGCAAAATTGGTTTAGATAACATATGTTTAATAATGTCGAAATGAGACGAAACATAAACATCAGCTGGCTTTATATAATGCTTTAACTTTGTACATGAGAAGTATAGACATAGACATAACTTTTCGACTATACTATATCTAGTTTCTGCATCATTTAAGACTATACTAAGGTAGTAAATGGCTCTTTCGACGCCATTTTCATCCTCTTGAGCCAACATGCTCCCTAAAGTCGTATCAGATGCAAATATGTACAACCTCATACTTCTATTCCTACAAGGAGGTGCTAGAATTGGAGGGTGAGCAAGGTAGTCTTTAATCTTGTCAAAAGCCTCTTGCTGAGCTTGCCCCCATTCGAAACCTTCCTTATTGAGTCGAAGTATAGGTGAGAAGGCTTGAGTCTTGCCACTTAAGTTTGAGATGAACCTCCTTAGGAAGTTGATATTTCCCAGTAATGAATGCAACTCCTTCTTTGTCGAAGGTGCTTTTGCCTCCACGATGGCCTTAGTCTTGTTCTGGTTGATTTCGATTCCTTTCTTATGGACCACAAAGCCTAGAAAATCCCACGCCTACACACAAAAAGCACACTTAATAGGATTCACCTTTACGTTTCCTCATTCTTTCAAATGATTGTCGAAGATGGTCTATATGACTTTTATCTGAAACAGACTTAGCCACAATGTCATCAATATATATTTGCATGAAAGTTTCAATAAAGTCATAAAGTATAGAGCTCATTTCTCTTTGATAAGTTGCCCCAGCATTCTTTAGGCCAAAATGCACCACCACCCATTCGTAGGTGCATAAGGCTCTGGGACATCGAAATGCCGTCTTTGACACATCTTCTTCAGCAATGAAATCTGGTTGTATCCAAAATACCCATCGAGCATACTTAGATACTCATATCCTGTAGCAGAATCGACTAACATCTCCGCCACAGGCATTGGGTACTCATCTTTTGGGGTTGCAACATTTAAATCTCTAAAGTCAGTGCAAACCCTCAAAGTGCCATTATTTTTAATGACTGGTACAATATTGGCAATCCATTCGACATACTTGGTCGTGCGGATGAATTTATATCTTAGAAGCCTTTCGACCTCCTCTTTGATCTTCGACATAACTTCAGGTGCAAAACGCCTTGGAGTCTGCTTGATAGGCTTCTTCCCAGGATTTATAGGTAACTTCAGTTCGACCAAATCTCTGCTTAAACCAGGCATTTCGTTGTAATCCCATGCGAAGCAGTCTTTGAACTCCTTTAGTAGTTGGATTACTTCAACCCTAAGTTGTGGGCTAATGTTGGCACTGATGTATGTTGGCCTTTTTGTTGCCCCCTCTCCCAAGTCAATTTCTTCTAAAGGGTCTTGCGCCACCATCTTCATGTTGTTCGCCAGCGGATCCTTTTTGAAACCCAAAGGCTCGTCATCATAGATGGTGTCAAGCCTTTGGCCTTGCACTTCACCTTGATCCTTGTCTGGTGTTTCTGGAAGGAAGTCCTTACCAGGACCTTCAAAGTGTTCTTCATTATTTTTGGCTTCGACAGCCATGTACTTGACCTCAGCCTCTAGGGCCGCTTTTAATTTATTCTTAGTTATGTAAGCCGAAATCTTTTCTAGTGTCTCTGACTCAGTCATCGTCACCAAATTCGCTTCCCCCAACCAGTTGGTTGGATTTCTTCCGTTCCAAACACGAAATCTTTTAAACCTACTACTTCTCTATCCCATTGGAAGCCATGGGTTGGATGCAGGTAAAGGGAACAGAATGCATTGTCAGTAGGTGTAAGATTGTTGAAACAGTATTAGGGGGTGTTTTTATCGTCTCCACAGGGATTGTGCGATATTAGATGCTTGTCGTTCAATAGTCACAATGTTTTAAGTTAAAGAGTTTCAAATGGTGCTTGATTTTGGTTAACATTAATTGGTAGCAAAGAGTAAATTTGTGGCAAAGAGTTTGTAAGGTTTTTAGAAAAGCATGTCAAGGTTAGGTTTCGCTAATCCTTTTCACACATATTCGATTAATCAAGCATATGAACTTAGTTTCCGACCAATACAACCGCGTATCCTCTCAACTAAGTTTATGTCTAAAGCAAAGTCGTGAGTATCGTTGTTTAGACCGTTAGATGATGTCTCACGCTAACAATCGAAACAACAATCGTTAAGATCAACACAAAGCGAATAACAAATCCCAAATCTATGTCTAGAGTTTGGTATTTAAGAGATGAAATTATTAGGTCATGATTTGCAAAATCTATGTCTAGAGCAATACAAACCACACATAAATCATTAAGAGCAAATAACTTCATCTATATTGATCAATATCCTTGTTCATATACAAAAGATCGAAAGAAATACATATGATCAAGATTAACTACATCTAACCTTAACACAAGAGTGTTTAGCTACTCATTCTCATGGTAGCTTGGATGACAAGTTTCAAGAGGAGATGAATGAACATCCACGTCGAATAATCGAGAATGAATGTGACTTCAGCTTCTCTAGGTGAAAATTCCCTCTTGGGTTATCAAAATACATAAAACTATGTTTTTGTGTGAAAAAAGTAAAAGTCCCCTTTCAAGAAAAGTGAAAATCTATTTATACAACACTTGAATTCTGCAGAATCTGCACTGCGAATGAATCATTCGCTTAGCGAATGAGAGAAAATGGCACCTTAAGTGCCTCTGAGAGTTAAACTGCCCCAGGCTGATGTCGCGGGTTCGCACTGCGAACAATTCATTCGCACAGCGAATTATTCGCCAGCACATTCGTAAAGCGAATTTAGGGTCCTTTTTTCATTGCCTCCATTCGCCAGGTCCTTCGCACAGCGAGCAAACCAGCGAACATTCGCTGGGTGTTTGCAAAGCAAACTTTAGGTTCTTTTCCATCCATGACATTCTGGAGCTATTTGCTGGGAGCCTCGCTGCTGTTCGCAAAGCGAACCTTCGCTAGCACCTTCGCCAGAGTTCACAAAGCGAACACCCTGTTGTTTTCCTCTTTCTTTGGCAGCTTGTTGCATCTCTTTGTGTCTCAATTCCTTGATCAATTAATGCTCTTTTCTGCACAATAACACACACATTACAAGCACCAACGGTATACATACAATGCATGAAGAACAACAACAAGTAACTCCAAAAATCAACAATTAAACAAAGAAAAGTGTTAAAAAATACCAAGGATCAGATACAAATATATAGCATGTTTGACATCTAACAAACTCTTCCCAACTAACTCTTTGTTTGTCCTCAAGCAAAGTATGCCTCTCATTGACACAAGAGGATTTGCTCGAGCATTTAATTCAACCCAAGACAAGAGAAACGACTCAAATAAACAAGAATTGCAACAAAGTACAATTACACAATCCTAGAATCGACAATGTAAAAGAACTTGACTCGTAAACAACTTTCAAACGATGTTTCAAGAGACAACTAACTCATCATCCACATGTCATTCTAACACTCCTCTTCGAAAAAGGATTGAAGAAAAACGCACATACAAGCATGGGAAAATTTCACTCAAATGACAAATGATGCAAATACTAAGCAATTCATACAATATCTAAATGATCACAAAAGAAATCATGGAAGCACAAGATCACTAAGGGCTTCAAGGTTGTAGCTTGGTCGGGTTAACAATAGAGGGACATTTCTAACGGCCTTTGAATCGAAATTGCCAATGCAAAAGAACATTCACTCTACAAAGTATTCACAACGCCTCAACTTCATTCATCAATTTTTCTTTATCACACCTTCTCAAACTTCCTTGCACACTTATTGGACCCTTTTTGTTTTCTTCTCATTCAAGCAAGCATTCTTTTTCTCTTTTGGTACACAAATATTCACATACTCTTTTCTTTTCATGCTTGCTTAAATGTTTTCAAAATTTTGAGTAATTCACTGATCTTCTTTTTCATTCTCCCCAACTTATTTTCGACTCAACCTTACGTGAATGTTCCTTGCTTTTTAAGGCAAGGAAGTCAATTAAAACAAAAGTTCCAAGGATCAAGAAGAAAACATTTTAGAAGCTCTCAAAAATTCAATGATGAACTCGATTTTTCAAATATGTACAACACAAAGTTCATCACTAAAAGAGATCTAACAAATTTGGGCACAAAGGGGCTAACAAATTCTCGCTACTCACGGGTAAATTACTGTATGGAAATGGTTGTGCTCAATATCAACAAGTGCCTTGATCATTTCTAAGACTTCTATAAAATCACATACATCACAAGATAAAGCATGAATTAGAAGTATAACACAAAATTTATCATCAATCCAAAGCATATAGCATAACCTGGAGGTTTCTCACTTTTGTGATTTTTGGACCTAAATGACACAAGCATTCAAATAGAGTTGTAACAAGAAACAACATTTTCATTTGTACCAAGACAACAAAGTTCTAATACATTCTAAATTCTAGAACTCGGTAACTATGTACCTTACCACAACAACATGCTTAAAGTACTATCATAGCCATCCCATCTTGGAGGAATCTTCTTTTAAGATCAAGAATCACCAACCTAAAATTCCCCAAGTTTCATCAAAAAAAGAAGGAAACATTAAATATTCACAAGCATACCAACATAAAACATATAAACAATTTTAAGAGCTGAACATTCGTACTGAAGAATTCAACTCTTAATTCAAAAGCATACCAACCATTTAAGTGTTGGGCATTCGTAAACTGAAGAACTCAACACTTAATATAATAATTAAAACCGAAATATTAGTAAAATAAAAACAGAATTTTTTTACTGAAATCATCAAATATTACTACTAATAATAAATAGAAATGTAATGGTGTAAACACACATACAAAGTCAAAACAAGATACCACCAAGGGTACAAATACATCCCAAAATCCAAAATAATCCAACACAGTGGATAAAGTACATCAATACTAACTGAAATACAACAAAATACATAAAACATAATAAAACTTCACTTTGTAGCACAAAGGAAGTACAAAATCATCATCATCAAAAGAAATCAGTCCTCCTCGGACTCTGTAGCATACACCTCGGTCTCCTGGTCTTCCTCCCCCTCCTCAGAGCCAGATACCTCCACATCATCACCATCTCCCTCCTCATCAGCATCATCACCAGCAGGACCAGCCGCATCCTCGCCCCCTCCGAATATTGGCCATTTTGTTGAAACAGTATTAGGGGGTGTTTTTATCGTCTCCACAGGGATTGTGCGATATTAGATGCTTGTCGTTCAATAGTCACAATGTTTTAAGTTAAAGAGTTTCAAATGGTGCTTGATTTTAGTTAACATTAATTGGTAGCAAAGAGTAAATTTGCGGCAAAGAGTTTGTAAGGTTTTTAGAAAAGCATGTCAAGTTTAGGTTTTGCTAATCCTTTTCACACATATTCGATTAATCAAGATATAAACTTAGTTTCTGACCAATACAACTGCGTATCCTCTCGACTAAGTTTATGTCTAAAGCAAAGTCGTGAGTATCGTTGTTTAGACCGTTAGATGATGTCTCACGCTAACAATCGAAACAACAATCATTAAGATCAACACAAAGCGAATAACAAATCCCAAATCTATGTCTAGAGTTTGGTATTTAAGAGATGAAATTATTAGGTCATGATTTGCAAAATCTATGTCTAGAGCAATACAAACCACACATAAATCATTAAGAGCAAATAACTTCATCTATATTGATCAATATCCTTGTTCATATACAAAAGATCGAAAGAAATACATATGATCAAGATTAACTACATCTAACCTTAACACAAGAGTGTTTAGCTACTCATTCTCATGGTAGCTTGGATGACAAGTTTCAAGAAGAGATGAATGAAAATCCACGTCGAATAATCGAGAATGGATGTGACTTCAGCTTCTCTAGGTGAAAATTCCCTCTTGGATGATCAAAATATAGAAAACTATGTTTTGTGTGAAAAAAGTAAAAGTCCCTTTTCAAGAAAAGTGAAAATCTATTTATACAACACTTGAATTCTGCAGAATTCGCACTGCGAATGAATCATTCGCCTAGCGAATGAGATAAAATGGCACCTTAAGTGCCTCTGAGAGTTAAACCGCCCCAGGCTGATGTCGCGGGTTCGCACTGTGAACAATTCATTCACACAGCGAATCATTCGCCAGCACATTCGCAAAGCGAATTTAGGGTCCTTTTTCCACTGCCTCCATTCGCCAGGTCCTTCGCACAGCGAGCAAACCAGTGAACATTCGCTGGGTGTTTACAAAGCAAACTTTAGGTTATTTTCTATCCATGACATTCTGGAGCTATTCGCTGGGAGCCTCACTGTTGTTCGCAAAGCGAACCTTCGCTAGCACCTTCGCCAGAGTTCGCAAAGCGAACACCCTGTTGTTTTCCTCTTTCTTTGGCAGCTTGTTGCATCTCTTTGTGTCTCAATTCCTTGACCAATTAGTGCACTTTTCTGCACAATAACACACACATTACAAGCACCAACGGTATAAATACAATGCATGAAGAACAACAACAAGTAACTCCAAAAATCAACAATTAAACACAGAAAAGTGTTGAAAAATGCCAAGGATCAGATACAAATATATAGCATGTTTGACATCTAACAAAGATCGAACACTGCAGGATTTCAAGGTGCAATGTTGGCTAGGTTCTTGTTGAAGTGCCTCTCATTCACCTAATTGACCTCAACCATATAGTAGTTTTGGTCAGCTTCTATATTCTCCATAATCACATCGCTTCGCCAGATGGAGATGCGTTGCTGTAGAGAAGAAGAAACCGTGCCAACGCCATGAATCCACTCTCGACCAAGAAGCAGATTGTAGTTTGCCTTCGACGCAATTACCATAAATATAGTTGGTCTTGTGATGGTGGCAACTGTGAGGTCCACTTGTATTACCCCTATTGTAGTACCCATTTTTCCTTCATAGTTCGACAGAACCATGTTGTGGGGTTTGGTACCAGTGTCATCCTTTCCAATTTTCTTCAACATGTAGTGCAACATCAAATTTACATCCGCTCCGCCATCAACTACGATCTTATTTATTCCAACATTTTCTATTTTGCCTCTAATAAACAGAGGCTTCAAATGGTTCTTCATGGTTTCGTCAGGCCTTTTAAAAAAGGAATTCTGTTCTTCGACGCATCCATTATTTAGTATGTAATAGCAGACTGGCCTGTAACTGGCCACTTCCAATTCAATTTCATCCTCAGGTTCCTCCATCTCCGTGATTTGGTCGTATTCCCTAGGAAATACGAACACCACGTTGCAAATGATATCCAACGAAGGCTCTGAACCCGAGTCGAAGTCATCCGTCAGCATGTCATCCTCTGCAGCAACTTGGTTAGATTTCTCCCCCACTTCCTCCTTTTGATCAGCAAATAATTTTCTTTTGAAAGGCTTATTTTCTTTATTCTTGTCCTTCTTGAGGGGTATGTTGCTGCTCGACTCATCTTTTGCCTTTTCTGCAGCCTCTTTTTCAGCTATTTTCCTTCTCCGCTGTCTCCTCCATTGAGACCTTGACATTGGGATTTTACCCTTATAATTTTCAGAGCGCCACGCTAACTGTTTCAAGGCTTGGAACTCTTTACGGTATGCTAGTTAAGAACCTATTTCTACTTCAAAGTTTTGCCATTTCTTTTGGCCTTGTTCCCTCTTTTCTACAGGTTTCACCCACTTACCCCTAGAGGCGTCAGCAATAGGCTTGAATGTGGCTGGTTTATTGCCACACAGTCCTTGTCCACCTTGCTCTTTCTTCCTGGGTCTCCCCCCTTGTCGAAGGCAAAGTGGTTATGAGAATTTCTCCAATTATTCTTGTTTTTTGCTCATCGAACCCCTTGTATATTTTTTGCAGCCTTCCTATCAAAGATTGGGTTGCACCTTGGGCACAACATTATTTCAAAGTTTTTTCTTTGGCACATGTGAAGGAATTCGACCAGGTTCTCATCTTGTTTGGGATAGGCCTCTTTGACATATTCCTCTTGTCTTAGGTTCTGTTCATCAACCTCCATTGCAGTCTCCTGGGTTACTTCCACTATATTAACCCATAAGTTGGCATCCTCAGTGATGTCTAAATCCCGAAATTTGACTCTAAGTCAGTGACCTTATTCATTTTATTAACCTGTATGAAACCCTCAGCAGTTTCATGTGTTGTGATCATTTGATTGGAACCCTTAGTGATTCCCTTGTTGAATCCTTCAGTGACTCCTTGGATGAAACCCTCAGTGGTTTCCATGTCAAAGTCCTCATTGACTTCCTTGGTGAAGCCTTCAGTAGCTTCCTTGGTGAAGCCTTCAGTAGCTTTTTTGTCGAAGTCATCAATGACTTATTGGGTGAAGCTCTCAGTAGCTTCTTGAATGAAACCTTCAGTGGTTTCCTTGTTGAAGTCCTCAGTGACTCCTTTGGCGAAGCCTTTAGCAACTTCGATCATCACAGCTTCGTTGGCAAAGTACAAATAAACTTCCACCATATTCATCATGGATGGCTCAGAGTAATGCGCATCCGCCATTGGGAGAAGATCAGAATCTATCCTCATTTGATTCTTCGATTTGTCAGCGAATCTGAGCCTTCCTTCTTTGATAGCGTTCTGAACAAGATCCCTGAAAAGAAAGCATGGAGAAGTTTTATGGCCTAAAAAGTTATGATATTTGCAAAAACCTCTCTTTTTTCTTTGTTCTAAAGGAGGCGTTTTAGCCCCGGGAGGAACTATCATCTGGCCATCTTTAACTAATAAATCAAAAATCTAATCACACTTGGTGACGTCGAAGGTATAAGTTCTCTTGGGGAACCTATCACTCTACTTTGGTTTGACTGGATTTTTTTCCATTCGAAGGTGTTAGGACTTTACAGGAATAAGGTGGTCCTTGCTTTAGTTCAGCAAGGTCAATTTCGCTCTCGTCGAAAAAAGGATCACTATTTGTTTCTTGTTCATCTTCATCAAATTCGAAGTAGGATACCCTTTACTTTATGTTATTCTTATTTGCCCTGGCCTTTTCAGCCTTCAAGCGTTCTACCTGTCGAACTCTGTCAGCCAACTGGGCCATGGCTCTTAGGTATTGGGTATCCAGTTTCTTCCTAATAGAGTAGTCAAGGCCATTAACGACAATTTCGACCAACTCATGTTCAGGCACTTGTGTAAAACACCTGGCCTTAAGCAAACGAAACCTATGCAAGTAATCATCTATTGGCTCAGAGAATTTCCTCTTAATACTGGCCAGTTCCTTCAAACATATCTTCGACTGTCCCATGTAGAACTGTTCGTGGAACAATCTTTCCAGTTGAGTCCAATTATGAATTGAATTTGCTGGTAATGTGCTGAACCATGTAAAGGAATTCTTCGTAAGTGAACTTGGGAAATATTTCATCTTTAGGTTCTCATTATTGGCAATTTCCCCTGCCTCTATTAGGTATCTAGCCACGTGTTCGGCCGTGGACTCACTAGTGTCCCCAGAAAATTTAGTAAACTTTGGGACTTTCCATCTAGGGTTAATTCTGATTGCAAATTGTACTCAGACAATGGTGATGTATAATTTAGCCTATGAAGGCCAATATTTACCCCATTCCTTGCCACAGTCCTTTTGACCATGGCTGCTAAGTTATTGTATGCTGCCATATCATCACGTCAAAACTGATTTATGACTTCGTCAGCATTTTGGTTCCAATTTACCATCACTACCCTTGGTTCCCTTTCCCTTGGAATTTGTCGTTCAATTCTAGAAGTTCGACCCTAGGTGGTTCGACTCCTACTCCCTGATTTACCACATTCGCTTGGGGTATATTTCATTAGACTTGGTTAATTGTGGGATCTTCTTCCAAGACTACCCCTGGGTTCTCTACCATCCATTCCCTTTGGAGTTGTCGAGGGGGTTGTGGAACACCAAAGAAATCAGCAATGTGCGTCATTTGCGCTGTTATCTGTTGGTTTGTTTGGGTAGTTTTTTAGATTAAAGAGTTAAATATCACGCCCATTTGTTGGGAAAGCATTTGAATCATTTCATGATTGCTTTCGTCCATCTGTTGCCTTATCACCGCTGCAGAATTATTGGTGATATTAGGCATTTGGGTAGGAAATCCCGTCCCAGAGAACTGGCTAATTCGACCCATATTATTAATGCATGAACCAGATCCTTGCAATGGCGAATTTATGTTCACCATTGGGTCCGTGAACGCTGATGTTGTATTATGCAAACTTGTCATCATTGATGTTGGCATGCCATAAGGTTGTTCGCGACCTATTGAGGGCATTGAAAATCCAGGCATATAAGACCTGAATAAATTACTCCCCACTGGAGGGGGGGTCACTGGTGGACCATTTGTTCCTACATAAGACAAAATAGGTCCACTTTGGACAATTGACTGCACAGGCATCGTATTTGTCGTGGATGGACAGGTTCAGACACAGATGTTGGAACTGTATTTCCCCCTATCAAAGACGAAGGGGGTGGTTCTCCATTGTTTGGTGGATTTTGATTCACCATCCTCCTTACGTATCTTCTCCTTGGTTTTTCCTTGTTGTTTGTGGCTATTTTACCACTCCTTAGTCTCATACAACGAAGTTTAGAGAGATAGTGTTCGCTGGTGAATTTGGTGAACAACCTCTGGTTTCCTAATTTATGAAAATTAGTTTACTAACAGGACCAACCAAACAAATCTTAGGACAAAGTGCTTTTAAGAATGTCTTTGATTTTGAAAGGGAATGTATTCGTTCTGTGTTTCTAAGGTTTCTTTTAACAATTGTTTCGACTGATAGAACAAAGACACGATAATAGCGAAAAAATTAATTGAAGACAAATTTAAACTAAAAACAAAGTAAATTTCTGAAGTAAAAAGATGACTTGAATATAAAGAAATGAAGGAAAGCTTGAAATTTTATTGAAACGCATAAATGTAAACTGGTGTTTCCCATACATACATTTTCCAGAACACTCGTTTCTCTCACACGGTTACTTTGAGTATTTGCGGTAATTTGTACAAAGTTTGGAACACCCCCCAATCTAACACCAAGACCTCCTATTTATATACAAACGAAATAACTACCCATAACAGCTATTCCTCCTGATGGCGACAAATGTCATTCTGCATGCATTCGTCTCCTAGATGCGTTCCACGCGTCCAATTTCAAAAGTGAAACTCCCTCCTGAAATTTGAAATTCAAACATCCGTCAAAAGGATCAATTCTCCTTGTGTCGAAATTATCCTCCTTACTTAGAAAAAACCTGCCAATGCTTCCCCTAAGTACCCTTTGCCTTCGACTGGTCTTCTTCATCAAAACCCTTATAATTGAAATATCCTGTCGAAATATTTCCCACTTGCTTTTGAACCATTTTCTTGGCGTCAAAATTAGCAACCTACAAATTGCCCCCCAAAAAATGCATTTTCGACTGAGGGAGAAAGACATTTTTTTGCCAATGCAATTCGACGCCATAAATCATTCGACTAGCGACTGTTCATATGATTTAGACATTAGAAATGTCAGAATCATCATTACGCTTTTCCCAAACGTCTTTTCATCCCACGTTTTTGAGATCTTCATCATTCCTACTCTAACCCCTATCACATCGTGGGTCAAAAACCCTAACTGCCACCGTCAGAATCATCCACTTCATACTCTCCACGTGTCCCATAATCTTCCCACTACTTTTTTCCATTTTAATTTCTGAATACCAACCGCTTCTATTCTTCCAACTTATATATAAGTTAAGGATTTCCTTTTTCACCTTTTACGTTCTTTCTCTCAAAAATTCTCTTCAAACTTCATCTTCTCCATTTTTCTCTCTACTTCTCTGTAATCAACAATGGCGTCTTCCGCTACTTAAAAAGTCACCGGTAAAGATTCTCGGAAGTCCAACAGCTTAGCACCAGTGGAAAGAATCTTCGTTCCCAAGGTGGTGAGAAATCAAGAGTATGTTCCAGAACCTCCCAATGAAGAGGAAAAATGCTGCATTTATCAATCTCAGGTACTCATTCCTATCTTAATTTCTGGTAAATCCCACGCCATGTTAGGACCTTTGCCTGACCTAAAATTAGACCCCGTTAAGGTACGAGAGTTCTTCCCAACCTATCATCGTTACAAACCCATAGCGAATGGGATTAGACCTAGAACGGATAAGGAGAAAATTATAGATGAAAAGTCCAAAGTAGATGGCCAAGGGACCCCTTCTGACGAAGTTATAAACCTAGAGTACATGAATAATTTTAGAATTTTTAGATCCTGTCCTTTGTCGAAAGACCCCTCCGATTATTTGGCTTGGTTGGACAAGATAGAAAAGGTTAAAAGCAATGATTGGAAAACCATGGGCATTTATGATCTTATTCAGCTGTCGAAAGTAGGGCCAGGATATTGTCCTTCCATGCTTCTAGCTTCCCTTTATTTCTGGGACAGCACTTATAATAACTTCCACATCCCTTGTGGGATGATTACTCCTACCCTTTTCGACATAGCTGCCATTACTGGCTTGAGCCCCCTAGGAATCGATTATGATCCAAACTTGCTAGCTGATGATTCAATAGGCTTTGACACCAACAAAGCCACGTTTACAGCCTATATTGCCAACTATCATGACAAGGAAACCAAGGAAGTATCTGATCAAGAGCATGTAGCCTTCTTGGCCCTTTGGCTATCGAGATGCGTCTTTTGCTCAAGATCTCTCCAAGTGGCGAAGCGCTATATCACCATAGCAAATCAGCTTCACGCTGGGCACCGGCTTTGTCTTAGCGAGATGATTTTGGCGAATCTATACGAATCCCTTGGCGAAGGAGTTACCATCTTGAAGAACATCAAGGAAAAGAAAACTTTGCTGTTATCAGGGCCTTTTTGGCTCTTACAATTGTGGCTCAATGCTACTTTCGAAGCCTCCCTTCCCAACAAACCAATTATGGATACAGCCGCTCTAGAGGACAGAAGAGTCGAAGGTCTTCGTTTGGCGCAACTAACACCCCATAACGAAGGTCTGAGCCTCCAACAAACCTTTACCAGTTACGTCATGATGTTTGCTAAGCGTTATAGTTTTACACCCAACATGGCTCCTTTTGCTGAGAGGAAAGTTGGACCCTCATGGTTTACCAGAAAACTTCCCCTTGAGTCGAAATCTCTGGAAGACGAATTCCTCAACGTCTGGGAATCTTTCCTTACTCCAAGACTTCTAGTTTCCAAACTTGGCCCTTCGAAACTCAAAGTTTCCCTTGTCAACTATCAGCCCAATTTGGTTTCTCGACAGTTTGGGTTGATACAAATAATACCAAGACCTCTCTTTTCCAGAAAAGGCTCTTTGATTCATTATAATATGACTCACACTGAAGATGAATGCTCTGAGTTATTGGCGAAGTATTCTAACCTGGTCGAAATCCAACCAGTGGTCTTTCGACCTAGCTTCCTCTGCCCTCAAGAGTTTGATGAATGGTGGAGGGCCTACTATGATTCTCAAATGTTTAACATGGATTCTTTCACCATTCAACTGACCAGAGCCTTTGCCCTTGTGCAGGACAAGACCAAGAAAGGTACTTCTCGACACATCAAAGAAATTCAAGCTTTCCAGAAATACTTTGAAACTGCCTACAGGCCTAATGATCTTAGTCGAACCATACGCGAAGCAGCAATTACTTTGAAACAAAAGTTTACAGAAAAGCTTGATGAGTTAAAACTACCTACGTATGTTCGACCAGAACAGCGCTATGAGGTAGCTTTTAAACTTTATCACCCAAAATTTCCCCCTATACCATCTGCTGAATTTGGCGTGGCTCTTAGCCCTCTATTTCCAGATTGGTTCATTTGTGGGGATTCTCTGAAAATTCTTCGCCAAGAAAACCAGAAACGTGTCAAGCGAGTGGTTCCGACTAAGTACACCCTAGACAATTTCAAAGGCCACCTTCATATTGGCATAGAACACGTTCACGTGGAAACTCCTATATATGAAGGTGTGGAAAATGGGAAGAAGTTCAATCTCACTTTTTATTTATTCAAATGTACGTTATTTTGTGCTTGACTCTTTTCTTCTTTTCTTCTCTAGCTACCAAGATTTCGACCAAGAAACCCGCCACAGGCGAAGCAACAACTGCTGGAGATGCAGAGCCCCAAAAAGACACTGCCAAGACACCTTTGGCGAAGGTATTACTTTACTTTTCTTTTAAGTAACCAAATATTTTATTTTCTGAAATACTAACAAACATCTCTCTTGACCCACAGGGCAGTCGAAGACCGCCGTCGACGCCTAAGAAAAGGAAAGTGAAAGAACAAGAAGTCAAAGCTGCTGATTCTGATGATGGTGATGAGTCACCAGACCAAGTAAAACCCACCAAAAAGAAAAAGAAGACAACCAAACCTCCACCACAGAAACCTCCTACCCCCAGAATTTTAGAAAAAACTCTACCCAAAAATCCAGGCGAGGAAACTACTCCTGCTCCAGCAGAAAGCGAAAGCTCTAGCTTGAAGACCAACATTCCAAAGGTATGATTTTCTTTTCCTTTTGACGCTAAAAGGATGTTTACTTGCATTACCTTCTTTGATCTATTTATCTTTCAGGTACCTGTCGATACTCATGGATATCCCATGGTCCAAGTTCTCCCCAAGACCAGCAGTGATCCTACTTATAAACCAATCAGCGCCTCCAAATCTTCTCCTAAGAATTCAGCAAAGGAATCAGCTACTGAAGTAAATCAACCCACTGCTATTTCTACGCGAATTCCAGACGTAGTGGAAGAAGAAGTTGGTCCTGAGACTGACGACTTAGTCGACACTGGTGGGGATACTGTGATGCCTACTGCAATGGTTATCACAAGTAATGAACCTGAAGATCAATCTCCCCTCAACTCACCAGTTGCTGACGAAGAGAAGGATGAGGAGGTTGCCACTGACGCCGAAGAGGAGGAAGAAAAAGAAAATGAAAAGCCGCCAACTCCCACAGCTTCTATGGACGAAGAGAAAGAAAGCGACAAAGAAGATCTTGGCAAAGCAACTAAGACTGCTTCGACCACAACAACTTCGACCCGACTTTCTCACGAGGAACTTGAAAATCTGAAGGTGCAAAGACCTTTTGAGTACCTAAAGACCATGCTTAGTTCCCGCTATAATTTTGCTGACACTACCATTAGTAGTTCGACAACCTCAGGGACTACTTCTGATGCCAAATCAGTGGACGAATCGCTGGCCAATATTCGACAGAAAATTTTTGACATTGACTTATTTCAACTTCTGGAGAATGATTCATCTGCTCAATTCGAACTAAAGAAAATCCTAAAGCAAATCAATGTCCTGGAGGCTCCCCCTGAAGTCACTGATGTGGTGTTGGACCTCACTACCTTGATAGATCTTGTGGTAACTGACTTTAATAGACTTCGAGAGTACTCCAAGAAGCTTGAAAATAAGACAGAAACCCAACTTGCTGAGTGGGATGCTGCTTCGAATTCGTCCAACAAAGTAACTGAACTGGAGAAAGTGTCTGAACAAAATAAGCAGGAAGCAGCTTTGTGTGGTGAGAATATCCTCAAGTGGAAGAAGCAAATTGCTACTCTTCAAAGCAAAATTTCCCAGGCGAAAAAACGTCAAGCAGAACTGCAACAAAGCGACCAAAAGGAAATCCGTAAAGAGCTTGAAGTTGGTGTGCATCACGTTGACAGGGCCCGCAAGCTTGGTGAGGAAATTGAGGAGCTTTCGAAAGGCAAGGCACTTTGTGAGCGTCGTCTCCAAATCCAGAGATCGAAATTTGAGAAGCTGAAAGAATCTTTTCCCGTTTGAATATTTGTAATTTTTTGTTTTGGCTTTTTAAGGCCTTTTTTGTAATGACATTGGATCTATTATTATTTGGCGAGAAGATTTTCAATCCGCCATGTTGCTTTTTCCTGCATAATTATTCGACTGTTATTTTAACTTCTTGTAATGTGGGCCTATATTTTTTCAAACATTTCCCATTTATTTTTAATATACGCTTATCTTTATCCATTTCTTCGACTTCATATGCGCCATTGGAAAATGCTCGTATAATTTGAAAAGGTCCTTCCCACTTAGGGGACCATTTTCCCATAAGTCTGTCTTTTCGATCCGTGGGGAGAATTACTTTCCAAACTAACTCACCAATTAAGAAAGCCTTACGTTTCACTTTCTTGTTGTAAAATTTTTCGACTCTTTCTTTTTGCCTTTTCAATAAATCCAACGCATTTAATCTTTCTTCGTCCAAATCAACTAACTCGTCCATCATCATACTCCAATATGTATCTGATGGAATTTCATGATGCCTCTGAATTCGAATCGACTGCAAATAAACCTTAACTGGTAAACCTGCATCATGTCCATATGTCAATCTAAATGGAGTAGTATTTGTTGCTTCTTTAGGGGATGTTCGACAAGCCCATAAGATTTGATCCAAAGTCTTATGCCAATTTTTAGGCTTTGTCCCCACGTGCTTTTTAATCAAACTTATCACCACCTTATTTGCTGCTTCGACTTGTCCATTTGCTTGAGCGTAATAGGGTGTCGAAGTGAGAAGCTTGAATCTCATCTCTTTTGCAAATGTTTGCATATTCTTCCCAGTAAACACAGATCCTTGATCTGTTGTTATTGTCTCAGGTATCCCATATCTATAGATGATATGCTTTCGAATGAATTCTATGACTGCTTCTTGATCAACATTTACCAAAGGTATGGCTTCTATCCATTTTGTGAAATAATATATTCCAACCAAGATGTATCTTTGGCCTTTCGACGATGCTGGTCGAATTTCCCCAATCAAATCTAAAGCCCAACCCCTAAATGGCCAAGGCTTCACAATAGAATGCAACTCACTTGCAGGAGCGTGTGGTATTCCTGCATGTACTTGACATTCCTGGCAACCTTTTGCAAATTCGACACAATCCTTCAACATTGTTGGCCAATACATCCCTTGTCAAAATAATAACCATTTCATTTTATGGCCTGCTTGATGAGCACCACATGCTCCACTATGCACATTCGACAATGCTATAAAAGCTTCATCTTCGCCCAAACATTTTAACAAAACTCCCTCTGAAGTCTTTTTAAACAACTCATTTCCAAAAAGCACATAACTTAACGCTCTGTACTTAATTTTTCTTTCGACTTTCTGATTTGGGTCTTGTAAATAGTCCATGATGGGCTTTCTCCAATCTTCGACTCTCGAATCGTCTATATTAAATATCTCAAAACTCTCTTTGTCACCATACCCTAACTTTATTGTCTCCAAATCTGATGGGGACAACTTAGTTGATACGACTCTTCCTCTTACTTCAATGGCCTTTTCCAACTTTTCTTTCGACACTTTATAACCAGATGCAAGTTGTGCCAAATCATTCGCCACTTGATTTTCCATTCGAGGAATATGCCTGATAATTACATTGTCGAATTTCTTCAAGAGCCTGTTAGCTATTACGAAGTACATAATTAAATTTTCTTTAACGCACTTGTACTCCTTGGTCACTTGCTTTATTACCAACTCAGAGTCTCCCATTATTTCGACTCTAGTTGCCCCCAATTCCAATAAAATTTCAAGTCCAGTTATCAAAGCTTCATATTCTGCTTCATTATTCGAACATAAGCCTTCGACTTTGTACTTGACTTTTGTTGGAATTCTATTAGGAGAAATAATCAATAGCCCAATGCCAGTTCCATTCTTATGACTGGAACCGTCGAAGTATAACTTCCACGGCTCTATTTCGACATATTCAATATAATCTTCATTTATGGCGTGGTCAGCTGTAAAGTCAGCCACCACTTGCCCTTTAACAGCCTTCAGAGGCAAATACATTAAGGAATATTCAGTCAATGCCAAAGCCCATTTCCCAACTCGACTATGTAAAATTGATTTTGATAACATATGCTTTATTACGTCAAAATGAGAGAAAATATATACATCGACTGGCTTTATGTAGTGCTTTAACTTCATACACGAAAAGTAAACACACAGACATAGCTTTTCTATTACACTATATCTAGTTTCGGCATCATTTAAGACTCTACTGAGGTAGTAGATGGCTCTTTCGACGCCATTCTCATCCTCTTGACATAACATACTTCCTAATGTCCTATCTGATGCCGCTATATACAACCTCATACTTTTACTTCTACAAGGAGACATCAAGATTGGGGGATGGGTCAAGTATTCCTTGACTTTGTCGAACGCAGCTTGTTGATCTTGCCCCCATATAAAATCTTCCTTCTTCAGTCGAAGTAGAGGAGAGAAGGCTTGCGTTTTTCCACTAAGGTTGGAGATGAACCTTCTGAGAAAGTTGATCTTCCCAAGCAGAGACTGCAACTCCTTCTTTGTCGATGGCGCTTTCACCTCCATTATTGCTTTGGCTTTGTTTTCATTGATTTCGATCCCCTTCTTGTGGACCACAAAGCCAAGGAAATCTCCCGCCTGCACACCAAAAGCACATTTGATAAGGTTCATTTTTAAACCAAACTTCCTCATCCTTTCGAATGACCGTCGAAGATGGTCGATATGATTTTCGCCTGAAACAGACTTAATTACAATGTCATCTATATAGATTTGCATAAAAGTTTCGATAAAGTCATGAAAAATCGAATTCATAGCTCGCTGATAAGTTGCCCCAGCATTTTTCAGACCAAAAGGCATTACC
The DNA here is from genome assembly GCA_022829125.1 of Lathyrus tuberosus. Lineage (NCBI taxonomy): Eukaryota > Viridiplantae > Streptophyta > Magnoliopsida > Fabales > Fabaceae > Lathyrus > Lathyrus tuberosus. The sequence goes on along the minus strand of JALAZF010000062.1, from coordinate 203,400 downwards.
ACCCATTCATATGTGCCTATGGCTCCAGGGAAACGAAATGTCGTCTTAGGGACATCTTCTTCAGCAATAAAAATTTGATTATAGCCAGAGTATCCATCTAACATACTTAGATACTCATGGCCTGCAGCAGAATCTATAAGCATTTCCGCTACTGGCATAGGATATTCATCTTTAGGGGTAGCTGAATTTAAATCTCGAAAGTCAATGCATACCCTTAATTTGCCACTTTTCTTTATTACAGGAACAATATTTGCAATCCATTCGACATACCTCATTGTACGACCTCCTCTTTGATCTTCAACAAAATCTCTGGTGCGAAGCGTATGGGAGTTTGCTTTACAGGCTTCTTCCCTGCTATTATGGGCAACTTCAATTCGACCAAACTCCTGTCGAGACCAGGCATTTCGTCGTAGTCCCACGCGAAACAATCTTTAAACTCTTTCAGCAGTTGGACTATTTCGACTTTTAACTGAGGGTCCATCTTGGCACTTATGTAGGTTGGCCTTTTTTCTGCCCCCAGTCCTAAATCGACTTCTTCCAATGGATCCTGCGCCACCATCTTCATATCTGTCGAAGTCGGATCCTTTTCAAACCCCAAGGGTTCGTCATCATAAATGGCGTCTAACTTTTGATGTTGCCATTCGCCAATCTCTGTGTTGAACAGGTCCTCTTCAACGTCCCTTTGAGGACATTGTTTGTTGAAATTATTTCCATTGGCTCCGACAGCCATATACTTTACTTCGGCTTCTAGAGCCGCCTTAAGTTTATTTTCGGCTACATAAGCCGTAATCCTTTCGAGCGCTGATGATTCACTCATCGTCACCAAACTCGCTTCCCCAGCCGGTTGGCTCTATATGTGCAGTCCCAAAGACATAGTTTGCCTCGTCGACCACTTCCATATCCCACTGGAAACCATATGTGGGGTGGAGGTACAGCGAACAGAAAGCATTATCAGTAGCCTTCAGGTCGAAAGTCGCTGGACTGCATGGAGCTATGTGAGCCAAGTGTTTGTCGAAACTGCATCGATCCACATGGTTTACCTCAGCCATGAAATAACTTTGATCCGCCTCTATATTTTCGACAATTCCATCAAATCGCCAAATAGCTATACGCTGATGCATCGACGAGGGCACAACGCCCACGCCATGGATTCATTCTCTACCCAGAAGTAAATTATAATTAGCCTTTGAGGCTATAACCATGAACATCATTGGTCTAGTTATAGTCCCAACAGTTAAATCCACCTGGATAACACCCAAAGTAGTTCCCACTTTGCCTTCATAGTTTGACAATACCATGTTGTGGGGCTTTGCATCAGACTCGTCTTTCCCAATTCGCTTCAACATATAATGGGGCATTAAGTTAACTGCAGCCCCTCCATCAACCAGGATTTTGTTCACTCCCACATTTTCCACTTTCCCTTTTATGAATAGGGGCTTGAGGTGGCCACGCATGGAGTTATCTGGCCTTTCGAAAAAGGCATTTTGTTCCTCAACACAACCGTTATTCATAATATAGTAACACACTGGCCTGTGCCCTATAACTTCACTTTCCATAACATCCTCCTCTTCTTCGATCTCCATAATTTGGTCGTATTCTTTTGGAAGGACAGAGACCACGTTGCACACGATGTCGAGAGACGCGTCCGACTCAGACCTGAAGTCATCAGTCATTTCGTCATCCTCTCCTATTTTTTCCTTAGATGGCACTGGTTCTATTACATTGCAGGAATTGTTGCTGTAAGACACCTCTTTTTGATTTACTACTTCCACGTTGCTACTTGACTCTGGTTTGCTTCTTTCGACGGAGACTTCCTCAGCAACCCTTTTCTCAGCAGCCTCCTTTTCCGCCCTTTTTTTGTCTTTGGAATCGCCTCCATTGGGACCTCTACATGGGATTCTTGCCTTTATAATTTTCTGAGGGATAAGGCCTTGGTTTTGGCCTTTCGCCTTCCTTGTTGCCAGCCATAGACGAACCCCTCTGAACTTTGAAGTTTTTCCATCTTCTTTGTCCCTGGGCTTCCCTTATTGGTTGAAATCATTTGTCATCAGGAGCTTTGTTGGTGGGTTTGAAGGTATTTGGGTACCTTCGTCCAAACTTTTGGTGGTTTTGATCATTTCGCCTTGGGTCGAACCTCTCCGTTCTCGCAGGTGGAACTGCCCCTCAGTTTCCTTTTCTTTTAGCTTTTTCCATTCCCTCCAGGTTGTCTGCTGCTTTCTTGTCGAACACGGCACTACAGCGGGGGCACAGCATAACCTCATACCTTTTCTTCTGACACCTTTGAAGAAACTCAATCAGATTCTCTTCCTCTTTAGGGTACGCCACTTTTTGATATTCCTCTCTACGGCGCTCTTCGTCAATCTGCATTGGAACTTTTTGGGATACTTCCACCATATTAACATTGGTTGTTTGTGCATCTCCAATACTTAACTTGTTCATTTTCAGAGTGAGTCCCTCCTCAATCTCATGTTTCTTCTTTGCCAGGTCGAAAATCCCTTCTGGCGATGGCTTCTTGATGTCATGTTGGCAACAAAAACCCACGCATTTCTCTCTGGGATCCTCCATTGTTCTTCGTAGAATCCCATGAACAGTTGACTTCGCAGGACCATTAGTAGTCTTAGCATTTATCTTAGAGATAACGTCGCCGATCTCAGTATTGGCTTGATCGATGGTAACACCAAACTCCATGTTGTCTCCCTTAAGGCCCTCAGTAGTCTTATTCTTGTCTTCGACGAAGCCTTCAGTAGCCTCGTCATTCTTCACAAAGTTGAGACCCTCAGTAGCCTCCTTTTCTTTTTCGACGGAACTCTCAGTAGTTTCGTCATTCTTCACAAAGTTGAGACCCTCAGTGGTTTCATCCTTGTTCACATCGTTGAGGCCTTCAGTGGCCTCTTTGTTGATGCAATTCTTCAAGCTTCCTTCGCCAAGGTGTTCAGTAACCTTGATCATCACTGGTTTATTGACAAAATCTTCGGATATTTCCTCCACATCACTTTCTTCTGTAGGGATCTCAGCGATCTCTACCATGTTCACATTTGCATCGAAACCTTCAGTGGCTTCTATCATCTCAAAGTTGCAGTCAGACCCCTCTTCGACCTCCACCATGTTCACTGTGGATGGTTCAGCATAGTGGGCTTCAACCATTTGCATTGGATTTGAGTTAACCTTCATCGGTGGCTTCGACTTGTCGCCGAACTTCAATCTTCCGTCACGAATGGCATTTTGCACCGGATCCCTGAAAAGGACACATTGAGATGTTTTATGACCCAAAAAATTATGGTACTTACAAAAACCTCTCTTTTTCTGTTGTTCTATTGGAGGCACTTTGGTGCCAGGTGGCACTATCATTTGGCCATCTTTAACCAACAAGTCAAATATTTCGTCACACTTAGTGACGTCGAAAGTATAAGTCCTTTTAGGAAACTTATCATTCTTCTCTGGTTCGACTGGATTTTTTCCATTCGACGGAGCCAATACTTTACAAGAGTATGGCGGACCCTGTTTTAATTCTGCTAAGTCAACTTCTTGTTCGTCGAAACTAAACGATTCGCTCTCATCATCATCATCTTCCTGACATACCCCCACATAAGCCACTCTTTCTTTCTTATTTTTAGTTACTCTAGCTTTTTCGGCTTTTAAACGTTCGACCTGTCTCACCCTATCCGCCAACTGTGCCATATCCCTCAGATATTGAGTGTCTAGCTTCTTTCTAATTGAATAGTCTAGACCACCTACTGCCATTTCGACTAATTCGTGCTCAGGCACTTGCGTGAAACATCTCGCCTTTGTGAAGGCAAGCTTCTCAATGGTTTTGATGAAGACAACATTATTCATTCAAGATGTTATGCTTGCTCAAAAAGAATGGATCAAGACATTGAAGCTAGCACAAAGTTTTTAATTTTTACAAGTCTTGAAGAATTCTCAAGTATAATCAAGGTATAACTCTCACTTATCAATATGGTTGCATACAAGTGTTCAAAAGTGTCTCAAGCATACAATATATATTGATAAAATAGTTCTCAAAATATTTCTTTAATTGGAAAAATTATTTTTCATTTTTGAACCATATTAAATCACTTTCAAATATAATCTATTGACTTGGGTAAATCAATAGATGTTGTATAAAATTGGTTCAAATACTTAGACAAATTTTTTAATTATTTAATTTATTTAAACATTCAGTTTTTGGTAAATTATGGTGTTTTTAACTATCGTAACAGCACCAGAAACCGCCATAATTCACACCGTTCTGAACCAGTATTTTATATTTTAAATTTCAAAAATATTTGGTAAAGTGTGGCGTTTTGAAATGACGTAACAGACCAAACAACCGCCACAATTTACAACGTACTGGAACAGTGTTTTTTATTTAAAATTGAAAATGTTTTGTTTGAATGCATCTTTTCATTATATCTTTTCATGGCATCTCTTACATCACTTATCTTATTAAATTCAGAATTTCTCTAACCATTGTCATGACTTTTGAATGGTTGCTTTCATCAATATAAATACATGTCATTTTCAGATTAAAACTTACCTCCTAGAAATTTCATAATAAAAAATCCACTCATTCTTTTCATCTTTCAGTTATTCTTCAAGTGTTCATTCAAACATATTTTTGAGAGAAACCTTTGCATAAATTTCACACATTATCATTGTTTCATCTCATTTTATTCAAGAACACTTGTATATTTCATTTGAGTGATATTTATTTCAAGGAGAAGATCGATCATCAAGATTGATAATATCATATTCTCAAGACATCTACTTCTTATCAAGATTACTTTTTGTATTACCTTGTTGTCCAGGACTGTTGGAAACAAGTGAGTGTTTTGAAGAGGATTGTTCTTCATACACTTAGTTACCTATAGGTTAGATAGTAAGCATCACCATTGGTGTGATTAGGCTGTACAATAATTCTAAACTATAGTGAATTCTCTTTCGTGTTGAAGGAGGAGTGGAGTACTCTCGGGCTGTGAGGGGAACCACTATAATTCTCTTGTGTTATTTTTCCTTTCCGCACTTTACTTTCCAGCACTTATCATAAAACGGAAAAATAACCAAGAACCGGTCCAAAGATCAAAGAAATTTTTAAGAACCTAATTCACCCCCCCCCCCCTCTTAGGCGCATTTACAACTTACAATTGGCATCAGAGCAGGTGATAGGTAACCTGTTCCTATTCGATTCAGATGGCTTCCGCAAACAATGATCTTGTTTTCAAAGACGGTGGTAGTAGCAACAAGCCTCCTTTGTTTTCTGGCCAATACTTCGACTTCTGGAAAATTCGTATGAAGGCACATTTAGAAGCACAAGGAAGTGATATATGGGAGGCTGTTCAAAATGGTCTTTTTATTCCTACAACGGTTTTTAACGGAGTTGGTACGCCAAAACCACAAGCATCATGGGATGAGGATGATAAGAAAAAGGTTCTCTATGACAAAAAGGCAATAAATATTTTACAAAGTGCACTTGGAATGGATGAATTCTTCCGCGTCTCAACATGTACAACGGCCAAACAAATATGGGACACTCTTGTAGAAACTCACGAAGGAACCGCCGAAGTCAAAAGATCCAGATTGAATACTTTAAGTCAAGAGTACGAGTTATTCAGAATGCAACCAGGAGAATCAATCCTCGACTTGCAGAAAAGATTCGTGCATTTGACAAATCACTTGAATGCACTTGGTAAGACACTAACAAATGATGAACTTAATCTTAAAGTGCTTAGGTCTTTAACAAGAGAGTGGCAACCCAAAGTGACGGCGATTTCCGAGAAGAAAAGTTTATCAACGATGACATCCGCTACTCTATTCGGAAAGCTTCAAGAATATGAGACGGAACTTGGACTATTGGAGAAACGTGAGAACCAAGAAAAAAAATCCAAGAGCATTGCCTTAAAAGTTGAATCTAAAGTTGTGAAGAAAGAAGACAATCCCGAAGAGGATGAAAACTTTATGCTCCTTGTAAAAAGACTAGGAAAATACTTCAGTGCAAAAAATAATATTGGAAACTCTAGTTTCACAAGAAGAAAGAAGTCCTCAAAGAACAAAGAAAAAGAAGCATCAACATCCAATGGAGACATTATATGCTATGAATGTGGAAAGCAAGGTCACATCAAACCGGAATGTCCCAAACTCGCAAAGAATCGTGACAACAAAGGAAAGAAGGATTACAAAAAGAAAGCCTACATTGCTTGGGATGACAATGAAATAAGTTCTTCATCGGACTCCGATAGTGATCAAAGCGCAAATCTAGCATTGATGGCATCACATCATTCCGACGATGAAGACGATGAGGTTAGTAGTAACTTTTCAATTTATGATAATGATGCTCAAGGAGCAATTGATGAACTTTTAAGTGAATGCAAAATTCTATATAAAACCATCTCATCTCAAAAGAAACAAATATCAATCTTGGAAGAAAATATTGAGAAAATGGAAAATAAGTTCAAAGATGAAAAAGAAGAATTAATCAAGAATTTTGCATGCACTAAATGTGAGTCACTTGCTTTTCAAATAGTTCAAGTGAAAAGAGTCCTAGAAAGATATGAGAAAGGACAAATTGGATTGGAACATGTTCTTAGTAGTCAAAGATACTCAAATGATAAAAGTGGTCTAGGTTACTCAAGATTCTCTAAACAAACTTCTAACAAGACCATTTTTGTAAAAGCTAAAGAACAAATTCCTTTAGAGAAAAGTGACAAGCCTAAAATGGTTCAACAATATAACAAAAGGAAAAGAAATAATAAGAAGAAGTCTTATAATAAGAAGAAATCTTATCCCCCTAAATACAAAAGCAACTTTGAGCCTACTTGTTTCTATTGTGGTATTAAAGGTCATACTTCTAATGCATGTTATATTAGAAACTTTAGTGTTGCTCAAGGCCATTATGTGTGGGTTAAGAAAGGAACTAACTATGGTGGACCCAAAGCACATTGGGTACCAAATCAAACTTAATTTGTTTTGTAGGTTTGCTTAAGGACCACTTTAAATCTATGATGTTTTGATAAGTGGTGGTTCTAAGTTTTTGATGGGAGGCATAACCTAGCTTTCAAATCTAGCTCCAAAGTCCAAGGGTTATTTCACATATGAGGATTCCCTTAAAGAAAGAATTCTTGGCATTGGCAAAGTTGAAGCACTAACTTTCACATCCATTGAAGATGTACTTTAAGTTGACAAACTAAAGCATAATCTTCCTAGTATAAATCAACTTTGTGACAAAGACTTCAAAATCATGTTTCGGCAAGGATAAATGTTTGATGAAGTCTTTCATGAGGTAAAACTCATAGGTAAAAATAATTTTTCATTTTTCAAGATTTCTTTATATATTTCAAGTCTTTTCCCATCCTTTTTGCTAATGACAAAGGGGGAGAAGATGTATGTGTTTGTGTTTGTTTTTTCTCTAACAAAATGCAGCTAGCAAAGACACTCTAAATCATGAATTTAGTGGGAGCATTGATCAAGGGGGAGCTTTTTGTATTAGACAAACAAGATTAAAGCAAATTTTCAAAATTGGGTTGTCATCATCAAAAAGGGGGAGAATGTGAAGGCAAGCTTCTCAATGGTTTTGATGAAGACAACATTATTCATTCAAGATGTTATGCTTGCTCAAAAAGAATGGATCAAGACATTGAAGCTAGCACAAAGTTTTTAATTTTTACAAGTCTTGAAGAATTCTCAAGTATAATCAAGGTATAACTCTCACTTATCAATATGGTTGCATACAAGTGTTCAAAAGTGTCTCAAGCATACAATATATATTGATAAAATAGTTCTCAAAATATTTCTTTAATTGGAAAAATTATTTTTCATTTTTGAACCATATTAAATCACTTTCAAATATAATCTATTGACTTGGGTAAATCAATAGATGTTGTATAAAATTGGTTCAAATACTTAGACAAATTTTTTAATTATTTAGTTTATTTAAACATTCAGTTTTTGGTAAATTATGGCGTTTTTAACTATCGTAACAGCACCAGAAACCCCCATAATTCACACCGTTCTGAACCAGTATTTTAAATTTTAAATTTCAAAATTATTTGGTAAAGTGTGGCGTTTTGAAACGACGTAACAGACCAAACAACCGCCACAATTTACAACGTACTGGAACAGTGTTTTTTATTTAAAATTGAAAAATGTTTTGTTTGAATGCATCTTTTCATTATATCTTTTCATGGCATCTCTTACATCATTTATCTTATTAAATTCAGAATTTCTCTAACCATTGCCATGACTTTTGAATGGTTGCTTTCATCAATATAAATACATGTCATTTTCATATTAAAACTTACCTCCTAGAAATTTCATAATAAAAAATCCACTCATTCTTTTCATCTTTCAGTTATTCTTCAAGTGTTCATTCAAACATATTTTTGAGAGAAACCTTTGCATAAATTTCACACATTATCATTGTTTCATCTCATTTTATTCAAGAACACTTGTATATTTCATTTGAGTGATATTTATTTCAAGGAGAAGATCGATCATCAAGATTGATAATATCATATTCTCAAGACATCTACTTCTTATCAAGATTACTTTTTGTATTACCTTGTTGTCCAGGACTGTTGGAAACAAGTGAGTGTTTTGAAGAGGATTGTTCTTCATACACTTAGTTACCTATAGGTTAGATAGTAAGCATCACCATTGGTGTGATTAGGCTGTACAATAATTCTAAACTATAGTGAATTCTCTTTCGTGTTGAAGGAGGAGTGGAGTACTCTCGGGCTGTGAGGGGAACCACTATAATTCTCTTGTGTCATTTTTCCTTTCCGCACTTTACTTTCCAGCACTTATCATAAAACGGAAAAATAACCAAGAACCGGTCCAAAGATCAAAGAAATTTTTAAGAACCTAATTCACCCCCCCCCCCCCCCCTCTTAGGTGCATTTACAACTTACAGCCTTAAGTAACCTAAATCTATTTAAATAATCATCAATTGGCTCAAAGAATTTTCTTTTAACACTAGCCAATTCCTTCAAACTTATTTTTGTTCCACGTGTGGATCGAATTCGCTGGCAAAGATGTGAACCAAGTAAAGGCATTTTTCGTCAAAGAACTTGGAAAATATTTCATTTTTAAATTTTCATTGCGTGCAATTTCTCCTGCTTCGATCAAGTAACGGGCTACATTTTCGACAGTGGATTCGCTAGTGTCCCCTGAGAATTTGGTAAACTTGGGGACTTTCCACCTTGGGGGTAATTCTTGTTGCAAAATATACTCAGACAATGGGGATGTATAACTGGGCCTTTGCAGTCCCACATTCACACCATTTCTGGTCATAATCCTTTCGACCATGGCTGCTAAGTTGTTTTCTGCTGGCATGTTGTTATGGCGCAATTGTTGCACAACATCATCAGCATCTTGGTCTCTATGGACTAACACCCTTCTAGGCTCTTGTTGGATAGGAATTTCGACATGAGGCTGTTCGACAACTATCTCTTGGTTTCTAGGATTTCCTTGAGGAACATTCGCTGGCCTCTGGTTTATTGTGGTTTCCTCTTCGACAACTACTCTGGGATTCTGAACTATTTGTCCCTTGGTTGGGTTTGAGGAACACCAAAGAAATCAGCGATGCGCGTCATTTACGCTGCTAACAACTGGTTCGTTTGGGTGGTGTTTTGGATTAAAGGATTAAAAACAGCCCCCATTTATTGTGTTAGCATCTGCACCATGTCATGGTTACTTTCGTCCATTTGTTGCCTAATGACTTGTGCAGAATTATTAGTGATTGCAGGCATATAAGTTTGGTATCTCGTTGACACAGGCTGACCTATTCTGCCTATGTGGTTCGCACCAGACCCTGATCCTTGTAGGGGCGAAGTAACATTCATCAAAGGATCAGAATATAATGACGACGAATTGTGCAAACTTGCCATCACCGTTGTTGGCATTCCATAGGGTTGTTCCCTATTATGTGGAGGCATTGAAAAATTCGTCACAAATGACCTATGAACACCCCCTAAAGGAGGAGGAGTCATCTGAGGCATTTGGGGCCCCGCTGTAGAAATACTGGGCGCGTTTTGGGATGCCGAAAACGCTGGAATTGACCCCGTTGATGATGGTATCGCTTCTGACACAGAAACTGACGCCGTATTGTCTCCTGTCGAAGGAATAGGCGTTGGGTTATTAACATTTTGATTGTTAGGCGCGCTTTGATTCGCCATTCTTCTTGTTCTTGTTCTTTTTGGTCTTTCTTCGTTGTTCACGGCTAACTTGTCAATCCTTAGAATCATACAACGAAATAAAACTTTTCTTCTAAGAATTTGCTATAAGAACAAAAGGACCAACTAAAGTAAATGCACTAAGTCCCACTGGGCGTGCCAATTTGTTCGCTGGTGAATTTGGCGAACAACCTCTGGTTTCCTAATTTATGAAAATTAGTTTACTAACAGGACCAACCAAACAAATCCTAGGACAAAGTGCTTTTAAGAATGTCTTTGATTTTGAAAGGGAATGTATTCGTTCTGTGTTTCTAAGGTTTCTTTTAACAATTGTTTCGACTGATAGAACAAAGACATGATAATAGCGAAAAAAGTAATTGAAGACAAATTTAAACTAAAAACAAAGTAAATTTCTGAAGTAAAAAGATGACTTGAATATAAAGAAATGAAGGAAAGCTTGAAATTTTATTGAAATGCATAAATGTAAACTGGTGTTTCCCATACATACATTTTCCAGAACACTCGTTTCTCTCACACGGTTACTTTGAGTATTTGCGGTAATTTGTACAAAGTTTGGAACACCCCCCAATCTAACACCAAGACCTCCTATTTTTATACAAACGAAATAACTACCCATAACAGCTATTCCTCCTAATGGCGACAAATGTCATTCTGCATGCATTCGTCTCCTAGATGCGTTCCACGCGTCCAATTTCAAAAGTGAAACTCCCTCCTGAAATTTGAAATTCAAACATCCATCGAAAGGATTAATTCTCCTTATGTCGAAATTATCCTCCTTACTTAGAAAAAACCTGCCAATGCTTCCCCCAAGTACCCTTTGCCTTCGACTGGCCTTCTTCATCAAAACCCTTATAATTGAAATATCCTGTCGAAATATTTCCCACTTGCTTTTGAACCATTTTCTTGGCGTCGAAATTAGCAACCTACAGATAGTAAAAATGAAGAACTTATAAAAAATTCAAGACAGAAAAAATGTTTCAATGATAGCATTGTCCCATTGGACGTGCCAATTTGTTTACCGTAAAAATTGGTAAACAACCGATGGTCTCCAAAAAAATGGTTTACTTGCAAGATCAACCAGTGAATCCTAGGACATTGTTATCGTTCAAACTAATTCTGAAAATCTTAAGAACATTTTGACAATGCTCATATTTGTAGAAGATTGTTTAAAGTTTAAAAGGTAAATTTGCAGAAATTGATAAAGGAATTGCAATAAAGAAACTTCAAAGTAAAATTGCAATAAAAGGAGTAATTGATAAAACTGAAAATAAACTTCAATTGAAATGAAAATTATGGTGTTTCAGACGTACATTCTCAACGAAATCTCTTTTCTCAATTAACTTAGATACTTTGAGTGATTTGTGAGTATTTGTACAATAATTAAACACATAGAAATCATATGCACTAAGACTCCTATTTATATTATGTCGAAAATAACTGTCATCAACGGTCTCTTCTCCAAAAAATGCCATGTTTTGCTCTGCATGTCTTCAATGCGCCACAGCTTTACACACGTCATTTCTCAGAAACGGATAAGAACAAAAGACAGTTATCATCCTTATTTGAAATTCAAAATCTCTGTCGAACGCAAGCTCTATATCGCCTCCGTCAAAATTGTCATCCAAACTTAGAAATATTTCTAAGTCTTACTTTAACCCAATGTATCCTTCTCATAAAGGACCACTTTGACTTTGACTGGAGTCTTCAACAATACTCCTGTCGAAGTCCAAAACATTTCAAAAATATTTTTTTTTACTTATCATATTCAAATCAAATCCTTGGCGTCGAAATTTCCAGTTATCATAATTATAAATATATAACTCAACTAATTAGCTATAATTAATTTCTAGTTTTAGAAACTTTGATAGAGCTATTACTTAGTGTAAGTAATAATTGACAATGACTATATGTGTATCAATAATAACTACTCCTTATCTCATTCAATTAATCTCTACTTCGATTTTCTATTCTTTTCTTCACAATCTACTCCCTCTCATAACTATTTTCCCCAACACATATATTAATTTTTAAAACATTTTAATTTTCTTTTTATAGTTTACTACCCGTGAAATTTACTCCTCACGGTTGTGGAGCTTATATAGTATACTGCATGATAAAAAAACAAACATACTTGCAACTAACAATTTGTGGTGATGCATATTGAGTAAAAATAAAGATAACTCCATAACTTAAAGCTCACGCCAGCAACGACCGGACCATAGCTGTACTAAGATTGATTTTCATGTCTCAATGTTTGTTCCCTTCAATTTCAGTCAAAGCACAGTTCCAAGAATTATATATATCAGCCAACAAATAATTCTTTCATTTGAAATTGAATTATACAAATATAGATAAATAAGTAAAGTCTACGCGGCCTAATGATAAAGACATGTATTTTTAGAATTTTTAGATCGTATTTTTCTTAAAATGTCAGGTTTGAAGCCTCTTAACTGTAAATTGTTTATATAAAACAAATCGAAGTAATCTATGATAATGGTTTAATGAAGGTTAAAAAATTCAATTAAATGGAATTTTATGTTTTTCATCTTTAAAAAATTAAAATCTTTTATGTTTAATCCCTATTTAAATTTAATAGGTATTTAAATTTTTAATATTTGAGTTGAATTCATGAATGATCCTCCTGTTGTCAACGACCACTTTTATAGGAAACATTCAAAAATTAAAACACATTTAATTTTGATAGAAACTAAACTTAAAATATTTCAATTTTATAGAAACCAACACCATATTTAATCTAATATATAAATCAATATTTTAAAAACTGAATTGGAGATTGAAACCGATAAAACTTACCGTTTAAGATTCAATTGATTAAATCGGTTAAACATATAATCGAACTATTTATTAAATAAACTAATAACATGAAACTAAATTTTATAGATGTCACACATTATTATATGCTCTCAATTTAATAAAATAAATATTTCAAAAATTCATTACAAATTTAATACAACAATATTAATACATAACATAACATACTTCTACACTTCATTTCAACCATCATTTAAAAATATTTTGATCAAACTAAAGAATTATAATAAAATAAATTAAACTAATTCAAACCAAAATTAAAATAATAGAATATAACAACTAAAATAAAGTTCAAACAGTTAAGAATATCTAAATTATATAAGATAGAATACCAAAATATAAATAATACAATATACTTTATTAAACGACAAAAATTTGAATTTGAGTTGATCTACGACAAACAAGTCTTAATTGACAACAACAAACAATATTGACTTGAACGACAATCAATAGAATTGAACATTGTGACTATATTTGAAAGAGACGACATGATGATGATGAAGTGTGGTTGAAAGAAAAACTATAATAAAGTGACAAAACATAAAAGTTTTGAGGATTTTTTAATACACCGCCCAAGTTTCTTAGGCATCACGTGAAATTTTATTTTTGTCCCTAGATTCCGGATTTGCACATCCGGACGCACCAAATTTTTAAAAAACGCTGATATGTTCCGGATGTGCACATCCGGAAGAATTCCTGATTTGCAAATCCGGAAAAAATCAAAAGAATTCCATAAAATCATTACTTTTAAATATAATTAAATCCAATATAATTAAAATTAATATCATTTTTTCAATATAATTAAAATTTATATTAATTAAAATTAATATGATATTTAATATGATTAATTTTTTTCAATATAATTAATATGATTAATATGAAATTTAATTTTAAATGATTTTTTTATATTGGATTTAATTATATTGGTATTTAAAATTATATGGTATTTACTTCTAAATTATATGGTATTTACTTCTGAATTATAATTAAAATTATATGGTATTTACTTCTAAAATTAATTTAATTATATTAAATTTAATTATATTGAAAAAATCATATTAATTTTAATCATATTAATTTTCATTATATTGGATTTAATTAAATTGGATTTAATTATATTGAAAAAATTATATTAAGTTTAATTATGTTGGATTTTAATTATATTGGATTTAATTATATTTAGAAATAAATGATTTTATGGAATTCTTTTGATTTTTTCCAGATTTGCAGATCAGGAATTCTTCCGGATGTGCACATCCGAAAAAACGGAAAAATTTTAGATAAAGGGTGCGTCCGGATGTGCACATCCAAAAATTGGGGGCAAAAACAGAAATTCAGGTGGTGCCTAAGAAACATGGATGATGTGATAAGAAACTCTCAAAGTTTGTATGGTTGTACAAAAACACACGGAATTTTTTTTGTTTAAAAATGATCAATTTAATGAATTTTTTTGAAACGGACGGTTTTATAAAACCGGCTCCGGTTCTTTGGTTTGAATGATTTTAGACGGTTCAACCTGTTTTTTTTTTGTTTAACACCAATTTTGACCCATTAGTAGTTTTAAAATGTTAACTCAACCGAATTCATTTCCGATTTTTGATCCAACCGATTGAATCGCCCGATTCGGTCCAATTTTTAAAACATTGATATAAACATCTATTTATTTTTCTGGCAGTTAAGGAGCTCATGTAAAGAAAAACTCGTTTCATTGTGTTTTTTCCTACAATATTGTTTTATCATATTATTAACTTTCAAAGTATAATTAATCATTTTTTTTATAAGTTATAAGTAGATTAGGAAAATATTTGGAGCTCAAGTATATCGTACTACTTTTAAGAGATTTGTCCTCTTTATTTATAAGTTCTTACAATATTTTTTTTCGTAAAATATGTTTTATTGAGTTGAGGGGTGCATGTGTTATTTTTGAACTATCTTTAGTTTAAATTTCTAAATAATATAAGACTTTAAAGGATATCAAAACAATAGTTCTATAGTCGAGATTATGACTTAAAATAATTTAACATATTAAGAATAATTTTATAACAATAATAATTTTATTATATATATATATATATATATATATATATATATATATATATATATATATATATATATAATTGTTAATAGTTATTAAGCTATATTTGGCAACTAACACTTATCTTTACTATTAGGCAAATCTAATTTTGTTTTGATGTTTTAGTTATTTACAACATTATTGTAATTAAACTCATTCATATAGCAGTAAATAAGTATAATACCATATGCACACTTTTAGGAGAAACTATGAGTGTCATATTTGTATATAGCATAAGTGATTTGAAAAATAAAACACAACCAATTCTTTACATGGTATTTAGAGGCAAATAATCCTAAAAATAAACCAATTCTTTACATGGTATTTAGAGGCAAATAATCCTAAAAATAAACGTCTTCTTTAATAGAAGAAGATCAATCTCAAAAGAAAAATCCATCACCATATGATCTTCATTCCAATGACAATTCTGATAGTGTCTTTACGCAGATGTAACTGTGGGGTAAAAATTATGATGAATGGGTTAAAGCCATTAAGATATCTTTAGGAGCAAGAAGGAAATGGGGTTTCATTGATGAAACCATAAAGAAACCAAAAAATGATCCTCTATAACGGAGAATTGGTGGACTATTCAAGTCATGTTGGTCTCGTGGATCTTGAATACAGTAGAACCTACTTTGCGAACAAATATATCTTATATGAAAATCGTCAAGGAACTTAGGGACGACATAAAGGAGAGATTTTCAGTTGTTAATGGTCCACACATTTAACAATTGAAATCAGACCTTGCCCATTGTAAACAAGGAAGTTTGTCCACGGTTGCTTATTATGGAAAGAAAAAAGCTCAATGGGATGATTTGGCCAATTATGAACAAGTGTTGATCTGCACTTGTAAAGGTTGCACATGTGGTATTCAGGCAAAATTGGAAAAGCGCAAAGAACAGGAAAAAAGTCACACACTTTTGATGGGCTTAAATGATGAACTTTATGGAACATTTCGTTCAAATTTGTTAGCTACAGATCTTATGCCATCATTAAATAAGATGTACTTTAACCTAGTACAAGAAGAAAGAATGAGGATCATCACACGAGGTAAAGATGAAAGAACGGAAGTTATGACCTTGGTTGTTCAAGAAAACACAAGGATGAAAGGATGTGAGATGAAAAACAAATATGTCTGTGCGCACTACAACAAAGATGACCATGATCGGGCACGTTATTTCTTGTTGATTGGATACCCAAAATGCTGGGGTGAACGTCCCTGAAATGATGACAAGGCAAGAGGACGAGGAAGAGCCAAAATTGCGCTGGAGGTACTAGATCAAATAGTGGACGTGCACAAAAAGGTCCATTGTGCATTCATGCAGTTCAGAACTTGGGATCCAACGTTGGTGGAGATTCAGAAAATTCCAACATGATAAGATTAAGCAAGGAGCGGTGGTAAACTTTGTTAGAAATCTTCAACAGCTCGAAGGTGACTCCAAATGAAAGCATGACTAGTAAGACTAAACTTGATTCATGGATCCTCGATAGTGGGGTGTCTAACCATATGACAGGAAATTTATAATTCCTATGTGATGTAAGAGAAGTAATTAGATGTCCTGTTGGTCAACCTAATGGTCGTACTACCACATCTACTAAGGAAGGAACATTAAAGCTCATTGATGGTCTACGACTTAAAAATGTGCTTTATTATGTTTCTGAATTGAATTGCAACTTAATCTCAATTTCACAATTATCAGATGAATTCGAACGTAATGTCTAGTTTACTGATAATTTATGTGTTATACATGACCGCACTTCGAAGATGTTGATTGGCGCAGGTGAACGAAGGGATGAACTCTACTTCTTCTGGGAAATTCCAAAAGTGAAGGCTTGTAGAGTTCAAGGAATAAATCAACTTGAAGTATGGCACAAGCGTTTGATACATCAATTTTGGAAAACTACTCAGTTAGTCTCAAACTGTAATGGGAATTAGTGAGTTACAAATAAAGTTTGTGATACATGCCAAAGGGCTATGAAAACTAGAGAAACATTTCCTTTGAGAAATCATCGAGCTTCTAATACATTTGATTTAATACATTGTGATTTATGGGGGAGCATACAAAACTCCTTCTTCTTGTGGCGCTTCTTATTTTCTTACTATTGTAGATGATTTCTTACGTGTTGTATGGATTTCTTTGTTAATTGATAAGAAACACATGTTAAAAACCTTGACAATTCTTTTGCTATAGTTGAAAGACAATATAACAAAAGGTTAAAATTGTGCAAAGTGAAAATGGAACATAATTCATTTGCATGAAAAAATTATTTTCTTGAACATGGGATATTTTTTCAAAACCTCGTGTATAGGGACACTTCAGAAAAATGGAAGAGTCAAAGAAAACATCACCATATCCTCAATGTAGCATGAGCTCTGCGATTTCAAGGAAGTTTTCCAATTGAATTCTGGGGCGAGTGTGTCTTGACAATAGGATACTTAATTAACCGCACTCCAATCTCTGTTTTAAAAAGTAAATACTCAATATGAAGTGTCACATGGACAACCACCCTCTTATACCCACTTGCGTGTTTTTGGGTCCTAGTGTTGTGCGCGTAACCAAAATACGAACATAGACAAATTCGCCAATCGCAGTCGTCAGTGTGTCTTCATGGGATATCCTTATAGGAAAAAGGGATGGAGAGTTTATGACATTGAAACTCATGAATTCTTTGTATCATGAGATATTGCTTTCTTTGAAAATCAAGTTCCATTCCAACACACTGATGTTGCACCAATCTCCATTATAGAAGATGTTGATGAGGAGAATCAAATTGATGATAATGTGGTCAAACAATTTCAGTCGCCAACAGAGGCCCTCCTTGTTGATAGGGAAGGTGCTCACACTATAGATGTTGTTGTAGAAGATAATATTGTAGTTCATGATCCTTCGAATGTGTAGTCCACAAGCTCTCATGATAAGTCTGAAACATTTGGGCGTGGTTATCATGCCAAATTTCCATTCACTCGGTTGCAAGGATTTGTCACAAACACAGTTCAGAAGCTGAGTCCATCCACTTGTTCACCAGCTCAATCACATTCTCTAAGTTCACCCTATCCTATAACATATTATGTAAAAGATGCTCACTTGAAATAAGCAATGCAAACTGAGATTTATGCTCTTGAAATAAATGATACGTGGAGTATGCAACGTTTGCCTCTCGGGAAGAAAGATCTTAGATGCAAATGGGTGATGAGTGCTAAATTGTTGTGATTTTGAGTGTGAATAATTAGCATTCATCGGCTTAATTCATTCATTTTATACCAATAAACCTCAAATTTTGTGTATATTTTGTATAGTTTATGTTGTAGTGTATATACTGCGTTATCGTGTAAATATCATTGATTTTAATTGTGTTTATATCATTTTTGTATGTATTCAAGCAATGATATTTAGTCATTGTCTTATAGAGCATCAAATAAGCTTTTCAAAGCTTCCGACCGTGTGTAAAACAGAGTTACGGTTCTCAAGTTATGGTCGAAACAAGAGCTGGTTTTTCTGTCATGGTCGCTAGGCAAACTGAAAGCGAGCTCGCTAGGCGAACTGAAAGCGAGGTCCCTGTGCAAGCTTAGGTGAACGAAAAGCGACCCAGAGGCATGGAAAAGCACTGTAGAGGTAGAAACTAAGTCTGATATGCTCTCCTAGCGAGCTGGAGCTCGTACAACGACCGCGAGAATTCATTTTTACCTATAAAGTCACTTTTTCAGCATTTTTTAGGTTATGTTTTTGGGATCTTTTAACCCCAAATCCATCACCAACATATTTTTGAGTAGAGAGACTTAGAAACAACATTAGAGTGTATATCTTGATGATTTGGAGTTGGACTTGCTTCAATCGACGTTGACAAACCGAGAGATTCTTGTTCATCTTCTTTCTTTTCTTTGTACCCTCTATTTGTTGGGGTTTTGTATGTAAGTTTTTCTTGATTGTATGTATATTTATTGATCATCGTATAAAATCTCTTTTACAAATCTTTATCGATGATTATCTTTGATTTTAATATTTATCTTAATGGGTTTGGATTGCTATAGACATATACAGTTCAAACTCGATCTAAGATGAACATCTGTTAGATTCTAAACTCTAGACATAGATTTAAGTCTAATATTCACGTGGGTATCAGTTCTTAATGCTCTGTGTTGTTGAGTTGCGTAAGACATCACCGATGAGACGATACAGTTGTTCTCTCAACTTTGTGTTAGACATAACCTCTATTGTGAGCGATACTTGATAATATTGATGAGTGATTTAGGTTGCGTATAATTGATTGATAGATTTTTTAGTATTTGATGGGTAGATGAAATAAATTTCCTGACGAGTTCTCTCCTTTCTAAAGAATGCATTATTTACTTGTTAATATCTTTTACTTTCCGCACTGTACTCATTCAAACCATTTAAACCCAAGCTTAGAGAGATAAAGATTATTGAACGACATTCTTTCCCTCACACCGATCCTTGTGGACACAATAAAATCCGGAGGGAATTCTTCCAAATCTTTTGCTTCTTGCTGCTATGACGCAGCTCATATAATGGGTGTACCATATAAAGTATCACTCAGATGAGACAAATGAACGTCTTAAAGCCCGATTGGTTATACTCTATAATCATTAAGTGCAAGGAATTAATTATACCAAAACATTGGCACCGATGATTAAAATGTTCATTGTGCACACTGTCTTAGCAGTAGCAGTAGTGAAAAGTTGGGAAATCCACTAGATGGATGTGCATAATGTGTTTCTACATGGAGATATCCATGAATAAGTTTTCATGAAAATGCCTCCTGGTTTTTCTGTTTCACAACCAGACATGGTCTGCAAGCTAAGAAAATCACTTTACGCGTTAAAACAAGCTTCGTGTTGCTGGTTCACCAAGCTCTCTACTGCCCTCAAACATTATGGTTTTCAACAATCATATCTTGATTATTCTTTGTTCACTCTCCACCAAGAAGACAATAAACTTGTAGTTCTTGTTTACGCCGATAATTTAATAACTGCAGGTATTACTCCTTCTGCAATTAAGTGCTTTAAGCTCTATCACAACACATGTTTTCATATGAAAGACCTTGGTGTTTTGGAGTATTTTCTGGGTATCGAAGTTGCAAAAAATTCTACTAGAATTTTTCTTTGTCAGCGTAAACATGTGCTTGATATCATATTTGAAGCTAAACTCCTCAGTGTTAAACCTAGTGCGAACGTCATATCCTCCAATTTTCTTAAAAGCACCATCGGAGCAACCGTGGCCTACATTATTTTCTCTAAAGAAGATGCATTGTGCATCAATCTTCACGACTATGACCCTAGGTCATCACCGTCCAACATGGCGATTGGGATATCAGGCGTGTCCTAATATACCAGAATAGCTCATCCGATGTCCTATTCTGGGATGCCTTCAAGATGTTACAACTGAACCTGGACGACGTGCAAGGGTTCACATGCTCCTTGACAGAATTATTGGGTGAGTAGATAGAGATAATGGGTTATATGACCCTAAAAACCACCTGCGGGGAGGGAGATGATGCCAAAACCATCAACGTAAACTACCTCATCATAGATACCACATCGTCTTACAACATCATCTTGGGGCGCCCTGCCATCAACTCCCTGGGAGCGGTCGTATCCACTCGGTATTTAACCTTAAAATATCCACTCATGGATGGCAGAGTGAGAACCATTCGAGGAAATCAACAAGTAGCTCACAGATATTATCTGAGCAGCCTAGAAATAGCCAGAGAAGAGCCCACATTGGTTGATTCCCACCCTTCCAAAGTTCCAAATAGTCACTTCGAGGGTGGGGACCCCATATTTGGTGCAAGGGAGGAAAGACTCATGCCCATAGAAAACTTGAAGGAAGTTCAAATAGGGTTTCGCGTCCATCAAGTCACAAAGATAGACACCTCCTTCTTTGTAGGGGAGAAGCAGGAGCTAGTCGATCGACTAAGAAGAAACGTCAACCTTTTTTTCATGGGCCCCCTCAGACATGCCACCTATAGACACCAAAGTCGTGAGCCATCACCTTTCCATTAATAGCCCTCCAAACCAATAGCCCAAAGAAAGTAGAAAGTCGGCGAAGAGAAGAGGGTCACCATTGATGAATAGGTGGAAAAACTATATAGCGCCAGATTCATCACTGAGACAAGATATCCCACTTGGCTGGCCAACATGGTCCCAGTGAGAAAGGCCAACAACACATGGTATATGAGCGTATGTTTCACGAATATGAACATCGCATGTCCCAAGGACCCATATTTGTTACCAGACATCAACCGCTTGATTAATGGGTCCTTAGACTACCAAGTGCTGAGTTTCATGGAAGCCTACTTGTAATACCCCATATTATCTAAACGCTCAATTGGATGTCAGATGAGATCAGATGAGTGTCTATGTGCTCTATCTTGATTAATTGGAATAATGAAATTCTTTAAGTATTGTCAATTGGGATCAATAGAGCAACTAGTGAACTCTGGAGAGATCAATTATTGAAGGGACATATCAATATTTATTAATTCTAATAATTGGTAACTCTAATAATTGGTTAATTGGTTTGATACGACAAAATATCGATTGAAGATATTTTACCCTGTTGGATTATATTGTATAATATTAGTATTATATATATGTGTGTGTGTGTGTGTGTGTGTGTGTGTGTGTGTGTGTGTGTGTGTGTGTGTGTGTGTGGTAAAAGAAAGAGAAAGGAAAAAGTGGAGAAATAGAAAGAAGAAGAAAACAGGGAAAAGGAAGAGCAAGAGAAGGGAGAAAAGCTCAAGGAAGAAGAGAAGCTCATGGATCATCATCATTATTCATCCTCTTCTTTAACCTCCTCTTCGATTATCAGGTGGGTTCTAGGTAGAACCTTAAGTGTAGAAGTAGAGTTGTTAGAATGGTAGGTTAGAATTTGATTAATGAATAATTTTGCTAAATCGACGATTCTAACGGTTCAAATGCGATATAAAATGCATAGCATGATTGGGTTATGTGTGAATATGAATTGTGATAATTGCTGTGATGATCCTCTGGACTTCTATGAGTTTCCATGAGTTTTGGATCAAGAAAATGCAGGTTTTTAGGCACTCTGTTCAGTGTTAACCTATTAACCAAATGTGGTTAACAGGTTAACGCGTGTAAAAATGGAGTTTTACGTGAAAATTGAGTTGGTTAACCGGTTACCAGAATATGGTTAACCGATTAACTAGTTGTGTCTCTAACTTGTTTTGGCTACTGGAAGTCGCCCGTTAACCAATTAACCATATCGTGTTAACCGGTTAACACTGTGTTGATTTTTGAAAATCTTTTAAAATCCATAACTTTTGATCCGTGTGCCCGATCGAAGCGTTCTTGGTATCGTTGGAAAGCTATGACGCTCCTCTACCTAATAAAAGGTGAAAATATTGAGTATGATGTGGGATTAATTATTTAGTGGCAACTGAATGAAAATAATGTTATGTGATGTGTTGTGATAAATGTTTTACTTGTGCAAATTGTGTTATACCATGTCTAACTAATTGTTGTTAAGTATGATTGAGAGAATATGCATGCTTAAAATGAATTAGGAGGAGTGAGGAAACTTTACCCCAAAACTAAACGGTATGATTCTAGGTTGTGACTAGGATTGTGATAGAGAATCTAGATGGCGATGCTCGTGCGTCGATGCCTAGGTGTGCATCTTCGACGAGTAATGGTCTAGAGGAGAGTGAGACACTAGTATGGAACATGTGTGTGAACCTTTGTGTTCTTTGTGAAAAGGTGAATGTGGCCTTAAGGCATGTGGCCTTGTGATTGCCGAATACAATCAAGTTTGTATGTGAGATCACGTAATCGGAACCGTTTCCCTGAGTTTCTGTTTCGTGAGGTGAAGCTTATTTAGAGCTCCTCCGAAATGTACGCATATTTTATTACTTGGCAGGTTCGATTCCCGTGTGTAGTACGAATGAAGCCTATATGGTAAAGAGACTTGTGACGGTCTATGGCCCGTGTAAAGTGACAGGTCATAACGGTTAATGGCCCGTAAAACCCAAATCCATTTCGTATGTCAAGTAAGTGCAAGGATCCATGACTCGTGCCGACTTCTAGACGTAGAAGAGGACGTGAAAAGGGGATGCCTTGATGAGGTTACTGATTAGTGATATTTGAGTTGTTGAACTCATGACATGTTTCCATATAGTGTGAGATTGTGAACTCAAGGTCATTTCACTACTACAAAACACTAAAACAACAACACCAGGCTTACAACGTATCCTTTTATGTCGTTGTAATAGGTTAAAAATTTCGCGCCCATTTAAAAGCTGAGTCATTTAATGACGGTTGAATGAAACCACCGTAGTAATAAATAAAATGTATCAAGCTTCGATTCCCTGCAACTACATTTTTTCCAATTTTTAGAGTACATTTAGCGTGTGTCAATTAAGTCCATTATTTAAAAAATAAATTGTAAATTATTTTACAACGGTTAAGATGAACAACCGTAGTAATAAATGAAATATAACAAGCTTTGATTCCCTCCAACTACATTTTTTCCATTTTGTAGAGTACATTTAGCGTGTGTCACTTAAGTCCATTATTTAAAAAATAAATTGTAAATTATTTTACAACGGTTAAGATGAACAACCGTAGTAGTAAATGAAATGTAACAAGCTTCGATTCCCTGCAACACATTTTTACCTTTTTTAGGATACATTTCACTTAAGATTCCACTACGGTTTGTTTCTCCACCGAGATTAAAAGGTTTACTGATAAATTAAAACAAAACTTATTATGTATTTCTTTCATAAGACGCCCTAATCGAACAAGTGAGCCAGCGACGCCCTAACCTTTACACTCTTCAACATCTTCATTCCTTTTTTCTTGGTTTATGCTCAAATATTGACCGTCTTCATTCATTTGCTTCTTCAGCTTCGAAGTAAGGTACTCTTCAACATCTTCATTCCTTTTTTCTTGGTTTATGCTCAAATATTGACCGTCTTTATTCATTTGCTTCTTCAGCTTCGAAGTAAGGTTCTCTTCAACATCTTCATTCCTTTTTTCTTGGTTTATGCTCAAATATTGACCGTCTTCATCATTCATTTGCTTCTTCAGCTTCGAAGTAAGTTCTCTTCAACATCTTTATTCCTTTTTTTCTTTGTTCATATTGTATATGCTCAAGTCAGAATGAGATGTTTCATATGCTTTACGTTTAGTATGAGAGTACATCTTCATTGATTTTTTCTTTGTTCATATTGTATATGCATATGCTTGAGTTTTTGGATTAGATTTTGGTGTGTCATTCACATTATTATACATGTATAAATTTCAGAAGTTGTAATGGATCGTAGTTGGATGAAAGCCAATAGATTAGATCCGGTTTATGAGAACGGAGTTTGTGAATTCCTTGAATACGCTGATAAACATCTTCCTGGAAATGATGGTATCTTTTATTGTCCTTGTGTTGTTTGTGCTAATATCAAAAAGGGTACAAAGAAAGAAATACACAATCACCTTTGTTGTGATGGTATATGCCAAAATTATATAATATGGGTGTGGCATGGTGAGGTGGATAATAAGGAAAGTCGGGCGTCACAAAGTCAAAGAGTGGAGGAAGATGAATATATGGAAGATCACCTAGAGGATATGTTCCGTGATATTGGGGAATCTTCTTTTATGAATGCTCATATTTATGATAATTTATGTAGTGATAAAGACACCCCTTTATATAAGGGAAGCACAGAGTTCACACGATTGTCGGTGGTGTTAAAGTTGTTTAATCTGAAGGCAAAAAATGGATGGTCGGATAAAAGTTTCACGGAATTATTTGATATGCTATAGCAAATGTTACCAGAAGATAAAAAATTGCCGGATCGTTGCTATGAGGCCAAGAAGATATTGTGTCCACTGGGTCTGGAGTATATCAAGATACATGCTTGCCCTAATGATTGCATATTATACCGAAAAGAGTATGAAGACTTGTTTCAATGTCTGAAATGTGGTGTGTCGCGTTACAAGCTGAAGGCTAGCAATGGTGATGACAATGATCACTATGACAATGTTAGTAGGAAGCACCCTCCTGCTAAAGTGTTATGGTACTTGCCAATACTTTCACGATTAAAGAGAATTTTTGCTAATTCGAATGACGCAAAGAATCTTAGATGGCATGCAGATGAAAGGATTCGTGATGGAAGCATTCGCCATGTAGCTGATTCTTTGCAATGGAAGAAAATTGATTCGTTGTTTTCGGATTTTGGAGTCGAGCCAAGAAATCTTAGGCTTGGACTTGCCACCGATGGAATGAACCCCTTTGGTAATATGAGCACTAATCATACTTCGTGGCCTATTCTTCTCACTATTTACAACCTATCTCCTTGGTTGTGCATGAAGCGCAAGTATATACTATTAAGTATGATGATTTCTGGACCACGACAACCTGGTAACGACATAGATGTTTATCTTAGTCCATTAATTGATGATTTACGACTCGTGTGGGATGAAGGCGTTGAAGTTGATGATGCATATTCTGGGGAAAAGATTAATATACGTGCAATGTTATTTTGCACAATTAACGACTTTCCGCCTTACGGTAACTTGGTGGGATACATTGTCAAAGGACATAAAGCGTGTCCTATATGTAAAGATGATACTTGTTATCACTAACTTGAGTTTGGAAAAAAGGTCGTTTACCTTGGGCATCGAAAATTTCTAAAACCGGGTCATCCTTATCGTAGATTGCGAAAGGCTTTTAATGGAGAGCAAGAGTTTGGTGAGGCTCCTAAACCTTTAACCAGTGATGAAGTTTATCAATGGCAGGAATACATTAATGTTGTCCTTGGGAAGAGAGAAAAAGAAAAAGGTGGGAAGAGAGAAAAAGAAAAAGGTGGGAAGAGAGGAAAAGAAAAAGGGGCAGTTGCGAAAAATATATGGAAAAAGAGGTCCATCTTCTTTGATCTTCCATATTGGTCAAGTCTTGGTGTTAGACATTGTCTTGATGTGATGTACGTGGAGAAAAATGTATGTGATAGTTTGATTGGCACACTTCTAAACATTCCGGGCAAGACTAAAGATAGTAAGACTTCCCGTCTTGATATGGAGAAGATGGGTATACGAAAATAGTTGGCTCCAATAGAGAAAGGAAAAAGAACTTATATGCCTCCAGCATGTCACACTCTATCTAAAAAGGAAAAGAAGATGTTCTGCGAGTGTTTGCAAGGTATTAAAGTTCTGCAAGGTTACTCATCAAACATCAAGAAACTTGTATCAATGAAGGATCTCAAGTTAATTGGTTTAAAATCTCATGATTGTCATGTATTGATGCAACAACTTCTACCAGTGGCTATCCGTGGGATCCTTCCAAAAAATGTGAGAGTAACTATAACGAGACTGTGTTTATTCTTCAATGCCATATGTAATAAAGTTCTTGATTTTAAAAAATTGGATGAATTAGAAGATGAGGCTGCCATAATCTTGTGTCAATTGGAGATGTATTTTCCGCCATCATTTTTTGACATTATGGTTCACTTACTTGTTCATCTCGTAAGAGAAATCAGAATTTGTGGTCCAGTTTATTTAAGGTGGATGTATCCAATAGAGCGATATATGAAGATCTTTAAAGGATATACGAAGAATCATCACCGACCGGAAGCTTGATTGTTGAAAGGTACATCACAGAAGAAGTTGTTGAGCTTTGTACAAACTATTTGTCGGATGCAGATTCTATAGGAATTCCAAAGTCTCATCATGCTGACACAGACGGAAGAGGTATTCAAGGTCTAAATGTTAGGTCAATGGCTCGGGATGTAGTTATTCAATCACATTTCTATATTTTGAATAATATAGATGAGGTTCAACCTTTCATAGATACTCACAAAAGACTTATGAAGAAAAAATATCCCCGAATGAATGACAAGTTGTTGTTGATAGAGCATAACAATAGATTCATGGATTGGTTTAATAAAAGTGTATCTAATGATCCTAGTGCATCCGAGATACTTAGATGGTTGTCGTACGTGCCAAAATTTTGTGTCATTACCTGGAGTGCATACGACATTGGTCATTATACCTTTTATACAAAATCAAAAGATGATCGTAGTACAATGCAAAATAGTGGGGTTATGGTTGAAGCCGAATCGATGTATTTCTCTAGTTCGAAAGATAAGAATCCGGTATTGGCAACTACCGCGTTTTATGGTGTCATTGATGAGATTTGGGAGATTGATTATGTTATTTTCAAAGTGGCTTTATTTAAATGTAAGTGGGTTCCCAATAATAGTAATGGTGCAGACATTGATGACTTAGGATTCACCCGGGTCGACCTTGGCAAGGCATCTTTTAATACAGAACCATTCATCATGGCTTCTCAAGCAAAACAGGTTTTCTATGTTCCCGATCCATCGGACAAATCGGGGAAATGGTCAATCGTTCGCCAAGGAAAATACATTCCTCTTAGTGATGAAAGTCTTGATATTCCGTCCACACCTTCTTACACAACACAAGTTCCTACCTCATATGATGAAGTTGATGGAGATGTCGTGCATGCTATACGAATCAATCATGAAGAAGGCATATGGGAAAATTAACAAGTACGTAATTTATTATTTATTCATAATATATTAATTGTATGTTATAGTTTAGAAGTATTTTTACTAACAAGTATAATTATTTGAAATCATAGGTATTTTGAGTCCAGACACCAGGCCAGGAGACAAGACACCAAGAGACAAGATACCAATACACCAAGTTACAATTATGTGAAGTTATGTAATGTGTGTAAACTGTAATATGGTATATGTGATATTTTATTTATGTAGGTTGTTTGTTCTGATAAACTGTAATCTGGTATATGTGATATGGCACGATTAATATTATTATGAAAACTATATCACAAAATGTGAATTGTATTTTTCTGTTGTGCTGAGATATGGAGAATAATAATACAGGTAAAAGAATGGGATTAATTATAAAATCAGGATGATATTTGTTAATTTTTCCGAAACTTTAACGACGGCTATATTTCCTAACCGTTATAATATCTGGCGCGGTGTCCAGCAAAAAATAAATATCAAAACTGTGCTGCTGGGAATCGAACCGAGGACAATTATATTTATTACAATGGTGTAATGTAAAACCGTTGTGATAGTTAGCGCGCTTTCCTGTTTATTACAACGCATATAAGGTCGTCGTTATAAGCATCATATATACAACAACAATCTACATAACAACGCCCTCGCCCGTGTCATTATATGTCATTCCCAACCGTTGTTAAATGGGTTTTTCGTAGTAGTGTTTCCCTTTCCTTTTGACTTGAGTTAGGATTGGCTAGAACCCTGTAAAGCCGAGAGAATCCATAAGATAGGGAACTCACTGAGATTAATATCTCACCCCATTATTGTTGTTATTTTTTAGGCGTTGTTTGCAGGTTTGGTTTACAAGTGGAGCTATGCTTGGATGTTTCAAGAGAAGCTTAGCTTTAGTTTTCCGCTGTGTAATTTGTTGTATACAATTGAGAAAATTGTATATTGATCTTAGTTTTTATTGTTTTGGCAAGTTTCCATATCTTGTACAATAGGTTGTGTTTATGTTTATAGAATGGGCAAATATGTGAATTACGCCATTAGGCACTTATGATGGTGTCAGTACCAAATAAAACGCATGTATAGTATTATTCTAGGTATATATTATACAGGGCATTACACTACTTAAGATACAACCAAATCAAGATGGATCCACTGGATGCCCCCAAAAGCTGCCTTCATGTTTAACCAGGGCAACTATTACTACAATGTCATGCCTTTCGCCCTTAAAAACACTGACGACACCTACCAACGACTCATGGACGATGTGTTCCCCTATCAAATCGGGCAAAACCTAAAGGTATATGTCAACGATATGATTATCAAATGAAAAAAAGATACAGCCACGCCAATGACCTATAGGATATCCTACAATCAGTGAGAAAGTATGACATGCGCCTGAACCCTGCCAAATGCTCTTTTAGAATACATATGAGGAAATTTATAGGATTCATGTTAACGATGAGGGGGATTTAAACCAATACCGACAAGTGCCAGGCCGTTATCGATATGAGGAACCCCACTAATGTGAAGGAAGTACAACAACTTACTGGACGCATAACCTCCATTTCTTTGTCGCCTTGAGAAAAAATGAGAAGTTCAAGTGGATAGATAAATGTGAGAAAGCTTTCGCTAAGATCAAGGCATTCCTCACATCACCCCCAATCCTCACTCTTCCGAAGGAAGACTCACATTTTGCTCTTGTACCTCTCGATCACTGAACGGGAGATGAGTTTAGTCCTCGTCCAAGAAATAGACAAAGTAGAGAAGCCTGTGTATTTTGTAAGCAAAGTGTTCAAGGGCATGGAAACACACTACCAAAAGATTGAGAAGCTCGCATTGGCCATTGTCACCGCAATAAGAAAACTCTGACCATATTTCCAGGGGCATGCCATCTTGGTAAAAATTAACTACCATATCCGTCAAGTATTGAAAAAACCTGACCTGGTGGGTAGAATGATATACTGGTCGGCAGATCTCTCGGAATACGACATCCAACATGTTTTGAGAGGGAGCATCAAATCACAATCCCTGATCAATTTTGTTGCCGAACTTAGTTCGCCCGTTGAAGAGGACCCACCATCAGAATGGGCGTTATTTGTGGATGACGCCTCTAACATGAATAGAAGTAGTGCATGAGTAGTACTCGAAGGACTAAGAGATATAGTTAATGAGTAGGCATTGAAGTTCGAGTTTATTGTCATAAATAACTAAGCAAGTATGAAGCGTTCATTGTCGGTATGATCCTTGCCTTGGAAATAATGGCTACCAGATTAAAGGGCAAAAGTGATTCTCAACAAGTAACAAACTAGGTATAGGCACAATACTAGACCAATGAGCCTATGTTGATGAAATATATGCTGAAAGTACAACATATTTCCTCACGTTTCATTTCTTTTGAAGTAGATCATGTCCCTTGCAAACAAAACTTCAGGGCAGACCTCTTATCAAAGCTAGCCACCTCAAAAGTTGCGAGGTCCAATAGAACGGTCATACAAGAAAATATGGATTTCCCTAGTATCGAGACGGGTGAGGTATACTCCGTGGGATTCATCCCCGAGACCAGCTGGATGTCGCCCATATTGCCCTACCTGCAGTATAGCGAACTCCCACCTGACACGAGAGAAACGAGAAATATCAGAAGAAAAGCTGCCAATTATACCATACTCTCAGGAAAACATTACAAAATAGGGAAGGTTGCTCCCATGTTAAGGTTCCTAGAGGAAAGCGACATCGCCTTAGTTCTCGCAGAAGTCCATAAGGGGCCTACAACAATAATATCAATGGGAAAGCTCTCGCCCATAAACTATTAAGAGCAGTTATTACTGGCCCACATTAATGAAATACATTATCTCCTTCATTAAAAAATGCGATCAACGCCAAAGACTTGCTGACCTTCACCATGCCCCGGTAGAATTCGTCTAGTCTATGACCTCACCCTGGCCATTCTACTAGTGGGGCATGGATATCTTGGGCCTGTTCCCTCTGGCGCTTGGACAGCTAAAATTCTTAATAGTAGGAGTGGACTACTTCACTAAATGGATAGAGGTGGTGGCTAAAATCATGGTAGAAAGGGTCAAGCGCTTCTACCGGAAAATAATCATGTGCCCATACGATATCCCTGGCGCTGTTGTTTGGACAATGGAACCCAATTTGCTAGTACCATGGTTACTGACTTCTGCAAAGATCTGGTCATGCAGAAAAAGCTCGCATACATGGTATGTCCTCAAGCCAACGGACAAGCCAAATCTGTGAACAATGTGATCCTAAAAGGACTCAAGAAGAAGTTGGACGAAGCCAAGGGTCTGTGGGCGGAGCTGCTACATGAGATATTATGGTCGTACCACACCACACCATAATATACCACCAAGGAAACCTCTGTTTTCCATGGTTTATAGGGCAGACATGATGCTTCACGTAGAAATCGAGATGTCGTCATGGCGACGAGCCCATTTTGACGAAGATAAAACGAGATAGGATTGAAGTGTGCAATAGATATGGTTGATGATCTACGGAGGCCGCCCATGTCCGGGAGTTTGCTACCAAACATATAGCTGCTAGAAGATACAACTCCAAGATAAAATCGAGGAGATGCATGAGGGCGATTTGGTATTAAAGGAAGTGGTTATACCTGCATAGTAGGGGAAGCTACAACCTAAATAGGAAGGGTCGTATCACATATACCAAAAGCTGCCTCACGGAGCATACAAATTGAAAGAACTTGAAGGACCACTCCTACCCCAGACTTGGAACGCATTCCACCTCCGATATTACTGTAGTTAAAATTGTTTATAACTTTATAGTAAACTTTATGCCCGTGTAATTTTGAACAATCATTCCAATTCTTTGATTAGCCAATGACCCCCTGTTGCAGTGAGAATCGGATGACAAGCTATTAATTAACTTGCATCACAAAACATTGAAATTCACCACCGAGCTTTGATTTATCCAAAGGAAAAAGGGTAAAGAACGAAAACCCTAATAAGAGAATCTAGGTTCGGAAATTGGTTATACTAAGGGAAGGTATTAGCACCCTAAGTATCTGTAGTACTCTACAGGAACCTCTTGTTTATGTTTGTGTTATGTTACGTTTGCTTGCTAAGATATCTATGCTAAGGTAAAGGTAAAGGTAAAGACCTAAGGGTATGTACACTAAGTTTGCTCGCCAAGACGTCGCATCTTGTGCCTACGTATCTGACTAAAGAATCAGAGCAACTGTAGTTCACCTAACTAGGGGTGAGGAACCATTGACTATGGCCAAAGTTCTAAAGGGAAGGTAGGGTCTGAAAGCAAGACACCTACATGGAGTGCGGTGACTCCTAAGGATAAGTTAAAACAGGGAAGAAGTATCCACGGGAAAGTAGGGTCTGACAGCAAGACACCTACATAGAGTGCGGCGACTCCAAGCCTACGACTAGGTTAAAAAGGGGTAATGAGTTATCTATTACTTTGAGGTCAATAGAGAGACTTTCCTTTGGAAGGGGGAGATAACAAACTTCTTAACAAGAATGTTACAAGGGACTTGAGATTAAATGAGCAATATAAATTCAAGAATTCAAAGAAGATGTGCAACAGTTAAGCAATGATCAAAACTCAAAAGTAAAGTTCAACATTCATGTATAGCATGTGATAGTGTGATAATTCACAACAATTATAAACACAAGATGTACCTATATGTGATAAAGAAATCATTCAAGTGTTAAACCAAAGGCAAGGCAAAAGACTCAATGATAAAGCTAAACAAAACCTTCTCAAGAACAACTCCCTCATGTATAAAAAATTATCACAAAAACTCTTAAGGAAAAGGTGATTTTTGAGTGGAGCGCAAAATTTAAATGAAAAAAGTCTTATATATCTTTTTTATGAATTTTTAATTTAATGTAAAATAAAATAAAGTTAAATTAAATTATGGAAAAAATTAAATTAAGCAATAAAGAACAAATATGATTTTTTTTGGAATTTTTGGGTTTAGGGACAATATTTTAAATTAATTAAAGTAAGAAGAAAAGAAATAAAATACTTTTTAAATTAAAATAAAAAGGGGGGTGCATAATGAGTTTCACTCAGGCCAGAGACACACTTGGTGCGCATGGGCCCTCAATATTGGGGTGCAAGAAGCAATTTGCTAAGCCCAATTCCACATCAAAACAGAAAAAAGAAGGAGAAAATAAAATAAAAAGGGGACTAGGGTGAGGGGGATTCAAACCCCAACCCCTTAGGTTAACGCGCATGTCACTTACCATTGGGGTGGCTATACATCCGTTGTATAAGCCACCTCAATTAATTCTTAAACCTGGCCAGCGAAAATAATAAAAAACATGCTGAAGGCCCCCTATATGGCAGTATAGTATGCTAGTGAAATTTATCAATTGGTCAACTGCATTTAAAGCACTCAAACGCCAGACACAGGTGGACCAATCCTCTAGACATGTTCTAACTCTCAACATGCAGTTTAAAAACTCAAACTATCGTGAAAACAAAACCATGGCCATGACGGACAAACTCCCTTATCCCAACCTGATCTCCATCAAAACCTAGCCAAAACTAGCAAAACAAAAACCTATTTTACACTACCCATAATGCAGAATGTTAATAACCCTTCCTTAACTTAAAACAAAAGTATTGTCAAGGTGAAAAATGAATTGAAAAAGGTGAATTCAGGAATGAACTCACACGCCTAGACACCAATCAAGCTCAAGCAGTAATCTTTGCATAGCTTAATCTAAACTGACACTAGCATATGTCTTAAGGAGATCTCAAAGTTTAAATTCTAACATGAAAATATGAACACCCTATACTTTATACTTCTAAACTGGCAGAGCAAAAGATTTCTCAGTAAACTCAAACTTTCACTCTCATTACCAAACTCCAAAATTGTAATGTTACCAACACAATCTTAGACTAAAAAACTACATACCTTCTTCCCAAGTAATATAAACATGTCATTCAACAACTGTATTTTCAAACAAACAAAATCTAAACTTCTGAATACAAATTTGAGCATGATAAGGACATGAATAGGTGGCCAAGGATATAAGGAAAGGAATGAGACAAAGCACTCATTGTGTCACCACACGTTCAAACGGATTCTCAACATGAAGATACAGGCATTATGTTATCAAAACCTATAATGTACAGGACAAGCAACATGGTACCAAAGTTAAGAAATGCTTAAACAGATTCTCACATGAACATCATTATCATGCACACAGTTATTTGACCAAGGTGCAAAATAAATAGTAAGGTAAACATGGTTGTGGTACATGGAATAGGGAGCAAAACAACACAAAATAGATGTGCTCAGAAATGAAAAAGAACAACAACTCTCATCACGTCTTGATAACAAATGCAGCTCCAACATTACTCTCATATTGATTAGTCACTCAATAGACAGTCTGGGAATAAATTCCAACATGCAAATTTTAACATGGGAATACAAATATCATATCATATGAACTTAACATTTAACATTTAAATCCATGACTCTGAACACGTGAACATACATCTCTGGACATGGCATTAGAGTTATCAAAACACTCATCCTGTCAACAACTTTTTAAGCAAGCCCCCGATGGTATTAGGGTAGTAACAATATAACATCATGAATGGCAGTTTTAAAGAACGTCAATATTATTCGCATGGTCACTGGCTTAAGAGCAAAGCAAAACAATATAATGGCAGTATGATCATGGCTTTTGAAACATAGAGTAAAGGAGAGATGAAGGTTACCTAGTGCCCCTTCATTGTTACAAGTTGTTAGAAATCCCAAGGACTGAACTTCTTCCTCCTCACACTTGAAAGCTAACACAAGGTATTCTATTTCTCCCTCTTACTTGCCAAGAAAATGTACTTCGTTGAGAACTCTCAAACTTATGATTTTTTATTTCTATTTTTGGTGCCTTGGTGTGAAGTTCCACCCTCTTTTTATAAGAGAAAATAGAAGGGTTGAGGTATGGGCAAAGGTGCAACTTACCAAAATCTCCCTTTTTCTCTCCCTCGTGTGAGCTGGCTCTTTGATGTAAAAGTCCTCAAGTTCTGTTAAGGTTAGGTCTGATGTGGTGGATTGATGGGATTGGACCAAGGCTCAAGGAAAATAGGAGAAGAAATGGCCATGCTTTTGTGTAGAAAAGTTTCTCTTTCATCATGTCCACTTGCACCAAGTTGAATAAAACTATGTTATTTTAATGTGCAACTTTGAGGAAAATCGTGGCAGAGGTTCTAATCACTCTACCCTTGCTTTTAGCATTCAGATTTGTGAGGGATTTGGTGATTTTCTGACTTTTCTAAGTGCAAGACAAAATGCCAACATACTCACTTTAGGGCACCACAACTTAATAACCATGCGTCCAAATTGTGAGATTTTTTATCCTTTGCAAAATAGGCATTTGATAGAACAAGTTTTGTGTGGAAAGATTTTTTATTTGAAACTTGGAATAGTGTGAAAATCATCCATGAAGTTAGGTACAAAGAGCTGTCCACAAAAACTTAGAAAAAATTCTAAGTTATGAAATTTTCACAACTTGAAACAACCATCTTTAGGACATCATAACTTGATATTAGTTTATCCAAATGAGGATTTCTACACATGCTTAGAAAGCTTGAAGAACAAGGAACAACTTTCATTTTCAAAGATTTTTGATTTGAAGCTTGGAACTAGGTGAAAAACAGCCATGAAGTAGTGTTCAAAATTGGGGCAAAATGCTGAAAATTTCACCAAGTCCTAAAGGCAAATTATTTTTCAAGTCTCATAACTTAAAAACCAAGCAATTTCTGAAGAGAGGTCCTCTAATATGTTTTGAAGATCATGGAAAGAGCTTCCATTTGAGCTTTGAGTCACTCAATTTGGATGTGTGGTTTGAAAGTTATGATTGTTTCAATTTTTGCACAAGTAGTGAAATTTCCACCTTTGAAAAGTTACAAAGACCAAACCTTGCTTCCTTTGCAAGAAACCCTTCAAAACTTGATCTCTCATGCCTTAGCTCATCAATGAGACATGTCATGATGGATTGAGGACTTGGATGCTTCATTTTGGATCAAAATCTCAGGGATTAGAGCCTCAGTCAAAACCCTAATTTACTTGTGAATGTACTTGAGTGATCTCTGATGATCTTGCTTCTTCAATCACATCTAAGGCTCATAGATGGTCTCTAGGGATGTCTATTATCACATGGAGTCATGTCCCAGGGTTTGAGAGCAACTCTTGACCAAGATCAAAGGCCATGATTGTCTTGTCATAACAAAACCCTAAATGGAGACAGGGTGAATGTTGGAATAGTATCAGTGTGGGTTTTTGTTATCGTCTCCACAGGGATTGTCGGATATTTGATGCTTGCCGCTCAATAGTTGTGATATTCTAAGTTAAGGTTTTCAAAAGTTTCACTTGTTGTTATCATTCACTTGTAGCAAAGATTAATTAGGTCACAAAGATTTTTGTAAAAGCATGTTAAGGTTAGGTTTCATCAATCCTATTCATGTATAAACAATTAATCAAGCATATGAACTCAGTTTCCGACCAATATAACCGCGTATCCTCCCGACTACGTTTATGTCTAAAGCGGAATCGTGAGTACCGTTGTTTAGACCGTTAGATGATGTCTCACGCTAACAATCTAAGCAACGATCATTAAGATCAATACAATGCGAATAGCAAATCCCAAATCTATGTCTAGAGTTTGGTTTTTAAGAGATGAAATTGTTAGGTCAAGAGTTGTAAAGTCTATGTCTAGAGCAAAACAATTCACAAATGGATCATTAAGAGAAAACAACATCATCTATATTGATCAAAGACTTTGTTCATATACAAGAGATCAACATCAATACATAAAAACAGAATCAACTACCTCTAACCTCAACATTGAGTGATTAGCTACCACTTCTCATGGTAGCTTGGATGACAAGTAAAGAGAGGAGATGAATGAGCATCCACAACGAATAATCGAGAATGGATGCAAAATCAGCTTCTCCAATGAAAATACAAGCTTTTCTGAACAAAATACTGTAAACCCTTAATTCTAATGTAAAATGAGCAAGATATCCATTCCAAAAAGTAACAATTCTATTTAGACATTTTTCCTAACAGCACCATTCGCCCAGCGAAGGCCTTCATTCGCCTAGCGAATGCCCAAAAATATGGCACATTTAAGTGCCTCAGACTTAAACCGCCCCTCAGAATTATCGTGGGTTTGCTAGGCGAACCAAAACATTCGCTTCGCGAGCATTCGCTGCAACCTTCGCCCCAGCGAAGCTTGGGTGTTTTCAAAATGGAAAGTTTCTGCCACCCTTCGCTGGCACATTCGCCCTGCGAGCATATCAGCGAGCATTCGCTGGCCTACTCGCCCAGCGAATTTACCCAGTTTTCCTACTGTAAGTTTTGCACACTTTCTGCCACCATCTCGCTGGCATCCTCGCTGACGTTCGCTAGGCGAACCTTCGCTGGCACCTTCGCCAACACTCGCCTAGCGAATACTGTTGTTGATTTCAATTCTTTGGCAGCTTGCACTATTTCTTTGGGTCTTCAAACTTTGATCTTTTCACTCCTATTTCTGCACATTTAGCACACAAATTACAAGCACCACAAGTATATTTCAAATAATGCACAACAACATCAATTCACACTAAAATCAACCTATTCCACATGAAAAGTCATGAAAAATTCCAAATAACTCATACTCAAATATATCATGATTGACATCTAACAAACTCTCCCCAACTAACTCATTGCTTGTCCTCAAGCAAAGTATGCCTCTCACGAGGGTTTGCTCGAGGATTAAATCCAACCAAGATACGAAAATGGCTCAGCTAAACAGTGATCACAACAATGCATCAATTACACAATTCAAGAACCAATCATGAAAGAGAACTTGACTCTTAAACAATTTCAACAATGCTTCAAGAGACAACTAACTTATCATACACATGTCATTCTACACTCCTCTTCGAAATAGGATTGAAGGCAAACGTGCATACAAGCACGGGACAATTAAACTCTCTTGACAAATGATGCAATACTAAGCAATTCATATCATATCTCAATGATCATAACAGAAATTATGGAAGTAAAAGATCACTAAGGACTTCAAGGGTTGTAGCTTGGTCGGGTGAACAAAAAAGGGACATTTCTAAAGGTCTTTGAAACGAAATTGCCGACGCAAAAGAACATTCACTATGTACATATTTACACAACACACTTCATTTCACCAAATTGTCATTCCACCTTCACAAACTACCGTGCACACTTATTGATTATATTATTTTTTTCTCGTTCAAGCAAGCATTTTCTCTTTTGTACAATATATTCACACTCTTCTTTTGACATGCTTGCTTGAAAAATTTTTTTCTTTTCATAATTAGGAGTAATGCACCTATCTTCCTTTTTATTCTCTCCCCAACTCATTTTCAACTCCACCTAAAGTGAATGTTCCTTGCTTTTTAGGGCAAGGAAGTCAAAATAAACAATTTACAAAGGTTCAAGAAGAAAAATGTTAGAAACTCACTAAATTCAATGATGAACCAAACTAGCAAATTATGTACATAAAACAAGTTCATCATTCAATTGAGTTCTAAACTGTTTAGGCTCAAAGGGGCTACCGAATGCTCACTACTCACAGGTAAATTAATATTTGGGCATAGTTGTGCTCACTAACAAAAATTGCCTTGATCACTTCTCCTACTTCCACAAAATCACACAATCACAAGATAAGGCATGAATTAAAAATAAAGACAACATTCATCAACACTCCTTGACATATAATACAATTTTGAGGCTTCTCACTTTACTAGTTTCAGATCCTAAAATGACATATGTATTCAAAAGAAGTTGTAACATGAAACACATTTACACTTGCCCAAGACACAAAATTCTAAAGCATAAAAAATTCTTGAATCAAGGTAACGATATACCTTGTCGCAACACAATGCTTACGGTACTATCATAGCCCTCACATCTTGGAGGAATTTCTCTTTAATCCCAAGAGTCCAACCTACTTCCACAAAGTTCCACCATTAAAGAAGAAAAAATCAAAATAACACATAAAAAAACACACTTACTACTATAATTAAAAACCAACAATTATTAGTAAAGCGAAACAAAAAAATTTTACTACAAACCATAATGCTTACTAATAATATCATAAAGTGCCTGGTGTATAAAACACCTACAAAATTCAAAAAGTACCACACGGGTACGAGTACATTAATACTTGACTAGTAAAAGCTGAAAAATACATAATATAAGAAAACTTCACTTTGGAGACCAAAGGAAGTACACAAGTCTAAGATCACAAAAAAAAATCAATCCTCCTCATCATCATCGTCCATGTCCTCCTCCTCGTCTCCAGCAGAAGTAGCCTCATCATCATCAGCATCGTCCTCACCCCCTCCAAATATTGGCCTGGCCTCAGGCCAACCAGCATGCACTAGGAACTGCTCCCTAGTCATCATAAGATGCTCAGAAGAAGGGTCACGGATCTGCAACTGAAGAGCCTGCAAGGAATCATGAATATCCGTCATAGCACGCTGCTGGGCAGCCATCCAATCCCAGTTATAATTGCAGATCTCCTGCTGATATGGATAATAGGCCGGCGTTGTCGGCTCAGAACCCTCCTCAGCTTCATCAGCATCATCAGCACCAGCACTAGAAGAGGCTCCAACCATCCCTCTAGCCTTACAGAACTTATCCACATACCGATCATCAATAGCAGATGGAATAGTGACCTGCCTGCGGGTTGGCATATCAACACCAGCGTGAGCACACAAGGATATGATCAGACATGGAAAAATAAGCGGGGCATTCTTGCGCGCCGCCATACCTCCCGAACCACTTAACACAACTGCCCTGATTTCATCCGCAATGATGCGGGCCACGTCAATCTGGACATTCTGCTGAATGCTGTGGATAAGATGAGCCAAAGCAATAGGAACTGTACTATGATGCGACCTGGGACAAATGTTAGTGAGCACAAACAACAAAATAACCTGAACCAAGGGCAGCATGTCCACCCTTCTGAACCTAACCGGCACCCCGGAGGAATTTAGCGCAACTTCCTTACCTTCAAGAAGTAAATCCCGAGTCATCTTCTCAATCTCACGATGAAGATGCAAGTCTCGATGATAGGCATCGATCTCAGTCCCAACCAACGGTAAAGGATCTCCCAAAACAGTGTTGATCGTCCTACGATCAAACCTCACAACAGTACCTCTAACCCAAGAGGCCCAACTGAATCTTTCACCATCATCCGGTAATGCATTCGCAAAAAATTCCCGAACAATTTCAATGTTGTACCCATCCAGCGGCATCATTAGACGATCCCACTTCTTTGCCACAAAAAGTGCATCAATAGTTCGGTAACTTCCTCGATCACTAAGAAGGAATCTTTTCTCCGGCAGGATGGTCTTTCTTTCAAGGGTCTCGTACCTGGCAGCCTGCTTAGCTCCCCTGAATCGTTCTTCGTCAAATCGCACGGGCACCTGCCTGGAGGTTTGAGCCTTTCGCTTCTTAGCCGCGTGAATCGCCATTTTTGGTGCCATCTGCACATAACAAACAATGAAACCAAACAAGGGCAACAAACGCATTAGCAACTAAAAACAACCAGCCAGAGCTCTGCATTAACAAGTAAAAAAAAATTAAAAATCTGCCTCTGTTCGCGCCAGACTCGCTAGGCGAAGTCTGGCGAATGCTCGCGCGACTCGCGAGGCGAACGAACCAGCGAAAGCGCGATTCTTCAGAAAAACACAGTTACAAACAGTCCCTCTCCCATCTCCTAATTTCAAATACTACTCTAGTCATATTGCTTATGTAGTTTCTAACATGCAAGACAAAAGTAACATGACAGAGTATACCAATTTTTCACCAAACCCATATTGATCACTTAAGAACATAAACAATGCTTACAGAAATAAATTGTAAAGAGTAAACAAACCTGAATTTCGCACTGTTAATGGTGGAGTAAGGCAATTGGAAAGTAGAAGGAGATGAGTGTTGAAGTGTACAAGAGGAAATGAAAGGAAAAGAATGACACGGAGGGAAATGATGAAGATGTCAAGAGGCTAGGGTTTTCCCCCCCTCTATTCTGAGTTCAAAGTGGGTCTTGGGCCCAATTTGGTGGCCCACCCACAATCCATTTTTTTTTCTGATGTGGCATGAACTTGGGTTGGTCTGCCTCGCTGGGTTCGCGGAGCGAAGGCCAGCGAATGCTCGCCCCATCTCGCTAGGCGAACACCAGCGAACAAGACCAGAATTTTCAAAATTTTTCCAAACTGTGCCACAATTTTTTAAGCATTATAGTGATATCTAAACATTCTCAAAACAGAAATAACAGAAATACTTACAATGTTGGGGTGCCTCCCAACCAGCGCTTGTTTAACGTCGGCTAAGCTCGACGGTCCACCGCAATCTCACGGATCGCGGAAGGGAACAATGGCGGGATTCCGCTCGAAATCTCCTCCAAGATAAACTTTCAGCCTCTGTCCATTGACAGTCCAACTTTCCTTTGACTTTGTGTCCTCAATTACGATTGCTCCATAGGGCTTGATTTCCACAATCCGAAAAGGTCCGGACCATTTAGATCGTAATTTTCCGGGAAACAATTTTAATCGAGAATTGAACAATAAGACCAGCTGTCCGACCTCAAAATGTTTGATGACAATTCTTTTGTCATGGTAAGACTTGACACGATCCTTATACAATTTATTGGAATCGTACGCCTGAAGGCGCAATTCATCCAACTCGTGTAATTGCACTTTTCTTCTTTCCCCGCCTAGAGTTGGATCAAAATTCAAAAATTTTAAGGCCCAAAACGCCTTGTGCTCCAACTCTACCGGCAAGTGACAATTCTTACCATAGACCATTTTGAACGGTGTGAGACCGATCGGAGCCTTAAAAGCGGTCTGATACGCCCACAACGCGTCATCAAGTTTGTTCGCCCAATCCTTTCTCGAGGCTGCAATAGTTTTCTCTAAAATCCGTTTAATTTCACGATTAGATACCTCTGCTTGACCGTTAGCTTGTGGATGATATGGTGTAGCAACCTTGTGCTTCACACCATACTGCTCCAAAGCTTTGTCAAGCTGAATGTTACAAAAGTGAGATCCTCCATCACTTATTAACACTCGAGGAGTACCAAAACGTGCAAAAATATTTTTCTTCAAAAATTTTACCACAGTTTTTCCATCGGCTTTAGCGCAAGCTATCGCCTCTACCCACTTGGAAACGTAATCCACAGCGACCAAAATATATTCATTAGATAATGAAGATGGGAATGGACCGACAAAGTCGATCCCCCAACAGTCAAAAACTTCGATTTCTAACATATTTTGTAATGGCATTTCTTGCCACTGTGAAATACCGCCGCTTCTCTGGCACTTGTCACAACTAAGGGCATGCGCATGCGCATCTTTGAATAAGGACGGCCAATAAAAGCCCGATTGTAGGACTTTAGTGGCCGTTCTCAACCCATTAAAGTGCCCTCCGTAAGGAGAGTTATGACAGTGCCACAGAATACTCGTGGCTTCCTCCACTGACACACACCTTCTGAGGAGGTTGTCGACACCAAGTTTAAATAAATGGGGTTCATCCCATACAAATGACTTGGCATCAGACAAAAATTTCCGTTTTTGGTGGTGCGTTAGACCGTCCGGTATCAATCCGGTGGCTTTGTGGTTAGCCATGTCGGCGAACCACGGTCTAACTTGCACTCTCAAAAGTTTTTCATCAGGGAACTCCTCTTTTACCTCAAATTCATTCTTGGTCACCTCAACGTTTACCAAACGAGATAAGTGATCTGCTACCAAATTTTCGGATCCCTTTTTGTCACAAATTTCAAGATCAAATTCCTGTAACAAAAGGATCCACCTAATAAGCCTCTGCTTAGAATCAGGTTTGGTAAGCAGATACCTTATAGCGGTATGGTCAGTGTAAACGATGACTTTCGCACCAATCAAATAAGAACGAAACTTCTCCAACGCATACACTATGGCGAGCAACTCTTTTTCAGTTGTCGCATAGTTAATTTGAGCCTCATTTAGCACCTTGCTCGCATAATGTATAGCGTGGAAAACCTTCGTTTTTCTTTGTCCCAAAACAGCCCCCACCGCATAATCGCTAGCATCGCACATTAATTCAAAATCCATTTTCCAGTTTGGGGCAACGATTATCGGTGAAGTTGTTAAACTGTTTTTCAAAAAATTAAAAGCAAAAAGACATGACTCGTCAAAGTCAAAAAACTTACCTTGGACAAGCAAGTTGCTCAACGGCTTCGCGACCTTTGCGAAGTCCTTGATGAATCTCCGGTAGAACCCGGCATGTCCAAGAAAGCTCCGTATTCCTTTGACATTCATCGGCGGTGGTAATTTCTCGATTAAGTCCACTTTAGCCTTATCAACTTCTAGGCCTTTTGAAGACACCTTGTGCCCAAGCACAATTCCCTCTTTAACCATGAAGTTGCATTTTTCCCAGTTAAGAACCAGATTAGTTTCCACGCACCGCTCCAACACCGTATCCAAATTTTTCAAGCACAAATCAAACGATTGCCCAAAAACTGAGAAATCATCCATAAAGACCTCGATTGTCTTTTCGATCAAGTCCGCGAAGATAGCTTGCATACACCGCTGAAAAGTAGCCGGTGCATTACATAATCCAAACGGCATCCTCCTATAAGCAAAGATTCCGAACGGACATATAAAAGCAGTTTTTTCGTGATCATCCGGGTTAACAATGATTTGGTTATAACCCGAATAACCATCCAAAAAACAATAAAATTCTTGACCGGAGAGACGTTCGAGCATTTGATCCATAAAAGGTAAAGGAAAATGATCTTTTCTCGTAGCTTTGTTCAACCTACGGTAATCGATACACATCCTCCACCCGGTAACTTTTTTTTGGCACCACATGCACCGGACTAACCCATGGGCTGTCGGAAATAGGGTAAATCATTCCGGCGTCCAACATTTTCACCACTTCTTTTCTGACCACTTCTTTCATGATTGGATTAAGGCGGCGTTGAGGTTGAGCAACCGGTTTAAAATCCTCCTCCATAAAAATACGGTGCATGCAATATGACGGACTAATGCCTTTGAGATCGGACAATGTCCATCCCATTGCATCTTGATTCTTTTTCAGCACTTGAATTAATCGGTTTTCCTCATTTTCAGACAAAATATTACTTATGATCACCGGTTTATTCCCTCCGTCATCAAGGAAAGCATACTTCAAGTTGGAAGGTAACATTTTCAATTCAATTTTGGGTGGTTCATCATCATTAACTAATTTTTTTAGAATCTCCTCTTCATATTCCCATGGTTGCATTTCATCCAAAGCTTCAAGTTCTAATAAACACTCTTCTAAAGCTTGTTCTTCTTCAACTGAGAATATTTCCAAGGACTCATCTAAAGCTCTTTGTAACGGTTCAATGACATGAATTTGATTTTTCACCCCCGAACTTGCCTCTTCCGTTACATCAATTCGAAAACAATCACCCTTATCCTTCTTGTGCTTCATTGCATCATAAAGATTAAAACAAACCTCTTCATCTTGGACTCTCACT
Source organism: Lathyrus tuberosus (assembly GCA_022829125.1). Taxonomy (NCBI): domain Eukaryota; kingdom Viridiplantae; phylum Streptophyta; class Magnoliopsida; order Fabales; family Fabaceae; genus Lathyrus; species Lathyrus tuberosus. The sequence goes on along the minus strand of JALAZF010000062.1, from coordinate 159,241 downwards.
TTCATGAGACCATCGTCCATGTCAATTGCCATATGGGCAGTTTTCATGAAAGGCCTTCCAAGAATCAAAGGTGCATCCTCATCCTCATCCATTTCAATGACAACAAAATCAATTGGAAACAAAAATTTGTCCACCTTGACCAACACGTCTTCCGCTACACCGTGAGGACGGGTAGTGGATTTATCGGCGAGTTGCAAAGTCATTTGAGTGGACCTTAATTCCATATGGCCTAACCGTCTCACAATCGATAATGGTATCAAGTTTATGCTAGAACCCAAATCAATCAACCCATTGCCCACATACATGTTTCCTATCGTAACCGGCAATGTAACTCTTCCCGGATCACATTCTTTCCGAGGGAGAGTCCGTTGAATGATTGCGCTACAACTCGCATCCACCATAATAGTTTCTTGATCTGTGTATCTTTTCTTCTTCGTAAGGATGTCCTTCATGAATTTAGCGTATTTGGGCATTTGTTCCAAGGCCTCGGAAAATGGGATATTTATTTGTAATTGTTTAAAAATATCCATAAACCGAGTATAATGCCTTGCACTATCTTTCCTCGTAGGAGCATGTGGATAAGGTAAGTGTTGTATCGGAATATTACTCACCGGCTCTTTTCCTTTTTTCGTTCTTTTCACTCTTTCCTCATTATCAATTTTTCTCTCATTCTCTTTTTTTTCTCTCTCATTTTTTTCTATCTCTTTTTCAACTACAACACCCTCGACATTCTTTTCTACTTCTAATTCCTCACTCACTTGTTCTTTTTCAACCACAACCTCCTCCATTACTCTTTTACCCACATTCATGTCAATCTCACGTCCACTTCTTGTAATAATCGCTTTACAATCTTTCGGATTTGGAAGAGTAGTTGCCGTAAAGGGACATTTTTGTTGATCGGCCAATTGTTTAGATAATTGCCCGACTTGTGTTTCGAGGTTCCTTATCGCAGCATCTGTATTCTTTTGATTAGACATGGATATTTGCATAAATTGTGTTAGAGTATCTTCCATCTTTGAATTTCCAACGGGAGCTTGCGGAGGTTGGGTGTAATTTTGGTAAGGCAGACGGTTTGATGGACCGGCTTCTTGCGGTCTCCATGGTTGTTGATAACCTTGGTTACCACGTTGTTGGTAACCTTGGTTGCCTTGTTGATACGGAGGACGGGGTTGATAACCTTGATTTCCCGCATAGTTTGCTTCCTCCACAACCGGAGGACAATAACCGGTCAAATGGTCACCTCTGCATAACTCACACACTAACACTTGCACCTTTTTACTTGAAGATTCATGCATCTCCTTGAATTGTTGAGGCAGCTTAGACATTTGCTTTGTTAACAGCTCAACCTGTTGTGATAATAATTTGTTTTGTGCAAGGATAGCGTCACTTGTTCCTAATTCCAACACACCCGGCGTTCGTTGAGCAGGTCCATGATTGTGACTGCCTTGATGATCGTTCAAGGCCATTTTATCAATGATAGTTGTGGCTTCCGCAATAGTTTTGCTTAACAAAGACCCACCCGCGGTGGCATCCAACAAGGTTTTGTGTACTAGCTGCAGCCCATTTCTGAATATATGAATCTGTGACAATTCATCGAAACCATGGCCTTTGCACTTTCGTAACATTGATTTGAACCTCTCCCAAGCTTCGTTGAGAGATTCGTTAGCTCCTTGTGTGAATACTGCTATAGCGGTCTTCGCTTCCATGAACCGAGTGTGCGGAAAGAATCTTTCCAAAAAAATTTCTTCCAAAGCATTCCAATCAGTCATGATAGCAGTTGACTGATCAAGGTACCATTCCTTGGCCTTCCCAATGAGGGAATGCGGGAATAGTCTCTTGAACAGAGACTCCTCTTCTGCTTCCGGTGCACCCGTCGCTCCAGCGATTTCATAAAATTTTGTCAAATGGGTGAAAGGATCTTCATGATCCATACCTGTAAAGGGACTTTGGTATAACAGTTGGAGGATTCTGGTCTTCATCTCAGCATGACGACCGTTGTTTGCATGACGGGCGAACTGAGCATTATGCATCGGACTGTTTGTACAAGGCCTAGAAGCAGGTGGTGGTGGTGGTGGTGGATCTCCCTCCATAATTGGAAGTATGTGTGGAAATGGTGGTGGTGCAGATGTACTTTCCTCTTGTTCTCGCCTCTGTTTCGCTAGCTGCCTCCTTCTTCTAGTTCGGCTATTGATTCTACGAGCGGTTCTTTCAATCTCAGGATCGAAAAGAAGTTGGTCCGCCGGTAGTTTCCCTCGCATAAACTAAGTCTGCACACTAAACAAACAGATTAACAAGTTCAAGATAAAGCGGTAACAGCTTACAATAACTTAACTATCGCAATGCTTGCAATATCAACTAACAATCCCCAGCAACGGCGCCAATTTGTTGGAATAGTATCAGTGTGGGTTTTTGTTATCGTCTCCACAGGGATTGTCGGATATTTGATGCTTGCCGTTCAATAGTTGTGATATTCTAAGTTAAGGCTTTCAAAAGTTTCACTTGTTGTTATCATTCACTTGTAGCAAAGATTAATTAGGTCACAAAGATTTTTGTAAAAGCATGTTAAGGTTAGGTTTCATCAATCCTATTCATGTATAAACAATTAATCAAGCATATGAACTCAGTTTCCGACCAATATAACCGCGTATCCTCCCGACTACGTTTATGTCTAAAGCGGAATCGTGAGTACCGTTGTTTAGACCGTTAGATGATGTCTCACGCTAACAATCTAAGCAACGATCATTAAGATCAATACAATGCGAATAGCAAATCCCAAATCTATGTCTAGAGTTTGGTTTTTAAGAGATGAAATTGTTAGGTCAAGAGTTGTAAAGTCTATGTCTAGAGTAACACAATTCACAAATGGATCATTAAGAGAAAACAACATCATCTATATTGATCAAAGACTTTGTTCATATACAAGAGATCAACATCAATACATAAAAACAGAATCAACTACCTCTAACCTCAACATTGAGTGATTAGCTACCACTTCTCATGGTAGCTTGGATGACAAGTAAAGAGAGGAGATGAATGAGCATCCACAACGAATAATCGAGAATGGATGCAAAATCAGCTTCTCCAATGAAAATACAAGATTTTCTGAACAAAATACTGTAAACCCTTAATTCTAATGTAAAATGAGCAAGATATCCATTCCAAAAAGTAACAATTCTATTTAGACACTTTTCCTAACAGCACCATTCGCCCAGCGAAGGCCTTCATTCGCCTAGCGAATGCCCAAAAATATGGCACATTTAAGTGCCTCAGACTTAAACCGCCCCTCAGAATTATCGTGGGTTCGCTAGGCGAACCAAAACATTCGCTTCGCGAGCATTCACTGCAACCTTCGCCCCAGCGAAGCTTGGGTGTTTTCAAAATGGAAAGTTTCTGCCACCCTTCGCTGGCACATTCGCCCCGCGAGCATATCAGCGAGCATTCGCTGGCCTACTCGCCCAACGAATTTACCCAGTTTTCCTACTGTAAGTTTTGCACACTTTCTGCCACCATCTCGCTGGCATCCTCGCTGACGTTCGCTAGGCGAACCTTCGCTGGCACCTTCGCCAACACTCGCCTAGCGAATACTGTTGTTGATTTCAATTCTTTGGCAGCTTGCACTATTTCTTTGGGTCTTCAAACTTTGATCTTTTCACTCCTATTTCTGCACATTTAGCACACAAATTACAAGCACCACAAGTATATTTCAAATAATGCACAACAACATCAATTCACACTAAAATCAACCTATTCCACATGAAAAGTCATGAAAAATGCCAAATAACTCATACTCAAATATATCATGATTGACATCTAACAGTGAACTTGTGGCCCAAGCTACTTGTGATGAGAGCCAGTCACACTTGAATTTTTGTTGAGTAAGACCTCTAGGATGTAGGTGAGCTCACATGGTTGCATTTGGAGCCTTAATTGTCCTTCTCTCTTTGAATTAGATGAGAGCTCGGCTTAGGGGACTTTTCCTTCTTCTTTGTGTAAGTCCTGGTTTTCACAAAAGAACAAACTAGCAAAATGAAATAGTTAGTTAACAATGCATAGATGATTGAATCTAAATGTCAAATGCAAGATGTTATGACATCTAAGGGTAAAATTTGGGGTACAACACCCCCTCTTTAAAGTAAAGTGTATGTTGAACCTTATTGGAAGGATCCTTGTCGCCCCTAGAGGCAATTGTATGTTAGACCTTCATGGAGGGATCCTTGTCGCCCCTTGAGACAATTGTATGTTGAACCTTTATGGAAGGATCCTTGTCGCCCCTCTAGGAAATTGTATGCTGGACCTTCATGGAAGGATCCTTGCCTCCCCTCGAGGAAATAGTATGTTGGACCCTCATGGAAGGATCTTTGCCGTCTATCGAGACAATCGTACGCTGGACTTCCACATGAAGATCTTTGCCACCTCTCGAATCAATCACACGACTAAAAGAAAAAGCTTTTGCCCGAGAGACTTAGTATCTCCTTGACAAGATTGCTTCCGAAGTCATGCCCAAGGGGCATGATCTACATCAAGCCCCAGAGAATTGGTGTCAAGTTTTGCTAGAGGGCTCTATAGAAGTCTCTCTTGAAAGGTAAAAAATGACCCGCCTTAGGGACTCGACGTTCATCAGCCAGGTTACAAGATATAATATCTGAGGGACTTAAAATTCCTAAAGTAAAAAGCTTTCGCCCGAGGGACTCAGAGTCTCCTTGGAAAAGATAGGTTCTGAAGTCATGCCCAAGGTGTTAGACGATATGCTTCAATCTAGAGTGGAGCGAATAGATCACAAATTTAAAACAAAAAATTTTGGCAAAAATTTATTTTAAAAAATTTATGGCACAACGGAAACAACCCTAATATAACTTCTAACCGAACCTACTATCGAAAAGCTCGGATATGCGTAATGTAAACCTATGGAATGATAATGAACACAAATTGTTCAACAACGACTAATTCACGGATCAATCAAATGCAAAGCTATGGGTACGTCTGCCCTCAATCCAAAATCGAATTGAGATACTTGCAATTAACCTTATCTTTGCAAAAATGTTTATACAAGAGGTGAAGAACTCTAACCCCATAAACACTGTGGTTTGTTTTTGATTCAACCACTTTTAAAGCCTTGACCAAAGCATGATCAAGTCACCAACAATCTTGCTACAATCCACGGATTATCCCTAGCACACACTTGTTAAACCCAAGATTACCGAACACGATTCACCATCTCGCGCTACTCCCTTTCAAGGAAACCACCTTGTTCCAAGGCCTCAACTCAGTTGAATCCATGTTAATGTGATCTTGTCCAAAACCTTCAAACCCCAATGATATTAAAATAAAACCCCACCTTTGTTTTCTTATTTGAAACACCTAAAGATCCCAACCTAATATTCTCGATTACACCAACCTAATTGGACGTTTTCAACCTTAATCTAGATGGTCACCCAATCAAAAAATGATTATGTGTAGTTTGATTTTGTATATGCATAGAAGAAAGGTTGAAGATGATGGTAAAGCTTTGTAATTCTAGTTTCGTTTAGGTAATTTGCTAGTACCTTACTAGAAAAAGATGCATGTATGAGTGTAAATATAGGTATGGGAAATAATGAGCAAACGAAATACAAATTATTGGAGCAAAAATGAAATTTTTAAGATGGAAAATCATATGTGTCGGCCTATCAAAGCAATAGGTTGGCCTACGAAGGTACTCAGGCCAGCCTATGAAGGTCTTATGTCGACCTGTGAAGGTTACGTGTCACCCATGTTCCGACCTAAGTGAGGCGACCTATGGGCAGAGGCTACGGGCTTTAATATTGATCCATGGGAGCCGACCTGATATTCTATGTGTCGACCTATACTGAATCTGAAACTTGTATATGTCGGCTTATTTATGCATGTGTCGACCTGATATGTCTTGACCACCCAAACACATGTTTTTCAATGCAATTTTGATGTAAGCTCCTTTTCCAACTCACTTGAATGCTTCCTAATACTAAGATGCTCATCTAGAATGAGAGGGTACCATCCAATATACATAACACTACACTTTCCTAGTTTTGACATCACGCAAAATCCAAAAGCACTCACACAAGGGACGTGACTTGTATCAAGCCCTGAAGACTTGGTGTCAAGTCTTGCTATAGAGCTCGATAGAAGTCACGCCTGAAAGGTCAAGAATGACCTACTAGAGGGACTCAACATTTCCCCAACCGGGCTCCGTGATATAATATTTGAGGGACTTAGAATTCCAGAGCAAGAAAAAATTTTGCCCGAGGGACTCAATATCTCCTCGGGAAAGATAGCTTCTGGAGTCATACCTAAGGGGCGCGACCTGTATCAATCCCCATAAACTTAGTGTCAAGTCTCGCTAGAGGGCTCGATAGAAGTCCCTCCTGAAAGGTTAAAATGACCTGCTTGAAGGACTTGACGTCCTCCCAGCCAGGCTACGCGATATAATATCTAAGGAGCTCAGCGCCTCAGCAGCTAAGCCATATATACATAGGTCAGTAGAAACCTTAAGGTCGCTAAAGGCCTCACAAAGGAAAACGCCAGTCCTCAGAAGACTCCCACTAACTAAATGTGAAAAACACTTCGCCCTTTGCCTAAGGACCTATGTCTGAGGGACTTTGTAGTGTTATATTTGCAAATATACCTGCCTAAGGCAGAAACTTAGGCCACCCTAGGAACGGGGAGATGATGCAAGGTTGCCCGAAGGGAGATATCACCTCACCCATACGTTTTCCTTGCCCATGGGAAGGAGAAACGTGGGATAACACGTGTCATGGATAACAAAAAAGTCAAGATAGCTCAGCCTTAACATCGGTAACATAGCCGCCTGCCGGCAGCCCAGTAGTGCCAACCACAGATTGGGCCTCTCACCTCACGTGAGATGGTCCCTTAAACAAACTCAAAAACCACCACACAGGGCTGCTCACCATCGTGAGCTAGCCCCCACCCATTCGTGTAATATACCTAATAGAGCCTCTGAGTCTCCACACCCTTGAAGGGAGAACACATACACACACCTGTATTTTTTTGAACAGTATAATATATGTGTGTGTGTCTCTTTATATATATATATATAGAGAGAGAGGGAGTTTATATATATATATATATATATATATATATATAGAGAGAGAGAGAGAGAGAGAGATTATACTAGTTCAACACTTTAGTCCTTGCTCTGCGCTTAGTCAAGTCTTTAATGAAAAGCATTGGAAATTCTTAAGGTCTTTCACTATTTGAAGTTAAATGTGAAGTGATTTTGGTTACAACGAATAATCAAACAACACTGAACACTTCAAATCCAATTAATGCTTAAGTCAAAACATGTCTAAATTTGAGATCACTTATGTTGTAGGAGAGCACTCTAAAATTACTGAAATCACAAGATCTTCTTTTGATCTTGACTCAAGAGTGATGATAGACACAAAGCTGAAAGTTCCACTCTAAGCCCCCGTTTCGCAAAAATCTTTACTCGATAATACTAGTTCTTAAAGATCTTGAAAACTCTCAACTTTGTTCTGCAACTACTTTCTTTTGATACTACCGAAGTCTTCGATGGAGTACATAATAATCACTTCTTTGCTAGAAGTCATTCTCGAAAGACTATAGTCACAACATCGAGTCTTCAATCTTTTACATATACAAAATTTTCTAAAAATACATTAGATTTCCTAATGTTCATTGTATCTACCACTCATACTCAATATTTAGAGTTGAGCAGCAAAAAAAATGTGATTTCTTGTTTTTTTCTTCTTTATAATTTCCAAAACTCAAAATCAAAACCAAAGACCACCAAAACCTAATTTAGTTTTTTAGTTTTAAAAATTCTCAAATCAAAAATAGTTTTCAAAAATAGTTTTATAAAATTAGATTACCAAACAAGTTTTATGATTTTTAAATTTTAAAAACTAAAAATATGTTTTACAAAACTAAGTCAAACAAACCCTTAGTATAAAAAATGATAGAAACTTATGATGTAAACATCTCCCCCGAGAAAAATAACCCTCAAAGATTTAGAAGTAAGAGACTCTCAAGAAGCCTTCAACACAACAACATTATTAATTTATTTAATAGCTTGAATGCCACACCATATTCCTTTAAGACTTTGTTTGGATTGATTGAATGAGATGGAATAAAGTAATATGAAATGAATTTTTTTTTATAAGCAAAATATATTCAAAAAGAGTACTAAGGGGTACCCAAAACCCAACTACAAAAACTATTAAATCACCTTACAAAAAATCTAATGGTGATTTAAGCCAACTGTAATAGTTACAAGTAAAGTTAGATCGTTTACCAATCCATTTCCAAGTTAGCAACAAAATCTTAGAAACTGTAGTATCGACATTCCAAATTTCATCTCCAAAAATAATTTTGTTCCTCACGCTCCAAGGACACCAACATATCACAAGCCATAAACCAACAGCATATTTAATGGCAACACCAGCAGAAAATAATGAAGATGTCCAGCATCTTAAATGGTCGACGACCGTTCCATCTAGAAAAACCGCCACCCCAAGCCACCCAATAATTTTTTCCCAAATGATAACAGATTTGGAACAACCAAAAATGAGATGAAAAACAGACTCGTCCCACCGAAAGCAAAAAGGACATACACGGTCGTGCGGAGAGGAAATGATCCCACGATGATACAGATTATCTCTAGATGGAAGACGGTTAAAAATAAGGTGCCAACCAAAAATCAAAACTTTGACCGGAGAAAAAGCTTTCCAAATTAATTTCAGAGCAGCCAATGAATTATCAGGGACTAAATCTGATGGAATGTTTGCTTTGGATAATATTTGAAAAGCAGAATGAACAGAGAATTCCAAGTCAGGACATGAGCTCCAACAGATAACATCATGTATATCCTTATGCAATTCCACTTCCGAAATCAATGCCAGCATATTTTCCTTCTGATCATATACATGCTGATTCCTACATGGCTCCAAGATATCAACCTTCCAACTCCAATGGTTATCAGACCAGATTCCATTTTCACAAACCAAGCTGTGAGGATCTACAACAGCACTAAAAAGATCAGGAAATGATAACTCAAATGGTACATTTCCACACCATATGGACTTCCAAAATAATGTCTTCTCTCCATTTCCAACAGCAGTATGGCAATGCCTAAGGAATGATACACTGTCAAAGGATCAAAACAGCAGTGATATGTCCCTCCACCACAAAGAGTGTTTGGCTGCACCTAGCTGACAAGAACCTCTACTCAAGGACTTTAACAAAGGACCATATCTGGCAATGAGGATGTCACTCCAAAGAAAATTCCGAGTGCTCATAATCTTCCAAATCCACTTGACCAGTAATGCTTCACTCAGGCACTGAATGTTCATTATGCCTAGACCACCAGCATCCTGCGCTTTACAAATTGTGTCCCACCCAATCCAAGCCATACCTTCTCTTGTAGGAGAACTATTCCATAAGAATATACGTTGAATCGTTGTTAACATTTGGATGACTTTCCTCGGCATCTTGTAAAATGACAAGTAATGAATTAGAATATTCGTAAGCACAGATTTTATAAGAGTTACTCTTCCTCCAATGGACATTAATCTTCCCTTCCAAGAGGATAGTCTAGCATTTACTTTGTCGATAACCGGTTGCCAAAAATAACTAAGATGATGATTCCCACCTATTTGAATACCGAGAAAGTTAAAAGGGCATTGTTGGCTCTTGCATGCTAACAACCTCTCTGCTGCCTTGAGAAAAGTTGGTGAGACTCCAAATCCCACAAGCCTGCTCTTGTTAAAATTTATCTCTAAACCCGACATCAACTGAAAGCATCTCATAACCGCTTTAATGCCCTAAATATTATTCCAGGTAGCTTCACCCAACATAACTGTATCATTTGCATATTGAAGTAGCGAGGCTGTGTCCTTGTGGTTAATCTGTATTCCTTTGAATAATGCCACCTCCTCAGCCCGTTTCATAACTTTAGCTAAACCTTCACCTGCAATGACAAACAAATATGGTGACAGTGAATCACCTTGGCGCAATCCACGGGTGTTAGATGTCAAACATGTTATATATTTGGATGCAATAATTGGCGTTTTTCATGATTTTCCTTGTGTAATCGGGTGATTTAAGTGGTAAATTGTGTTGTAGTGTGTACATTGGAATACATGAGTGGAGCTTGTAATTTGTGTGTTAATGTGCAGGTTTAGGCATGAAAGGATCAAGATAGTGAGACACTTTGAGTGGATGCAAGTTGCCATTGAAATTGTTGCTGCAACAGAGCATTCGCAGTGCGAAGGATCTGGCGAAGGACCAGCGAAGGTTCACACTGCGAACGTCAGCGAAGGTGCCAGCGAATGGTGGCAGAAAGTTCCATTTTTGAAATTACCAAAAGTTCGCACTACGAACTCCTAGCGAGGGTTCGCTGGTTGTTTCGCAGTGCGAAGATGCTAGCGAAGGGTGGCAGTAAGTTTTGGAATTTGATTGTCCTGGCTCGCTAGTTTATTCGCAGTGCGAATGAGCTAGCGAATGATTCGCTGTGAGAAGGAATGGTTCGCACTGCGAACACACGATTTCTGCTTGGGGCGGTTTAAGTCTCAGAGGCACTTAAGGTGCCATTTTCTCTCATTCGCAGTGCGAATGATGCACTCGCAGTGCGAATCCTGCAGATTTCAGAAGTGTATAAATAGATTTTCACTTTATTTGGATGGGATCTTTTGCTCATTTTTCACTAGAATTCATAGTTTTCAGTAGTTTGATCATCAAAGAGTGGATTTTCACTTGGAGAAGCTGAAGTCGCATCCATTCTCGATTATTCATCGTGGATGCTCATTCATCTCCTCTCTTTACTTGTTATCCAAACTACCATGAGAAGTGGTAGCTAAACACTCAATGTTGAGGTTAGAGGTAGTTGATTCTGATTTTATGTATTGCTGTTGATCTATTGTATATGAACAAAGTCTTTGATCAATATAGATGATGTTGTTTTCTCTTAATGATCCATGTGTGATTTGTTTTGCTCTAGACATAGATTCTACAAATCATGGCCTAACAATTTTATCTCTTAAAAACCAAACTCTAGACATAGATTTGAGATTTGCTATTCGTATTGTGTTAATCTTAATGATTGTTGTTTAGATTGTTAGCGTGAGACATTATCTAACGGTCTAAACAACGATACTCACGACTTCGCTTTAGACATAAACTTAGTCAGGAGGATACGCAGTTATATTGGTCGGAAACCGAGTTCATATGCTTGATTAATTGTTTATACGTGAAAAGGATTAGCGAAACCTAACCTTGACATGCTTTTATCAAAACTTTTACAAAATCTTTGTCACCAATTAATCTTTGCTACAAATGAATATTAACAACAATTGAGAAACTTTTGAAACCATTGAACTTAAAGTATCACAACTATTGAACGACACGCATCAAATATCGAACAATCCATGTGGAGACGATTAAAAACAACCCCCACTATTACTCTACAAACAAAATGGCACCATTGTCGGGGATTGTTTAGTGATATTGCAAGCATTGCGATAGTTGAGCTATTTTAAGCTTGTTACCACTTTATCTTGAACTTGTTAATTTGTTTTGTTTAGTGTGCAGACTTAGTTTATGCGAGGGAAACTACCGGCGGACCAACTTCTTTTTGATCCTGAGATTAAGAGAGTCGCTCGTAGAATCAACAGCAGAACTAGACGAAGGAGGCAGCTAGCGAGACAGAAGTGAGAATAAGAGGAAAGTACTTCTACACCACCACCAGTTCCACAGATAATTACAGTTATGGAGGCAGATCCACCGCACCACCACCACTTGCTTCTAGGCCATGCACAAATAGTTCGAGACACAATGCTCAGTTCGCTCGCCATGAACAAAACGGTCATCATTCTAAAATGAAGACCGGCATTCTCCAACTGTTATATCAAAGTCCATTTACGGGTATGGATTATGAAGATCCTTTTACCCATCTGAAAAAATTTTATGAAATAGCGGGAGCGACTGGTGCACCTGAAGCAGAAGAGAAGTCTCTGTTCAAGAGACTATTCCCGCATTCTCTCATTGGGAAGGCCAAGGAATGGTATCTTGATCAGTCAACGGCCATAATGACGGATTGGAATGCATTGGAATAGAAATTTTTAGAGAGATTTTCCCCTCACACTCGGTTTATGGAAGCAAAGACCGTCATCGCGGTATTCACACAAGGATCTAATGAATCTCTCAACGAAGCTTGGGAGAGGTTCAAATCAATGTTAAGAAAATGCAAGGGCCATGGTTTTGATGAATTGTCACAAATTCATATATTTAGAAATGGGCTTCAACTTGTACACAAAACCTTGTTGGATGCCACCGCTGGTGGATCCTTGTTAAGCAAGACCGCAGCAGAAGCCACGACTATCATTGATAAGATGGCCTTGAACGATCATCAAGGTAGTCACAACCGTGGACCTTCTCAACGAACTCCAGGAGTGTTGGAATTAGGAACAAACGATGTTATCCCTGCGCAGAACAAATTATTATCACAACAGGTTGAGTTGTTAACTAAGCAAATGTCTAAATTTCTGCAACAATTCAAAGAGATTCATGAGTCTTCAAGTAAAAATATGCAAGTGTTAGTTTGTGAATTATGTAGAGGTGATCATCCGACAGGTTATTGTCCTCCCGTTGTGGAGGAAGCAAACTACGCGGGAAATCAAGGATACCAACCCCGACCTCCGTATCAATAAGGCAACCAAGGTTACCAACAACGGGCTAACCAAGGTTATCAACAACAATGGAGACCGCAAGAAGCCGGACCATCAAACCGTCAACAATACCAAAATTAAACTCAACCTCCGCAAGCTCCTGTTGGAAATACGAAGATGGAGGACACGCTCACACAATTTATGCAAATGGCAATTTCCAACCAAAAGAACACTGATGCGGCCATAAGGAATCTTGAAACACAAGTCGGGCAATTATCAAAACAATTGGCCGACCAACAAAAAGGGCACTTTACGGCAAATACGCTTCCGAATCCTAAAGATTGCAAAGAAATTCTCACAAGAAGTGGAAGAGAGATTGACATGGGTGTAGGTAAGAGAGTAGTGGAGGAGGAGGTTGTAGTTGAAAATGAAAAAGAAAAAGATAGTGATGAGATTGAAGTAGAAAAAAATGTTGAGGGTGTTTTAGTTGAAAATGAGAAGGAAAAAAGTGAGAATGAGAAAAAAATAGAGAGTGAAGAAAAAGTGAAGAGAACTAGGAAGGGAAAAGAGCCGATGAACAATATTCCGATCCAACATTTACCATATCCTCATGCTCCTACAAAGAAAGATAGTGCGTGACACTATTCTCGGTTTATGGATATTTTCAAACAATTACAAATAAATATTCCATTTTCCGAGGCTTTGGAGCAAATGCCTAAATATGCGAAACTTATGAAGGATATCCTCACGAAAAAGAAGAGGTATACGGATCAAGAGATGATTATGGTAGATGCGAGCTGTAGTGCCATCATTCAACGTACTCTCCCGAGGAAAGAATGTGATCCGGGACGAGTTACATTGTCGGTTACTATAGGAAACATTTATGTGGGCAACTGATTGATTGATTTGGGCTCTAGTATCAACTTGATACCTTTGTCGATTGTGAAACGGTTAGGACACGTGGAATTGAGGTCCACTTAAATGACGTTGCAACTCGCAGATAAATCCACTACCCGTCCTCACGGTGTAGCGGAAGATGTGTTGGTCAAAGTGGACAAATTTTTGTTTCCGATAGATTTTGTTGTAATTGAAATGGAGGAGGATGCGGATGCACCTTTGATTCTTAGACGGCATTTCATGAAAACTGCCCGAATGGCAATTGACATGGACGATGGTCTCATGAAAGTGAGAGTCCAAGATGAAGAGGTGTGTTTTAATCTTTATGATGCCATGAAGCACAAGAAAGATAAAGGTGATTGTTTCCGAATCGATGCAACGGAGGAAGTGATTGTTGATGTTACAAAGCAAATTCATGTTATTGATCCTTTACAAAGAGCTTTGGATGATTCCTTGGAAGTATTCTCGGTTGAAGAAGAGAAAACTCTTGAAGAGAATTTGTTAGAGCTTGAAGCTTTGGAAGAATTGCAACCTTGGGAGTATGAAGAGGAAATTCTAAAAAAAGTGGTTAATGATGAACCATCCAAACTTGAACTGAAAGTGTTACCTTCAACCTTGAAGTATGCTTTTCTCGATGACGGTGGTAATAAACCGGTGATCATAAGTAGTATTTTGTCTGAAAACGAGGAAAGCCGCTTAATTCAAGTGTTGAGAAAAAATCAGGATGCAATGGGATGGACGTTTTCCGATCTCAAAGGCATAAGCCCTTCATATTGCATGCACCGTATATTTATGGAGGAAGATTTTAAACCGGTTGCTCAACCTCAACGCCGGTTAAATCCAATCATGAAAGAAGTGGTTAGAAAAGAAGTGGTAAAAATGTTAGATGCCGAAATGATTTATCCCATTTCTGATAACCCGTGGGTTAGTCTGGTGCATGTGGTACCGAAAAAAGACGGATTAACGGTGGTCCGAAACGAGAAAAATGAGCTCATTCCAACAAAAACTGTTACCGGGTGGAGAATGTGCATTGATTACCGTAGGTTGAACAAAGCTACGAGAAAAGATCATTTCCCTCTACCTTTTATGGATCAAATGCTCGAAAGGCTTTCCGGTCAACAATTCTACTATTTTTTGGATGGTTATTCGGGGTAGAACCAAATTATTGTGAAAAAACCGCTTTTACATGTCCTTTTGGAATCTTCGCTTATAGGAGGATGCTGTTTGGATTATGTAATGCACCGACGACTTTTCAATGGTGTATGCAAGCTATATTCTCGGATTTGATCGAAAAGACAATTGAGGTCTTTATGGATGATTTCTCGGTTTTTGGACAATCGTTTGATATTTGCTTGAAAAATTTGGATACGGTGTTGGAACGGTGTGTGGAAACCAATTTGGTGCTAAATTGGGATAAATGCAACTTTATGGTGAACGAGGGAATTGTGCTCGGTCACAAAGTTTCTTCAAAGGGCCTTGAAGTTGATAAAGCCAAGGTGGACGTTATTGAGAAATTGCCACCACCGATGAATGTCAAAGGTATAAGGAGTTTTCTTGGACACGCCGGGTTTTACCGTAGATTCATCAAGGACTTCGCAAAGGTCGCAAAGCCATTGAGCAACTTGCTCGTTCAAGGTAAGATTTTTGACTTTGACGAGTCTTGCCTTTTTGCGTTTAATTTTTTGAAAAAGAGTTTAACTACCTTACCGATAATCGTTGCACCTAACTGGAAATTAGATTTTGAATTAATGTGCGATGCAAGTGATTATGCGGTTGGGGCTGTTTTGGGTCAGAGGAAAACGAACGTTTTCCACGCGATACATTATGCGAGCAAAGTTTTAAACGAGGCTCAAACTAACTATGCAACAACTGAGAAAGAGTTGCTTGCCATAGTGTATGCGTTGGAGAAATTTCGTTCCTATTTGATTGGTTCACGAGTCATCGTTTACACGAACCACACGGCTATAAGGTATCTACTCACCAAACCTGATTCTAAGCAGAGGCTTATTCGGTGGATCCTTTTGTTACAAGAATTTGATCTTGAAATTCGTGACAAAAAAGGATCCGAGAATTTGGTGGCGGATCACTTATCCTGCCTGGTAAACGTTGACGTGACCAAGAATGAATGTGAGGTCAAAGAGGAGTTCCCTGATGAAAAATTGTTTAAGGTGCAGGTTAAACCGTGGTTCGCCGACATGGCTAACCACAAAGCCACCGGATAGATACCGGACGGTCTAACGCACCACCAAAAAAGAAATTTTTTATCGGACGCCAAGTCCTTCGTATGGGACGAACCTTATTTGTTTAAACTTGGTGTTGACAACCTCTTAAGAAGGTGTGTTTCATTGGAGGAAGCCACAAATATTCTATGGCATTGTCATAACTCTCCGTATGGAGGACACTTTAATGGGTTAAGAACGGCCACTAAAGTCCTTCAGTCGGGCTTTTATTGGCCGTCCTTATTCAAAGATGCGCATGCGCATACCCTAAGTTGTGACAGGTGCCAGAGAAGTGGAGGAAATTCATGGCGGCACGAGATGCCTTTACAGAATATGTTGGAAATTGAAGTTTTTGACTGTTGGGGGATCGACTTTGTCGGTCCATTCCCGTCTTCATTTTCCAATGAATATATTTTGGTCGCTGTTGATTATGTGTCTAAATGGGTGGAGGCGATAGCTTGTGCTAAAGCCGACGGAAAAACTGTAGTGAAATTTTTGAAAAAAAACATTTTTGCGCGTTTTGGTACTCCTAGAGTGTTAATAAGTGATGGAGGGTCTCACTTATGTAACACTCAGCTTGACAAAGCTTTGGAGCAATATGGTGTGAAGCACAAGGTTGCCACACCATATCATCCTCAAGCTAATGGTCAAGCGGAGGTATCCAATCGTGAGATAAAACGTATTTTAGAAAAAACTGTTTCGGCCTCAAGAAAAGATTGGGCCAACAAATTGGATGATGTTTTGTGGGCGTATCGGACCGCTTTTAAGGCTCTGATCGGTCTCACACCGTTTAAAATTGTGTATGGTAAGAATTGCCATCTGCCGGTGGAGTTGGAACACAAGGCGTTTTGGGCCTTAAAATTTTTAAATTTTGATCCAACTCTTAGCGGAGAAAAAAGAAAAGTGCAATTACAAGAATTGGATGAGTTACGTCTTCAGGCGTACGATTCTAATAGACTGTACAAAGAGCGTGTAAAGTCTTACCATGACAGAAAAATAACCATCAAACAGTTTGAGGTAGGACAGCTGGTCCTGCTATTCAATTCTCGGTTAAAATTGTTCCTGAAAAAGTTAAGGTCTAAATGGTCGGGTCCGTTTCGGATCCGAGAAATCAAGCCTTATGGAGCGATTATAATTAAAGACACAACAACCAACGAGAATTGGACTGTCAACGGCCAAAGATTGAAAGTGTATCTTGGAGGTGATTTCGAGCGGAATCCCGCCATTGTTCCGTTCCGCGATCCGTGAGATTGCGGTGGACCGTCGAGCTTAGCCGATGTTAAACAAGCGCTTGTTGGGAGGCACCCCAACATTGTAAGTATTTTGCTTTTATTTGCTGTTTGAAGTCATTTTATAGTATTGTACCATTTGCAGTGTGGCAGCAAGACAGACCTGAAAATTTTGCAAAACTGTCTTGTTCGCTGGCTTGTTCGCATTGCGAGTCTGGGCGAGCATTCGCCAGCCATTCACACTGCGAACGTCAGCGAACCAGACTTTGTGGTCTTGCTGCCACCTCATTAAAAGGAGGGTTTTGTAATGGGTGGGCATGTACGTAGGCCCAAGACCCATGTTGAATTTCTGATGACTTGAGGGGAAAACGCTAGTCACTTCCCTTTCACCATTCAAAGAAAAAGAAAAAGGAAAAACCTCTCAAGTACTCTTTCACTTTCACGTGTGTTTTGCTGTCCATCTCTCAAGTTTTTTCTCTCAATTACCATTTCCAAACAAGGTTTGAAGTTCTTTTCTCTGTGCTTTCTGATTAATTGTGATTTTGTTTGTGAATTTGCATGAGAAATCTTTAGGCATTTGGGTTAAAATTCTGTTTTAGGTTGTTCAATGCATGTTGAATTTTCTAGTGGTTTTAGGGTTTAGATGACATGTAGAATGATGCCATGTTGGGGAATCTGGGGCTGTTAATTTTTTTCAAAGTTTTCGTGCATTCGCTGGCCCATTCGCAGTGCGAATCTGGGGCGAACCTTCGCCAGGATTCGCAGTGCGAACGTTGCAGCGAGCAGCCCAGATTTTGTTTTTTTAGTGCATTCTGATGTATTTGTGTCCTAATTTCTAATGATCTGTCTTGGTGTTTTTGTGTGGGATTTGTTTGTCATTTGTGCAGATGGGTCCTAAAACTAACTTGGCCAAGAAAAGGAAAGCATCAACATCCAGACAGGTACCGATCAGTTTCAACGACACTCGGTTCAAGGGTATTAGGCAGGCTCAGAGATATGAGGTATTGGAAACGAGAACCATCCTTGCAGAGAAGAGATTTATTCTGAATGATCAAGGGAGTTATCGTTCGGTAACTGCCCTTTTGCATGAAAAAAAGTGGGATCAGCTGATAACTCCCCTTGATTCGTACAATGTGGAGATGGTTCGAGAATTCTATGCCAACGCCCTTCCTGATGAGGGGGATCTGTTTAATTGGACTACTGTTGTTGGAGGAAAAACTGTGAGGTTTGACAGAAGGACAATAAGCCGAGTTCTTGGAGACCCTCTTCTATTGCGTGCCAGTCAGGTGGATGCATACCACAGGAACCTTAACCGCAACCGGGATATCACACAAATGACCACTGATTTGTTGCGCCCGGGTAAAAATGTGAAGTTCAACCATTTGGGAGTTGCTGTTAGGTATCATCAAGAGGACATGTTGCCTTTGGCCCAGCTTGTATTACTTTTGGTTGTCACCAACATTAAACCAAAGTCATATTCCTCTACAGTTCCTATTCCCCTGGCTCACTTAGTCCACAGCATCCTTACAAATGTGGAGATTGATGTTGCGAGGATAATTGCAGATGAAATAAGGGCAATTATCGAGAGTGGATTAGGAGGGAACGCTTCGAGGAAAAATTCCCCTCTTGCATTTCCGTGCCTGATCATGTCCTTATGTGCTGAAGCTGGTGTTAATTTGCCTTCGCGTCGTCAGGTCACTATCACGTCGGCTATCGATAATCGATACGCCGACAAATTTTGCAAACCTAAGGGTGTTAGGGCTGAGTCTCCAAGGGCTGCTGCAGGGGCTGGTACGAGTGGGGGTGATACTTTTGAGTCGCCGAATTTCTATCCTTTTCAGCAGGAGATCTGCCAGTACAACTGGGATTGGATGGTCGCTTCTCAGCGTGCCATGCTTGATTTACATGACTCTATGCAGGTACTCCAGCTGTAGATTCGGGATCCCGCCGCGGAGCAGACTATGATGTTGAGGGAGCAGTTCCTCGCACATGCTGGATGGCCTGAGGCCAGGCCAATTTTCGGAGGGGGAGAGGATTCAGTTGGTCCTGCTGGAGAGGATGCTGATGAGGATGGAGATGGTGATGAGTTGGAGGGAGATGGCACCGATGTGGAGGTTTCTGGTAATACTTCTGATGAGGGAGATGATGATGAGCAGGTTACCGAGGTTTTGGAGACGGAGTCCGATGAGGACTGATTTTGTGATTTTTAGACGTGTGTACTTCCTTTGGCCTCCAAAGTGAAGTTTTCTTATATTTTGTATTTTTCAGCTTTTACTAGTCTATTGTATCCACATAGTGGAATATTTTGAATATTGGTGTACTTGTACCCTAGTGGTACCATTTTGGATATTGTAGGTGTTTTTACACCAAGCACTTTATTATTATTATTAGTAATGTTAAGTGTTTTTAGTAAAAAAATTTGTTTCGCTTTTACTAATAATTTGTTGGTTTTTAATTGTTAATATGTTTTCATGTTAATGTTCCTTCTTTTATGATGGAATTTTGGAAGTAGGTTGGAGACTCTTGATTTTTAAAGAAAGATTCCTCCATGATGTGAGGGCTATGATAGTACCTTAAGCATTGTGTTGCGACAAGGTACATCGTTACCTGGTTCGAGAATTTTGTATGTTTTAGAACTTTGTGTCTTGTGCGATTGATAATGTTGTTTCATGTTACAACTTCCTTTGAATGCATGTGTCATTTTTGGATCAAAAACCATTAAAGTGAGAAGCCTCCAAAGTGTTATTATATGCTAAGGATTGTTAATGAATGTTGTTTTTACTTTAAATTCATGTCTTATCTTGTGACCATGTGATTTTGTGGAAGTAGGAGAAGTGATCAAGACACTTGTTGAAAGTGAGGACAACCATGTCCATATAGTAATTCACCCGTGAGGAGTGAGCATTTGGTAGCCCCTTTGAGCCTAAACAGTTTAGAACTCAGTTTAGTGATGAACTTGTTTTATGTACATAATTTGCACGTTTGGTTCATCACTGAATTTGGTGAGTTTCTAACATTTTCTTCTTGAACCTTTGAAATTGTATACTTTTACTTCCTTGCCTTAAAAAGCAAGGAACATTCACGTTAGGTTGAGTCGAAAATGAGTTGGGGAGAATAAAAAGAAGATGGGTGCATTACTCCAAATTTTGAAAAAAATTCAAGTAAGCATGTAAAGAAAAGAGTGTGAATATGTTGGACAAATGAGAAAATGCTTGCTTGAATGAATGAAAAAAATGTAGAGTCAATAATTGTGCATGGTAGTTTGTGAAGGTGTAATGAAAAATTGGTGAAATGAAGTTGAGATATGTGAATATGTGTTCAGTGAATGTTCTTTTGCTTCGGCAATTTTGTTTCAATGGCCATTAGAAATGTCCCTTTTTTGTTTACCCGACCAAGCTACAACCTTGAAGTCCTTAGTGATCTTTTACTTCCATGATTTCTTTTGTGTTCATTGAGATATGGTATGAATTGCTTAATATTTGCATCATTGGTCATTTGAGTGTAATTGTCCCATGCTTGTATGCACGATTGCCTTCAATCCTTTTTCGAAGAGGAGTGTAGAATGACATGTGCAGGATGAGTTAGTTGTCTCTTGAAACATTGTTTGAAATTGTTTAAGAGGCAAGTTATTTTACATTATAGGTTCTTGAATTGTGTAATTTGTGCGTTGTTGTGATCGTTGTTTAGTTGAGCCGTTTTTCGCGTCTTGGTTGAATTGAATGCTCGAGCAAATCCTCGTGAGAGGCATACTTTGCTTGAGGACAAACAAAGAGTTAGTTGGGGAGAGTTTGTTAGATGTTAAACATGTTATATATTTGGATGCAATAATTGGCATTTTTCATGACTTTCCTTGTGTAATCGGGTGATTTAAGTGGTAAATTGTATTGTAGTGTGTACATTGGAATACATGAGTGGAGCTTGTAATTTGTGTGTTAATGTGCAGGTTTAGGCATGAAAGGATCAAGATAGTGAGACACTTTGAGTGGATGCAAGTTTCCATTGAAATTGTTGCTGCAACAGAGCATTCGCAGTGCGAAGGATCTGGCGAAGGACCAGGGAAGGTTCGCACTGCGAACGTCAGCGAAGGTGCTAGCGAATGGTGGCAGAAAGTTCCATTTTTGAAATTACCAAAAGTTCGCACTACGAACTCCTAGCGAGGGTTCGCTGGTTGTTTCGCAGTGCGAAGATGCTAGCGAAGGGTGGCAGTAAGTTTTGGAATTTGATTGTCCTGGCTCGCTAGTTTATTCGCAATACGAATGAGCTAGCGAATGATTTGCTGTGCGAAGGAATGGTTCGCACTGCGAACACACGATTTCTGCTTGGGGCGGTTTAAGTCTCAGAGGCACTTAAGGTGCCATTTTCTCTCATTCGCAGTGCGAATGATGCACTCGCAGTGCGAATCCTGCAGATTTCAGAAGTGTATAAATAGATTTTCACTTTATTTGGATGGGATCTTTTGCTCATTTTTCACTAGAATTCATAGTTTTCAGTATTTTGATCATCAAAGAGTGGATTTTCACTTGGAGAAGCTGAAGTCGCATCCATTATCGATTATTCGTCGTGGATACTCATTCATCTCCTCTCTTTACTTGTTATCCAAACTACCATGAGAAGTGGTAGCTAAACACTCAATGCTGAGGTTAGAGGCAGTTGATTCTGATTTTATGTATTACTGTTGATCTATTATATATGAACAAAGTCTTTGATCAATATAGATGATGTTGTTTTCTCTTAATGATCCATGTGTGATTTGTTTTGCTCTAGACATAGATTCTACAAATCATGACCTAGCAATTTTATCTCTTAAAAACCAAACTCTAGACATGGATTTGGGATTTGCTATTCGCATTGTGTTGATCTTAATGATTGTTGTTTAGATTGTTAGCGTGAGACATCATCTAACGGTCTAAACAACGATACTCACGACTTCGCTTTAGACATAAACTTAGTCGGGAGGATACGCGGTTATATTGGTCAGAAACCGAGTTCATATGCTTAATTAATCGTTTATACGTGAAAATGATTAGCGAAACCTAACCTTGACATGCTTTTATCAAAACTTTTACAAAATCTTTGTCACCAATTAATCTTTGCTACAAATGAATGTTAACAACAATTGAGAAACTTTTGAAACCATTGAACTTAAAGTATCACAACTATTGAACGACACGCATCAAATTTCGAACAATCCTTGTGGAGACGATTAAAAACAACCCCACTATTACTATACTAACAACGGGACACTTCGAAATCTCGCGAAGGACTCCCATTGACGAGAATTGACATGTAACTTTTGAACACCGTTCCTTCTATCCAGCTCATGAATTTGATTCCAAATCCCATAAACTTCATCACCTGTCTAATGTAGGACCAATCAATGCAGTCATAGGCTTTAGCAAAATCCACTTTAAGAACTAAGCTACCTATTTTGCTTCTTCTTGAATAATCCACAACTTCATTCAGCGACAGAACACCATCCAACAAATTTCTTCCTTCTATAAATGTAGTCTGGGAAGTTGATATAATGCTGTTCATAACCTTCTTTAATCTAGCAGACAATAATTTTGCTATTACCTTGTATACACATCCTACTAAGCAAATAGGGCGATAATCATCCAGATTGTTGGGATCTTCTATTTTAGGTATTAAAGCCAAGAAGGAAGAGGACAAGACTTTAGAAAGATTTGCAGTCCTAAAGAATTCCTTGATGCAGTTAATAAAATCCGATCATACTACAGACCAACATTTCTGAATAAACTCCAAGTTGAACCCATCAGGACCTGGGCTTCTATCACCCTTACAATGGAACATTGCTTCTTTAATTTCTCTATCTTCAAAGTTTTCCTCGAGCATGCTACTATCAGACTCAGATAAGGTTTTGAAATACTCTGGCGTCATACGAATTAGAGGTGTTTGAGTTGCACTAAATCTCTTCTCAAAGTGTCTGGCTATACCATCTTTCACACCAGCCACATCATTTACAATAAAATCATCTACTTTTATCTCTGAAATTGTGCTTAACAAGTTTCGATGGGAATGACAGAATGAAAGTAAGAAGTGTTCCTATCCCCTTCCTCAATCCACCTTGTTCTAGCCTTCTGGTGAAGCAAGCTTTCTTTGATTCTTAGCATTTTCCACATCTCATCTTCAGCCTGGGCACGATTCTTTAACATGATTTCCGGCATTTTGTCATCAGATTCTGCTATCACCTCTTCTACTTTGTTTAAAGCCTTCGCATTCTCTTCTATATTGCAATCTACCCAGCCAAAAGCACTTCTATTCCACCATCTTAATTTTGCTCGTAACAGTTGAAGCTTCTTAGAAAAAATAAACATAGAATTGCCATGAATGTTGAAAGACTCCCAGGTAGTTTTTATGAACGTCATGAATTGAGGATGTTGAAACCAGCATTGGAGTGATCTGAATGGTTTGGGGCCCAGTCAATGTTTCTTACTGATAACCATACAGGCCTATGGTCAGAAATGTCCCTTGCTCCCACTCTTTGTGAAGCCACGTTCCACTCATTTAGTAAACCCAACGAGACTAAAAATCTATCTATTCTGCTACAAGCATCATCTCCTAAATTGTACCATGTGAATTTATTCCCTGAAGTCTTCAAATCAATGCAGCCAGTCAATTGTATAAAATCTTCAAATTCTGCCATTAATTTTTTGTTATACCCTCCTCTACCTTTCTTTTCTCTTGCATTCTTGATGGCGTTAAAATCTCCTCCAATGATCCATTCTCCTACCTCTTGCCCAGCTTTGAGACTCAATAAATTACTCCAAAGTTCCATTTTCTCAACATTAGAACATGATGAATATATATTGAAAAAATAACATAACTTATTCTTCCAAATGGCCTTCACACCAAGGTAACCTTTCCCACTAAAATTGCAGATTGGAGTAAGGATATGTTTCCTCCAAATTGTGAGTATACCTCCTGATAAACCAACAGAATTTGATGCTGACCAAAGACAATGATCATTTCCCCATATTTTATGAACAATCTCATCATGCATTGATTCACATTTGGTTTCTTGAATAAAGACAATATCAGCCCCTCCTTTATTCAATGTTTCAGAAGTTTCCTTTTTTAATCAAACTCCCACATCCTCTAACATTGTATGTTACTATATTCATTGAGAACCAATAGCTACCACCTTCGATGTTGTACTGATATTCCTTTCGTCCAATTCTAATTTACGAATTACAGATTCAAACACTTCCTCATCCTCTTCTGCTTCTATACCCAATCTCTTAATGGAGGTCCACACTCTTTTAGGTAGATCACTCAACTTCTTCTTGATTCTAGAATTGCTCTGATTGATTTATGTATCACCAATAGAACCAGAGCTCCCCTCAGAAGACTTCTCAGAATAACTAGACATAGAGTCAACTGACTCTAAATGAGGCTTACTACTACCACTTCCCACCTGTTTGGATATTGACTTGTCTGCTAATAAAAGAGAAGCATAGTAGGATGGTGTGTAAGGAATTTTTATATTCCTACAAATATCACCCAATGACTTTATCTTCTTTGCATTCTCATGCTCATGGGACCCCTCAATATTGAAAAGTGATTCTTTTACTATGATATCTCCACTTAGTGTTGGGCCATGAAATGAATAATATTAAACTCTTTTGTTCGAATTAGTTAAAATTGGATGGAGCAAATTGAAATGATATCAATTACATTCTATTTCATCACTTACCACCATATTTCTTCACATATATTTCGAGCGAAATGAAGAACTTGTCTAGTTCCATCGTAAAATATCTAATTGATGGACTGCAATCTTCATTCCACGATATTCCATTCTATCCAGTTTCACTACACTCATTTCTATTTCATTCCATTTATTTTAAAATATCCAAACATAAATTAAGAAGTTCAAACATTCAACAAGTCACACTAACAATTTTTTAAGCAAGAATATCTAAAATAAAATATAGTAAATCTAATTATTATTCTTATTAAATAACAAAACAAGTCAAATTCCAAAGAAGCATACTATAAATGACAAAATTAACCACCAAACTAGGTAATTTAGTCATTAAATTTGTAAAATAACAATTTAGTCATTTAAATAAAAAAATATCAAATCAATTTAGACCTTCATCAAAATATTTCTTTATTAAACATGTTTTTTTTTTTCTTTTCCATATATTCAGTCTATTTGAGGTAATTTTATTAAAGCTACTATTAGACACTAAATATAATTTGATAAAAGACAAACACACTGTTATACACTAACTTAAATAGTCTTTTGTTAAATTAAGACAAATATATTTTCGATTCTCTATTTTATTTTATTTTTTAAATTTTGTAAATTTATTGAATAAATGTTGTATTATAACTATATAAAAATTAGATATATTAATTATTTAATAAATTAAAAATATTTTATAATAAATAAAGAAGGGTATATAAAAAAATTAATTTTTTAGATACGTTTAAATAAGGGTTAATTGTTCTTTTGCCCCCTGCCATATGGAGGAAGTTTGAAAAACCCTCTGTAAAAAAAAAGTTTAGATTCTCTCCAGGACATTTGAAGATTTCACTGTTTTGACCCCTCTTGAAATTCAGTCAACAGAATATGTGACGTGACAATTTTTTTTTTAATTTTTTATTATTATTTTTTATTACGTGGACAGATTAGTTGGCATTTTTAATTATTATTTAATTTTTAATATCCACGTCGTATATATATATATATATATATATATATATATATATATATATATATATATATTTTACTTTTGTATTAATTTATTTTACGTTTTCTTAAATTATTTATATAAATTTTTTTTATGAATTATTTTTTTCTTAAATTATTTATATAAATTTTTTTTATGAATTATTTTTTTAAATTATCAAAATATTACAATAGGGCTTAAGCCCATTTTTGTTTCAAGAGCAGCCCAATACTTAAATATTTGAGAATTTATGTGTAAAAGCTGCTTATAAACACTTCAATTTGCTTATGAAATTTCGATGTGGGACTTATAAACATTTCAATTACTGTAATAGTTTGTTTCTTAGGTTCAAATTGAATGCTTGAGCAGAAGAGTTCTTGTAGCTTTTGGCCAACTTCTCACAAACAATCCTCTGTCTACTTTTCGTCAGATTTCATCAGCTGCTCACCTTCAAACTTCGGCCATCTCTCACCACACTTCCATAAACACCACCCTTCACCACCATTACTCCATGAACAACCTTTATAACACACTTTGTTCTCCCTTCAAAGCTCACTTGAACGTCATTTTTTGTTGTTATTAAAAACAACTTTAAGAAGAGTTGTTGGTTCCCACACATAAGTTAAGGGTATAAGGTTCCTCCATCATAATTATAGTGCCAACAGTATCAGCATAATTCATTTAAATGTGCATATCAAAGCAATCATGAAACATGAGATTTTTTACAGTCAAGATTAGGGAAAGAAAAGAGAGAAAGATGATTATGGGTAATAAAATTGAAAACAACTTCTAAAATTTCTTCAATTGCATGACTCAAGATAATGATAACATATCCTATATAGAGAATACTCAGTCCAAGAAAATTTTACCTTTGATTAGTTCACTTCAAACACAACATAATATGAAAATATCAACATCTTTTAATTTCCAATACTAGATCAACATGCATCTTTTTCACAAAGGTTTTCAATATATCAAAAGTTTGTTTCTGGAATAATTCTTCTGTCAAACTTTGATATGTGACTCCATACATCCTTAGTTTTGGAGGGCCTTTTTGTTAACACCATTTGCTCTAACATTTAGAAGGATATGGTTATAGTCTTCATTGTCATACTTTGGAAATGCATTTTTCCAAGCCACTTCTTTTTGCACTTTCTGCTCCTCATTCTACTATTTTTTTTTATTTGTTGCAGGGTGGTCTTATCGTATATTGGTTTAGAGTTTTTGAAATTCTCGTGTCTTGGCTTGTGAAATATTACAATTATGATTGACTATTAGATAAAAGTTGTAGTTACTTAATAGTTTCTCCGCAAGTTTGACGGTTGCTGTTGAAAGACCAAGAGTTCCACAAGTCACCTCTTGACAAGTCCCACATCAAAATATAATGTAGAAATACAAGTGTTTATAAATAAGTCTTACACAAGACTTATCAATTCATTAACTATTGGGCTCCTACTGGTGCTAGCGTTGGGTTTGGATCTATTTAATCTTGGCCCAATTAAAATATTTTTTAAAATAACAATTTGAAAAAATAAAAATAATACGAAAAAAAAATAAATAGAATAAAATTAAAAATAAATAGAATTAGAAATATATATATATATATATATATATATATATATATATATATATATATATATATATATATATATATATATATATATATATATGCCACGTGGATTTTAAAAAATTAAATAAAAATTAAAAATGCCAACTAATCTATCCATGAAATAAAAAATAATAATAAAAAATTAAAAAAAATTGCCACATCACAGATTCTGTTGACTGAATTTCAAGAGGGGTCAAAACAGTGGAATCTTCAAATGTTATGGGGGAATCCTTAGTTTGCCCTAAAATAAATGACTTTCATTTTAGTTTAGATTAAAAAATTATACATATAAAAGAGAAAAAAGTTTGTTTTTTTAAAATATCCTAATCATGTATGAGTTCATTTATTTTTTATAAATACAAAAGACATTATATTAATTAGAAGTGATATAAATAATATTAATTAAATTATATAATTAAAAAATTAATATATAATTAAAAATAAAAAAGACAATCAAATTAAAGACAATTTATTTTTAAGCAAATAGTTCAATTTAAGACGGGAGAAACAATTACATTATTATTTCATAAATTGCATAAATTTAAAAGTTTATTGACCACATTTACAACTTTGATTATTTAAATATTTGGTTAAATTACAATTTTGATCCCATTGTTTTGGTTTACTCACGGTTTTAGTTTTTTATTTTCTTTTTAAACAATTTTGGTTCCCATCACAATTTTGATCCAACTATTCATGCAATGTTCATGTACAATCATGCACTATTTATGTACGTTATGCACTATTCATATACGGTACATGTACAGTCAACATTTTTTTTGGATCAAAATTGGGATGGTGGATCAAAACTGTTTAAAAAAAAAATAGGGACTAAAACCGTGAGTAAACTAAAACAAGGGACCAAAATTGTAATTTAGCCTAGATATTTTTTATTTCATTTTTTGAAAAATTATTTACTCTTTTCTCAATAAATTTAATAACTTAAATATTTTGGTTATTCTTTATTTTTCTGAAAAATAAAAAAAAAAAATTGATAAAAAAGCTTACGTTTCTTGGCAACAAAATTGTCTGCAGACCCACGTGCGAACTCGTGTGAAATATTTTAGTAAAAATATAAACAAATCCAGATCATAAAAAAATAAAAATAAAAACTCACACCTACCTTTCCAACATCGACTTCATATTTTATTTTCCTTCCATCTAACACCACCAACACGAGAGAGAAAGAAAAACAGCGGAAAATAAAATGAAGGTAAAATTTGTACAGCTAACTACCCAATGCCACGTGACTAACTGCACTTATATATTTTCCTTCTCATTTCTTTTCTTTTCCACGCTCTTCTTCCAACAACTCCTTCTCCACTCACTTCTCTTCCGTTTCACCCACCCGAGTTATATCAAATCAGGTACCTACTCAATTTTCATAACCGTCCAACTCTGCATTCTAGATCTCACTTTTTTCATGTAATCAATTGTCTTCACGCTAGTATCTACTTCAATTCTTATGAGTTTTGATTAATCGGTTGAAATTTATGCAAGTCTCGCTGTGTTTTTAGGGATTTTGTTGTGTTAATTTGAGATTTATTGAATTTTTTGTGTGGTTTAATTTTGAGTTAGGAACTGTACCGTTATTCTATCACGGATCTTACGTGCATTTTAGGTAGATTTGAGTTTGGCAACTGGTTTGAATTATTGGTTGAAATTTGGTGTGGTATTTTTGTTGTATTGTTTAATGTGATATCCGTGTAGTTAGAAGGAGTAGTTGCGGATCTGTTTTATTTAATCATGTGCTTTTTTTTTTCTTTTATAAGTTTTGAATTTTTGGAAAATTTGGTAATGTGATTTTTCATTTCTGATCTTGTAGTGATTTGTAAGTAATTTGGTTTTCTTTTTGTTGGAGAGGAATTCTGGTTTTGTTAGATGCATGTGTTGCTTTTGTTCATTTATAGTTTATGAGATTTCGAATTCTGGATTTCTTGCTTATGAGAGTATTTGGACATGATAACCCAATGCCGAGCGAGTTTTGGCCCTTCTGAAATTACTGATCCTTTGATCTTTGAATAGTTTTATGTTAGGCTATGAGGCTGTGGAGTGTGGAGGAACTGAAATTCGTATTTTGAAAACTTTTCTTGTTTGATGGTTTCCCCCTTAATTTGATTATGAAGATTTAGATATTATTGCTCGGCTATTATTGTGGATCGTGTACTTTTTATTTTTCTGAATTTCCAAAGTTGCTTAAACTAGTTGATTAATGCTCTCTATATATGATTTAAAATGATATGGACGATCTTTTGTTTTTTCTACATTTAGAAACTAATGCACTGGTTTGTCATCAGATATTTCTGTTTCTAAATCATGGCCACTGGACAACTATTCTCCCGTACAACACAAGCTCTGTTTTATAACTACAAGCAGCTTCCCATACAGAGGATGCTTGATTTTGACTTCCTTTGTGGTTTGTATCTGCTCTTTCATCTTTATTTTCCTCTTGATCAAGAGGAGACAATCAAACAGTGATATTAATCTTTGCTTTTAATAGTAATGGAAGTTGTAATTTTGTGTCTATAGGAAGGGAAACACCATCAGTTGCTGGAATAATCAATCCGGGTTCAGAGGGATTTCAAAAACTCTTTTTTGGTCAGGAGGAAATTGCCATCCCAGTTCATGCTACGTATGCAAACTCTTCCCTTTTGGTTCAAATTTTGGACTTGTTTGCTTGTAGCCAAGAATTATTTATCTTCTTTTGAGTGGTATCTTAATAGTTTCACCATCCCAGACTATCGAATCACCAATTTGCAGTGAATTACATTTATGTTTATCCAATTGTAACGTGTTCTTAGCTCTATGTTTATTTATTTTGCAGCATTGAAGCAGCTTCTGCTGCACATCCTACTGCCGATGTCTTTATCAACTTTGCATCATTTAGGAGGTTAGTAAGTTATTTGTTATTTTTTTTAGCCCACGGCATCTTACTGTACAGTATTCAGCAGTATTGGTAATTTGCATAGTTTAGGATGTTTTTATCCTACAGTTTTCAGCATGAAAGATATCTCATTCCGTATTTTGGTATATTGCATGATTTGTTGCATTCGTTAAATAGAATTTTGAGTCCAGTATTAGAATAAATCGAGGTCAATACTCTGTCTTTGTCTCTGTATCATATCATATCACATCAATAAAAATTTAAATTATTCAAGTGACTACTTTCTCTTTCTTTTGCTTCTTTCCCTATATAAATCTTTATAATTTTAACAAGTCCAATTTGATCTATATATTCAGTGCTGCAGCATCATCCTTGTCTGCTTTGAAGCAGCCTACAATTAGAGTTGTTGCTATTATTGCTGAAGGAGTACCCGAGTCAGACACTAAGGAATTGATTGCATATGCCCGGGCGAACAATAAGGTGATGATTCAAATAGAGGTTGATCAACTTTAGTCGTTTCATATTGTAAATTGAAAAAACTTATTTTAGTGTTCATGGTCATGGTTTGGTAGGTTGTTATTGGTCCAGCCACTGTTGGAGGCATTCAAGCTGGGGCTTTTAAAATTGGTGATACAGCTGGAACAATTGACAATATAATCAATTGCAAGCTCTACAGGCCCGGATCTGTTGGATTTGTCTCTAAATCTGTATGTAGTCATTTCCTGCTTTTGTTGCTGGCATTATTTTTCAGTTGAGGGTAGAACTTTTTAATAAGTACCATTACTGCTGCAGCTTGAATTTTAACAATAATCCCCGACATCGTAAAGATGACTATGAATGATGTCTTCTGCCTGTTTAGTTCATCTAAAATCTTGAAAAATGATTTCTAGACATTTTCTGAATACCTAATCTTCTAAAATGCTTATTGAGTAGGTTTAGTATGTGTAGATAGATACTAGGTGTTAATTGAATATAATTGAAATTCTAACAGGACAAATTGAAGTGCTTAGTTATATATATTATATATTTCAATTTGTCGAGCTTATATCCTCATCTTTGAATTTATTTTAAATTGCTTATATCTTCTTCTTCCTAGAAGAACTGAAGAGATTCACTTAAGATACTTTAAACTGGGAATGAACTGTATTTAAGTGAATTTGTTTACTTAATGTTTTGTAGTTTAAAGAAACATAGAATTTGAGCTTTATTTCTTATGGTGCATAATGTATGCGTGGATGGTTATGAGAAAAAACAACCTTTTGAATTGCAGGGTGGGATGTCCAACGAATTATACAACTCCATAGCCCGCGTAACTGATGGCATTTATGAAGGTAATTATCAGATATAAAATAGTTATATAGGTTAGTCTAACTCGTTAGTTAATGCTGATTTAGTCGTCCCTGCTTTTGTTAACGCCAATATTGAGATATATCTTACATTGCTATAGGCATTGCCATTGGAGGAGATGTTTTCCCAGGTTCCACTCTATCTGACCATGTTTTACGGTTTAACAACATACCCCAGGTAAATATTTCTTTCATCTTGTGTAACTACATGGAATATCTGCAACTCAAATGACTTACTACAATGGAGACCATATCATTTTTTTGTCAATGACCTGTCTGGATTTATTTGCATTAAACCTCAGGTTAAAATGATAGTAGTACTTGGAGAGCTCGGTGGGCGTGATGAATATTCCTTAGTGGAAGCCCTAAAACAAGGGAAAGTAACCAAACCTGTGGTTGCCTGGGTTAGTGGAACCTGTGCAACACTCTTCAAATCGGAAGTACAGTTTGGTCATGCTGTATGTCACTGCTCCTTTATCTTTTGACAAATTTCTCAATTAAAGCATTCATCATAAAAACGACAACATTCTTAATGCTACTTGCACTTATATAAATCAGGGAGCTAAAAGTGGTGGTGATTTGGAGTCTGCTCAAGGAAAGAATCAGGCACTAAGAGAAGCTGGAGCTGTTGTTCCTACTTCATACGAAGCTTTTGAAACTTCAATTAAAGAAACATTTGACAAATTGGTTAGTTTGCATGTGTATTTAAATTTTCCATATTTTTAATTCAGTTTTCTCCCCACTCCTAATCCCCTAAAGTGGACAACCTTTTATAGAAGTCTCTTTTCATTTCATACCTTGACTAACTATAATATCATAATTGGCTTATCTTTTCTTTTCTTAGGTTGAAGAAGGGAAAACAACACCAGTGAAGGAATTTACTCCTCCACAAATCCCGGAGGACCTAAACACTGCAATCAAGAGTGGAAAAGTTCGTGCTCCAACTCATATAATTTCCACCATTTCTGATGATAGAGGTGAGTTGGGATGTGCTAGTGTTATAATTTAGAGATGGGGTATCTTTCTTTGTGTGGTCTGAGACACTTGAATTTGATAGTTAAACTAAAGCTTTCTCCCAAAATTTTGCAAAGGTGAGGAACCGTGCTATGCTGGTGTACCCATGTCTTCCATTATTGAAAAGGGTCTTGGTGTTGGTGATGTTATCTCTCTTTTGTGGTTCAAACGAAGCCTACCCCGTTACTGTACTCAATTTATTGAGGTAGGTTATTCAGTCATGCAGAGCGTGCCTCAAATATTTTTCTGCCTTTGTTTTTCCAAAATGTTAGTCACTTATGTGTGTCAAATTGGTCTGTGCTCTACAATCAAGCTTCTTTAGATAAAATTTGCATTCTCATTTTTTCATTTAGATATTTATGCGGTATTAATACGTTTTTTTGTCAGATATGCATCATGTTATGTGCCGATCATGGTCCTTGCGTCTCTGGTGCTCACAATACTATTGTGACTGCGAGGGCTGGGAAGGACCTAGTTTCCAGTCTAGTATCAGGTAAATACATGCCCTTTGGTTTGCCTACTTCTGAAGTATGCTGATTATCTGATGGGGTCACCAAAGTATTTGTGCTAGTTGGGCCACAAAATGATTAATATATGAGCTTATGTAACAGGTTTGCTTACAATTGGTCCACGATTTGGAGGTGCTATTGATGATGCTGCTCGCTACTTCAAGGATGCTCATGACAGGGTATGATCAATACATTTTATGTGAAGGCAGGGGGAACTAGAATAAAAAATGTTGGGTGTGGGGATAAAATCTACATAGATCGGAATTAAATTTAAAAATAAACTCAAGGGAAATTTCAAATCCCCTTCCCTGCAAACACATCATGTGCTTTATCTTTCGTCTAACATGGGGTACACTATGTTTTGTCTCATTACAGGGGCTTACACCTTACGAGTTTGTTGAAGGTATGAAAAAGAAGGGAATTCGTGTGGCAGGAATAGGACACAGGTATTCTGTCTGTACATTTTAAGTGATAATTATTCTGTTTGTGTTGCTTCTTTTCCTTTAAAAAGTTTATGTTACTGCTGTTTCTATATAATAAAACTAAATCTAATGCTTGGTTTTACTTGTGAATCAGGATCAAGAATAGGGACAACAAAGATAAAAGAGTTGAGCTATTACAGAAGTTTGCACGCACACATTTTCCTTCTGTGAAATACATGGAGTATGCTGTTCAAGTTGAAACCTACACTCTCACCAAGGCAAATAATTTAGTTCTCAATGTAGATGGTGCAATTGGATCTCTTTTCTTAGATCTTCTTGCTGGTAGCGGAATGTTCACCAAGCAAGAGATTGATGAAATTGTCGGGATTGGATACTTGAATGGGCTCTTTGTGCTAGCACGCTCCATTGGTCTGATCGGGTAAGTTAATATTTATAATATTAATGTAGTTTTACCTTTGTGCCCTTTTTTTCCACAACTATCTTGTGGTTCAAAGTGTTCCACTTTCAGTTAGGTGGTCCTTTTAGTCATTGATACTGTGAAGAAACATACATGACTTTGTCTTATTCTTTATTCCTTGTTTAAATTTCAGACATACCTTTGACCAAAAGAGATTGAAGCAACCACTATACCGCCACCCATGGGAGGATGTACTCTACACCAAATAAGAGGTTTTTTCATGGCTGGAAGAACTTTGCAATGTTTCAAATCAGCAATCTTTTCGAAAATCATGTCTGAAATATGCTAGATTGATTTTTTAGCCGCCAAATTAGTGTTGTAAGATGTTTAAAAGTCATATTTCATTTGTAGTTTGTATTAAATTTCAAAAGAAATAACTCTGCCAATTTTAAACTAAATTCTTGTGATTAATATTCTTATCTCTGTTATGTTGTTGCTTTGAGAGTCAATGCTATAAAATATAAAAATAAAGAACCTTCAATATTTTTTCTTCTTCTCAACCTTATATGAAGCATGAGTATAGTCATTTCTTAGTGATGTATTTTGGAGAGAATGTATTCTTGTACTTGAAACAAACTCTGAGCCGAAGTTTTTGGCTCGTTGCCTTAAGGCTCAGCTTCCATCAACAAGAATAAATTAACAACAGTATGCATTCTCCCATTCCTATATTATTTCAAAAGCTTGATACTTAGTCAAAAATAGCCACTAACAATGGTTACAAGTTACAAGTGTTTCTTACTCATTCTCTAGGATTTGTAGATGGAGATGGCTATTTAGTTTTTAAATTGAACAAGGCCTTCGTATGAGTTCAAATAGGCCCCAAGATTCTAGTTTACTAAGCTAAATCACACTCTATAAGATGAGATTTAAATCTGACATAAGTGTCAAGAAATTTGTCGTGCATAGTATTGAGATTTAAATCTGGAAAAAGTGTCAGGATCATGTTTATTAAGAAGTCTGTTGTGCAAAATATTCACACGTTAGGTTGACGAGTGACATATCATCACAAGTAGTACCTCCATCAATGTTATTCAACACCTTGTCAGTTACCACAATTTATTAAGGAGGGTCAAAAAGAAAAATGCTGTATTTTCATTTTTTAGGGAAATTCACCAGGATTCTAGTATTCTATACGCAATTCATTTTGTGTCAAATCCACAAAGTTTCACTCGATAATAAAGATTGTTAAGAGTTAGTCTAAACAAACTGCAAGTGAGACAGCCCCTTTAAATCTCAAATTTGTGTTTTTTAGTATAATTTGGGGACGGTTGGATCCAGCGGTTGAAATGGAGCAGTGTCATGCTTCATTGCGGGACTTCAAGAGTACACATATTTGCAAGCTTTTGAGTGGACATATAATTTGAATTGGACTTCAGAGTTAAGTCGGTTTTATTGGACCGTTTTGGCCAGAGCAAAACAGTAGCCCCCAAGAGTAATTTGGGGATTATTGCATGGACTTGAACTCTTGGGGACGGTTGGATGTGCAGGTTTTGACCGTTGGCAAATAATTTGAATTGGACTCAAAAGTTAAGTCGGTTTTATTGGCCCATTTGGCCTTAAACTGAACTGTTGTGATTAATTAATTTTTATTTCTTAGTATAATTTTATTCATTAATTTTGTTGTTAATTAATTTATTAAATATTAATCAAATTTTAGAATATTTAATGTTTATCTTAGAATATATTATGGTTCAAATAGAAAATAGGTAGTAGACTGGTCCATCGTGGAAGGTCTCTGACACGACGACGGATGTCTCTAGTCGCCAGAGAAAGGGGTGTATTTAGAAAGTTATTACTCTAATACTTAAGTCTGATATTAAACTTGTTTGTGTGTAATGAAATGTATCTTTGTATAACACATAGTTACGTATATAGAACAATAGTTAGAACTGCCTCTGATGGACGTGGGGCCAAGCGCATTGGATTGTTGGATGGACCCTAACGGTTGAGATGGAGCATTGTCTTACTTTATTGCGGGACTCCCTAACAAGAGTACACATGTTCTCCAATTTGAGTGGGCATATAATTTGGATTAGACCTGAGAGTTAAGTCGACCTTATTGAACCGTTTGGCCAGTCTGAAACAGTAACCCCCAAGTCATTACTATCATCCATGAAGACATGATTTGTGTTATGGAAGTGCTAAGAGAGGCCTCAGGTCGAGCTTTGATCTTGAAGTGTGGAATTTGTTGGAAGAGCTTTTTGGGTAAAGGGATGTTTCGTTGATAAGATGATTAGGAATTGGTTGCCTCAGAAACACGCACATTAAATGCTTGTCTCGTCATTGAGACATTATTTCGTGAAGGACATTCACCTGGACCTATGCACCCAGGGTAGGGAGGTGACACCCTTAGGGTGCTCGGTTGCACTTGAGTGGCTTTAAGGAATCGAGTCTGTATTTGGACTGTTGATCGTTTCTTTCAATATTTCCTCGATTCTCAACTGTATAAATTGATGCTTCTCTTTGCTTATAAATTGAGGGAGTGTAGTCAGTAACTCTTTTTTTCTTGCTTTGAAACACTATAAATTTTCTCGTTTTCCTTACGATTTTTGTATTTTTCGATCTTTTCACGTTCTTTGATATTCATTTTTGGTCGTGAGATATCTCTCGAGTCTTTGGTGATTTCTCTTTTCCACCCCTTAAACATGCAAACCTTCAAGATATCTATCTTTTTCCTTATCATCTTAATTGTTTATGTTCTCTCTCTAGACATTGCCAACATTGACAGCTTAGATATCTCATCTATAAATTTTGTTAATGATGATGAACTTAATGATGCATCCTCTCAAATTGGTGCAGAAGTGGTAAAAACAATAACTTTAGAAGTGTTGTCTGACTAAGTTAGAAATACGGCGATAGACTTTACAGAGGTTAGAAGACTTGCTGGAGCTATGAGTCTAGAAATAGAACTCATTGAAGTGATGGATACCGCAGGGGGTTAAGAAACGAACCCTAGAAGCCGATATTGTTGAGATGAAGGGAGACGCCCCCACTAAGAATGACATCAAGGAGGTTGCATGGGGGGTCTCCTTCTCATCCTTGGACTTACCGAACCCATATGCGTAGTTGACTTCAGGAATGAGTAGAAGACCCAAACCTATATTAAAACTCATAGGCGCCACTATTCGAGTGTATAATAGAAAATAGGTAGTAAATTGATGAAATCCACCGTGGAAGGCCTCTGACACGGTGATGGATGTCTCTGTTGGCCGGAGAGCGGGTACCTGTAAGGTTAACATCCTAACACTCAAGTCAATAAAGTTAGACAAATAAAACTTTCATGTATGTACTGAATCGTATCTTGGTGTGATGCTAAGTCACATTTATATAAAAACAATATTTTGAGCAACCACTGGTAGGTGTTATATACTCTCGCTAAAGACCTCATACTGAAGTAAGTTGACGCTTCATCTCAATCGTCGGAGCCCATCTCACTGTCCCTCGTGCTTGGCACCACTCTACCAATCGAGGACATGTTGGATAGACCTCAACGATTGAGATGGAACATTAACTTACTTTTGTTTTGGGTCTCCAACATAAGTATGCATGTTCACTAATTTATACTAGCCTAGAATTTGAGTTAAGCCATCAAATTGAATTAGTTTTATTGGGTTGTTTGGCCATCGCAAAACATACTGCTTAATATTGTAAAAATTAATTAAATTTAAAATGTTTTAAATTTCAAAGAGCTTCAATTTTTCTTTTATTTTCTTTAGATCGATTGTGCCTGTTATTTTAGCACTCCTCATGTTGAAAGTATATTTGACCTAAAATTAAACAAATTTTGGATTCCTCATTGGCGAGTGCTAGACTTTCAAACATAGGTCGGCATTGGTCAATTGAATCTCTTTCCCATGTGATCAGAGAATGGAAAGTAAAAATTATGCTCAAGAAACATTCACGTGGCTCCCAAGTTCTTTTTCATGGTCTTAGTTAGCATATGGACAAATAACCAATGCCCCACCCCCCACCCTTATAAAGTTATTTTTAGAAGCACTTTGCCATTCTCAAATGGAAAAATTATTGGTTGTAAGTTGTGAAGACATTAGATGCTTTGAACTTTTAGGTTATTTTTGGAGCAATAACGTTTGTTCAGAATCATAAAGTTGTGAAAAGATTGAAGACTTATCTTGCTAACCCAATCTTGCCAATATCACTATCATTTGTTTCATCATGGTTGCTATTTTTCTTTTTATATTTTTTTGGATTGTGATACTAATTTGTCATTACATATATTGTTACTAATTAAATATATGTTAAAGAGTTAGTGAATTTTAATGGAGAAGGGAAGATAGAAGATTAATATTTAAAATGATTTATGTTTGGTTTCATGAAATGGTTAGAGAGGTATTTTAATAATAAAATAAAATAAAATTCTTATATATTTTTCTTTCTTTAGTTAAAAAACATATTTTTATTGATTCAAGCAAACCTTTTCCTCATTTTTAGTCAAAAATATTTTTTTCAAAATTTAAATAGTTTTTTAAAAAGAGAACTTAATTTTTATCACTAACTATTTTTATCGATTTCCTTTTTTTTTCTTAACAATATATTTTTAATTATCATACTCTTATTAGGTAAATATTTAGCAAAAATATTTAACAAAATAAAACTCACATTTTTATTGGTTTTATTTACTTCTAACTTACATTTCTTTCCTTTTTTTTATTAGTTTCCTTTACTTTAAAAAAACTTTTTAAATTAAAAAAAAAAGTTTTATTTATTCAAAATACTTTTTTAAGTTAATGTATAAAATAGAAACTAAGTTTTCTACTAATAACTAGCCTAATTCAATTATTCCTATTTTAAATAAATACATAAATAAAATAAATTACAATTTTTCGGTATAATTGAAAGTACTACCTTACACAAAACATCTATTGATAAAATTTTATCAAATTTTTTCATCTTCACAACTTTTTTATAAACTCTTTGTGGCATTGTCAATAGTCTTCTGTTAGAGTAGATTTTCCACTAACCTTTCAAATATAATATTGACTTTTTTTTTTCTTTAACCACATTCCTTTATATTTTTTTTTTCTTATGTATAAAATAAAAAAGTAATTTGGAGACATGGTTGAATAGATCAAAAGTAAATGCAAATATTTTTACTTCCAACACATTTGACACCAATACTGATGTATATATTTTTCATCGTATTTATACTGTAAATAATATTTTTTAAAACTATATATATATATATATATATATATATATATATATATATATATATATATATATATATATATAATTTTAAAAAAATTTTATTTAAAAATTTTATTTTATAACACAAATATAAAATTGTGTCATTAATCAACTTTACTATTGCATTAACAAAAAAATATATGCTATTTACCACTTATTTTATTTATAAATTATTAATCAACTTCAATATCTCATTAATCAATATAATACATGATGTTAACCAAATTCTGACATTAAATTATAAAATATAATGAACGTAAATAGTGTGACATATACGTGAACAGTACATAAACAATGCTTTTTAGTAGACAAATAAAGTAGGTTAATAAAATGATGAAGTTGGTTAATAAACGTTCAGATATTAAAAATAATTTTTAGTAGTAAAACAAAGATGATTAATGAAATATACAAAATTGGTTAATCATACATTTTTATATTGGTATCCTTTAATTTAAAAAATAAAAAATAAAAAATAAAAAAATATTTTATTATTATAATATTTCAAATAAACTTATATATATATATATAAGAAAGAGAAAAAATTGAAATTGTATTTGAATACGGTGTACTGTAGGCATCAAGTGTCAAAATAACTTTAACTCTTTTGTTATTGAGATAAAAAAAAATTGTTTTATAAATTTTAGGAGCAATATGAGAATTTATATTTATGGGGTCAGTATGATTAAAAAATTGAAGGTTTAATATTTTTTTTGGTCCTGTATCTTAATCTCGGGATCCATTGTGATCTCTTAACTTAAAAATGGTTCATATTAATCCCTTAACTCTTCAAAATGTTTCATATTAATATTTTTTGTCCAATTAGCAACGGAAAAATTCAAAAATCAGTTGCTAATTAGACAAAAGAGATTAATATGAAACGTTTTGAAGAGTTAAATGATTAATATGAACCTTTTTAAAGTTAAATAACCAAAATAAACTTCAAGGTTAAGATACCAGACTAAAAAGGATATTAAACCAAAAGTAATTGTACGAAAGAAAATTGAGAAACCTTTCTTATCATAGTTATTGATAGAAATGTTGTTTTGAACATCATTGCACATTGCATTCATAAATTGTTAATCAATTTCAATACCATGACTATTATGTTTATAGAGTTTCATGTATGCTTGCCTATGCTACTCATTCATATTTATAATGATTCATATCACATACAAACTCATTTTTTTAAAGTTTCATGTACATGTTAGTATGGTGCAATGCCTTATAACTTGTATTTCATGTACATGCCAAATATATTTGGTGTCGAGTTGAGTAGTCAGATAAAGGTGAACACGGACCAGACGATGGTATCAGGAGAAATCGTACAATGAGGAGAGCTAGACAAGCCTCATGCATAACCCGGACCGATCATAGAGCCCGATTTCCACCAAGCTAAGTTATCACGGGGTCGGGTACTTCACTCTACACGACATCAATTTTGAGTACATGCTCGTCAGGTATCACTCCATCTTTTGTAACGGCGGCGGTGCACCAATACGGACGTTATCAAGGGCTTCAATGTCTATATTCATGGATGAAGGTTACGACAATGATGGCCGCATAACGCCAGAAGTCCAAGAGGCTTCTCTTAATGGCTTGAATTAAAGAACATATTATATAATGGGGCTCCCAAACGAGGGATAAGCAAGACATTCATCTTGAGGCAACATACAACACTTGTATAGCTCTCAAATCCCCAGATATTTGTCTCAACTCACTCAGCAAAATAGACATCGTAACTCTCTTTGTCCCCAAAAAAAGAAGAGTTAGTATTTTTGGTGGTCTAACCATTTTTGGCTAGAACATTTGGCGCCCACCGTGGGGCCTATGTAAAACTTTCCCAGGCCACACCCCTTACCGACGACATGACTTCTGAAGGAGACCCTCCAGACATGGCTCAACTACTAGCCATGATGTAAACTATGAGACAACAGAATGAAACTGCAAGATAGTATACAAGAGCTGCAATAGCAAAGTCAAGCTGACGCTGATAGTGAGGAGGAGGTCCTCGAACCTCAACCTCTCTCTCAAGAGATCTGGGACGACCACGTACCCGAGAACTTCAAAGCACCATCATTAGCTTCTTATGATGGGAAGACAGATCCTCAGGAGCATGTCACTGCCATCAATAAGCCTTCCTCGGCTCTCCATCACAAGCTACCAGGACCTGACTAAGAAGCTAGTACAACACTTCTCGGCAAGCAAATGCCGGAAGGTGTCCACTATTGCATTGTTAGGTATTCGATAGAAGCAGGCGGAACCACTACGTGAATACTTGGCTCGGTTTAACGAGGAAACACTCAAGGTATCTCATCCGAATCAGGAGCTGTTTGTGGGGGCTTTTCAACATGGATTGCGAGTCGGGCAATTCAATGAGTCATTGGCACAGAAGCCAACTATCAGCATGGACTAGATCACTACCCGGGCCGAGTGTTACATCAAAGGGGAAGAGATTAACCAAGAGAAAAGAGCCCGGGACGGCCATGAAAAGACAAAAAGTACAAAAGAGGTGTCTCTTAGCTCCTAATTTCGACGCCTGATGTTGGATTAAGAGTTTTCTTCTAAGAGCTAGAATTTATGAAGTTCTATGAGACTTCGACAGGAATATTGCTATCAGAAAATTTAGTCGAAAGCTATCCTTTTGCAGAGAAGAGAGAGTTTAAAAGACTTAGAAATATTTCTAAGAGTTTAGAAGGATTCTTCGACAGAAGGCTATGGAGCACCGTTTGGCGCAAAGGTTTAAATTCAAAAATAGGAGGGAACTGTTATTTCTATCCAATTCTGAAGGAGGACATGTGGCGTTCATCCAAGAAGTGAAGACATGCACGACGCCATGTGTTTCGCCCTGATTAGTAGCCCGTTAGTGGGTAGTTATTTTTAACCATTATAAATAGCAAGTCTTAGCAATAGATTTGTGTGTGTTCAATTGTATATAAAAAATCAATGTGCTCAAAGTACCAGCGTAGAGAAAAGAGCGTGTGAGAATGTATGTTGATGTAACACCACTTTTTACAATTTAATGCAATTTAATAAGTTTCTTTCATTAAAGTTTCTTTTCATTTCATGCAAGTTAACTTCTACATTTACCAGCCTTTTCGATTTAAAGCCTTTTTAAAGCCCTTTTTTACCTTTTAGTCACTTTACGTGTCTTGAAGTAGACCTTTTTTTTTTACTTATGTATGCCGTCGAAGTGTTTTTAATATTATCCAGAAACTTGCACAAGAAATCAATTAGCACATGTCCTAGGATTTAGTTTGGTCGAACCTGCAAGTTACTCATTTTTTTTAGAAAAGTGATAGAGTAGAGGTTGTTTACTATTTTCCCAGTAAATAAGTTGGCACGCCCAGTGGGACCGTGCTAAACGAATTTCTTGCGTTTTCAAAAAGAAACTTATAATTCTGTGTTTTTGATTATCTTTTCTGTGTCAAGTACTTCGTTGTATGTTATTAAGAAGTGGAAAAGTAGCCACCGCAAACGAAGAGAGACCAAAAAGAAAGTATACGAGGAAGATGGCAAGTACTAATCAGCCAAATAGTTCGAATCCTCAAACTACGTCAGGTGTCAATGCAGAATCAATCCCAGGGTCTTCGATTGGAGGAACCACGGTTTCTGCGTCCGTATCTGAAACTATACCATCTATGGCAAGTTCGACACCAACACATTCGATTTCCCATACTGGGCCAATTTTAACTTATATTGGGACAAGGGGACCCCCAGTGACTCCCCCACCAATAGGAGCGTCTACATATCGACATTTTGTGCCACTGGGTTTTTCAATGCCTTTAAATGGTCGAGAACAACCTTATGGGATGCCAACTTCGATGATGGTAAGTTTACAAAATCCCCCCCAGTATATTCAGAACCCGTGATGTCATCGCCTTTACAAGGATCAGGATCTGGGATTAATATGGGACAAAATAGTCAATCCTTATGAATAGGATATTCAACCCAAATGCCAGGCTTGACGAATACCACTATAGCCTATTTAAGGCAGCAAATGGATGAAAGTAACCACCAGATGGTCCAAATGATGTCCCAAACTATGGGGGAAATCTTTCAGCCTCTAATTCAAAATACTACCCAGACTAATAAGCAAATGGCTGTGCAGATGACGCGCCTTGCAGATTTCTTTGGTGTGCCTA
Organism: Lathyrus tuberosus; assembly: GCA_022829125.1. Lineage (NCBI taxonomy): Eukaryota > Viridiplantae > Streptophyta > Magnoliopsida > Fabales > Fabaceae > Lathyrus > Lathyrus tuberosus. The sequence continues at coordinate 115,929 of JALAZF010000062.1, read as the reverse complement.
CACCCTCAGAGAGAGTATATCACAGGAAACCAAGGGGTAGTGTTCGAAGAGGACCCCACTATTAACCAGAACCAACAAAATCCAGGAAATATACCTCAAGCGAATGTACCAAACCAGGGAGTAGTCGAACCCCCTAGGATTTAACTGCAAATTCCTGTAGGAGATCAACCAAGGGTGGTTTTGGTGAATAGAAACCAGGATGCCGACAACGTTGTACAACAAGTTCGACGTAATGAGGTGGCAGCAGATAACAATTTAGCAACCATGGTCGAAAGGATTATGATTCAAAATGGGGTAAACTTTGGCCTGCGAAGGCCAAATTATACATCTCCATTGTCAGAATACATTCTCCAGTCGGAGTTACCCCCATGAACAAAAGTCTTTAAGTTCACTAAGTTCTCTGGGGATACCACTGAATCCACTGTCGAACACGTGGCCAGATATGTAATAGAGGCTGGAAAGATCGCGAATAATGAGAATCTTAGGATAAAATACTTCCCAAGTTCTTTGACGAAGAATGCCTTTACGTGGTTTACAATTTTGCCACCTAATTCGATTCACAATTGGACCCAGTTGGAACGACTGTTTCATGAGCAGTTCTATATGGGACAAACGAAGATTAGTTTGAAAGAATTGGCTAGTATAAAACATAAATTCACTTAGCCAATAGATGATTACTTGAATAGATTCTGACTGCTCAAAGCTAGATGCTTTACGCAAGTGCCAGAGCATGAGTTGGTCGAAATGGCCACTGGAGGCCTTGATTATTCGATTAGAAAGAAATTAGATACTCAATATCTAAGAGATATGGCTCAATTGGCTGATAGAGTTCGACAACTAGAACGCCTAAAAGAAGAAAAGTCTAGGGCAAATAAGAATAAAAGGGTGGCTTACGTTGAAGTTGACGACGAAAATAAAAAATATTGTAATGAGCCAGTATGTTTCGACGAAGGCGAGATCGATCTTGCTGAGTTGAAACAAAGCCCACCTTATTCTTGTAAGTTGTTGGCCCCTTCGAATGGTAAAAATCCTGTCGAACCAGAGAAAAATGACAAATTCCCCAAGAAAACTTATACTTTCGATGTTACTAAATGTGACAAAATTTTCGATTTGTTTGTTAAGGACGGTCAAATGATAGTGCCCCCTGGTGCTAAAATGCCTCCTTTAGAACAAAGGAAAAAGAGAGGATTTTGTAAATATCATAATTTCTTGGGCCATAAGACTTCTAAATGTTTTCTTTTCAGGGATCTTATGCAGAACGCAATTCAAGAAGGAAGGCTAAAGTTCAGAGAGAAGTCCAAGAATCAGATGAAGATCGATTCAGACCCCCTACCAGTGGCTGATGCTCATTATACAGAGCCAACGGAGGTTCATATGATAGAGGTTGCTGAAGGCCTCAACAATGATGTTAGCATGGTCGAAATCGCTGATGATTTCAACAATGAGGTAGTCATGGTCAGGATTACTGAAAATCTCGACCAAGAATTCATAAGGAGTTTTCCTACCGGGGCTGTTGAAAGATTCACCAACAACACTACTGATGGTGTTAGGGTCACTGAGGGCGCTGACAAGGGAGTTGCTGAGGATTCCCAGTGGATGTTGGTAATAAAAGAAACCGCTGATGGTTTCGTGCAGATGGATAAGGCTACTGAGGGCCTACGGATGGAATTGTGCAAGCTTGGCATCACTGAGGATGTCAAAATGGAAGTCAATATGGTGGAGATTTCTCAAGAGGTACCCATGAAAGTCGGTGATGAATGCCGACAGGAAGAGTACAGCAAGCTGGCCTTCCCAAAAGAGGAAGAGAATTTGACTGACTTTATACACAGGTGTCAAAGGAAGGGGTCTGAAGTCATGTTGTGCCCCAGGTGTAGCGCTGTATTCGACAAAAAGCAGCGCAGAATCTCGAAGGAGTGTGAAAGGCCAAGTAAAGGTGGGAGAAAACCCATCATAGCCCACAGAGTTTCGAGCCTAGGAGGTCTGCGTCGAACCAGGAATAGCCAAAGGCTAGAGTGCCAGGGGCAAGGCCTGCTACGTTTAAACCATTTGCTGAACTTTCTAACGGCAAGTGGGTAAAACCAAATGAGAATAGGGAGAAAGGTCAACAAAAGCGTAAAGATTTCGACGTCAACAGGGATTCTTCACTTACCTATCGCAAGGAATATCAATCCTCCAACAAATTGGCCCACATTTATGAAAATTACAAAGGAAAAAATCCCATGTCAAGGTCACAGTGGAGGAGGGAGCAGCGAAGGAGGAAAGCCCAAAGGGAGGCTGAATCGAAAGATAAGGCCGAATCAAGTACAAACCTACTTTCCGAAAGCAACGGAAAGGGGAAGACAAAAGTTGTAAAAAATAAAGAGGCCAGAGAGAAACATGATCGAGCTATAGCGGAAGATGAGATGATGATGGATAACTTCGATTCTGATTCAGAGGCCTCGTTGGACATCATTGTGAATGTGGTATCAGTATTGCCTAGAGAATTTGACTAGATCACAGAGGTCGAAGAGGTCGATGCCTATTCAGAAGCTGAAATGGCGGCATATAAACCAGTGTGCTACTATGTAATGAACAATGGCTGTGTCGAAGAGCAGAATGCTTTCTTTGAACGACCAGATGAGGCAATGAAGAGCCATCTGAAGCCTCTATTCATTACTGGAAAAGTTGAAAATGTTCCAGTGAATAAAATCTTGGTTGACTGCGGTGCTACAGTGAATTTGAAGCCGCACTTTATGCTGAGAAAGATTGGAAAATCCGATACAGACACTAAACCACACAACATGGTTCTGTCAAATTATGAAGGAAAAATTGGCACCACTCTTGGTGTTATACAAGTTGATCTGATAGTTGGAACGGTTACCAGGCCTACAGTTTTTATGGTGGTCGAAACAAAGGCAAACTATAATTTTCTATTGGGACGAGAATGGATAAATGGAATTGGGGTTGTACCATTTTCCATGCACCAGAGGATCACAATATGGAGGCCAGGCGACATCATTGAGAATATTGAGGCCGATCAAGGATATTTTAAGGCCCCAATTAACCACCTCGACAGACGCCAGTTCGATAAGCATTTAGCCAATATTGCTCCATGCAATCCGGCTGATTTTGCTTTTACCCCAGACAATGAAGCATATTGCTCATTGCATCTGCATCCCGTCAACGGATTTAGATGGGATAGAGAGGTGGTAGGTGAGGATGATTTTGCATACCCTGCACCTGTACCTGGAATAACCCCGACAGGTTGGGGAAGCAAATTCAGTGATGATGTCTGAACTCAAAGTGATGAAAAAGATTTTGGCTTATATAGCCGAGAACAAATTACAAACGGCCTAAAGGCTGAAGTTAAAAAGATGGCTGACAAAGCCAACAATGATTCACATAAAGGAGGTCTTGGTAAGGACTTCAATCCAGAACCACCTGATCAGGTTCAGGATGAAGAACAAAGGCTCGACGCCATATATGACGACGAGCCTTTGGGTTTCGAGAAAGATCTGTTGGCAACCAATATCAGAATGCTAGCGCAAGATCCTCTTGAAGAGATCGACTTGGGACAGGGGGAAGTGAAAAGGTCTACTTACATCAGCGCCAACATTAGTCCATGACTCAGAGTCGAAGTAATCCAATTGCTGAAGGAGTTCAAAGACTGTTTTGCGTGGGATTACGATGAGATGCCTAGTTTGAGCAGGGAGCTGGTCGAACTAAAGCTGCCAATTGAGGCTGGAAAGAAGCTGATCAAGCAAAATCCCAAGCGGTTTGCACTAGCAATTCTCTCGAAGATCAAGGAGGAAGTCGAAAGGCTTCTTCACTGCAGATTTATTCGAACTGCCAGGTATATCGAATGGCTTACGAACATTGTACCTATTATAAAAAAGAATTAGACTTTGAGGGTCTGCATAGACTTCAGAGATCTGAATGCTGCGACCCCAAAGGACGAGCACTCAATGCCTGTGGCAGAAATGTTAGTTGATTATGCCATTGGCCATGAATACCTTAGCATGCTCGACGGGTATTCTGGGTATAACCAAATATTTATTGTTGAAGATGATTTCCCTAAGACGACGTTTCGATGCCCTGGGGCTCTGGGCACTTACGAATGGGTAGTGATGCCTTTTGGCCTAAAGAATGCTGGGGCAACAATATCAAAGAGCAATGAATACAATCTTACATGATTTTATAGAAACTTTTATGGAGATTTACATTGATGATATTGTTGTGAAGTCTGTTTCAGGGAAGAATCATATTGACCATCTTCGACAGTCATTCGAAAGGATACTAAGACATGGTCTCAAAATGAACCCTCTCAAATGCACTTTTTGTGTGCAGGTGGGAGACTTCTTAGGCTTTGCGGTCCACAAAAAGGGAATCGAAATAAATCAAAATAAGACCAAGACCATCATGGAAGTGAAAGCGCCATCGACAAAAAAGAAACTGCAGTCGCTGTTGGAAAAGATCAATTTCTTGAGAAGATTTATCTCAAACCTCAGCGGGAAGACTCAAGCCTTTTCACCTCTACTCCGATTGAACAAGGAGAGGTTCGAATGGGGCAAGCTCAACAGGAAGCTTTCGACAAAATCAAAGAATATTTGAGTCATCCTTCAATCCTAGCACCACCTTGTAGAAGTAGGAGCATGAGATTGTACATATCTGCGTCGGACAAAACCTTAGGGAGCATATTGGCTCAAGAGGATAAAAATGGAGTCGAAAGAGCCATTTATTACCTTAGTAGGGCTTTGAACAATGCAGAAACTAGGTATAGCATGGTTGAGAAATTATGTTTATGCTTGTATTTCTCTTGTACAAAATTAAAGCACTATATAAAGCTAGTTGATGTTTATGTTTTGTCTCATTTTGATAACGTTAAGCATATGTTATCTAAACCTATTTTGCATAGTCGAATTGGTAAGTGGGCATTGGCATTAACTGAATACTCCCTAACGTATAGACCTTTAAAGGTCGTTAAGGGACAAGTGGTAGCAGACTTTATTGTCGACCACTCTATAAGCGAGAACGTGTCGAATTATATTGAGCTTGAACCATGGAAATTATATTTCGACGGCTCAAGTAATAAAGATGGCACAGGTGTAGGAGTCTTGATTATTTCTCTTAACAAAATCCCAACAAAATTCAAATACAAAGTCGAAGGTCTCTGCTCGAACAACGAGGCTGAATATGAAGTCTTAATAGTCGGACTTGAAACTTTGTTGGAATTGGGGGCAAATTGAGTCGAAATAATGGGAGATTTAGAGTTAGTCATCAAACAGATTACAAGGGAATACAAGTGTGTGAAAGAGACTCTCATTATGTACTTTGTAATAGTCAATAGATTACTGAAAATTTTTGAGATGGTGAGTGTTCGAGATACCTCGACTAGAGAACCATGTAGCCAATGACTTGGCTCAAATTGCTTCTGGGTACAAAATTTCGAAAGAAAAGTTGTAAGACGCAATCAAAGTCAGAGGTAGAGTTGCGTCAACCAGATTATCCCCATCAGATTTGGAAGCTACAAAGCTAGGGTACGCTGATAAGGAAAACTTTGAAATCTTAGCTGTGGATAGTTTGATGGACGAAGATTGGAGGAAGCAAATAGTAGAATATTTGCAAAATCCAACAGTATCCCCAGAGCGAAAAATCAGGTATCGAGCTATGAGTTATGTTCTTTTGGGTAATGAATTGTTTAAAAAGACTCCTGAAGGAGTCTTGCTCAAATGCATTAATGAATCAGAGGCATACTTAGCCCTTTCAACTGTCCATAGTGAGGTATGTGGGGCACATCAGGTAGGCCATAAAATGAAGTGGCTCTTGTTTTGACAGGGCATGTATTGGCCTACCTTGTTGAAATATTGTATCGAATTTGCAAAAGGATGTCAAGAGTGCCAAGGGCATGCGGGTATACAACATGTTCCTGCAAGTGAATTACACTCCATAGTCAAACCATGGCCCTTTAGAGGATGAGCTTTGGATTTAGTTGGTGAGATTCGACCAGCGTCATCTAAAAGTCACAGGTATATTTTGGTAGGTATTGATTACTTTACAAAGTGGATCGAGGCTATACCTTTACCAAATGTTGACCAAGAGGATATGATCGAATTCATTAAGAAGCACATCATCTATAGGTTTGGAATCCCATAAACTATTACAACAGATCAGGGGTCTATTTTTACTGGTCGGAAGATGCAGGAATTCGCCAAAGAAATGGGTTTCAAACTGTTAACCTCTACACCCTACTATGCTCAGGCTAATGGTCAGGTCGAAGTAGAAAATAAAGTGGTAATTAGCCTAATTAAGAAACATGTGGGAAAGAAACCTAGAAATTGGCATAAAACATTCGACCAAGTCCTTTGGGCATGTCGAACTTCCCCCAAGGAGGCGACGAATTCCACGCCTTTTCGATTGACTTTTGGCCATGATGCAGTACTACTAGTCGAAATCTATCTTCAGTCGGTAAGAATTCAAAGGCACCATGAGATCTCATCTGATTCCTATTGGAATATGATGTTGGATGAATTAGTCGACTTAGATGAGGAAAGGCTCAATGCTTTAGAATTGTTGAAAAGGCAGAAGAAGAAAATAGAACAGTGTTACAATAAGAAAGTCAAAGTGAAGACTTTCTCTCCTGGAGAATTGGTTTGGAAAGTAATTTTGCCTATGGATCGAAAGGATAGGTCTTTGGGAAAATGGTCTCCTAAGTGGGAGGGTCATTTTCAAATCATACAAGTTTTTTTTGGGTAATCAGGTATCGAGCTTTGAGTTATGTTCTTTTGGATAATGAATTGTTTAAAAAGACTCTTGAAGGAGTCTTGCTCAAATGCCTTAGTGAATCAGAGGCATACTTAACCCTTTCAACTATCCATAGTGGGGCATGTGAGATCGAAGAATTAGATCAAGATAGGAGGATCTTGAGGGTAAATGGGAAGTACTTAAAAAAGTACAAGCCTGCTCTTCGAGAAGTAAAAATAGTTAATAAATGAAAATAATATGGCAGAATAAAATAAAACACAGTGCTAAAATGGCTAAGTTCGTTACATCAAAAGGCGAACAAGCATTACAGAATTTAAGGAACAGTGATAAAAAAATTAAAAAGTCTTTGGAATTTAGAACGGCAAGTTGTTTTTCATGGTGAAGTACTTCGCTCTCAAAAGCTCTAGCCGCCTCTCGCAAAGGGAGTTGTTCGACCTATGGTCTCCAGTACTACTTCTAGTTTCTGAGCTTTGTTAGCAGAATCCAGACCGATTTTAAGCTCTTGCTCTATTTGGTAATTTTTGAATTTTTCAAGCTCGGAGTTCTGTTTCTTAGCATTCGAAATCTTCACTTGCAGCTCTTTTATCTGTGCTTCCCAGGATTTGATGTTTTGGTCATTGATTTCGATCTGAGCCTTGTTTTGCTCTTAGATTTGCTCTAAAATTTCCAGTCTATTGGTGGATTCTGTAGCAGCGTCCCATGCAGCCGCGACCGAGCCAGTTTGATGTTCAATGTCTTTCGAAATTTGTTTGATTTTGGCAAGGTCCGCAACAATTCGATCAACCATCGAGGTCAGCTCCAAGATGATATTTGTAATTTCTAGAGAAGCAGTTAAGATATCAAACTCTTTGAAGAGACTCTTCAAAGCAGCTGGAGAAGTAGGGTCAGACTCTATAAGTCGAAACAAGTCACCCTTGAAAACCTTTTCTTTGATCTTTGACAATACCTGGCTTGAAGGATCAGCAGTGGTTTGACCACCAGATACAGAGGGCGAACTGAGGGTTTTGTCAGACAAACTTCCCCTGGAACCAAGTAGAACTTTTAAGTATTCGCGAGGGTTGTTCTTTTTCAGGGCCTCTAGTTCTTCTGTAGAAAGCATCATGGAGGTTTTGCTCGAATCCTTTGCAGTTGACAGGTCAGGGTTAGGAGCTGTGTTGACAAATATCTCCTCTTAAATGTCTCTTTCTTCCTCTGCATCATGGTCATTACTAGCTTTGATGTTTTCATCATCGTCCATAAAGTCCTCAATAGTCATTGATTGGTTAGGGTGCGTGAAATGTTTACCTCCTTCTTCCATAACATCATCTTCAGCGGCATCTGAAGTGTCGACTCTTGGAGATCTGTCATCAACTTCTTCTTCGAATTGCGCCTCGGAGTTGTCCACTGCCTGGTCAGCCCTAGTTGTTTCAGCCTGAGTGCCTTTGCCTTGATCATCTTCGTGGTCAAATTCGCTAGTGTGAGAAGTTTGTGTGGTGGTTTGGGTGGAGAAGTTTCTCGTTGTCTCTCGACCACCTGGTTGATTTCGCTCAGTGAACTCTTCTCAAAATCCTTTGCTGGAGTAGGGTGGCATGGTGGTTCACCTTCGCTAGTGAGGATTGTTGGATTGGTGGATTCAACGGCTGGTTGAGTCAAAGTTCCTGCGTCATCCTGAAAGACATCAACAAAGCTAATAATCGAAGAGAAAAGCCAAGGGCAATAAGGTATATGTGTGAATCATTTTTGTACCTTAGGAGCTTCTGCCCCGGGACTTGAGTTACCACTTTCAGGTTGCTCCACAGCCTTTTTCGCCATTTATTCAGGTGTTGGCTCCAAGATGGTCAGTTTGGTGGGTTTCTTGATCACGACATTCACGCATTTCGCTTGAGATTGAGCGATGGCTTCGTTGATTTTTGGTTGCTTTTTATTTTTCTTCAAAGGTTGTTCAGCAGTTGGGGATACGTGATCATCTTCAGATTCGATTATCACTAGCGTATCATCCGAGGCCTTCCTTTTATGGGGAGTCAGAGGTTATTTTCGAGCGCCCTGGAGAAGAAAATGTTAGAAAATATTGGACATAGAATGACAAATTTAATAAAGGGTGTGAAAATACCTTTGTTGTTGTTGCTGTTGTCTTGCTTCCTTCTTCTTCCTTCACTTCTGCAGGTTTTCGAGTTGGTGGTTTCTTTGGAGGAATCTTTACGGCTAAACAAACAGAAAAAGCAGTCATTATATGTGAAAATAAGTAGGCAAGAAAATATTGGATCGAAATCCTCCCGTTCCACACCTTCATATATTTCAGATTCGATGCGAACATCTTCGATCCCAATATGAAGATGCCCTTTGAAACTGTCTAATGTATGCTTGGTCGGAACCACTCGCTGTGCTTTTGGTTTTGATTGTTGGCGAAGGATTTTGATAGAATCCCCGCAGACGAACCAGTCTGGAAATGGAGGGGCAAGAGCCACTCCAAAGTCAGCGCTTGGCAGTCGAGGGAATTTGGAAGGAAACAAATTGAAAGTCGTTTCATATCGTTTCTCAGGAGGAACATACGAAGGTATCTTTAAGTTCTCCATTTTCTTTTAAAAAATTCCTTCAGAGTGATAGCTGCATCGCGGACGGTTAGACCAAGATCATTTGGTCAATAAATAGTTTCAAAGTATTTTTGGAAGGCTTGGATTTCTTTAATGTGCGTCGAAGTACCTTTCTTCACTTTTTCCTGCACAGAGAGGAAAGCCTTGTTAATGTGGTACATGAATGCAGGCACGTCAAAAAATTCTTCAGAATAATATGTCTTCCACCAGTCGTCAAATTGCTGAGTGCAAAGGAAGCTTGGTTCGAAAGCCACTGGAAGAAGTTGCGTTCGACTAGCGTATCGTACAATTTGCTTAATGGCCATTGTTTCACTATGGCTGGCATTGTAAAGAAGGAGAGCACCCTTTTTGTCATATATTGGTCGAGGTAAAGCTTGAATCAATCCAAATTGTCGAGCGACAAGATTTGGTTGGTAAGATATCAAGGTCACTTGGATTTTTAAGAGGTTAAACCTGAGGGTTAAGATCCTAGGGGTTAAAAAAGCTTCCCAAATTGAAATGGATTATGCTGCTTGTGCTTTCAAAGGTGATGGGAATGGTCTGGTAAACCACTCAGGACCACATTTCCTTGCAGTAAAAAGAGCCATGTTGGGCGTAAAGTCGTAGCGCTTGGCGAACATCCTGATAAAATTGGTAAAAGCCTGTTAGACAGGTCGACCATCATCAACAGGTGTCAACTTCGCCAAACGAGGGCCTTATACTCTTCGATTTTTCACATCATCAGCATCCTCGTTGATTGGATTTTTCAGAGGGAGGCAAGCCTCGAACGAAGCATTTAACCACAACTGAAGCAGCCAGAAGGGACCAGAGAGTAGTAAACTTCCCTTGTAGCTAGGTTTTTGATCTGGGTGACCCCGTCGCTCATGTATTCGTAAAGGATGGCCTGAATTAACTCACTCAAATATAGGTTGTGACCAGCGTGTAATTGGTTCTCCATGGTTAGAAACTTTCTGGTGACTTGCAGCGACTTCGAGCAGAAGACACAACATGATAACCATAAAGCTAAGAAAGCTATGTGTTCGACGTCCGATACTTCCTCCGTACTCTTATCGTGATAGTGAGCTATGTGGGTTGAATAAGTTGCTTTAGAGGTAGTGAAGCCTATGCTATCCTCAGCCATGAAGTCAAGATCATAGGGATTCCCAGTAGGTTTAAGCCCTGTGATAGCGGCTATGTCGAAAAGGGTGGGTGTCATCATGCCACATGGGAGATGAAGGGTGTAATAAGTGCTATCCCATAAATACAAGGACGAAATCAGCATATTCGAACAGTAGTCAGGTCCTACTTTCGACAGCATAATTAGGTCATAAATGCCCATTTTCTTCCAAAGGTCAGATTTCGTCTTCTCTAGTTTATTCAACCACCCTAAGTAATAAGCGGGATCCCTAAAGGACGGGCTTGCTCTAAAGGCCCTAAAATGGTTCAAATATCTAAGGTCGATGACTTCTTTAATCGAAGGATCGTTAGGGTCAGCAGGATTCTCAGTACTAGCCTTAGGTTTTCTACATTGCCCTACAGGTTTGTACTTATGATAAGAGGGGAAATATTCTTTAAGCTTAGCAGGATCTATTTCTAAATCAGCTAAAGGGCCAAACAAAGCACATGGCTTATCAGAGACAGTTAAAGGAATAAGTACCTGAGAAGCGTAAATTCTCCTCTTTTCTTCATCGAGGGGTTCAGGTAGGTATTATTGATTCCCCACCATGGTAGGTCCAGCAACAGAGGTAACTGGGGCAAGTTGAGAAGTCTTTTTTGAAATGCAGAGATTACTGGGAGATTTAAAAGGAAGAAGATGCGAAAGTAAAAACAATTGTGGGAGTTGGTATTTATATGTGGGGAAGTGGAAGCGGTTGAAAGAAATTGTGAAATATTAAGACTGATTATGGGACACGTGTTCCCCCCACGTTTTTTGTTGAAACGGTGGTAATAAGTACCTACCTCTCCATGATCTCCTAGACCCTAGGGAGGGGTAATGATGATTGAGATTCTGCTTGATTTGAAAAGACATGTCAGAGTTAGCAATAATGGCTACGGTGTCATAGGTCTGCTGAAGGGAAGGTGAACAGTTGATGCCACTAATAAATGTCGAAACCATACAAGGTCTAAATAAGGTGTCGAATGCCATTGTAAAAAAATGCCCTTTTCTTCAGTGACGTCAAAAAAGACATTTTTGGGGGGCAATTTGTTAGCTCCTAATTTCGACGCCTAATGTTGGATTAAGAGTTTTCTTCTAAGAGCTAGAATTTCAAAAGTTCTATGAGACTTCGACAGGAATATTGCTATCAGAAAATTTAGTCGAAAGATATCCTTTTGCAGAGAAGAGAGAGTTTAAAAGACTTAGAAATATTTCTAAGAGTTTAGAAGGATTCTTCGACAGAAGGCTATGGAGCACCGTTTGGCGCAAATGTTTAAATTCAAAAATAGGAGGGAACAATTATTTCTATCCAATTCTGAATAAGGACATGTGGCGTTCATCCAAGAAGTGAAGACATGCACGACGCCATGTGTTTCGCCCTGATTAGTAGCCTGTTAGTGGGTAGTTATTTTTAACCATTATAAATAGCAAGTCTTAGCAATAGATTTGTGTGTGTTCAATTGTATACTAAAACTCAGTGTGCTCAAAGTACCAGCGTAGAGAAAAGAGCGTGTGAGAATGTATGTTGATGTAACACCACTTTTTACAATTCAATGCAATTTAATAAGTTTCTTTCATTAAAGTTTCTTTTCATTTCATGCAAGTTAACTTCTACATTTACCAACCTTTTCGATTTAAAGTATTTTTAAAGCCCTTTTTTTTTTTACCTTTAGTCGCTTTACGTGTCTTGAAGTAGACCTTTCTTTTACTTAAGTACGCCGTCGAAGTGTTCTTAATATTATCCAGAAACTTGCACGAGAAATAAATTAGCACATGTCCTAGGATTTAGTTTGGTCGATCTTGCAAGTTACTCATTTTTTTAGAAAGTGATAGACTAGAGGTTATTTACTATTTTCCTAGTAAACAATGTCAAACAGGAGGAATGAGCATCATCGAGGAGCTGCGCGTGAACGACCTGCTCCCAGACCTTACAGATAGACATACGAGCCAATCAGAGACCTCACCCCACTAAATACAAGCAGGGGAGACATCCTTAAAGAAGTTGGCTACATGAATCTGTTACCTGAGCCTCAACGCCCCAAAGGAGTCAACGCAATCATGGAAAGGCAACCAGAAGCTTGGTGTAATTACCACCGTGTACGGGGACACCATACTGAGGACACAGCGGCTGAAGAAAGAAATTGAAGCCCTAATCCAGAGGAGACATTTACTGGCATATGTGAAAGATTCTCGACCACAAAATAATAAGAGAAGTCCTTCTCGAAGTGATCAGGAACCAGAAAGGTCAACTCGAAAAAAGGCCTCAGAGGCCAAGGAGGATCATGAGACAAAGGCAATCTAACACACACTAAACACCATTTCTGGAGGATTTGCTGGTGGTGAAGAAACAAATCCAGCCACAAGGAGATATATTGATACAGTTATGCATGTAAACAAGAGTTCCCCCAAAGTCCACTTAGTCAACATGGTGCATGACAAAGGAACGAAACAAATCCAGGCTGGGCATCTACCGACCCATGATACACCCATCAGTGTTAAACCATCTCCCAAAGAAAAGAACGAGATTGTGCAAGCATTTAAGGACAACCTCATCCTTTCTCCCGGGAAACCTCACAAGGAGAATCCGAGGTATCAAAGAAGACACGGAGACACGTATCTTTTGGATAGTCCAGAAAATGATTCATTCTCTCCTACAGAAGCACGGAAGCCCTGTCCAGAAAATCCTGAGTACCATCGTCTTGATGAAGTCGCAGGGATGGCGGAACGGGAAGTCATCAACCTTTCAATTCCTGAAGACAATATTGGCAAGGATGACAACCTCTCAGAGATTTGGGATACCCTGGGACAACCAACCGAAAAATTTGACTTCCTAGTAAAATATACTGCTCCTGAGAGCTACCGCATTAGGTTAGAAGAAGTTCAACCAACTGGGTGGGAGGATCTTCCCAACGAAGAAGTATACAAGTTAGAGACATTAGTAGGAATAGAAACACCTAGGACAGGGAATGTATCCAATCTAAGGCTATACTCCAACTAAATCTTATGTAATCCAATAATGAATAAAAGATTCGGGTTGCACTCTTTTCCCTTGCAAGAGCAAGGGTTTTTAACGAGGTACCCGGACTTAAAAAATTGTCGTGTCTTGTTTATAGGTGATTAGATGGAAATGGTGAGTTACAACTCGGAAACTCTTATAAAACGTGTTGACTTGCTCCGCGTACATAGGTCGCCCATAAACGTGTCGACCTGCTCTGCGTAGGGTTGATAAACTCCTATAAAACATGTTGACTTGCTCCGCGTACATAGGTCGCCTATAAACGTGTCGACATGCTCTGCGTAGGGTTGATAAACTCCTATAAAACGTGTTGGCTTGCTCTGCGTACATAGGTCGCCCATAAACGTGTCGACTTGCTCCGCGTAGGGTTGATAAACTCCTATAAAATGTGTTGACTTGCTCCGCGTACATAGGTCACCCATAAATGTGTCGACTTGCTCCGTGTAGGGTTAATAAACTCCTATAAAACATGTTGACTTGCTCCGCGTACATAGGTCGCCCATAAACGTGTCGACTTGCTCCGCGTAGGGTTGGTAAACTCCTATAAAACGTGTTGACCTGCTCCACGTACATAGGTAGCCCATAAACGTGTCGACTTACTCAGTGTAGGGTTGATAAATTCCTATAAAACGTGCTGACTTGCTCCGCGTATATAGGCCGCCCATAAACGGGTCGATAAACTCTTACAAATGCTCCATGTACATGGTTTAAACAAATATGTCTGACAGCTCCGTGCAATCAAGACGGACAACCTGATATGAAGATGATGAAACATCTAAGCCCAAAATAGGGGCTTGAAGAGTCATACACGACAAAATAACAAGTAAGAAAAAAGCAAGTCTCTGTTAAAGGGATGCCCGAGTACATGCCATAATTGACGCTAAAGTCTACAAGAATCCAGGATTCCCAAGAGTGTGTAGACTGTACACATAAGATAACCAAAGGCTTCTTAATAATTAGCCTTGCAGTAAGCTACCTGAAAGGTCAGGGAAATCAAACAAAAGCAAAGAATAGAAATAATACCCGGCAATCTATGATTGGGCATCTTAAGTTAATTTAACTTACATTTTAAGTTAATCTAACTAAGTACCCGGGGGCTGGATATATGCACGGGATTATTTTGCAAAGAAATACAAGGAAATAAAGCACGAGAATAACATAAGCAATAAGCAATAAAAATAAAGCATCAGAAGGGCCAAAACATTGTATGTTACAAGCCTGAAGGCTAAAAAGTCATGAGCATGAGGGGGGACAACACCACACTCCCTCGCCAAAATACAAAAGTGTATCCAAAAGGATGACTAGCTAAAACAAAGAACAACAAGATTAATTAGCAGTCGAGGTGTCGTTAGCAACATCCTTTAGGGTCGGGTTCACATCCCCGACAACATCATTGATCGGGCCTTGAGATTCCCTTGGGCTATCCTTCTCTAGTTCGCCAAGGTCCACAAGACGGCCGTCTTGCACCACTTTGAAGTAATCCATTTCCACCAAATAAAGGCCAGGATGGAGACAGAGAACTTGATATTTAGCTCTCTCAAAAGCTTCATCACCGGTAGACAAAATATTGATTTGAGCTTTCTTCAGAGCTTCTCTTAGGTCGTTGTAGGATAACAAAAGCTCGCAATTAGTGGTATGGGATACCTTGAACTGGCTAGTAAGCACGACATTAGCAGCCTCGTCTGCCTTCAGCCGGTTAGTAAGCTCGGCTAAAGTCGATTTGTGATCAGACTCCAAAGTCTCCTTTTCCTTTCTCGAGTTTGCTAAATCATTCTCTAAACTAGAAAGTTTCTTAGACTGAGACTCTTTCAACTGAGCAAATTCAACCTTAAATTTTGACTCAACTTTTCAGAGTCATCAGATAACTCAAACAAACCACGAGCGAGAACGACACACCTCATCAAATACGAACTAAGATTCTGAGTGATTTTCTGATGACCAAAGGACTTAACATTGTTAACATCCTCGGTAGCATTGAGATGGTCGCGCAGATATCAGAAGCTGTCAAAATTGTTGGACCAAAACTTGAATTCCCCAGACGTGGAATTCTCCCCTGGACCTCTCATGAGGGAGATAATCTCCATTTCAGCTTGATGAACATCCTCATTCATTTGAACCTTCAACTTTTGGGGTCACTGTAGCGAGCGATTTTGGACGCGGTTCTTAAGCGCTGGTCGCTCTCTGCGGTTTGAGCTTAAAACTACAGGTCAATTCATTTTTTATCCTATTGTGAGCTGAATAAGGAAGGGAAATAGATGTCTCCAATTAACCCTGCTTTGCATACTGAGTTTAAACAGCGGTCTGTTAGGTTACGGATGCTATCAACGTGGGGGGCCTTTGTACTGGTTATTCGTATTTTCGCCAATACGGTTTTCTTTCTTTTTACCTGGGCAGAAGGTTTCTGGCGGGGAATAAGGATCTGGATGTTAGGACTGATGCTTTTGAATTACTGCTTTTGATTGATGGAGATATGGGATTTGGGTTTTTTGTTGATTGCGCTCGCTAAGATCTTTTCTTTCGATCTTAGCCTACGTATTCCCGTTTACCGAAACAGGGAAATCAGAGCGTTCGTAGTTCCTCCTATTCTATGGGAGGAAATGGTTTTTGGTGTCTTGTTCAAAGCCCAAGACGTGAAGCGAAAGGTGATTTGTATCTTGTTCAAAGCCCAAGATGTGAAGCTAAAAGGTCTATTTGTGTCTTGTTCAAAGCCCAAGACGTGAAGCTGAAAGACCTCGGCTTTAGAGAGAATTTGTCATCTCTAAAGAGGGGAGAAGGAGAATTACTTTAACTGGGATACGCGGATCCGAGCAATGCCATAATTTCCGAAGAAAGGGTTTTAACCTGAAGGAGAAGACTTTAACTCAGTGTAGAGCAATGCCATCTTTCCTTAGGAATTTCTCATGCTAAAAGAGGGACAGTGGCATGGATATAGATGATCCAGAGGCTTGCCGCTTACGGCGATTAGATGAAAGGAAAGGAGTTGTTGATGTTTGTGTACTGTGAACGAGGCACAACTTTGATGCTAAAAGGTTGATTGGATCAACCAGTGGTTTTCTTATACAAAGCCTAAGAGGAGGCTAATTTTCGCTAGGAAAATCATTATACAAAGCCTAAGAGGAGGCTATTTTGTGTCTCGTACAAAGCCCGAGAGAGAGGCTAAAAGTTTTTGACCCAGTGGGGCATATCGTTATACAAAGCCTAAGAGGAGGCTAAAAGAGTTCGACTCTTGCTTAAGGAATTTGTATCTCGTACGAGGCCCGAGATGGAGGCAAAAAGGGGTGATTGACTCAACGAGGGAATCTTTTGTGTCTCATACAAAGCCTGAGAGAGAGGCTAAAAGGGTTTGACTCTACAGGGGAATCTTTTATACTCGACAAGAGAGTGCTTTTTGTATCTCGTACCAAGCCCGAGAGAGAGGCGAAAAGGTTATTTTGACTCCACTGGGGAGAATTTTGGTATCTCGTACGAAGCCCGAGATGGAGGCTATTGTAACTGTTTCAGTTGAGTGACAGATCCAATATACTGATTTAAAAGAGAAAATCAGTTCTTATATGAGTAACACTGTACACAGGGATTTAATTTGAGGATCAGGGATATTTCCTTCTCTTTAAGGAAACAGGAAATCCAAAGGGTATCGAGACTATCCGAGTCTGCGGGTTTCCTTCCTATTTAACGAAGGGTGCTTGAGAATGTCTTTGAGACTCAAGGAAGTTAGACTGTCCGTGTCTAGAGTTTTATCTTTTGTACTATGCTTTGAGAAACAGTAGTAGACTCTATGAAAGGGTTGTTCTACGAGGATGACTAGGTTCTGTTCCTATACCTCTAGGAGGTCGTCGGGACAATTTGTACGAAGCCCAAGAGGAGGCTGGAAACTTTTAAGAAGCCGACGGGTCCTTGTACGAAGCCCAAGAGGTGGCTATCATTCCCGAAGGAAGAGATCATTATACGAAGCCTAAGAGGAGGCTGTGAATACTTCTAAGAAGCCGTAGGGTCCTTGAATAATGCCCAAGAGGAGGCCGATGCTTTTAAGAAGCCCGTGGGTCTATCATCTCCTTTCCATTAGGAGAGATAACTCTTTTAAAGATGAAAACCACTGGTAAACGTGCGAGGTTTACTATCCAGTGACTTTTAGCTTTTAAAGAGGGTTCCTTAGTTAAGGTCCAAGATTATGACCGTAATGGGTACCCAAACCCCGAGACATTCAAGGCAAGCTATCCACAAGGA
This sequence comes from Lathyrus tuberosus, assembly GCA_022829125.1. Taxonomy (NCBI): domain Eukaryota; kingdom Viridiplantae; phylum Streptophyta; class Magnoliopsida; order Fabales; family Fabaceae; genus Lathyrus; species Lathyrus tuberosus. The sequence continues at coordinate 98,243 of JALAZF010000062.1, read as the reverse complement.
ATAGATCAAGTCAGGAAAGTTCGAGAATTTGGAAGAAACTCAAAGATGCCATTCACGGAGAATACATTCATCTTGGGGAGTAGAGCTTCTTGACGATTCCTAAGGAGGACAGCCGAAGAGAAGACTGTATCTGGTGCTCCTATTGGGGATCTAGGCGTCTATTTCTACGAATAAAGGAAACGGCTTTTACCTAGTGCTAGACGTAGTTGCCGGGGAAACTCGAAATATCTATACTATTATTACACAGTAGATATGTGTTTATGAAAGGAGACTTACAGTGAGCAGCCCCACAATACAGTTTATAATATGAAAGCAGTAAATGAAAGCGATAACCACTTACTCGGTTGTAGTGCTTCCATGCTGTTTGGTTAGTTGTTCAACAAAGAAAGATTAAAAACAACAGTATATTCAAAATCAAAGGAGAAAGTGCTTTGAAAAAGAAAGATTTGGGGCTTACAGCTCAAGGAGAGGCCCAGGGTTTTATCAGTGAGCGCACTGTTGAATTTGTACAGCGGGACTTATACAAGTGACTGGGGCCCAAAATGGTTTTCTGTACAAAGGGATGGGTCTTACACTCTCTCAAGAGGCCCAAAAAGGTTTAAAGAAAAAGAGATGGGTCTTACTACTCGAGGGTAGGCCCAAATGATTTTTCGTTTAAAAATGGCGATCACGCCGAGGTTTTCTTTTAACGCAGAGGGACTTATACAATAAGTGAGGCCCAAAATGTTTTGGTTAAAAGGGGGATTGGGTCTTACACTCTAATAGAGACCCAAAGTGTTTTGAATGGGTCTTATAGCTCAAGGAGAGACCCAGATGATTTTTATTTTTAAACGGGCGACGATCGCGCCGTTTACTTGTACAGAGGGACTTATACAATGAGTGAGGCCCAAAAAGTTTTTGTACAAGGGGGGATGGGTCATACACTCTCTCAAGAGGCCCAAAAAGTTTTTGAAGAAAAATAAATGGGTCTTACTACTCGAGGGTAGGCCCAGATGATTTTTGAAAAGGCGACGATCGCGCCGTTTGTTTTTTGACGGTATCGGGACTTATACAATAAGTGAGGCCCAAAGATGATTTGGTCAAAAAAAGGATTGGGTCTTACACTCTAATAGAGGCCCAAAGTGTTTTGAAAATGATTTATGAGGGTTGAATTAATCCAAAACCCTAATTTGTTTTCAAAATGTATTTAATTGAATAAAAATTCAATTAAAATGATCAAAAATTGTTTAACACATGGAAAACAAATTATGATCTTGGATTAATGCTTCAAAAATTAAGTATTGACCTACAAAATAATTAGAAAGCATTAAAAGTTGCAAAATCAATGTAGAAAAAATATTTAAAATGCCAAAAACAATCAAAATATTAATTCTTTACAAAAATATCAATTATATGAAATAAATAATATTTTTGGGATTTTTTGATAAAATAAAATATTTTAACATTTTTGTGAATTATTAAAAAAAGAATTAACTCAAAATCATTAAAACTCAGAGAGAAATTAATTTTTGAATCAATTAAACAAATTCACAAAATTCAAATATTTGAATTTGAAAAAAAGGCGCCAAGAACAAGCTGAAGAACACGCGCGTGTTCTTGGTTTCTCAGATTTGCGTTTTCTATCCAATCTCCATGAATACGTAATCATATCATGCAATCCACATATCATTATGCTCGTCTCAACCTCACGATCATGTCTATGTACTTTAATTTCATTTAAATTAAACATACAACAAGAAATCACGAAGAAACCTCAAGAACCCTAATTTCTGCATGAAGGCTAGGATTTTTGATACACGATTCAAACAATGCAATTAATTGAGGGAAAACATTCCATGCATGATTATGAACATATGGCCAAATTATTGTGCGAGGAAATATGCATAGATTGAGAGATAACCAAGTATGTGCTTACCTCCAAGTTGTGACAGCAAGTTCAGAGTGAGTTTTGATTTGGAGGTGTTACAGATGAGTGGTGATGATCTGGACAGCTTCCCTACACCATATGGAGTGTGTTTGAACACTTGGATTGAATTGAAATGGATTGGATCAGTTTATGGCATCTCAGCTGCAACTTCACTTCAAACTTGTGTGGATGGCAAGTGATTTTGAGATTTTGATGTTCCAGGTGTTATGTGAGTGTTTGATCAGCTCATATGTGATGTATGTGAGGTGTGTGAGTGATTGGTTTGTGCAGAATTGCTCTCAAACTCAAAACCCGATAGCTACCTTGCTAAGAAAGGCATTTTTGCCAAGAGAAAGAGATTTTGAGGAAAGCATCTGTTAGATGGCTTTGGTGTACTTAAACTGACCATAATTGAGCTCTATTTATAGTAGAGCAAGTTTGTTTTGCAAGGAATAGTGCATGGCAGCTGGTAAGTAGGTTTCCTCAATGTTGGCCAATGGAAATGAAAGTCTCCTCTAGCCATTGACTAGAGGTTAGGGCACAGAGCTTTGGTCCCCTTGGTCTTGGATAAGTCTTGACTGATTTCAGATGAGAATGGCTCAGTCCATGCCACCTTGATGGTTCCATTGAATGCCTCATTCCAAATTTGAAGTCTTGTCCCTATTTTGGCAACTCTAGGTTCAACATGCTATTCTTTGTTCCTTGGACCTTGGAGGCTTGGCTCAGTGATTGTCCCCTTTGGATTCAATCCTCTGAGGTGTCCAAGTGGATTGGAGCAATTGAAATTGGCTGATTTTGGCAAATCGAGCCAAAATGCAAATTCTGCCTTGCTTTGACAGATTTCAGCAAGGCAACTTGCCAATGTTGTATCTCATGATGTAGGTTGAATTTGGCAATGTTCTTGGCCATTTTGGAAAGCTCTTACATGATACAACAACTGTTTGAACAAGTTTGGTTTTGATCTCTTTTGATTCCAAGTGAAAAATCCCCCTACATTTGGCAAGAAGTGAAGGCAAATTCTGACTTAGTGAAAATTTCACTAAGTGTTGGAAAAAGTGACATTTTCACTTTTCAGCCACTTTGATCACTCCATAACTCAAAATCCTTAATGAATTGGAATGACTTGTAGTTGAAGTTTTTGTAGGTGATAATGAGGGCTACAAATCCATCTTTGGATGAGAAAAAATGGCCTTGTGGTTTAGGAGTTATGGTTCTCCAAAGTTGGTACCTTTGCCACTTTATTTTTAACTTAGAAAATTTTCTAAGTTTTATGGTTACCCCTTTTACAAGTTATCTCACTTTTCTTGATTTTTCTTGATGAATGATGATTCAAATCATACATTAACATCATTTTAGGGTTAAAAATCCATTTTGGTGAAAAATCTCAAAAAGTCAAAGTTGACTTTTGTGCACAGTTGACTTTTTATCAGATGAATTCCAAACTGTGCAATTCTTCAGGAAATCATGTCCTTGACCTAAATCAAACTTGATGGACATGTTCCATGGGTGTAATAGGGTATATTCAATCATGTATTAGGGTTTGGGAGCATGTCTTGGTCAAAAGTCAAAGTTACAGTTGACTTTTCCCTTAAAACCCTAATTGTGGTGCAGATGAAAATGAGACTTGTTGCTCAAGCTTCTTGGATCAATCCATTGTTCCAAATGGATCAATATGGTGTATTAGAGACCCTCAAATCATCTCTTGAGGTCTTGGCTCATGGTTTGTCCCAAAAGTCAACTTAGGGGTGAATTAGGTCAAGAAACCCTAATTCCTGATTTTTGATGAATGCATCCCCTGAGGCAAAATTGACTTGATGCATGGGTTCATGAGGTTCCATGAAGCATATTAGGTCATGTTTTGGATCATTGCCTTGTGCCCAGATGAAAATTTCCATCTGGAGACTCTGGTCGACCAAAACCCTAATTTGGTGACACTGTCGATCTTGAGACTTGATCCACCTAGAAGGGAGCAGGCTTGTGCTTAATCCTTGAAGTGGGAGTCCTTTTTGATCCATTGTGGATGTTTGAGAGATTAGACAAGTTGAAGATCATGTCATTTCTTGATTGATCCTTTGTCTAAGCACTCAGAGAGGGCTTGAAACCCTAATTTTGATTGTAGTGGATGCTCACCCATCTTTGGGGAGGCTAATGAAGCATGATGGTTCATCCATATTGTGATGATGATTTTCACAATGATGGGAAATCTAAGTGGTCAAAATTTGGGGTATTACAGATGCCCCTATTTAATCTTCTTGGACCCGAAGGTATGAATGACGAAGGGATTCGGGCATTCGGGGTGCAAGAGGATTAAATATCGGAATATCCGAAATTTTGATGGTGGTTATGAATGGTAGCTTACGCATTCATCTTCTTTAGCTAAGCGATGATGCTTAGAAAAGGTAAACTTCCCCTCGATCCTGGTTTCCTACCAAGGAACTGGTCTCAGTCTCTTTTGAAATAAACTTCCCCTCGATCCTGGTTTCCTACCAAGGAACTGGTCTTAGTTTCTGATTTAAACTTCCCCTCGATCCTGGTTTCCTACCAAGAACTGGTCTTAGTTTCTGATTTAAACTTCCCCTCAATCCTGGTTTCCTACCAAGAACTGGTCTTAGTTTCTTTTGTCAATAAACTTTCTTGACAAGGGACGCTATTCATAGCGGCTTTCCTCAAACTTCTTGCCGAATTTTCCTGGGGAGATGCCATTTGAGTGGAAAAAATTTTGATGTCAGACTTGCTGGGGAACCCAGTCGTCTGAGTTGTAGAGTTGTACAAACTTCTCTGTTTTGGAGACGCCATTTGTCGATTCTACTAGGGAAAGCGAGTCTCTTGAGAGACTGTTTTCATTTGGGATCTTTCATCATACTTTTCTCGGGATCTTCCCGGAGAAACGCCATATGATGGGGTCCAATTTTGTGGGGCCGATGACCTTTTCATCAGCGGTCCTTTCGGAGCAAAACTGGCATGCTGGCGAATCTCTGATCACGAGGCTTTCTCTGTGGATTTTCCTTAATCCGAGAAAGCAAGGATATCATCTTCAATGGCGAAGAGTGATGCTTATTGAAAGTTTTCTCTGGCTTTTCAGAGGTTCAAGTTATCAAAGTGGCCAAGTGCCGACTCTGATCTAAAGATACACTGGTGGCGAGATTGTGCAGACGCAACACTTCCTGACGAGGAAAGAACTGACAAACTCGATTGAGAAAACTGTTTATCACCAGGGGACAAGACCGACTCAAGTGATAGTGATGCAATACGAAATGCGAACGCAAATAAAATGCATGAAGTATGTATGTATATGCTGACAAAACAGACGCGACATACAGACTAATGGATGAACACAATTGGATACTCGGCCATCGCGGGGCGAAGAAGTACAGTTGATTCAAAATAGCAATTCCACCTTGCTTAGGAGAGATAGTCCCGTTGGGAGCTATGTTGATCGGGCTTAGGAGATGAGAACTTGGCCGAGGCGTGTCAGGCGAAACAAGGTCTCTGACACAGTTGATCCCTTTATTCAGGCATACTGGCTTAGAAGGAGTACTTTGATTTTGCACTTTGAAGTTCGCTTACTTCGGGAGAAGCGATCGATGTTCTTCTGATGTTCAATAGTCAAAAGAAATTGCCATCTTTATTTTAAAAGCAGAAAAAGTTTTAACAAGTAAATTCATTTTTGTTTTATTTCAAGAATCGCTGATTAAGTTTAAATAACGTCGTTCTGTAAAGCTAAAACACGTAAAGAATTACAAACAAAAGCACAAGGGCTCAAATTTTATTGATAAGATGGAGATCAGCCAAACGCGTGATTCCAAAGAGTATATACAAAGTTAGAAAACGGTAATTTACAGGGAAAAGGGCTACGTTGAAACATAACGACCATTATCCTTCTACCAACTTTGAATTCGGGACATCCTGAGCTTCTGTCGAAGATGACCTTTGACTGGAGATTTCCTTCGATAGATGATGTAACTACTGCTGCTGAGGGACTTGCCTCTGTTGAACATAGTTACTTGCCATTATCCCTAATTTTTGCCTGGATTGTACTATGAGATTTCCAATCCATCGGGATGATTTTTTTCCATGTCTCTAACTTTTGCCTGGACCGCCCTTTCGGGTTTTCAATCCACTGAGACGTTTTTTTTTTTTTAGTTTAGGCGAAGTATTTCTTGACTACATCAACATTCGTGGGGTAGGTAAATTCCTCTCCGTCCATGGTTGCAACTCTCAAGGCGTCGCCTGAGAAAGCTCTCGTGACCACATAGGGGCCATCATAATTTGGGGTCCATTTGCCCCGAGAGTCAGTGAGAAATGATTGTATCTTCTTGAGCACAAGGTCTCCTTTTCTGAAAATACGAGGTCGGACCTTTTTGTTGAACGCCCTTTTCATTCTCTGTTGATATAACTGACCGTGGCATAGTGCCGTGATTCTCTTTTCTTCAATCAGGTTCAGTTCGTCGTGTCGACTTTGACACCACTCAGCTTCGGTGAGCTTAGCTTCCATCAATACTCGGATTGACGGGATCTCTACCTCTATGGGGAGCACTCTTCCATGCCATATACTAGAGAGAAAGGGGTAGCCCCTGTTGAAGTGCGGACAGATGTGCGATAACCATGAAGAGCAAAGGGTAGCATCTCGTGCCAATCTTTATAGGTTACAACCATTTTTTGAACGATCTTCTTGATGTTCTTGTTAGCCGCTTCTACCGCTCCGTTCATCTTGGGTCGGTAGGGAGATGAGTTATGGTGTTCGATCTTGAACTCTGCACACAACTCTTTCATCATCTTATGGTTCAAGTTAGATCCATTATCAGTAATGATCTCGCTTGGAACACCATAACGTCAGATGATATTGTTTTTGATAAATCGGACCACCACTTGTCGGGTTACATTGGCGAATGACGCTGCTTCGACCCACTTGGTGAAATAGTCAATGGCTACCAGGATGAACCGATGTTCGTTTGAAGCCTTGGGCTCAATCATACCAATCATGTCGATTCCCCATATGGAAAATGGCCACGGGGAAGAAAGAACTTTGAGATGTGATGGCGGTACATGAATTTTGTCGGAGTATATCTGACACTTGTGACACCTCCTCATGTACTTGTAGCAGTCGGATTCCATGGTCAACCAATAATACCCGGCCCTGAGAATTTTTCTCGCCATTGTGTGTCCGTTGGCATGAGTGCCAAAGGATCCTTCATGAATTTCTTTCATGAGCACGTATGCTTCTGGTCTGTCGACGCATCGGAGCAAGACCATGTCAAAATTTCTCTTATAAAGAGTGTCACCGCCCAGGAAGAAGTTTCCAGCCAATCTTCTGAGGTTTTCCTGTCTTTTCTGAGTGCCCCAGATGGGTACTCTTGTTTCTGAAGGAAGCATTTGATATCGTGATACCAAGGTCTGTCGTCTATGACTGCTTCAATCGCGAAGATGTAAGCGGGCCGTTCAAGGCGCATTATGTCGATCTGAGGTAGGTCGTTCCATTGACCTACACTAATCATGGAAGAGAGAGTGGCTAATGCATCAGCCATGTGATTCTCCTCACGAGGGATGTTATGAAAGTCGACTCTATTGAAGAAGGGTAACAACCTTCTTGCATAGTCTTTGTAAGGAATCAATCCTGATTGGTATGTGTTCCAATCTCCTTTTATCTGGTTAATAACCAGGGCTGAATCACCGTATACGTCCAAGTTTTTGATCCTTAAATCAATCGCTTCTTCGAGACCCATAATACATGCTTCGTATTCAGCCTCGTTGTTCGTACATTTGAACGTAAGTCTGGCAGTGAAAGGAATGTGGGAACCCTGAGGGGTAACAATGATTGCCCCAATTCCGTTTCCATAATGATTGACTGCCCCGTCAAAGATAAGTCCCCACTGGGAACCTGGTTCTGGCCCTTCACTGGGTAACGGTTCATCGCAATCTTTCATTTTTAGATACATGACATCTTCGTCTGGGAAGTCAAACCCAATTGGTTCTTGATCGTCAATCGGTTGATGAGCCAAATGATCGGCTAAAATACTTCCTTTAACGGCTTTCTGAGCATGGTACTCTATGTCATATTCTGATAGTAACATCTGCCAACGGGCAATCCTTCCCGTGAGAGCAGGTTTTTCGAAAACGTACTTGATTGGATCCATTTCGGAGACCAATCAAGTAGTATGACGAATCATGTACTGGCGAAGACGTTTGGCTGCCCAAGCCAAAGCGCAACAAGTTTTCTCAAGCATTGTGTACCGAGTCTCGCAGTCGGTGAATTTCTTGCTTAGATAGTAAATGGCAGACTCTTTCCTTTTAGTTTCATTTTGTTGGCCAAGTACACATCCCATTGAGTCCTCTAGGACTGTGAGGTAAATGATTAGTGGTCTTCCTTCCACTGGAGGTGATAAAATCGGCGGATTCAATAGATATTCCTTGATAGTGTCGAAGGCGGTTTGGCAATCTTCTGACCAAACGCAATCCTGATTCTTTTTGAGTAATTTGAAAATCGGCGCGCATGTCGCGGTCATAAGGAATATGAATCTGGAGATGTAGTTCAAACGTCCCAGGAATCCTCTGACTTGTTTTTCAGTTTTCGGAGAAGGCATTTCTTGAATGGCCTTGACCTTGTCAGGATCAACCTCAATCCCTTTCTGGCTGACGATGAACCCTAGTAGTTTCCCTGAATGGACACCGAAGGTGCACTTGTTGGGATTCAAGCGGAGCTTGAATTTTCTTAGACGTTCGAACAATTTTGACAGATGTTCAACGTGCTCATCCTCTGTTCTTTATTTTGCAATCAAATCATCGACATATACCTCGATTTCTTTGTGTATCATGTCATGAAATAGAGTAGTCATGGCCCTTTGATAGGTTGCCCCGACATTCTTCAAACCGAACGGCATTACCTTGTAACAAAAGGTACCCCATGGGGTAATGAACGAAGTTTTCTCCATGTCTTTCGGCGCCATTTTGATCTGGTTATAGCCCGAGAATCCATCCATGAAGGAAAAAACTTTGAACTTTGCTGTACTGTCTACCAGCATGTCAATGTGTGGTAAAGGAAAGTCGTCCTTTGGACTTGCCTTGTTCAAATCTCTGTAATCAACACACATTCTGACCCTTCCGTCCTTTTTGGGAACGGGTACGATGTTGGCTAACCATTGAGGATATTCAGATGTAGCGAGGAAACCCGCGTTGATCTGTTTCTGTACCTCCTCTTTGATTTTGATGGCCATGTCCGGGTGAGTGCGTCTCAACCTTTGCTTTACTGGCGGACATTCCGATCTCAACGGTAAGTGATGTTCCACGATGCTGGTATCCAACCCTGGCATATCCTGATAGGAGCAAGCGAATACATCGGGAAATTATTTGAGAAGCTTTATCAAACCCTCTCTGGCAGTTGGACTGAGAAGTGCTCCGATCCTGATTTATTTTTCCTCTTTTTCTGAACCCAAGTTTACCGTTTCCAACGGTTCTTTGTGAGGTTCAATGGACCTTTCCTCTTGTCTGAGTAGTCGGGAGATCTCTTATGGAATTTCGTTGTCATTTTCTTCTTCAGCCTCGAATACCGGGAACTCAAAGTTGGAAGAAGGCATTGGATCGTATGTTTCAACGGGGTATAAAACAAGCAATCTGCATGACGTGATGATTCGTGTTTAGAAGAGATAGAGAAAATGCAAGTGTGTGCAGTGTTTTGATTTTACTGCTTGTTTTTATTATTGAATGTTTTTTAGGATTACCATTTTCTGAAAAAGAAAAAATAGAAAACAATAATTAATGCGGAAATTACAGAACGACGTTATTTTATTAATGAACAAGTCGAATCTTGAAACTACAGCCCTATAAAACAAAACTCTGTCGCTTTGGGCAAAGCGAAGAGGGAAATTTACAGAAAGCGAGCCCTATCAAAACATCCGTTTCACCTGGGCAGGGTGAAAGGTTAAAGATGGCAATTACTTTGACTGATGAACGACCTTCGGAACCTCGACGACAACCCATTGGCGGCGAACTCCTCGGTGAATCACAAAGTCAGGCACCTTCCTTGATTTGTCTTCAGAAATGACGCTAATTTCTGGTGGAGCAGGATCATTGGAATTTGTCTCCCAAGAAGAATTGTCGTAGGAGGATTCCTCTGTTGCATTTTGCATAGCATTGGAGCTCTCAGCTGTATCTCCCCATCCAGTTGGCTGGATGTCTTCGAGCCTGATACGAGAGCTTTCGGGAGCAGTGTACTTGACCATAAAGTCGTATTTTCCACTTGGTTGTCCCAAAGTGTCCCAAACTTCTTTGGAACTGGAGAAGTCATCCCTTTCGATGACGTTGACCTCAGGAAAAGCATAGTTGATGAATTCAAGTCCTGCAAACGTTGCCAATTCATCTTCATGTTGAGTAGTTTCCGAATGACCTGAATGTTGATCCCATGACATGGTGGGGACACAGGTATTCTGTTCAATGACGGTCAGCTGATTTTCATTGTTCGACTGACTTTCTTGCCCCAAGTTTCCTGGATAAGGTTGCCACATTGGTAGACCATCCATTGGGCCATAGTAGTTGTAGTCAAAATCGTCTTTCATCGGAGTGTTCTCCTCTAATGAATTTGGCGGAGCACGACATCCTTCCGGATCACAATCCCGTAGATCATTTCGACATCTGATCTTGGTATAAATCTCGGACTTTCTGTAGGAAAGCAAAAAGGCATAGGCACCTCTTCCTGAGACATATAGCCGTCCTTGTTAAGGTAGGACTTCCATTCTTTATCTGTGTCAGAGGGATCTTCCTCATTGATAGCATGAACTGTTTGAGACACTGGGTGAAGAAAACCTCCACTGTGGAAGAAGTTTTGAAGGGGATGAAGACTTTCATCGTTGGCGGCTGTCTGGGTACAGGCTGCAGAAAAACCAAGACCCTTCTTTGTTTTATTGTCAATAGAAATGACAAGCTGTCCCCATCCTGTCGTATCGGTACTCTCGACCGCTTTGATAGCATCTTTGTATGAAGAAATTGAAGTTCCTTCTTTGAACTGATTATCCTTGCTCACCGATAGTGCTTGGAACTGAGTTCCAATAGCCTCCTCGGGTTCCACACAAGTAGATGATGATAGGTTACTCACAAGCAAGGCTTGTTCCCTACAAACCGTGACAAGTTGATCGTTCTTAACGAACTTTAGCTTTTGGTGGAGGGTTGAAGTAACCGCTCCAGCCTGATGTATCCAAGGTCTTCCTAATAAACAACTGTACGTTGCTCGGATGTCCATGACCTCGAAAGTGATTTGGAAAGTGTGAGGACCAATAGTTATGGGAAGATCAACTTCGCCGATAACCGTTTTTCTGGATCCGTCGAATGCTTTGACGACGACCTCGCTGACTCTCATCGTAGGGCCCTTAAATGATAATTGCATCAAAGTGGACTTCGGCATAACATTCAGGGCTGACCCTGTGTCTACCAGTACGCTGGCTAAAGCATCGTCCTGGCAGTTGACTGTAATGTTGAGCGCCATGTTATGACGACGACCCTCTTCAGGTAATTCCTCATTACTAAATCCCAAATTATTGCAGGAAGTGATGTTAGAGACAATGCTATCGAATTGTCTGATTGTTACATCTTGTTCCACAAAGGCTTGCTCCAAGACTTTCTGTAGAGCCTCTCTGTGTGCTTCTGAACTGAGTAACAGTGATAATACTGAGATCTTTGAAGGAGTCTGTAACAGTTGATCAACAATGTTGTATTCACTCCTTTGGATGAGCTTTAGCATCTCATCTTTGTCTTTTAAAAAGTCTGGATTACTAGATTGACCGACTGGTGGATCAGGAATTTCCGCCTGAAGTTCCTTTTCCTTGTTGGATTTCCAACCCCTCGGTTGAAGATTCGACCGCTCAGTGTTACACGACTGATGTCTGCAATATTTACGACGGAGGGTAATGGAATTTCCTTTCCATTCTCGATCATTGTTGCACCGTATTTGTAAGGGATTGCCTTAGCTGATTCATACGGTAGTGGCCCCGGTAGATAGATGACTATGGGAACCTTCTGATTTTTCTGACCATCATAAGTAACCTCGATCCGTTCCCGGTTGGGAACTTTAGATTCGTCAAGTAGAGGGATGATGGCAAAAACATCCCTGGTCCTGTGATGACCAGAGATCGTGACAACATCCTCAGCTTGCTCGGCAAGGTAGTTCGGCGACCAAATGATGGGTCCTGAACCTGGATATGGATGAATTTCTCCATGATCGATCTGACCCTAAAGAGCTACTCTCACAAGGTAACACCCTTGGTTACTTTCCGAACAGACGCTACAACTGTCATAGTTGTGTGGTGGCACCTGGCCACGCCCACTTTGAATACAATGTAACCTCACTAGGTTACCTTCCATTGATCGGACATCCTGACTTTGACGACGAGTAGGATTCCTGTTATTGATACTAATCTGCTGAGTATCTTCGTCCATATAGATTAGCATCCACCAGTGTTTTAACAAGTGCTGAAGTGCCTCCTGGACAAGGGTACAACCTTGATCGTTTTCGCAACCTGCTTTACAGTTTTGATAGTCATGTGATATTAAGAATCTGAGTCGGACCTGCTCAACATGTAACTCTACCAGGTTGGTATTCATCACGCGGATGTCAAAGATCTGAACCATGTTGATTTGATAGGGATTCCTATCATGGTAGTCTTGGATCCATCCAAGATCCATCTGACGCTGGAGGGCCTCTTGTATGAAAGAGCATCCCTGTTTGTTTACCGAGCAAATCAGACAGGAACTGTAATCGTGCCGCGGTAGATTATGATACTGGCTTTGCCTTGAGTGCATCGCCACCAAGTTGACATTCATCGCACGAATGTCGTGGTTTTGAATGACGTTGGAATTCGTGTAAACCATGTTAACTCCACGAACTCGGTGCTCTTGGATCCATCCGAGATCCATCTGTTCCTGTAGAGCTGATTGCACTACCGAACATCCTTAGTTATCTTTAGAGCAGATATCACACTGGTGATAGTTATGAGGTAGCACATGGCCATATCCACTTTGTCTACAATGCATTCTGACCAGATTGGTCCCCAATAAGAGTACATCGTGAATTTGATAGACATTGTTAGTCTCTTTCTCAATCAGATTGACTGCAACTTTCTCGTGTTGAGGCAGCGGGTTCGTAAGAACATTAGGATTCGTATCTTTGAAAGATAAGAGCCCGCTCCTAAAAAGCTTTTGCACGTCGGATTTGAAATTGAGACAAGTCTTAATGTTATGCCCTGAACCTCCTTGATGATAAGGGCATGTTTGATCCGCCTTAAACCAGAAAGGCGGATTTTTCGAAACTGAAAGGGGAGACTTAGTCTGGATGTGCCCCTTGGCTAGCAGTAACGGAAACAGTTCTGCGTACGTTACAGGTATAGGATCAAATCCTGATGGCCGTGTTGTACGGTTGTTGTTATATGGGGGACGATCCCGCTGAAGAGGCTGTTGTGTCCTTTGTTGGTCAGGTTAGCTCTGCGCAACCTGAGGTTGATACATAGGAACAGGCACGGGGCCGATAGCAGGAGTAACAGCTGCTACTGGCTGATAACGTCGCCTTTGCTTTCCGAGAGAGATATTCCCAATATCTTGCTCTTTTTTCTTAGGGAGAGCACTACCGTATTTTTTAGTACCGCTCGTTGATCCAGTGTCTTTTACCAAACGTCCTTCTCGGACGGCTTCCTCAAGACGTACACCCATGCCGACCATTTCGGTGAAATCACTGGGCGCACTGGCAATCATTCGGTCATAGTAAAATGAGCTTAAGGTCTTTAAGAAGATTTTTGTCATCTCTTTTTCCTCAAGAGGTGGACAAATTTGAGCGGCAATTTCACGCCACCTTTGAGCATACTCCTTAAAGGTTTCCTTTTCCTTTTGCGACATTGATCTGAGTTGATCTCTGTTGGGTGCCATGTCCAAATTGTACTTGTATTGTTGGACGAAGGCAGTACCAAGATCTCTGAATGTACTGATCGTAGTACGGTTTAAACCCATGTACCATTTGAGTGCGACACCGGTTAAACTATCCTGGAAGTAGTGAATCAGCAGGTCCTGATTCTCCGTCTGGGCTGACATCCGCCGAGCGTACATCACCAGATGGCTCTGAGGGCAAGAGTTACCCTTGTATTTTTCAAAGTCGGGCACTTGGAACTTGTGCGGGACTTTCACATTTGGGACCAAGCAGAGGTCTGCGGCGTCCTTTCCAAATAGATCCTGACCGCGAATGGCTTGCAGCTCCTTCTGCATTTCCAAGAACTGCTCTTGGAATTCATCCATTCTGTCAAACATAGTTTCCTTCTTACCAGAAGGTGTCTGTGGAATCTGTCCTTCCGGGACAGTGTGCATCATAGTGGGTGGTACCGTGACTACGGCAGTAAGTCTTGGCGCCTCCCGAAGTTTGTAACCTTTAGGATCCTTCAGTATGCCCCTGGAATCTTCGCTTTCCCGAAGTTTGTAACCTTCAGGCCCAGCGGCTTCTGTTGCGATTCCCTGATCTTCAGTGATCGGCGGAACATATCCTTCCGGGATATAGTTAACAGGCATGCCTCAAGGACGATCTTTCGGCATCTGATACCTAGGATCATACTTTTCTATGATGGGCATTAAGGTGATCTCTGAGATCACAGTTCTTTGTAGCTGAGCTTCTGCCATGGCTTGCATGTCATTACGAAGCTTTCTCATATCCTCTCTCAGAGCGTCGATCTCTTCTTTCAACTCTCTGTTTTCTCCCTCAAGATCATCCATCTTTTTCTCTGATATTTGCAATCACAGTCTTAGTTTAATTTGAAAAACAGAGAGACTAGAAGAGAAAGTTTTTTGAATGTTTTAATGTTTTTTAGATGAATGCATGAATGCAGCACACAAAAACATAGAAAAAACATGGGGTCAAAGGGTCGTTGTCATGAAGTCAAGGCTCTACCCATCCCCAAAGGTTTATACTAGGGTGATTTTTGTACCTGTACTCATTATCATCAGCTCCTCCCAGGAAGGCAGACAACAAGCGGATCGCCAGCGAGTTGTGTGCAATCTTAGAGTAAGTGCCATTCACCGAGAATAAATCACCAGCCTCAAATGAGGGTAGTATCGCGTAACAGCTATTTCCGATAGCTTCCGCACTACGAAAAAGGTTGGCTTTTCTTAAGTGTATACTCGATCTCACCACATGCGGCATCACACGCATTCCCAGTAGCAGAAAAATAAACACGTATAGCAATTAGGAAAAGCAGTATATATATTTGTCCTAAACATCCTAGACCTATAAAGCTATGAATCTTAAGTTCCTGACAGAAATGGGTTCCCCGGCGGAAGCCCCAATCTGTGGTTCCCTGCCTAAGAGATGGACCAGCATAGGTCAATCTTTCTCTTTGGTAGAGTTCCCATTTTCTGTGGAAAACGGGGATGATGCCCTAAGGCAGAAAAGGAGACTCCCCAGCAGAGTCGCCATTTGTGTAATTTTTCACACAAGAGAAGTAGAAAGAAAGGAACGGGCCCCACGGTGGGCGCCACTTTTTCTGTAGCGAGCGATTTTGGACGCGGTTCTTAAGCGCTGGTCGCTCTCTGCGGTTTGAGCTTAAAACTACAGGTCGATTCATTTTTTATCCTATTGTGAGCTGAATAAGGAAGGGAAATAGATGTCTCCAATTAACCCTGCTTTGCATACTGAGTTTAAACAGCGGTCTGTTAGGTTACGAATGCTATCAATGTGGGGGGCCTTTGTACTGGTTATTCGTATTTTCGCCAATACGGTTTTCTTTCTTTTTACCTGGGCAGAAGGTTTCTGGCGGGGAATAAGGATCTGGATGTTAGGACTGATGCTTTTGAATTACTGCTTTTGATTGATGGAGATATGGGATTTGGGTTTTTTGTTGATTGCGCTCGCTAAGATCTTTTCTTTCGATCTTATGCCTACGTATTCCCGTTTACCGAAACAGGGAAATCAGAGCGTTCGTAGTTCCTCCTATTCTATGGGAGGAAATGGTTTTTGGTGTCTTGTTCAAAGCCCAAGACGTGAAGCGAAAGGTGATTTGTATCTTGTTCAAAGCCCAAGATGTGAAGCTAAAAGGTGATTTGATGCTAAAAGGTTGATTGGATCAACCAGTGGTTTTCTTATACAAAGCCTAAGAGGAGGCTAATTTCCGCTAGGAAAATCATTATACAAAGCCTAAGAGGAGGCTATTTTGTGTCTCGTACAAAGCCCGAGAGAGAGGCTAAAAGTTTTTGACCCAGTGGGGCATATCGTTATACAAAGCCTAAGAGGAGGCTAAAAGAGTTCGACTCTTGCTTAAGGAATTTGTATCTCGTACGAGGCCCGAGATGGAGGCAAAAAGGGGTGATTGACTCAACGAGGGAATCTTTTGTGTCTCATACAAAGCCTGAGAGAGAGGCTAAAAGGGTTTGACTCTACAGGGGAATCTTTTATACTCGACAAGATAGTGCTTTTTGTATCTCGTACCAAGCCCGAGAGAGAGGCGAAAAGGTTGTTTTGACTCCACTGGGGAGAATTTTGGTATCTCGTACGAAGCCCGAGATGGAGGCTATTGTAACTGTTTCAGTTGAGTGACAGATCCAATATACTGATTTAAAAGAGAAAATCAGTTCTTATATGAGTAACACTGTACATAGGGATTTAATTTGAGGATCAGGGATATTTCCTTCTCTTTGAGGAAATGGGAAATCCAAAGGGTATCGAGACTATCCGAGTCTGCGGGTTTCCTTCCTATTTAACGAAGGGTGCTTGAGAATGTCTTTGAGACTCAAGGAAGTTAGACTGTCCGTGTCTAGAGTTTTATCTTTTGTACTATGCTTTGAGAAACAGTAGTAGACTCTATGAAAGGACTGTTCTACGAGGATGACTAGGTTCTGTTCCTATACCTCTAGGAGGTCGTCGGGACAATTTGTACGAAGCCCAAGAGGAGGCTGGAAACTTTTAAGAAGCCGACGGGTCCTTGTACGAAGCCCAAGAGGAGGCTATCATTCCCGAAGGAAGAGATCATTATACGAAGCCTAAGAGGAGGCTGTGAATACTTCTAAGAAGCCGTAGGGTCCTTGAATAATGCCCAAGAGAAGGCCGATGCTTTTAAGAAGCCCGTGGGTCTATCATCTCCTTTCCATTAGGAGAGATAACTATTTTAAAGATGAAAACCACTGGTAAACGTGCGAGGTTTACTATCCAGCGACTTTTAGCTTTTAAAGAGGGTTCCTTAGTTAAGGTCCAAGATTATGACCGTAATGGGTACCCAAACCCTGAGACATTCAAGGCAAGCTATCCACAAGGAATAGATCAAGTCAGGAAAGTTCGAGAATTTGGAAGAAACTCAAAGATACCATTCACGGAGAATACATTCATCTTGGGGAGTAGAGCTTCTTGACGATTCCTAAGGAGGACAGCCGAAGAGAAGACTGTATCTGGTGCTCCTATTGGGGATCTAGGCGTCTATTTCTATGAATAAACAAAACGGCTTTTACCTAGTGCTAGACGTAGTTGCCGGGGAAACTCGAAATATCTATACTATTATTAAACAGTAGATATGAGTTTATGAAAGGAGACTTACAGTGAGCAACCCCACAATACAGTTTATAATATGAAAGCAGTAAATGAAAGCGATAACCACTTACTCGGTTGTAGTGCTTCCATGCTGTTTGGTTAGTTGTTCAACAAAGAAAGATTAAAAACAATAGTATATTCAAAATCAAAGGAGAAAGTGCTTTGAAAAAGAAAGATTTGGGGCTTACAGCTCAAGGAGAGGCCCAGGGTTTTATCAGTGAGCGCACTGTTGAATTTGTACAGCGGGACTTATACAAGTGACTGGGGCCCAAAATGGTTTTCTGTACAAAGGGATGGGTCTTACACTCTCTCAAGAGGCCCAAAAAGGTTTAAAGAAAAAGAGATGGGTCTTACTACTCGAGGGTAGGCCTAAATGATTTTTCGTTTAAAAATGGCGATCGCGCCGAGGTTTTCTTTTAACGCAGAGGGACTTATACAATAAGTGAGGCCCAAAATGTTTTGGTTAAAAGGGGGATTGGGTCTTACACTCTAATAGAGGCCCAAAGTGTTTTGAATGGGTCTTATAGCTCAAGGAGAGGCCCAGATGATTTTTATTTTTAAACGGGCGACGATCGCGCCGTTTACTTGTACAGAGGGACTTATACAATGAGTGAGGCCCAAAAAGTTTTTGTACAAGGGGGGATGGGTCTTACACTCTCTCAAGAGGCCCAAAAAGTGTTTGAAGAAAAATAAATGGGTCTTACTACTCGAGGGTAGGCCCAGATGATTTTTGAAAAGGCGACGATCGCGCCGTTTGTTTTTTGACGGTATCGGGACTTATACAATAAGTGAGGCCCAAAGATGATTTGGTCAAAAAAAAAGGATTGGGTCTTACACTCTAATAGAGGCCCAAAGTGTTTTGAAAATGATTTATGAGGGTTGAATTAATCCAAAACCCTAATTTGTTTTCAAAATGTATTTAATTGAATAAAAATTCAATTAAAATGATCAAAAATTGTTTAACACATGGAAAACAAATTGTGATCTTGGATTAATGCTTCAAAAATTAAGTATTGACTTACAAAATAATTAGAAAGCATTAAAAGTTGCAAAATCAATGTAGAAAAAATATTTAAAATGCCAAAAACAATCAAAATATTAATTCTTTACAAAAATATCAATTATATGAAATAAATAATATTTTTGGTATTTTTTGATAAAATAAAATATTTTAACATTTTTGTGAATTATTAGAAAAAGAATCAACTCAAAATCATTAAAACTCAGGGAGAAATTAATTTTTGAATCAATTAAACAAAATCACAAAATTCAAATATTTGAATATGAAAAAAAGGCGCCAAGAACAAGCTGAAGAACACGCGCGTGTTCTTGGTTTCTCAGATTTGCGTTTTCTATCCAATCTCCATGAATACGTAATTATATCATACAATCCACATATCATTATGCTCGTCTCAACCTCACGATCATGTCTATGTACTTTAATTTCATTTAAATTAAACATACAACAAGAAATCACGAAGAAACCTCAAGAACCCTAATTTCTGCATGAAGGCTAGGATTTTTGATACACGATTCAAACAATGCAATTAATTGAGGGAAAACATTCCATGCATGATTATGAACATATGGCCAAATTATTGTGCGAGGAAATATGCATAGATTGAGAGATGACCAAGTATGTGCTTACCTCCAAGTCGTGACAGCAAGTTCAGAGTGATTTTTGATTTGGAGGTGTTACAGATGAGTGGTGATGATCTGGAAAGCTTCCCTACACCATATGGAGTGTGTTTGAACACTTGGATTGAATTGAAATGGACTGGATCAGTTTATGGCATCTCAGCTACAACTTCACTTCAAACTTGTGTGGATGGCAAGTGATTTTGAGATTTTGATGTTCCAGATGTTATGTGAGTGTTTGATCAGCTCATATGTGATGTATGTGAGGTGTGTGAGTGATTGGTTTGTGCAGAATTGCTCTCAAACTCAAAACCCGATAGCTACCTTGCTAAGAAAGGCATTTTTGCCAAGAGAAAGAGATTTTGAGGAAAGCATCTGTTAGATGGCTTTGGTGTGCTTAAACTGACCACAATTGAGCTCTATTTATAGTAGAGCAAGTTTGTTTTGCAAGGAATAGTGCATGGCAGCTGGTAAGTAGGTTTCCTCAATGTTGGCCAATGGAAATGAAAGTCTCCTCTAGCCATTGTCTAGAGGTTAGGGCACAGAGCTTTGGTCCCCTTGGTCTTGGATAAGTCTTGACTGATTTCAGATGAGAATGGCTCAGTCTATGCCACCTTGATGGTTCCATTGAATGCCTCATTCCAAATTTGAAGTCTTGTCCCTATTTTGGCAACTCTAGGTTCAACATGCTATTCTTTGTTCCTTGGACCTTGGAGGCTTGGCTCAGTGATTGTCCCCTTTGGATTCAATCCTCTGAGGTGTCCAAGTGGATTGGAGCAATTGAAATTGGCTGATTTTGGCAAATCGAGCCAAAATGCAAATTCTGCCTTGCTTTGACAGATTTCAGCAAGGCAACTTGCCAATGTTGTATCTCATGATGTAGGTTGAATTTGGCAATGTTCTTGGCCATTTTGGAAAGCTCTTACATGATACAACAACTGTTTGAACAAGTTTGGTTTTGATCTCTTTTGATTCCAAGTGAAAAATCCCCCTACATTTGGCAAAAAGTGAAGGCAAATTCTGACTTAGTGAAAATTTCACTAAGTGTTGGAAAAAGTGACATTTTCACTTTTCAGCCACTTTGATCACTCCATAACTCAAAATCCTTAATGAATTGGAATGACTTGTAGTTGAAGTTTTTGTAGGTGATAATGAGGGCTACAAATCCATCTTTGGATGAGAAAAAATGGCCTTGTGGTTTAGGAGTTATGGTCCTCCAAAGTTGGTACCTTTGCCACTTTATTTTTAACTTAGAAAATTTTCTAAGTTTTATGGTTACCCCTTTTACAAGTTATCTCACTTTTCTTGATTTTTCTTGATGAATGATGATTCAAATCATACATTAACATCATTTTAGGGTTAAAAATCCATTTTGGTGAAAAATCTCAAAAAGTCAAAGTTGACTTTTGTGCACAGTTGACTTTTTATCAGATGAATTCCAAACTGTGCAATTCTTCAGGAAATCATGTCCTTGACCTAAATCAAACTTGATGGACATGTTCCATAGGTGTCATAGGGTATATTCAATCATGTATTAGGGTTTGGGAGCATGTCTTGGTCAAAAGTCAAAGTTACAGTTGACTTTTCCCTTAAAACCCTAATTGTGGTGCAGATGAAAATGAGACTTATTGCTCAAGCTTCTTGGATCAATCCATTGTTCCAAATGGATCAATATGGTGTATTAGAGACCCTAAAATCATCTTTTGAGGTCTTGGCTCATGGTTTGTCCCAAAAGTCAACTTAGGGGTGAATTAGGTCAAGAAACCCTAATTCCTGATTTTTGATGAATGCATCCCCTGAGGCAAAATTGACTTGATGCATGGGTTCATGAGGTTCCATGAAGCATATTAGGTCATGTTTTGGATCATTGCCTTGTGCCCAGATGAAAATTTCCATCTGGAGACTCTGGTCGACCAAAACCCTAATTTGGTGACACTATCGATCTTGAGACTTGATCCACCTAGAAGGGAGCAACCTTGTGCTTAATCCTTGAAGTGGGAGTCCTTTTTGATCCATTGTGGATGTTTGAGAGATTAGACAAGTTGAAGATCATGTCATTTCTTGATTGATCCTTTGTCTAAGCACTCAGAGAGGGCTTGAAACCCTAATTTTGATTGTAGTGGATGCTCACCCATCTTTGGGGAGGCTAATGAAGCATGATGGTTCATCCATATTGTGATGATGATTTTCACAATGATGGGAAATCTAAGTGGTCAAAATTTGGGGTATTACAGTCACCTTGGGAAGTCTCGTCCTGGGCGGGCAGAGTTAGAGGCTGGGGCTTGGCTTTGCTCGGGGTGGTTTTTGTACTCGTTCCCCTGGGCCACTTTGGTGCCCAGACTTCTAATCCACCTAAGTCGAACTTAGATGCAGATGGGCCCCCAATTCCTCTCCGGGCTTCCCTGGCTGCTTGCATCAACTTTTTCTGCTCGGCTACAGACAGGTCAGCCATCTTGTCTGCAAACAAACAACACAAGGTTAGAATAAAAGGGCAAGTGAAGAATATTTGAAATAAAGAATAACTATTACCCAAGAAGATAAGGAGTCGGTCATCATCTAGGGGCAACAGTTCCTTAATCCTCATCATACGGAATTAATCAAGAATAGCTAGGGACTGGAGCTCTAAATCATTTAATTTATCATAATTAAAACCGATAATTGATAAGGGATCTTTGGTCCAATAATGAGGGAAACAGGGATGCACATCCAAGGTGTACAATACCTGTGGACATCTAGGCCCGCAACGAACTCTAAAAAAACGGTCTTTATAATTCTTGTAATTTGAGGTATAAGCCTGAAGAAAACTCCGGTCGGGTATTCCACTAATCTGAACACAGCTCCGGTTATCAACACCTTTAACCTCAAAGAAGGAAAAGAATAAACCTATAGTCAGAACAATATCTAACACCTCACAAACCCTCTCAAAGGCTTTTATAAACCCCCAACTATTGGGGCGGAGTTGGAAAGGTGCTATGTTGACGATTTTCAACACGTCCACCTCGAAATCAGAAAAAGGGATTCAAATGTTGAAGTCTTCAATAATACTAGGATAAAAATAGAAGAAGTCTTCAGGAACGTCTTTTGGCCGGAGTATACATACTCTTTCCTTTAGGCTACACGGTTCCAAAATTAACATTGTCCTCGGAACCAGTGGAGGATATAATCCTTAGAGAATGGATTGTAGCAATCTCCAAGTCGTCAGCAGTGCTATTCTTATGGTTCATAACTTCAGAGTCAAAAGGAGAAGCAGTCTCCATTAGAATTTCTACGGAACCTGAAGAGTCATAGTCAAAGTCACTTTTAGAAGTGAGAATCTCGTTATAAAACTTATCCATGGCTCGCCTATACTCTTCTACCCCTACGAAATCCATCATCTCTTGCATATTTTCCTTCCATAGTCTTTTTCTCCCATCGTTACTCTTACGAATAATCCTACCATTTCCGCGTTAAAAATAAAATTGAAGAAAATCAAGAGAGAAAGGCAAAAGAATACCTAAAGTAGGGAGCGCTTGAAGGTGGGATCAGATTCACTTAAAAGAAAAATGCAGGACTGAAGGAAAGAGAAGGTTATATTTAATAAAAACCCAACGTTCAAAAAAATAGTTGGAGACTAGCCACTCATGAGATATTAAAGTCATTATAATGCTAGAGAAGATTAAGAGACATGACCATTTGAGAAGTCTTGACAGGTGGGAACCTGAGAGGAAAAGCCGATCTACAACTCGGCACCTAGCAAATATATCCGAGCTTGTGTCACTGCTGAATACTACATCCCTACGGGTGGATACAGTACTCGGGGGGCTTATATACATGCCAAATATATTTGGTGTCGAGTTGAGTAGTCGGATAAAGGTGAACACGGACCAGACGATGGTAGCAGGAGAAATCGTACAATGAGGAGAGCTAGACAAGCCTCATGCATAACCCGAACCGAGCATAGAGTCCGATTCCCACCAAGCTGAGTTATCACGGGGCCGGGTACTTCACTCTACACGGAATCAATGTCGGGTACATGCTCGTCAAGTGTCACTCCATCTTTTGTAACGGTGACGATGCATCAATATGGATGTTATCAAGGGCTTCAATGCCTGTATTCATGGATGAAGGTTACGACAATGATGGCCACATAACTCCAGAAGTCCAAGAGGCTTCTCTTAATGGCTTGAATTAAAGAACAGATTATATAATGGGGCTCCCAAACGAGGGATAAGCAAGACATTCATCTTGAAGCAACATACAACACTTGTATAGCCCTTAAATCCCCAGATATTCGTCTCAACTCACTCAGCAAAATAGACAGTGTAACTCTCTTTGTCCCAAAGAGAAGGAGAGTTAGCACTTTTGTTGGTCTAACCATTTTTGGCTAGAACATTTCAAACTTCTCTTCCAATACTCTCCTAAAAGATCATGGAGGGGTTAAAACCACAACTTTAAGCTAGGTGTGAGCTCTTGGAACACATCAGTGCCAAGAGGTCTAATAAGAGTATCAACAACTTGCAACGAACTTAGAACATGTTCTTCATGAGTTTGGAAATAACACGTTCATGAACAAAATGAATGTCAAGCTCAATATGCTTGGTGGTGCATAAAGAATAGGATTACATGATAGAAGAAATGCGTTGAGGTTGTCACACCTTACCATAGAAGGAAGGAAGGGAACTACAAGTTCTGTGAGGAGCAATTCTAACCATAGCAACTCACATATTATGTGCACCAAGGCACGATACTCAACCTCTGTACTCGATCTGGCAACAAGGGGTCATTTCTTGGAGCTCCATGAGATAATATTTGGGCCAAAGAAGTTGCTTGATCCTGATGTAGAGCGGCGATCATCTGAATTACTCGCCCAACCAAATCACTATAGGAACGTAGGAAGAATTTGCTTGATGATGGAGTTGGAGACAACAGGAAATCATGGTTGATGGTGCCAGTCAAATATCTAAGGATTCGTTTTAGAGCTTACCAATGAGATTCCATAAAGGAAGCCATGAACTAACATGCTTTGTTGACATTTAAAGCAATGTCAAGTCTTATGAGAGTCACAAATTAAAGAGCTTCTATCATGGAACGATATAAGTGAGGGCCAGAGAGAGAGAAAGAGAGAGAGAGAGAGAGAGAGAGAGAGAGAGAGAGAGAGAGAGAGAGAGAGAGAGAGAGATAGAGAGATAGGGAGAGAGAGAGAGAGAAGAGAGAGAGAGAGAAGATGATCCATAACATTACACATGTTGGATTTTGTGAGAAGATCTCGAATATATTTTATATGTGGAGAAGTAGACTCCCCGTAGATAAATGCTTGATTTCAATACTTGGAAAGTATTCAGGAATTCTTAATTTCATAAGAGCAGATGTCCCATGGAGAGAATCTATGAATTTGTGAACCAACGTAGAGGAGGAACTTGTGATTAAAATATCATCTACATACACCAATGCATGGAGAGTGACACCATGATGAGAGTAAATGAAAAAGGTGTTGGGTGAGAATATAGACACGAGAAGGTCTAGAGGGGGTGGGGGTTGAATAAACCCTTTTCCTTTAAGACAATTTCAAAAACATTTTAGGTACCATAAACGAAATCAAAGATTTTAAGAAGCGCAGAAGCAAAACACAAAAATAAGAGAGCTTGTAAGCATCTCAATGAATTGTATCAAATGAAATAATACAAGATGTTACTAAGTGCTTGATTTCTTCTAATGAAATTCAATCACAAGACAACCAAATCCACTTTAAGAAAATTAATTTAGAAACTCCTCACATAGATATTCTATCAAGTCATAATTGGATTCATGATAATTCTATAAGATTTTTACGCCACAGACCTAGGCCTATACATTAAATCTCTATGAGCATAGTCTAACTTATGTGGCATACAATCAATACAATTATACAATTATGCAATAATGATATTAATGAATGCTAGTAAAATAAATTAGATAAACGAAGAAGAAAAGATATACAGAGATATATAGTGGTTCAATGTTCGTCCTCGCTTTACCTACCCCCCTCTTTAATGGTGTTAATTAACCACTGGAAAATAATTCAGATCTTCCACTATTTTGATAAGTTTGATACAAGTATTTTGGTTAAAACGAACTATCACATGATAATTCTCTCTGTTGATGCAGGCACTCAAACTTCTAATAAAAACAAGATCTCTAAAGGATCTTGATCTAATAACCTTTCTATCCATAATAACCTAATCTAAGTGTTCGTGAGTGGAAATCCACATGATCCCACCAATTTCTTGTCTGAGATATTGACATTATCTAAGCGTTGATTGGACAACTCCCAACTTTGTGTGCGAGAAATCTTCCTCCAACTCCACCAAATAAGGATAACTTCCATCTCTGCCTTACAGACAGTTGATACTTGATCTCGCCAAAGTGTTCCTTGGAGTATATTGAAACTCCCCCTTTTATAGACAAATAATAAAGACCAAAATACATTCAAGAAATGATACATGCACCTGTTACAAACAACAAACTTCGCATAAAAACATCAGATGCCCTAATGTACCACTAGTCTCCTTCAACACTCAATCTTTAGATATGAAGGTCCTCAACAATGGAAAAGGACTAAGGATGAAAATGATGAACAATTCCATAATATCTAACAAACAATCTAAAAATACAAGGTGTTAGTCAAGAGATTAAATGAATGTGAATGAAGAACACACACAAAAGGTTCTCTCAAATTTCTGGGTAAATGAGTCTTGGTTATTGATTGCTATCATAAGCTTAATTAATCATGAAAAACACAACAATATTAATCAACTCACTCTCTATAATTCACTAAAAACAACAACAAATTGCAAGGGAACAAGATGCAACAAAAAGAAGTGAATCTGACATTGATTACACTTAAGAGGTTATTCTAGAGAATAAGAGAAAGATTCATGGTTACGGATATAGACACACTAAGGAGAAAAGACAAAATCGCATCTTTTGTCTCTATGGGTTTCACCCATATGTTTCACACACTTATTGCTTTCACCAAAGAAACAACTATTTAAATCACGAATGAAAAATGGGTCTTCTGAAGCTTTGATTCGAATCAGGAAGAAACTTTGATTCAAATTAATTTGAGCAGATCATAAATATACCTTCATGGAGAAAGATGATTCGAATCAGGATTTTAACTTGATTCATACCACATGAGTTTGTGATTTGAATCATGTTTATTTTGTAATTCAAATCACTTTGTCCAAAGACAATTCCCAATTTTCACAAGGCTTATGATTTGAATCATGATTTACACATGATTCGAATCAAGTAACTGTCGTACCTCAAAAAAATCGCTTAAATCGAAGACACGACCCTCGCGCGAAAGGCGCGGAAAACGGTTCGACAGAGTCGCCACCGAACTTTATTTATCCCAAAAGAGGGAAAGGAAAATATCGATAAAACCTTTTAAGGAGCGGATAAGAACATGGTCGTCGCAACCGTATTCTGGGTTCGGGAGTCGGTTACGTGAGGGGAAGGTACGCGCACCCCCTCACGTCCGTTGTACTCAACGGGAACCTCTTAATTCGAATCACGATGCTCGTTAGCTAAGTTCGTCTATTTTCTTCTCAAAAAATAAATGCTGGAAAGTAAAGATAAGAGGGAACGAATGCTAAGGGAAAATGGGGTGGTTTTAGGATAGGGTGCTCGGTAAGGTCATCGCGACCTCGGGCCTACGTATGCTCATTCGGACGAGAATGACAAATCAGAGCAATCGTAGTTCGACTACGGGGTTTGACGGAAAAGGATGGTAGTGTGGAAACGGGGGAAAAATAAAAAGTGTGCTCGCCAAGATCATCGCAATCTTGTGCCTACGTATCTTTATTCAGATAAGAATAAAGAATTAGAGCAGTCGTGGTTCGTGGTACACTCACGAAACAAAAGGGAGAGTTAGGTTGGTTTAAATGACGATTACTTGAACTTAAGAAAGATTCCTCGGGTCCAAGTAATCGGGAGAGTGAGTCAAAGATTTGGATCTCTCTCTTTTTCATCTAAGGTGGTTGAGTTTGAAAAGGTTTGATGGTTTGAAAAGTGTTTGAAGGTTGGACAAATGGTTGTCGAGTTGGATGTGTTTTAGAGGCGTCAATTGCTCACACACGAGTAAGAGAACTCGCACCCAAACAATCGAAGGAAGATCAAAGACTTGAACCCCCATTTTTCACCATGAAAGAGTTTCGATAGTTGTTAGTCGTTTTGAGGTTTGATTATGAAAGTCCGCTTGACGTTGGATCAAGGGTTTATTGTATGCGCTTAGTTATTTTGAAAAGGATTGGATTTGTTAAAAGAAGAGGCGTCAATTGCTCACACACGAGTAAGAGAACTCGCACCCAAACAATCGAAGGGAGATCAAAGACTTGAACCCCCATTTTTCACCTTAAAAGAGTTGCGATAGTTGTTAGTTATTTTTGAAGTTTGATTATGAAAATCCGCTTGATGTTGGATCAAGGGTTTATTGTATGAAAAGAGTTTGGTTTGAAAAAGGATTTGGTTAGAGGTTGATTTGAAAATGGGGTCGACGACGAGTCGAGGGTTTGGTTGAAAATGGGTTTGTTTGAAAATGGCTTGACGACGAATCGAGAATTAGTTCAAAAATGGGTTGTCTATGCTAGTCCCTAGGGGTGCTCCTAGTAAACAAACCACAATCAAAAGAAAATTAAATGCGTACATCGGAATGGGAGAGGGGTAAATGTAAAGTACAGGGGATGACATGAAATAAAGGATATCATTGTAAGGTAGCCCAAGAGAAAGCCGTGTGTGTGCAAGTGTCCTAAACTAAACCTTAATCAAGCGTCGAGCAAGTGGATGATCATAACCAACAGTCCATCAATTATTGTTTTAGGGTTTCGATATTTTTAGTGTTTTTTTGATTAAGGTGAACAAATGAAAATGGTTAGATAAATAAATATGAATATGGATAAGTATGAATATGATATGAACAATAATAATAATAATAAAGATAAAATGGACAAGAGATGGTATTGACATAAAATTAAGTTGGTCTCGTCTTAATCACGATTTAATCGATAAATTGATAATCGACGACTTTTGACTTTCATTGACCAAAAGTGAAAATTAAAGAAATATCAAGTGACAATTAAGAAATTAAATCGAAATTTATTCGAGAAATCGATAAATCGATCGATATTTAGTTTTCATGGACCCAAAATGAATAAGAATAATGGAAAAAATAGTGGAAACGAAATAAAATCGAAAATGATAAGAAAAAATAATAAAGGTCTCACCTTTATCAAGATTTAATCGAGAAATCGAGAAATCCTTGATATTTGGTTTTCATTGACCCAAAATGAATAAAAAAGATAAATAAATAAAAAAAATAAAATAAATAGGCCTCATATTAATCAAGATATGGTACCGATTTTAAAGAATCACCCAATATCAAGATGTTTTTGATATCATTGGCCCAAAGATAAAATCAAAAAGAAAATCAAAGATGAAAATCGAGAAACAAAATAATATTTTTCAAAAAACAACTAGTAAAGACAATTAACAAAAATATCAAACATATAACAACTATTTAACAAAAACCTAATAGAAATTGTTAACAAAAAAATGACTAACAAGGTTATTAAAAGACATATTAAAGATATTAAAAGGGTAATTAACAAGATCTTAAAAAATTTAACAAAAAATTATAAATAATTTTTTAAAAATAAAATATAAAAAGAAAATGAAAAGAAAGGAAGGGTTGCGCTTGAGATGGAAAGGTGCATAAAGAAACATGATGAGATCATTTGGGCTTGAAGCCCATCACCCGTTCATAAAACATAAAAGTGGTAAGAAGAGCAAAAACAAGGGTGTGTGGCGTGAGATTCAGGGGTAATAGAATGCTCACATGGGTCATAAAGCCCAAACAGAAATCACGCAAAAAAAACCACCAAGTAAAAAATGAAAGCACGGTCATCATCCCAACATTTTCAGAAACACGATCAAAAAGTCAAGGCGTCAAGATCCCTTTCCTATTTCACATACACGCTTGAGAAAGAGCAAGAACGAGAATGACGCTACATCAAATTTTCAACCTTCACTCCTTGGCTTGAACTCGTCTTCTTCCTCTTGCTCAACTCACTCAACTCAGGTTGGTTTTGATCTCCGTTTGTTTGTGAATCATGATCTCTTCTTCTTCATCTTCTATTCCGATTTTGGTTTGGGTCAGTTATGTTTCACTCTATCATCTCCAAATCTCTTTCTGGTTTGAATCGTATGGAATTGTGGATTGTTGGGAGCTGTTTTAGGTTACGATTTGGTATCGGTTTAGTTCAAGGTTGACGAATGTTTTGGGTTTCGGTGAATGGAAGAAGGGTATTCGGAAAAGGGGATGAAGAAGGTTGTTGAAGATGGTTGATGAATGTTCGAATCATATTGAAGATGAATTTGGTTGTTGAAGGTTTGAAGGAGTGATTTGAAGAAGGTGGTTCGGTTTGGGAAAGATGTTTGTGGGTGAGGAGTTTTGATGTGTGACTGAAGGATGTTGATGAAATGGTGAGTTTATATAGAATTTTCTTGGTTTGAAGCTTGGTTTGGGAAGAATTTCAGCAGGGGGTGTGGCGGCTAGGGGTTCCCTCAAGTGTGAGAAGGAGGTCCTATTTTATAGGATAAGAGGAGGGTGAATTGGGAAATCAATTTGAGAGAAATGGAGAGAATCGTGCGAATCATTTTTTTGTAATGCGGATCTTTTTCGTTTCGCAGGTTGTGGTTGTTGCATTGCTGTGCGTGGTGAAAGCAAGGTGGAAAGCACGTGACGGCTTGGAATGCAAATTTGCAGAATTTGGCAGTGTGGTGCGCGAGTGGTGTGAGGTTTGTACGGTTTATTCCAAACTTCGTTTTCAACATTTCAAGTGGGGCCAGGCTGTGTGATATTCCATCATGGTTTGTGCTGCACTGCGAATTGGTTTTGAAGTTGTGTTGATTCTTTTGATTTTGTGCAGGGTGTTTTTGCTGGTACGAACCGCAATTTGATGGAGCTGCAACACATTGGATTGAGTTGGTTGGGAAGGCACCATGTGGTGAGTGCTCAATGTGATTTCATGGCCTTGCTTTGGGAGCTTGCTGAAGAATGACGCCTTTTTTTCTTTTTTATATCACATAATGTACTTGTGTTGAGATTTGGGTGTACAGTATAACACACCTATAGTGGGATGGTAACGAAAATGAGTGGCTCATGCGGGGTCGTGAATTTGAAGGTAGCATGAGGCGTAGTATATGAAAAACATTTTGGCTAGCAAAGCTTTTGTGTGTGTAGAAATTGTGGTAATGAGTCCATTCTATTTTTGTGACTTTTTTGTAATAAACTTGGACTTAGAAAAATGGACTATGGGCTTGTATTGAGTTTTCTCATATTTTGTAAATGTAAAGGGCTTTGTGGTAACATGGATTTCGTAGAAGACTTGGAACACCTTTTTAGTATATATGCAATTGGTTTTAGTATGATGGAATTTTTGGGCTTTTGGATAATGTAGACTCTTTGAATTTTGTGACAAATGAACTCTTAAATGGACAATGAATAAAACAATGGTCATGGACAAATGGTTAGCAAAACTGATTGAAAAAAATTGATTAAGAAAAAGAACTAAAAAAGTGAATTGATTTGGTCACTTAGAATTTGGAAATGGATAACCAATAGATTTAATGGACAACTAAAAAAAAGTGGTTTTTGAAATTGAATATTAAAAATGGATATGGTTTAATTGATAGAAAATAATGGAAATTGATAAGAAATAGAAAGTGGAAATGGATATGGACATTGAATTTTATATATGGATATAGAAATGGTTTAAATGGATATTGAATTGGATGAAGGATAAAAATGGTTAAAAGATAGATATGACTTAAAATGAAAATGGATAAAAATAAAAGAGAGATGAAGCTGAAGACAACATATTTTTTTTTGGATTTTTTTCTGAATAAGGTTAGTGGGTGAATGTACAGATGAAAACTATAAACAGGTAGGAAAAATTTGGGGTATGACAGATGCCCCTATCTAATTGGCTTAAACCTAGCAAGGTGAACTGCACGGCGTTCATCCTTTCTAGGTAGAAGACAATTAGATATGAAGAAGACCGCGAATTTGTCCGAAAAGAAAGAAAATGCTTGGGATGTGAAATGATGGATCAATGTCACCTACGAGTGGACACTGAATAATTTGCAGAGATCGTTATCACCAAAAGGATGATAACAGGAAAATCTGACACCAAAAGGATGACAGACCTATCACCAAAAGGATGATAGTAATACGCGCACACAGACCCTTCCACCAAAAGGATGAAAATGAGGTCAAAGCCTGCTATTACCAAAAGGATAATAGGGTACACACGCACACAGACCCTCCCACCAAAAGGATGAAAATGAGGTCAAAGCCTGCTATTACCAAAAGGATAATAGGGCACACATACACAGACCCTTCCACCAAAAGGATGAACACGAGGTCAAAGCCTGCTATTACCATAAGGATAATAGGGCACACACGCACACAGACCCTTCCACCAAAAGGATGAAAATAAGGTCAAAGCCTGCTATTACCAAAAGGATAATAGGGCACACACACACGGACCCTTCCACCAAAAGGATGAAAATGAGGTCAAAGCCTGCTATTACCAAAAGGATAATAAGGCACACACACACAGCCTGCTACTATCAAAAGGATAGTATGGCACAAAACACAGCCTGCTACTACCAAAAGGATAGTATGGCACACAACACACAGACCCTTCCACCAAAAGGATGAAAATGAGGTCATAGCCTGCTATTACCAAAAGGATAATAAGGCACACACGCACACAGACCCTTCTACCAAAAGGATAGAAAATGAGGTCAAAGCCTGCTATTACTAAAAGGATAATAGGGCACACACGCACACAGACCCTCCCACCAAAAGGATGAATATGAGGTCAAAGCCTGCTATTACCAAAAGGATAATAGGGCACACACGCACACAGACCCTTCTACCAAAAGGATAGAAAATGAGGTCAAAGCCTGCTATTACCAAAAGGATAATAGGATACACACGCACACAGACCCTTCCACCAAAAGGATGAAAATGAGGTCAAAGCCTGCTATTACCAAAAGGATAATAGGGCACACACACACACGGACCCTTCCACCAAAAGGATGGAAAACGAGGTCAAAGCCTGCTATTACCAAAAAGATAATAGGGCACACACGCACACAGACCCTTCCACCAAAAGGATGAAAATGAGGTCAAAGCCTGCTATTACCAAAAGGATAATAGGGCACACACGCACAGCCCCTTCCACCAAAAGGATGAAAATGAAATCAATGCCTGCTATTACCAAAAGGATAATAGGGCAAACACACATAGCCTGCTACTACCAAAAGGATAATAGGGCACACACACACACAACCTGCTACTACCAAAATGATAGTAGGGCAAACACACAGCCTGCTACTACCAAAAGGATAATAGGGCACACACACACAACCTGCTACTACCAAAAAGATAGTATGGCACACAACACAGCCTGCTATTACCAAAAGGATAATAGGGCACACACACACAGCCTGCTATTACCAAAAGGATAATAGGGCACACACAGACACAACCTGCTACTACCAAAAGGATAATAGGGCACACACACACACAACCTGGTACTACCAAAAGGATAGTATGACACACAACACAACCTGCTATTACCAAAAGGATAATAGGGCACACACACACACAACCTGCTATTACCAAAAGGATAATAGGGCATACGCACAACCTACTACTACCAAAAGGATAGTATGGCACACAACACAGCCTGCTATTACCAAAAGGATAATAGGGCACACACACGGGCTGTCACTCACCAAAAGGATGACACACAGACCAAGGGTTTATGGATCGGCGACACCAAAAGGATGACGGATCAAAACAAGCTACTACCCCCAAAAGGATAATAGGAACTTGTTATTTGTGAGGACCAACATCAAAAGGACACCGGTTGAATTAAGTTGATTGGGTTTGCCTATCACCAAAAGGATGATAGTAAGGCAATTGACAAAAGGTCAAGTTTGCTGGGGATGTGATGAGATTTATTTGGAGACATCAACAAAAGGTTGAGGTAAAGAAATCAATGAGGAGAACCCACAAAAAGGAAAGGGAAACAGTGAAAAATGGAGAAGGTAACTCGCCAAGATCTACGCAATCTTGTGCCTACGTATCTTTACTCGGACGAGAATAAAGAATCAGGGCAGTCGTAGTTCGACTTGAAGAAAAGATTCAATGAGGAACGCCCACTGACTCGGAGGAATTTTTATTGGTTGGGATGAGGATGACGACCTCAGCAACAAAAGGTTGAGATTTTCATGAGGAACACCCATGAATTTGAAGAAGATGCCCCTGATTGGGCAGAAGGTTGCTTTGAAATATTGTCTTGATCAACAAAAGGTTGAACCAACTTCGTGAGGAACGCCCATGGATTTGATGAAGATGCCCCTGCCTGGGCTGAAGATCATCTTGCAATCTCGAGATTGATCCTGGATCTCGCACATGTATGAATGCTTGATTTTGTAATGATGTGCAATGCAAATGCGGACGCGCGGAGATGCAAGTGCTGGGGAAGTATGATTAGTTTTTTGAGATGCATATGATGCAAATGATGCTGAATGCAATGCATATGATGCACATGATGCTGAATGCAACGCATATGACACATATGATTGCAGACGGGTGATTGGATATGTTTGGAGATGGTGCCAGCATGGTGAACTTTTGGTAGTTGCCAATGAGGATTGGACTTTTGGGCGGAGGGAGGGATTTGATTTCCTCGACACTCAATTCGTTGAAGACACCATGATTGAAGCGGACGAAGATGCTCTTGAAGCCTCGAGTTTGATCACTTGTTAATTTGTGCTTGTCGGTTAGGATGACCTTCTGCAACAAGGCTTGCCCCAGTCTGAACATGGTAATGGTTTGCCCCTGATTAACCAATTCTGAAGTAGTATGATCTTTGGAGGTTGAGATTTGATGTGCTTTGAGATGACTTGTCCCTGATTGAGGTGTTGAAAGATTTGCCCCAGCTTGAGCGTATTGAGGTAGTCTTAGTTGGCACCACTGAAGAATTCAAGTTCCTTTTTGATTGCCTCTTGTTGGAATTGCTTTGATGTCTAGCACTGATTTGCAGTTAAAATTGCACATTTACAAATGGTAATCTTAATACAATGCTCATGCAAGTTTTGAAAAAGTGTCGTTTATTGGAGTGTCGTGATAGTGAGACGAATGGACCGTTAGCCCAAACATGTGCTGATTTTGATGGTGTGAAAGATATAGCAAGGAGAATGGCACCAATGCTGAAAATTAGTTGCAATAGTATGCTTTCATAATAAACCTCACCTCAATTAGGTCTTTCGAGGGTTGTAACATGGTCTGGTTTACGGTTATGAAACAAAGGATAATAGGCTCAAAACTTAATTTGTACCCACCCCTTCTTCGTGATGAACTTCCAGTCCTATGTTCAGTTAAATCTGCACATGTTTGTATTCCAAAAGGGTTGATGGTTCAAGGTATGCTTGAAATGACAGTCACCTTTATTTTTTTTTTGATGGATGTTAATGACTCTTTGATTTTGATTTGGTGGTCACTGAAACTTATTTTGTTTTTGGTTGAGGATTCGAGGGCCTCTTTTGTTTTTTGATCCCTATCTTTTGCATGGACTGATTTTGCTTGTTAAGTCCATCGGGATTGCCTTGATTTTTTCCTAAGTCTCCTTTGAGGTGCTCGACTTAGCAGGCTTTTGATTTTTGTTGTCTTTGATTTTGTTGGATGATTGTGACTGCCAAGTCATGGGTATTGATGAACAATCGACATGTCTTTTGGATTTTGCTTTGCAATTTCGGTGCGTAGTTGGATTAACTGAACACTACCCTGCCCCAGGTTGAGTGTAAGGGTTTATAGATCCGAAGGAAACTGCTACTTCTAGGCTCGAAGTGGTTTACTAGGGATTAACTCCTTGTCTCTCCAGTGTTTGGGGGTTGAAACAATGTCTGTACATCATTGGCGGGATTCTATCCGAAAGCATACATTTTGCAATTATGGGTGTTTCGTTGTCATCATCCTCCCTCCAATCATTGCTAACAACAGTTTGATATAGAGAGTGAAGTGGATAAATGTGTCGGTGTTTTGCAGTAAAATGGAAAAAATGAGTGAATACGACATAACTGATTCAAAACATGCACAATTGCTACATTAAGAAAACCAAATACAAACGACAATGTTCAAAGCATGCAGTACTTAAACAAACAAAGACAAAATACAAGAATGAAAATGATGGGATGGCAACATGACTGCCTTCTTTGGGGAATAAACTTGACTTGACTTGACTTGATGCTGGCACTAGTTTGGCGGCGACAACAGGTTTTTCATGAAATTAGGAGCCCTCCCATTGAATGTGAGAAACTTTGAGTCGATCATGTCTTGAACCTTGTGTTTGAAAGCTCTATAGTCCTCGATTGTATGCCCTGGAGCACCCTTATGAAACTCGCAATGAGCATTAGCATCATAGTCTGGGGGAATGACAGTTGGAGGAGCTAGGTCCCTCAGAGCGATTGCCTTCTTCTCCATCAATTGAGCAAAGATCTGAGCATATGATGTTGGCAGATGATCAAAGTCTCTATCTGGCCTCCTTGTCCTCTGTTGATTAGGCTGACGTTGTTGAGCAGCTCTTTGTTATTGATGTTGAGGAGGATACTGATACCCTTGTTGATTGTACTATTGTTGCTGAGGAGTCTGTTGCTGAGGCATTAGGGCTTGAACAGCTTAAACAGTTGGATGATAAGGCATTGGAGCGTATTGCAAAGCAGCAACATATATATACTGGAAGTAAGGGATTTGATAGGGCATTGGAGCAGGAGCTTGTTGTTGAGCTTGCCCTTTCTGAGCAGAGACATCATTTGTTTCGCCCTCTTTCTTCTTGTATCCATTGAAGGGCTTCTTGGCTGCAGTCTGACTGCTAGAACCTCCTTGGATCTTTCCGCTCTTTAGACCTTCTTTGATTCTCTCACCGACAATTACCAAATCAGAGAATCCAGCAGAAACATTACCAATCAACTTCTCATAGTATTGACCTTGCAAGGTACCCATGAAGATGTCAATCAGTTCACGGTCAACAAGAGGTGGATGCACTCTTGCAGCTAGCTCTCTCCAGCATTGCGCGTACTCCTTAAAGGATTCGTTGTCCTTTTGAGCCATACTCTGAAGTTGAGTACGATTCGGAGCAAGGTCAGTGTTGTATTTGTATTGCTTGATAAATGCATCAGCTAGATCATCCATGTGCCCACATTTCTACGCTCCAACTGCATATACCATTCGAGTGATGCCCCAGACAAGCTGTCTTGGAAGCAATGGATCATCAGCTTTTCATCTTTGGCATGAGCAGCCATCTTGCGGTAGTACATCCTTAGATGCATGTAGGGACAACTGAGGCCTTTGTACTTTAGGAATTCTTGTACTTTGAACTTGGGAGGAATGACGACATCTGGCACCAAGCACATATCTAGAGCATTCAAAGAAGTTGAGTTGCGTCCCTCCATGACTCGGAGTTTCTCAGCTAGATCACGACACATCTTGATAGCTTCAGAATCTTGAGCAGCAGTAGGATTGACAAGTGGGATAGCAGCATGGTAATTCTATACCTCATCATACTGATCTACCAGATTTTCTTCAGCATGAGGAATAGGAATCTGAGTGACAACAGGTTGGGCTTGCAGAATAGCACCAACAGTAACTCCAGATGTTGGAAGTGGTTGAGATGTGGCAGGAGCAAAGTCCATTGGTATCCCATAAGTGATGGGGTTGGGAACAGGAACAGAGAGCCTTGAGGTTGATGCTTGAACAGGCACATTGCTGTTGGCGGCAGCGACTTCACGCAGTTCTTCCTCTTTTCTGGCCATCATGATGGCTTCGAGAATTTGGTCGATCTTTCCTTTGATAAAGTCCAATTCTTCTCTGAAGGCGGCTTGCTCTTGTTGAATCTGCTCCATCATTCGTCTAGTATTAGCTCGAGTTGCGTACTGGTGTCGAGGAATCAGCTTGATTTACTGGAGAAGGAAGGAAGTTGAAGTGAGATTCTGAGGTTGAAAATTCAATGCAAGATGCGTAACAGATGCAATGCAATGCAATGTAATGACATGAGATGCAATACAAGATGCAAGATCCAGGATCGTAGAATAAAACAGCTTCAAACAGCTATGCGGTTGGCCGGAGGAACGGGTCAAGAACCACAACTAGGATCAAGAAAGCCCACGGGTAGGTTTCTAAGACGGGTAGGTGCCTAGAGTTATGGATATATTTTGAAAACATTATAACCAAGATGAAGAGACATCCGACTATAATATCCTTGAAATAATCTCGTCTAGGTGAGGTCTTCATTTCTTTCCCACGAGAAAGATTCCTCGGAGGCGCCCACAACACAACCATCGACACACGGGTTCTAAATAGGGTTCTCAGAATCCTAGATCGAGGTCGAAAATATTACTGTCAGGAAGTAATACGTTCGAGGGATCTCATCTGATTGGGGCGTTCGCATTAACTCACATAGAATTAACACTACCAACCACCATGGGTAAATTAGGTTAATGGTCCTTGGGATCGACGACCCACCTCGAAAGTATTACCACCATGGCAAAGATTCACCCCAACAATAATATCTCCAAGGGAATCTACTCCAAGCGGTGGTTTTCGCTTCAATTCACGCGGAAGAGACCACACAAGCCTACACTACACAACCACCATCCTAATCCTAGGGTTATACTCAGACTCGGGCATAGAGCCATCTCACAAAGTTCCCAATATCAGAAAAACCCAACAATGTTACAAAAGGTAACACAAATAAATAAGCAAACGAATAAACGAGAAGAAAATAAATAAACAGAGCTAAAGAGCTAGCGATTCGAATCAAGATAAGCTCGACTCTCTCTTGCATGGAGCAAATGGTCCCCAGCAGAGTCGCCATCCATCGCACCTCGAAAAAATCGCTTAAATCGAAGACATGACCCTCGCGCGAAAGGCGCAGAAAACGGTTTGACAGAGTCGCCACCGAACTTTATTTATCCCAAAAGAGGGAAAGGAAAATATCGAGAAAACCTTTTAAGGAGTGGATAAGAACATGGTCGTCGCAACCGCATTCTGGGTTCGAAAGTCGGTTACGTGAGGGGAAGGTACGTGCACCCCCTCACGTCCGTTGTACTCAATGGGAACCTCTTAATTCGAATCACGATGCTCGTTAGCTAAGTTCGCCTATTTTCTTCTCAAAAAATAAATGCGGGAAAGTAAAGATAAGAGGGAACGAATGCTAAGGGAAAATGGGGTGGTTTAAGGATAGGGTGCTCGGCAAGGTCATCGCGACCTCGGGCCTACGTATGCTCATTCGGACGAGAATGAGAAATCA
Source organism: Lathyrus tuberosus (assembly GCA_022829125.1). Taxonomy (NCBI): domain Eukaryota; kingdom Viridiplantae; phylum Streptophyta; class Magnoliopsida; order Fabales; family Fabaceae; genus Lathyrus; species Lathyrus tuberosus. The sequence goes on along the minus strand of JALAZF010000062.1, from coordinate 59,764 downwards.
GAGCAATCGTAGTTCGATTACGGGGTTTGACGGAAAAGGATGGTAGTGTGGAAACGGGGAAAAAAGAAAAAGTGTGCTTGCCAAGATCATCGCAATCTTGTGCCTACGTATCTTTATTCAGACGAGAATAAAGAATCAGAGCAGTCGTAGTTCATGGTACGCCCACGAAACAAAAGGGAGAGTTAGGTTAGTTTAAATGACGATTACTTGAACTTAAGAAAGATTCCTCGGGCTCAAGTAATCGGGAGAGTGAGTCAAAGATTTGGATCTCTCTCTTTTTCATCTAAGGTGGTTGAGTTTGAAAAGGTTTGATGGTTTGAAAAGTGTTTGAAGGTTGGACAAATGGTTTTCGAGTTGGATGTGTTTTAGAGGCGTCAATTGCTCACACACGAGTAAGAGAACTCGCACCCAAACAATCGAAGGAAGATCAAAGACTTGAACACCCATTTTTCACCATGAAAGAGTTTTGATAGTTGTTAGTCGTTTTGAGGTTTGATTATGAAAGTCCGCTTGACGTTGGATCAAGGGTTTATTGTATGCGCTTAGTTATTTTTAAAAGGATTGGATTTGTTAAAAGAAGAGGCGTCAATTGCTCACACACGAGTAAGAGAACTTGCACCCAAACAATCGAAGGGAGATCAAAGACTTGAACCCCCATTTTTCACCTTAAAAGAGTTGCGATAGTTGTTAGTTGTTTTTGAAGTTTGATTATGAAAATCCGCTTGACGTTGGATCAAGGGTTTATTGTATGAAAAGAATTTGGTTTGAAAAAGGATTTGGTTAGAGGTTGATTTGAAAATGGGGTCGACGACGAGTCGAGGGTTTGGTTGAAAATGGGTTTGTTTGAAAATGGCTCGACCACGAATCGAGAATTAGTTCGAAAATGGGTTGTCTATGCTAGTCCCTAGGGGTGCTCCTAGTAAACAAACCACAATCAAAAGAAAATTAAATGCGTACATCGGAATGGGAGAGGGGTACATGTAAAGTACAGGGGATGACATGAAATAAAGGGTCTCATTGTAAGGTAGCCCAAGAGAAAGCCGTGTGTGTGCAAGGTGTCCTAAACTAAACCTTAATCAAGCGTCGAGCAAGTGGATGATCATAACCAATAGTCCATCAATTATTGTTTTAGGGTTTCGATAATTTTAGTGTTTTTTTGATTAAGGTGAACAAATGAAAATGGTTAGATAAATAAATATGAATATGGATAAGTATGAATATGATATGAACAATAATAATAATAAAGATAAAATGGACAAGAGATGGTATTGACATAAAATTAAGTTGGTCTCGTCTTAATCACGATTTAATCGATAAATTGATAATCGACGACTTTTGACTTTCATTGACCAAAAGTGAAAATAAAAGAAATATAAAGTGACAATTAAGAAATTAAATCGAAAATATGAATACAAAGAATAAAGGTCTCACCTTTATCGAGATTTAATCGAGAAATCGATAAATCGATCGATATTTAGTTTTCCCAAAATGAATAAGAATAATGGAAAAAAATGGAAACGAAATAAAATCGAAAATGATAAGAAAAAATAATAAAGGTCTCACCTTTATCAAGATTTAATCGAGAAATCGATAAATCCTTGATATTTGGTTTTCATTGACCCAAAATGAATAAAAAAGATAAATAAATAAAAAAAATAAAATAAATAGGCCTCATATTAATCAAGATTTGGTACCGATTTTAAAGAATCACCCAATATCAAGATGTTTTTGATATCATTGGCCCAAAGATAAAATCGAAAAGAAAATCAAAGATGAAAATCGAGAAACAAAATAATATTTATCAAAAAAACAACTAGTAAAGACAATTAACAAAAATATCAAACATATAACAACTATTTAACAAAAACCTAATAGAAATTGTTAACAAAAAAAATGACTAACAAGGTTATTAAAAGACATATTAAAGATATTAAAAGGGTAATTAACAAGATCTTAAAAAATTTAACAAAAAATTATAAATAAAATTTTTAAAATAAAATATAAAAAGAAAATGAAAAGAAAGGAAGGGTTGCGCTTGAGATGGACAGGTGCATAAAGAAACAAGATGGGATCATTTGGGCTTGAAGCCCATCACCCGTTCATAAAACATAAAAGTGGTAAGAAGAGCAAAAACAAGGGTGTGTGGCGTGAGATTCAGGGGTAATAGAATGCTCACATGGGTCATAAAGCCCAAACAGAAATCACCCAAAAAAAACCACCAAGTAAAAAATGAAAGCACAGTCATCATCCCAACATTTTCAGAAACACGATCAAAAAGTCAAGGCGTCAAGATCCCTTTCCTATTTCACATACACGCTTGAGAAAGAGCAAGAATGAGAACGACGCTACATCAAATTTTCAACCTTCACTCCTCGGCTTGAACTCGTCTTCTTCCTCTTGCTCAACTCGCTCAACTCAGGTTGGTTTTGATCTCCGTTTGTTTGTGAATCATGATCTCTTCTTCTCCATCTTCTGTTTCGATTTAGGTTTGGGTCTGTTATGTTTCACTCTATCATCTCTAAATCTCTTTCTGGTTTGAATCGTATGGAATTGTGGATTGTTGGGAGCTGTTTTAGGTTACGATTTGGTATCGGTTTAGTTCAAGGTTGATGAATGTTTTGGGTTTCGGTGAATGGAAGAAGGGTGTTCGGAAAAGGGGATGAAGAAGGTTGATGAAGATGGTTGATGAATGTTCGAATCGTATTGAAGATGAATTTGGTTGTTGAAGGTTTGAAGGAGTGATTTGAAGAAGGTGGTTCGGTTTGGGAAAGATGTTTGTGGGTAAGGAGTTTTGATGTGTGACTGAAGGATGTTGATGAAATGGTGAGTTTATACATAATTTTCTTGGTTTGAAGCTTAGTTTGGGAAGAATTTCAGCAGGGGGTGTGGCGGCTAGGGGTTCCCTCAAGTGTGAGAAGGAGGTCCTATTTTATAGGAGAAGAGGAGGGTGAATTGGGAAATCAATTTGAGAGAAATGGAGAGAATCGTGCGAATCATTTTTTTGTAATGCGGATCTTTTTCGTTTCGCAGGTTGTGGTTGTTGCGTTGCTGTGCGTGGTGAAAGCAAGGTGGAAAGCACGTGACGGCTTGGAATGCATATTGGTAGAATTTAGCAGTGTGGTGCGCGAGTGGTGTGAGGTTTGTACGGTTTTTTCCAAACTTCGTTTTCAACATTTCAAGTGGGGCCAGGCTGTGTAATATTCCATCATGGTTTGTGCTGCATTGCGAATTGGTTTTGAAGTTGTGTTGATTCTTTTGATTTTGTGCAGGGTGTTTTTGCTGGTACGAACCGCGATTTGATGGAGCTGCAACACATTGGATTGAGTTGGTTGGGAAGGCACCATGTGGTGAGTGCTCAATGTGATTTCATGGCCTTGCTTTGGGAGCTTTCTGAAGAATGACGCCTTTTTTTCTTTTTTATATCACATAATGTACTTGTGTTGAGATTTGGGTGCACAGTATAACACACCTATAGTGGGCTGGCAATGAAAATGAGTGGCTCACGCGGGGTCGTGAATTTGAAGGTAGCATGAGGCGTAGTATATGAAAAACATTTTGGCTAGCAAAGCTTTTGTGTGTGTAGAAATTGTGGTAATGAGTCCATTCTATTTTTGTGATTTTTTGTAATAAACTTGAACTTAGAAAAATGGACTATGGGCTTGTATTGAGTTTTCTCATATTTTGTAAATGTAAAGGGCTTTGTGGTAACATGGATTTCGTAGAAGACTTGGAACACCTTTTTAGTATATATACAATTGGTTTTAGTATGATGGAATTTTTGGGCTTTTGGATAATGTAGACTCTTTGAATTTTGTGACAAATGAACTCTTAAATGGACAATGAATAAAACAATGGTCATGGACAAATGGTTAGCAAAACTGATTGAAAAAAAATTGATTAAGAAAAAGAACTAAAAAAGTGAATTGATTTGGTCACTTAGAATTCGGAAATGGATAACCAATAGATTTAATGGACAACTAAAAAAAAGTGGTTTTTGAAATTGAATATTAAAAGTGGATATGGTTTAATTGATAGAAAATAATGGAAATTGATAAGAAATAGAAAGTGGAAATGGATATGGACATTGAATTTTATATATGGATATAGAAATGCTTTAAATGGATATTGAATTGGATGAAGGATAAAAATGGTTAAAAGATAGATATGACTTAAAATGAAAATGGATAAAAATAAAAGAGAGATGAAGCTGAAGACAACATATTTTTTTTTGGATTTTTTTTCTGAATAAGGTTAGTGGGTGAATGTACAAATGAAAACTATAAACATGTATGACAAATTTGGGGTATGACAGTAACTCAACATCCAGATTTAAAAGTTCTAACTTGTTATTCAAGCCACGCCTGATGAAATGACTAGCAACTTGATAGGATAAAAAATGAACAATGTCATGGATCAAAATACGTATAAAGTACAAGCACACGAATATTAAATGAGAAGCAAATTAAAAATACACAAATAGACTAAAAGAACTACATTCAAATTGACAAAAACATCAAAATGAATAAGCGATACTATATGATATCGTGACTGCACTTTCAGAAGGAGTGATCACATTTGCTATGAGTGAAGCCTAAATTAACTAGTGCATGAGTTAAATTCTCATACCAGGCCCTAGGGGATTTCTTGAGCCCATATAAAGATTTATGTAGCTTGCAAACAAGTGAAGGATCTTTCTTCTAAATATTTAGGGGTTGAGACATATACACTTCCTCATGTAAGGAGCCATTCAGGAATGCACTGTTGATGTCAACCTGTTGCAATTCCCATTTTTTAGTGAGATCCAGAGTAAGAATCACACGAATAATAGTTGGCTTAACTATATGTGAGAACGTCTCATTAAACTCAAAACCAAACTATTGATGGTATCCTTTGGCAACAAGCTTCACTTTGTATTTATTCATAGTACCATCATGAATTTCTTTCAATTTTAACACCCACTTACATCCCACAGGTTTTTTATGATGTGGGAGAGTGGTCAGTGTCTACATGTGGTTAGAAAAGAGGACATAATATTTAAGTTGCATATCTTGAAGTCAATTTAGTTTAGAGAGAGCTTGTTTAATAGATGTTAGTTCTACATGTGTAAGAAGGTCCTTAGGTTTAATGTGATTTGTTTTGGCCCTAAATATCGTTGGATGTTCATTGAACTGAAGAACTTGAAGTAGCGAAGAGTTTTGTATATAGGGTGACAATGACTCAGTCGAGCTACTAACATTAGGAGAACTCTAAAAGCTAGGTCAGATGTGGTTTGAGTGTTAGACCTGAATTGAGTGTTTATAGGTGGGGGAACGCGTTGAGTGGAATGAGACATATGAGAAGTGTTATTAGAATTATGCTAAGGGGAACAAGGTATAAGACTAGGATGAGTCCTTTGTAAACTAGGATTAGATTGGTCATCAAGGCTATCAGCAGTTGTAAAATGAGATGGAACATTATTCACTAAACTAACATCAGGTGTGTGAGGCACTTTAGTTGAGTTCACCTGTGGAAAAGGAATTGACTCAGGGAAACTTACTTGTCTCTATGAAATATTAGGATCAAATGTAAATAATGTAGAGAAAGAAAATGAGTGTTAATAAAAATTACATATTTTGAGATGAATATTTTTCCATACTTGTTCATGCATTTGTAACCCCTATGTTTAGATGAAATTCCCAAAAACACACACTCTTGACATCTGAAATCTAACTTATTTTTGTTATAAGGTCTAGTTAAGGGAAATCAACTACATACAAATAATTTAGGAGTGTCATACCTAGGTACTTGTGATACAGGGCATGAATTTTGGAAGGCCTGCAGATGGTAACCTATTGATGACATGAACTAGAGTAAAAAAACTATGATCCCAATATTGGAGAGGAGTGGAAGCAAGTGATAACAATTTAAAGACCATCTTTATAATATGCCTATGTTTCCTTTCCATTGTGGTATTTTGGTGAGAGGTGTGAGGATAAGTAAGCCTATGGTAAATGCTTATATCAGTTAGATATTTGGTGAATGGCCTAAACTCCCCCCTATAATATGATTGTAAGCCCTTGATTATGGTGTGAAATTGAGTTTGAACGATTTGTGTTTCAATAAATAGATCCAAGTATATTTTAAGTATGCATCAACAAAGGCAATGTAGTAGATAAAACTAGAATTCGAGGGAAAGGGTACAAACCCCCAAAGATCTGTATGTACAAGATCAAAAGGAGCTCTATAAATAGTTGAAGAAAAAGGAAAATGTATCCTATGAGGTTGAAGCAAGATTGCATAACTAAGTGTTTGCTTTATTGGAAATTGTAATATTACAATGTTTGAGATCCAGTTTAATGGCTGGAAAATGTGCATGACCTAGCCTATAATTCCACAAAAGGCTATTGATAGGTTTATTTACATTAGAAACATTTGAAGACGAAATGGAATTATAATTTTTACATAGAGGAAAATAGATTTGGTTGTGTACAGAGGGGATCCTTGAAGGCTCCATAACCAATTGTGTAAAGCAACACAATATGTGGATCCATGTGCTTGCAGGTCATGAAGCTTTGCATCTAAAGTTTTGATGACGACTACACATGACAATAACTTTCAACCTCGAGGATGGTAACAAAATAAAGTATCTTATGTCTCATAAACAAAAGTACTTAAGATCAAGTGCCTGTATACATTAGAAACTATCTAGAAAAAGTCTTGAAGTCTTGAAGAAAGGCGTGAAAGCTCGCCAGGTCATATTTGTATATCTGAGTGACCTAAGTATTGTAAAAGTAAGGAAGTAGCTTAAAATTACTAAGGCAACTCATACACACACCTAAGAATATTTTCTCAAATGTGTTTAAACTTAAAAATCATTTTCTAAGCCAAGTCAAGTGGTTAAAAAAGTTGTCCAAGCCTTTTAAGACAATTTTTTTTAACAAACTAGTCAATTAGGAAATTTTTTGGATCCATCTAATTGATTAGATAACCAAGCTAATAGATTATAAGGGTGGTAATCGATTAATCAAATGACATGGTTATCACATTAATGACTTGCAATGACTATATATGATAATAGATTAAAAATGAGTTGTCTAAACGACTAGAGCTTTATGCTAACCGATTAGATCATTAATTCGATCCATAGATCATTTCCATTTCTGGTTTTTCCAACTACTATATAAAGGAGGCACACCTCAACTTTAAATCACGCCACTTTCCAAAGTTTTCTAATTTATTTAGATTTTATCTTTATCCCTTTCTCTAGAAAATATTTTCTTTCACTTCATATTGCCTAAGTGCTACTGAGTGAAACTCAGCTTATGAGGAAGGAATTTTCATAAGTGGTTGTGCGTCGTTTATATTCTTAAGGGTTCAATACTCTTAAGAGATTGATTGGGTTCTTGAGATAAACATATCATAAAATATATGTATTTGGTTTCATAAAATTTTCCAAAAAAATCTTTGTTTTGGTTACTGAGATAAGCCATAAATCTCTAAACAGTTTGTTAGCTTAGCCAAGGGTAAAAACTGCCATTGGTTGGGGATAAGCTTGTAAAAATCCCAAGATTAAATTGTGTTAAGGTTCACGGGCTTAACCTTCAAAAGCTCAAAAGCTTATAGTCATAACTCTCAAGAAGACCTCTTGGGGGTAAGACTAAGCTAACGTTTGGCCAAACCTGTATAAATATCTAGTGCAATCTTTATAACCCTATCCTTTTATTTTCTGCAATTTACTTTCAATACTTTACCTGCGCTGCAAATTACTCACTTAAAATTACAAATACGATCTTAATCGAGAAAGGTTTAAAATTAATCACGAATTTTAAAAAGTATAATTAAACCTCCCCCTCATGTGCTTTAAGTCACTTATCCAACAAGTGGTATTAGAGCCTAACTCTTGTTAAGGACTAATCGTCTCGAGAGGAAAAATAACTTCAAGCTATTCACTAAACAAACTCCCATTCTTTGATGGTGAAGGGTATAGTTTGTGGAAATAGAAAATTAAGTTTTTCATAGAAGAGACAGATCATGGTATTTGGGAGGCTGTGAATGAATGTCCATTTGTTCCTACTGACATGCCACAAGCTTACGGCTGTGTGAAGTAGTAAAAAGAGTTATCGAACCACAGAGACCAAAGGCTCGATTACCGAAATCTTTTCTATCGGTGTATATCTAGAGTGACCAAAAATTGGTGTTTTGTGAAATAACTTAAATAAAAAAGAATTTTTTGAAAAATAACTTAAATGAAAATCATTTAAAATATTCTGAGACAAACATGACTTAGGGTTCATGATCCCTACTTTGACATATTCATATGATCATTTTGCCTCTATTACGAGAATTTTGACATGGTTATAGAAAATACATAAATATGGACGACACCTACTTTCGTTAACGTGTTGTCCTATCTATGGCGAATGGTTCGTCTGCTTTGGCATTACTGAATTATTCGTCAAAGATTCTTTATTTTGTGCATCTATAAAAGATAGAACATTTCTCAATCGCATATGAGCAATTTCATTGTATCAGACTTAACTATTTAAAACCCCACTTTCGGGTACTGATGCATATCCTTTTAGACTAGGATTGGTACCTGAAGAATCTTTACTTTCGTAAAATGGTTGGAATGAAAAATTCAGGTTTTAAAATAACACATAAATGAAATTCTTGTAATTGATTAATGATGGATCATATGAACAGTCATGAAGTAGGTCTCATGACCCTTAGTCCATAGTGAACTACTCGCTTATGGTGAGAAACAACAAAATCGGAGCAATATTTGTAATCGAAAACAAAATTGATAAAAAAACGTCAATTAATAACAATAAAAAAGGTAAATGTAACATGACTGATAAGAAAATAACTTGAATAGATAACGATCCAGGTGCTCCAATGGAGGCTTGAGTACATAAATATAGCAGAACTTGGAAAATAAAATACGTGAAAGTAAAAACAGAAGAAAAATTGGATCCTAAAGCTAAATATAAGAGATATCCAAACTATTATAGGCTATGAGATTTTATAGAAAAAAATCTCATTGTGGAACAAATCCCTCTATTTAATTTTAATCAAAATAAGATATTCTGAATTAGGAAGTGCACAGATCCCAAAATAGCAATAGAAAACACTGGTGTTTTGCAAAGAAAAAATTGGGAAAACACGCCTGCCTGCTATAGCTCATAGCAGCTGCTACGGCCGCCTATAGCAGGCCTCTGGAAAACATATGGGAAACGGTGCTTGGTTGGACAATGAGCATTGGCTGCTACGACTCGTAGCAACTTCTACGACCGCCTATAGCAGACCTCTGGAAAATATATGAAGAAATTCCAACTTTTTCCTTTTTCCCATATTTTACTCATTTTGGTTCCTCTTTTGTCCGGGATACTTACTTAAGTCTGAAAAGCATCAAAAACAAAATACCAAGCATAAAACATCATAAATGAAACTAAGTCGAGCGAAAATGGGAAAATAGCTTAGAAAACAACTAACAAAAGCGATACGAAAGCCACTTATCAAACTCCCCAAACTTAGATTGTTGCTTATCCTCAAGCAACTAAGTTTACTTATGCAAATTTTTTAACCAAGCAGTTTTAATAATGGAAAAACTTACGAAAATGAGCTATCCGTACTCATACATGAGTTTTCGTTCAAATTGGCTAAGATCCAGTTCTCTTGATACTTATTTGATGCCAAAGGTATTTACAAGGACACTAATGATAGCGAGACTACAAACTCAAGTCTCCCTTTTAGATGCCGCTCTAACTATGCTTTGTACTTGATCGTACCTAGATCAGACAGTTTGAAAATGGCCAACGACGTCTGGACTTGTTGCTACTTCAATGATGATGAAAGACAGCGGGGGGGGGGGGGGGGTGTACACGCGGGACACTCCGATGCTTAAGTCAGTGAGTGCACAGCAAATACAGAGAAAGTGAGTGAGAGTAAGAAGTTAACTTATCCTGAACCTCTCAAGTGAGAGGGTATTTATAGGAGACCCCCAGCGCGTGGCCAACGGTTACTTGCAACGGGTGGGACCAGCGTGTGACCCGTCCCAAGTAACTACTAGGGCTTACGTGTAGTAATAATGACCAGCTCGTGGTCAACACCCTAGTGTAACCGTTCCTTTATTGCCATTAGTAGACGGTTACATGAAACATATCTTTGTGGATAAGACCATTAGTAGACTCCTCGGGGGAGAATCTGCAATGTCGAGGAAATATGGTGGTCGTGGTCTGGACGTGACCTAACGGAGGAGAACCATGCTTGTCGAGGACCTATGAGTCAACGAGATTTGGAGTATTCTCGCGGGGAGAAGTTATTCTGTCGAGGAGGTCCATTTCATCGGGTATGATGTCTTCCTTTCCTGTTTGTCTTCAAATGCTCGACATTGTCAAGATGTCAGGTGCCCGACATACCTTTGGCCTTGAGTATGGCAGTCATGTGTCCTTCTCTAGGACTTTATTGGGCTTCTTCAAGTTGTATGGATTGGGCCTATTTGATTGTAGGAAACTACGGCCCAGTCCAGAACAGGAGCCCCCCCAAGTCGTTGCTTTGAGGTATCAGAGTAATGACTTGAGGGTCAATAATCGTGTCGGGGAAAAGCCAAGAGATGATCCGAGGAGGGTTTCAACATAGTCAAAATTTCCATGATTATCATGACGCTGGGCATTGATATCTTGCGAGCAATTATCGTGAGTCGGGCACTTATAGCTTGCGGGCAATTATCATGAGGCGGGCACTGATAACTTGCGGGTAACGAAGAGTTGCGTCTGGTTGAAATGTTGGAGAGATGAGAAGTTTCCATTTTGAAACGATGGGATGACGAAAGGATACGCGTGGATTTTTGACCGGTGTAAGTGTGCCACGTGTCACTTGTCATCATTGTATAGGGTGGCTGCCTAGGGTAAAGTACTCGAGTGCCCCAGGCTTCTCGAGTTCCGTGATTTGTCTATAAATATTCTCTCTTCCCTTCATTTCTCATTTTTCGCTCTTTCATTCAAGAATCGTTTCCTCTTCCTTCTCCGTTTTCTCATCCTCCGTTTGCCATCATCAACCACCGCAAGTTCCCTGTGAACCGCCGTGCTACGCCATGCCGGAACCCTATTCTACCATCTACAAGGTATTTTCTTTAAAACTGTTGTTTTTCTCTGGCATTTCCGTTAAGTTTAACTTGTTTGAAATCGTTTCTCTGATGAACTGATGAAGTTCTCATGAGAAATGGAAGGATTCCTGGCGAATACAACAGGGATCTTTGCCTGTTTTAAGAGAAAGAGTGTATGGATTTTTCTCTGTTTCTGTTTCTGTTGAATAAAATCGAGGAACTGGATGAATATTCCGGGGACTTGTAGAAAATTTTTGGGGAGCATGATGAATATTGCGGGGACCTGACAATGTTTTGGGTCCCCGCCAATTACTCTTTTTATGTTGATTTCACGGGAAAAAGGGGCAAGATTTTTTGGGGAAGCGATGAGTTTCCTGGGGACATCCGTTATTCGTCTCCGACCGGTTAGTTTGGTATGACTCATCGAATTCACCTGTTCCCTTCTGCTTTTCAGGTTGATGGACAGATTGGCTGCTGAAGTGGCCGTAGGTGAATTCGAAGAGGATAACCAAATTGAAATTCCGATGGCCCATATGGCTTTTAGACAAGAGCGTCCGCTTGAGGACTAGGTGTGCGATGAGGCCCTCACTATGTCGTTCGTCTTCACATTCCCTGACGAAAATGGGTTTTGTACTGTCGAGCATAGGTTGCTCAGTTCTGAGCAATCCTGGAAAGTGTACCGCCCCAACGAGGACCAGCGTATATGTACACCTTACATAGGAATGCGTTTCCCGGTGTATGAGTTTATGTTTCAAGAGGCGGGGTGGAGGCTCCCCTTCACAGACTTCCAAGAGGGGGTCTTCAAATGGTTAAAATTGGCTCCCTCACAAATCCACCCGAACTCATTGGCCTTTCTCCGGGCTTTTGAGCTCGTCTGCAAATACTTGGACATCAAGGCAACAGTGTCCCTTTTCTTCCGAATTTTTCATCTGCAGCGGTCTACAACCGATGGTCGACACGGCTGGGTGTCGTTCAAACAAAATAAAGCTTTATTTCATACCTACTTGGACTCTGTTCTAGATTTCAAGTGGCGTTACTATTTTGTGAAGCCGGTCACTCCCGAGGCCATTAATTCAATATATGAAAGGGTGACTCAAGAAGTGGATGGACTGTCTACAGAAGTGATGGTGCCAAAATTCCACCTCTTCTGGACAGAAGAGCATTATAAAGAGGGGGTAGACAAATACAGAGTAAGACACAATAAGCTCAATGTCGAGGATCACGATGCTTATGGCAAGATTGTCGAATACGTGGAGAGTTTGAATAAAATTCCAAGCGTATCCGAGGTCGGAGAGACCTCGACAGGCGGTGATGAGCAGGTGACAAAGGTCTGTCGCCTGATTAATACTCGTGTTTTGCTCGAGACTTTCTCCGATGAGGAGGCTGTCGAGCTCTTAGGTGGTGCAAATATCCTCGACTTAGATTTCTCTCATGTTTGTGTATCTTGTTTTATTAATATTTTTCTTTCCTTTTGTAGGGAAAACAGTCAAGGCTGCAGAAAGATACTCGAGGCTAAGGGCAAAAAAAGCTAGGGAAGAACAGTCCCGTCCAACCGAACAAAGTGTCCCTCAACATATCTCTTCTACGACAGTGCCTGAGAGTACTCCTTCTACTGTAGTGCCCGAGGGTTCCGAGCAATCTCATGCTGTGTTAACTGCGACTGTGACCTCTGAGAATCAGTCCCCGGGGGCCCAAAGAACATCTAAGCGGGCAAGGGCTGCTGGGCCGTCTATTGTTGATGTGGAAGGTAGTCCCCCTCCTCCTCCTGCGAGCTTCGAGATTCCTCCGTGTTATCTCCAGCGTTGATATTTCTCCGAGGTTATTAGTCCTCGTGTCGCCCCTGCTGAAGTTCAGGCTTTGTTGGGGAGTGCTTCAGAAGCGAGAAGGAAAATAATTATCGAGGATATGTCTGCCGTCATGCGGCTCTGTTTGGCTGCCCTCGTTCTGAATGACGAGAGTTGCTCTGCTGCTGAGCTTTCTCGACTGGAAGATAGACTTCGAGCTTTGGAGGCTGAATTGCTCGGCGTGCAGAAGGACTTGAAGGACTGCATGGAGTTGAATAGAGAACAAAGCGAGCAACAAGAACGGTCGGAGAAGAAGTTGAAGGAAGCTGAGGATGCGGCGAAGGGCCACCTTGCTCGGATCACTGCGTTGGAAGAGGAGGAGCAACGTCTCAAGGACAGGATAGCTGAACTGGAAGAAGCTGTTCGGCCAGCCGAGAATGAAACCGAGGAGGACAAACTATTAACCTCTCGAGCAGCCTTGATAGCCAAGCTCAGGGAAGTCAAGAAGGATCTTCGGTTGGCTGAAGATGATGCTCTAGAGTTTGCAAACGTCGGGTTCCAGAACGCCGTGGCGCAGCTTAAACTCCTGAACCCGGACCTTATAACCGATGGAGCTGATTCCAAGTTTGAGGTGGTCGACGGCAAGATTGTGTTGCCCGGACAAACAGTAAATGCTGATGGGGGAAACGGGGAGCAGGAGAATCCCGAGGCAGCTGATACTGCTGTAGAGTGATTGTGTAGTTAGTTTGGCCTGCGCGCCAATTTTTTGTATTGACTGGCCTGCGTGCCATACTTGCTGATTTGCCCGGTCTAAGAGCTAGGGCTTTATGTAATATTTTTACAATGGGCTTGCCCGACTTAGTATTTCCATTTTGCCTCTTTATCTGCTCTGTGTGTGGTATTTTACTTATTTTTATCTAAGTTATTTTGAAATTGCTTGAAATTGCTGGAGATTTGGGAGTTTGCTCGACTCTAGTGATCCTCGACTGTGAAGGGAGTTGGTCGAGCGGTCAGGGGTCATACCCCGACCTTCAACGAAGCTAAGAGGTTGATTGAGGTCTTAGTTTCATGGCATGAACTTCCCATCACGAGCTGGGTGTTCTGCCTACAAGGTACGTCGACGACGGAGCTCGATAGAGTACTCCTCGCTGGGCCAAAAGTTCAACGCCCACACAACGTGACTTTTGACCTTCGTTAGCATATAGAGGTGTCGTGCCTGTACCACTACACGCTCCCCGTAATGGCAACTTTTGTATAGTGACATGCAGTATTCAACTGTAATATTGTTTAAGCTTCTCAGCATTCCATGGTCGAGCAAGTTGTTCACCTTGGAGGTTTTCGAGGTAATAGGCACCTGTCCCCGTCTTTGCAATGACGCGGTAGGGGCCCTCCCAGTTTGCGGCCAGCTTTCCTTCACATGAATTTTTCTGATTTCTTCGTAAGACAAGACTGCCTACTTGGAACTCTCGTTTGATGACTTTGTCGTTATAACGCAAAGTTATTTTTTGTTTTAAAGAGGCTTCTCGGAGGGATGCTCCCATCCTTATTTCTTTGACCAGGTCGAGTTCCTCGCAAAGGGCTTCGTTGTTCGCTTCTTTGTCAAGAGGAGCTTCTGTCCTTCTCGTAGGTTCCCTGATTTCCACGGGAATTACTGCCTCGGTTCCATATGTTAACCGGAACGGGGTCTCCCCGGTCGTGGAATGAGGGGTAGTTCGATATGCCCAGAGGACGCTGTGTAACTCCTCGACCCACCGTTGTTTGGCTTCGCCGAGTCGTCGTTTGAGTCCTCGGAGTATTACTCCATTCGCTGCTTCAGCTTGCTCGTTGGTTTGTGGGTGTTCGACCGACGTAAAATGTTGTTTCGTACCCAGTTTGGTAACAAAGTCTTGGAAGTTTGCGTCGGTGAACTGCGTCCCGTTGTCTGTGACAATGGCCTGAGGCATGCCGAATCGGGCGAGTATATTTCTTTGTAGAAACGTAATATATTGAAAGAAGTGATCTTGGCTAATGCTTCCGCCTCGATCCACTTTGTGAAGTAATCTACCCCGACGATGAGGTACTTATTTTGGTACGACCCTACGACGAAAGGTTCGAGGATATCCATTCTCCACCACGCAAAGGGCCACGGGGATGACAATGATTTAAGCTCATTTGGAGGACCGAGGTGCGTGTCCCCATGCCTCTGACAACGGTCGCACTTTTTGACGTGTTCCTTTGCGTCTTATTGCATAGTGGGCCAGTAATATCCTGCTTGAAGAGCTTTTCGAGCCAAAGATCTTCCGCTTAGATGTTGCGCGTTGATTCCTTCATGTATTTCCTGGAGAATCTCTGAAACTTTACTTTCCTTGACGCACCAGAGTAGAGGAATGGAGAATCCTCGGCGATATAGCTTACCTTCGACTATGGTGTATGCACATGCCCGCCTCTTAACTATCCCAGCTTCTTTAGGATCGTCGGGCAGTATGCCCTTCATCAGGTATTCGTAAATTGGAGTTATCCAACAGTTTGTGTCCCCGATAATGTTCACCCCTGTGGTCGAGGTAGGTTTATTGATGCTCGGATGAGTCAGTATCTCTTGGATCACTGATTTGTTCCCTCCTTTCTTCTTAGTGCTCGCTAGCTTGGAGAGTATGTCTGCTCGTGTGTTATGCTCGCGCGGGATGTGAGCCACCTCCGCGGAGACAAATTTTTTCAACTTTTCTTGTACCAAGGTTAGGTATTCAATGAGACTATCATTTTTGGCCTGAAATTCTCCCCGAACTTGTGATGCTACGAGCTTAGAGTCTGTAAAGATTTTGACTTCTTTTGCGCCGAGGTCTTCTGCAAGTCGAAGTCCTGCGAGGAATGCCTCATACTCAGCTTGGTTATTTGATATTTTGAAAGATAGCTCTAGTGAGACTTCTATCAAGATGCCTTCCTCGTTTTCAAGGATAATGCCTGCCTCGCTGCCCTTTGCACTGAAGGCTCCGTCGACGTAAATTGTCCATTTTTGGGAGCCATTGGTCGAGGATTTGGGGACTGTCATTTCCGCTACGAAGTCTGCCAGTACCTGAGATTTTAAGGCTTTTCTCCCTTCGTATCGAACGTCAAACTCGGATAGCTCGAGAGACCACCGGAGCATTCTCCCCACCATATCTGGTCGACTAAGGAGCTGTCTGATGGGCTGCTCAGTTCTTACCATAATTGTGTGGGCCAGGAAGTAATGGCGTAGTCTTCTAGCTGCAGTTACGAGGGCCAAGGCGAATTTTTCAATCTGTTGATATCTGAGCTCGGGGCCCTGAAGAGCTTTGCTCGTGAAATAAATCGATTTCTGTCCGTCGGGGGTCTCCCGTATGAGGACAACACTTACCGCTTTGTGTTTCCCCGTTATCTGGTCGGGACAAGACTGGGGGGTTGTGATAAGACTTGTTTTAGATGGAGGAGGGCTTTTTCGCATTCTTCACTCCATTCAAATGTTGCTTTCTGTCGAAGAAGTTTGAAAAATGGGAACGCGTATTGGGCAGATTTAGCGACAAAACGAGAGAGGGCAGTTAGCATCCCGTTGAGTGACTATATCGACTTCTTTGAGTTCGGAGTAGGAATCTCGGAAAAGACCTTACATTTGTCGGGATTCGCTTCAACTCCTCTCTCCGTAAGGTAAAAGCCGAGGAATTTCCCTGCTCGAACACCGAAAGTGCACTTGTCGGGGTTGAATCTCATGCGACATTTTCTCGCCGTGTCGAACACCTTTTTAAGGTGAGCAGCGTGGTCGACTTCTTCTGCGGATTTGACGATCATGTCGTCCATATAGACTTCGAGCATGTCACCAATTTCTGCTCGAAAGACCTTGTTCATCATTCGTTGGTAGGTGACGCCAGCATTCTTCAAACCAAAGGGCATTATATTATAATAGTAATTGCCTGACTCAGTCATAAAAGCTATATGCTTTCTGTCGGCCTCATCCATTGGAATTTGGTTATATCCTGAATAAGTGTCCATGAAAGACAACAGTTTAAATCCTGCAGAGTTGTCGACCAGTCGGTCGATGTTAGGTAGTGGGTAAGAGTCTTTCGGGCATGCCCGATTAAGATCCGTGTAGTCAACGCACATCCTCCATTTTCCATTAGATTTTTTAACAAGTACAACATTGGATAACCAAGTGTTGTACTTGGCCTCCGAAATAAAGTTTGCCTCTAGGAGGTCTTTTACAGCTTTTTCAGCAGCCTCCATTTTTTCTGGAGACTGCCTACGCCTATGTTGAGCTATAGCCCTAGCATTTGGATCTATGGTCAGCTGGTGACAAGCCACTTGAGGATCTAATCCAGGCATCTCCAAAGCGCTCCAAGCGAACAAATCTACATTCTCTCAGAGACATGCCTTAAGTTGCCTCCTCGCCAAGTCGGGGAGTCCATGGCCGATCTTCACCGTTCGCTCTGGGTCGTCGCCAAGAGGGATCAGCTCAAAATCTCCGCCGGGTATTTGCACGTTGACTTCAACTGGGAGGTATTTGCCTGCAACTTCTTCCTATTCCCCAGAGAACCTGCTATCAAGGTCGACCGCGCTGATCGGCGGTAGTGGAACCTGTGCGACATCTGAAGTTGTTCTTCTGGGGTGGACGCCACCGACAACACTTAGACCTTTGATCGCTGCATCGAAACATCTTCTAGCTGCTTCAATATCCCCATGGAGGGTAACCACACGCCCTTGTGTCGTATAATACTTCATTTTTAGGTGGTCCTTCCCAAGATGCAGTTGTAGAGGGAAGGGCAGTCGACCACTAGGAAACGCGTCTTCGTTTGTCGAGCTGTTTCACCTACTCCGAATGTGACCAAAAATTCTACATAACCTCGAGGTCTAGTAGACGCGCCGTTGAAGCCTTGTAGATTAGATCCCATGTATGGGGATAGGTGATGCTTTGTCAGCTGGAGAGTGTCGAAGAGATGAGTGTACATGATGTCTACCGAGCTTCCCCGATCGACCAAAATCTAGTGCACATCAAAGTTGGCCATTTGTGCCCGAATTAGGAGAGGTATATTAGCATTCGGGGATCCACCTGGTAGCTCCTCGAGATAGAAACTTATAGGGCGTGATTTTCCCCGTGATAACCTGAGAGTTGGGTCTCGAGGAGTGGATGTCCTTAGCTCGTCAAATTTCCTCTTTATTGAACCGACGGTCACTCGTTCAGGGTTTCCGCCCGATATGACTAGGGCTTGGGGGAAACTTTCCCAGGTACTGCGAACACTTACTAGTTCTTCCGCGGGGAAGCTTTTCCACATGTTTCGAATAGCTTTGGCATCGCTAATATTTCCTTGGAAACCGAAGTCTTCAGGACGTGTGATGCTTAAGGCGACCTACAGTTTTCCAGTGTCTGGATGGTTTGACTCCTCGGTATTTAGAGCTTCTTGGCCGGTGGGACGAGGAGCCTCGTCTTGTTTGGCGTACTTTTTCAGGTAGCCCTCTTTAATCAACTTTTCGATTGCGTCCTTAAGGTGGATGCAATCCTCAGTAACATGCCCGTGACTGCGATGGAACCGACAGTACTTGGATTTATCAGTATTTGGTTTAGGATCTGTTGGTTTTGGGAAGCGGATTCCCCCTTTTACGAACTCCAAATTTGCACATTCACTAAAAATGCGTGCACGGGACACGTTTAGTGGAGTGTAATCTTTGAAAAGATCGGCAGGTCCCCGAGACTCGCGGGGCTCTTTATTCCGATTTTCTTTTTTTCTCTCCCCGCCTCGCCTGGGTGGAGGGGAATCTTCTCTTCTCCTATCCCCTCCTCGCCTAGGTGTGGGGGAGTCTTCCCTGTTCTGGCCGCGGGGGCCTTCTCTGCTTCTTAAATCAAGGGCAATCTGGGCTGCTTCTGCTTCCTCGAACTCAATGTGTGATTGAGCTCGTTCGAGGAAACCTTCGAAGCTGTGTGGATGGTGTAATCCGACAGATTCTGCGAACTTGGAACCAACCCGTAGTCCTTTGATGATGAGATATAATTTTATATGGTCGGTCGTATGGACCTCGACCGCTTCTTTGTTGAATCTCTCTATGTAGCTCCGGAGAGATTCTTTCTTTTCTTGGAAGATGGCCTCCAAGGAGGATATAGTTTTTGGATGTCTTTGAGAAGCTATAAAATGCTTCCTAAAACGTTCCCTCAGAGCCTTCCAAGATGCTATTGATTCAGGTGCCAGGTTCTTATACCAAGCCATGGCCCCTTTCCGAAGAGTCGTAGGGAATAATCGACATTTGATAGCGCCAGAGACGTTTCTAAAGTCGAGAAGAGCCTCGAAGCTCTCGACATGGTCGTCCGGATCAGATATTCCATCGTACGTCCCCAAGGATGGAGGTCTTTCCAAGCCTTTAGGAATATGAGCTTCCATTATTTGTCTGGATAGAGGAGTCGGATAGTCGTCATCATCGCTGCCTCCCGGGGATGCAGAAGGATAATTATGACCACGAACATAGTGACGTCTCAGGGAGTTTTCCTTATGACGGCCTCTTGGCTCCTCGACATCAGGCTTACTCTTCTTCGTCTTCAAGGGACGAGTGGGCCCTTTTGGTGGCGGGGAGCGATGACGCTTCTGTGGATGTTCGGTCTGGTTACGCTCCAAACGAGGCCTGCGACCTCTATTTGCTGGGGAGGGGCCGCGAGACTCCACTGGAGATTGTGAATGTCTGGGATAAGGAGGTGGTCGGTGTCTTCGCGGGGAAGTTCGACCACGACCTTTTTCTAGCTTCTCGATCCGTAAGTTTTGGTTGAAGATCATTTGATTGGTCTGATTGACCAAAGCAAACAAAGCAGCAGTGTTTGGATCCGTATTCGGAGGTGGATCCACAGGATGGTAGGTGGGCTGGAAGATTGCCTCCTGTCCATCTTGTTTAGCAGTCTCGTATTCTACCTCATCGGAAGATGGGGAAGCGGTGGTTCCATCTCTGACATCATTCTCCACGACAGGTTGAAGAGCATTGTTGTCGCCATGGGTGTTACCACCGAGTTGTGCGATGACATTTTCTACAGCTTGATTTGCTGACGGGTTGGCCATTGCTGATAGTTGAATGAGGAAACTTTGGTTTATCGCGAGGGAAAAACGGGGAAGCTTATGAAATTCCCACAGACGGCACCACTGATCGTACCTGGATCAGACAGTTTGAAAATGGCCAACGACGTCTGGACTTGTTGCTACTTCAATGATGATGAAAGACAGCCGGGGGGGGGGGGGGGCTGTACCTGCGGGACACTCCGATGCTTAAGTCAGTGAGTGCACAGTAAATACAGAGAAAGTGAGTGAGAGTAAGAAGTTAACTTATCCTGACCCTCTCAAGTGAGAGGGTATTTATAGGAGACCCCCAGCGCGTGGCCAACGGTTACTTGCAACGGGTGGGACCAGCGTGTGACCCGTTCTAAGTAACTGCTAGGGCTTATGTGTAGTAATAATGACCAGCTCGTGGTCAACACCCTAGTGTAACCGTTCCTTTATTGCCATTAGTAGATGGTTACATGAAACATATCTGTGTGGATAAGACTGTTAGTAGACTCCTCGGGGGAGAATCTGCAATGTCGAGGAAATATGGTGGTCGTGGTCTGGACGTGACCTAACGGAGGAGAACCATGCTTGTCGAGGACCTATGAGTCAACGAGATTGGGAGTATTCTCACGGGGAGAAGTTATTCTATCGAGGAGGTCCATTTCATCGGGTATGATGTCTTCCTTTCCTGTTTGTCTTCAGATGCTCGACATTGTCAAGATGTCAGGTGCCCGACATACCTTTGGCCTCGCGTATGGCAGTCATGTGTCCTTCTCTAGGACTTCATTGGGCTTCTTCAAGTTGTATGGATTGGGCCTGTTTGATTGTAGGAAACTATGGCCCAGTCTAGAACAGTACTTAAGTATCATTTTACAATTTTTCCTTCCCTTTTCATTAGGACAATCAAATTAAAGCATTTGGATTTATTATAATCATCACATGCACAAAATCGGTCAAGAATTTTTGTTTAGACACCACATAGCAATTTCCTTCTTTATTTACTGATAAAATTACACACTTTTGTGTGTTTATTTATTGTCCACTTTGGGATGATGTTTAGGGTTCAACCACCGTTGGGTTGAATAACTGGGTGAGGGTTACCCAACTTAAAAGGTGTAGATGCCTTTTATCTTTTTTTTTTCATCATTTCGGTGCTAAAAATTATTATTTATCAACAAATTATACATGCCATGTGAATCTAAATTATGTCAGACTATCATGATAAACTAATTAGGGAGTACTTCTCATAATCCAATTGATATGCTACGAATCGACACGTTGAACTCGTATCTTACTTTGAGGTACTTAGGGTTTTCGAGTAATACCTATTTTGTCAAACTTTCCCGGTGTCACTAGACTTAGCCTTTTACCCCTCTAACTCTATATACTTTACGGGTTTCTTCATGATCAAAGCTTTTTCAAGAAGATTTTTTTTTGGACGGTCATAATTCAGGAAAAAAAATGAAACAGTGGTCTTTTTGAAAGAAATATTAATGGAAGCAAATAAAATAACAAAAAGCAAATAGACACACAAATAGAAAAAGCAAAATAAAAGTAAATACACCACCCAAACTTGAACCAAACATTGTCCGCAATGTTTTTGTGCAGGCAAGAGAGAGTTAACTCACAAAGGCCCTCACTTGAGAGGAGGGAAGTGTAACATAAGCTACTGCAACATCAGCTGCACATCATCTAATACCACACCTTGTCTTGTTTGCTCTTTGCGAGCCATTTTATTATCTAAAAAAAAAAAATCAAATGACACGAAAATATATTAGTAACGAAAATCGTGGGTTGCCTCTCATGTAGCGCTTTGTTTAACTTTATTTTAGCTCGAAGGCTCATGAGTGCAAGCACTCAAGGTGGTTCTTTAAAAAATGATTCCTCAACCTTATTCTCAATAGTCTTAGGTTTCCATGCTCACTTATCAAGTAATCTCTTGTATCCAATACTCTTCTTTTTCTTCTTTTAATGGGGTGGTTCATACTTCTAAACCTGTGGAGGTGGTTATGGTTCTATCCATATTATAACTTTTTCAGGTTTATATTTAATCCTTTCACCCCCACATCAAAGGTCAATCTTCCTCTCTTAACATCAATAATTTTTCCAATTTCATGGTTCTCTAATATTCTCTTTTTAAACAGGACCTATGTAAATGGTACATTGGTATGGATCTTTTTCACTATTTCTGCATACCTTTTGGATTGGGTGCCTACCTTAGCCTTCACAAATCTTTGCGGGAAAGGAATCAGTGGCTTGTAGGGAGGACGAGCAATATAGGGTGCCTCCTTCTCTACCTCTTCGACTTGAGTACAACAATGGAAACTTGACTACAGTAATACAATAGAACCTAGAAAATAAATTCGTGAAAGTAAAAACAGAAGAAAAGTTTGATCATAAAACTAAAAATAATAGATATCCAAACTATTACAGGCTATGAGATTTTATAGAAAAAATCTAATTGTGGAACAACTCCCTCTATTTAATGGCAATCATAATTAAATATTATGAATCAGCAAGTGCACAAATCCCAAAACAACAATAGAAAACACTAAAAAAGGAAAGAAAAGATGAGGAAAACACGCCTGCCTGCTACAGCCCACAACAAGCGTCTGGAAAACATGTGGGCAATGGTGTTTGGCAAGAGAGTGGGCATTGGCTTCTACAAGCCGTAGAAACTACTTTGGCCGCCCATAGCAGCCCTCTGGAAAATATATCGAGAAATTCCAACTTTTTCCTTTTTCCCGCATTTTGCTCATTTTGGTTCCTCTTTTACCCGAGATACTTACTTAAGTCTGAAAAACATAAAAAAAAACAATATACTGAGCATAAAACATGATAAAATGAAATTAAATCGAACTAAAACGAGAAAATATCTAAGAAAAATAACTAACAAAAGCAATACGAAAACCACTTATCACCTCCGCACATAGTTAATGGTGTTGTAGAAAACAAACCTCAAAAGAGTTAGACTATAGATAATAATGTGCAACACATTTTGAAAGCAAAAGCTGTCATCACTACCGCTCTCGGTCTTGAGAGTTTTTGCGAGTTTCTCACTGTGAAACTACAAAAGAAATGTGGGACATCCTTTAAATCATCCATGAAGGTACTACTAAGGTGAAAAGGGCAAAGTTGGGAACATTAACCCATGAGTATGAACTCTTCAGAATGAAACCTAAAGAGAACATCATTCAAATGCAAACATGATTTACCCACATCATGATTCGTATGAGAACTCTAGAGAAAAATTTCAAATGAAGAATTAGTTATAAATATTATTATATGCCTAAACTCTAGTAGGAAACCTTTTCAAGTGCCATGCATTTGCATGACAAATGGATTATATTCCTCACGAAGTCTATCAAGAATCAAATCAATTTGATCTTGTTCCAAGATAATATCTCCAAGTGCAAGAAACAAATTTGTGATAGCTTTAACACATAGAACATATTCAGTGATAGAGATGTTACTTTTCTTGATGGATTTCAATTTAACATGAATTTGCCAAACTTGAGCTTTCATGTGTGCATTAAAATACTTGTGAATCTTGTCCCAAACTTCAAACACATGCTTACACGAGAACAAGAGGTAACACAAATTTCGAAATGGTGGAAAGAAGCCAGATGAAGATAGCTTGATCTTGCATTATCCATTATTCACACTTATCTGAAAATTTGCCTCCTACTTGATCTTACGTATTCTTAAACTTCTGAGGGTTCTAATGGTTCACTACTACTTTATGCACCCTTTGAGCGAGAATGACACCCACCACATTTTGATTTCATAGAAGATGGTCATTCTCCTACAACTTGATCAAGAGTTTTGGTCTGAAGTGATGTGAAAAAGACGACTCTGATGTATTGATTGCAAAGCTCTTTGAATTCTAGATCATGTTTCCAATTGGTTCAACTTTAGCAACATGAGAAGATTCATCCATGGCTACTCAAGGAAGAAGAAATGGTTACATAACTGAATTCAGTTAGGGTAGTGTTGAAGCGATAAAGCAGAAAGCAACAAAAGTTTTTGGAAGTATTTTTTCGGGAATTTATCGTGTCCACAGAGATCGGTGATATTGAACAGCCGTTCGACAATTTAAATGTTAAAGAGTTTGGGTTTAAAATTGGTTAAAGTAATAGCAGAAAATTAAATATCATAATAAAAATAATTAATTCTTCAGAGAGAAGAAACTTATCCGGCATGCATATAATCCAGTCCTCACAAACTTAAACCTATCAACCAGTTTTACTCAACCTACAATACTCCTCAATATTATCCAGCATCGCTCACAATAGTGTCCATCTCTGACACATTGAGCTGAGAGAACAACCGTGTTACCCTCGTCGACACTCTCGCACCCGACTCGAGATACGGAGGCATTAAGTTTCGACACACATAAAGATTGTTAGCTCTAAATCTATCTCTAGCATCCAGAAAATAACAGATAATTATCCCTAATCAAAGTTTATGATGTTTATCTCTAACACAACCCAAACCCCGAGCATAAAGCAAAAAATCAAAGACAATCACCGATAAAGATTTGTAAAGCGGATTTTATACAACGCCATAGGCGATAAATATACACGAGTTCAAAGTAAATACATATACAACAACCCAAAAATGAAGAATACACAAAGAAGAAGAGAAATGAACCAAACATCTCGCGGTTTGTCGGTGCCGATCGATGATAAATCCACCCCGGATCATTCGTGTGCAAGCTCCAATGTTGTTTTCTAAGCTAATCCTACTGAAAAATGATGTTTGATGGAGTGGGAGCAAAAAAAATACTCAAACCATCCCCTAAAAAATGTTGAAAAGTGACTTAAATAGGGGCTAAAAAGACGCGAACCACGCTAAGCGTGCTATGAGGGCGCTTAGCGCCATCAGCAAAACCATAATTCTTATTTTCTTCAAAACTTTCGAACCGTAAATCCGATTGACGCGTCGCAGGAAGCGTTGGAAAGCCTATTCAATGCTCTATACAGCAAAGACTAAATATCCTTGCTTGAATACCTAAGAAAATGAAATAAATTAAAATTAGAAAAAAAAAATTTGTTACAACCGCGCTAAGCGCGATCTCACCTAATATACACCTAAACTGCCTTAAAGCGCGCTAAGCGCGGTCAAGGAACCTTAGCTACTGCCTCTGGCAGAAAATTCATGCTGATACCGCGTTGAAAATCTCGCTTAGCGCGAGTTACCGACACAATTTCTCAAAAATCAACTTTTAGGCCTTCTTTCCTTCACCAATTGTTCAAATCAACAAATATAAGCTAGAAGACCTTTCAAAGAACATCAAAATGATCAATATTCACAATATTTACAATAAAATTGGAAACATGCATATTTACACTAAAACTAATAGATTTACTACTAAAATATCAAGGAAATCATTGAAAAGGGCCACAAAATACAATCTAAAATATGCACAATTTGGCACTTAACAACTTTCTCCAACTTAAACTTGTTTTTCCTCAAACAAGAATCAAACAACTCAGAGAAACAAAAGTAACAACCAAGTAATCACAACTCAATAAGTTTCGAAAAACAAAAACAAATGTATGGTTCAAATGAAAAACGGTACACACAAAGTAAATACTTATCACTAAACTACAACGACAACATAGGCACAAAACAAATGCTAAATACAAAAATCATGCCAAACATCCTAAAACAACACAAGTTCAAACGTGAATCACACCTAGCAAAAACAATCATCGGTAGATAAAAAACACAAAATGAGGTACTTTTCACTCACACAACAATCTTGCAAATAAAAGACTAAATTATGCATTCATAAAAAAATTCACATTGAACATACAAAGGCAAGAATCACGAGGGCTTTCAAGGTTATAGCGTAGTCGAGTAAACAAACAAGGGGCAATTTCTAAAGGTAATTGAAACAAAAACTTGTATAAACCTAAGGGAGTGATCAACTCACAAAGACTCAAACACAAAATTCCAATTAACGTCTTCCAAAATCCCAAGTGTTACACAAAACACAATACTTATTTAGCACAATTATATGAACTCTTTTTGTTTCCTTTCACAAGGATTTTCTTTTTCTTTCTTTCTTTTTTTCTTTTCTTTTGTTTTCTTTTTCATATTTTTATCTTTTTTTTCTTTTCTTTTTCAACCTCATAGAAACCAACCAATGAGTAAACAATCATTCTCTCCCCAACTTGAATTCAACCGCATCATCATGTGAATACTCCCTACTTTCTAAGGCAAGGTAAAAATTCATACAACAACACAAAGTTGAGGGTTCAATAAAAAAAATCAATCAAAATCCATACAAAAGTGAATTCAATACTCATAGACAAGCATTAAGTTCAAACAACATGGTTAATGATAGAAAGGAACAAAGGGGTTTAATAAATGCTCACACACTCACAGGGTGAATTGACTATTTGGCTAGGTAGTTGTGCTCAAAATGAAACAAAATGCCTCGATCCTTTTCACGCTTTCATATAATCAACACAAACAAAAGATTAAGTATAATAAAATCCAGTAAGAACAAGAATGTTGGTACTCCGCGCATATATGAACAATGGAAAGCTACCTCACAAAAAGGGTGGGAACTAAATTGATTCACATCAAGAACAAGTATACAAAAGAATGAATGGCATGGAAGTTTGTAAAAAGTCTAAGTATCATGAATATGTTAAAGTCTAGAAAGTGATAAACACATACCTTGGACGTGTACAAAACTTAACAATATCATTACCATACATCCGCAAGTTGAAACGATCAAACTTGGAACATCACCTCAAATTCCTCAAGCTACTCGAAAAAAAAGCTCATTGACAAACACAAGAATTATTAAGGTAAACATACTAAAAGATCGTGTGAAATTGTCTAAACAAATTTAAAAGTGAAGATTTCAAATTTCAGAGTTGGTCCGATTTACATTTGTTTAGACAATTGCACCATACAACCTAAACTAAACAACAACAAAAAAAATAATACAACATGCTTGTTTTACGTTGTAAGCTCGACGCCTGTTGTTTAAGAACGTTCCTCCAAGTTGCTTCCACCTTGTTATTCCTAACCAACACGCAAGCAAACGTGAAAAGAAACAAACAATGATATAACAAATTCACAAGTATAAGTATCAATATAAGCAAGTGAAAATATACAATATGTACGATATCTACAAAATTCAAAAACAAAGAAACTATCGCAATGCGATCCAATAAAAACACCAATCCCCGGCAACGGCGCGATTTTGTTGAAGCGGTAAAGCGGCTAGCAACAAAAGTTTTTGAAAGTATTTTTCCGGGAATTTATCGTGTCCACAGAGATCGGTGATTTTGAACTGTCGTTAGACAATTTAAATGTTAAAGAGTTTGGGTTTAAAATTGGTTAAAGTAATAGCAGAAAAGTAAATATCAACATAAAAAGAATTCATTCTTCAGAGAGAAGAAACTTATCCGGCATGCATACAATCCACTCCTCACAAACTTAAACCTATCGACCAGTTATACTCAACCTACAATACTCCTTAATATCATCCAGCATCACTCACAACAGTGTCCATCTCTGACACACTGAGCTGAGAGAAACACCGTGTTACCCTCGTCGACACTCTCGCACCCGACTCGAGATACGGAGGCATTAAGCTTCGACACCCATAAAGATTGTTAGCTCTAAATATATCTCTAGCATCCAGAAACTAACAGATAATCATCCCTAATCAAAGTTTGTGCTGTTTATCTCTAACACAACCCAAACCCCGAGCATAAAGCAAAAAATCAAAGGCAATCACCAATAAAGATTTGTAAAGCGGATTTTATACGACGCCATAGGCGATAAATATACATGAGTTCAAAGTAAATACATATACAACAACCCAACAAATGAAGAATACACAAAGAAGAGAAATGAACCAAACATCTCGCGGTTTGCCGGTGCCGATCGGTGAGAAATCCACCCCGGATCATCCGTGTGCAAGCTCCAATGTTGTTTTCTAAACTAATCCTACTGAAAAATGATGTTTGATGGAGTGGGAGAAAAAAATACCCAAACCATCCCCTAAAAAATGCTGAAAAGTGACTTAAATAGGGACTGAAAAGACGCGAACCGTTATGAGGGCGCTTAGCGCCATCAGCAAAACCACAATTTTTATTTTCTTTATAACTTTCAATCCGTAACTCCGATTGACGCGTCGTCGGAAGTGTTGGTAAGCATATGCAATGCTCTATACAACAATGACAAAATATCCTTGCTTGAATACCTACAAAAATGAAATAAATTAAAATTAGAAAAAACAAAATTTGTTACAATCTCACATAATATACGCCTAAACCGCCTTAAAGCGCGCTAAGCGCGGTACTGCCCGCGCTAAGCGCGGTCAAGGAACATTAGCTTCTGCATGTGGCAGAAAATGCGCATTGATACCGCGCTAAAAAGCTCGCTTAGTGCGAGTTACCGACACGATTTCTCGAAAATTAACTTTTAGGCCTTCTTTCCTTCACCAATTGTTCCTATCATCAAAAATAAGCTAGAAGACCTGTCAAAGAACATCAAAATGATAAATATTCACAATGTTTACAATAAAATCGGAAACTTGCATATTTACACTTAAACTAATAGATTTACTACTAAAATACCAACGAAACCATTGAAAAGGGCCATAAAATACTATCTAAAATATGCACAATTTGGCACTTAACAACTCTCCCCAACTTAAACTTGTTTGTCCTCAAACAAGAATCAAACAACTCAAAAAACAAAAGTAACAACCAAGCAATCGCAAGTCAACAAGTTTCAAAAAACAAAAACAAATGTATGGTTCAAATGAAAAACGGTACACACAAAGTAAATATTTACCACTAAACTACAACGACAACATAGGCACAAAACAAATGTTAAATACTAAAATCAGTCCAAACATCCTAAAACAACACAAGTTTAAACATGAATCACACCTAGCAAAAACAATCATCGGTAGATAAAAAACACAAAATGAGGTACATTTCACACACACAACAATCTTGCAAACAAAAGACTAAATTATGCATTCATAAAAAAATTCACATTGAATATACAAAGGCAAGAATCACAAGGGCTTTCAAGGTTATAGCGTGGTCGGGTAAACAAACAAGGGGCAATTTCTAAAGGTAATTGAAACAAAAACTTGTCTAAACCTAAGGGAGTGATCAACTCACAAAGACTCAAACACAAAATTCCAATTAACTTCTTCCAAAATCCCAAGTGTTACACAAAACACAATACTTATTTAGCACAATTATATGAACTCTTTTTGTTTCCTTTCACAAGGATTTTCTTTTTCTTTCTTTCTTTTTTTCTTTTCTTTTCTTTTCTTTTTCATATTTTTCTCTTTTTTTCTTTTCTTTTTCAACCTCATAGAAACCAAACAATGAGTAAACAATCATTCTCTCCCCAACTTGAATTCAACCGCATCATCATGTGAATACTCCCTACTTTCTAAGGGAAGGAAAAAATTCATACAACAACACAAAGTTGAGGGTTCAAGAAAAAAATCAATCAAAATCCATACAAAAAGTGAATTCAATACTCATAGACAAGCATTAAGTTCAAACAACATGAATAATGATAGAAAGGAACAAAGAGGTTTAACAAATGCTCACACACTCACATGGTGAATTGACTATTTGGCTTGGTAGTTGTGCTCAAAATGAAACAAAATGCGTTGATCCTTTTCATGCTTTCATATAATCAACACAAACAAAAGATTAAGTACAATAAAATCCAGTTAGAACAAGAATGTTGGTACTCCGTGCATATAAGAACACTGGAAAACTACCTCACAAAAAGGGTGGGAACTAAAGTGATTCACATCAAGAACAAGTATACAAAAGAATGAATGGCATGGAAGTTTGTAAAAGTCTAAGTATCATGAATATGTTAAAGTCTAGAAAGTGATAAACACATACCTTGGACGTGTACAAAACTTAACAATATCATTACCATACATCCGCAAGTTGAAACGATCAAACTTAGAACATCACCTCAAATTCCTCAAGCTACTCGAAAAAAAAAAGCTCATTGACAAACACAAGAATTATTAATATAAACATACTAAAAGATCGTGTGAAATTGTCTAAACAAATTTAAAAGTGAAGATTTCAAATTTCAGAGTTGGTCCGATTTAAATTTGTTTAGACAATTGCACCAAACTATCTAAACTAAACAACAAGAAAAAAAATAATACAACATGCTTGTTTTACGTCATAAGCTCGACACCTGTTGTTTAAGAATGTTCCTCCAAGTTGCTTCCACCCCGTTATTTCTAACCAACACGCAAGCAAACGGGAAAAGAAACAAACAATGATATAACAAATTCACAAGTATAAGTATCAATATAAACAAGTGAAAATATACAATATGTACGATATCTACAAACCTCAAAAACAAAGAAACTATCGCAATGCGATCCAATTAAAACACCAATCCCCGACAACGACGCCATTTTATTGAAGCGGTAAAGCGGCTAGAAACAAAAGTTTTTGGAAGTATTTTTCCGGGAATTTATCGTGTCCACAGAGATCGGTGATTTTGAACTGTCGTTCGACAATTTAAATGTTAAGGAGTTTGGGTTTAAAATTGGTTAAAGTAATAGCAGAAAAGTAAATATCAACATAAAAAGAATTCATTCTTCAGAGGGATAAAACTTATCCGGCATGCATACAATCCACTCCTCACAAACTTAAACCTATCTACCAGTTATACTAAACCTACAATACTCCTCAATATCATCCAGCATCACTCGCAACAGTGTCTATCTCTGACACACTGAGCTGAGAAAACAGCCGTGTTACCCTCGTCGACACTCTCGCACCCGACTCGAGATACAGAGACATTAAGCTTCGACACCCATAAAGAATGTTAGCTCTAAATCTATCTCTAGCATCCAGAAACTAACAGATAATCATCCCTAATCAAAGTTTGTGATGTTTATATCTAACACAACCCAAACCCCGAGCATAAAGCAAAAAATCAAAGACAATCACCGGTAAAGATTTGTAAACCGGATTTTATACGACGCCATGGGCGATAAATATACATGAGTTCAAAGTAAATGCATATACAACAACCCAACAAATGAAGAATACACAAAGAAGAAGAGAAATGAACCAAACATCTCGCGGTTTGCCGGCGCCGATTGAAGAGAAATCCACCCCGGATCATCCGTGCGCTAGCTCCAATGTTGTTTTCTAAACTAATCCTACTGAAAAATGATGTTTGATGGAGTGGGAGAAAAAAATACCCAAACCATCCCCTAAAAAATGCTGAAAAGTGACTTAAATAGGGGCTGAAAAGACGCGAACCGCTATGAGGGCGCTTAGCGCCATCAGCAAAACCACAATTTTTATTTTCTTTATAACTTTCGAACCGTAACTCCGATTGACGCGCCGTCGGAAGCGTTGGTAAGCGTATTCAATGCTCTATACAACAACGACAAAATATCCTTGCTTGAATACCTACAAAAATGAAATAAATTAAAATTAGAAAAAACAAAATTTGTTACAACCGCGCTAAGCGCGATCTCACCTAAACCGCCTTAAAGCGCGCTAAGCGCGGTACTGCCCGCGCTAAGCGCGGTCAAGGAACATTAGCTACTGCATGTGGCAGAAAATGCGCGTTGATACCGCGCTAAAAAGCTCCCTTAGCGCGAGTTACCGACACGATTTCTCGAAAATTAACTTTTAGGCCTTCTTTCCTTCACCAATTGTTCCTATCATAAAAAATAAGCTAGAAGACCTGTCAAAGAACATCAAAATGATAAATATTCACAATATTTACAATAAAACTGGAAACTTGCATATTTACAATTAAACTAATAGATTTACTACTAAAATACCAAGGAAACCATTGAAAAAAGCCATAAAATACTATCTAAAATATGCACAATTTGGCACTTAACAACTCTCCCCAACTTAAACTTGTTTGTCCTCAAACAAGAATCAAACAACTCAAAAAACAAAAGTAACAACCAAGCAATCGCAAGTCAACAAGTTTCAAAAAACAAAAAAAAATGTATGGTTCAAATGAAAAACGGTACACACAAAGTAAATATTTACCACTAAACTACAACGACAACATAGGCACAAAACAAATGTTAAATACAAAAATCAGTCCAAACATCCTAAAACAACACAAGTTTAAACATGAATCACACCTAGCAAAAACAATCATCGGTAGATAAAAAACATAAAATGAGGTACATTTCACACACACAACAATCTTGCAAACAAAAGACTAAATTATGCATTCATCAAAAAATTCACATTGAATATACAAAGGCAAGAATCACAAGGGCTTTCAAGGTTATAGCGTGGTCGGGTAAACAAACAAGGGGCAATTTCTAAAGGTAATTGAAACAAAAACTTGTCTAAACCTAAGGGAGTGATCAACTCACAAAGACTCAAACACAAAATTCCAATTAACTTCTTCCAAAATCCCAAGTGTTACACAAAACACAATACTTATTTAGCACAATTATATGAACTCTTTTTGTTTCCTTTCACAAGGATTTTCTTTTTCTTTCTTTCTTTTTTTCTTTTCTTTTCTTTTCTTTTTCATATTTTTCTCTTTTTTTCTTTTCTTTTTCAACCTCATAGAAACCCACCAATGAGTAAACAATCATTCTCTCCCCAACTTGAATTCAACCGCATCATCATGTGAATACTCCCTACTTTCTAAGGCAAGGAAAAAATTCATACAACAACACAAAGTTGAGGGTTCAAGAAAAAAATCAATCAAAATCCATACAAAAAGTGAATTCAATACTCATAGACAAGCATTAAGTTCAAACAACAAGAATAATGACAGAAAGGAACAAAGCGGTTTAACAAATGCTCACACACTCACATGGTGAATTGACTATTTGGCTTGGTAGTTGTGCTCAAAATGAAACAAAATGCGTTGATCCTTTTCATGCTTTCATATAATCAACACAAACAAAAGATTAAGTATAATAAAATCCAGTTAGAACAAGAATGTTGGTACTCCGTGCATATAAGAACACTGGAAAACTACCTCACAAAAAGGGTGGGAACTAAAGTGATTCACATCAAGAACAAGTATACAAAAGAATGAATGGCATGGAAGTTTGTAAAAGTCTAAGTATTATGAATATGTTAAAGTCTAGAAAGTGATAAACACATACCTTGGACGTGTACAAAACTTAACAATATCATTACCATACATCCGCAAGTTGAAACGATCAAACTTGGAACATCACCTCAAATTCCTCAAGTTACTCGAAAAAAAAAGCTCATTGACAAACACAAGAATTATTAATATAAACATACTAAAAGATCGTGTGAAATTGTCTAAACAAATTTAAAAGTGAAGATTTCAAATTTCAGAGTTGGTCCAATTTAAAATTGTTTAGACAATTGCACCATACTACCTAAACTAAACAACAACAAAAAAAATACAACATGTTTGTTTTACGTCGTAAGCTCGACGCCTGTTGTTTAAGAACGTTCCTCCAAGTTGCTTCCACCTCGTTATTCCTAACCAACACGCAAGCAAACGGGAAAAGAAACAAACAATGATATAACAAATTCACAAGTATAAGTATCAATATAAACAAGTGAAAATATACAATATGTACGATATCTACAAAACTCAAAAACAAAGAAACTATCGCAATGCGATCCAATAAAAACACCAATCCCCGGCAACGACGCCATTTTATTGAAGCGGTAAAGCGGCTAGAAACAAAAGTTTTTGGAAGTATTTTTCCGGGAATTTATCGTGTCCACAGAGATCGGTGATCTTGAACTGTCGTTCGACAATTTAAATGTTAAGGAGTTTGGGTTTAAAATTGGTTAAAGTAATAGCAGAAAAGTAAATATCAACATAAAAATAATTCATTCTTCAGAGGGATAAAACTTATCCGGCATGCATACAATCCACTCCTCACAAACATAAACCTATCTACCAGTTATACTAAACCTACAATACTCCTCAATATCATCCAACATCACTCACAACAGTGTCCATCTCTGACACACTGAGCTAAGAAAACAGCCGTGTTACCCTCGTCGACACTCTCGCACCCGAATCGAGATACATAGGCATTAAGCTTCGACACCCATAAAGATTGTTAGCTCTAAATCTATCTCTAGCATCCAGAAACTAACAGATAATCATCCCTAATCAAAGTTTGTGATGTTTATATCTAACACAACCCAAACCCCGAGCATAAAGCAAAAAATCAAAGACAATCATCGATAAAGATTTGTAAACCGGATTTTATACGACGCCATGGGCGATAAATATACATGAGTTCAATGTAAATACATATACAACAACCCAACAAATGAAGAATACACAAAGAAGAAGAGAAATGAACCAAACATCTCGCGGTTTGCCGGCGCCGATCGATGAGAAATCCACCCCGGATCATCCGTGTGCAAGCTCCAATGTTGTTTTCTAAACTAATCCTACTGAAAAATGATGTTTGATGGAGTGGGAGAAAAAAAAACCCAAACCATCCCCTAAAAAATGCTGAAAAGTGACTTAAATAGGGGCTGAAAAGACGCGAGCCGCTATGAGGGCGCTTAGCGCCATCAGCAAAACCACAATTTTTATTTTCTTTATAACTTTCGAACCGTAACTCCGATTGACGCCCCGTCGGAAGCGTTGGTAAGCATATGCAATGCTCTATACAACAATGACAAAATATCCTTGCTTGAATACCTACAAAAATGAAATAAATTAAAATTAGAAAAAACAAAATTTGTTACAATCTCACATAATATACGCCTAAACCGCCTTAAAGCGCGCTAAGCGCGGTACTGCCCGCGCTAAGCGCGGTCAAGGAACATTAGCTACTGCATGTGGCAGAAAATGTGCGTTGATACCGCGCTAAAAAGCTCGCTTAGCGCGAGTTACCGACACGATTTCTCGAAAATTAACTTTTAGGCCTTCTTTCCTTCACCAATTGTGCCTATCATCAAAAATAAGCTAGAAGACCTGTCAAAGAACATCAAAATGATAAATATTCACAATGTTTACAATAAAATCGGAAACTTGCATATTTACACTTAAACTAATAGATATACTACTAAAATACCAACGAAACCATTGAAAAGGGCCATAAAATACTATCTAAAATATGCACAATTTCGCACTTAACAACTCTCCCCAACTTAAACTTGTTTGTCCTCAAACAAGAATCAAACAACTCAAAAAACAAAAGTAACAACCAAACAATCGCAAGTCAACAAGTTTCAAAAAACAAAAACAAATGTATGGTTCAAATGAAAAACGATACACACAAAGTAAATATTTACCACTAAACTACAACGACAACATAGGCACAAAACAAATGTTAAATACAAAAATCAGTCCAAACATCCTAAAACAACACAAGTTTAAACATGAATCACACCTAGCAAAAACAATCATCGGTAGATAAAAAACACAAAATGAGGTACATTTCACACACACAACAATCTTGCAAACAAAAGACTAAATTATGCATTCATCAAAAAATTCACATTAAATATACAAAGGCAAGAATCACAAGGGCTTTCAAGGTTATAGCGTGGTCGGGTAAACAAACAAGGGGCAATTTCTAAAGGTAATTGAAACAAAAACTTGTCTAAACCTAAGGGAGTGATCAACTCACAAAGACTCAAACACAAAATTCCAATTAACTTCTTCCAAAATCCCAAGTGTTACACAAAACACAATACTTATTTAGCACAATTATATGAACTCTTTTTGTTTCCTTTCACAAGGATTTTCTTTTTCTTTCTTTCTTTTTTTCTTTTCTTTTCTTTTCTTTTTCATATTTTTCTCTTTTTTTCTTTTCTTTTTCAACCTCATAGAAACCAACCAATGAGTAAACAATCATTCTCTCTCCCAACTTGAATTCAACCGCATCATCATGTGAATACTCCCTACTTTCTAAGGCAAGGAAAAAATTCATACAACAACACAAAGTTGAGGGTTCAAGAAAAAAATCAATCAAAATCCATACAAAAAGTGAATTCAATACTCATAGACAAGCATTAAGTTCAAACAACATGAATAATGATAGAAAGGAACAAAGAGGTTTAACAAATGCTCACACACTCACATGGTGAATTGACTATTTGGCTTGGTAGTTGTGCTCAAAATGAAACAAAATGCGTTGATCCTTTTCATGCTTTCATATAATCAACACAAACAAAAGATTAAGTATAATAAAATCCAGTTAGAACAAGAATGTTGGTACTCCGTGCATATACGAACACTGGAAAACTACCTCACAAAAAGGGTGGGAACTAAAGTGATTCACATCAAGAACAAGTATACAAAAGAATGAATGGCATGGAAGTTTGTAAAAGTCTAAGTATCATGAATATGTTAAAGTCTAGAAAGTGATAAACACATACCTTGGACGTGTACAAAACTTAACAATATCATTACCATACATCCGCAAGTTGAAACGATCAAACTTAGAACATCACCTCAAATTCCTCAAGCTACTCGAAAAAAAAAAGCTCATTGACAAACACAAGAATTATTAATATAAACATACTAAAAGATCGTGTGAAATTGTCTAAACAAATTTAAAAGTGAAGATTTCAAATTTCAGAGTTGGTCCGATTTAAATTTGTTTAGGCAATTGCACCAAACTATCTAAACTAAACAACAAAAAAAAAAATAATACAACATGCTTGTTTTACGTCGTAAGCTCGACGCCTGTTGTTTAAGAACGTTCCTCCAAGTTGCTTCCACCCCGTTATTTCTAACCAACACGCAAGCAAACGGGAAAAGAAACAAACAATGATATAACAAATTCACAAGTATAAGTATCAATATAAACAAGTGAAAATATACAATATGTACGATATCTACAAAACTCAAAAACAAAGAAACTATCGCAATGCGATCCAATAAAAACACCAATCCCCGGCAATGACGCAATTTTATTGAAGCGGTAAAGCGGCTAGAAACAAAAGTTTTTGGAAGTATTTTTCCGAGAATTTATCGTGTCCACAGAGATTGGTGATCATGAACTGTCGTTCGACAATTTAAATGTTAAAGAGTTTGGGTTTAAAATTGGTTAAAGTAATAACAGAAAAGTAAATATCAACATAAAAAGAATTCATTCTTCAGAGGGATGAAACTTATCCGGCATGCATACAATCCACTCCTCACAAACATAAAGCTATCGACCAGTTATACTCAACCTACAATACTCCTCAATATCATCCAGCATCACTCACAACAGTGTCCATCTCTGACACACTGAGCTGAGAAAACAACCGTGTTAGCCTCGTCGACACTCTCGCACCCGACTCGAGATACAGAGACATTAAGCTTCGACACCCATAAAGATTGTTAGCTCTAAATCTATCTCTAGCATCCAGAAACTAACAGATAATCATCCCTAATCAAAGTTTGTGATGTTTATATCTAACACAACCCAAACCCCGAGCATAAAGCAAAAAATCAAAGACAATCACCGGTAAAGATTTGTAAACCGGATTTTATACGACGCCATGGGCGATAAATATACATGAGTTCAAAGTAAATGCATATACAACAACCCAACAAATGAAGAATACACAAAGAAGAAGAGAAATGAACCAAACATCTCGCGGTTTGCCGGCGCCGATTGAAGAGAAATCCACCCCGGATCATCCGTGCGCTAGCTCCAATGTTGTTTTCTAAACTAATCCTACTGAAAAATGATGTTTGATGGAGTGGGAGAAAAAAATACCCAAACCATCCCCTAAAAAATGCTGAAAAGTGACTTAAATAGGGGCTGAAAAGACGCGAACCGCTATGAGGGCGCTTAGCGCCATCAGCAAAACCACAATTTTTATTTTCTTTATAACTTTCGAACCGTAACTCCGATTGACGCGCCGTCGGAAGCGTTGGTAAGCGTATTCAATGCTCTATACAACAACGACAAAATATCCTTGCTTGAATACCTACAAAAATGAAATAAATTAAAATTAGAAAAAACAAAATTTGTTACAACCGCGCTAAGCGCGATCTCACCTAAACCGCCTTAAAGCGCGCTAAGCGCGGTACTGCCCGCGCTAAGCGCGGTCAAGGAACATTAGCTACTGCATGTGGCAGAAAATGCGCGTTGATACCGCGCTAAAAAGCTCCCTTAGCGCGAGTTACCGACACGATTTCTCGAAAATTAACTTTTAGGCCTTCTTTCCTTCACCAATTGTTCCTATCATAAAAAATAAGCTAGAAGACCTGTCAAAGAACATCAAAATGATAAATATTCACAATATTTACAATAAAACTGGAAACTTGCATATTTACAATTAAACTAATAGATTTACTACTAAAATACCAAGGAAACCATTGAAAAAGGCCATAAAATACTATCTAAAATATGCACAATTTGGCACTTAACAACTCTCCCCAACTTAAACTTGTTTGTCCTCAAACAAGAATCAAACAACTCAAAAAACAAAAGTAACAACCAAGCAATCGCAAGTCAACAAGTTTCAAAAAACAAAAAAAAATGTATGGTTCAAATGAAAAACGGTACACACAAAGTAAATATTTACCACTAAACTACAACGACAACATAGGCACAAAACAAATGTTAAATACAAAAATCAGTCCAAACATCCTAAAACAACACAAGTTTAAACATGAATCACACCTAGCAAAAACAATCATCGGTAGATAAAAAACATAAAATGAGGTACATTTCACACACACAACAATCTTGCAAACAAAAGACTAAATTATGCATTCATCAAAAAATTCACATTGAATATACAAAGGCAAGAATCACAAGGGCTTTCAAGGTTATAGCGTGGTCGGGTAAACAAACAAGGGGCAATTTCTAAAGGTAATTGAAACAAAAACTTGTCTAAACCTAAGGGAGTGATCAACTCACAAAGACTCAAACACAAAATTCCAATTAACTTCTTCCAAAATCCCAAGTGTTACACAAAACACAATACTTATTTAGCACAATTATATGAACTCTTTTTGTTTCCTTTCACAAGGATTTTCTTTTTCTTTCTTTCTTTTTTTCTTTTCTTTTCTTTTCTTTTTCATATTTTTCTCTTTTTTTCTTTTCTTTTTCAACCTCATAGAAACCCACCAATGAGTAAACAATCATTCTCTCCCCAACTTGAATTCAACCGCATCATCATGTGAATACTCCCTACTTTCTAAGGCAAGGAAAAAATTCATACAACAACACAAAGTTGAGGGTTCAAGAAAAAAATCAATCAAAATCCATACAAAAAGTGAATTCAATACTCATAGACAAGCATTAAGTTCAAACAACAAGAATAATGACAGAAAGGAACAAAGCGGTTTAACAAATGCTCACACACTCACATGGTGAATTGACTATTTGGCTTGGTAGTTGTGCTCAAAATGAAACAAAATGCGTTGATCCTTTTCATGCTTTCATATAATCAACACAAACAAAAGATTAAGTATAATAAAATCCAGTTAGAACAAGAATGTTGGTACTCCGTGCATATAAGAACACTGGAAAACTACCTCACAAAAAGGGTGGGAACTAAAGTGATTCACATCAAGAACAAGTATACAAAAGAATGAATGGCATGGAAGTTTGTAAAAGTCTAAGTATTATGAATATGTTAAAGTCTAGAAAGTGATAAACACATACCTTGGACGTGTACAAAACTTAACAATATCATTACCATACATCCGCAAGTTGAAACGATCAAACTTGGAACATCACCTCAAATTCCTCAAGTTACTCGAAAAAAAAAGCTCATTGACAAACACAAGAATTATTAATATAAACATACTAAAAGATCGTGTGAAATTGTCTAAACAAATTTAAAAGTGAAGATTTCAAATTTCAGAGTTGGTCCAATTTAAAATTGTTTAGACAATTGCACCATACTACCTAAACTAAACAACAACAAAAAAAATACAACATGTTTGTTTTACGTCGTAAGCTCGACGCCTGTTGTTTAAGAACGTTCCTCCAAGTTGCTTCCACCTCGTTATTCCTAACCAACACGCAAGCAAACGGGAAAAGAAACAAACAATGATATAACAAATTCACAAGTATAAGTATCAATATAAACAAGTGAAAATATACAATATGTACGATATCTACAAAACTCAAAAACAAAGAAACTATCGCAATGCGATCCAATAAAAACACCAATCCCCGGCAACGACGCCATTTTATTGAAGCGGTAAAGCGGCTAGAAACAAAAGTTTTTGGAAGTATTTTTCCGGGAATTTATCGTGTCCACAGAGATCGGTGATCTTGAACTGTCGTTCGACAATTTAAATGTTAAGGAGTTTGGGTTTAAAATTGGTTAAAGTAATAGCAGAAAAGTAAATATCAACATAAAAATAATTCATTCTTCAGAGGGA
Source organism: Lathyrus tuberosus (assembly GCA_022829125.1). Lineage (NCBI taxonomy): Eukaryota > Viridiplantae > Streptophyta > Magnoliopsida > Fabales > Fabaceae > Lathyrus > Lathyrus tuberosus. Next base: position 19,550 of record JALAZF010000062.1, on the reverse strand, counting down.
TAAAACTTATCCGGCATGCATACAATCCACTCCTCACAAACATAAACCTATCTACCAGTTATACTAAACCTACAATACTCCTCAATATCATCCAACATCACTCACAACAGTGTCCATCTCTGACACACTGAGCTAAGAAAACAGCCGTGTTACCCTCGTCGACACTCTCGCACCCGAATCGAGATACATAGGCATTAAGCTTCGACACCCATAAAGATTGTTAGCTCTAAATCTATCTCTAGCATCCAGAAACTAACAGATAATCATCCCTAATCAAAGTTTGTGATGTTTATATCTAACACAACCCAAACCCCGAGCATAAAGCAAAAAATCAAAGACAATCATCGATAAAGATTTGTAAACCGGATTTTATACGACGCCATGGGCGATAAATATACATGAGTTCAATGTAAATACATATACAACAACCCAACAAATGAAGAATACACAAAGAAGAAGAGAAATGAACCAAACATCTCGCGGTTTGCCGGCGCCGATCGATGAGAAATCCACCCCGGATCATCCGTGTGCAAGCTCCAATGTTGTTTTCTAAACTAATCCTACTGAAAAATGATGTTTGATGGAGTGGGAGAAAAAAAAACCCAAACCATCCCCTAAAAAATGCTGAAAAGTGACTTAAATAGGGGCTGAAAAGACGCGAGCCGCTATGAGGGCGCTTAGCGCCATCAGCAAAACCACAATTTTTATTTTCTTTATAACTTTCGAACCGTAACTCCGATTGACGCCCCGTCGGAAGCGTTGGTAAGCATATGCAATGCTCTATACAACAATGACAAAATATCCTTGCTTGAATACCTACAAAAATGAAATAAATTAAAATTAGAAAAAACAAAATTTGTTACAATCTCACATAATATACGCCTAAACCGCCTTAAAGCGCGCTAAGCGCGGTACTGCCCGCGCTAAGCGCGGTCAAGGAACATTAGCTACTGCATGTGGCAGAAAATGTGCGTTGATACCGCGCTAAAAAGCTCGCTTAGCGCGAGTTACCGACACGATTTCTCGAAAATTAACTTTTAGGCCTTCTTTCCTTCACCAATTGTGCCTATCATCAAAAATAAGCTAGAAGACCTGTCAAAGAACATCAAAATGATAAATATTCACAATGTTTACAATAAAATCGGAAACTTGCATATTTACACTTAAACTAATAGATATACTACTAAAATACCAACGAAACCATTGAAAAGGGCCATAAAATACTATCTAAAATATGCACAATTTCGCACTTAACAACTCTCCCCAACTTAAACTTGTTTGTCCTCAAACAAGAATCAAACAACTCAAAAAACAAAAGTAACAACCAAACAATCGCAAGTCAACAAGTTTCAAAAAACAAAAACAAATGTATGGTTCAAATGAAAAACGATACACACAAAGTAAATATTTACCACTAAACTACAACGACAACATAGGCACAAAACAAATGTTAAATACAAAAATCAGTCCAAACATCCTAAAACAACACAAGTTTAAACATGAATCACACCTAGCAAAAACAATCATCGGTAGATAAAAAACACAAAATGAGGTACATTTCACACACACAACAATCTTGCAAACAAAAGACTAAATTATGCATTCATCAAAAAATTCACATTAAATATACAAAGGCAAGAATCACAAGGGCTTTCAAGGTTATAGCGTGGTCGGGTAAACAAACAAGGGGCAATTTCTAAAGGTAATTGAAACAAAAACTTGTCTAAACCTAAGGGAGTGATCAACTCACAAAGACTCAAACACAAAATTCCAATTAACTTCTTCCAAAATCCCAAGTGTTACACAAAACACAATACTTATTTAGCACAATTATATGAACTCTTTTTGTTTCCTTTCACAAGGATTTTCTTTTTCTTTCTTTCTTTTTTTCTTTTCTTTTCTTTTCTTTTTCATATTTTTCTCTTTTTTTCTTTTCTTTTTCAACCTCATAGAAACCAACCAATGAGTAAACAATCATTCTCTCTCCCAACTTGAATTCAACCGCATCATCATGTGAATACTCCCTACTTTCTAAGGCAAGGAAAAAATTCATACAACAACACAAAGTTGAGGGTTCAAGAAAAAAATCAATCAAAATCCATACAAAAAGTGAATTCAATACTCATAGACAAGCATTAAGTTCAAACAACATGAATAATGATAGAAAGGAACAAAGAGGTTTAACAAATGCTCACACACTCACATGGTGAATTGACTATTTGGCTTGGTAGTTGTGCTCAAAATGAAACAAAATGCGTTGATCCTTTTCATGCTTTCATATAATCAACACAAACAAAAGATTAAGTATAATAAAATCCAGTTAGAACAAGAATGTTGGTACTCCGTGCATATACGAACACTGGAAAACTACCTCACAAAAAGGGTGGGAACTAAAGTGATTCACATCAAGAACAAGTATACAAAAGAATGAATGGCATGGAAGTTTGTAAAAGTCTAAGTATCATGAATATGTTAAAGTCTAGAAAGTGATAAACACATACCTTGGACGTGTACAAAACTTAACAATATCATTACCATACATCCGCAAGTTGAAACGATCAAACTTAGAACATCACCTCAAATTCCTCAAGCTACTCGAAAAAAAAAAGCTCATTGACAAACACAAGAATTATTAATATAAACATACTAAAAGATCGTGTGAAATTGTCTAAACAAATTTAAAAGTGAAGATTTCAAATTTCAGAGTTGGTCCAATTTAAATTTGTTTAGGCAATTGCACCAAACTATCTAAACTAAACAACAAAAAAAAAAATAATACAACATGCTTGTTTTACGTCGTAAGCTCGACGCCTGTTGTTTAAGAACGTTCCTCCAAGTTGCTTCCACCCCGTTATTTCTAACCAACACGCAAGCAAACGGGAAAAGAAACAAACAATGATATAACAAATTCACAAGTATAAGTATCAATATAAACAAGTGAAAATATACAATATGTACGATATCTACAAAACTCAAAAACAAAGAAACTATCGCAATGCGATCCAATAAAAACACCAATCCCCGGCAATGACGCAATTTTATTGAAGCGGTAAAGCGGCTAGAAACAAAAGTTTTTGGAAGTATTTTTCCGAGAATTTATCGTGTCCACAGAGATTGGTGATCATGAACTGTCGTTCGACAATTTAAATGTTAAAGAGTTTGGGTTTAAAATTGGTTAAAGTAATAACAGAAAAGTAAATATCAACATAAAAAGAATTCATTCTTCAGAGGGATGAAACTTATCCGGCATGCATACAATCCACTCCTCACAAACATAAAGCTATCGACCAGTTATACTCAACCTACAATACTCCTCAATATCATCCAGCATCACTCACAACAGTGTCCATCTCTGACACACTGAGCTGAGAAAACAACCGTGTTAGCCTCGTCGACACTCTCGCACCCGACTCGAGATACAGAGACATTAAGCTTCGACACCCATAAAGATTGTTAGCTCTAAATCTATCTCTAGCATCCAGAAACTAACAGATAATCATCCCTAATCAAAGTTTGTGATGTTTATCTCTAACACAACCTAAACCCCGAGCATAAAGCAAAAAATCAAAGACAATCACCGATAAAGATTTGTAAACCGGATTTTATACGACGCCATGGGCGATAAATATACATGAGTTCAAAGTAAATACATATACAACAACCCAACAAATGAAGAATACACAAAGAAGAAGATAAATACACCAAACATCTCGCGGTTTGCTGGCGCCGATCGATGAGAAATCCACCCCGGATCATCCCTGTGCAAGCTTAAATGTTGTTTTCTAAACTAATCCTACTGAAAAATGATGTTTGATGGAGTGGGAGAAAAAAATACCCAAACCATCCCCTAAAAAATGCTGAAAAGTGACTTAAATAGTGGTTGAAAAGACGCGAACCGCAATGAGGGCGCTTAGCGCCATCAGCAAAACCACAATTTTTATTTTCTTTATACCTTTCGAACCGTAACTCCGATTGTTGCGCCGTCGGAAGCGTTGGTAAGTGTATTCAATGCTCTATACAACAATGACAAAAAATCCTTGCTTGAATACCTACAAAAATGAAATCAATTAAAATTAGAAAAAACAAAATTTGTTACAACCGCGCTAAGCGCGATCTCACCTAAACCGCCTTAAAGCGCGCTAAGCGCGGTACTGCCCCCGCTAAGCGCGGTCAAGGAACATTAGCTACTGCATGTGGCATAAAATGCGCGTTGATACCGCACTAAAAAGCTCGCTTAGCACGAGTTACCGACACGATTTCTCGAAAATTAACTTTGAGGCCTTCTTTCCTTCACCAATTGTTCCTATCATAAAAAATAAGCTAGAAGACCTGTGAAAGAACATCAAAATGATAAATATTCACAATGTTTACAATAAAATCGGAAACTTGCATATTTACACTTAAACTAATAGATTTACTACTAAAATACCAAGGAAACCATTGAAAAGGGCCATAAAATACTATCTAAAATATGCACAATTTGGCACTTAACAACTCTCCCCAACTTAAACTTGTTTGTCCTCAAACAAGAATCAAACAACTCAAAAAAAAAAGTAACAACAAAGCAATCGCAAGTCAACAAGTTTCAAAAAACAAAAACAAATGTATGGTTCAATTGAAAAACGGTACACACAAAGTAAATACTTACCACTAAACTACAACGACAACATAGGCACAAAACAAATGTTAAATACAAAAATCATTCCAAACATCCTAAAACAACACAAGTTTAAACATGAATCACACCTAGGAAAAACAATCATCGGTAGATAAAAAACACAAAATGAAGTACTTTTCACTCACACAACAATCTTGCAAACAAAAGACTAAATTATGCATTCATCAAAAAATTCACATTGAACATACAAAGGTAAGAATCACAAGGGCTTTCAAGGTTATAGCGTGGTCGGGTAAACAAACAGGGGGCAATTTCTAAAGGTAATTGAAACAAAAACTTGTCTGAACTTAAGGGAGTAATCAACTCACAAAGACTAAAACACAAAATTCCAATTAACTTCTTCCAAAATCCCAAGTGTTACACAAAACACAATACTTATTTAGCACAATTATATGAACTCTTTTTGTTTCCTTTCACAAGGATTTTCTTTTTATTTCTTTCTTATTTTCTTTTCTTTTCTTTTCTTTTTCATATTTTTCTCTTTTTTTTGCTTTTCTTTTTCAACCTCATGGAAACCAACCAATGAGTAAACAATCATTCTCTCCCCAACTTGAATTCAACCGCATCATCATGTGAATACGCCCTACTTTCTAAGGCAAGGAAAAAATTCATACAACAACACAAAGTTGAGGGTTCAAGAAAAAAATCAATCAAAATCCATACAAAAAGTGAATTCAATACTCATAGACAAGCATTAAGTTCAAACAACATGAATAATGATAGAAAGGAACAAAGGGGTTTAACAAATGCTCACACACTCACATGGTGAATTGACTATTTGGCTTGGTAGTTGTGCTCAAAATGAAACAAAATGCGTTGATCCTTTTCATGCTTTCATATAATCAACACAAACAAAAGATTAAGTATAATAAAATCCAGTTAGAACAAGAATGTTGGTACTCCGTGCATATACGTACACTGGAAAACTACCTCACAAAAAGGGTGGGAACTAAAGTGATTCACATCAAGAACAAGTATACAAAAGAATGAATGGCATGGAAGTTTGTTAAAGTCTAAGTATCATGAATATGTTAAAGTCTAGAAAGGCATAAACACATACCTTGGACGTGTACAAAACTTAACAATATCATTACCATACATTCGCAAGTTGAAACGATCAAACTTGGAACATCACCTCAAATTCCTCAAGTAACTCGAAAAAAAAAGCTCATTGACAAACACAAGAATTATTAATATAAACATACTAAAAGATCGTGTGAAATTGTCTAAACAAATTTAAAAGTGAAGATTTCAAATTTCAGAGTTGGTCCAATTTAAAATTGTTTAGACAATTGCACCATACTACCTAAACTAAACAACAACAAAAAAAAAAATACAACATGCTTGTTTTACGTCGTAAGCTCGACGCCTGTTGTTTAAGAACGTTCCTCCAAGTTGCTTCCACCCCGTTATTCCTAACCAACACGCAAGCAAACAGGAAAAGAAACAAACAATGATATCACAAATTCACAAGTATAAGTATCAGTATAAACAAGTGAAAATATACAATATGTACGATATCTACAAAACTCAAAAACAAAGAAACTATCGCAATGCGATCCAATAAAAACACTAATCCCCGGCAACAGCGCCATTTTGTTGAAGCGGTAAAGCGGCTAGCAACAAAAGTTTTTGGAAGTATTTTTCCGGGAATTTATCATGTCCACAGAGATCGGTGATCTTGAATTGTCGTTCGACAATTTAAATGTTAAAGAGTTTGGGTTTAAAATTGGTTAAAGTAATAGCAGAAAAGTAAATATCAACATAAAAAGAATTCATTCTTCAGAGAGAAGAAACTTATCCGGCATGCATACAATCCACTCCTCACAAACTTAAACCTATCGACCAGTTATACTCAACCTACAATACTCCTCAATATCATCCAGCATCACTCACAACAGTGTCAATCTCTGACACACTGAGCTGAGAAAACAACCGTGTTACCCTCGTCGACACTCTCGCACCCGACTCGAGATACGGAGGCATTAAGCTTCGACACCCAGAAAGATTGTTAACTCTGAATCTATCTCTAGCATCCAGAAACTAACAGATAATCATCCCTAATCAAAGTTTGTGATGTTTATCTCTAACACAACCCAAACCCCGAGCATAAAGCAAAAAATGAAAGACAATCACCGATATAGATTTGTAAAGCGGATTTTATACGATGCCATGAGCGATAAATATACATGAGTTCAAAGTAAATACATATACAACAACCCAACAAATGAAGAATACACAAAGAAGAAGAGAAATGAACCAAACATCTTGCGGTTTGCCGGCGCCGATCGATGAGAAATCCACCCCGGATCATCCATGTGCAAGCTCCAATGTTGTTTTCTAAGCTAATCCTACTGAAAAATGATGTTTGATGGAGTGGGAGCAAAAAAATACCCAAACCATCCCCTAAAAAATGCTGAAAAGTGACTTAAATAGGGGCTGAAAAGACGCGAACCGCTATGATGGTGCTTAGCGCCATCAGCAAAACCATAATTTTAATTTTCTTTATAACTTTCGAACCGTAACTCCGATTGACGCGCCGTCGAAAGCGTTGGCAAGCGTATTCAATGCTCTATACAATAATGACAAAATATCTTTGCTTGAATACCTACAAAAATGAAATAAATTAAAATTAGAAAAAACAAAATTTGTTACAACCGCGCTAAGCGCGATCTCACCTAAACCGCCTTAAAGCGCGCTAAGCGCGGTACTGCCCGCGCTAAGCGCGGTCAAGGAACATTAGCTACTGCATGTGGCATAAAATGCGCGTTGATACCGCACCAAAAAGCTCGCTTAGCGCGAGTTACCGACACGATTTCTCGAAAATTAACTTTGAGGCCTTCTTTCCTTCACCAATTGTTCCTATCATCAAAAATAAGCTAGAAGACCTGTCAAAGAACATCAAAATGATAAATATTCACAATGTTTACAATAAAATCGGAAACTTGCATATTTACACCTAAACTAATAGATTTACTACTAAAATACCAAGGAAACCATTGAAAAGGGCCATAAAATACTATCTAAAATATGCACAATTTGGCACTTAACAACTCTCCCCAACTTAAACTTGTTTGTTCTCAAACAAGAATCAAACAACTCAAAAAACAAAAGTAACAACCAAGCAATCGCAAGTCAACAAGTTTCAAAAAACAAAAACAAATGTATGGTTCAGATGAAAAAGGGTACACACAAAGTAAATACTTACCACTAAACTACAACGACAACATAGGCACAAAACAAATGTTAAATACAAAAATCATGCCAAACATCCTAAAATAACACAAGTTTAAACATGAATCACACCTAGCAAAAACAATCATCGGTAGATAAAAAACACAAAATGAGGTACATTTCACTCACACAACAATCTTGCAAAGAAAAGACTAAATTATGCATTCATCAAAAGATTCACATTGAATATACAAAGACAAGAATCACAAGGGCTTTCAAGGTTATAGCGTGGTCGGGTAAACAAACAAGGGGCAATTTCTAAAGGTAATTGAAACAAAAACTTGTCTAAACCTAAGGGAGTGATCTCTCACAAAGAATCAAACACAAAATTCCAATTAACTTCTTCCAAAATCCCAAGTTTTACACAAAACACAATACTTATTTAGCACAATTATATGAACTATTTTTGTTTCCTTTCACAAGGATTTTCTTTTTCTTTCTTTCTTTTTTTCTTTTATTTTCTTTTCTTTTTCATATTTTTCTCTTTTTTTATTTTCTTTTTCAACCTCTTAGAAACCAACCAATGAGTAAACAATCATTCTCTCCCCAACTTGAATTCAACCGCATCATCATGTGACTACTCCCTACTTTCTAAGGCAAGGAAAAAATTCATACAACAACACTAAGTTGAGGGTTCAAGAAAAAAATCAATCAAAATCCATACAAAAAGTAAATTCAACACTCATAGACAAGCATTAAGTTCAAACAACATGGATAATGATAGAAAGGAACAAAAGGGTTTAACAAATGCTCACACACTCACATGGTGAATTGACTATTTGGCTAGGTAGTTGTGCTCAAAATGAAACAAAATGCCTTGATCCTTTTCATGCTTTCATATAATCAACACAAACAAAATATTAAGTATAATAAAATCCAGTTAGAACAAGAATGTTGGTACTCCGCGCATATATGAACAATGGAAAGCTACCTCACAAAAAGGGTGGGAACTAAAGTGGTTCAAATCAAGAACAAGTATACAAAAGAATGAATGTCATGGAAGTTTGTAAAAAGCCTAAGTATCATGAATATGCTAAAGTCTAGAAAGTGATAAACACATACCTTGGATGTGTAAAAAACTTAACAATATCATTACCATACATGCGCAAGTTGAAACGATCAAACTTGAAACATCACCTCAAATTCCTCAAGCTACTCGAGAAAAAAAGCTCATTGACAAACACAAGAATTATTAATATAAACATACTAAAACATCGTGTGAAATTGTCTAAACAAATTTAAAAGTGAAGATTTCAAATTTCAGAGTTGGTCCGATTTAAAATTGTCTAGACAATTGCACCATACTACCTAAACTAAACAACAACAAAAAAAATAATACAACATGCTTGTTTTACGTCGTAAGCTCGACGCCTGTTGTTTAAGAACGTTCCACCAAGTTGCTTCCACCCCGTTATTCCTTACCAACACGAAAGCAAACGGGAAAAGAAACAAACAATGTTATCACAAATTCAGAAGTATAAGTATCAGTATAAACAAGTGAAAATATACAATATGTACGATATCTACAAAACTCAAAAACAAAGAAACTATCGCAATGCGATCCAATAAAAACACCAATCCCCGGCAACGGCGCCATTTTGTTGAAGCGGTAAAGCGGCTAGCAACAAAAGTTTTTTTAAGTATTTTTCCGGGAATTTATCGTGTCCACAGAGATCGGTGATCTTGAATTGTCGTTCGACAATTTAAATGTTAAAGAGTTTGGGTTTAAAATTGGTTAAAGTAATAGCAGAAAAGTAAATATCAACATAAAAAGAATTCATTCTTCAGAGAGAAGAAACTTCTCCGGCATGCATACAATCCACTCCTCACAAACTTAAACCTATCGACCAGTTATACTCAACCTACAATACTCCTCAATATCATCCAGCATCACTCACAACAGTGTCAATCTCTGACACACTGAGCTGAGAAAACAACCGTGTTACCCTCGTCGACACTCTCGCACCCGACTCGAGATACGGAGGCATTAAGCTTCGACACCCAGAAAGATTGTTAGCTCTGAATCTATCTCTATCATCCAGAAACTAACAGATAATCATCCCTAATCAAAGTTTGTGATGTTTATCTCTAACACAACCCAAACCCCGAGCATAAAGCAAAAAATCAAAGACAATCACCAATAAAGGTTTGTAAAGCGGATTTTATACGACGCCATGAGCGATAAATATACATGAGTTCAAAGTAAATACATATACAACAGCCCAACAAATGAAGAATACACAAAGAAGAAGAGAAATGAACCAAACATCTCGCGGTTTGCCGGCGCCAATCGATGAGAAATCCACCCCGGATCATCCATGTGCAAGCTCCAATGTTGTTTTCTAAGCTAATCCTACTGAAAAATGATGTTTGATGGAGTGGGAGCAAAAAAATACCCAAACCATCCCCTAAAAAATGCTGAAAAGTGACTTAAATAGGGGCTGAAAAGACGCGAACCGCTATGAGGGCGCTTAGCGCCATCAGCAAAACCATAATTTTTATATTCTTTATAACTTTCGAACCGTAACTCCGATTGACGCGCCGTCGGAAGCGTTGGTAAGCGTATTCAATGCTTTATACAACAATGACAAAATATCCTTGCTTGAATACCTACAAAAATGAAATAAATTAAAATTAGAAAAAACAAAATTTGTTACAACCGCGCTAAGCGCGATCTCACCTAAACCGCCTTAAAGCGCGCTAAGCGCGGTACTGCCCGCGCTAAGCGCGGTCAAGGAACATTAGCTACTGCATTTGGCAGAAAATGCGCGTTGATACCGCGCTAAAAAGCTCGCTTAGCGCGAGTTACCGACACGATTTCTCAAAAATCAACTTTTAGGCCTTCTTTCCTTCACCAATTGTTCCTATCATCAAAAATAAGCTAGAAGACCTGTCAAAGAACATAAAAATGATAAATATTCACAATATTTACAATAAAATCGGAAACTTGCATATTTACACTTAAACTAATAGATTTACTACTAAAATACCAAGGAAACCATTGAAAAGAGCCATAAAATACTATCTAAAATATGCACAATTTGGCACTTAACAACTCTCCCCAACTTAAACTTGTTTGTCCTCAAACAAGAATCAAACAACTCAAAAAACAAAAGTAACAACCAAGCAATCACAAGTCAACAAGTTTCAAAAAACAAAAACAAATGTATGGTTCAGATGAAAAACGGTACACACAAAGTAAATACTTACCACTAAACTACAACGACAACATAGGCACAAAACAAATGTTAAATACAAAAATCATGCCAAACATCCTAAAACAACACAAGTTTAAACATGAATCACACCTAGCAAAAACAATCATCGGTAGATAAAAAACACAAAATGAGGTACATTTCACTCACACAACAATCTTGTAACGAAAAGACTAAATTATGCATTCATAAAAAGATTCACATTGAATATACAAAGACAACAATCACAAGGGCTTTCAAGGTTATAGCGTGGTCGGGTAAACAAACAAGGGGCAATTTCTAAAGGTAATTGAAACAAAAACTTGTCTAAACATAAGGGAGTGATCAACTCACAAAGAATCAAACACAAAATTCCAATTAACTTCTTCCAAAATCCCAAGTTTTACACAAAACACAATACTTATTTAGCACAATTATATGAACTATTTTTGTTTCCTTTCACAAGGATTTTCTTTTTCTTTCTTTCTTTTTTTCTTTTATTTTCTCTTCTTTTTCATATTTTTCTCTTTTTTTATTTTCTTTTTCAACCTCTTAGAAACCAACCAATGAGTAAACAATCATTCTCTCCCCAACTTGAATTCAACCGCATCATCATGTGACTACTCCCTACTTTCTAAGGCAAGGAAAAAATTCATACAACAACACTAAGTTGAGGGTTCAAGAAAAAAATCAATCAAAATCCATACATAAAGTGAATTCAACACTCATAGACAAGCATTAAGTTCAAACAACATGGATAATGTTAGAAAGGAACTAAGGGGTTTAACAAATGCTCACACACTCACATGGTGAATTGACTATTTGGCTAGGTAGTTGTGCTCAAAATGAAACAAAATGCCTTGATCCTTTTCATGCTTTCATATAATCAACACAAACAAAATATTAAGTATAATAAAATCCAGTTAGAACAAGAATGTTGGTACTCCGCGCATATATGAACAATGGAAAGCTACCTCACAAAAAGGGTGGGAACTAAAGTGGTTCAAATCAAGAACAAGTATACAAAAGAATGAATGTCATGGAAGTTTGTAAAAAGCCTAAGTATCATGAATATGCTAAAGTCTAGAAAGTGATAAACACATACCTTGGACGTGTAAAAAACTTAACAATATCATTACCATACATGCGCAAGTTGAAACGATCAAACTTGAAACATCACCTCAAATTCCTCAAGCTACTCGAGAAAAAAAGCTCATTGACAAACACAAGAATTATTAATATAAACATACTAAAACATCGTGTGAAATTGTCTAAACAAATTTAAAAGTGAAGATTTCAAATTTCAGAGTTGGTCCGATTTAAAATTGTCTAGACAATTGCACCATACTACCTAAACTAAACAACAACAAAAAAAATAATACAACATGCTTGTTTTACGTCGTAAGCTCGACGCCTGTTGTTTAAGAACGTTCCACCAAGTTGCTTCCACCCCGTTATTCCTTACCAACACGAAAGCAAACGGGAAAAGAAACAAACAATGTTATCACAAATTCAGAAGTATAAGTATCAGTATAAACAAGTGAAAATATACAATATGTACGATATCTACAAAACTCAAAAACAAAGAAACTATCGCAATGCGATCCAATAAAAACACCAATCCCCGGCAACGGCGCCATTTTGTTGAAGCGGTAAAGCGGCTAGCAACAAAAGTTTTTTTAAGTATTTTTCCGGGAATTTATCGTGTCCACAGAGATCGGTGATCTTGAATTGTCGTTCGACAATTTAAATGTTAAAGAGTTTGGGTTTAAAATTGGTTAAAGTAATAGCAGAAAAGTAAATATCAACATAAAAAGAATTCATTCTTCAGAGAGAAGAAACTTCTCCGGCATGCATACAATCCACTCCTCACAAACTTAAACCTATCGACCAGTTATACTCAACCTACAATACTCCTCAATATCATCCAGCATCACTCACAACAGTGTCAATCTCTGACACACTGAGCTGAGAAAACAACCGTGTTACCCTCGTCGACACTCTCGCACCCGACTCGAGATACGGAGGCATTAAGCTTCGACACCCAGAAAGATTGTTAGCTCTGAATCTATCTCTATCATCCAGAAACTAACAGATAATCATCCCTAATCAAAGTTTGTGATGTTTATCTCTAACACAACCCAAACCCCGAGCATAAAGCAAAAAATCAAAGACAATCACCAATAAAGGTTTGTAAAGCGGATTTTATACGACGCCATGAGCGATAAATATACATGAGTTCAAAGTAAATACATATACAACAGCCCAACAAATGAAGAATACACAAAGAAGAAGAGAAATGAACCAAACATCTCGCGGTTTGCCGGCGCCAATCGATGAGAAATCCACCCCGGATCATCCATGTGCAAGCTCCAATGTTGTTTTCTAAGCTAATCCTACTGAAAAATGATGTTTGATGGAGTGGGAGCAAAAAAATACCCAAACCATCCCCTAAAAAATGCTGAAAAGTGACTTAAATAGGGGCTGAAAAGACGCGAACCGCTATGAGGGCGCTTAGCGCCATCAGCAAAACCATAATTTTTATATTCTTTATAACTTTCGAACCGTAACTCCGATTGACGCGCCGTCGGAAGCGTTGGTAAGCGTATTCAATGCTTTATACAACAATGACAAAATATCCTTGCTTGAATACCTACAAAAATGAAATAAATTAAAATTAGAAAAAACAAAATTTGTTACAACCGCGCTAAGCGCGATCTCACCTAAACCGCCTTAAAGCGCGCTAAGCGCGGTACTGCCCGCGCTAAGCGCGGTCAAGGAACATTAGCTACTGCATTTGGCAGAAAATGCGCGTTGATACCGCGCTAAAAAGCTCGCTTAGCGCGAGTTACCGACACGATTTCTCAAAAATCAACTTTTAGGCCTTCTTTCCTTCACCAATTGTTCCTATCATCAAAAATAAGCTAGAAGACCTGTCAAAGAACATAAAAATGATAAATATTCACAATATTTACAATAAAATCGGAAACTTGCATATTTACACTTAAACTAATAGATTTACTACTAAAATACCAAGGAAACCATTGAAAAGAGCCATAAAATACTATCTAAAATATGCACAATTTGGCACTTAACAACTCTCCCCAACTTAAACTTGTTTGTCCTCAAACAAGAATCAAACAACTCAAAAAACAAAAGTAACAACCAAGCAATCACAAGTCAACAAGTTTCAAAAAACAAAAACAAATGTATGGTTCAGATGAAAAACGGTACACACAAAGTAAATACTTACCACTAAACTACAACGACAACATAGGCACAAAACAAATGTTAAATACAAAAATCATGCCAAACATCCTAAAACAACACAAGTTTAAACATGAATCACACCTAGCAAAAACAATCATCGGTAGATAAAAAACACAAAATGAGGTACATTTCACTCACACAACAATCTTGTAACGAAAAGACTAAATTATGCATTCATAAAAAGATTCACATTGAATATACAAAGACAACAATCACAAGGGCTTTCAAGGTTATAGCGTGGTCGGGTAAACAAACAAGGGGCAATTTCTAAAGGTAATTGAAACAAAAACTTGTCTAAACATAAGGGAGTGATCAACTCACAAAGAATCAAACACAAAATTCCAATTAACTTCTTCCAAAATCCCAAGTTTTACACAAAAACACAATACTTATTTAGCACAATTATATGAACTATTTTTGTTTCCTTTCACAAGGATTTTCTTTTTCTTTCTTTCTTTTTTTCTTTTATTTTCTCTTCTTTTTCATATTTTTCTCTTTTTTTATTTTCTTTTTCAACCTCTTAGAAACCAACCAATGAGTAAACAATCATTCTCTCCCCAACTTGAATTCAACCGCATCATCATGTGACTACTCCCTACTTTCTAAGGCAAGGAAAAAATTCATACAACAACACTAAGTTGAGGGTTCAAGAAAAAAATCAATCAAAATCCATACATAAAGTGAATTCAACACTCATAGACAAGCATTAAGTTCAAACAACATGGATAATGTTAGAAAGGAACTAAGGGGTTTAACAAATGCTCACACACTCACATGGTGAATTGACTATTTGGCTAGGTAGTTGTGCTCAAAATGAAACAAAATGCCTTGATCCTTTTCATGCTTTCATATAATCAACACAAACAAAATATTAAGTATAATAAAATCCAGTTAGAACAAGAATGTTGGTACTCCGCGCATATATGAACAATGGAAAGCTACCTCACAAAAAGGGTGGGAACTAAAGTGGTTCAAATCAAGAACAAGTATACAAAAGAATGAATGTCATGGGAAGTTTGTAAAAAGCCTAAGTATCATGAATATGCTAAAGTCTAGAAAGTGATAAACACATACCTTGGACGTGTAAAAAACTTAACAATATCATTACCATACATGCGCAAGTTGAAACGATCAAACTTGAAACATCACCTCAAATTCCTCAAGCTACTCGAGAAAAAAAGCTCATTGACAAACACAAGAATTATTAATATAAACATACTAAAACATCGTGTGAAATTGTCTAAACAAATTTAAAAGTGAAGATTTCAAATTTCAGAGTTGGTCCGATTTAAAATTGTCTAGACAATTGCCACCATACTACCTAAACTAAACAACAACAAAAAAAAATAATACAACATGCTTGTTTTACGTCGTAAGCTCGACGCCTGTTGTTTAAGAACGTTCCACCAAGTTGCTTCCACCCCGTTATTCCTTACCAACACGAAAGCAAACGGAAAAGAAACAAACAATGTTATCACAAATTCAGAAGTATAAGTATCAGTATAAACAAGTGAAAATATACAATATGTACGATATCTACAAAACTCAAAAACAAAGAAACTATCGCAATGCGATCCAATAAAAACACCAATCCCCGGCAACGGCGCCATTTTGTTGAAGCGGTAAAGCGGCTAGCAACAAAAGTTTTTTTAAGTATTTTTCCGGGAATTTATCGTGTCCACAGAGATCGGTGATCTTGAATTGTCGTTCGACAATTTAAATGTTAAAGAGTTTGGGTTTAAAATTGGTTAAAGTAATAGCAGAAAAGTAAATATCAACATAAAAAGAATTCATTCTTCAGAGAGAAGAAACTTCTCCGGCATGCATACAATCCACTCCTCACAAACTTAAACCTATCGACCAGTTATACTCAACCTACAATACTCCTCAATATCATCCAGCATCACTCACAACAGTGTCAATCTCTGACACACTGAGCTGAGAAAACAACCGTGTTACCCTCGTCGACACTCTCGCACCCGACTCGAGATACGGAGGCATTAAGCTTCGACACCCCAGAAAGATTGTTAGCTCTGAATCTATCCTCTATCATCCAGAAAACTAACAAGATAATCATCCCTAATCAAAGTTTGTGATGTTTATCTCTAACACAACCCCAAACCCCGAGCATAAAGCAAAAAATCAAAGACAATCACCAAATAAAGGTTTGTAAAGCGGATTTTATACGACGCCATGAGCGATAAATATACATGAGTTTCAAAGTAAATACATATACAACAGCCCAACAAATGAAGAATACACAAAGAAGAAGAGAAATGAACCAAACATCTCGCGGTTTGCCGGCGCCAATCGATGAGAAATCCACCCCGGATCATCCATGTGCAAGCTCCAATGTTGTTTTCTAAGCTAATCCTACTGAAAAATGATGTTTGATGGAGTGGGAGCAAAAAAATACCCAAACCATCCCCTAAAAAAATGCTGAAAAGTGACTTAAATAGGGGCTGAAAAGACGCGAACCGCTATGAGGGCGCTTAGCGCCATCAGCAAAACCATAATTTTTTATATTCTTTATAACTTTCGAACCGTAACTCCGATTGACGCGCCGTCGAAAGCGTTGGTAAGCGTATTCAATGCTTTATACAACAATGACAAAATATCCTTGCTTGAATACCTACAAAAATGAAATAAATTAAAATTAGAAAAAACAAAATTTGTTACAACCGCGCTATCGCGATCTCACCTAAACCGCCTTAAAGCGCGCTAAGCGCGGTACTACTCCCGCCCGCGCTAAGCGCGGTCAAGGAACATTAGCTACTGCATTTGGCAGAAAATGCGCGTTGATACCGCGCCTAAAAAGCTCGCTTAGCGCGAGTTACCGACACGATTTCTCAAAAATCAACTTTTAGGCCTTCTTTCCTTCACCAATTGTTCCTATCATCCAAAAATAGAGCTAGAAGACCTGTCAAAGAACATAAAAATGATAATATTCACAATATTTACAATAAAATCGGAAACTTGCATATTTCCACTTAAACTAATAGATTTACTACTAAAATACCAAGGAAACCATTGAAAAGAGCCATAAAATACTATCTAAAATATGCACAATTTGGCACTTAACAACTCTCCCCAACTTAAAACTTGTTTGTCCTCAAACAAGAATCAAACAACTCAAAAAACAAAAGTAACAACCAAGCAATCACAAGTCAACAAGTTTCAAAAAACAAAAACAAATGTATGGTTCAGATGAAAAACGGTACACACAAAGTAAATACTTACCACTAAACTACAACGGACAACATAGGCACAAAACAAATGTTAAATACAAAAATCATGCCAAACATCCT
Source organism: Lathyrus tuberosus (assembly GCA_022829125.1). Taxonomy (NCBI): domain Eukaryota; kingdom Viridiplantae; phylum Streptophyta; class Magnoliopsida; order Fabales; family Fabaceae; genus Lathyrus; species Lathyrus tuberosus. Next base: position 1,866 of record JALAZF010000062.1, on the reverse strand, counting down.
AAAACAACACAAGTTTTAAACATGAATCACACCTAGCAAAAACAATCATCGGTAGATAAAAAACACAAAATGAGGTACATTTCACTCACACAACAATCTTGTAACGAAAAGACTAAATTATGCATTCATAAAAAGATTCACATTGAATATACAAAGACAACAATCACAAGGGCTTTCAAGGTTATAGCGTGGTCGGGTAAACAAACAAGGGGCAATTTCTAAAGGTAATTGAAACAAAACTTGTCTAAACATAAGGGAGTGATCAACTCACAAAGAATCAAACACAAAATTCCAATTAACTTCTTCCAAAATCCCAAGTTTTACACAAAACACAATACTTATTTAGCACAATTATATGAACTATTTTTGTTTCCTTTCACAAGGATTTTCTTTTTCTTTCTTTCTTTTTTCTTTTATTTTCTCTTCTTTTTCATATTTTTCTCTTTTTTTATTTTCTTTTTCAACCTCTTAGAAACCAACCAATGAGTAAAACAATCATTCTCTCCCAACTTGAATTCAACCGCATCATCATGTGACTACTCCCTACTTTCTAAGGCAAGGAAAAATTCATACAACAACACTAAGTTGAGGGTTCAAGAAAAAAATCAATCAAAATCCATACATAAAGTGAATTCAACACTCATAGACAAGCATTAAGTTCAAACAACATGGATAATGTTAGAAAGGAACTAAGGGGTTTAACAAATGCTCACACACTCACATGGTGAATTGACTATTTGGCTAGGTAGTTGTGCTCAAAATGAAACAAAATGCCTTGATCCTTTTCATGCTTTCATATAATCAACACAAACAAAATATTAAGTATAATAAAATCCAGTTAGAACAAGAATGTTGGTACTCCGCGCATATATGAACAATGGAAAGCTACCTCACAAAAAGGGGTGGGAACTAAAGTGGTTCAAATCAAGAACAAGTATACAAAAGAATGAATGTCATGGAAGTTTGTAAAAAGCCTAAGTATCATGAATATGCTAAAGTCTAGAAAGTGATAAACACATACCTTGGACGTGTAAAAAACTTAACAATATCATTACATACATGCGCAAGTTGAAACGATCAAACTTGAAACATCACCTCAAATTCTCAAGCTACTCGAGAAAAAAAGCTCATTGACAAACACAAGAATTATTAATATAAACATACTAAATCATCGTGTGAAATTGTCTAAACAAATTTAAAAGTGAAGATTTCAAATTTCAGAGTTGGTCCGATTTAAAATTGTCTAGACAATTGCACCATACTACCTAAACTAAACAACAACAAAAAAAATAATACAACATGCTTGTTTTACGTCGTAAGCACGACGCCTGTTGTTTAAGAACGTTCCACCAAGTTGCTTCCACCCCGTTATTCCTTACCAACACGAAAGCAAACGGGAAAAAGAAACAAACAATGTTATCACAAATTCAGAAGTATAAGTATCAGTATAAACAAGTGAAAATATACAATATGTACGATATCTACAAAACTCAAAAACAAAGAAACTATCGCAATGCGATCCAATAAAAACACCAATCCCCGGCAACGGCGCCATTTTGTTGAAGCGGTAAAGCGGCCTAGCAACAAAAGTTTTTTTAAGTATTTTTCCGGGAATTTATCGTGTCACAGAGATCGGTGATCTTGAATTGTCGTTCGACAATTTAAATGTTAAAGAGTTTGGGTTTAAAATTGGTTAAAGTAATAGCAGAAAAGTAAATATCAACATAAAAAGAATTCATTCTTCAGAGAGAAGAAACTTCCTCCGGCATGCATACAATCCACTCCTCACAAACTTAAACCTATCGACCAGCTTATACTCAACCTACAATACTCCTCAATATCATCCAGCATCACTCACAACAGTGT